>LR991022.1:3838759-5118345 GCA_905163495.3 Cosmia trapezina | reverse complement strand
TTCTGTTGTCGCCTTTATTAAGATTGTTGAAGTGTGGGTGGATGAGGCGAGTTGCTGTAAACAGAAATGTATAGGTATTTAAAGAGTGTCTGACGTCCAAAATCAGTCTAATACTTGGGGATGACGTCATAACTGAATGACTAGCAGATATGACTATTTTTGGTTTTATTAAAATCTTGCACGTTATTAAAAACAAAAATAATCAGAAATTTTTCATAGCCCGATTAGCATAAATCCAATAGGGATGATGACTAAAAATTTATTTTTTGTCCGTCATAGAGATTATTAAAAAATATTGGACACGTATTTTTTCTTTTTTTACGTTTTCAAAAAATTACGGCGATACATTGAGTTAAAATATGGCATGACGTCACGCGTAGCTAGGTTTTATACGTACAAGTGACGTAGCGAGCCCCCACCCCCAACTTTAATGCGTGATAGCTAAGTATTCTTTTATTAATATGATAAAGCAAAAAATACGTGTCTAATATTTTTTTTATTATCTGACTGACGGACTAAATAGAATTTTTTTTTTTTATCGAGGCATCATACCTATTATCATATTTTAAAAAAAACCGGCCAAGTGCGTGTTGGACCACGCACAGTGAAGGGTTCCGTAGTTGAAAATAATTTACTTATCCCAAAAACAAACATAACACTGTAGTTGAAAAACATTGATATACGTCACGGTCAATTTTCCAACGGCTAAGTTGTAATCCCAAAAAAAGTAATTTTATCTGATAAAATTACAAATTAACGATTTTAGGACTTTTTCCTTTACTTGTGCTGTGAGACCTTGCTTCTTGCAAAATTTCATGATTCTGGTCAACGGGAAGTACCCTATAGTCAAAATATATCGCATAAATGGCCGTATTTAATTATTGCGTTGACTTCGAAGCTTGATTTTTTAGAGCTCCAATAGATCACAGACCTACGTATTTGATTTCAATTTCAGCTTGATACCTCCACGAGTTCTTGAGAAAAAGGGTCTCAACAGACTGACAGACGAAAATAATTAAAAAAAAATAAAGACACATTCCCATCCCATTCATTCCCATTTCCTCACCATTATGAGTCCCCGCATAGGGCGCCGGTAGCTGGCCAGTAAACTCGCTGGGTATGAACCTCACAGTGTAGCCGGGCGGCAGGTGGAAGCTGGACGGCGAGCGGTGCCACTCCTTTCCGAAGCAGACGGTAAGCTCGGTGTTATCGGGCGCCTGTGGCAGCTCGCGGAGAATCGTCATAGGTCCGTGGTAGTTTGTGTAGAGGGCTGCGGTGCGGGATATGCCTGGAAAATGAGAGAAGGCGCGACGTGAATCTTTGTTCGCACAGAAAAGAAAATAAGGCCCCGAAGATTAACGAAAGAATGCTAAAACTTACAATCCACCTTAGATCACTACTATAAGGTTCATAATACACTGCAGCTGTTAGTTCCGTCTCACTCGCAAGTAAGCTGACTAACATGCCATACGCGGCGCGCGCTAACATGGCGGCAGGTCCGACCAATAGCGGTACAGGAAAAAGGAGCGCGGTGCGTGGAGCGTGCCGATTGGTAGCATGTCCCGCGCTTTGAAAATTCATCTTCTGCGCAGGTACAGTGGGCTGCATCAAAATTTTAATACAACTGGGGTACCCAATTGATGCAGCCCACTGTACATCGATAAGCCATTTATGTTGGGTACTACTGTAAGTAGATATATTTCTTTTTTCACAGAGTCTTTATACGTATATTAATTTAGTTTTACAATAAGATCACTAGATGACGCTACTGTGCACCGCTAGATCGCGCTTTTGCAAAAAAGTTTGCGCTCGCGAGCTCTACTGTTCGCAGAACCACAGATTAATACAGATTGGACACTCCAAAGTGTAGGTATGAAGCTACAAGTACACGGCGGGCTCATCTCACTGGGTCAATTCAGTGTGGGCTGCCACGCACCGGCCGGCTCGCACGTTAGTTCGATACTCACTCACGCGTCGCGTCGTAAAAGTAGACAACCCTAACGAGTCAGAAGGTATATGAGTTACGCGACAGAAAAAGAGGCAACTTTTAGGTGAATATAACTGTAGGTAATAAGCGTTGTGCGACCTGAATTGCACTTTATTGTGTCGTAGCAAGAGTCACTTTTTATTTAAATGATTTTGCGGAGTGTCCCATCTGTATTAATCTGTGGCAGAAGTACTACTTTTTATTCATTATATTATTAATTCATTGGCTGGTTCGAGGTGGAGGAAAAGATACTTGGGGGAGGCCCCAAGTCCTTCCAGGAACTCTTTGCCCAGCCGTGGGACGGTAAAGGCTAAGTAAAAAAAAAATGTATCATTAATATACCTGCAATTCCCGCTATAAGCACACACATGACCATCAGCGGCCCAGTGTAAGCGAGATAGTGTCGTCTCTCTCGCTCCCTCCTCCAACGGAACAGTTCTGTACCGACTGCAAACGTCATCTTCTGTAGGCAGTCGAGACCTATGGCGCCTGCGAGGATGATCATACTATATGCTGGGTACAGGAATCTGGAAAATTTTAAAATATTCTTATTTTTCTAAAGTTAAGGGAAACAATAATAATAATAATTAAAACAAAAAAAAATGACTAACTAATTATTATGAATTTTTGCATTAACATCAATAATAATTTCTAATAATTTTCAATTTATAATTTAATCAATTTTACAATTATTTATTTTCTGACATTTTACTAATATTTATTCAAAATTTAAATTGGAATGAATTTTTGAATTAATTATTTTTTTTATTTACTCTACTAACTGTGATAGTATTATTATTGAGAAAAGAATAATTTATGTTTTTTTTTTTTTATTAAAATTTAATTCAATTGTATTTATTTTAAATAATAATGCATGTATTGTAATTAATTAGTAAGGAATCAATAAAAGCTTTTTATTTTTATTTATTTATTTAAGGGAAACATGGTGAGAAACCTCTGACTCTCTCTCTCTTCTCTCTGGAATGGTATAAAATTGCCAATTTAACTCTCAGTACATGACGAAACATTTTTGTTCAGACTGGTATTTGTTTTAAATTTTGATAAAAATAAGTTACAACGTAAAATTGATACTACTTAATTTTCGAATCAAAGACAATAGTGATGACTAAAAACTTTTTCTTGAACTGTCCCAAGAAAACTTCAATACCTACTAGACGCAAATGTATGGGACGGCTGATTAGTTTTTCACGATTACGATGTTGGTGCCATGGAAAAAGTTGTTCTTTTTGATGGTCTATTATACCACACCCTTAAATTTGACGAGGATGCAGAACGACACGTTGTATATGTCGGCGTATTCTCGGCGTCGTCGCCGGAGTCACACATATTGATTTGCACCAATATATCACACAGATACACAGCAATAGGTAATAGGTAGTAGGGACGGTGCGTATTTACGCGACCAGGTTTTTACACCAGGTATTTACTTGCAAGTACGCCGACCAAGTGCTGACCCAAAATACTCGAAAAGACTTTAAAGTATTTTACTATTCTCGCTGCATCGACGCTCGACGCGATTCTGCTCCTTATTTATGTTACAATTACGGATCAAAGTTCTATGCAAGTATTTTTACTTTAAATGTTGGAAGTATTTTTTTTTGTAAACGCGATTCTGCTCCTATGTATTAGTCGCACGGAACAATTTCCTATGCAAGTATTTTTACTTTATATAGGTATTTGTTTTGTAAAAGCGATTGTGCTCTTTATTCATTTTGTAATACGGATCAATGTTCTATGCAAGTATTTTTCTTCCAAGTTTTGTTTCTACAAGTCTTGGAAGTTGGAAGTATTCTGTTTTGCATACGCGATTGTACTCCTTATTATAATGAACTTATGGATCAATTTTGGATGCTGAAAGAAAATACTTGAAAGTATTTCGAGCCCTGGTTTTTGGCGCTGGTGTCTAAAGGTGGCCGTACTTGGAAGCCCTGGTACTCGATTTTGCAAGTACGACCCATGTCTGAATAGCAGGAAAATATTTAAGAGCCATTTCACGTTTTCGGGCGAATATCTAAGATTTTACTCGCCTAATTTACCATCTTAGGTAAAACTCTGACATTGTTGAATACATTTAAAAGAAAGACCAATCTTTCGTATTGAATGTTAATGTAACACATTTACAAAAACTTATTTGTTTACTTTGTGGCGATTAATCTCCCACAACTAGTTTGCAGAAAAATCATCGCAGAGTCAATTTCAGACTCGTAAATCTATCATTAATATTCATAAATTTTACTTTTAAAATACATAAAGCATCAGACATATAATTTTGTTGACTTTTAATGTACTTACTAGAATATCGATTATTAATAACATTAATTAATAAAAAAATAAAGTCTCGGGGCAGTTTTTACGTTTTATACCGCTATTTAATCGCGATTTTTTGGTTTGAATAACGCGTAATTAATTTTTTTTAAATATGTCAAAATAAACTATGTTCTTTAACAAAACTAATTTTAAAGTTTTGTTAAAATCCCTTCATTTACTTAGACATAATAACGTTATTCACATCACTCTAAATTAGAATAAATTACGTTGCATAAGCGGGCACCGATTATTACAGCGCGCGCGCTCATCGAGGAAGGACCTGTGTCATCTTTTCCCGCCTCCTGATGTCCGAGCTCACGTATCGTGAACGCATTATTTTAATACAACTGCAATATTAAAATTTCGTTAAAATTTGGTGAAATGGCTCTTAAGAGAACACAAAGAAAATACCATACTTCAACTTCAGGCTGTTTTATTCCACGAGCCGTGAACAGAGAATGTCCTTACAATCGCATTACAGTAGTTTTTATACACAAAATAACCGCGAAACTTCACCGCCAAAAAGAATCAATATAAATCAAGCGGATATACCAAAATAATTCCTAACCTGTACAAACAATTCAAGCGGATGTGTCAAAATAATAAGGATTTATTTTGACACATCCGCTTGAATTGTTTGTACAGGTTAGGAATTATTGATGCGATATATTAAGGTTGATGCGCCAGGGTAGCCCGCGAAATTCAAAATTTCTTACGTTTTTTGCAATTTGTAGGTCATTGTGAGCTTGTATGTTGATTAAAATATGATTCGCGGCCGTAGCTAATGTGGCTTTACAGAATTATAATCATTGGAATCAGCAATATAACTCCATAAGTTAGCATTTACCTCAAATGTAGCGATTTCATGAAATCATGAGGTTTGAGGTAAATGCTAACTTATGGAGTTGTATTGCTGATTCTAATGATTATAATTCTGTAAAGCCATACTAGCTACGACCGCGAATCATATTTTAATCAACATACAAACTCACACTGACCTACAAATTGCAAAAAACTTAAGAAATTTTGAATTTCGCGGGCTACCCTGGCGCTTTCGCCTTAAGGATGATGCGCCAGGGTAGCCCGCGAAATTCAAAATTTCTTACGTTTTTTGCAATTTGTAGGTCACTCCTTATGTTAGCATTTACCTCAAATCTAGCGATTTCATGAAATCATGAGGTTTGAGATAAATACTAACTTATGGAGCTGTATTGCTGATTCTAATGATTATAATTCTGTAAAGCCATATTAGCTACGGCCGCGAATCATATTTTAATCAACATACAAGCTCACACTGACCTACAATTTCAAAAAACGTAAGAAATTTTGAATTTCGCGGGCTACCCTGGCGCTTTCGCTTTAAATAATTCAAACGGATGTGTTAAAATAAATCCTTACTACCAACATTAAGGTTGATGCGCCAAGGTAGTCCGCGAAATTCAAAATTTCTTACGTTTTTTGCAATTTGTAGGTCAGTGTGAGCTTGTATGTTGATTAAAATATGATTCGCGGCCTTAACTAATATGGCTCTACAGAATTATAATCACTAGAATCAGCAATACAACTTCATACTAGCATTTATCTCAAATCTAGCGATTTCATGAAATCATGAGGTTTGAGGTAAATGCTAACTTAGGGAGTTGTATTGCTGATTCTAATGATTATAATTCTGTAAAGACATATTAGCTACGCCCGCGAATCATATTTTAATCAACATACAAGCTCACAACGACCTACAAATTGCAAAAAACGTGTGAAATTTTGAATTTCGCGGGCTACCCTGGCGCTTTCGCCTTAAACAAAATTTAAATAAATAGGAAACAGCAATATTTTCAAATAAATATTTCAACCGGAAATTACGATAATTTAAATCAATCAAACGGAAGTAACAAAATAGAACTTATAATTTAACGGGAAACATATTTTTTTAAATACAAATATTTAGAAACTTAATTCAACCGAAAATCACGATATTTTAAATAAATCAAAAGGAACCGGAAACACAATATTATTTAAAATCATTAAATTATTAATTGACACGACTTCACCGGAAATACAAGTATTAATTCAATAAATAACACGGAAGTCAGATTAAGTACAAAATAAACAAAACAAGCTTAAGGTTGAAGCGCCAGGGTAGCCCGCGAAATTCAAAATTTCTTACGTTTTTTGCAATTTGTAGGTCAGTGTGAGCTTGTATGTTGATTAAAATATGATTCGCGGTGGTAGCTAATATGGCTTTACAGAATTATAATCATTAGAATCAGTAATACAACTCCATAAGTTAGCATTTATCTCAAATCTAGCGATTTCATGAAATCATGAGGTTTGAGATAAATGCTAACTTATGGAGTTGGATTGCTGATTCTAATGATTATAATTCTGTAAAGCCATATTAGCTACGGCCGCGAATCATATTTTAATCAACATACAAGCTCACACTGACCTACAAATTGGTAAAAACGTAAGAAATTTTGAATTTCGCGGGCTACCCTGGCGCTTTCGCCTTAAGGTTGATGCGCCAGGGTAGCCCGCGAAATTCAAAATTTCTTAGGTTTTTTGCTATTTGTAGGTCAGTGTGAGCTTGTATGTTGATTAAAATATGATTCGCGGCCGTAGCTAATATGGCTTTCCAGAATTATAATCATTAGAATCAGCAATACAACTCCATAAGTTAGCATTTATCAGAAATCTAACGATTTCATGAAATCATGAGGTTTGAGGTAAATGCTGACTTATGAAGTTGTATTGCTGATTCTAATGATTATAATTCTGTAAAGCCATATTAGCTACGGCCGCGAATCATATTTTAATCAACATACAAGCTCACATCGCGCGTCGCGTGCGCGCGACGCGCGTACTGAGCGGACGTCTTTTTCGTTAAGTTACCAAGAATTATCGAAAAATGTCAATGAAGTGTAGTGGTTGTAGTGCGGTCATATTACCTGACAGACCATATATGAAGTGTTCTAAAGAAAACTGTAATAAAGTGTACGAGTTGGATTGCCTTGGAATGCATTTGAAAAATTTTGATGCATTCTCACTGGAAGAAAGGAATCAATGGGTATGTCCTGAGTGTCTTTCCTCTAAACATAAGCCTAAACGAGATGCTGATACTCCGATCCGTAGGATATCTGGAATGGATGAAACTTTTACGACGATCAGTAACGTAAATACTCAGCGCGGCAGTCGTATCAAGATACCAGAAAAACAGTGCCCGGTAGTTGAAAGCGAATACAAGTTGTTGGCTGAGATTAAAGATTTCCGATCAGAGGTAATAGCACGCTTAGATAAACAGGAGAAGACAATTAAACTTGTTCATGAAGTATGTTGCAGTACGAAAACCGAGTTGCGAGAGTTACAAAAATGCATGACGGTACTTGAACAAAAAGTCGCGAAGGTAGATGCACTAGAAAACCAACTAAAAGAGCTAATTACTCGTAATCAACATTTGGAAAACTCGATTAATAATTTAAAAACTTCAGGACCCTCGGATAGAACAGTAAACACCTCACAAAACCATACAACATTTGCTGAGGCGGTACTTAAAAATCAGATATTTGCAAACATAGTTAACGAAAGTCAAACGGAGGTAATCAGTAACATTGTACCAATGAAGGAATGTGTGGCCACGAAATCGGCCGACAAAGTAATTACCGGAAAAAAACAAGAAACATTTATTGAGAGGAGTTTAAATAAATCTGTTATAGAAAAGGAAAATGAAGATTCGGGAAAAGAGGAAAGATGGACATTAGTAAATAGGAAAAAAAACAGGTATCCAAATAGCGAGGTGAGGAAAGGAGGTGGCACGGGTTCAACTGAAATTAAGGGAACTGAGAAAAAGAAATATTTGCATGTATGGCGTCTGCAGAAGGAAACGACTGTGGAAAATTTAGAAAAACACGTGGAGAAGCTATATGGAGAGGTAATACCGGTTAAAATAGAGAAAATAAAACATAAGACCGAAAGAGATTATGCTTCCTTCATTATTGGAGTCCCGGAAAGCAAATATGAACTATTATGTCAACCAGAAAGTTGGGCAGTAAATATTGAGTTTTGCGAATGGGTGTGGTTTCGGAGACAAACCAATAAACCAAAACCCCCGGAGTAAATTGGTGGAGATATTTTACCAAAATGTAAGGGGCCTCCGCACTAAATTACAGGACTTTTACATAGGAGTTTTGTCTTCAAGCTCAAACTTATTTGCCATTACAGAAACAGGCTGCAATGAATCTATTCATGACGCAGAATTAATTCCACCCGGATACTCCATTATACGATGTGACCGAGCAGATGGGCGTAAACACGGAGGCGCGTGTCTCGTGGCCACACCGCGTTTTGAGCTGCGACAAGTGTCCCTACCGAGTGACGTCAACATCGATAATCAGGTGTTTGAACTAGTTTGTGCATCAGTGTACCAACGTAATAGATTATTATTTTTGTTATGTGTTGTTTACATCCCACCTAGCAGTAACGAAAACGAATACATGGTATTATTTAGGATTATTGAACAGCTGTGTAAATGTTACAATGACACGATAGTAATAGGTGACTTTAACTTGCATTCTTGTCCTGCAAACGTTCTTAATTATTTTCAATGTTTTCAAACTTATTGTGGATTTACTCAGAGTAACAAGGTAGACAATTGCAATGGTCGACAATTAGATCTAGTGTTGAGTACATTCGCGGAGGAAGGGAGTGTGAGCGTGCGCGCGGCAGAGGCGCCGCTCGTGCCGGTGGACGCGTATCACCCGCCGCTCGATGTGTCGGTGAGTCTGCGCGTGCGCCAGAGCCTGCGCGCGGGCTCGGCAGCACTGACTGCGGATACACATGAACCGGTAGGCTGGAATTTCAATAAAGCCGATTTTTTTTTTATTGTACTCATCAATTGCGGCCGTGGATTGGGCTCCAATGTATGAGTTAGATTTGTCATTAAGTTTAAATTATTTCTACAATACTATTAATTCGATTTTTGATGACTGCGTTCCAAAGAAAAAGCGAAGTCGTGTAAGCTCAAGGTATGTTTATCCTGAGTGGTACACTGTTGAAGTAATTCGCAACATAAAATTAAAGGCTCTTCTACACAAACGGTACAAAACAAGTGGGCTAAGGACTGATTACGAAGCGTTTGCTCAGTGTAGAACTATAGTTAAAAAATTAATTTTAGGCGCTCGGGAACAGCATGAACACCGTGTTGAAAATCAAATGCTGGAAGACCCGAAGTCGTTTTGGAATTATGCAAAATCTAGAAGAGGTAGTAGGAAACAGCAAAAGATTTTAAAGAATGGCGAGGCGTTGACTGACGAACAGTGTGCTCAGGAGTTTGCTGAGTACTTCTATTCGGTGTACAGTACAGAGCAGGCTGAGTTAGATGTCAGGACGGCTATGACAGAAGCGGGTGGGGAGAACGGAGCGGCGCGGGTACATCTTGATCACTTACAACTGTCGGACGTATGTTGCGCGCTCCAACAGCTTAAACCGAAAAAGTCTTCTGGGCCGGACGGCATTCCGCCTTACATCTTTAAGGATTGTCGGTCGGCGCTAGCAAAACCGCTGCAATACATTTATAATAAGTGTCTGGATGGAGCTATGTTTCCGGAGAAGTGGAAGATTACCCGCGTCGTTCCGGTGCCAAAAGGAGGGTCAGGGATGTCGGTGGATGGTTACAGGCCTGTCGCAGTGCTGTCGACTCCAGCGAAGGTTTTTGAAGCGGCTATACATAAGAGCCTATTTCAACAGGTCAGTGGCCAGCTTTCAGACGTCCAGCATGGGTTTCGACCAGCAAGAAGCACTACGAGCAATCTCCTGAGCTACATGGCTAATATAGTGCCAACAGTGGACAGTGGGGGGCAAACCGACGCCGCTTACTTCGATTTCAAAAAAGCATTCGATCTAGTAAATAATGATGTTTTGCTCAAAAAGTTAGCGGCCGTTGGTTTCACTCCACATCTGCTAAAGTTTTTTGCAAGTTACTTAAGCGGTAGGCAACAGTATGTAGAATATGCGGGACACAGGTCAGAGCCATATTTTACCAGGTCGGGGGTGAGTCAGGGCAGTAACCTTGGCCCTTTGCAGTTCATTCTGGTGATAAATGATTTGCCAGAAGTTGTTAAAGACGCCAAATGTTTACTGTTTGCTGATGACCTCAAGCTGTCGCTGGAGATTAGTAAATTGGAGGACTGTGACAGGCTTCAAAGAGACATAGACAGAGTGGTGACCTGGAGCAAGGATAACATGTTGCAGTTCAACATTTCAAAGTGCGTAACGATCACTTTCTCTCGCGCGCGCACTCCTATTCTATATAATTATAACATAGACGGGTTGCCAATGGCTAGGGCTACGGAAGTTAGGGACCTTGGGGTGAAATTCAACACTGGGCTAACGTTTCGGGATCATGTCACAAGCTGCTGCAGAAAAGCTTACCGTAACTTAGGTTTTATGCTGCGTATGGTGCGTAGTTTTACTAACATTAAAGCGGTTATCGCCTTATACAATGCTTTAGTTAGAAGTCAATTAGAATGTAACGCAGTCATTTGGTCCCCACATGAATCTAAATATAGGCTCATGTTGGAGAGAGTACAAAACAAGTTTGTGAGGCACTTGTACTTGCGCTTGTATGGTGTATACCCATTTTATCCGCTTATGTACCCAACTTTATTTATTTTGGGTATGGTTGGATACAACGAACTGAGAGTCAGGAGGGATCTCGCACTCACCTCGTACATATTCAAAGTACTTAGAGGGAAGGTACATAATGCGGACATATTAGGGCACATATGTGTATGTGTCCCCGACAGGTACGTGTGGCGACGGCGGCAGCCACGGCTGCTGGCGGAGCCGCGCGCTCGGACAAATCTTTTAAGTGAGTCGCCACTGCCGCGTGCACTCCGCACTCTCAACCTCATAGCTGGTGACACGGACCTATTCTGGTGTTCTCTGAGTGAGTTCACAAAGAATGCATTGTTTGTAATATGTTACAAAATTAAATTATAATAGTAAGTTAATAATAAGTTAACTTAAGAGTTTTTTTTAGATATGTACTACACTATCGCAATAGATGATGACTCTGTAATGATAGATGTAAGTTGGAAAAATAAATAAATAAATAAATAAATAAATAAAAACATTGACCTACAAATTGCAAAAAACATAAGAAATTTTGAATTTCGCGGGCTAGTCTGGCGCTTTCGCCTTAAAATTAAATGGCGCCCATATATACGTAGAGTGCGTTTCATCAAATAATTCCTATGCCGTAATGTTGGCTCCACTGTTTTAGGACGAACACGATACGCTACTGTTGGAATGGATGGACCTGATAGGTCCATGTGTTAAAGTTTAACAGTGGACCAACATTACGGCATAGGAACTATTTGATGAAACGCACTCTAGTAGAAATACTAATACCACAGTCAGTCAGTCATCATACAGTCGTCCGACGAAAGCCCGAGCTGCATACGAAGTTCCCCGAACTTCGTATGCAGCTCGTCGGCTCGTTGGCTTCGTCGGACGACTGTATGATGTGACTGTGTGACAAAGACTTATAATACGTAAATGAGCATACCTCTCTTCCTTATGCGGCTGTAGCATAAACACGGCTAGCCACAGTGCGAGCGGCATCAGATCTAGCCAATAAGGAGCGCTGAAGGCCGCGCGCGCAGTCGAACTTGAATTCATCGCCGTGCATGCCAGTAGGAGTAATGGGCAGGATAGGGCTAGTACCTGGAATTAATATGAGGTTTAAAACCGGTTTTATACTACTGTTTTAGAAATAGAAGAGTTGTATAAATGTACCAAAGTAAAACAAATCACTTCGGTACATTTAATGAGAAACTGTACCTATCTAAAATTATAATCATAGTTCAGAATCGTACAAGCAAAGCATTTTATTTAAAAAAGTTGATTTGACTACCAATTTTTGACCGAAAATAAAAAATAACATGTATCAAGGCTTTTTTTTTTAAATCTACCCCTAACGGGGTACTAAAGTACGAGATCCACGCGGACGAAGTCTTGCGGGAAGTGTACTTCAATAAAAACAAAACAAAAACTCACCCACACAATATTAAAATTCAAGAACGCATTCACGAAGTAATACGTCCAGGGTTCAACTCCATACAAATCAGGTCCATGTTCAGTAAATATATTATACGCGACGATATTCCATGGAGCCACCACCAATCTTCCATAATGCCAAGAGTCTACCACCACGGTAGGTACTAGTATGATGACGAGGGAGATAAGGGACCATTTGATAAAGTCGAGGATTTGTTTCTTCATCAAAATCATGTCGATTGCGATTGGTATACCCAGGAGTGCTGTGAATGGCCAGCCTGTTGGAAAAGAAACGAGATTGGATTATTTGCTGTTTTTAAAGATTTTATTCCAACATTTGAAAAGCAAAAGTTTGTGAGTGTGTGTGTGTTTGTATGTTTGTTACTTCTTCACGCTCAAACGGCTGTAGATTTGGATCTCTAGGTCAATGAGTCAACTTGATACTTGAACATGTGTGCAAACAAAAAAAAACCATGTTCAGCGAACAATGGATTGGGCACTATGGTGCACCGCAGGTGGCCAGCTCGGTTGTCTAAACAGAGTGATTACTTTTACTGAATTTATTTTGATATGTATTTATTTTGTTTGAAAAAATAACTTTTTTCATTTACGGTTTTTGGACTAGTATTACTAGTAGTTGAATTTATTGCACATGGTGTTAGTTTACTGTATTGATATTTACAGTTTTCTTAGCTACTTCATTTACACTGCACAGTTGACTGAGACAGACCATATGTTTTTTATTACTATTTATACAAAGACAAGCTTTTATGAACTGCAATAATCAGTAATTTAGGAATACTTACTAAGTAAAGTTGAAGCTGCTGTCAAAAATATAGCAGTCGGGTATTTCCGCCGCCACCAACAAGCGAGCGCTCCGCTGGCTAAAGCGCTGCTCCACGCTGACGGTAGCATTGCAGCGCTGCAAGCGAACATGCCCGCTGCAGGTAGCGTCATGGCTAACCATACTCTACCGACGTGGACGCCGAACTCGTGGCATACCGCTCTGAAAGAAAGGCAAGGCAAAATTTTAATCTGTTTGGTATTCTACAAAGATTCTAGATTCAAGCCCCTATTGTTCCAATATTATTTTATATATCTATGGCTAGCTTTTGCCCGCGGCTTCACCCCCGTGGTGGTTAAATTATCCCATGGGAACGTACCACCGGGATAAAAGTATCCTATGTCCTAATCCAGGTCATGGTCTAACCATGTGCCAAATTTCATCCAAATCCGTTCAGCCGTTTTAGCATGAAAGCGTAACAAACAAACTCACTTTCGCAATTATAATTTTAGTTACGATTCCTGTCTTTGTAATGCTGATGTTAGAGATTTCTTTATTATACGAAATGATGCGACAATCGATCATTTGACGTGCGTACGTGGCATCGCTGATTAGTCGAAAGTAAGCTGCAAATGGGTTTGATTTTTATATAATTTTGAGATTAATAACTCAAACTATATATTATGGAAAGTTGATAAAAGCGCTCTTCCTATTTACCTATTTTTTTTTCCTACCTATTTTTATAATTTTGCTGTGCCCGACAGGGTCCATAATTGTTTCTTCTAATGTATTTTAACACCTGTATATGTACATCATAGATTGCAATAAAGAATTTGAATTGAATTGAAGCCACAAAAATACATATTATGTATACTTAATATAAAAATTAGGCATTGTATACTTTTGATTGTCAATAGCACTTGATAACCTTCAGTATCACCACATAAACAAAGGCTGCACTTAGTAACACAACACTACAATCTTTTATAAATATACAGGTTGTCCGGTAAATAATTAATAACCTAGAAATAGCACATAATAAACCTTATAGCCGTTCTAAAAAAAAAAAAACAAATAAAATATACCGGACACCCTGTATACCTTTAACTGTCATGTTATAACTTAAGACAATTAAATTTCTATTGTTACCAACCTCTATGAGGTTGGTCGAAGTTTAGAGTATATGAAGGTGAACTCACTTGTAAAACATAAGGTCAGCACAAGCTGATAGCACGGCCAGCAACCTCTTTAAAGCATAGAATACTGAGACAGGGGTCATGAACCAAGACAACAGCTTGGCAGGCACCGCAAAAAGCCAGAGAGGCATGTAGGAGCGTATCGCGTAGACTGGACTGTACTCCCATGTTTGAAGACCACTGCCGTATACTGTAAAAATAACACAATTTCTTATTTTTTTATTTTTTATGCTGTTTTCAATAGAGATTTTATACAGAAAGAAATTTAATTCATGGGCATCCTTTTAAGGGGCATTGTACTCATGATTATGAACAACTTTTACTAAGGGACAAAACCTGAAATCACAAAAAAACTTTTTGACGAGTTATGCAAACATAAATGTAGGGAGCAGCAGATTATTTTTCGCCACATAATATAAAAATATCAGCTGTTCTACATACAGCAGATTTTTCCCCCTAAAGAGATGCCAATGAATTCAATTTCATCCTGTAGAGACCGAAAATGTATAATTCTTGTTAATATAATTAATAGGGCAGAAAGAGAAATGGTTATGTTTTGAATCATAGGTAAAATCCGTAAGATAATAAGTTTAGCCTGTAATATTATTATTTTTCTAGTGCAAGGGAAAAGCCCTTTTCATCTTACTACTATTATAAATGGATGTTCGTTACTCAATCACACCAGAACAACTGAATGGATCACAGAGATAGACTTTAGTCTGGAATAGCACAACCTACTTTTCATCCCAGAAAAATGTATGGTTCCCGTGGCATAATATCCAACTCCACGTGGGCGAAGCCGCTAGCAAAAGCTAGTACAGAATATTACTGGCTAAACAAAATTGTATTTAAACAAATTGAATATAGCTTACCTAAATAATGCAACGGCTCCCAATAGTTGTAAGTCTCATCACAATCCGCAACATGTCCCCAGTATGCGGACACAACACGAGCAACCAGTAGCAAGCCTAGTGCCACTGCACCACCCGGGTATGCTATACTACGCAGGTCCGATGGTGCATTGGTTACGAGAAACTCCCTGAGAAATATATTCATGGATTTAGATATGAAAGTAGTAAGTTAGCAAAGCCTATGTGTCTGACCCCTGACTATGTTTCACACTTTTCTAATTTTTCTCATATAGGAAAAGTCGACTCCATCTAGCTTATTTTTATGACGTGTAAAAGTGATTCTGATATCTATTTACAGAACAAATAAATTAATTTCAAATTATGTCACTGAGTTTTGCACCAAATACTTCCCATTTGTTAATATTGGAGCTATTCAGTCCAGCCTTTACAACCTCTGTGTAAAGTATAAAATATAGACAATCAATTTTTTTTAATGACATAAATAGGTAGGTAATAGGTAATATGGACTGGTATGTACATCTCCACGCCAATGCGCGTATTTGGCGTATGGAATGACATGAATCAAACTATTCTAATTTTGTTGTCCCAACGGTTAGGACAGGGGAAATAAGTATCAAGGATTTACAACCATGAAATGAACATTACATACAAAATATTAGGACCCGTAATATGAAGTAACTCCAAAACCGACTTATTTTTTACATAGCCCAAAAAAGTAAACAGACATACTTTTCAATAAGCAATTTCTGATATTATGTGTGAGCAAATGAATACTGGTATTCAGTTGCATCCGGTTAGACTGGAAGCCGACCCCAACAAAGTTGGGAAAAGGCTAGGCAGATTGATGTGTGAGCAAATGAAATACCTTAGTAGAGTATGCCACACAATAGGACAGCAAGTTTAATATGGACTTCCTCAAGTAAGCTAAGTTATTGGAAGAATATACTCTTACATGACAAAGATTATCAAGTTGTTTTATTTTTATTCATAAGTATTCCAATAGGATTTAGTTATATTGTGACAAAATTGTAATATATCCACAATAATAGAAAAAGACTGACATAATATTAGTAGCACTTTAGTAATATCAGATTGACACTGACTAATTTAATGTAGCATTTACAAAAAAAAGTTAGCACTCAACTCGAAAATAGTTTTTGTTAGTATAGCATCATGCTTATTTAACGTCAGCGTACTGTTTTTACCTTTGTTTGAGTACGGAAGCGTCTGGATAAGCGCCAAACTGTAGTACCAGCAACAAATTAGAGCATTGATGAGCCAAAATAAAAATTATTATAACCTATAAAATGATGCCAAGTGTTTTTATACCACAAAACAGTAAGCAAGTTTAGAATTTAATAATATAAATTAATAAAAGCGTTTATATTAATAGAAAATTGGCTTTAATTACATACCCTTCGTTCGCTTTCCGCTTCCCTTTGCTGAAGCTGGAGGCCCTTTTAGCCCCGTTCTTATTGTGTATACTCCGTTGTCTTGCCGTGAGCGGCATTGTAATGTTTTTGTTTCGTCTAAATCATTGAATTCACTATAGGTAATATGCGTAGAAAATTCGCGTAAATGTGAATAATAATTTATTTTCAGAAATATACACCGCGATAGGTAGATACGCAAGCCAAAACTGCCAAAAGTGACACTGACACCTGCCTGTGAGTGACACTGATATAACTGACAATGACAGATAGACAGGGGTAAGTTCCGCTGTAATGCGAAGGTTGATGCGCCACGGTAGCCCGCGAAATTCAAAATTTATTACGTTTTTTGCAATTTGTAGGTCAGTGTGAGCTTGTATGTTGATTAAAATATGATTCGCGGCCATAGCTAATATGGCGTTACAGAATTATAATCATTAGAATCAGTAATACAACTCCATAAGTTAGCATTTATCTCAAATCTAGCGATTTCATGAAATCATGAGGTTTGAGGTAAATGCTAACTTATGGAACTGTATTGCTGATTCTAATGATTATAATTCGGTAAAGCCATACTAGCTACGGCCGCGAATCATATTTTAATCAACATACAAGCTCACACTGACCTACAAATTGCAAAAAACGTAAGAAATTTTGAATTTCGCGGGCTACCCTGGCCCTTCGCCGTCATACATGACGTCAAAACATGGGCCTTGCGATAACGCCGCAGAGCTCGGTTGATAATAAAAACATAAATTGTGTACCTACTACTATCCTTAACCACTACCACTGATATGAAATGTGGTATCCAATATTTTGGACTCGAAAACTACAAAAAATCATAGACCATACATGGGTGTTACTACGATAGGTATGGTACTCTGCTATCAGCTCGCACTGGCTTGACACATTAAAAAGAAACATCCTGTATATAAACGTAAAATACCATCATCCGATGGCGACCGCGGGCTTACAGTAGGTAGTTGTGAACCTATGCGGTTCATAAGGTAATACATTGCGGCATGTGACGGGTTAAGCTTAACCCAATTCTGCGCCACAGTGTAGGTATTATTTATATCTGACACTATGTCTAACCACGATCCTATGTAGATGATCCAACATAATTATGTTATGTATGTCTTTTACTTACATGGGACCTACAATCTTTTATACGTTTCCTCGTCAGCGGTGGAACAAACAGGTATCTAAGGGTCAGTACAGAAAGAACGGAAAAATCCTCGCGCAGGTTCGAGTCTTCTCTGACCGCAATTCATCCCGAGAGCAACCGTGTCGCGAGCTGACTGTGTCGATATTCATACAATTTTATATTTTAGGTTATGGTAATACGGTCCTATTTTCAAATTCTAAATTTCTGGCATTTTTCCGTTCTGTCTGTACTGAACCTAAGAAGGTTTTGGCATGGCCTGGCCACACCGACCGAGTGCCCATATTTTATTTTATACTTATATCCGCCATAGAATATAATAAAACAAACAGATTAACATTTATATACATATTTATTACTTAAAATGTTTATAAATACAGTGTTGGTACAACACACCAGTCATAAATTCTACCTACAAAGGTGTTCCCACGTTATGTAGCATATTAATTTTGTACTACTTTACAGTAGGTACAGTCAACTGCACATCAGTAGTAATAATTTGACATTGATATCACATTTATGTCAGGCCGATTTTCGTAGTGCAAGTGTTACCACTTGTGTGCGGTTGTCAGTACATACCACAGAGTACACAGAGTAGACAGCTAATGGAGTAATCAAAATTATTGTAACCGTATTTGCGAGACGCGCGTAAAAAAAAGTCTCTGCCTTACAGTGTACGATGCGACTGATAGTCGATCAATAGCTGGGTCCAGACCGGTCCAGCCGTTTACCTCGGCTCAACCAGTGTGAACCCGGCTGTCTAACTACATACTCGTCGTAGATTATTATTTTGCAAATATTAGAGTAGTATAATCAACATTATCATTGTAATTAAATTTTAATACGTTCATAAGTCAAAGGAAATATTCATTAGTAGGCCCCCAAATCGCTTTCGTTGCAAGAACGCGTACCTAACGTTCAAATTGAAGTCGCAATCTCATGCCAGCGACAATCAAATGTCAAAAATGTAGGTAAACGCTACACAATTTTTGACAGATTGAGACTGAGATGAGATTGCGAATGTTGCTAAAAATACGAGAATTGCCCCTAGGGTACTCGGCGAAAAGAGGTATAGTAAAAATTTCCTTTGCCTTACGAAAAAGCAGTAGAGCTACTGGGGTTATCCTAATTAACTAGTGAAGTAACATGATCGATGACACATTCTAACAACAGGGCCCTATGATTGGGGTTGTTCGATTTCAACAAGTATCTATACTGGTACTTATAACAGTACGCAAAACAAAACGGTAGAAATAATTTATATAAGTACTGATATTTTTCATTCAATGCTACAGTTAGTAATCGAAATATATCTAGACATCTTCTGTACATCTATACAAATAAATAAAATTAAAGTGTCTGTTTGGCTTTTAACTAAATGCTTGAGAAAGTATATATTATACATATAACAAAAATATATCAATCTGCGTAGCCTTTTCCCAACTATGTTGGGATCGGCTTCCAGTCTAACCTGATGCAGCTGAATACCAGTATTTTACATGGAGCGACTGCCCATCTGACCTTCTTAACCCAGTAACTGCGTAATGTGATACCATAAGAAGACTGAAACTGAAGACGGTAAGCCTGGTTGTCAGAATTTCGGGCTTCTGACGACCCGTAACGACTGTCAAAAATCCACGAATGACAGCCGGGACCAACGGCTTAACGTGCTTTCCAAGGCACGCAGGAGTCTCGTAAAGATGGTAACCCATCCACGGGCCAACCCAGCAAGCTTAGCTTAACCTGATGGATCGACCCGAACGGCTGTTATTACTTAGGCACAAGCTCCTCATAACAAAAATACATTTTTATAAATTTTTGTCTGTCTGTCTGTTTGTTCCGGCTAGTCTCCGAACTGGCTGGACCGAATTTGACGGGACTTTCACTGGCAAATAGCTGATGTTATAAGGAGTAACTTAAGCTACTTAAATTTCAGAAAAGAATTAGCGCGAGGTAGGCGATAGGCAATGCAACGCGGCGGGTCGGGGAACGAGGGAGTTTTATTAAAATGTAGCTGTTATTTTAGTATATTGTGTATCTTACGATTTCCACGCGTACGAAGTCACGGGGCACAGCTAGTTTTTGATAAAATACAATTTTACTTAGTACCTACATCAAATAAAAATATGAAATACTTAATCATAATATTTATCCTGAATCGAATCAACCCCGCCTATGATTTAAAACATTAAAATCATTATATGACTATTAAATTCATATTTGAGCTGCTCATAAATTATTTTGTGCTTTTAAGTGCACTTTCTAAGACTTAGTAGTGACTAATCATTCAACAATGGAGATGGTTACCAGAGAGTAATCTGCTAGGCATTTAATGGGTATAGGGTATGAGTGACCATAATCAATACTATGTTTACTTAAATCGTAAGGGTCAGCGCAAATCAACGGGAAGCCACTCATTTTATTACAGTTAAAAGTCAACTTTATTTCCATTAAAATAAAGCTATTTTTTTATAGATGAAAAGTAAAATTAAAAGACGGTAACCCATTGGTTTGCGCAGACTAATACACTACCGAGTCTAACAAGCTAACAGATATGTTTATAACAATTTGAGCAGCTCAAAGTTGACTGAAATTTTACTAAAAATTAAAATTATTGTTTTAATTCCTTCGCCTCGACCGCACTACTGTCCATCCAGGATCTCCGTCTTCATCCATTGGTTCTGGTTGTTGATTTCTGTTTGATGAAGATGATGCTGCTCCATTCATGTTGTTATCGGGGCCGTCATCTTCTCCGCTACTATCTGTTGAGTCGTCATCTGGATTGCCATGGCACTGGAAAAAAATTTAGTGAATTTGTTATATTTTTGCAGAAAAATCTGCTTAGACACTGTAAGAATACAGCTGCAACATTATTTTTTTTACAAAGAGAGATATAAATGCTGGCGTCGCCGTCGCTCGTCATCGTGATCATTAAATGACAAAATCATTTCCTTGGTGTGTGAACACTCCATTTATGTTATGCTCTATGAAAAACATATATTTTATGAATATGTTTATGTAGTGGTTGACAAAACTTACTTGTGGTGGTACAGATTCATGTATAGGCTGGCTGAGCCATTTCTGGCACTTTGGCATTGCATCAAGTCTAGCCCGCAACTCGTCATGTAGCCCATCTTTTAGAAGACTCAGAAACTGCAGCAATAAAATTGCTACTTCTGGAAACAATAGGTAAATATATTAATATGAGTAGGAAGTCTTTAATATAATGTGAATAAAAAGATTATTTTATTCTAGCTTCTGCCAGCGGCTTCACCCGCATGGATGTCAGAAATTATCCCACGGGATCCATATATTCTTCCGGGATGAAAAAATCTCTGTGCCAAACTTCATCCAGATCCGTTCAGCCGTTCTGGCGTGATTGAGTAACAAACATCCATCCATACAAACTGTCGCATTTATAATAGTAGTAAAATAGTAAGATTCTGTTTAAAGAATAAGCCACCAGAGTCCAGAATTGTGCAGCACTTTCCTATTATATCAAAAACATGTTAGCCATCCATACAAATATAAGATCATCAATAAGTTTATTGATTCATGTTTGATATACTTATTGCATGTTTGCGAGAAAAACATGCTATTTCGAAAAATGCCATTTTACAGGAAGCAATACGTAAACTTTTAAAAAATTATGACAAGTAAATTAATGTATTTTTAGGTTACATGAGTTATATATAACTATACTTTTAAATAATACAGAAAAAGATTCTACAATTGAATTTAAATTATCGAATAATATAAAAAAATACCCTTTCCGAAATGTCACGCTTTTCTGGCAAAAAGGCGATTTATGTTCATCCAGACAGGCTGTGATAGTTAAGGAAAACGAAAGTTCTGTTCTACAGAGGAACAAAATAGGCTGTAAATAACATGCTAATGGACATGCGGTTTGGCGTTTAGTCTTCCACAACAGACCCCAGTTATTTCGGCAATAATAATTAATATTTACCTTTAGGAGAGTCATCATGACAAACAGTTTCAAACTCCTCGTCCATCAGATCTTCTATCACCTCAACGAGTTCATCTCTATCCACCACATTCTCAACACAGTACCTTGCTATGTAGACTGACATTAGTTGAGCTGTCTGTAATGCGAAGAAAGAGTTTATTAACACTTTGAGGGACAATGAACGAGAACAACAACAACACAAGAAGGCCAGAAGACAAGAATAACACAGCAAGAAATACAAGAATATTGCGATAAGACCCGTTCTCGATATTGTTTTATAATGTAAAACACTGTGTATCAAGAATGATAATAATAACTTTCAATAGTTTATTATTGTAGTACCTTTCAGGTGACTTTCAATGTGTTTATTTTATATTATTACTAGCTTTTGCCTGCAGCTTTGCCTGCGTGGAAATTTCTGGCTCCACTGTACAATCACACCCGCGCGTACGAAACTTCACATTGGTGAATCATTTGGGTTAGGTTAGAATAGTGACCATTACCTCTATTGCTGGTGAATCATTTGGGTTGGGTTAGGTTAGGTTAGAACAGTGACCCTTAACGCGCGACGGCGAGCGAGCGAAGCGAGCGGTGCCGCGGCAGCGGCCGCCGAGCGCCATATCCCCTCTATTTTTGGTGAATCATTTGGTTTAGATGAGGCGGTGAATAATAATTTGCCTTTATTGGCCGGCTGGAGTGACCACTGACGAGGAACAGAGCTCCCACCTCTTTCTTGCCTTTATTGGCCGGTTTGAGTGGAGATTCGCAAGAGCAAACGTGCTCGGAGGAAGGAAGTATTCCAGTAAGTGTTTGTAGGGATCTTGACCATCTTCCGGGCTCTGGGATTGTTCTGAGAACCGTGGGATACCTCTCCACTCCTCTCAAGCACCTCAGGACATGTTGCCCCCTTGCCGCTACGACACTATGTGCTAGCGACCTTTTCGGGGGCCCATTATTGTGTGTGCAAGTCACCCCCTGCCATTTTATCCGTGTATTAAAAAACATTGATCCGGCAGGGGCCATAGTCCTTTCATAGTTCTAGGCAACCAGTCCACTTTAGCCACTCAAATCCATAGTCCAATCTCTTTATTTCCATATACAGCAATAGTCCTGCACCAACCGGGGGTTCTCCTTGGGTGCACTTGCATAGTGCGTACAGGGATAATCGTCGGTTGGTGCCTCATTTCATTGAAAGCGTCTAACGGGCCTCTGCGAGTTGGCTTTGGCCCCTCGTACGCCTTCTAAAGGTCCGGGACTCCAGGGTCCCGAGAATTGTCAAGACATAATAATAATAAAATCGTTTATTTATGAAAAGGTGCAGATTTACAATAACTTATCTTAAACATTAAAGAGGACACAGTTGCTCATTTGATGCTCGATTGAATGTCTCGTATATTAGACGATGAAAGCCTCAGGGTTATTGACCTTGATTTCAAGGTCAATGTGGTACTCGTACTGTAAAATATTTTTTTTTCCGGCATCTATTATTTTGCGCACTTTGTTGTTTTCAATAATACACTAAAAAAGGTCTATTGTACCCAAAAAAAAATAGCTAGTATATAAAAGCGCCGGGTGCGTTTGAACAGTGGTTCCAAATTTCTAAGAAGGTTGGAATTTCTCCCACAGGTACATACCACAGGGATAAAAAGTATCCTATGTCCTAATCCAGGTCACGGTCTACCCATGTGTCAAGTTTCATTCAAATCCGTTCAGTCGTTTTAACGTGAAAGCATGACAAACTCACTTTCGCATTTATAATATTAGTTTTTGCTAATACATGAGACAGCGTAAGTTACCAGGCGTTATGATAACATGATCCATACAAAACCTTTATTTATATTATAATGCTATTTATATGTTATTTATATTATAAATAATTGTGAACTTCCAAAAAACTAGTCAATACGCGCTGTGTGAAATTTTGCGAAAGTGATTGACACGAAAATATGAACACGCTATAAATTGTAAAGTTGGTGTCGCGCGGGTGTCAGTGGAGCCTTAACGTTTTCTTTATTATAGTGCGTTACATTAGACTGATTATACTTATTGACTTCGAAGTTATTTACCTTTTCGCCCCCGGGCGCTCCCATTCCATGTTCGACAGCGAGCTGCAGCGCTGTCCAGTTGTTGAGCACTAAGTCTACAATCGGTTTAAAGTCGTCGTACAACATTATCACGTTTATTTATTCACTTTAACTTAAATACCACCAATTTTTTTACAAATTGGTACTTCTCACATTTTTATAACCTCTTTTTATGGTATTAATTTTTTTTTTATCGATTTAACATGAAATGACAGCTGTTCGTGACAACTGACAAGACAATGTTTTGTTCGGAAACTAGGTGAACAAAAAACTTTTTTACAATAAAAAACAACCGACTTCCAAAAAAAGACTACAAAGCGTAGACAGAGAATTCTATTCACTGTCTTCACTACAAAGTGAAAAATAACTTTAATTTCGGAAGTCGGTGTCTTTGGTTTAATATTTTCGTTTTTTTCCACCGACTTCCAAAATTAAAGTTATTTTTCAGTGGAAAGTCAGATGTTTTGTTTTTGTAAAAAGGTTTTATTTTTCACTTTTTTGTGGTACACACGGCTACATAAAGTCAAGCTATATATTTCCAGTATAAGCTGATCTCATTGTACGGAAATCTAATGCAATGCGAGATCAGCTTATACTGGAAATATACATACAGCTTTATGTAGCCGTGTGTACCTACCTCACACAAATTCAAATAACACTATACCAAATATAACTTTATACAGGTGATTGGAACATGGGTGCAAGTGCAAAGCTTGGTGATGCGCCAAGGTAGCCCGCGAAATTCAAATTTTCTTACGTTTTGTGCAATTTGCAGGTCAGTTTCAGGTTGTATATTGATTAAAATAATGATTGGCGGCCGTGACTAATATGGCTTTATTTATTTATTTATTAGGTATACCAACAGCAGTACATACAAAAAAAAAAAAAAGACACAGTAATGATAATAGTACCTGGCATGTATGCCTATTACAGGTATACACAGCATTCACTAAAAACAACAACGTAATTAACTTAAAAATAAAAACTTATGAACATATATAATAAAATGCATTTTGAATTCGAAATTCAAAATTGTGAATATTTACATTAAAAAAAAGAAAAATATAAAATGTTAAAACACGGAAGGTGCTTGAGTGGAATAAACTAAGATTTATTAAGAACATGAATTACAATAAAATAAAATATATTATTAATTTATTGGTCAGTTAGTTTATGCACTCGCATATCTCAGAGACTGATCTTCTAAACTTGTTAAATGGTAGGTACTCCGTGTAAGTCGGTTTCTGACGATTTGCAAAAGCTGTTGTAACTTCTGCATATTCGGACCAAGGGAGCGTTGAGACCAAGATTGGATTTGCAGAAAGGGATATGAAGCAACCTGGTGATGGGATGTCTGGGAAGTTTTGAAGGGACTGAATATTGGATATGCTCAACAAGATCACTACATTTTACAAATCCGTTTGCTACTTTGTAGAGGAAAATTAGATCACGCGAACGGCGACGGTCTCGCAGTGTCTTTATATTGAAAAAATGTAAGCGCTGTTCATACGGACAGCGGTGGCTAATTTTCCTGGATATAAAGGCTATATGTTTTGTGAATGCTCTTTGTAGTCTCTGGCTTTACAGAATTATAATCATTATAATCAGCATCATAACACCATAAGCTAGAATTGACCTCAAACCTCATGATTTCATGAAATCGCTAGATTTTCACGGGCTACCTTAGCGCATCCCCCTAGTACAGACAATTTAAAACCATACCACCAGTCTTACCATTTTTTTTTACCTAATTTTTATGATTTTTTTCGAAAACTCTTAAAATTTTAACTAAACCGCTTATTTTTGCCCAAATTGAATGATAAATGAATTCATTTTTATTTTATTTTAATAAATTAATGTGTAAGCAATCTACCAAAATATGTCGCAGGTCTCTGCGTCTTTATACATATTTTTACGGACATTTAAAGTTCATAAATTTTTTAAACATTCATAAATACTTTTTGTAAACCTTGTTTTAAAAAAAAACTGAGTGCTTTTTTGTTCAAACCTTTTTGAAAACATGCTTAATAATCGCTCTTTCTTTTGAATTAAGATTTACGTGGATATCTTACAAACTATTGAAATTAGGACCTACAAACCAATGGGGAGGAAAACTAACTTCTTATCACGCTAGGTGGCACATGATCGACTGTCCGTCTGTCATTGATTTGACATAATGAACGATTGTCAAATTGTATGGATTTGTTTGTAAAACAATGTACAGACGCCAGCATATCAAGCTACTACAAACTGTCAAATTTCTTTAATAGATTTTCAATTTTATCGCTAAAGCATTAGGTTCAAGGTTGATTGGGAAAATTTGACAGTTTCGGGTGGCTTGACCTGCTTGTACAGTCGTTCAGAGCGCCATCTACAAATAGCTTCGAGTGTGACTTCCTATTTGAGGGAGAAATTTTAAATTTTAGGCAGACTAAGTCGGCGTTCGCACGAGCGTAATAAAATCACGGCGGGATTTTATCGCGCACCAGATTTTCAACTCTCTGCTTAGCGCCGGGAGTTGAAAATCCAACAGTTTGTTTTTCGTCGCGCTGGGATGCACTCTGTTTTTGTTACGTTGGATTCTCAACGATCGGCTTAACACCGACAGTTGACAATCCAGTGCGCGATAAAATCCCGCCGCGATTTTATTATACTCGTGGCAACGCCGACTAAGCCAACGTTCACAAAAATCGCGGCAATTTTTTTTCGCGTACTGCATTTTCAACGCTGTGCTTAGCGCCGGGAGTTGAAAATCCAACAGTGTTTTTTCGTCGCGCTGGGATGCACTCTGTTTTTGTTAGGTTGGATTCTCGAAGCTCGGCTCAACAGCGAGAGTTGAAAATCCAGTGCGCGATAAAATCCCGCCGCGATTGTTTAACGTCCGTGCGAACTAATAAATACGGCTAATTATAGGCCTAAAACCTGTTTTGCTAGATTGCTTACACATTATGTACTTTAATTAAATAAAATAAAAATGAATTCATTTATCATTTAATTTGGCCATAAATAAGCAGTTTAATTAAAATTTTGGGAATTTTCGATTTAAATCATAAAAGTTAGGTTAGAAGAATGGTAAGACTTCGTTTAAGGGGGGTGCGCTGTGGTAGCCCGCGAAAGTCAATTTTTTTTTGCAATTTGCAGGTCCGTGTCAGGTTGTATCTTGATCAAAATATGATACGCGGAAATGAAACACATGTATTTACATAATTTTACCCATAAAATCATCAACACATCTGTCGCGACCTGTAGGTCGCGAAGTAAAAAGGTAAACGAGTCAAATTAATATTAGTAGGGCGAAACGTGTAACAAACGAGTCTTAATAGCATAAAGTGATGCTGGCTGGTAACACCGAACACCGAACTCATAGAGAGATCACCATAGACAAAGCGCAATGGCGTGTCTGTCAGTACATTTGAATACACCAAATTGTAACATAATTTAATTCAATATCTAGTGCAAAGTAAAAGTGATGAAGGCGTCCAGTTAGTGGCAGCTCATCTGAAAGATATAAAGCTAAGTGGTAGCACTAGAGAATAGTGTAGTGGTTCCCAGCCCAAATGCTTAGATTCTAGATTTCCTATAGAGGAGCAAATTAGTACGCAATAATAAGATGTTTCTGATGCTCTTAGAAGTCGGTTACATTAAGAGGTATTTCGATACGGCAATGCGAAAACCTCGTGAGAGTTGGACAGGCGGAAGGCCATGATTAGTCCGTTTTAAGTGGGGGAGAGAGTCGGTGCTGTAATACGAAGTCTCCCCAAGACAATTGTTGTATGTACTAAGAGAGGGTATTATGTACATACAACTCAGGTATACCTAATAAAAGACGTGAAGACGTAAAGTTCTGTGTTGAACATAGCTAAAGCGAGAAGTTAATTGGCAGACGTGCGGTTGCTTCTATAATACCCGACAACTACGATGCGTCGTAGAGCATGTAACCGAATTAATCATAGGCAGATATGTGTGTGTGTAACACTTCTGTGCTATGATTTCAAACCTAAGACACCAGAAACGTTAATGTATGTATATCATGTATAGAACGGTGGGAATCAATTTAACTTAAACTACAGATGGCGAGCTGAACCATGGGGCGAGCCAGTAAGAACTAAAAACCGATTTATGCGAAGCAAACCTCCCAAAATATTGAAGATTCTTCTCGGAATAAAACCCAGGTACAGATATCATGAAACAACCACAAAACACATATAAAATCTCGTCGCTACGTTGTCTGTCTGGGCCGGGACGGCGAGGCTGGCCAGCTCGTGCGTTCTGGTGCCGCGGATGACGTGGCGGCGACATGGTGGAGATGCTGGGATCCGAGAAGGAAAATCAATAACAATATTATATAAAAAAGATTAAATTGATTAAAATAAAATTCAGTTCTTACTGGTGCTTCCATCTGTGAAACTATCGTATCAAAGGTTGAAGAAGCTATGCTAAAAAGTTGAAGTTGAAAAGGTTTTGATACACGTTTCGCTGATATTGACTCTAATAAAATTAAATATATTTCTATATAATTATCTTCAGATTTACTATCGTAGGTAAATAAATAAGTATAAACAAATAACTAAATGGAACGCCATCTAGGATGGAACGCAAACGTTACTGGTAATTTATTCCTTAGATAATGATGTATAATGTCATTGTTTAAATCGAATACATCCTTATTTTGTGAAATAAATTAAATGATGATGTTTTTAATTCATTTTATGATTTATCTCAGGGATGCGATCATTTTTATTCATTAATTTGCAAAGGTTAATAAAAGAGGTTTATTATAAAATGAGTGCTGGCAGTTGAGATTTATACCTGCAGTACAGAACCGGAAACAAAAATAATTATGACATTGGCAAAACTGTTTGCAGTTTTGTGCTCTATGACTGGTCTCTGACTTTTGTTGCGAAATTCAATTTCAATTTTATTGTTTTGAAAAAGTTTAATAATGTTTGTGTTTGTGAGAACAATATAACTACGGCCTTGATTTAGCCCACGTCGGGAATAAAATAAGTGTGCCTAGATGAACAAAAAGGTCGGTACCATTTAGATGTGTGTTGATGTGTTGACTAAAAATTTTTCTAATTTTTATTCACAGCTCTTAAGGTCTATGTGAAGTTGTATTTATTCCCTGATATACCTAGTGATTACGTGTAAATCTTCCTTCTCTCTCGGCGGTATAGCGTGATATTATCAGAAAACTATCTAAACTGTTCGTCCAATATAATTTGGTCAGTCATATAAACAAATGAATATCGGTAGGTATAGCGTCCTACGAAAAACAAAACAATCTGCCTTGCCTTTTCCCACTATGTTGTGGTCGGCTTCCAGTCTAACCGGATGCAGTTAAATACCAGTATTCTAAATGGAGTGACTGCCTATCTGACCTCCACAACCCCGAAATTAGGTAATAGGATACCCCTTGGTAGGACCAGACTTTCGGGCTTCTGACGTGCTTTCCGAGGCTCGGTATGTGAAGATGGTCACCCTACGTGATAAAAACCTGTACACTTATCCTTTCAACAGGATCAATATTGTTAGTCATTGGAGGCAGCTAATTAAGTCAGGTTACAACTGAAAACAATATCTGAAGCCATCAATATGGAGGAAGCCACGCTCCTCATTCTTCGCGGCTTGCGTGATAAAATAAAAACTCTGTCCGAATGTGCTCGAAATACAACTAACAAACTCACAAATGAAATAAATGACTTAACCTTGCATGAAGGAAGAGTAGTATCCTCTAAACTTCATACTTGTCTCCAACGATTGGAGAGGGAACTTAACAATTATTTTCGACTCGTTAACGAACCGCAAGTGGACGAGATTTCTACCATCTCTGCAATACAGCTAGAAGCTGAAGAAAACTGCTGCGAACTTAAAGTGAAAATTGAAGAATGTGAAAATTCAACAACAAACTGTAATAAGAACGAAGAACGTTTCTTATCCGGAAAGCTCCCAAAATTAGAGTTACCACAGTTTGAAGGTAGCGTTCTTGAATGGTACCAATTTTGGGACCAATTTAGTTCCAATATTCACAATCGGAATTTGCCAGACGTTGACAAGTTACTATATCTAAAAAATTCTTTAAAAGGGGAAGCCAAGGGAGTGATAGACGGGTTAGAGATTACAAATAAAAATTATTCCATAGCCATCCAATCTTTGAAAGACAGATACGGGAAACAAACTCAAGTGATTGATGCACACTATTCCTCACTCTACAAAATAAATCCAGCAAACAAAACCATATCAGATTGTCGAAGAGTTTTAACTGAGATTGAAAAGCATTTAAGAGTTTTGGATTCGATGGGTGAAAATATCAACCATAAACACTTGAGGTTTATGGTAATGGAGAAATTTCCAGAAGATATAATATATGAAATGAAATTGAAAATAAAGCAAGAATCAATCGAAGAGATAAGAAAATATTTGGAAATTATCATTTCAGCACGTGAAGATGCAAATAGACTAACGCAGGAGAAAAATCTAAATGAGAAAGAATATTACACAGTAAAGACACTTCACTCCACTGGGAATAGTAATCACACAAATCTAAAGAGAAAAGGGTACCAAAGGAGACAAGAGAAAACTGACTACGAAATCAATAAGGAAAAATCTCGATACCACCCGTCACATAATAAGGGATATATTTCCCAGAAGAACTATGAGATCAAACAAAAATACACAAGTTATCCTGGAAAAAACCAGGGAAAAGAAGGGCCACCTAGAAAGAAATCTAGATTTCATTGTATTTTCTGTAAAGAGTCGCACTATAGTGATGAATGTACTAAATTCAAGGAAATAAAAGAAAGAAAATCCCTGTTAAAGAACAGATGCTACGGTTGCCTTGGAATAGGACATTCTTATGCAGAATGTAGAAATAAAAGGGAATGCTTTCATTGCCAGAAAATAGGTCATAATCGTGCTGTATGCCCTGTTAAATTCTCAACTGAAAACAAGGATAATAATTAATTAATAATTCATTAAAATTAAAATTCAATAATTATTCTTTTTAATTTTATATAATTTACGAAGGTTGTTTTGTTTTATGTGAATGTCGTGTACACATGTAACTGGTATATACATAAGAACCCATACCTGTTAACTTTTAATGTATATACATTGTATACCTACATAACCGATTCTCCAAGGGAAGATAGGGAAGATGAGGCTGTAAAAAATTTCAATGAAACTACTGAATATATAGATAACAGGTACTCCGTATCCTGGCCCTGGATTGAGTACCCTGCTGCTTTGAATTTGAATTTTTAATTTGCTTATGGCCGTCAAGAATCAGAAAAAATTCTTCTCTTTGTGCGGGGGAGGGTCTCTCGAAAGAATATATAATAGATACAGAAAATACACTCGATGTGGAAAACCAAGATATAGACAGTACAAGTAACCAAACAATGTTTGATATGGACATAAATGAAGAAAAGGGTGACAAAATTAAGCAGCTTGAGAAGCTACACGCCGAACACTTTCCAAGAGAACTAGAAGGCAAAGAAACAAGCTTATAAATTAATCTTGGACTATTTCTGGACGTAGATGGAGTTTGACGTTGCAAAGGACGTTTAAAGAACACGGATTGGTAGTATAGCCAACGTTATCCAATACTTATTCCAAAGGATTGTGATTACACTAACAAAATTATCACCCAGACTCATACATATAGACAATCATCATGTAGGTGTTAACCATACACTCGCTATAATTCGTCAAAACTTTTGGATTCCACATGGAAAACGCCAAGTCCATAAAGTTCTAAGGCAATGTCCTAGATGTGAGAAACACGGAGGGGGGCGTTCAAGCTACCACCAACCCCTGCGTTACCCACTGAAAGAGTAAATTTTACGTCACCATTCACATTTACAGGCCTAGACTACATGGGCCCTGTATTAGTTAAACATGAAAATGAAACAAGTAAACGTTGGATAGCACTTTTCACTTGCCTAGCAGTCAGGGCGGTGAATTTAGAGGTTGTTCAAGATCTCACAGCAGAAGAAGGACTTCATGCTTTAAAACGAATGATATCGACAAGATTTGTGCCACAAATAATTAAATCAGATAATGCTACAAATTTTAAGCTTATGTAAGAAATACTATCAAATTCTTATTTTATTAAACACGAAATTCGTTGGAGGTTCATACCCCAACTAGCTCCCTGGTTCGGGGGGTTTTATGAACGATTAATTGGAATAGTGAAGATTGTATGAGAAGAACATTAGAGAAGCACATGCTGACGGATAGTGAATTGGTTACATTAGTAAAAGAAATTGAAGCAACTGTCAATACAAGACCATTAACTTGTGTTGATTCTGAATTAGTACATATTTTAAAACCTGATTTCTTAACTATGGGAAAATGCATAACGATGGAAGGTTTTTTAGTACAAGGCACTACGACGAAATCCGACCTTATCAAGGCTTGGAAAACAGGTTTAGTTATATGAATTTAAGGATATGTTTATTTAAGGATGTGTACAAATCGATATTTACTAAGTCTGCGTGAGCGATATAGACATTCTGTCAAAGAACCTAGAATCACGGCAAAATTAATCCCAAAGGTAGGACAAATCGTGCAGATAAAGGGAGATAGTAAAAATCGAGAAGAATGGAAAGTTGGAAAAATTACTTCATTGATCAAAAGATCTGACGGACTTAGCAGAGTTGCGAAGGTCGAAGTTGGAAGTAAGGAGTTTGTAAGATCTTTAACTCATTTATATCCATTGGAAGTGGAAGACAATCAAGAAATAGAATACGACGAGAACGCATTAGAAATACAAAGTGAGGTACCACAAAATATAACTGTACACAAATTTATACCAATGGAAGTGGAAGTCATAAATACAAAAGACATATCAGATAGTTTAGAAAAGGAGAAAGAAAATAGAGAGTCGATAATAATACCAGCGGAAAACTGTATGTTGGAAGACTTTGATAATGTATCAGAGAGCACGGACAGAGAAAAAATATTGAGTCAGAAAGATAATGAACCTGAGAAGTCAGTTCAGGTAAACAACGAGGTTAAACAAAGAAGAGGCGCGGCCACCAGAGCTCTGGAAAAAATTGCAGAGTGGACGCGTAACTTACTAACCCTGCTTTAAGTCTATTCGGGCGGGAGTGTCGCGACGTGTAGGTCGCGAAGTAAAAAGGTAAACGAGTCAAATTAATATTAGTAGGGCGAAACGTGTAACAAACGAGTCTTAATAGCATAAAGTGATGCTGGCTGGTAACACCGAACACCGAACTCATAGAGAGATCACCATAGACAAAGCGCAATGGCGTGTCTGTCAGTACATTTGAATACACCAAATTGTAACATAATTTAATTCAATATCTAGTGCAAAGTAAAAGTGATGAAGGCGTCCAGTTAGTGGCAGCTCATCTGAAAGATATAAAGCTAAGTGGTAGCACTAGAGAATAGTGTAGTGGTTCCCAGCCCAAATGCTTAGATTCTAGATTTCCTATAGAGGAGCAAATTAGTACGCAATAATAAGATGTTTCTGATGCTCTTAGAAGTCGGTTACATTAAGAGGTATTTCGATACGGCAATGCGAAAACCTCGTGAGAGTTGGACAGGCGGAAGGCCATGATTAGTCCGTTTTAAGTGGGGGAGAGAGTCGGTGCTGTAATACGAAGTCTCCCCAAGACAATTGTTGTATGTACTAAGAGAGGGTATTATGTACATACAACTCAGGTATACCTAATAAAAGACGTGAAGACGTAAAGTTCTGTGTTGAACATAGCTAAAGCGAGAAGTTAATTGGCAGACGTGCGGTTGCTTCTATAATACCCGACAACTACGATGCGTCGTAGAGCATGTAACCGAATTAATCATAGGCAGATATGTGTGTGTGTAACACTTCTGTGCTATGATTTCAAACCTAAGACACCAGAAACGTTAATGTATGTATATCATGTATAGAACGGTGGGAATCAATTTAACTTAAACTACAGATGGCGAGCTGAACCATGGGGCGAGCCAGTAAGAACTAAAAACCGATTTATGCGAAGCAAACCTCCCAAAATATTGAAGATTCTTCTCGGAATAAAACCCAGGTACAGATATCATGAAACAACCACAAAACACATATAAAATCTCGTCGCTACGTTGTCTGTCTGGGCCGGGACGGCGAGGCTGGCCAGCTCGTGCGTTCTGGTGCCGCGGATGACGTGGCGGCGACAACATCTCTCTGAGTTAGATTTCGTGTAGATTTTTCGAACGAATGAAATCTACCGAATCTGCACGAAATCTAACTTGACACAGCTAATAAAAGAACATCGGCCAAATTTCGATAGAAGCTGGACCTGAGTTTTATTTTCAGTGTACAGAAACAAATTATAGTGAGATGATTGTTTTTATGTAGTAACACCATCCCTTTCGAAAATAATATCTAAATAGCCAAGATATTTCAATAATGCGAAAAATACTTTTGAGGTTATCGGTGTCCGGAAATCAAAAGCACAGAATAATTGTCACAAGCGGTATGTACCTAGTTATAAGTCTTTAAAACAATGCCAAGGTCAAACAACAGAAGGAAATCCAAAACAGTACAGTACGTATCACAATATTCACACTTCACACTAACAACAACAACACAACAATGCGAGATCGCCGGGTGCAAAGACTACAGATACGTAGTATCCCTAAGTAGTCTGTGGACTACAGTATATTAGTGTCAAATTGACACCCGTGTGCGGTGTGATTGACACTATTGACACTGTCAATCCATGGCGTGCGTCGATGACATATTATGACGTTCCGTTGTAAACAATTGAACAAAATGCTGATACTTACAATTTTTTTTTTTTTTAAATTTATTTAACAAAAGTTACACAAGAGTATTTTACAGATCTTCTGCCAAACTGCAGGACAGTTTGTTGGCAGTGTTCTCGTGGACACAGCTCTTAAGTTTTCTTAACACTAATGCATCACTATAAAAGGTAAAAGGTAAGGGGACACATAGTTTTATTACTTACATAGACGTACGCATCACACCACACCCAACTTCACACTGCTCAGTGGTTTATTGAAAAGAAACGTAGGTATGTACATACATAATTAAAATGATCTACAGTTCGAGTATCCGTACATTTGTAGGTTCTGTACCTCGGCTATATCAACTTGCCCGCCATCCCAGCACGCTCAGCGCAAAGAGTAAAGTAAGTATAGAGAGACTCAGCGAAAGAACATGCTCCTAGCGTCCCGACCACCGCCACAGCCCCCCCCCCCCCTAACCCCCCCCCCCCCGGTGGGTGACGAGCTACCCAGCGCGCAATACTACTTAATCTGTGCCAGCGCGAGTGAGTCACCGCGGCGGCCACCCGACCGCCAGCAGCACGGCGCGCGCGCCCGCTAGCATGGCCGGCAAGTTAGGTACTTCATGTACACTTCAACCGACGCACCCGCACAGACACTCGCCCAACCCAGCCGCCAAAAATGAACTTTATATCGGTTGAACTAAGCTATACTTTCCATAGTGCAAGTATTACGCGAATCTCCGGACAAATATGCCAAGTGAAGCGACTTCTTAATAATTAGGTAACGTTCCAGCGCTAGGGACACAGACCCAAATAGTGCTTACGCAGAATATTTTTTAAGGCATTTTTAGAAACTGTTTCGGTAGAAATTTCCTTAGGTAATTCGTTTAACAATGTTGGAACTAGCCATTTCCGCGTCCTTTGACCAAAATAATTCCTCACCTTGGGGACCGAGTATTTGTTTCTCTATGAACCCACATAATTATTTTTATGACAAGAATCCAATACATAATAAAAACAGCACTAGTTTGTTTGATACACAAGTATATAGAATTGAATTACATCTAATAACTATTCAGATAAAAGTGAATAATTATAATCTTTGAGTACTAAATCATTTCTTAGGCAAAATGAATCGTCAAAGGTGCGTTCTGAACATGTTATTCTAAATAATTTGCAAATTATGCTATTAATAAAAAAATGTGTATATCTTTTTTTCTGGCGACTTAAAAATCTATTTCTTATGTTTTTTAAGACCTTAAAAAATACTAGATTTTTTCATATATATGGCATATCTGTACACCACCGCCTCGTCGTCAGATACGATTTGGCCGTCCTTCTTTAGAACCTAACCAATTTAGTACTATCTTCGCCTTAAAACTTCGCACGCATCGTCCAATCTCCCTGTAATATGTTAATAATTTACTTCATGTCACTGCAATTTTATTACAGTGACATGAAGTTATTAAAACATCATCTATTTTATAGACTAGCTTTTGCCCGCGGCTTCGCCCGCGTGGACGTTGGAAAATATCCTACGGGAACGTACTACCGGGAAATCCTTGTCTACATTATAAAGGGAACCTCTGTGCATTTCAGCTTTCTAGGTCAACAACAACTCAAAAACCACCCAAGCAAAGTTTTACATGGGACCAAGTACCAGTTCCTACATTCTAGCCTCCCGAATAAAACTAGAAATGTTAAAATTGGACTACTTAGTCTCTAAATAGTAATGCGCGGTCATACATTTAAATACCTTGTTCCCAGTGAAATAATAGAACAGTTGCAAAACTTATGAATATGATGTTTTTACCAGTGGTAGACAAGGTTGCAAAATTTTGTAAAGTATGTGTTAACTACTAAATATGTAAAATCAAACACAGAAAAGGAAAAAATCAATTCAATTGAACCTTTGTTATGAGTATTTGTTTTTTCTGTATATTTTTGGCACTGAAAATGAAGAATCAACAAAAAAAAAAACATTTCTGTCGACGTCTATGACGAAACAATAAGTCAATCAAAGAGTATACTAATAATATATGGGCAATAAGGCTTCTTTTGCGTCTCGATTATTATCGGTACACTCATGGGCGTACCCAGCTTTTGGCCCGGGGGGTGGGGGGGTGGGGGGGGGGGGGGGGGGCAAATCAGAAATTTCTTAAGCCGGGTTTTTTTTCGCCTCATCAGACTGCTCAATGTCCTCGGCAAAATCTTAGAATGGAGACTTATTTTTAAGCGCCTCAAAGATTATGCCGATACAAAGGGCCTAATTCCTAACGAGCAGTATGGTTTTCGAACCCAACACTCTTGCGTCTTGGTCCACCATATCGACGAACACAAAACGTTGGTTTCCAACGTGGTTCGATGACGGGTGTTGTTTTCTTCGATATATATAGCAAAAGCGTTTGACAAAGTCTGGCACAACGGTTTATTATAATAAGCTTTACAAACTCGGTGTGCCAGACCGTCTCGTGCTCATCTTACGAAACTTTTTGTCTTTCCGCACTTTTCGCTTTCGTATTAAAGGAGCGCTATCCTCTCCCGACCCCATTCACGCAGGTTTCCGTTAGGGTTATGTGCTTTCTCAACTCATTTCCACGTTATTTACCCGCGATATCCCGAAAAGTAAAAAAGGCACAGTTGGCTCTGTTCGCAGACGATACGATTATATTATCTTTATAACTAGTATCATTTACTATTCCGGACAACGCCAAGACCCGATATCTCGCACTCTCCAAACCGCAGTCGATAAACTCGGCGCGTGGTTTCGAAAGTGGAGAATCGAAGTCAATCCCGACAAAAGTCAAGCGGTTCTCTTTTTGAAACCGCGTCTCAATACATCTCCCCCCACCGACCGATCACCATGTTTGGCAAGCCGATCCCTTTGGAGAAGCGAGCAAAATATAGGTGTAACCCTCGATGAGCACCTCTAAGCACATAAAGCAGTCTCGTTCTGAATGCACGTAGCAAATTGTCACTTAAGTGCAAGTTGAACATCTTTGCTTCGTGTATTCTCCCAATCATGACCTATGCAGGTTCAGTATTTGGACACTCAAAGTCCCGAAACATCCATAAGATATTAAGATGCAGACCTAACAAAATCGTTTCCTCCGAACGGCTACGGGATCCCCTTGGTTCGTGAAATCCTCCACCTAGACCTTAAAATCCCAATATCCATCAATTCCAAGCGTTTCTTCGATACCCTCGCGAAACATCGCAACCCCTCTGGTTGTCGAATCCGCTAGTTATATCCCTTCTGAAATCAGTAAAGTCCGCCGTCCAAGGCATGTTCTCACCGACCCCGATGACCCCTTAATCCTCTTCCAGGAGAAAAGTAGGGCCACCAGTACAGATTACAAACAGAAATCTACATTCCGACCTCGCCGCCCAGGTCCCTTGCGACGACGATCCCCACGTAATTCCCCCCGACCCTTAATCGGTGAAGCCAGCTGGTGGCGTAGCTGAGCCTGTAGCAGATAATAATTATCCAGATATGAAGCAGCCTGTCCCTGCTTGCTGTACTCCCCCCAGCGATACCCTAAGCCGAGGTACACCACGCCGCCCTTAGCATGCAGTCGCTTAATTCATAGACTAAAAAGCCAGGGTTATGGCAGCGCAGCGCGGTTTTTTCTAAAATTCATGCATAATAAGTATATTGTATTTAATCGTAAAGTAAGTACACGACGATGACGACAAAGTGACGTATGGCTCTAACATAACTTTTTTCGGCAACATTACTTAGGCATACAAGATCCAGGGGGGGGGGCAGCTGCCCCCCCTGCCCCCCCCTGCCCCCCCTGGGTACGCCCATGGGTACACTCTAAATCGCGTTGTGATCGGCATAAAGTAAACATAAAACTAACCACGGACAGTGCTGCCACCTATGACGAGCATTCAGTTTGTAAAGGAGGACACAAAAAGATATAGAGCTACTACAAGTTAGATTTTTTGTTTTTGAACGAAAACACCAAACCATGGCGGCAAATTCTTCTTTCAACCGTCATCTGCTAATCTGCTTCAAGTTCTCATTTCTCACTCATTCATTCATTCAATCAAAAAATTTGAAAACAAATCACATTGAGGTTAAAAGTTGATAGTTTTAGGAAAACGATGTAATTCACGTTTTATCCGTGATATCCGTATGTTATTAAAGTTTTCAGCTATAGAAAAATTGTAACAAAATGACCGAAGACATAAGTGTTACGTTCATAATACCGAAAGACTGCCGATCTGAAAATGAATGTTCGGAGGAAATGCAACTCGCCTTTGTCGTAAGTTACAAACTGGAAATTGTTATAAATAATAATAATAATAATAATAATTACTTTATTGATATAAATCCTTACAATATGCTTAATATCTAGCTAAAGATTACAATAATTAAAGGCGCACAAAAGTTGAAACCCTGGCTCCTAAACTAGGAATACCTGTAACTTAGGAGTCAGTGTTCTACTGCTACTTGGACACTATAAACCCTTTTGGAAACTAAGATCTAGTAATCTGATGCTATGCAAAAATAATATACGATTATGTGGAAAAACAATTTGGGAAAACAAAATAAAAGTAGAAAATAAATTAATAAAATAAAATTAAGATTACAATTAAAAAGTAATAAAAAGTAAAATGACTGTGTGGGTGATTCTGTATGTGTGACTGGGAATCGTGTGTTTTGTTTGCGTTGTGTGAGGGTGTGTGTGTGTGTGTGTGACTGGGAAACTTGTGTATTTTGTGTTGAGTGAGTGTGAAATGAGGAGTGTAAGTATGCGAATGTGGTGGTATCGAGTGAAAGACTATGTTTGAGTTAGTACGAGCTTGGTGTCTTTTGTTTTATTACAGATGTCGGTGACTGTATTACATGTATTTGTATGGAATGTTGCGAGTTATGTCAGAGTGATTAGCAGTTCCTCAGTTTGAGCGTAATCAAGGAGGTACAGCATGTTCTTCAGCTTAGCCTTAGCCTCGTGTTTGCTTAACTTTGCAATTTGGGTGGTCTTGTTAATGTTTTTGTAAACCAGAGAGTTCAGCACATATAGCTGTCTTCTGGCGAAGGTAGTTCTATGACTAGGCGTTGGGCAAACTATTCTTTGACCACGTTTCTTAGAGTTTGGGGGTGGTACTTGGTTATGTTTCCAGAGAGTGCTTCTAAGTACAAAGAGCTGTCTCACGGTCAAAAGTTTGAGCTCGGTGTAAAGCTGATGAGTCGGATAGCGAAAGGGCTTATGCAACATAACCTTAAGTACTGCCCTTTGCGCACGCTCCAACTCAAGGAATTTAGTTTTGGCCGAACCACCCCAAGCTAGAATACAATAGCCAATGATGGACTGGCAAAGTGCAGTGTAAACCATTTTTAGTGTCTCTAAGTCCGCAGAGTGCCTTAATGACTTAAAGAGGTGTATTGTTTTCCTGACTTTACTGGCAGTAGACTCTATATGGTTGTTCCATTTCAGTCCATCATCGATCATCACGCCCAAATATTTGACAGATGTTACTGAGGGGAGCGCTAGGCAAGAGCAGGTCAAGGCGTCCAAACAGGTGTGAGCTCTGATTGCGTAAATGTTTGGGGGTTTCGTACTAGCATGGATAGAAAACGGGATATAGTTTGTTTTTTGTAGGTTCAGAGTCAGTAGATTTGTACGAAGCCATTCCATGACAGTGTGCAGGGATTCTTCAGCATTATTTTTCACTTCAGCCCAGTCCTTCCCATGTACTATAATGGCTGTATCATCGGCATAGGTAAATATATTAGCAGATGGCAGAGTAAGGGTGCACAAGTCATTGATGTAGATAAGGAAGAACGTTGGGCCGATGACACTGCCCTGTGGGACGCCATATGACATTTTCTCATCATCACTAATATGTGGTCCTATCTTCACACAGATTTTTCGGTCTATCAGGTAACTCCTGAAGAGGTCATGAACAATGCCTCGAACGCCGATGCTATGCAACTTGGACAAAAATATGTATTTAATAATGTTTTTCTAGGCATGGTAACTTTAAAGATGATAAAAAAAAAGGCAATAGAATCCGTAATGTTAAAGTATTTGGACACCCTATTGATAGCTATCATCATGATAAAGTTTGACTACCAGCAATGATATTATTAATATCTTATCATTTCTTATAAACGAAACCTTGAACAACCACTCACTTGATATAAACAAAATGCTTTATTACCTCCTGCAGCAGGAGGTAATAAAGCATTTTGTTTATATCAAGCGAGTGGTTTTTCACGGTTTCGTTTTTAAAGACAGCAGCTGTCTTTGCATTTTATGTAAAATCTGAAAAACCTGTGTGGAAAAGTGCCCATCTAAATTAAGTTTAAAATATCTTGAGAAATAGGTCTGTTATCAACAATCTGTTTATATAAATGCTTACAGACATGTGAACAGCATTGCGGTGGAGGTCTCCAAGCGCGATGGGTGCATGAGAGCCAGTGGACTAAGTTCGATGGCCTCACCAAAAGAGATGTGTTTGTACTGACTGAGTTTGAAGGAGCGCTCTATGAAAAGTTACAAGCTACTAAGTGTTTGTAAGTATAACAATGTTGAATAAAGTTTTGATTGAAATATTGTCATTAGAATGGACTAAGAATATTTTGCCGTTGCTCAGCTACTCTCATTAGATCCCAAATATGATATTCAGAAATCAAGCTTAATGATTCTAAATAATTTCATGAAGTTTTTAAAGGCCTTTAACCTTTTTACCGCCCAACTTCATATCACCATGTCTTGCCACCAGCGCCCAGCACAGTGAATTGAAAAATAAATACCTTCAACAAAGAGGGATGTGCAACATTTTTATAAATCAAATCAATTTATAGGTGTATTTAAATCGGAATAAGTTATTAACAGGTATAATTTGGCTCACTATGTCTTGCAAAAGGTGGCACACAAAAGAAGCGGCAAGTGAAATTAAATTAAATAAACAAATAAATAAAAAAATAAAAAATGTTTATTGAAGAAAAGCCAAAGTAGGTACTCACTAAAACAATGTACCAAATGCAATTGCAATGTGCAATTTACTAAATGGTGTAAGGAGCTAGCACAATAGTATTAAAGAAGTATCTAATACAAATCATTCCTCAGATTGGTGGGTCCCCGCTGCCTATCATGCTGCCTGACGGAAGGTACTCCAATACCATCAGGCCCACAACCTGTCTTCACAATAGCCATGAGAGGCCTAGTGGTCACTGCAAGTGGATTGTCAAAGCTACAGAAGGTATTATTAATAACAATCTAATTCCGGGTACAGTTGTTAATTGTCGTTGGTAGAAACATATCATGAAATGTGTAGTTAAATAATAATATCAAAACCCAGTAAGTCACACCCCTACTTGAAATGAACTGTGAATGGGGTCAAATTTGATATTAAAAAATACTACACTAAAACACTAAGTACTAAAATGGTGGTTAAAATTGATAATTTCTTCCATAACCAATGTATATAACACTGCTATGTGTTAATCGAAGTCAAGCACGTTCGCGACAACCAATCGTAGCGTGATTTCCATGACTTATTAGGAGTGGAGTTGGCAAGTTCAAAGGGATTTTTTTTCAAACTCCAGTATGTTTCGCTGGTCTAGGTCAAACAAGGGTATGTACATACATATGCAGATTTTTTAGATTAATCTGTTATTTATAAATTGTTTTTATTTTTATTTCTATTATACATTTAATAAACAAAATCTCCTACAGTGTTTTTATCTCACAAGTGACACACGCTTTACTTGTGTTTATCAAGTGTACAAACACGCTGTCAAAGTAATTTAAATTCATCTTATTTTCAGGAAGAAATAAAGAGGAAAGTACATTGGATGGGTGGCATTTACAGCACAGTTCTAACAGATGAAACCACACATTTAATATCAGACACTGTGCTTTCTGATAAATATGTTGTAAGTACTATTTATCATTATAACCCCTTCTAAAAATCACCCCACTTTACGTGTACAAGGTACCCTAAAATATATTTTTTTTCATGATTTTATTTTACCACTTTGTCGGCGGCATGATGAATTATGTATATTCATGCCAAATTATAGCTTTCTAGTACTAAGAGCCTCTGAGCTAAGATGCGGACGGACAGACGGACGGACATAGTGAAACTATAAGGGTTTCTTGTTGACTACGGAACCCTAACAAAAACAGCATTTTGGTCAAGCTCTTGTCCTCTTCACTGCTTTAAAACCCTAAGTAACAGGAAAGTGATCACTCTGGCTAGCTGCGCCTGTTGAATCATCATCATCATCATCATCCACAGCCTGACATCACCAACTGCTGGGCACAGACCTCTCTTTTCTTGTGCCAATCCCCACGCTCCTGTGCCAGCCTCATCCAGGTTCTGCCCGCGATGACAACAATGTCGTCCACCCATCTCACCGCCGGACGACCGACATCTCGTCTTCCAGTCCTTGGACGCCACTTTGTCACAGCCTTACTCCACCAGTCATCACTGCGCATTACCAGTAGTCCTGCCTAACTCCATTTAAGTTCCATAATACGCTTTCTGATATCGAAGACTTTGTCTCGAACTCGGTCTATTAGCCTGATGCCAAGCATGGAACGCTCCATGGCTCATTGTGCGACTCTCAGCCTGTACACAGCCTCCACGTCTCAGCACCGTACGTCATGGTGGGCAGAACATACTGGTTATAGAGGCGGGACTTCAGATATAGTGGAATTTTAACTGATCTCAGAACGTTGTCCAGTTTTCTAAATGCAGCCCACTTAAGCTGTATTCTTCTCGATGTCTCTGTCTGTTGATGCTCTTTGCCAAAAGAAAGAATATGACGAAGATAGACATACCGGCACAGAATAATAAGTACAAAAGATTCTCTCCGCAAAATCATTTAAATAAATAGCGACTCTTGCCACGATAATAATAAAGTGCAATTCAGGTCGCACAGCGTTAATTATCTACAGTTATATTCACCTAGAAGTTGCCTTTCTTTCTATCACGTAGCTCTTCTACCTTCTGACTCGTTAGGGTTGTTTTCTTTTAAGACGCTGCGCGTAAGCGAATATCGAACTAACGTGCGAGCCGACCGGTGCGCGGCAGCCCACACTGATTTAGCGTCGACAAGTCGAGCCCGCGGCGTACTTGTAGCTTCATACCTAAAATGCGGAGTACGCCTGGCCTGATACCGGTCAACCATCTGTTGAATACTGATTGGCCATCATCAAAGAGGAGACGGCCTAAGCAACTGTGCACTGTGATTCTCAACTAGGTCCTGACGTCATCATGTAGGCGTGACCTTAGTCCAAACATACTTCTAACTGACATTAGATGGTGACACTTGGTGCCATGGGAACTAAAAATATTTAGACATGTAGAGCTCAGACTAACATATTTTAATAATCATAAGTACTGAAATTTGTTCAACATTTATTCCTAAAGACCCTTTAATGTCCAAAATATAATATTTTTGTAGTTTTTATATCATTTGGAAAGTCCTGCACTTAGTGACATCTAGTGTGAGATTGTTACGTAACTACAAAGTAAAATTTACAGAACAAGCAAATAGTTTATCTATTGACCGGTAGATGGAAAATAAAGAAGTGGGTGGGATCTAACACCCCCTCACTCCGCAAATTGTCACGCGTTTTTTCATAGGGAAATCGAATTACAACATCTCCTCTTTGTATTTGCTCCGTGGCAATCATGAACAATGTCTGATAAGTGATAAGACTTTACAAACTTGCGGTAAATAATGTCCCATTTAAAAATATTCCTTTCCAGAAATCAGTAGAAAAAGGCATACCAGTGTTGGCTATAACCTGGATCGAGGCAGTCTGGGAGGCGTCCCTGCGCCTCAACGTCAGTGGTGCGTCAGAAGACTTCCTGGTCCACCGCCTGCCTCCCTTCACCAACCTACAAGTGACCACGTCCGGTATACCTAAGAAGGATAAACAGCTGATTATGAAGCTGGTTCATGAACACGGAGGGATTTTCTCTGGAGCCTTCCAGAGTGAAACTACTGATGTTGTGGTGTTGACCAAGTTAGTAGTAAATGCTAATTTAATTTATTGATTAACAATGCATTGTCTGAATGTTACAAAAAAAATATTGTTAAATATACAAAAAAAAAAACATAACTCGATTAATAAAAAATAGAACAAAAATAGGAAAAAAAAGAAAAAAAAATAGAAAAAAAAAATAGAAAAAAAAGAAAAAAAAAATAGAAAAGAAAAAAATGAAAATGGATTTCTAAACTTATCAATACTTATCATAGATAAAAATAGTGATGTCTGAAAATAACAGCCTGTTTGTCCATTCCAACGTCATTTGAGGTTGCATGGCAATTTGGTGGCATCCATAATAATTATTCGTAATTTTGCGGATGTCGATATTTGAATAAGTACTTGAATGATATCTAAGAAACTGATTTGCAGTATTCGACTTTATAAATACTTATCCATATTTGTAAGATACTAATGAAAAATATTGTTTACTAACTTCTGCCCGCGATTTCGTCCGCGTGAAATTTCTTGTTTTAACCTACGAATAAGTTATAAGGTTTTAACATAATATATGTATTTTATATGCTACTAGCGGCCCCGACTGACGTTGTCCTGTCTGAACGATCCTGGAACCCGACTGCAGCGCCACCTACCGGGTCCAATTGTGTTTTCAAACCATCCAGGAACCCATTCAAATATACACACAAAATTTCATCTAAATCGGTTTAGCCGTTGTTATACCACGTTTTATCTGTTTCTTTTTTTTTAAGTATGCTATGTGCTTTTCCTGGTTCTAATCTACCTTCCCACCAATTTTCAGCCAAATCGGTTCAGCCGTTCTTGAGTTATAAATTGTGTAACTAACACGACTTTCTTTTATATATATATATATATAGAATAGATAGACAGATGACACTCTGTTTGCACTCTGCTCTCTAGCTTCCCAATAGTGAAAAATATTCCGGAATCGGATCAGGAGTTCGGAAGATTACCCCCTACATACTCGTACTTACAAACAAATAAATTTTACCTCTTTATAATATTAGTATTTATATCTGGCATCCTTAAAGCAGCTTTGGCAGAACAGCAGAATCCATAATATTCGTTTCAAATCGTTTTCTTTTGTGGTGTGATTTTACTTTATATTGTATGAATGTAAAGAAAGAAAAGAAAGAAAAAGTATTTATTGACTATTTCTTTTTTTTTTTAATTGATTGAGTATTTTATTTTAATTTTTTTAAAAGTATTTTTAATAATCTTAACTTTTATAGGGAAGGCACAGGCAGTGAGAAATATAAAGCCGCCTTAGAGTATGGGAAGGCGGTGGTAGCACCGTCCTGGGTGAAAGATTCAGCGGCCAAGGGCGTGGCACTACCCCTTGCTAAATACAGAGTCGCCGGCGCATCGACGTCGTCACCTTTCGCTGAATCGCGTTTGCCAGACATGAGTGAGTTTTATTGTTGGTAGAAAAACTGTTGTTTGTCCTACAATAGAAACCCTACAATATATAAAAAAAAAAATTCTATTCAAATAATAAAAAAATATTAGACACGTATTTTTTGCTTTATCATATTAATAAAAAATATTAGACACGTATTTTTTGCTTTATCATATTAATAAAAAATTACTTAGATAAATGCATTAAAATTGGGGAGTGGGGGCTCGCTACGTCACAACTTTATCAAACTACGTATAAAACCTAGCAATGAGTGACGTCATGCCACATTTTAACTCAATGTATCGCCGCAATTTTTTGATTACGTAAAGAAAGAAAAAATACGTGTCTAATATTTTTTAATAATCTACATGACGAGCAAAAAAAAATTGTAGTCACTATCCCTATTGAATAGTACGTCCAGGGGGCTTACTATGAGCTCTTATAGCAGGGTAGAAGTTGAACGTTTCCAGTGAGAGAGAGTGACGGTGCCTTAGGTCGTATATAGCTCCGTCTCTCTCTCACTGGAAAAATTCAACTCATAGTAAGCCCCCTATTTGTCCTACACACAACTAAACAGTTGTATGATCTGCTATTTAAAAGTGCTTAAAAGAGTTTGTATTGCTATTTAGTTGTATGTCCTGCAATCAAGTGGAATGAAATATGAATATTTGTCATTCTTCAGGTATAAACTTCTCCCGTATCTCAAACTTGAGGGCGCCGAGTATTTTTGTAGACGAAACCGGAACAGCAGACGCAACTTTGGTATCCGGTAAAATAAAGGTATGGTATTAAATCCAATTCAATTTCAATTTCAATTGATTTATTCAAGTTTTACAATTATTTCAACTATGAATACAAAATCGTAATCTAGGTCAATAAAATACATGTGCCTGAACTAGGTAATCCTGTGTTTCAGGCAATATGGGCTAAGCTTAAACTATATAAAATAATCACGAATTAATACATATTTACAAATAAAACAGTAATGTATAGTTGGCAAACATGAAAAGAAAGATATAAATTGCATACGCATTTGTCAAGTGCACTTTAATACTTACTTATTAAAATTATAAAACAGTAAATACATGGTAAATTGAAAAAAGAATTTAACAGTAATAATTATACTGTTATATTCTTTTTTTCAATTTACTAAGGAGGATCACCATCTCGAATACCATATTCGAGATGCTGATCCTCCTAAATGTGAAAGTTTGTGAAGATGTTTGGATGTTTGTTACTCAATCACGCATAAACGGCTGAACGGATTTGGATGAAATTTGGCACACTTATAGTTTATAACCTGGATTAACACATAGGATACTTTTTATCCGAGCGAGCGAGCGTGTTTGAAGTTATCAAAATAATACTTTACGTAAATGGCAATAAAGCACGAAACACGCGCTCGAAAAAAAGATATGTGTATTATGTAACCTAAGACAAAAAAAAAATATATTTTTGTAATTTGTAAGTTGTACAAACAGCCAAAGCTGTGGAAGAGCGGAGTCTCCTAACACAGGCGTTATAATGCTTAAAAGGAGGCTCCAATCATAAACTAATATAAACTATGTAGTCGGTACAGTAATAAATATTTTATTTTATTTTTATTTATTTATCCCGGTACTAGGTTCCCGTGGGATAATTTCCGAGATCCACGCGGGCAACGGCTAGTTATCCATAAATTTTTTGTCTAAGCATTAACATTTTAAATGATAATTTGAGTATTTATTTCAGTTTTCGCAAGACACGAAGAAAACTGATGTTTCCATTGACAAAGAAATACTGACGGCATTTGAAAACCTAGACATGAGTCTCATCAAGAAGGCTGGACCTATATTTGATGGATTCTTTGTAAGTAAGAGCAAATAATCATACATATTATGTAGTTATGAAAATTTTGCCCTGCTCACATTGTTGAAAGATTATGTTCATTTGATCCCGTCTCGCAAATTTTTTTGGGCAATAAAAAAGGGCACTTATTGTAAAGTATTTTTTTTCCTAAATATAAATGAAAACTCTTTAGGTGGCCTAAAAATAGATAAACGACGTAAATACGGTTAATCTTTGAATGCTTTATTTTTATGGCTTTTTGAATACATTAGTGTTTTACTTGTCACAGTTTTGTATTTCGCCTTGAAGTCCCTCAAAAACTGATCATTTATGTCTACCAGATATGGGTAACCGGCCTCGAAGGCATCTCGCGCGAGCGTGCCGCAGCTTGCGTGTCACGCTGCGGTGGCGTGCGGTACGACGCTGCACACCCGCGCGTCACGCACGCCGTGGCCGCGAGCACTGGCGCCGCGCATGCCGTGCTAAGAGAGCTGCCCGCTGTGCCAGTACTGTCGCCGCTATGGCTCGTGAAGAGTGTGCAGGCGGGACTAGCGCTAGATGAGGCTCAGGTATGTGTAGCGTATGTCACGCTGTATGTCACGCAAGCGGTGGCCGTTGTACTGACAAAACGAGTTAAGCATGCTCGTGAATATAAGAAACCCCGACACGGATGTGGCTAGAAAGCCCCCATTTCCCTGGTGGATGTGTTCGTGGGTTCCCTTACGGAAATAGGAGTAGGTACTTGTATTTATTCGGATATACTTTTTTCTACTAAGAAACATTATCTATGTTCTACGTTAAGAATTTGGTTTCCGCACTTAGTCCTTCTTGTGGACCATTATGCGTGGGCCATGGCGGCCGTCGGGGGTTATTCCAACCAGCCCACCTCCCTCCAGAAGTTAATCAAATCTCTGGGTCTGTTAAGAACATCGGGGTATTCCGAGAGTTTCTGTTCTAATCTTGGTGACGCCTGAGCATTAAAAGAGCACACGCGCAACGGTCTCCTCAGCCTCCATGCAAGGCCCTGCACAGAGGACTGTCCGTTATTCCTATTATGTGGAAGTGTTTGTTTAATGAGCAGTATCCTGTGATGTCATCTGTCCAGACGTCATAACCGCCTGGTAAGCATACCATCCAGGGATGATATATCCCCCTTGGAGTGCCTGGAGCCTGGTGTCGAGGACCACCAACTCTCCTCCTCTTTCTCAAGAAACGTTATGCTTTAGTTCCTAATAGACACAAAGTCGGGCACTCCGGTCAAGTCGAGCGCTCGCAAGCCGCGGCCGGAGCAAGCGTCACCGATGAGCAAGCGCAACCTGGCGCTGCTGCGGCGCGGCCCGCTCGACTTGCCGCCGCCTACGCCGCTAGCTGAAGAGCCTCAGGATGAGCTTGTCAATCATTACCTTAGCCGTAAGTATTATAAATATCTCGGATAGTCAGGATTTACTCAGATTCAGACACCATGTGGGCAGAGGATGGGTTTCGTGCAATGAAAACACACTAGGTGCTATACTCGGTGATTATTAAAATCACAATCTAACACAATCACTTCAAATTAAAATGAACACAACTACTGAGCACAACGAATCGAATACAGTTCCGCGACGTAGTAAACCCGATGCGATCACAGACTCCAATACATCGACACTAGACTGTCCTCATCGCCATGAGCTTAAAATATCACGACTCTGTAGAAGCGCGCTGTTGGTGTGGGTAGATCACGTTATGTCGCCAGTGGCGCGCTTGCGATTCGTTCCCTGACCGTACTATTGACCGAATCCGACAAATAAATGAAAAACTTTATTGCAGACCACTGATGGTCCATAAAAAACATACTTACACACAATTTAAAATTAATAATAAAAAAATAAGTTGATACAAAAAATACAATGAAATGGCATACATACTGTGGCGGCATCTACATCGCCACATGCGAACTACGCATCGCACTGACGTCACGCAAAATCCTGCATCGCGCAATCAGAGTTTTCCGCGCGACTAGCATACAACGTCCCGACGTCAATAATCGGGCAGTTGCCTACCAGACATGACCCACGACCCGTGTGGTCGGAGGATCCTCCCTCTTCTATGAAGGATGAGTGAACTTTACACCCTCTTCCTCATGCCTCTATAATACACCAACTCACTCCTTTCTTCTCATGCACATTAAAAAACACAAAATTTCTTCTTCTTTCTTTTTTGTTTCTTATTGTCGCTTCTATTTCTAACCACCGGTCATGGTTTGGATATTATGTCAAATTCCAGAGTTTAATCGCTAAAGAATTTAAAAAAGTATATAGTGTTATATATTGTTGACTAGCTGTTGCTCGCGACTTCGTCTGCGATCCATAATGAAAAGTAGCCAATATGCCGCTGGGGTCGCGGGTTGCTTGAAAAAGATACCGTGGCCGTGCCATAGGCAACTGAAGGAACACGGGTGGGTTTTAGTCAGTAAAAGTCTGACACGCCCTTCCGCTCCACCCAGAGCGGGAGAAGAGCGGGTCATTTGATAAGATCATCCACAAAAAAAAAGGCTACCTATCTGTAAAATTTCATTCAAATCCGTTCTGCCGTTTTAGCCTGTCAACGTAACAAACTCACTTTAGGATTTAAAGGTATTTTTGAAGACAGACTTGGTTTTCCAATAAGTTACTTTCCGCCCATCAGAGCACATAGAGCCCGAGAGGGAGAAGACTCCGGAGCCTACTCGTAACGAGACGGTGACTATGCAGTGTCAGGCTGACATCACGGAGGACGCCGCAGAGGATCCCACTGAGGAGATCGAGCAGATATTTAGAGGTACGTCCATAAACACTGCACTTATTATAGCGGGTTCCCATCATTATTTTCGCGTCGAAAGTGTGCTGAGGCCTTCACTACACACTATAGTGTTTTCGTTACGTAATGCCAGATACAGAATGAATCAATCTGCCTAGCCTTTTCCCAACTATGTTGGGGACGGCTTCCAGTCTAACCGGATGCAGCTGAATACCAGTATTTTACATGTAGCGACTGCCTATCTGACCTCCACAACCCAGTGACTGGGTAATACGATACCCGAAAGAAGCCCGAAAGTCTGACAAACGGTCTTACCAAGGTAAGACCGTTTGTCAGACTTTCGGGCTTCTGACGACCCGTTACAACTGTCAAAGATCCACGAATGGGGACGTCACACCTACACTATATATGTGCACTCACACAAATTCAAAGCTCAGCTTAAACCTCGCGGACTGTACCTGTGTACTGGGTGTATCAGAAAAGTGTGATCAAAACTAAGGGTGTGTACAGAGTGTACAGACCATAGAAATATAAAAAACAGGTACAGACCATCAAACTGAACGAAAACTTATGAGTTCGCGTCACGCATCACGCACCACGCACCACGCGTCATGATAATGTCGCAATCCCCATGACTGACTAGGTTTTTTTTATATTCCATTGTTAATTCGGAAATTTTGTCAGGAAAATTTTAATTTTTTTAAATCGTTTTTTCAGTTACAATTCCTTTATTTCAATGTAAAATTACATTCCCTGTACGCATCACTCCATTTATGTAAATAATACACCAAAAATAAAAAAAAACCAGCAATGGATGTTGAAATACTCTAACGAACGACGCGTGAAATCAGCAGTTCACTTTCTGCCTAGCTACAGAGTTCTTCGAACTCACCGCTTAGCTATTACCTACCCCTCCCAACCAGTAACGGACGCTCTGATTTGTGCACAAAAACACAAAGAAATCAGGTTTATTTTTGATTCCCATAACATTCCTGAAATAATTTCATGTACCGGTCATCTTAGTATGATATTGTAAGAAATGGAACGCAACATTTGTAGTCTAAACGCTTCCTGTCTATTATGTCAAACGTGTGTCACTCTCACTTGTACATCCGTTCGTAGAAATATATTGTTGTAACCATTTTTCACAATTACAAGAAACTAGTATCTAAATACTGTGCTTTATTCCGAAATCCACCTACATGGTAGCAGAGCGTGGTTTAATAAATAAAGTAATATCAGAGATCTCGAAGTTTCTTCTAAAGAAATTGTGCCGGTCATTTTCAAGGTTAAGTAAAAGTATTGTACAGAAAACACGTGGCAGTAATGAGTTCGCACAGTATGTTCAATCTGGAAAAATTGAATGGTCGCGACAATTTCTCCACCTGGAAGTTTAGTGCGAAAACCTACCTTGAACACGAGGGTTGGTTAAAATCTAGAATCGTTTGGCAGGAGGAGGGGGGTGGGGGCGGTGTGGGGGGATGGAGGGGGGTACCCTGAGCCCCCCCCACCACTCCCATGAAAAGGTAATGCACCGTTCTTGAGAAAAACTAATTATTGTAACCTAACCTCAAAACACTTTAAAGTCACTTTTAGTATCGTATTGCAGAAGTAGGGGTTGAGGGGTGGTGGGGGGTACCCTAACGCACCCTCCCCCACCACTCCCATGTAAAGGTAAGCACCATTCTTGAAAAAAAAAACGAATTATTGTAACCTAACCTCTAAACACTTAAGTTGCTTCTGCAACGTCTCCGGCGCTGCGGGAAGTGCAGCCCCTTCGCCCTTACGTAACAAAGGACAGGCACCCATGCTCACCTCCGCAGCTTCGGTTTGCTGGTCGCCTCCGGCGACCAACCTCAGCCGCTGCGGCTCGCATGGGTGCCTAACCTTTGTTACAGCGGGCGGGGGCTGCTCTCCCTCCGCGCCTCTGGGTTTTTAAATACACTCTAGTATGCCAGCCAAAAGACTACGGAAAGTCGGGGTGCCCCGATTCAGTTTTGGGACAAATTCGACCTATTTTAACTATAAAGTGGGGTGCACACTAACTTCCTTCTGAGCAGAATTTCTAGGTTGAATGACACTGACTTTTTTTTTTGCGTTTCGTTTCACGTATTTTACACGACATTTTACACCGCAGACAATATATTGATACAAATTTGGTTGTCAATCGCCCATTTTGACATTTCGTTTCACTATTTATCTGATTTGAGGTTAGAAATATTTTTTATTAATTTCTCAAAAAATATGCATTACCTTGTAATGAGAGTGGTAGCGTTATAATCAGGGACCCAACCCCTACCAACTTTCACCCCATTCACCCCCCTCCTCCTGCCAAACGATTCTAGATCCAACCCCGAGGGTTTATGGAATTGTGTGGAACCCAAAGAAGGACAAGCAGTAGACCCAGCGAAAGACATCATAGCTAAGTCCAAGCTGATTTTAATGGTAAATTCTCAAAACTATGTACATATACAGGACTGTAAAACCGCAAAAGAGGTATGGACTAACCTAAACAAGGCATTTGATGATAATGGACTTACCAGAAAAGTAGGTTTGCTCAAAGAATTGATAAACACATCACTGGAATCTAGCAGTAGCATAGAGGAATATGTGAGTAGGATTATGAATGCTGCGCATAAATTACGGAATATTAGTTTTGATGTAAACGATGAATGGCTTGGCACCTTGATGTTGGCTGGTCTGCCCGATCAGTACAAGCCCATGATTATGGGACTCGAAAATTCAGGAGTAGAAATCAGTGCAGACTTAATTAAGACCAAGCTATTACAAGAAATAGAAGCTACCGATTTGAATAGTGCGCTTTATTCACATGCAAAAAAAGGAAAACATGATTCACATAAGTCAAGGCCTACTAAGACAACTAAAGGACCCCGCTGTTACAATTGCAATGGTTATGGACATATTGCAAAAAATTGTAAAGATTCAAAGAAAAACGAACATTCCAAACAAGAGAGTTCAAGTTTTGCCGCAGCTTTCTCAGTCACTATTGGTGAAAATAATAAACAATGGTATATTGATTCCGGTGCATCCATGCACATGTGCAGTAACAGAGAATGGATGTACAATATTCGTGAACCATCAGTGAAAACCATTACAGTGGCTAACAGTGAACCAATGTCCGTAAAGGGTACTGGAGAAATAAGTGTAAACATATCACAAGGAGGCAAAATTCAGTTGAAAAATGTGTTATATGTGCCCGGACTCGCAGCTAATTTAATATCGGTCAGCACTATTACAAAAAGTGGGTACAAAGTTGTCTTCAGTGAGAAAGGATGTAGTATAAATGATGTAAATGGAAAGCTCATATGCTCAGCTACATTAAATAATAAATTGTATGCTCTGGACATGCAGTCAAAGGAAGAGACTGTTCACTTGGCTTCTGGTAATTCTAGTTTCAATGATATAAGGTTGTGGCATCTTAGGATGGCACATTTGAATGTTTCAGATCTACAGAAGTTACCAAGTTGTGCTGAAGGGGTTGTGCTGAAACAAGGTGATCAAATTAAGATGAATTGCTCAAGCTGTTTTGAAGGTAAGCAGACAAGGCTACCATTCAAACATATTGGTACAAGAGCAACAAAGCCTTTGGAATTAATTCATTCAGATCTATGTGGACCGATGGAATGTACATCTTATGGAGGTATGCGATATTTTATTAATTTCATAGATGACTACACTAGAATGGTACATGTATATTTCACAAAAGATAAGTTAAGTATTCTGGACATCTTTAAGGATTTTAAAACGAGAATAGAGAATCAACTTGACTCTAAAATTAAAACATTAAGAACCGATAGTGGAACAGAATACTGTAATAGTAATTTTGAGAAATACTTGCTTAATTGTGGAATCATACATCAGACCTCAACTCCATACACCCCCCAGCAGAATGGATTAGCAGAGAGAATGAACAGAACGCTTGTTGAAAAGGCTAGATGCATGATATCCAATGCTGATCTAGAAAAACCTGTATGGGCTGAAGCCATAGCCACAGCTGCTTATATTGTAAACAGATCACCAACCAAAGGCCTTGAAGGGAAGACTCCATATGAAATGTGGACAGGACGCAAACCAAAACTGTCTCACATGAGAATATTTGGTTCCAAGTCAATGGTGCATATCCCTAAGGAGAGAAGACAAAAGTGGGACAAGAAATCCATAAAGATGCGCTTTGTAGGTTATTGTGAAAGCACAAAGGAATATCGTGTCATGCATCCTAAGACACACAAGATAATAAAGAGTAGAGATGTCATATTTTTTGAAAAACCTGATCTATGTGATGAATTTCTCATTTCAGTCCAACCAACTGGAGATGAAAAGTTGGAGATATCAGAAAGGTCGAAAGACTGTACTTCAAAGCAAGACTCAGAGCAACAGAAGGAGGTAGGCATTACTTCTCGGCCAACATGTAAGTCTAGTTTGGAAGAAGTCGATAATGCAACTAGTAGCGAGTATGAGACTGATACTGCTGATGACCTTGATGATACATACCGTCCTCCTCAGCACAGTTCAGTTTTGGAGACAGAAAGCCGTAACATCACACTGAGACCACGTAATAGAGCTGACAATGATAAAAAAGGTATGCTTTGTTTTTATACTAATCTATCTGATCCTCAGACAGTAGAAGAGGCACTGTCATCTTCAGAAGCTAATGAATGGAAACAAGCAATGGACAATGAAATCAATTCTTTAATGAATAACGAGACTTGGAGTCTAGTGGACCTCCCCTCTGGAAAAACTGCATTACCAAGCAAATGGGTTTTTAAAAGAAAAACCAATCAACAAGGAAGTGTCATACAATATAAAGCAAGACTTGTCATAAAAGGGTATGCACAAAAAAGGGGTGTGGATTTCCAAGAAGTGTATTCTCCGGTTGTAAGATGGACATCTATTAGATATTTATTTGCTTTAGCTGCACAGCAAGATCTTCATATAGATCAAATGGATGCAGTATCAGCTTTTCTACAAGGATCAATAGACACAGATATTTATATGATACAGCCTGAAAATTATAAAAAGGAGATGAGGTATGTCATTTAAAAAAAACTATTTATGGGCTCAAACAAGCCAGCAGACTATGGAACATCAAACTCAGTACAGTTTTGAAGGAAATAGGTATTCAGCAATCAAAAACTGACCCATGTGTTTACTTTAACATCAACATGGGAATTTACATTGCCATCTGGGTTGATGATATTATAATATTTGCTTCACAGAAAAGGACAAAAAATGTCATAAAAGAAAAATTACAACAGAAGTTAAGTATGAAAGACCTGGGAAAGGTAAGCCAATGTCTGGGTCTTAATATAACTAGAACAAGAAATTCAATTATGTTGGATCAAGAAAAGTATATTAGAGAGATACTATCTAGATTTGATATGTCAGAATGCAAAACTGTCAAGACACCTGTGGAAGTTGGACTGAAGTTTTGTGAAAATACAGAGCCTGAAAAATTTGATTGCCCATATCAACAAGCTATTGGAAGTCTTTTGTATGTCGCTCAAGGAACCAGACCAGATATATCATATGTTGTTAATGCTCTAAGTAGATTTAACAAAGAACCGAGGTCTGAGCATTGGGCTGCAGTGAAAAGAGTGATGAGGTACTTACAAGGTACGAAAAGTCACAAACTTACATATACCAAGAATGGTAATAAAGAAATAACTGGATACTGCGATGCAGACTGGGCAAGTGATACCCGTGATCGGAAATCGTGCACCGGTTACGTTTTTATGTTTCAGGGAGGCGCAATATCATGGTGTTCCCGGAAACAACAGACCATTGCCCTGTCAACTGCAGAGGCAGAGTACATGGCCATGGGGAGTGCAGCACAGGAGGCGCTGTGGTTGCGGCAGCTGCAGTCCGAAATCGGGCGTGGCTCTGGCACACTTCTCATATATAGTGACAATCAGAGCGCTATCAAGTTATCTGCCAATGATTGTTACTTACCCAGATCGAAACACATAGATATAAGATATCACTTTCTTAAAGACCATGTTATCAGTAACGAGTTAAAGTTTTGTTATGTTAAGGGTGATGAGAATATTTCTGATATTTTAACTAAAGGAACAACAGTAGATAAACATGTGTATTGTGTAACAAATATGGGATTGCGTTCTGGGGTGGATGTAAGAAATGGAACGCAACATTTGTAGTCTAAACGCTTCCTGTCTATTATGTCAAACGTGTGTCACTCTCACTTGTACATCCGTTCGTAGAAATATATTGTTGTAACCATTTTTCACAATTACAAGAAACTAGTATCTAAATACTGTGCTTTATTCCGAAATCCACCTACAGATATACTGAATTCACTCCATCAGTCTGCGGAGGGCTGTCCCTTACATCCTGTATACTAAAAGAAATGACAGTTGATTTTTGTGCCGATTCAAAGCACTCGAGGGGCCTCGAGCGTCTCAGGAACTAAAATTGACACATTGTTACAAATACCAAAACGACGTGTTGTTTTGGTACGACTAAATCGTGAAATAAGATTTTTTTTTGTGAATTATGTGTTTACTACGTGATATTTAGATCATTTTTATTATGAGAGTAGGTATCTAAAACGATGCGGGATAACCTTACAAGATAACCTAACGGGTAAGTGAATTTCAATGTCCCATCTCTAATATTAGTTCCATGGACGCTCACGTTGCTATCAGCGCCAAAATGGCGAAAATAAAATGTCTTAATTTTGACGTCGATATTATGAAGTCCAGCGTACTTGTATATTAGAGGTTCATTGCGTTCATGCCCTAGAAATATAAGAAACAGGAGAAGTGGCAAGCGGGCGAATCTGTCAGCGCGACATGCTCAGTATGAGCCTTTCATAATACAAATTCCGTCTCCGCGTGCGCGCGCTACTATTAACTAGTGCGCTTTCGACTGTGACCGTGACAATTTATAAGAATGACGTGTTGTTCAGTGGTTTCTTGTAAAAACCGAAGTCATGTAAATCATGGAATCACTTTCCATGTGTAAGTACAAGTATTTTACCGTATTTTTCTTTAAAATTATGAAAGTGACAAAGGGAAAAGTGGAGAAGTTCCGATACATTTTAACATACTGGGCACATCTTCTTTCATATATCTATGGTTCATCCCAATCAAAATACCAAAGACACAAAATTAAAGCATGATCTATTCCCAGGCATAAAAATTGAAGTGCAAGGCCTAGACGAGGACGCGGTTTGCGAGATAGGCGCCGAAGTGTCAGCTGCGGGCGGCGCACTGAGCGCGGCGGGCACGGCCGGCACGCACGTGTTGGTGCCGCTGGACTTCGACGCGGACGAGCTGCTCACCAAGGGGGCTGAGGCTGTCACTGTGTTTTGGGTGGTGAGTAGTTGTGGAAGAATTTAAGTTAGTGTTCTTACACACGAGCGACACGCGTCTACGGCAGAGGCAATTGTACGCGTCGGCGACGACCGCAGCCGACCTACAGCTACTACATATCACACTACAGAATATTTATAAGGTCCCATTAAAATAGATGGACAAACTTTAGAAATCATTCAGACTACCAAAATAAATAAATAAAAAAATAAATATCCTTGGACATTTCACACAACGCCATCTAGTCCCAAGCTAAGCAACCTAATGCTTGTGTTTTAGTAAGGACAATGGTAAAAAAATAATAAGAAGAACGTATTAGATACTTATAAGAAAAAAATCAGCTAAGATAAGATAAGATAATATTTATTTTGTGAAACATGAGTATACAGGTCTTATAATATTAATTTGAGGTAGCTACATGTTTTGCCATTTATGGCGTACAAAATTAGTCCTACTGGACCAAAAAAAAAAAAAGCAGAGAAAGAGATTACAATCATTTTAATTAAATACACTAACGAAAGTACAATAAAAATGTTGGTTACACACATCCATGTCTTTGTTATCTCATAATTCTGCTACTACAAATGTGCGGGCGCACGTGAACACGTCACCGCCCGCGCCCGCCGCGTTTTTTTTAAATTATTTTTGGTCATAATAAAATTACTTTAATCAGTGTTTTTAGTGTTCCGTACCTGAAAAGGAAAAAACGGAACCCTTATCACTAGTGTGTGTGTCTGTCTGTCACAGCCAATTTTCTCCGAATCTAATGAACCGATTAAGTTGAAATTTTGTACACTGAATTTCTGTGACCCAAATAAATGAATTTTTAATATGGGGGTCACTTTGGGGGGCAAATAAGAAAATTAAATGGGAAAGTTTTGTAAACCGTAGCGTGTGATAATCAAATGAATGAGGATCTCAAATATATTTTTTTTTTATAATTTTAAAATAAATTCATTTAAAGTTATTTAATTTTTTTTACGAATATTGACCATTGCCCCCCTCCCCCCTTCTAATCTACGAAACTACTGAGCCTATAATTTTGGAAAAAAAAATACAGAAAATAGTTCTTTACCTGAAGATTACAGGAAAACCTATAAGACGTCAGTGGTCTTAAAATAACATGGTAAATCTCTCAATATTGTGAGTACAAACTTACATTTACAGTTGAAATATATGGAAGAACATATTTTTCAACTACAATGTTAAGTTTGTTCTTTGGGTAAGTTAATCCCGACTACGGAACCCTTCATTGTGCGTGGTCCGAGACGGACTTGGCTGGTTTTTTTTTTGCTTGGATATCTTTGGTTAGACGTACTGAATGTTGTGTTAAAATTTGTTTATCTATTATAATGGGACCTTATAAACATCTGCCTACAGAATATGTTTTTCTCTCTCCTTACAGAAAGACTGCCTCTCGCAACAAGAACTAGTCCCAATCCAATACTACCACCGTCCGGTCCGAGTAACATGTACCGCTCCGGGACCGCTGACCGGTGTCGTAGCCAGCCTCAGTACTTACAGTGGCGTCGAGCGAGCCTTCCTAGACGAACTGGCGAAGCTACTCGGAGCCACGTGAGTACTTGCAGTACGTACAGTTCTCCTAGCAAAAGAATTCGCTTCGGGTAAATCATCTTTTATCTTCGGAAACACGACCATTACCGAAGCGCATACCTTTTCTAGTTTACCTTTACTCACGGTGCGAGTGACGTGCACGGCTTCGGGTCCGCTCTGTGGTGTGGCAGCCAGCTGCAGCACGTACAGCAGCGTCGAGAGAGCCTTTTTTTTCTTTTTTTTTTTTTTGTGGTTGGGAAATCATCACATGACTTCTCCCGCTCTGGGTGGAGCGGAAGTCGTGTCAGACTTTTCGTGTTCCACGCGCGCCTCAAAGAGATGTCAGCAATGATGGGGTCCAATAGGGCCGATGCCGCCGGGATCGCAGGTTATTCGAGAGAGATACCGTGGCCCTGGCAGCGTATATAGAAATGCTACTTCAGTACGTCCCCTCAGGCAGAGACGATAGCGTCATTTCCAGGCGTTAAACACACGTAAATACTAGTAAATGCTAATTCCGCGTAAATGCTACTGAATACTAGCATTTACGTGTGTTTAACGCCTGGAAATGCGCTAACTCTAGGTATTCGTCTCCGCCTGAAGGGACGTACTGAATTAGCATTTCTATTATATATAGGGTGACTGGTAATTAGTGACCGATACCTAAAGACAAGATTGTGCTCATGATAACAAACAACTTTTAACTATGGGACCAAACCTGAAATCGCGAAAAAAAATCAGCTGCTCCCTACATTTTGACGAGTTATGCGAACATGAATGTATGGGGCAGCTGATATTTTTTTCTCGATTTCAGGTTTGGTCCCATAGTAAAAGTTGTTTGTTATCATGAGTACAATCATGTGTTTAGGTATCGGTCACTAATTACCAGTCACCCTATATATAGGTACGCAGACGGGTTCAGCCGTTTTCCTAAAATCGTAATTTTAAGTAAACAGCTTGATGGTAGGTTCAATGCCTTCATATTAGGCATAGTTACATACATACATACACAAATTCACGCCTTCTTCCTTTGGGGGCAGGCAGAAACTACAAAAAGCCACTTGCTATGATCCTTACATACTCCTTTTGTCTCGTGTACGTTCGTACATCTGGTCATACACGCACGCCGGTTGCGAGTACTACGCACTTGACCTTTCTGAAGAACATCACCAATAAGTTCACGCGTGACACAAGGGGTCCAAAGTAAATAAAACAGAACGTCTGTACACCACGAACTATATAATCAGACTAAAGAGCACGCTACAAGTTACTACTACTAATCTTAATTTTACATTTGTTTATAATATCTTAACCTACACATAGGCTACATACAAGTGTGGCTGTCACGTGTATTACTTACGAATTTATGTTTTTTTTTTTTTAAAAAACAATGAAGTTTCGCCGATTAATTCAAAAATATCCTCTAAAATTTTACACCAAAACAATCTTCATTTAAAAACGTATTTTTATTAATTCCACAGCACCCAACTCCGCTTCTGCAGACGAAACACAGCGAATGCCCTCGCTTCCACTCACCTGATATGTCCCACAGCCACGGGGGACAAATACTTAGGAGCCCTGAAGTGGGGCCTACCCGCTGTGCAAGCGTCGTGGTTACTAGAGTGCGTGAAGGAAGGCAAGAGAGCGAGCGAGAAGGCACATCTTGTAGGAGATACTAAAGGTTTGTGAGAGTTTTTCAAACCTGTCAATATTCATGACCCTTCAGTATTGGAAATTATCTATCGGAACTAAAACTTTTTGCACATTTTTTTATTAGTTGATCAGTAGCTACGAGTATACTCCATTTGAAATAAGATAATTTTAAATAACCTTTTTTTACAGTCCGATCAACCGATTTCGACTTCTATTCAAAAGTAGAATAGAAGTCAAAATCGGTTGAACGGATGGATCGGATGTCGCATAAATGGCCGTAGTTTTTTATTGCGTTGACTTAGAAGCTTGATTTTTTTAGAGCTCCAAGGGACTGTAGACCTACGTATTTGATATTAATTTCACTCAACGTGTTTTTGACAAAAAGGGTCTTGACAGATTGACTGAAGGACAACGAAGTGAAGTGATCCTATAAGGGTTCCGTTTTTCCTTTTGAGGTAGGGAACCCTAAAAAAATGCAATAAATAATGAAAAAGCTTTGATTTCCTTGCATTTTCACTATTATTTATTTATTTATTATGTCCTTCATAATATTATTGTGTGAAAGATGATGTGGCTAGAAAGGGGGTGACTACTGAGATGACGACTAATAGAGAAGTATGGAAGAAAAAGACATGTTGCACCGACCCCAAATAGATTGGTATAAGGGCAGGAGAATGATGATACTCGTCGTAATTATACAAATCCTTTTGGTCCAAATCATTTATTATCTTGAAGGTTTCATATGAAAACTACCACGGGTTTATTTCATCACCACTTCTCTCAAACGGTGAAGGAAAACATCGTGAGGAAACCGGCATTTCGTAGAACCAAAAATTCGAAGACGTGTGACATCTACCAACCCGCACTGGACCGCGCTATGGATTAGGGCCCACTCCCTGTATCGAGAGAAAGACTGTGTCTCAGCAGTGGGAACATTATAGGCTGATTATGATTATGTTCTATGCAAAGTAAGCATCTGCAGGGCAATTGCGTAACACACTATCGATCGGAATCAATTTAATTTTGACAGTTCAACAATGTTCATTGTGTTATTTACGTTGTCGAGCAGACAAATTTCTCGAACGCACGGAGGGGACTTGGTATGTAAAGATAGTCGCCCCCTACGGGCGGCTGTTATTACTTAGCCCCAATCTATCTATCTATCTATATAAATAAAAAGAGAAGTCCCGACTGAATGACTGATTGACTGACTCATCAACGCCCAGACCAAACCCTTGGACCTAGAAAGCTGAAATTTTGCACTGAGGTTCCTTGTATAATGTAGACAAGGAATAAGGAAGGAATTCCCGGTAGTATGTTCCTGTGGGATATTTTCCGACATCCACGCGGGCGAAGCCGCTGGCAAAAGTTAGTTAAGCATATTAGCAATTTACTTCAAAATTATTCAAATTCCGATCGATAGTGTGTCGCAATTAGGGCGCTGGTTAGTTCTAATACAGCAGAAATAATTGTTTCATATGTTTTTAGCACCGCAACCTCAAATAGAAGTAGAACCTCCAGAACCGGTGCAGGTTGCCGAACCCGGAGCTGAACCTCAACTCCAGGCTCAAGGAGACATACAAGCTACTACTACGGAGAAATACAAAGAGAACGCCATGATGCCTCCTGTGGCCTCCGCTGTACCGAGGCGAGGCTCCGTGCCTAGTACGGAGCAGACGCCTAAAGGGAAAGGGAATGGTAAGAAGAGTAACTTAATTTGTATTTTTGTTGTTTTTAAAATTTTAATATCTTTAAATTTGTGTCAATTACATATAATATTTTTTTTTTGAGGATGGTAAATCATCAAATAACTTCTCCCGCTCTGGCTGGAGCGGAAGGGCGTGTCAGACTTTTACTGACTAAAACCCACCCGTGTTCCTTCAGTTGCCTATGCCAGGGCCACGGTATCTTTTTTAAACTACCCGCGACCCCATAAATAATATACCTACTACGTAAGTTTCAATCATGTCATTATTATTGATAATGTTTCATTTAGATGTAGACGAGATGTCGCCGGCATCGCGATATATAGCGATGGCGCGACAAGGGCTGCTCGGATGCGACTCGCAAGAAACGCCAAAACGTGTGGGAGACCTCAAAGATGGTGCCAGACAAGGTAATATTTGAATAGTTTTTATTTATCATTTGAATAAATCAAAATATATAGGTATATATAATTTTTAAAGGAATCACATTTAATAAATTCACAATTCATAATTAATATTAATTGTCCTAATAGGTTACAGAAACTTATTTGAAGCCTCTGACTCCTGAACTAGGTGTACCGTATGGCAGGAATCAGAAAATATATTAAATACATCATTCTCCTGCCCTTATACGGCTTTATTTAGGGTCCGCGCATTAGGTCTTTATTTCCATACATATCTATCAGCATTCATCTCAGTATTCACTTTGTCCCTTTCCACAACTGAAAATGTATGAAATATTGCATCATCATCACCATCCACTGCTGGACATGAACCTCCCCCAAGCACCGCCACTTCGATCGGTTCTGTGCTTCCCGCATCCAGCGGGTTCCTGCGGCCTTCACAAGGTCATTGTGACTTGTGGGAGGCCTTCCAACGTTACGTCTTCCGGCACGCGGTCGCCACTCCAGAACCTTTCGGCCCCATCGACCAACTGTTCTGTGAGCAATGGGCCCTGCCCACTGCCACTTAAGTTTGGCAATTCTTCGGGCTATGTCGGTTACCTTGTTTTCCTACGGATCTTTTCATTTCTGATTCGATCGCTTAGGGAAACTCCAAGCAAAAAATCTAAAATAAAAAAATAATATTGCATAACTCGCAAAACCACATTTTTAGTTTTAGTGAGATCTTTTCTGCTAACACGGTTTCACAGTTTAAATTCCGAAAAGAATTTTTGATGGAGTAGTAGTTAGTTGGGTGCCAGGAGGAAGATATAAGGGGCTTCTAACCTCTAATATAAAAAAGTTTAATTAACTGCAAAGAGTTCTCAAACTTTCTATGTCTAGGTGGAGAATGCGCAGTAAGAACTCCAACATTAGAAGACGCACTATCATCTCCTAACCTGGCAACACTGAGCCCCACCACGCGACGTCGCCTGCAGGCGGTGCGGCGCGGAGAGATGCCCTCGGACCCGATACGCACACCCACTGACCCTTGTGAGTATACCATTTATAAATTGATATTTTGTATTTTCAAGATGTCAAAAAAGACGCGTTTTTAATTTTTATAAGTACAAATTTTATTGTTTTAAAAAAATACAGTCACAGTCAGTCGTTCTATTTGAAAATACTGGTGTTCAGCTGCCCGGTTAGGCCGGAAGCCGACCTCAACATAGTTGGGAAAAGGCTAGGCAGATAAAAAAAAAATCGTCTTTAAAATTCGTTCTATGCTGAATAGACGTAATCGTCAAACTATATGTGAAACCGTATAACTGGCGGCAGTCATTCCGATATCGTATGCCTTATCACTATGGAGTTAGAGTCTACATAATTCTGTTACATTATTTATCCAAGGTGTAACTAAAAAAAAACGCGGGGCTCTTGGACGAGTGCTAACGCGTGCCCGTGTTCCCGCCGTAAGCGGCAGAGGAGGACACCGTAGAGTTTTAGTGGGTTAAGAGTCCCACATAACACACTATCTCCCCCTGGTAGTGCAGTATGCATGAGCATTTCTCCAAGATAAAAAAAAATAAAATAAAAAAAAGGAGTCATTGTACTCATCTTTATGAACAAGTTTTACTATGGGACCAAAACCTGAAATCGCGAAAAAAAATCAGCTGTTCCCTACATTTATGTTCACATTACTCGTCAAAATGTAGGGAACAGCAGATTTTTTTTTCATAGTAAAACTTGTCTTGAACAGTCAGCCCTTTGGGCATTGTTCTGTTGACCAGTAATTGATTATTGCCCCCTACTCATCCGCAGTCGACAAGAACCCATTGACGCCGGACAGTGCATTCGGCGCAGCATTACGGCCCGGCTCCGGCAGGTTGTCGCCGGACGCGCGGAAGAGACTGTGGAAGTTCGTGGACGGTCTGCCCAGCAAACAGCCCGAGCCGGTTGTACGGGATAAGCATACGGTCAGTTAGATTTGAAGCCTACAGAAATAATTTTCCTAGATCCAACAATACTTTCCTTAAACCTGCACTACACTATTCGCGTTGCTTCGACGAATTATCTATCTTGTCCACCTTGTCTAAGCTTTTTGAGAGTCTTGTGCACAGCCATTTATTTCCACAGTTAAATCACCTTGTTATACCTGAACAGCATGGCTTTGTTAAATCCAAATCCACCACTACTAACTTAATCGTGTTTACGCAATTTTTGTTTGAAAATATGGATATGCGCAGGCAGGTTGATGCTGTATACACTGATTTTCGGAAAGCTTTTGACAGGGTGGACCACAAATTGCTTCTCGATAATCTCGCTTTCAATGGCATAAGAGGCAATTTGCTCAGATGGTTTGCTTCATATATGTTTCATAGGACTCAAAAAGTTGTCATCAATGGATTCGAGTCTGATTATGTGGTCGTCGAGTCAGGTGTGCCTCAAGGATCAGTCTTAGGCCCATTGCTTTTTATCTTGTTTATAAACGACATAAAATCCTGCATAGTCAACTCTAAATTCCTAATGTACGCCGATGATATCAAAATCTATAAGGCTTGTGCGAGCTCTCAGGATTGTTTGCTATTACAAGATGACTTATACAGGCTTTCACAATACTGCCGGGTCAATAAACTTCATCTCAGTATTCCTAAGTGTCACTTCATTTCTTTTACTAAAAACAAAAATACTATTAACTTCCCATATACCTTGAATGACATACAATTGACAAAAACTGAGTGCACACGAGATCTTGGCATACTACTTGATTGCAAATTACATATAGACACCCATATCGACAACATAATTAACAAAGCCTTTCGAATGTATGGTTTTGTCATGCGGTCTTGTAATGACTTCAAAAAGCCTTCCACTTTTCTCTTCCTTTACAAAACTCTAGTCCGTTCTCAGTTGGAATACGTGGTGCCCATCTGGTGCCCGTATTATCCATACTAATATTATAAATTCGAAAGTAACTCTGTCTGTCTGTCTGTCTGTCTGTCTGTCTGTCTGTTACCTTTTCACGCCTAAACTACTGAACGGATTTCGATAAAATTTGGCAAGGCATCCTGGGGAAGGACATAGGCTACTTTTTTTCTGAAAAATAATCCTACAGGGGGTGATATAGGGGATGAAAGTTTGTATGGGAACCCAGCATTTCATAAGTTAGTGATATTTATGAAAATTCTAATTTATGCTTTCGGTAGGAAATAAAGAAACATGCGATTAAGCGTTTTTGAAAAATCATCCCCTAAGGGGGTACCTAAAATAGGGGTTGATATTAAAATTCACAAAACTGCACAGATTTCGATAAAATTTAGCAAGATTATAGATAGCATCCTGGGGAAGAACATAGGCTACTTTTTGTCGTAAAAAATAATCCTACAGGGGGTGATATAGGGGATGAAAGTTTGTATGGGAACCCAGCATTTCATAAGTTAGTGATATTTATGAAAATTCAAGTTTATGATTTTGGTAGGAAATAAAGAAATATGAGTTTCAGCGTTTTGAAAAATCATCCCCTAAGGGGGTAAAATAGGGGTTGATTTTAAAATTCACAAAACTGCACTGATTTCGATAAAATTTGACCAGGCTATATAGACAGCATCCTGGGGAAGAACATAGGGTACTTTTTTTCTTAGAAAATAATCCTACAGGGGGTGATATATGGGATGAAAGTTTGTACGGGGAACCCAGAATTTCTAAATTCAAGTTTATGATTTTGGTATTAAATAAAGAAAAATACGGTTCAGGGTTTCTGAAAAATCATCTCCTAAGGGGGTAACATAGGGGTTGATATTAAAATTCACAAAACTGCACAAATTTCGATAAAATTTAGCAAGATTATAGATAGCATCCTGGGCAAGAACATAGGCTACTTTTTGTCGTAAAAAATAATCCTACGGGGGGTGATATAGGGGGCGAAAGTTTTTATGGGGAACCCAGCATTTCTTAACTTAGTGATATTTATGAAAATTCAAGTTTATTATTTTGGTAGGAAATAAAGAAATATGTGGTTCAGCGTTTTGAAAAAGGGGGTAAAATAGAGGTTGATTTTAAAATTCACAAAACTGCACGGATTTCGATCAAATTTGGCAAGATTATAGATAGCATCTTGGGGAAGAACATAGGCTACTTTTTGCCGTACAAAATAATCCTACAGGGGGTGATATAGGGGATGAAAGTTTTTATTGGGAACCCAGCATTTCTTAACTTAGTGATATTTATGAAAATTCAAGTTTATGATTTTGGTAGGAAATAAAGTAATATAAGGTTCAGCGTTTTGAAAAATCAATCCCCTAAGGGGGTAAAATGAGAGGTTGATTTTAAAATTCACAAAACTGCACGGATTTCGATAAAATTTGGCAAGGCTATAGATAGCATCCTGGAGAAGAAAATGGCTACTTTTTTCTTCCAAAAAAACCTACAGGGGATGATATAGGGGATGAAAGTTTGAATGGGGAACCCAGCATTTCTTAAGTTAGGGATATGAAGATTCAAATTTATACATTTGGTAGGAAATTAAGAAATATGTGGTACACACGGCTACATAACAAACAGCTCCAGTTTAAGGTGATCTCACATTGTATAGAATTTCCGTACAATGAGAGGTCAGCTTATACTGTAAATGTATAGCTTGATAAGTAGCTGTGTGTACAGCGTTTTTGAAAAATCATCCCATAAGGTACAATATGGGTTGATTTGAAAATTCACAAATAATATTAAAATGTTTGTGTACCTACCTCTTTTTAAGAGATTTAAGGGATTGGAAATGTAGTCACAGTTCGTATATTGACTTCTTGAGGTATCATTTAGTCTTTATTTCATGCGACTTTTTTACGACGAATGGATTTTCATACGGTTTTCACCAAAGCAGTGATTCAGTGGTTATTTGTTATGGTTTTTTGTAAATTGTCTGAAATATGACGATGATTGTTGAAGATGTCGGAAAAAATCACGCTGACTGGGAGCTTTAAGCCCACCATACACGGCAACGATATATCGTAGCGATTTGAGTTTGCATAGTTATATCGGACGGTCCTATGTTTTCCACATGAACGTTCCCATGAGATATATTCCAACATCTACGCGGGCGAAGCCGCGGGCAAAAGCTAGTGATAAATATAAACAAGCAATAGAAATGGTTCAGAAAAAATTTCTTCGTGCCACGCACTACAAGTGCTTCCGTGCAAGGATTCCCTATGCAGATTTGCTAACGCGTTTTAAGATACTAAACTTGGATTCCAGACGTTCACTGATCATGGTTATGATGTTGTACGGTATATGTAATAACAAATTTAATTGTACTGAGCTCACGAATGGATTGTGTTATGTAGTACCTAGAACTGTTATTCGGCGAGAGGTGCGCGCACCTCAACTATTCTACACTGCGTGATGTAGAACGAAGGCTGGGGTGCGAGCCCCTCTCCGCCGACTCTTAGATACCTATAAATAACTCACAATTCATCGATTTTGATATTTTCGCGCTGTCACATTCAAAGACTGGTTCATTAAAAGACTGGTTTCACAATCTCTTGCAAGTCGCCAATAAGACGGATGCTTATGTGATCCGCTTCCATCGATTCGTCGGTTTATAGTGTTTTTCTTTTAAAATGTGTAATTTTTATTATTATATTTTTTTTTTTTCTCCTCATTTAGCATGCGTTCGTTATCATACTCAAATGTCATTTCGGGGACAATAGTGTGGGTTATACGTTTTCTCGACTGTTAAATTACTACTTTGTAAATGCTGTATAACTGTTTTTGTCCCAAATTAATAAAATAAAATAAAATTACTGGTCGAAATTGACCGAAGTCCGAAGTACGTTACGTGACTATACACTCGTGCAAAGATCCTCTCGCTAGGTGGCGCTGTATGTGTTAACTAGCTTTATCTTAACTTGCTTGTTATTTAATTTTCTAAAAAACTTAAATGTACTCAAAATTCAGTGTATTGTGTGTTAGTAGTGAGAACAAGATATAATAATTGCTGACAATTGGAGTCACTACGATCTAATACCTAAAATCAGTGTTATTTATGGAACAAAATATCTTGTGTTTACATTTGGTTGCAAACATTATACTAGTGATAAAGTGTCAAAATCGCTGGATGAGGACTGTGCTAACACGATTTGCAATACAAACCTCGAACATTGGGACGTTTTTTCGAATGCAGTGACTGTATTATTATTGCGATTTTTGTGCCAAACGGTTCACTTTCAAATTCTACCCTGTCATTCTCTAAGCTGTGAAGTGAAGTTTGAATCAGCGCCATCTATTCAACCTACCGTGTGGCGGCATAGGACTCGGTTACCTAGCAACATCTGTGTAACTCGCACTCATGACTGACTGAGTGATCGATTGATCGTCATCGAACTTTATCGTCCTAAGATAGGTGGCGCTACGTGTATCTTGTTGCATGGACTGGCTGGATAAAGTATCACTGCCTTGGATCGAGTGAGCGATCGATCAACAAGTTTTTGGTTCCTCGCGTCAGGTGGCGCCACTTGTACCCTCCTTGCATAATAACATATTTCTCAACTATTCCAATATTCAAGATGGATTACTGTAATGGATGCAACAATGTACTGGCTTCTGATGCTGGTTACCTGATGTGTAAATTGTGCAAGGGTCGTTATCATCATGAGTGCATAAACATTTCTCTGCAACAATTTAGGGCTCTAACACTTGAGTTCAAGACTGGCTGGAAATGTCCCCCGTGCTGTAACATTACCCGTCGCACCCGTCCTAACTTGGATACACCTGTACGTTCCAACACGCAGGTTCCAGCAAATGTAGACAATAGCATGAATATGTCGTGCGATAACATGGAACAACGACCACCGTCGCCTCGCACTCCGCCATGTGTGTACACGTCACTTTCTACAAGAGTTGACAATAACTCCACATCGGTGCTTGTAGACAACCAAATCCAGTCTTTTACCCTAGAATTGAACAAAACATTACAAGGATGGAGATCTGACATCGATCATACTATGACATTGTTTAAGGAAGGTATTAAAAACACTTTGAAGGATTGGCGAGATGAGATGGAGGCTAGCATGCTCAGTTATCACGAAAGTGTTAAAAACAGTTTGGCCGAGATGAAGCAGGAGCTGGGCTCTGTTTGCGCTGCCCAAGCTGAACTCAAAAAAGATGTGAAGGAAATGAACGATGACATGTCTAGTCTCAAACATTCGCTCCAGTTCCACACAAGCGAACAGTTTGACCTCAAGAAAAGAGTTGAAGACATTGCACGTCTGCAGGCTGAACAGTCAGCCACTTCCACAACCTATTTGGAAGCCAAAATTGAAGCGCTTGAACAGCAAGCGAGGCAATGCAACCTGGAAATCTGCAATGTTCCAGACAAGCGTGGTGAAAACCTTTTACAGATTTTGGGGGCGATTGGAGATGCCATTGGCTTTCCTATACCTCAAAAGGACATTATATCAGTCCACAGAGTACCACATGCCCACCAACAAACAAACAGGCCAAAGAACATAATTGTCAAATTCTCCACGCGCATATTGCGCGATAATGTTCATAGCGCATTCCGACTGGCTAAGTCATTGAAAACGGATCAAATAGGTATAACTGGGTCTTCAACAAATATTTATATTAACGAACATTTAACTTTAAAAAATAAAATATTATTTCGTAAGTGTAAGGAAGCGGCAAAACTTCACCAGTTTAATTACGTCTGGATTAAAAATTGCACTATTCTTGTACGTAAGAAAGATGGCGAAGCTGCTTTTGCCATCAGATCTGAATCAGATATCGCTAAAATCAAGAGTTATGGTAAAGGTGACTGTAATAATAGTAATAATATTGTTAATGAGACCAATACTCATTGATCGTTTCACTTGTTTTTGTCCACTTGATAATTGTAATCATTACTGGATTGTGTTGCCTGTCCTTATTCTGCTGTTTAAATCATTATCTGTATTGTGCATTTTTTATTGTGTTTCTAAATTTTTTATCGTTTTTTACCTTGTTATAGTTTATATATCATCCCTGATCTCATACCTAATAAATTTAACCTATTTGTTTATAACATTCAAAATTATGCGTACTACTGCTAATAAATTTGGTGCAGTCGTTATTGTAAAGTGTTGTGATCTATACTGCCTCTTGCTTCAATCATTTCCATTTCCCATTACGTTAATTTCTATTATTTTGTTCATAAGATCTTATACAAACTTGCTGCTTGAGCACGCTCTTATCATTAATACGTATTTATATTTTAACATTATCAATGTCAAATAAAAATATCACCATTTACTATCAAAATTGCAGGGGTATTCGCACAAAGTTACATCAGTTACTCACGAATATTCTTATTAATACATACGATATCATTATCTTAACTGAAACCTGGCTAACACCTGAAATTTATGACAGTGAGTTCATAGACCAGCGTTATAGTGTATACCGTTGTGATCGTGATCGCAGTGCTACCAATAAACAAGACGGTGGAGGTGTACTGATTGCAGTTTTACGAACTTTAATACCTTCTGAATTAGATCTCTCATTAACACAGAACAGTGATCTCTCACACACGCACATTGAACACATTATGGTTGAGTTGCCGAGCACTGTCAAAAATAAAAGACACATTATTAGTGCTGCCTACATACCACCTAAGACTTCTGCTTTAGTGTATGATAAGCACTTTGAATTGCTACAAGAAGTGTTAGGCCATCCTAGTGTTGACAGTTTCTTTGTGCTAGGAGACTATAATCTGCCTGAGGCTTATTGGCTAGTATCCTCTGCAACAGACATCTCGAACATTGCTACATCATGTTATTCTGGAGGACCTTCGGCCTGCGCAAATTTGAATATCTTGATTTCAGTACTGGGTGCTTCTCAATTTAACAGTGTAGTAAATGTCAATGGTAAAATTCTTGACCTAGTCATTTCCAATAACCCCTGTGATGTTTCTCATGTCTCAACTACACTGCTTCCGGTTGACACTTACCATCCTGTCCTGACGTGTGAGACCAGCCTAAACGTCAAAATCACCCCCATGACTAAAACTCCTCTTCACAAATATTGCTTTCATAAGGCAAACTTTGACAATATTAATCGCAACATACAGCAAATGAACTGGTCTGAACTGCTATGCCCCATGAAATCAGAGGAGGCTCTGGCTAATTTCTACACTGAAATAGATAATATTATTAAACAAGACACTCCGCTGGCCCGACCTAGATCAACTAACTATCCCATATGGTTCTCTCGTACTCTCATAAATATTTCTAAAAAGAAACAGAAGGCATGGATTAAGTGGAAGAAATATAATAACATTTCTGACTATGAATCATTTTCAAACTATAGAAAACAGTTTAAGGATACATGTCTTGGGTGTTTCAGTTCGTACATCAGTTCTGTAGAGGACAATATAAGTAAAAACATAAAACACTTCTGGACCTATGTTTCTAATCGAAAAGATAAACCTGGAATCCCATCTAAGCTTCAATACAAAAATGCTGAAACAACTGATCCAGGCATGGTCTGTCATATGTTTTCCGACTTTTTTTACTCGGTATATGAACCGACATCTCCTTCTTTGTCACAATGGAAGCCTCCGCAGGATAACAACCCATTACATGATGTCTCTATTTGCGATCTTTATTTTAGTGAGGAGAACATATTGAAGGAGCTTAAGTCCCTAGATCCAGCGAAAGGCCCTGGACCTGATGGACTTTCACCTTACTTCCTTAGGAACACTGCTACTTCCATCTGCAAGCCTCTATTTATTATTTATAATAAATGTATATCTGAGGGAGTTGTACCTAAACTGTGGAAGCATGCGTATGTTGTGCCCGTTCACAAAACTGGATCTAAACGCAGCGTAGAACACTATCGTCCTATTTCCATCCTGTCTGCCTTGTCGAAACTCTTTGAAAGGTTAGTCCATAACGAAATTTATCCTGTACTCCACAACATTATAATTCAACAACAACACGGTTTCGTAAAACGGCGGTCGACAAATACTAACTTATTATTATTTTCTAGCTTTTTGTTTGATTGTGTTGATAATCGTGTACAAGTGGATGCAGTGTATACGGACTTTTGTAAGGCTTTCGACAAGGTAGACCATGAAATACTACTAAATAAGATAGCGTTCAACGGAATCCGTGGTAATCTTTTGAGGTGGTTTACCTCTTATATAACCAATCGCAGTCAGAGGGTTGTAATTAATGGTCACCAATCTAACATTGCACAAGTGACCTCTGGTGTGCCTCAAGGCTCTATACTTGGTCCTCTTTTGTTTATTTTATATATAAATGACATCAGCCAATGTTTTCGCAATACCAAGTTTTTACTATATGCCGACGACCTCAAGGTATATAGAGCCATACGACAAACAAATGATTGCCTTCTGCTGCAGCAAGATTTGGACCGACTATCCTGTTATTGCCAAAAAAATAAGTTACAACTAAGCTTACCCAAATGTAACTTCTTAAATTTTACAAAAAATAAAACTAAAATAAACTATACATACACGTTGTGCAATGCCCCTCTACTTAAAGTGGACTTTATTCGTGATCTCGGTGTTATCATTGACTCTAAGCTCTGTTTGGATCTACATATAGGAAAGATTGTTAATAAAGCGTATCAACTTTATGGATTTGTATTACGATCAACAGTTGATTTTAAAAAGCCTTCTTCCTATATTTACTTGTATAAGTCTCTTGTACGTTCTCAACTGGAGTATGCCGTGTCCGTTTGGAGTCCATATTACAAAAAGTACGTTGAAATGATTGAGCGTGTTCAACACAAATTCCTACGTACCATGCATTACAGATGCTATGGATATTATTTGCCTTATAAAGACTTGCTTGCAAAGTATAAGCTCGCAACACTTGAAAATAGACGTAAATATTTAGAAGCCATGAATTTATATAATATTGTTACAAACAAATTTGATTGCATTGAACTGTCCAACATGTTGTGTTATGCGGTTCCTAGGACAGTCCATAGGCGAAAGGTGTGCGCTGGTAGATTATTTTCAGTGGGCACCTGCAAGTCCAACTCTGGTTTGCGTTCGCCTGTTCGCAGAATGGTTGATTCCTACAATAGGACTTTTGAACATATAGACATTTTTGCATGTGCTCCCTATAGGTTCAAAAGTCTTATACATAAGGAGCTTTCTTGAATTTTTAATTTTATATTTTTCTTTTTGTGCCATTTTTTTGAGTATCATGTATGTACCTACATTATTTTTACACACAATATACACACACACAAACAAACACACAGACACACACACCCTCACACACACACACACCCCTACACATACATTACACATTATTATTTTAAACACAATACATAAAGTAGTTTAGTTAAAAAAAAAAAAAATGTATTTGTAACCCTAGCGATGATTATTATTTTCACTGTTTGTATTCCTGTAGTTAATCTGTGAACAGCGTTGTGGGCTGCAATATTGTCTATATGTTTTGTGTATTTCCTTTTTTATGTTTTATATTGTAGCTGTTAGTTGTTCCTTATAAATAAAATAAAATAAAATAAAATAAAATAAGATCTACAGGACGCTTCGAGTCGACTCGGGCGCAAAAAAGTCTTGATTTTATTTAATAGCTATAAGTATTTTGACGACCCCGTGAAAACGTTAATAATATTATATCTAATATGTAAATTCAACGTTTTATTTACATAGTAGACAAAATTGAAGAGATACGTAGTAAGTTGTTTATATAATTTATTTTAATGACGTTTCTTAAATTATCTGCTGTGACGGGTTTGTGGCTAAGTAATAACAGCCGCTCGGGTCGATCGATCAGGTTAAGCTACACTTGCCACGGTTGGTCCGTGGATGGGTGACCATCTTTACGTCCCAAGACCCCTCCGTGCATCCGTGATCTTTGACAGTCGTCAGAAGCCCGAAAGTCTGACAGCAAGTCACCAAGGGGTATCGTATTACCCAGTAACTGGGTTGTGGAGGTCAGATAGGCAGTTGCTCCATGTAAAAAAATACTGGTATTCAGCTGCATCCGGTTAGACTGGAAGCCGCGACCCAAACATAGTTGGGACAAGGCTAGGCAAATGATGACTTATATTATCTGCTGTATAAAATATGTAGTTTTGTCTATAAAATAATGCTTTATATTATTTACAGCCATTATCAGAGATCCGCAACAGATTCCTCGCCCAGTTCAACGGTGACTCGGCGACACCACCTTCTGAACATACCGTTGCACCAAGAAAACTACAACTACAGGTAAAGATAATGCAATTTACGAACGCTTGCAAGTTGTGACTCTTTTGTCATTGTAATAAGGTATAAATTGGAATGATTGACGTGCGTTCGTAAAATGCAACTTTTTATTCAGCTCGCCATGTATAATGCCTATTTGTCAGACTATAGTATAGTTAAAATCTCGCTGCAGACTCGGTCATAAATCATTCGAGTGTTTCGCTCTCTTTCCCACTCACGGGCCTTCCCACTCACAGGCCACGCCCACACGTAGTCCTGTGCATTACTGCAGTCGATGAGTGATATCGATAGTTTTATATATTTATAAATGGGTGATAGAAATAAATACACATTTTTTTTTATTTTATTACCAAATTTACTACAAAGCATATCAAATATATAAACAAAAGAACGTATATATAAAACCAAAAAAAGAAAATTAAAATTCTTCGTCTGAGTCATCGTCATCATCTGTTATCGATTATGGCCTTGAGCGCGCGCAACTAGCGCACATCCCTACTCCGATTATGATTTATGACCAAGTCTGCAGGGAGATTTTAACTATACTATAGTCGCGTTAGCCGACGTTCGCACGGACGTAAAAATATCGTGGCAGGATTTTGTCGCGCACTGGATTTTCAACTCTCGGTGTTGAGCAGAGCTTCGAGAATCCAACTTAACAATAAAAGAGTGCGTCGTCGTCCCAGCGCGTGGAAAAAACACACTGTTGGATTTTTAACTCTCAGCGCTAAGCAGAGCGTTGAAGATCCAGTGCGCGAAAATCGCTGCGATATTTTTATGTCCGTGCTAATGTCGGATTATAGTATAGTTAAAATCTCGCTGCAGACTTGGTCATAAATCATAATCGTAGTAGGGATGTGCGCTAGTTCGCGCTAGCGCGCGCTCAAGGCCATTATCGATAACAGATGATCACGATGACTCAGACGAAGAATTTTAATTTTCTATTTTTAGTTTTATATATACGTTCTTTTGTTTATATATTTAATATGCTTTGTAGTAAATTTGGTAATAAAATAAAAAAAAATGTGTATTTATTTCTATCACCCATTTATAAATATATAAAACTATCGATATCACTCATCGACTGCAGTAATGCACAGGACTACGTGTGGGCGTGGCCTGCCCATAAGGCCCGTGAGTGGGAAAGAGAGCGAAACACTCGAATGATTTATGACCGAGTCTGCAGCGAGATTTTAACTATACTATAGTGTTGCTAAACACGAGCGACACTCGTCGACGCATAGGCAACTCGACGCACCGACGACCGCCGCCGAACTAAAGCGAGTCTTGCAATTGTAGCGTGTCGCGTCCGCCATTTTGTCAGTGGAATAGTTCAGGGCCATACTATAACGTGAAAAATATAATGGATCCATCATGGTTCCGTTGTGAAAAAGGATGGTGCTATAGGTCGCATATAGCCCCGTCTCTCTGTCATACTGGAACCATAATGGATCCATGATCTTTTTTCACTTCATAGTACGGCCCCAGGAGTGTTGCCCCCGGGCACGCCACAATTGCGGCGATAAGTCCCCTCTTTGAGGAGTGGTTAGAGAGGCGCCACGGCGTCCTCACCTTCCGCCTGACGCAGGTCCTCACCGGACACGGTTGTTTCGGGAGGTTCCTGTTTCGCATAAGGCGGGAGGAAACGCCCGGGTGTTACCATTGTGCGGATCGCCCGGAGGACACGGTGGAGCATACAGTGGAGGTCTGCCCGGCTTGGGCAGAGCACCGCCGTGTTCTCACGGAGGCGATCGGCGGCGGCGATCTCTCGCGTCCGAGCCTGGTCCAGGCCATGGTGCGGAGCGAGAGTGCATGGGAGGCCGTCACCTCCTTCTGCGAAGCAGTGATGCTCGCGAAGGAGGAGGCGGAACGCGTGAGGGAGAGGCAGCCTCACGCCCTCAGTCGCCGCAGGAGACGCCCTGGGCGGCGGGAATCGCGGGGCGATTTCCGGCCACCGTAGGCGCGGGCCTGCGGACGGTGAGCAGCGGGTAGCTCGCCGTCCGGTAAGGACCAGGCCCGAGTCGACGGCGCGTTGTGTTCCACGCGCGCCTCAAAGAGATGTCAGCAAGTGACGGGGTCCAATAGGGCCGACGCCGCTGGGGTCGCGGATTGTCTGAAGAGGTTACCGCGGCCCTGGCATAGGCAACTGAAGGAACACGGGTGGGTTTTAGTCAGTAAAAGTCTGACACGCCCTTCCGCTCCACCCAGAGCGGGAGAAGTTATTTGATGATTTCCCACCCTCAAAAAAAAAAAAAAAAAAGTAGTGTTGCCCCCAGAAGGCCCCAGAAGTATGACTGAGTTTGTTTCGGCCTTCATTCTCAGAGTAGTCAGATAGGAAACGCCGACCTCATCTAGTTTTTAAAATATGAGTGGCGTGTAAAAGTGTTTGTACAAACCTGCTTACAGAAATAAAATCATTTATCATTTATGGTTATTGGAATAAAGTTGATTTTGTATTAGCGAAATAACCTGAATATTTGCACTAATACGCCAGAATAACATTATTTATATTTATTTTAAAGGAACAATGTGAGACCCCACCAGCTAAAGTGCCCAAGTTTACACCAGATCAGGTAAGAACTATAATTCAAACAATTTTTATTAAATGGCTGTCATCTTTGACAATCATAACGGGTCTTACCAGGGGATAATGTATTACCCAATAACTTGGTTCTGGAGGTCATATATAGACAGTCGCTCCATGTAAAATACTGGTATTCAGCTCCATCCGGTTACTGGAAGCCGACCCCAACATAGTTGGGAAAAGGCTAGGCAGATGATGATGTGATATATCGGACAAAAGGATGTTCGAACCCGTGATCAGTAGCATAGAGCTTGCATGTATATTGCTAAGCCGTAAAATTTGCTTACAATAAACTGCTGAGAGCCCTGGGTTCGATTTCTAGGGACCCCAGCATAGCTATTCACAACGTTACGATTCGATACCGTATCGAAATTGACACATCTACGATAACCTGATTTCTGAACCGTAGGACTGTTAAAACGCTATTCACAGATCCGTACGGATGGGTTATTTTTTGAACCGATTGTAGGTGTGTTTAAGGGGAACGCTACGAAATGGTAGTAAATAGATAATTGTGGTAGAAAATGTAAAGTAGTACATAGAAGTTATTTATTGGGTATTTCATTAAGTGCAACTGTAAAATTACATCAAGTGACTATTAACAAGAAAAAAAAAACAGTAAACAATGATTTTATCTATACATATAATAAATCTGTAGACGAGGCGTTTCTGTACATTGCAAATATTTAAAAAAAAAATAGTTGGGGTGTTAAAGAATCACCAACAGATGCCATTTCTACCATTTTTGTCATTTTTGTCTGTTTGTCTGTTCGTCTGTTTGTCTGTTTGTCTGTGAGAGTTCATAAATTTTTGTGCAAGTATCACGTCAAAAGTACAAAACCAATGTGGTTAAATTTTATACTCAAATATTGTGTGTAACTCAGAGTTTTACTTAGTTTTTGTTTCATCGCAATCGCTTCAGTCTATCAAAAGATATATGAATTTAAAGTGTTCAAGAAGAACTTTTCATTACGGTGTCTTCATACACGTAACGACATCTATTGATACCAAATGGTACTAACAATAATAATCGCTTTATAGGGGTGGTTAACCTGATGGGTCGATCCAGCAGGTTAAGCCGCTACGCTTCCCGGGGTTGGTTAGTGGATGGGTGAGCATCTTTACATACCGAGACTCCTCCGTGCCTTGGAAAGCACTTTAAGCCGTTGGTCCCGGCTGTTATTCGTGGATCTTTGACAGTCGCTACGGGCCGTCAGAAGCCCGAAAGTCTGACAACCAGTCTTACCAAGGGGTATCGTATTACCCAGTAACTGGGTTGTGGAGGTCAGATAGGCAGTCGCTCCATGTAATATACAGGTATTCAGCTGCATCCGGTTAGACTGGAAGCCGACCCCAACATAGTTGGGAAAAGCCTAGGCAGATTGGTTCTATTGATGGTTGATTAGTAACGCTAAAAGAATTTCAAATATAAAAAACCGGCCAAGTGCGTGTTGGACCACGCACAATGAAGGGTTCCGTAGTTGGGATGAATTTATCCCAAGAACAAACTTAACATTGTAGTTGGAAAACATATTGTCCCATACATTCCAACTGTAAATGTAAGTTTGTACTCACAATATTGAGAGATTTACCATGTTATTTTATGACCACAGACTATTCTTATAGATTTTCCTGTAATCTACAAGTAAAGAACTATTTTTTGTATTTTTTTTTCAAAACTTTAGGCTCAGTAGTTTCGGAGATTAGGGGATATATTGGTAAATTTTCATCTATTTTCTTAAATAATTAATATAATTTTAAAATTATAAAAAAATATATACATTTTTGAGACCCTCATATTAATTAAGCCCTTTCATCTGATATGTCACACGGTACAGTTTGCAAAACTTTTTTTTTTAATTTTCTTATTTGCCCCACAAAAGTGACCCCCATATCCAAAATCCATTTATTTACTTTACCTACCTGTCCGCGTTTGGGTCACAGAAATTCGTAATTATGTGTAACAAATTTTAACATAACGGGTTTAATAGATTCGGAGCAAATTAGCTGTGACAGACGGACAGACAGACAGACACACGAGTGATCCTATAAGGGTGCCGTTTTTAGGGTTCCGTACCAAAATGGTATAAAAGGAACCCTTATGGTGTGACTCAGTCTGTCTTTCTGTCTGTCTGTCTGTCACAGCTGGATATCTCAAGAACTACTAATGCTATCAACTTGAAATTTGGAACAGTTTTAGGTGACGTTTACCCAACTATTTTGCAAATAAGCAAGAAATAAAAATATTTTAATTTTTATTGCAACAGGGACTGAAAGGGGGTCTTAAAAATTCAGAGTGGGGCTACTAGGGCATGTGGGGTATATATAATATGAAAGAGCGCTGTTTGCACATTCTCAAAAAAAAAATTTTTTTTTTAGGCCGCGTAGTTTCGACTTTTGATGAAAAATGTAAAAAAACTACTGTATCTGATAGATGTTGTATAGACGGAATCGCGGTGTCAAGATTTTCCGCAGAAGAGTGACACTTTTTCAGTCGTAAAATAGATGCTGTCCTGGAATTCCGGTCTATGGACCTGGATTTCTCTCTAGAGGTCGAGATTATTTGAGGCATCTTTATAACCAACTTTAAAAAGAAATAAGTTTTCAATTCTTCTGTTTTTAGGGTTCCGTAGCCAAATAGTACATAGGAAGGGAAGTCTTATCATTACGTCCTGTCCGTCTGTCCGTCCGTATGTCACTCACCTTATGTTTGAAAGAGTTTTCTCCAGAGATGGTGAAGATCTGACAATTGAACTCCTCAATAACTTACAGTAGGTATACGTACTGTGATTTGGTACAGAAATCAAAGAAAATTACTGGCTATCCGTGTTCAACTAATTATGGACTTCGATGGTTTTTAAAAGTTTTGCCTCCATAAACATGGATGTTCACGGTATAAACGAAAGACAGTTTGATGCGCAGTCCAAACCGCACAGATCCATCCGCGGTTTGGAACGCAGTCCACAGATCCGTGGTCCAAACTGTAGGTACGTGTAAACCCCGCTATTCGTTCTTTCCGAAACGATAGTTTGGAATGGCGTGTTGTTTCCAGCAGTCCGAATACGTGTTAAACCCCGCTATCATAAACCGCAGTAACTGCAGGGCTGTGGTAGAGAACCCCAGGCAGCGGTTCCCACCAGGCAAGATCACAAGATTCTTCATTTTTATTGGAGGAGTGATTCCTACACCATATCTAAGCGACACGTTATGTATTGATTTCCGACATCCACGCGAACGAAGTCGCGGGCACAGCTAGTTAATTAATAAATTTACCAGATTTCTGTTAAACTTGCTTTGTAAACTTCAACTTTCTGTACTCTATTTCAAGTTACTTCTCTATTTCATGCTATATGAATATAAGCTCATTATAACTTTATAATGTATCCACATTTTTAGACGATATTAGTGTTGCTGCTATTGTTAGGTAATAATTATGATTGAAGGTTAACGTAGTAGGTACCAAAGGGTAGAGTAACAGGGTTAGAGTAGAGTTATGCAGTAACCGCCTAAAATCTCAGACTAAATAAAAAACCCAGACATAGCGCTGCGAACAATAGAGTGAAGCATGCTGCGCAAAACTACACCTCGTTCTGTACCTACATACACCCTCACACGCACACATTTACACCAAACTACATTAAACTACACCTCATTACGTGCACACATGTTTTCGAAACCCGAAACGTGCGGCTTCAACAGTAAAGTTGATGGTGCTATGTCTTGATTTTTTATTTAGTCTGATCCTAAAATTATATAAATATACTTGGATCCAAGCAGCGGTCAAAACAATAATAAAACTTTACATAACTACATTATGTAGTTAATCTATATCTATAAAAGGAAAGCGTTACTGACTGATTTATTTATTTTTTATTTATTTATTTATTTATTTATTACACCAGAAATAATACAACGAATTACACATACTTATTAGGCTAGTATTTAGGAGTATTAACATGGGAGCATCTGCAGCCGAACTAGGACGAGTCCTGTATCTCGGCATACAGCGCCAGACCCCTCAAAACCGACATTAAAAAATATATTAGCCCAAAAAGACATGCAAAAAGATACATCAATGAATTATTATGAACAAGAAAACTGTAACAATTAAAAAAACAAAAAACAAAGGAGTATGTGTGTGTGTGTGTGTTTGTGTGCCTGATTTTGTGTAAGTGTATAGTTGTGAAAGGTGTTGGGGTGTTTGAGTAGTGTAGATACTTTACCGAAAAAAGAAATATAATAAAATTGTTTAAGTGACTACTTCTGAACAATGAATAGGTTCTCCGTTTCCTCATATGAAAGGCCAATTAGGTAATTATGTACCTTTTCCTTACATAAAGTTTTGTTGAGTGGATATATATTGAGTTCTTTATTTATTTTATTGTAAAGAAAAGGAGAGAGAACTGTGTAAAATCTTCTTATGAAAGATGTTTTGGGCTCATAGGATCGTGTACATACCTCGTGCTTTCGGCGCTTGTTAGCAAGTACTGGGTCATAAACGAGTTCGCTGTGTTTCTTCAAAACAATTTTTTCTATGAATAATTGCCTAACAGTAGAGACTTGGCAGTAGTCATAAAGTGTTCTTGTCGGGAACAAGATCGGCTTAAAATTGCTCACTTTTAAAATCGCGCGTTGAGCAATTTCTAAGCTCTTGATGGTGGTTTTAGGAGCTCCACCCCAGGATAATATGCAGTATGAAATGACGGATTGGCATAAAGCTAGGTAAATCCTTTTTAATAAAGTCGCATCTGTGACGTGCCTAAGATTCTTGAAGACGTAGATAAGTTTACGTACCCTAGAAGACAATACCTTAATATGTTCTTTAAAGCTCAAATGGGAGTCAACTGTAATACCCAGGTATTTTATTTTATCAACGCACTCTAGCGGTTTACAACTGCAGTTTGCTTTGGATACACATCTGTGTGGAATAATGTGGTGCTCTTTATTGATTCCAGATTTTTGGCGGATAGAAAACGCTAGGTATTTTGTTTTTTCAGTGTTAAGGGTAAGAATATTACTATGTAACCACTCATGAACCATATTGAAACCGACCTGGGCAGCATCGAAGACCTTATTCCAAGTATCGGCAGAGAATAGAAGGGCAGTATCATCTGCATACGAGATTATTTCGCCACTTGGTATACATAGGTTTGTAAGATCATTGATGTATACGAGAAATAAAGTAGGTCCCAGGATGCTGCCCTGTGGAACTCCGTACGATACAGGAAGTTCCTCACTGCAGTAGTTACCCACCCGTACACGCTGCGAACGACCAGTTAAGTAACTCTGAAAGAGCTGAAGCTGAATTCCCCTTATACCAAGTTTTTCTAATTTTTGTAAAAGTTTAGGGATAGAAATTGTATCAAAGGCTTTTGCGAGATCAAGAAAAACCGAAAGACACTTTTTACCTTTATCCAACTTGGTTGTGATATAACCAGTTAGTTTATGTACTGCTTCATCAGTGGATTTCCCTGCACGGAAGCCAAATTGGTTCTCAGAAAAAAGTTTATTTTGTTCAAGATATTTGACAAGTCTGGTATTAATGATTTTTTCAAGAATCTTGGACAAAGAGGGTAGAATTGAAATTGGCCTGTAGTTATTAAAACGGTCTCGATCTCCTCCTTTATCTATGGGACGCACGACTGATTTTTTAAAGGCTTGTGGGAAGGTGCCAGACTCAAGACATCGGTTGAAAATTACTGTTAGAGGCGGGACTAGGAATTCTTTACATTGTTTTAATAGTTTGTTAGGAATTCTGTCCCAGCCTACCGAACACTCAGTCTTCAGTCCATCTATGTGACGAGCAACCTCCTCTTCATTGGTATCCCTGAGAAAGAAGGAGTATAATGTAGAATCATTTGCAGGGTGAGCTGATGAGAGATTACCTGCGTACGTATTATGTGTCTGTATTATATTTTCCGCTAAAGACTTGCCTACATTTATAAAATAGTTGTTCATTTCACTCACAGTTTTTTGAGGAGATGAACATATTTTTAATAATTCAGAAGGACAGTCTTTGTCCTTTTTTGTATTAGTGATGCTTTTAATAGCATTCCACAATTTTTTTGGGTCATTACCAGCCATTTCAACCTGATTTTTATCGTAAGATATCCTAACTTTCTTTAAAACTAGGTTACAGTAATTTCTATAGCGGATGTATGTAGCTTTTAGAATTTCGTTTTTAGGTGTCTTGTTATAGTTTGCATGTAATTGGTCTCGGTTTCTCATGCATCTCAACAACCCCGGCGTGACCCACGGTTTTATTATTCTTTTACGCCTTGACAGACTTGACAGACTAACCAATTTTGTGTTCTTTTCTATTGACAACTGTATGCTATTTATGAGGTAGTCTGTGGCAACGTTGGGATCCTGTGTTAGTAATATAGGATTAAGGTCAACGCTGAGAAGATCTTTTCCTAAGCTCTCAAAATCCACTTTTGTTAAAGTATTAGTGGCGTAGTTACGTGTATGCTTAAGATTCAAATAAAGGAGAACAGGATAGTGATCGGTCAAGGTAGTTTGGGGTACAAGGGTCGTGCTCAAATTTTGGGTTTTGAGTAAGACGTGATCAATACACGTACCGCTTGCCGCACGTGTGATCTCAGTGTGTGCCGGTAGAAGTCCATGAGAAGCAGCTAACGTGAGATATCTTTCTCCAGGAAGTTCTATTTTGTCTTCATTTATTGCAATATTAATGTCCCCAATTACAATTATATTAATGTAATGTGATAACTTCGACAGAGTACTACTTAGGGAACCTAAGAAATTATCTAGATTTTTATAAGATGGGGAGCGGTACAGTGAAACAATTGCTGTGACATCATTTTTGAGCACCAGACAGTTTCCTTCCTGAAAATCTGGCTCTACAACAATGAAGTTTAAATGCTCTCTACAGTAAACTACGACGCCATCATTTTGTTTGTAGTTTGCTTTAGTTGCAAAAGATCGATAGCCCGCTAGTTTGGGAATTGTGTCACCTTTTTTTAACCAGCACTCTGTGAGTACTAGAACGTCACATTCCACTTTTAGCCTTTGTAGCATTGTTTCCAATCCATAAATATTGCAATTAATGCTACGGATGTTCTGTGTCAAGACTGTGAGCCCTTTTATATCCGTTAAAATTAATTTATGGCATTTATCTAAGTCACATGTAAGAGCTTTATTGACTGATCTATCAACACACAGCTGAAACCACTGAACGGATTGGGCTGAAATTTGGAACACGGGTAGCTATTATGACCTAGGCATCCGCTAAGAAAGGGTTTTTGGAAATTCGACCTTTAAGGGGGTAAAAAGGGGGGATATTGTTTGTATGAAAAATCTTATTCCTTGAGTTAATAAACTTGAAACTTGGCACGAATATTTATGTAAGTAAATTATGATTTTTGTGATTTTTTGTTTTTCTAAACTACCCCCTAAAGGGGAACTGGGGGGTCTCAAAGTTTGTATGGAAAAATTTTAACGCGCAATCCGATTAACTCAAAACTCAGTATTTATACTTAAAACCAAAAATAAAGAATAATGTGTGTCAGGGTTTTTCGAAAATCTACCTCTAACGGGGTGAAAAGGGGTAGTCAATTTCACAGGGGAGGATTTTACTGCGTGGCTTGATTAACTCGAAAATTGGTGTAAATAATCTTTGAGTCAAGCTATGGAAATATCTAAAAACCATTTTTTTAAATTCCAGCCCTGTGGGGGTGAAAACAGGGAATACAATTTACATGAAAAATGTTATTTATTTGGTTTTAATTGACTTGAAACTTGGCACAAATATTTGCCTAAGTTTGTTATTTTTTGGTTTTTTAAAACTACCCCGTAGGGAGGGTTAGAAGGGGAGGGGCAAGGGAGGGGTGGTGAGGAGTGCGAGGGGGAGGATGATGGACGCAGGGAGAAAGGGCAGGAATTGGTGAGGAGAGGAGGAAGACATGGTAAGGCTGAGGGGTGCGGAGGGGTTGGTGAGCCGGAGGTGGAGGAGAAGGGGAGAGGGAGGGGACGGGGTGGTGAGAGAGAGAGAGAGAGCGAAGGGGAAGGGGGTGTGAGAGTGAGTGAGAGGGGGAGGGAGAGGTAGCGGAAGGGGATGTGGTGAAGGAACGAGCTAAACTCTGGAACTACCCTACCAGTCGGACTTTAAAAAATCTTTTTGCATTATCTATATCTATAAAAGGAAAGCGTTACTGACTGACTGACTGATCTATCAACACACAGCTGAAACCACTGAACGGATTGGGCTGAAATTTGGAACACGGGTAGCTATTATGACCTAGGCATCCGCTAAGAAAGGGTTTTTGGAAATTCGACCTTTAAGGGGGTAAAAAGGGGGGATATTGTTTGTATGAAAAATCTTATTCCTTGAGTTAATAAACTTGAAACTTGGCACGAATATTTATGTAAGTAAATTATGATTTTTGTGATTTTTTGTTTTTCTAAACTACCCCCTAAAGGGGAACTGGGGGGTCTCAAAGTTTGTATGGAAAAATTTTAACGCGCAATCCGATTAACTCAAAACTCAGTATTTATACTTAAAACCAAAAATAAAGAATAATGTGTGTCAGGGTTTTTCGAAAATCTACCTCTAACGGGGTGAAAAGGGGTAGTCAATTTCACAGGGGAGGATTTTACTGCGTGGCTTGATTAACTCGAAAATTGGTGTAAATAATCTTTGAGTCAAGCTATGGAAATATCTAAAAACCATTTTTTAAATTCCAGCCCTGTGGGGGTGAAAACAGGGAATACAATTTACATGAAAAATGTTATTTATTTGGTTTTAATTGACTTGAAACTTGGCACAAATATTTGCCTAAGTTTGTCATTATTAGTTTTTTAAAACTACCCCGTAGGGAGGGTTAGAAGGGGAGGGGCAAGGGAGGGGTGGTGAGGAGTGCGAGGGGGAGGATGATGGACGCAGGGAGAAAGGGCAGGAATTGGTGAGGAGAGGAGGAAGACATGGTAAGGCTGAGGGGTGCGGAGGGGTTGGTGAGCCGGAGGTGGAGGAGAAGGGGAGAGGGAGGGGACGGGGTGGTGAGAGAGAGAGAGAGAGAGAGCGAAGGGGAAGGGGGTGTGAGAGTGAGTGAGAGGGGGAGGGAGAGGTAGCGGAAGGGGATGTGGTGAAGGAACGAGCTAAACTCTGGAACTACCCTACCAGTCGGACTTTAAAAAATCTTTTTGCATTAATGATAGCCCAAATCTTATAGAAGGCATATTTAACATCACTCTAGGACCCTTAGGTGCCGAGCAAAAAGAAAATAAGTCTGAAAGAACGCTAAGTGAAAACGAAGTAATAGCGCGGGTAGGCAATGCGATGCGACGGGGTGGGTCGAGCAAAAAATAAATTTCAGCGGACGAAGTCGCGGGCAGAAGCTAGTTACTTCATAAAATGCTTATATAACTATGTTTATAAACAATATTTATTATTCGATATCACTTCCGACAGCAAATACCTGTCGGAAGAATTGATGTCTTCATACCGTATACGAACTGTCAAAATTGTACGGTTACGGATTTGTGAATAGCGTTTAGCGGACTTCGTCGATATCAATGGCGTTCGATACGGTACGACACCGTATCGTTTCGTTCTGAATAGGTATGCAGGTCGGGCAAAGTGCATTTTCTCAGTAGCAGCTCAGAATCTGGATTTGGGTCCGATTGACGGCAATAGGGTCGCCCCAATGTGGGTGTACTGTTCACCTCTGCCTAAGCCTTTGGAAACGCAGACGTGATGTTTTATTATGTAATGTGAATACAGTACAGTCAGCGTCAATAATATCGGGACGAACAGACTGTTTAATAATCTAAGCAGCTATGAAAATGCAACATTAACTCAATGACACAAGGAATGTTTCAGAATGAAGTCAGTACACGTCAACTGTCATCCTGACAAGAACTTTATCCAACTGAGATAACGTTTAATTTTCTTAGTTGTTGAGATCATTTTGAACAGTCTGTTCGTCCCGATATTTTTGACGCTGACTGTACAATGTAATAAACATTTAATATAGTGGTACCCAACTGATAAGGCGCGTCGTGAATCTTCGATCGCACAGAAAAGACAGTATGGCCCCGAAGATTAACGAAAGAACGCTAGAAGCGTTCTTTCGTTAATCTTAGATCACTTACAATCAATCTTAGATCACTACCATAAGGTTCATAATACACTGCAGCTGTTAGTTCTGTCTCACTCGCAAGGATGGCGGCTGACTAACATGCCATACGCGGCGCGCGCTGACATGGCGGTAGCTGCCGACCAATAGCGGTACAGGAAATAGGAGCGCGGTGCGTGGAGCGTGCCGATTGGTCAGTAGCATTTCCCGCGCTTTGAAAATTCATCTTCTGCGCGGATACATCGATAAGCCAATGTTGGGTACTACTGTACAGTGATAAGTCTCCCCAGCGACACATAATTTTTGGAACGAATTTCTTTAACACGCCTTGTAGGTAGGTAGGAGTTAAATGGCAGAAAAAGTGACGTAACGAAAAAGCGTTATGCCGTCAGTTACTAGGGTCAAAAGTTTTAGTTTTTTAGCTTGCTAAAAACTATACTAGGTGGCGCTGTATTATAAAACAAAAACTTTTTTGACACTTGAAACTTGAGACCATACTATTGACGCTGTATTAATGCAATCAGCGATAGGAACTTCGTTCCAACCGCGTGTCCCACGATGTTTTATTAATTATTTATTTCTCTTAAAGAGTCCAGGAGGCATGAGCACCCCAGGAGCAGAAGACACTCCTAAAAGCGTATCGTCGGCATCCATACCCGCAGCTGTAGACGCGCAACTACAGCGGCTGAATGCAGCGCTCACAGGAAGACTTAGCTCACAGCGCGCTCGACGGAACAGGGACTCGATACCTTCTGTACCTGTGCCTCGTAAGTGTACTAATGTATAGCGCAACTACAGCGGCTGAATGCAGCGCTCACAGGAAGACTGAGCTCACAGCGCGCTCGACGGACCAGGGACTCGATACCTTCTATACCTGTGCCTCGTAAGTGTACTAATGTATAGCGCAACTACAGCGGCTGAATGCAGCGCTCACAGGAAGACTTAGCTCACAGCGCGCTCGACGGAACAGGGACTCGATACCTTCTATACCTGTGTCTCGTAAGTGTACTAATGTATAGCGCAACTACAGCGGCTGAATGCAGCGCTCACAGGAAGACTGAGCTCACAGCGCGCTCGACGGAACAGGGACTCGATACCTTCTATACCTGTGCCTCGTAAGTGTACTAATGTATAGCGCAACTACAGCGGCTGAATGCAGCGCTCACAGGAAGACTGAGCTCACAGCGCGCTCGACGGAACAGGGACTCGATACCTTCTATACCTGTGTCTCGTAAGTGTACTAATGTATAGCGCAACTACAGCGGCTGAATGCAGCGCTCACAGGAAGACTGAGCTCACAGCGCGCTCGACGGAACAGGGACTCGATACCTTCTATACCTGTGCCTCGTAAGTGTACTAATGTATAGCGCAACTACAGCGGCTGAATGCAGCGCTCACAGGAAGACTGAGCTCACAGCGCGCTCGACGGAACAGGGACTCGATACCTTCTGTACCTGTGCCTCGTAAGTGTACTAAGTAATGTATAGCGCAACTCAAGCGGCTGAATGCAGCGTTGTCAGGTTGTAAAAACCGTGGGCGGGTCGCTACTATTGTTATAAAACTTTAATGAATGCCATTGTTAATATGTGAGAGTACGTTCGTGATTTTTTTGCGAAATCGCCCGAATTGTTTTGCGCCGGTTAATTTTGTAATTCCATTGCATGACTAGTCTCAGGGGGGCTAAAACGGCCACTTTGGAAGAATCATAGTAGGATAATAAGTATTATGAATCATATTTGAAATCGTAAAAAAACTGACAATTCATAATTTATCTGCGTACAATTCATAGCACGCAATTCATCTGTTTGACAGTTTTGTATGGAGATTCGTAAAATGGTCACAAATTATGAATTGCTTTAATGTCAAATACGTCAAATAGCACCATCATAATAAATTGCTGGGAATTCAGGAAATTAATCGATTTTAGAGGAATTGCTTAATGTCGCCGTTTTAGGCCCTCTGATGTCAGCACAATTCTACCAGGATTGATTTGATTTAATATTTTGTAATATTATCCTTTTTATTATTAGGGTTCCGTACCAAAATGGTAAATAAGGAACCCTTATGGTGTGACTAAGTCTGTCTGTCTGTCTGTCTGTCTGTCTGTCTGTCACAGCTGGATATCTCGAGAACTACTAATGCTATCAACTTAAAATTTGGAACAGTTTTAAGATGACATTTACCCAACTATTTTGCAAATAAGAAAGAAATAAAAATATTTATATTTTTTTTGCAACAGGGACCGAAAGGGGTCTTAAAAATTCAAAGTGGAGCTACTATGGCATGTGGGGTATCATATGAAAGAGCGCTGTTTGCACATTCTCAAACATTTATTTTTATTTTTTTAGGCCCCATAGTTTTCGATTTTTGATGAAAAATGTAAAAAAAAAATACCGTCCCCCCACCCCCCCTTATCTCCGAAGCTTGCAAAGAGAAAAATCTGAAATTATTCTATGTGATAGAAGTTTATGTAAAGATTACAGGAAAAATAAAACGATGTCTCTAAATAGCACACTTTTTCAGAAATCGGAACGGAACCCTCGGTGCGCGAGTCCGACTCGCTCTTGACCGGTTCTTTTTGTAATAAATTGTTCTAGCCCCAGATTCAGAGCCGGCGCCCGAATCTCAACCGAACACAGTGGGTTGGGACGACGCGACGCCAGCGCAACAACCAGCGGAGCCCGAACCAGAGATGTCCATGCAAATACAAATCAAGAGGTTCATGCTGTCTTCTAATATCGATGTGAGTATATTTCTTCATTAATTCCATGATTTATTTATTTATTCTTCAAAAAGCGTACAGTCTAATATCTATTGTAGCGGTATGTTTACCCACACATGCACACCACTTGCGAGCTTATAAGTGCCTATTGATGGGTTATTGGTTTAATTGAAACACAATTATAAGTGATGACGGCAGATTTAATTACTTGAGAGCGGAGCAGCATTACAGTAGTTGAGAGGTTATCAAAAAAGGAACGACATGACAATGTCAGTTGGACAGATGCATTTGACAGCTGACACATAGTACAGAGACAACGTTTAGTTTACTATTCTTAACACCTATGACGTTGCACCGTCAAGTTAAGTTCGAAGTCACACGTCCCCGTGACAACACATAGTCGGTTACTACCCGTTACTCGCATCAATCCTTAATTGTAATATTTTACCTTGTTTAGTTATAGCAAATACTTTATTAAATTCATAGTTTAACATAGAATGGACATTTCATTTCATCTCACTATAGAACCTATATCACGTCCCAACAAAAGTTCTATATCTATAAAGGTCAGTTATGTATTTCATTATTTAAAATTTTCAATAACTCTATTATTAACTCCGATATTCTGTCTAAATTTTATTTTAACGTTCCTGGAAGGTCGAAGCGATGGAACGCACCGTTGCGTGTTCCATTTACCTCTACGAATTACAGGCAAAATTCATTTGTTGTGCGTGCAAGTAGAAACTATAATGACATGTGTAAGCAGCATGATTTTGATCTTTTCCTAACAAGTGTGTCCTCGGCCAGAAAGTGCCTGAGCCTTAGCTTTTTTAAATAAGAATTTGTATGCTCAGGTTTTTATTCTTGTATTGAATATGACATGTAAATTTAGTTTAAGCTTGAATGTTATTTCTTCGCTTTTTTTTTGGTAGCTGTGTTGTGTTGTTCACACTCTTTCTTTCCAATCTGTTTTTAGAAGTGATGACTTTTAATTGGCTGTCAGTCTCACACATTATTTTTTATTCCGTTTGGTTTAGCTGTAAGTCATCCATAGTTATAAATAAATAAATAAATAATAGCGCTTACAATTGCCATTTACAAGCTAACACAAATTAAAAACTATGTAGGTACAGTCAGCAACAAAAGTCGATTAACACTTCGAGTTTCCTAAATCTTAATTATTGAGAATAATACTTCCTTTAAATCGGTACAGATGTAAATTTTAAAGAAAATTAACTCTGATCTAATAAATGAAATGATAAAAAGCAGATTATTGTATCATTTTGTGTTAATTTAGGTGATGTCAAAAAGTAGCTGTGTTAACAGACTTCTGTTGCTGACCGTACCTAAAATTAAAAAAAAAGAAAAGAAATAATATACAACAATAAACATGATACGTGCAATAAATCCCTGCAGTCATGCCACTTTTAACAACGTCGAACCGTAGAAGCTCGATTTAACAAAAATCACGAAATTATATTCGCAAAATTATTGACAACGTACCGTTTTGTTTTTGGTATACTTTTTGAGATCTACGTTTTGATATTGAAAACTCTTTGACAATTCGAAAGTGCCTGTAATTGGTTTAATTGAAATAAATGCTTTGAGTTTGATTTTGAAATTTCGATGTGTCGCCATTGCACCAAAGCAAAGCAGGGGCGGGTCGCTAGTGTTATCTAATTCACTTATCATCTTCTACAGAATCGCGACGAAATAATCTCAATGATATCTCACCTCGGGGGCGAAGTATTTGAAGGGGCCGAGTTGGACCCCGAGGTTACCCATCTGCTGTGCGCGGCGCCAGGCCGAAGTGAGAAGATGTTGGGTTCTATAGCGGCTGGTAGATGGGTCTTACATCCCGTTTACATCGTTAAGAGCAGAGCTGCGGGGAGTTTTCAATCTGTGAGTAGCATAAACGGCTTTTTAACAATGGATCATTTGGTTCCCAAAATTTTACAAATTGAGCTGGATGGTGCTGATCCACGCGTCATGTTCGTGAACGGGCGCCGTCAGTTGAGACTAGTCATCTCTTGTCTGCCAGGGCATATTTTTAATTTTATATTTTTACTTTTTAGGGTTCCGTACCTCAAAAGGAAAAAACGGAACCCTTAACTGGATTAACACATAGGCTACTTTTTATCCCGGTCTACGCGGGTGAAACCGCGGTGCTTAGCTAGTGATGGAATATATACGATGTGTGGTGGAAAATTTTATTGTACTGTGCAATTTTAAGATAAAGATAATAATCAAGCTATATTTCGATGTGCTGTGCGATGCAGTATTTATTTAATTCGCTTCACATAGATTAAAATGAGTCAACGCTTTGTTCAAAACACTGCAAAGGTGCACTGAACAGATACGTGCCAACGCACTTTTATCTCACTCGCACATATCACACTGACGCGTTACCGGTATAACCTTGATATTGATTAGTCACCTTTTTGATTTTCTTATTACAGGAAGAAGAATATGAATGGGGCAACCCTCTAGCCACGTGCCTGCCACCTCTCTCGGGCGCAGAGCGCACCCTGGCGCGCGCGGCGCACCGCTGGCGGTCGGCGCGTGCGCACGGGGCAGCAGGGCCGTTTGCTGGAGTAGTAGCTTTGTTACATGTGCCGCCACCTAGGAGACGGTTACTGGCTCGGCTGGTCACTGCAGGGGATGGATTGGCGCCGGATGATGAGTGAGTTCTAAATTCAGTCAATGCTAAAATTTTGCAGCATGTCTTGAACATCCACGGATTTATGTAGCCCGCAAAAATGTTGTGTCTTCCCTAGACGCTGACGTTGCTAGACGTTGGTATAACCACAGAATAATAGAATTACAGTAGTACCCAAGTAATAAGGCGCGTCGTGAATCTTCGTTCGCACAGAAAAGAAAGTATGGCCCGAAGATTAACGAGAATACTTAAAACTTACATTCAACCTTAGATCACTACTATAAGGTTCATAATACACTGCAGCTGTTAATTCCGTCTCACTCGCAAGTATGGCGGCTGTCAAGCGGCGCGCGCTAACATGGCGGCAGCTACCAACCAATAGCGGTACAGGAAAAAGCGTGGAGCGTGCCGATTGGTCAATAGCATTTCCCGCGCTTTGAAAATTCATCTTCTGCGCAGGTACATCGATAAGCCATATTAGTTGAGTACTACTGTACAGTAGTACGTCTGGGCAGTGACCTTGAATTAATCACCTACGGCCGCTCTGTAGATAAATCCGCGTCCGTCCGTGAGTAACTACCGCGCACTTGAACTGTTGCCTACTAGTATACACTAAGATTTCAAAGCGCGTTGTTTCTGCCGTTTTTTATGAAGATGTATTACTGTAACATTATTATCCTGTGACATAACTGTCATACTAATCTGTGTTCTAAAATCAACCCAACATTTCGTTTATTTCAGGCCGCCATACACGAACGACGACATCACAGTATGCTTCGCGGACAAACGGTACCCCTTATCAGACAGAGACACCGCTTGGCTCATATCTAAGAGAATACCAGTATGTGCCCCTGTCTTACTTAGTTCATACCTCACTGATGACCCGCAACCGAAGCCTGAGGAACATTGTTTGCCGGATTTTAGACCTTGAGTAGAACAAAATAGAGTTTAAATTCGTGGTGTAACGATGTCTAAGAAAATGCCAGTCTGCTAGCAAAATTTTGCGGAATACTGCTTGTCCAATTTTAAACTTTAATGTTAAGGAAATAGAGTCTAAACTCATTCAGTCTGTGCGTGGCTCATATCTAAGAGAATATCTGTATGTGCCTCGTCTTACTTCGTTAATCAAACAGAGTCTAAAGTCCTTAAATAAGGCAGAGACGGAAATGACGTTATATCACAAATGCGCTATTTTTGTTATGCTCATGAATATTCGATTCTTTATTCGAATAAATTGGTTAATGTTATCGATTACTTCATGCGATTATAATTGTGTAGACGAATAATAATTGCGTTACATTAAAAGTTTCAACTGAATTAAGAAGAATTTATTATTTACTAGCTTTTGCCCGCGGCTTCGCCCGCGTGGATGTCGGAAAATATCCCACGGGAACGTACTACCGGGATTAAAAGTACCCTAAGGCCGACGTTCGTACGGACGTAAAAATATCGCGGTGGGATTTTATCGCGCTCTGGATTTTCAACTCTAGGTTTTGAGCCGATCTTCGAGAATCCAACCTAACAACAACAGAGCGCATCCCAGCGCGACGAAAACACTGTTGGATTTTTAACTCTCAGCGCTAAGCAGAGCATTGAAAATGCAGTGCGCTAAAAAAATCGCCGCGATATTTTTACGCCCGTGCGTCCGTCGGCTAGACAATAATTATCTTCTCGCACTGCTTATATAGTACTCGAGGAGCGCCGCGCAGATTGATATCTGATTGCTGGAAATCTTAAAACCAAACAATAGTAAACGGAAAATTACCAACATGCATGCCTTTGAAAGCAACTTTAAAGCGAAAATATAAATCCTCTTTATTCCCTATTCCGTGGGAATTAAAAAAATATTAAGACTAAATGTTACTTCAAGATACGAATTACCCATTCCCTTAAATCTCTTAAAAAGAGGTAATTTTTCATATATCAAACCCATGGAATTTTCATAACCCTTAACTTAAGAAATGCTGGGATTCTCATAAAACTTTCACGCCCCGTAAGATTATTTTTTAAGACAAAAAGTAGGCTATGTCATTCCCCAGGATGCCATCTTAGTCTTGCCAAATTTTATCGATATCCATGCAGTTTTGTGAATTTTAAAATCATTCCCTATTTTACGCCCTTAGAGGATGATTTTTCAAAAACGCTGGACCACATATTTCTTTATTTCCTACCAAAAACATAAATTTGAATTTTCATAGCCCTAACTTAAGAAATGCTGGGTTTCCCTTACAAAATTTCATCCCGCATATCACCCCCCGTAGGATAATTGTTTAAGATAGGCTATGTGCTTCCCCAGGATTCCATCTGTAGCCTTGCCAAATTATATCGATATCCATGCAGTTTTGTAGATTTTAAAATAACCCCTATTTTACACCCTAGGGTATGATTTTCCAAAAACGCTGGACCACATATTTCTTTATTTCCTACCAAAAGCATAAATTTGAATTTTCATATCCCTAACTTAAGAAATGCTGGGTTTCCCATACAAACTTTCACCCCCCGTAGGGTTATTTTTGAGACAAAAAGTAGCATAAGTCCTTCCCTAGGATACCACCCTAAAGCCTTGCCAAATTTTATAAAAATCTGTTCGGTGGTTTAGCCGCGAAAAGGTAGACACAGACAGGTGGTACAGACTGACAGACAGAGTTACTTTCGAATTTATAATATCAGTATGGATAATTGTTATTTTCCTCGCTCGAGAGCTCCGATAAACGCGTGCGATCGCTGCTAATCATAAAGTGCTATAGGGCGAAGCGCGGCCTTCGACGCGCTATTTATGTACCGCCGCCCGCTATGTCCCTGCATTTTTAACCGACTTCTAAAAAAGGAGGAGGTGCTCAATTCGGTTGTATTTTTTGTATGTTTTTTACCTCATCACTCCGTCATTTATGAACCGATTCAGAAAATTCTTTTTTTATTTGAAAGGGTATACTTCCAGATTGGTCCCATTTTTATCAAAATCCAATTCTGATGATGGGATCCATGAGGAATCGAGGGAACTCCTCAAATATTATAGGTATACATATAGCGATTTTGGTATTTTCATCAACAAATCAAGCGTTTGCATTCAGAAAGTATCATCTAGTGAAGTGGAACTGATGAAGAAGACCACAAATGGCCACGGGAACTCCTCAACGACGATAATTACCTATTTCACGGGTGGCGATAAGATATCTCGACTAAAATAGTTAAGCGACTATGACGAAATGGTTCTGATGAAAATGGTACCATCGAACCGATCTGATGAAGAAGCCGGAAGGTAGGCATCGGAACTCAGTAATAAAACAATGTATCCTAGCCGTGTTTGGGCTTATTGGAATTGTCATGAGGTGTACTCTGGCTATAAATGATTTAATGGTAACTATATGCCGCTTCAAATTGCGCTACTTGAGTTGTATGTTATGTGTGGCCTTGATTGTCAGAAGGCAGATTTCGTAGCCTCGTTATCTCTGTCAACTAAAACTACGCCTACCATACTTCTGACACTACTCTATCGCGACGTATTTGCCTTTTTGCAAAGTTTTTATTTGAAATGGTATACTCCTGAGACTGTCTCATAAAAATATCTTCAAGTTCTGATGAGTGGCTTTTGAGTTAGATTCAATAATTTAATACGTATTTTTCCCAATTTAGTCTATGTGGATGATGCTCTAATTTATTTTGCAGAGTGGTATTCAGATTTGTGTGGGATAGGTACCACTAAAAAGTGAAAAATAAAACCTTTTTACAAAAAAAAAAACAACCGACTTCCAAAAAAACACTACAAAGTGAAAAATAGCTTTAATTTCAGAAGTCGGTGGCAAAAAAAACGAAAATAAATAAAAAACCAAAGACACCGAGTTCCGAAATTAAAGTTATTTTTCACTTCTCCCAATTTAGTCTATGTGGATGATGCTCTAATTTATTTTGCAGAGTGGTATTCAGATTTGTGTGGGATAGGTACCACTAAAAAGTGAAAAATAAAACCTTTTTACAAAAAAAAAACAACCGACTTCCAAAAAAACACTACAAAGTGAAAAATAGCTTTAATTTCAGAAGTCGGTGGCAAAAAAAACGAGAATAAATAAAAAACCAAAGACACCGAGTTCCGAAATTAAAGTTATTTTTCACTTCACTTTGTAGTGTTTTTTTGGAAGTCGGTTATTTTTTTTTTGTAAAAAGTTTTTAAATCTGTAATATCTTCGAAAATATTCATTTAAATTACATGCTGTAAAGGGCCATATTGATCTATAGTAAATGCACAATGTATTTAAGGTACTTAAGTAATTGGATAAGGATTAATGCTGTACTGCTTAAAATCGCTTCGTAAATAAGCCATTATTTCTCGTAAAAAGTAAAGGATAAAAAATGATTATTGTGGGTTATCCCTGAGAGATAGACATATACCATCGCGGACTTTTTTGCAGACCTTTTTAAGGTGTACAATACTGTAGTACATTATTTTGATCTATCTCGTAGGGTTCAGTCAGCGTTTGCAATGTAAGCGCAAAAAAATGTGTTTATTTATGACATCACATTAGAATCCTCTAAAATTATCAGTGTTTCTCTACTATATTATGCATGTATTATACATAATTATAAACCTTCCTGTTGAATCACTCTATCTATTAAAAAAAACCGCATCAAAATCCATTGCGTGGTTTTAAAGATCTAAGCATACATAGGGACAGACAGACAGCGGAGCGACTTTGTTTTGTAATATGTAGTGATAGTGATAGTGATGTTAACGTTGACTGAGTGTGTTATTGTATGTATATTATTAACAGAGATCGGATAATCGGATGCATATAAACCTAAAGTTAATTTTTGGCTAAGACATTATGGTAGCGGCTTCTTTTTTTTTTTTTACTTAGTATAAATGCCGGGATTCCCGAAATCGGAGAATGCACAACTAATCGCATACATGGTATGGAAACGACTTCATATTATATGTGGTATTATTTATTTAATAAGTACCGGGACACCGGAATCATTATAAAGTTGTTAAAATAAATAATTATAAATAAATGTAATTATTCGTATCCTTGTTTACTTGAAATTCATTTTTAACATTACTTATCCTGACGTTTGCTATGCCAACCAACTTTACAACATTAGCAAGCACTGGATTCTATAGTCATAAAGTACAAAATTCCGGAATCGCGAGATTTATACGATCGATACGTGCACTCCATAACAGCCAACACCTGAACGTAACTAAATATACATTCTATTCTATAGTCAGAACTCTCAATTTATCGATCCCGGAATCCCGGGATGTTTTAATACAAAAGTGCATTCCATAAAATAAACTTTAGGTAAATATGCATCCGAATATCCGATCTATAATTTTATTAGTTATAGGTGCATTATTTTGTGACAATAATTATTAAAGAATATTATAAATATTATACATTTGTTTTTATTTTATCTTTTTCAGATAATTAATCTAAAATTGATAGTTTTAAATACATATACTTATTAAAAGAGGAATACTGGACCTGACATTTGTACTAAATTTTACTGAAAATAAAGGTTTACCAAAAAATATACTCTTAGATATTTCCCCTTCCAACATATCCGGTCCGCTTGAAAGTGCATAAAAGGCATGGCGCGCTGGGGACAGGGTCATTATCTGCTTGGCTGTCGGATACAACGGACGTATCCTAGAGACGTTTTAGTAGTGCTAGTAATTGTTATAAATATTTTCAGTTTCAGTACTTTCAGTTCTGTGTATCTATTTTTGTTATTTGATATTTTTGTTAAGTAAAATCATTTGTAAGAAATAAAACTTCTTAAGTTAATTAGTGCTTTGTGTTGTTTTAATATTAACCGCTTTTGATCCCTAAGATCAGAAGTGGGATAGCCACGCGTTCTAGACCATTTGCCATCTGAAATTAAGTGTTTGTTGTGTGTGGTTCGTGAAATTCAGTGTTTGGTGTGTGTTGTTCCTGAAATTACATCTCAACCGTAAGTAAGTTTTATTTCTTATAAAAATGACAGACCGTTCGTCTCGATCCAAGGGACGCGGTCATTTTTGTGAAAAAGAACGTACTAGTGGTAGTTCTCGCGATTCGCGTCGCGATAGTGTTACGCTCGTCATACGCCGCCTGGTAGCAACCGTCATAATAGTCCATCTAACCGTCGCGACCGGTCTTTCAAGCGTCGCAATGCATTGCAACCAGTCAAAGACAGCGTCTTGGTGAAAGCATCGACGCCGGTGACCTGTTTCTTCTATGGTACGCTGGGCCATATCATCAGTCGCTGCACTGTGGCGCTGCTGTGCCGGCGGAGAAACGAGTCGACCTTTGTATCATCGAGCCTCCATCAGGAACATTAAAACATTTTGGTGAGCTGTATTGGTTTGTTTACGATTATGGTGCTGAATGCTTGTTATTAAAGGAGAGTTGTGCAGCCAAATTAAGTGGCAAACGATTCAATAACGTTGTTGCGATGACTGGTATTGGTCAAACACGTGTATTCAGCACAGAACAAATCTTATTAACGATAGTGCCAGTAGGTCATGTACCAGTCGAAGTAGATAGTGATTACAGTGGTGATGAGCAAGCTTAAGTTATGTTGTAGAAGGTCGAGTAAGGAATTCTATCGACCGTACTGTGTGATCGCCCGTAGCAGTAGTTCTGGCGGAGGTCGGGGTCTGGAGAGACAATAGTGTGTAGTCAGTGGGTGATGCACACGAGCGATCCATTTGATGGATAAGCGTACAGAAGTTTAGAACCGTACGCTGGATGTGTGAGAGCAATGCGATTGCTGGTCGGCTGGAGGGCCGCCCGTGACGTTAGAGGTTTTACTCGAGAGTTTCTATAATAAGCTTGTCAGTTTTGATTGCAGTAGAGTTTTACAGGTTGATTTGAACGACTATGGTACATGGCCCAGGGTAGTGATTGTTGTATTTTCGATTATTCCCAATTTTACCATTTGATACCAGACGTGACCTTATAAACATCTTTGACTTTTTTATTAACGGTTTTCTTACAACGCGTGTTAACACTGGCGAGTTGGAGATAAGATTGATCAACCTTAAACATACAGTGCAAAGGCGTCACTACAGGCTGTCTCCGGACGAACGTCGAATAATGCGCGATAGGGCTAACGAATTGTTGCAAGCTAAGATAATTACACCCAGTAATTCGCCGTTTGTTAGTCCGGCCCTTTCGGTTAAAAAGTTTGACGGATCAGACCGTATGTGCATAGATTATAGAGAGCTTAATAATAATACAGTGCCAGATCGTTATCCGTTACCGCTGGTCCATTAGAACTTTTGATGGGTAAGGTAGCACGTCCACTTCATTTAACGACAATGACAACGTTATAGTTTGATGATGTTAGGAGGTTGCATCTGAAGGCATTCAGAAGTCTGCGTGTTATGACAAAAGTCGTTTTGATAGTACAAAGGCAAGCGTGTAGGTTCTCTGTCGCTTATTGAGAACGAACAGCGTAATCCAACTAAGCTTGACGTGAAGTATAGAGGGTCATCATAAATATATTGAGTATTGAGTATTGAGTATTTCAAATTGCTGAAGTGTTAGATGGCGGTCGGTATGTTTTGAAATCACTAGTTAACAAGCATATACAAATACGCTCATGACCATGTTCGGAAGATGCCCGACGGCTAAGTACTATAATTGAGATTGTAAATGAAGTAGATGATGAGTTATCATCACTTTAGTTTGTGTAAACAGGTTCTCGGTTCAGTGGGTTGGAGACTATACCAGAGTATCGTATTCGTAGTAGGCGGTAGCTCTGGGTGGTATAGTCGGGTTTAGCCTAGAAGCAAAGGCCGTAGAGTCAAGGGTTCACTCGGGATTCCCGTGGGGAATAGTGTGCGAGTTTGTTGACCGTAAATGAGATACCTGAGGTTTTGTTTTCTTTGATTAATTTAATGTGAAATCATTTTGCTTGGTCTCGGTAATCTCGAAACTAGATAGTTCTAATACGTAGATTGTTAGTTTTTAGTTTCTTATTTAAACGTTATTTGGAAATTGATTGTGAACTAAAACAGATTTTAGAGTCAAGTCCCTTTATCTCATTAGTCTTTGTATGTGTCAGGATTGGACGAGCAGACACTGTGGCGAAATTTTGTATTTTCCAGAGTCAAACGGATTCAAATAAGTTTTAATAATAGTTGATGCTTATTCCAAGTAAGTGCTTTACTCTCTATACAGACAAGAGACTGATTAATCAAAACGTGTTTTTTTTTTCAAATGCTGTGTTCTTATTTGGTACGCCGCGCCGTCTACAATAATATGTGACCGCGCTAGAATATTTGAAAGCACAACTTTTCAAAATTGGATACATTTCATTACACCTGGTAGATATACATCGCGAAAATGGACAAGCGGAGAGATACTGTATGTCTGTTCTCAACATGCTACGCGTTGAAGTTGGCAATAAAGGCTCCCAATGGTCTGATGTGCTGTGGAAGACTCGGCTCACTTTGAATATCTACGCAGACCTCACCACTGCAGTTACTGGTCGGTATTGACGCAGCCACTCCGGTCATCAGATCTTTAGTGCGAATTGTGGCACTTGATGACTCTAATCTCAGTCGAGCGAGAGGCTCTCTTAACTGTTTGCAGGCAACAAGCATCTGAGCTCCTTGCAGTCAATCAACAGCACCAAGGTGCCTACGTAATGAAGATCGACAGCAGCCACGCACCTTTGTCGTCGGGGACTTTGTGTTTGTGAGCAAGGCTGCACAAATCACCGGCAGACCCAAGTTGCGGCAGAGCATATGATGTTGTGGCGAGGAGAGTGGACGACGGATGCGTGCTCAGCTTTCTTCGAGAGTGGTGGTACAGTGGTGCTAATGTGTTTAGGCCACTGAGAGAACATACGAATGTATGGGTCTCTGTTTTAGCGTCAGTGGTGCTAATGTGTTTAGGCCACTGAGAGAACATACGAATGTATGGGTCTCTGTTTTAACAGCTTTGCTCTTATTAGAGAAAGTGTGTTTGTGTCACGTAGTCATAGTATGCAAACGTTAGGGCCTATGCTATGAACACGTGAAAACGACAAGCGGACATTTGGGCCTCTGTCGATAACAATGTATGGCGAGTGATGGAAATCCGGATTCTATCATTAGCGATGCATTGAATCTTAATTTCTTGGGTTTGGAGCTGTTTCAACTTCAAAAATCACTGTTGGTGGTCTTTGTTGCTGGCGCTTGAGTGCACGCTTGCGCCTGGAACACTGGTTAAATTCGTAAACTCGTAACTTATGAAACTACTTCAGGTTGAATAAGCTTCAAACTACAGTGGTCATGTTATTTAATTACTCATGTACTCTTATGAATTTTCAGACAATGATGATGATCAAAATAATGATGATGGCCAGGTTGTGAGAGATGGATCTGATGCGAATGCTGGGAATGATGCTGCGGTCGAGGACGTCACGCTATCAGGAACGGCCGTCTTAGATATTTCCCCTTCCAACATATCCGGTCCGCTTGAAAGTGCATAAAAGGCATGGCGCGCTGGGGACAGGGTCATTATCTGCTTGGCTGTCGGATACAACGGACGTATCCTAGAGACGTTTTAGTAGTGCTAGTAATTGTTATAAATATTTTCAGTTTCAGTACTTTCAGTTCTGTGTATCTATTTTTGTTATTTGATATTTTTGTTAAGTAAAATCATTTGTAAGAAATAAAACTTCTTAAGTTAATTAGTGCTTTGTGTTGTTTTAATATTAACCGCTTTTGATCCCTAAGAATACATTATCAATCATTGAAAAAAATATTTATTAGCTATAATAAAATCATCAAGCAACTTATTAATATAATTTATTTTAACTTTTTAGTTACAACACTACTCGTATTTATCATATTTCCTATAGTATTTACTATTAATAAATTAAAACTAAAAATATTACAAAAAATCAAACTGTAAGATTAAAACTAATAATTTATTGTTAGAATTTAATGACGAGTCGAAACTGACGAGTCGGACATAACTCCTAGCAACCATCGTAAAAAGAACAGAATATAAAGAACTGACTTATAATTTATTTCTAGCTACTCATAATCACAATGCTTTGAGGAGCTATCTTTAATTTTCCTACTTTAAAAATAACATCTACATTAATTATTAGGTAATTATTATATGTATAATTTTCAACTTAGCCTTGTCCCGGCCTGGTGCATAGTGTTTTATTTTACATATTTATACATGTAAATGAAGGTTTACTTCATTCGCATTGTCTTTGACATGAGGTATACAAACTATGTGTGTGTGGGGGTGTGTGTGTGTGTTTAGCTCTATGGATTAAATAATAGAATAGAACTGTGGAGCTAAAACGGCCACTTTGGCAGAATCATAATAGTATTAAGAATCATATTTGAAATCGTAAAACGGTCACAAACTGACAATTCATAATTTATCTGCGTACAATTCATAACACGCAATTCATCTGTTTGACAGTTTTGTATGAAGATTCGTAAAATGGTCCACTCATTATGAATTGCTTTATTGAAAATTAATGTCAAGTACGTCAAATAGCACAATCATAATAAATTGCTGAGAATTCAGGAAATGAATCGCTTTTAGAGGAATTGCTTAATGTGGCCGTTTTAGGCCCCCCGTAAAATGAAGATGACAGTCAAAATGATTATATGACTATCTTGTCAAAATATAGAAAATATTTTTTTTGTATATTGATAATAGCTTTACCTGTGGTTTCTCTTTTCAGGTAAGTGTGTGTGTACGTAGTACATATTACCTATTTAATTGTATTACCACAATGGTTTTGTCCTATTTCATATAATGTTGATGCAAAAATGTAGATACATTGAGATTAATAAAACTATTCTCTTTTCACAGCATCACAATTTTGATTATTATTTCAATATAGTATACTTAGATATATATCTTATTAGCTATTAAAAAAATAACAATATAATAAAAATAAATTCTTGCTATGTTTTGAAAATTCTAAGGCGCCATCTCCAATGGAAGGAGATTCGCGGCGATCGATGGTGTCGCCGTGTCATCAAATTCTCGCCGCGATTGCTTCATACAGTTTCTATAGAATTTGATGGCACCCGTGACTATCACCGCGATACTCTCGCCAGTGGAGATAGCGCCCAGTGCCTATGGAAGTAAAGATGTTCTCAGATTGAAAACAAAATATAAACTGGTTGTACGAGAGTCCTCAATCAAAGTTTGTGTTGCACATCTCCATAATATCGCTTATAGCATGTTTCTATACATCAGTTGAGATCTTAAGATAGAAATACTTAACAACTAATTTTGAATTGCTTCTATACTAAAAAGTTGTTCATTATGCATTGACAGGGGTTTACTATGAGCTCTTATAGCAGTGCAGAAGTTGACCGTTACCAGTGAGAGAGAGACGAAGCTATATACGACCTAACCGTCTCTCTCTCTCTCTCACTGGAAACGTTTAACTTCTGCCCTGCTATAAGAGCTCATAGACCCCTGCCTGGTCTCTAACCCTCAAAAATATTAAATTCACAGTTCTCTTATTCCTGATATGGCAACAGCTTCAGGCACCTTTAATCTTCACCAGCCATCATTCAAATTTCTTCACCATAACCTTTAGGGCCCTAGTCTCATCTTCAGGATAATTAAGGCCGGATTCAGCCAGTTCCTTTAAGGTAATAGTAGCGATGGTCGTGAAGCCAGCTCGGGCTGCACTTATTTGCGAAGCGGGGCCGGTGAAGACTGTGGATGTGGCTTTAATGCCGTTGTGGAGGCCGAGGGGTTTCCTGTAAACAGAGGTTGGTTGGTCAGTTTGAGATTGATTTTGATATGCGCACGTCTTATAACATTCGTTAATACAAAATTAACTTTATTTCAATAGAGATTGTGTATATTTTGTATTACCCAAGTAACGCGAATATTTGACAATAGCTACGCTAAGTGAAGAGCAAATAGAGGTTGGTTGGTTAGCTATTTTGAAATTGATTTTGATGCGCATGACGTGTAAGACATAGAGGTTGGTTGGTCAGCTATTTTGTTTCAAATTGATTTTGATGGGCATGACGTGTAAGACATAGAGGTTGGTTGGTCAGCTATTTTGAAATTGATTTTGATGCGCATGGCGTGTAAGACATAGAGGTTGGTTGGTCAGCTATTTTGTTTCAAATTGATTTTGATGGGCATGACGTGTAAGACATAGAGGTTGGTTGGTCAGCTATTTTGAAATTGATTTTGATGCGCATGGCGTGTAAGACATAGAGGATGGTTGGTCAGCTATTTTGAAATTGATTTTGATGCGCATGGCGTGTAAGACATAGAGGTTGGTTGGTCAGCTATTTTGTTTCAAATTGATTTTGATGGGCATGACGTGTAAGACATAGAGGTTGGTTGGTCAGCTATTTTGAAATTGATTTTGATGCGCATGGCGTGTAAGACATAGAGGTTGGTTGGTCAGCTATTTTGTTTCAAATTGATTTTGATGGGCATGACGTGTAAGACATAGAGGTTGGTTGGTCAGCTATTTTGAAATTGATTTTGATGCGCATGGCGTGTAAGACATAGAGGATGGTTGGTCAGCTATTTTGAAATTGATTTTGATGCGCATGGCGTGTAAGACATAGAGGTTGGTTGGTCAGCTATTTTGTTTCAAATTGATTTTGATGGGCATGACGTGTAAGACATAGAGGTTGGTTGGTCAGCTATTTTGTTTCAAATTGATTTTGATGGGCATGACGTGTAAGACATAGAGGTTGGTTGGTCAGCTATTTTGAAATTGATTTTGATGCGCATGGCGTGTAAGACATAGAGGTTGGTTGGTCAGCTATTTTGAAATTGATTTTGATGCGCATGGCGTGTAAGACATAGAGGTTGGTTGGTCAGCTATTTTGAAATTGATTTTGATGCGCATGACGTGTAAGACATAGAGGTTGGTTGGTCAGCTATTTTGTTTCAAATTGATTTTGATGGGCATGACGTGTAAGACATAGAGGTTGGTTGGTCAGCTATTTTGAAATTGATTTTGATGCGCATGGCGTGTAAGACATAGAGGTTGGTTGGTCAGCTATTTTGTTTCAAATTGATTTTGATGCGCATGACGTGTAAGACATAGAGGTTGGTTGGTCAGCTATTTTGTTTCAAATTGATTTTGATGGGCATGACGTGTAAGACATAGAGGTTGGTTGGTCAGCTATTTTGAAATTGATTTTGATGCGCATGGCGTGTAAGACATAGAGGTTTGTTTGGTCAGCTATTTTGTTTCAAATTGATTTTGATGGGCATGACGTGTAAGACATAGAGGTTGGTTGGTCAGCTATTTTGTTTCGAAATTGATTTTGATGGGCATGACGTGTAAGACATAGAGGTTGGTTGGTCAGCTATTTTGTTTGAAATTGATTTTGATGCGCATGACGTGTAAGACATAGAGGTTGGTTGGTCAGCTATTTTGTTTGAAATTGATTTTGATGGGCATGACGTGTAAGACGTAGAGGTTGGTTCGTTGGTCAGCTATTTTGTTTTGAAATCGATTTTGATGGGCACACATTTTAAAGCAAATAGAGGTTGGTTGGACAATAAAATTATGATTTAAATTCATTAAAATAATAACGGAAAACCTGTAGAAAAGTGACGTTGCCAGCCCGCATGGGATAAACACTCTTAACTACCTATTTGATTGAATGAAAATCTTATGAGCAAAGTAGCATGCGCAGACGCATAAAAGGTCAAATCTAATCATCTAAATGGCTGATCCAGGCCCTTCAAAACAGGAAACAAGCTATTTATTTTATTGAATGGGATAATAATCACAGCTAGATAGGGACTTGTTATCTCACGAGGACTAGAATAAGGATGTGGTTACATTGATAGAGGTATGTGGTGAAAAGCAAGTACCTAAGTTTTATCTTGATAGTTCGTCGAACGAAGAAAATTGACACTAAATAAATAAATAAAATAAAATCATTTTCGGATAGTTATAAATCCATAAATTGTAACAGGATTAGAACTTAAACCACTATTGTTAGTAACTTAAGCTAAAGACAAATTAAAGAAGACAAACATGACAAGACTGTACCTAAACAACGAGAAATGGACACTATGGTATCAGCCTTCTCACAAATTGTCTTATTATAGCAGAGGAAGTGTCTGCGCCACAGCCTTCAGACATTGTTTTTTTTTTTCAGTAGGTACAATTTTCTTGCACAGCATAGGTACCACTCGCGGAAGTAGGTTGTACTGTTAATGCGTTTAACGCTAGACATTTAAAACCTCATTTTCTCTCTGTAATCTTCAAACAATTAACAGAAACAGAACGATATTTTGAACTCATAACATGAAACATAACAGCTCGTCTGTATGCCCCGAAGGGTTAGGCAGAGGTGTACCTATAGTAGGTACACCCACACTTCGCATATTAATGTTTTAAACACGTTTAGCGCTATAAAACGTATTAATAATAGTCTGGTGCAAATGGGCCTTGAAATCTGATAACTTTGTCTCCACATGATGCCTAGATCATTAGCTTCCCTAATAGCTGATAATATGAGCACATCAGGTTATAGCAAACTGTCAAATTTCTCCAAATGATTTTGACCCTTAAATTGTTGATGGTTCATTGTTGATTGGTGTGGTTGGTTGTTGTTGGTGGTTGGTTGTTGATTGTTGGTGGTGGTTGGTTGTTGATTGGTGGTGGTTGTTGTTGGTTGTGGATGGTGGTTGTCGTTGGTTGGTTGGATTGTTGGTGGTTGGTGTTGGTGGTAATTGTTGGTGGTGGTGGTTGGTTGATTGGTTCGAAATCGTATGAGACTTTTTAGTAACTTGAACTGCTGCTGTGTGTACATAGTAACTACTGCCTCTTCTATTCTAGGCTACTTTACCAATATCAACGTGTTCTAAGTCCAAGTTCAGACGACAATCGACGCATTTACAAGGTCAAATTAATATTTATATGTTGCCATGTGGTTGCCATGTGCAGATGTAGATTATTAATATCAGTACCTCAGTACCTACTACCATTATTATACTGTATAATCTATGGTACCTACCTATATATAATAGTAGTCTATGCTTAGAGTCTATGATTAATATTGACTATAAGGTGTGTACGGTTTATCAATTGTATTGCAGATTGCAGGAGTAAGATAATTAAATGACTCGAAGATTTAAGTGACTTCTTGATGTTTAATGTTATCTGTCATTCACAGAGATACATTCTTATAGATTATTTTGCTCTTCTGGAGGATTATAGTTTCAAATTCTTTAGATACCTAAATAAACGAGCATTTGTCCGGATAAGGTAATTTACGCGTGGAGTACTTTGAAAATCGTCCTTACTGCTAGGACATAGAGGCGCTGTCAATGTCTAATTGTTATCATATTGTTACACTGACGTGTGTGTATTTTCTTTAACCACATAGATACTTTTTAGGGTTCCGTACCAAAATGGTAAAAAAGGAACCCTTATGGTGTCACTCAGTCTGTCTGTCTGTCTGTCTGTCACAGCTGGATATCTCAAGAATTACTAAAGCTATCAACTTGAAATTTGGAATAGTTTTAGATGACGTTTACCCAACTATTTTGCAAATTAGAAAAAAGTAAAAATATTTCTATTGTAACAGGGACTCAAAGGGGGTCTTAAAAATTCAAAGTGGGGCTACTGCCGCATGTGGGGTATCATATGAAGGAGCGCTGTGTGCACATTCTCAAACATTTTTTATTTTTTTAGGCCGCATAGTTTTCGACTTTTGACGAAAAATGTAGAAAAAATCTGAAATTATTCTATGTGATAGAAGTTTATGTCAAGATTACAGGAAAAATAAAACGATGTCTCTAAATAGCACACTTTTTCAGAAATCGGAACGGAACCCTCGGTGCGCGAGTCCGACTCGCTCTTCACCGGTTTTTAGTATTAAATTAAGTGGTTTTGCCACGGAGTAAAGAAAAAAGGTTTTGTTTTGGTCAATGGTTTCAAAAGGTTTTGGTCATCTAAGGATAGTCTAATGTTTTCTGAATTTTTGCACACGTGTGGTTTCTGAAAATATCTATTAAGTACTAGCTTTTGTCAGCGGCTTCGCCCGCGTGGAGTCGGAAATTATTCAACGGGAACCATACATTGTTCCAGGATAAAAAGTAGCCTATGTACTATTCCAGACTATAATCTATCTCTGTACCAAATTTCATTAAGATCTGTTCAGCCGTTCACGCCATGATTGAGTCACAAACATCCATCCATCCAAACTTTCGCATTATTAGTGAGATGATGGATGGCATATTATACTTATCTGATAATGGTTTCCATTATCAGATAAGCCCCTATAATATTAGGTATAAGACAGTGTACAATGTCCGAAAATAGTTTCAATGGAAGTTGAGTAAAGCCATTGCGATAAGACGCCTGAGAAAACATAACATGTTTTCTCAAAATGGGTAAAACTGCACCCAGACTTCGTCCCAATGACATGTAGGTACAGTACCTACGACATTTGCATTCATTCATTTCAATTATACCAATGTATTTGGCTATATGATTTTACAAGTTATTGTATTTGCGTAAATATCATTTTCGCCTAAATCAGTAATAAAGGTTGGTGATGTTGAAGGCGCACTCAGTTCGGATCGTGATCGGTTTTACGAATTTTGCCGATGCTACATCTAAGTTGTCTCGTACTGGGGGCTCACTATAGCAGGGCAGAAGTTGAACGGTTCCAGTGTGAGAGAGAGAGACGGAGCTATATACGACCTATAGCACCATCCTTTTTTCTCAACGGATTCATGATCTTTTCCACGTCATAGGACAGCCCCTGAGCTAATAGGAGGCGCGCCTACTGTCATTGATTGGAGCAACTGCAACTGTCCCGGAGCAACCAATCGTGACGGGTCAGTGGCCGTCTGACAGTTACTGCAAATTCGCTGCTGATAAACGAACGCTTTGCCCGACGCGGAGATCTGACCCAGGAACACACGTTTGCGATTGATAAACCAGCTTGGCGCCAGAAACAAAGAAAATAACAATCATACTATCTTACCTCGCAGTGAGCATCCGTGATCCAAGTTTCGCTCCCCGATAGTCTCTTGCCACCACCAGACCCATAGCATACAGGATCTGGTCCATTCCCAAGTATTTGAAGGCGTCCACCTTCTCCTCTGCCACTTTTAAAGCTCCGTACACGTTCTTCCAACTTTCTCCTTCGATCTGAAAGTATGGTGGTTGGTTTAATATGGTTATGGTTAGCCAGTGAAATTAGAAAAAAAAAAAAAAATTATTTAACACAGATTAAAAGGCACACCACTTTTAGTTTTTAGGGTGAGTGTGATTTGATACAACATGTAGGTACTAGGTAGTTACCTATTTGCAGTGTGACCTCCACAAGATGGATCAGACCTGATGAAGATCGTGGGATTATCTACGTTGTTGTAATTTTTGTGGATGGGAAATCATCAAATAACTTCTCCCGCTCTGGGCGGAGCGGAAGGGCGTGTCAGACTTTTACTGACTAAAACCCACCCGTGTTCCTTCAGTTGCATAGGCCAGGGCCACGGTATGTTTTTCAAACAACCCGCGACCCCAGCGGCTCGTTGTTGTAAACCTGGGGGCAATTTATTGTGTTTGGCGAATTAGCCGATATTATTTTTGAATTGTGTGTGTTTTAACCGAACCTTTTTAAAATCTGCCTGAACACTCTGTGGTAAGAAACACCTACTCAAAACAAGGTCCAATCTCGGGTAGCCAGGACAAATGGCAGGCCCAAAAATACCCGGATAGTTGACAGGTTAAATGCTTACCACATCATTAGCCTTTTCTCCCTCACATATGACCAGACACACGTTCAACGCTACCAGTTTACTCTTGCCATCGTTATCTGCGTAACAGGCCAGTGACATCCTCTGTGACAGGTATACCCTCCAGAAGTCTGCCATACTCCGCACGCTTAATGGATCTTCAACGAGGTCTGGAAGATAATATTATTAATTCATTAGTGGCGTCTACATTTCAGTTGCTGAAATGTAGACGCTGACAGTCGGGCTGGTCCACAAATTCAAGGTCGCTCAGCGCGCTATGGAGCGCGCTTGGAGTTTATTTGAAGGATAAAATCAGGAATGAAGTTATCCGGAAAAGAACCGGAGTAACCGACATAGCTTGCAGAATAAGCAAACTGAAGTGGTAGTGGGCTGGCCATGTTTGTCGAAGGACCGATGGCCGGTGGAGCAGACGAGTCTTGGAGTGGAGACCGCGAATCGGTAAGCGTATGTAGGACGCCTCCCAGCTAGATGGACCGACGACCTGAAGAAATTGGCAGGGACAGACTGCTATATTAGCTAGGGAAACTCCAGTAGACGTGATAGTTATCGATATATAAACAAGATAAAACAAAAAAAAAGATTTTATGTATTTTTTGGGTCAACGACCGTAGGCAAGTGTCCAACCTTTGTTCAAAGGCATACTATTCTATCAACGCTCTATTCTTATCGTTTAAGTAGGACTACTTAAACGATAAGAATAGTTGGTCGCTGTGATTAATTTGTGTTCTTTCTCCAGAATTAGCTTACCTACAGTTATATGAGTTCTCTCTCATTAAATGAGTTCATTTGTTTATTTTATTTGACAAGTAATTTAATTTAATGTTTTGTGTTACGTAATGTAAATTTTTTTGCGTACCTATAGAATTCAGTTTTTCTGACTGAACAGGCAGCTGTGCTGCAGGGGAGTTTGTTGTTCGTCACTTCTTCCCAGCTAAAGCACTAGGAAGTGGTGAAGGGCGGCGTTTTGTGGGACTGTATTATGTAATTTGACGTTCGAAAAGTGCTGTGTATCGATAGGTACCCAAACGCGATAAAAAAAAATGTTTTTCACGAGTTTCTCTGGCTAAATGAAACAGCGTTACCTAGTGGACCCATGAACAAGTGAAAATCACGGGAATCTGGTCGTCGTGGTGATGCTAGGCGATAAATAGCAGTACTTGGCTGAAATGATATGATAGGTCGTAGGTACCTTTTTTGGAGATGAGACGAGAGGTCTTCGAATGGCTAAGAGAAAGCCGACTGTTGAATGGATAGTTCTGAGTCTGACCAGTTCTGACAAACTGACTCAGACTGTCAATGTTTTGAGGCACCCATTGAGGGGCACTCCTAGATTTGAGGGCTATGGTGGGTCCACGGCGAAGTCTATGGTCTGTATAGCCAATTATCCGGCCAGACTAGGTAAATGAGGATAAAGAACGGGGACAATAAAGAAAAATACTATGAAATGTACCTTTTTTTGTGGATGGGAAATCATCAAATGAATTCTCCCGCTCTGGGTGCATGGAGCGGAAAGGCGTGTCAGACTTTTACAGACTAAAACCCACCCGTGTTCCTTCAGTTGCCTATGCCAGGGCCACGGATCTCTTTCGAACAACCCGCGACCCCGCGGCGCGGCGGCATGAAAATATACCTACGTAATTAATTTTCATATTTATAACTTAGATGTTGTTTTACTGTCACACTTCCGTGATTTTCCCATACAAAGTGGCAATCTTTTAACCAAAAACCTCATTATAATAACAAAGATTCTGCCACTGAAAGGCAACATTTTAAAATAGTAGCTAATTATGTATTACACCGTAGCCAACCACGGTATTATTTTTAAAACAAAGTAAGTAGTTCATTATGTAAAATATACCGTTTGTTGCCCGTGGTACTACCAGTATTACTACTAGTAGTACCACGGGTAAAAAAAACTCCCGTAGAACTACCAAGCGATCCAGTAGTACCACGGGAAGATTTTTTTTACCCGTGTTGCACTCTTATTCGACATTTCATAGTTTGACACCTGCCACTTTGACACCTGTCCCTTTGACACTTCTCACTTTCACTTTTGCTATTTATAAATTTCCCTACCTTAACACTGGTGTGTCAACCGCAACACATAATGTTTTATTTATAATAATATGATAGAAGTCGATGTAAAACAACTAATTGAATTAATTTAACTGTCGTATGTTAATGCGTCTGCTAAATGTGTTGAAAAACGTATCTAACAAAAGCCTAATTCGAGCAAAAAGAAAAACAAAAGACAAAAAAAATATAATAAAATGAAATGATGACAATATAGGCTCCGAATATGATTTTGTCCCATTCGGTGTCGAGACCCTTGGTCCGTGGGGTCCTACCGCTATAAGGCTTTTTAAGGAAATTACGAAAAGGTTGGTCGACGTCACAGGAGACCGAAGAGCTGGCAGCTACCTCGGACAAAGAATTAGTCTAGCTATTCAAAGGGGGAACGCTGCCAGTATCTTCGGAACCTTGCCTAAAGGGACTCCTTTTAATAATATATTTTAGTTACTATGGTTTTTAGTTTTAGGTTCTAGTATAAATTTTATTTTTATTTCTTAATTAAATTTAGAAAATAATTAAATACGTAAACTCATATAATAACATTTCATACAAGTAAGATGATTTTCTTTAAATTGTATAGCAACAGTGTTTTTATTTAATTATTAAGATAATTAAATGTTAAGACTGTAACCACAGATCTCGATGTTTGTGATATTATTCAGTGTTGTATAAATCAAAGTATGTTGACTGTTACAAATCAAATAAATAATTTGACAATATTATTATGAAGGCACATTTTATTGGAACTTATATCGAGAGAAAAACTGTTGGAAATGCACTTGAAAAATTGCGTTAGAATGCACACGTACATTAACGGGTACTTACTCTCTCATTCCTAGGATTAAGTTAGTATTTTTTGTGTAAAAAAAAAGGAAAGAAATTATATTTGTAATTAGCGGCATTCATTTGTATTTATAGATGGTCAAAAAAGGCCACGGCAAGAGTGTTTATTTCGTTAGGTTGGTTTTTTTTTTTTTTTATTCAACTAATTGAATTAATTTAATTGTTTTACTTCGACATCGATGATATTATCTGTATTATAAAAATGAATCTCTATTTCCCTTCGTCATCGCATCACGCGTGAACGGATGGAACAATTTCGCTAATTCTTATTTTTTTGTGTTTATTATTGTCAGGAGAAGGTTTTTATGTAGAGAAAAATTGGAAAAGTTGCCGGGAAAATTGGGAAATTCGGGAAAACTGAAAGTGGATTTTCTATGGGAATTTTGAATTATTGAAATTGGGACAGGACAACGTCTGCCGGGCCAGCTAGTTATAAATAAAACATGTGTGTACTTGGAAGACCTAAAACTATTAAAAATGTTCGCGGTTGACCCACCTTCACTCTGAGCCTTCACACCAGTGTTAAGGTAGGGAAATTTCTAAATAGCAAAAGTGAAAGTGAGAAGTGTCAAAAGGACAGGTGTCAAAGTGACAGGTGTCAAACTATGAAATGTCGAATATGAGTGTAACACGGGTAAAAAAAAACTTCCCGTGGTACTACTGGATCGCTTGGTAGTTCTACGGGAGTATTTTTTACCCGTGGTACTACTGGTAGGAATACTGGTAGTACCACGGGCAACAAACGAAATATACCTACTAGTACATTGATGCTAGCTAGTACAGTCTGTAAGTCGTTTTGTGTTGATGTAAAAAAATCGGAACCTATAGTATTGTATGTACCTACCAATGTGCTTTATATTAATGATTCAACCAAATTGACCAACCAACCATCAACCTTTGCCTTTCTTTTTGGGGATTTTTAAGGAATTGGTTTTATGAGATTACCTCAACAGCAACCAAATCATTCTTCCTGTAAATCTCTTCTCTTCTCCTTCGCTCTCTCTCTATCTTCTTTCTCTTCTTCTTGTATTCTCTTCTGTAATTTCTGTGACAGCAAACTCAAACTGCGGTCACAAATCCGTCTCCAGACGGAACAGTAGAAACCATCGCGGATATTCGCGGTGAACGACTTTTCTGCCTTATTACCTCAGCAATAAGGTCGAAAAGTGGTTCACCGCAAATGTCCGCGGTGGACAATATTGTACAGGGTTGAAGCAGTTGTTCCTATCACCATGTTGAACAGTTTATGATGAACTACTTACTACTAAGACAACACAGCGCTTCATCAGGACAGAGGTTCTCCACCAGTATCTTGATCGCCTCTTCATCATCTTCTGGTGGTAGGTCTCGGATCACCCACGTTGTCCCATTGTCCTCCCATTTGTCCCAAACATGGGGGCAAGACGAGTCCCAAACTCTTTTGAAACCCATTGTTATCCTGAAGATCAAACAATTTCATGTAATAGTTTCAGATTCCTACCGAGACTCCTGTTGAACTGTTTATATACAGGGTGGAAACTTTCAGCGGGGCAGTAAGAGGAAGTACCTTATCCGTTGCAGCTACGCGAAAATGGTCTTAGGAGACTGTCCATAATTTTTTATGGAATTTTGATCCCCATTCACAGATTTTGAATAAAAATAAAATAATATAATAATAACATATAATATGTATATACAAATATATTATTACTGTTTATATTATTATTATTTTTTTATACCATTTTCGTGTAGCTGCAACGGATAAGGTACTTCCCCTTACTGCCGCACTGCCACGGCCTGATGTATATCGTGAATTTTATGGAATACCTACTTACATGCTTACTGCGAATTGGGATGCTTATTTCGGAAAATAGTAAAAATATTGGGATAAATAAATCTATCTTGTATAAATAAAAAACCGGTCAAGAGCGAGTCGGACTCGCGCACCGAGGGTTCCGTTCCGATTTCTGAAAAAGTGTGCTATTTAGAGACATCGTTTTATTTTTCCTGTAATCTTTACATAAACTTCTATCACATAGAATAATTTCTGATTTTTATCTTTGCAAACTTCGGAGATAGGGGGGGGAACGGTATTTTTTTTATATTTTTTATCAAAAGTCGAACACTGTGCGGCCTAAAAAAAAAAAAAAAATATGTTTGAGAATGTGCAAACAGCGCTCTTTCATATGATACCCCACATGACCTAGTAGCCCCACTTTGAATTTTTAAGACCCCCTTTCAGCCCATGTTGCAAAAAAAATACATATATTTTTATTTCTTTCTTATTTGCAAAACAGTTGGGGCAACGTCATCTAAAACTATTCTAAATTTCAAGTTGATAGTATTAGTAGTTCTTGAGATATCCAGCTGTGACAGACAGACAGACAGACAGACTTAGTCACACCATAAGGGTTCCTTTTTTACCATTTTGGTACGGAACCCTAAAAATCAATTGCCGAATGTATGTAGATGCGCATCACTTCAGAACGGATGCACCCATTTGGCTAATAATTATTTATTGTTGTGTTTGTAATTGTTAGGACAAGGTTTGTATGAAAGAAAATGTTTGAAAAGTTTCCGGGAAAATTTGAAAATTGAAAGTGTATTTTCTATGGGAATTTTGTATGAAATATTTTGTTGGTCGGGTCAGCTAACAAGTTAATAAAAATAAAACTTTTAAACAAAATTATCTTGGTATCAGAAGGAACTTATGGAATATACATATATACTCGTCTCAAGTAAGTACCTACATATCGTACATAGGTACCTCATGTATGACATGACAGTGCATTTTAAATTGATGTACTTACTTCCTAAAATTATTGCCAAAAAAAACGAAACAATAGTTTAATTTTACAATCCTATAAATTGAATAAGCCACTTACCAATAATTATGTAATGCAAGATAACCTTCGTTTCACCTTTTTTATTTGAAGTAAGCTTTTAAATGTTTATACGCACAGAAAAGACGTTAGTATCAAGATATTACTTCGTACAGACTACATTTAGACTCCGATAGTGTGTACCACTTGTATACAGACCACCAACTGATCAACATAACATTAGGGATGATGACTAAATTTTTTTAAATTAATCGTAAATGTTTTTACGCTCAGACAAGACGTTAGTATCAAGATATTACTTAGAACAGACTACATTTAGACTCCGATAGTGTGTACCACTTTGTATACAATTTGACCTTAAGGCCACCAACTGATGAAGATATCATTAGGGATGATGACTAAAATTGTTTTATTTAAATTAAGCTTTTAAATTAATCGTAAATGTTTTTACGCACAGACAAAACGTTAGTGTCAAGATATTACTTAGTTTAGACTTCAACAGTGTATATCACTTGTATACAATTTGACCTTAAGGCCTGTTCCTTGGTTCCCACGGATTAACAAATAGGGATGATGACTAAATTTTTTTATACTCGTCATAAATAGATTATTAAAAAATACTTACACAGTAAAAAAATATTTATTAGAGGTTAAGTGCACCGAGATACATTTTTTTCACAACTACAAGTATTTTGCAAATAAGAAAGAAATAAAAATATATATATATATTTTGCAACGGGGACTGAAAGGGGGTCTTAAAAATTCGAAGTGGGGCTACTAGGGCATGATGAGTATCATATAAAAGAGCGTTGTTTGAACATTATTAAACATTTTTTTCTTTCTCTGAAATTATGTTGAAAAATGTATAAAAAATACCGTTCCACCCTTATCCCCGAAGTTTGCATAGAGAAAATCTGAAATTATTACAGAAAAAATTATTATTAAATTATTATTATTTTTCCTGTAAAGATTACAGGAAAAATAAAACGATGTCTCTAGATAGAACACTTTTTCAGAAATCGTTCGTTCCTTCGTTTTTTGTATGCCCTACAGGCAAAATATAGCGTCCTCAATGTATTGCCAAGTAAGAACTTATAATGTACCTATGTTTTAACAATAAATAAATGATTATGATTATGATTATCGGAACGGAACCCTCGGTGCGCGAGTCCGACTCGCGCTTGACCGGTTTTTTATTTTTATTATGTCTGTATATTTCTCATTCTGTCCATTTCTTTCAATGTATCGTTATTGCATAACATCTTTCCAGATCAGAAATTATAAATCGCCATTTTGTGCCGTCCGCCATTAGAGTAATCGTGCGTTGTCACGAGAACTAAACGTGTGTGCCAAAAATTTCAGCCCGATAGCTTCAGTGGAAGTGGGTGAAATATTGATTGCAAAATTCCAGGACATAAATATGTACAAGTGAAGTTATACGTATTTTTTTCTTTTTTTACGTATTTAATCAAAAGATTACGGTTGGTATGGAAACCAAAAATATGTTAAGGAATCCACCACATTTGGTATAGGCGATTTGAAAAAGGATGATTTTATATTTAAGTGGACTGTATTTGAGGTATGGCGGTTTCGCCTAGAAAGAACCTGATGATGAACAGACGATCAATTGTAAGGTGTAAAGGATGGCACGCCTTACCTGAATGTCTTCTCTCGCGGCTCGTGTTCTGGAAGTGAGGCACTCGATCCCAGGAGTCTTTCGTGCACCAAATCACTGTTCACACCCGCGGGCGGTTCGTCTTATAGTTCAATCACAGTATTTGCGGAGCGGTTGAAGCGAATAAAGCGAGCGGAGCGGCCTACGCGCAGCGCTATGTCTACACGGCACGGCGATCTAGCATGGACTCTGCCTGTGCTAATGTACAGGCGTGCATTTGGGATATGGTAGGGGGTAGGTTAAGATCGACTGTTCTGACAATGAGTCAAAAAATTAAACATCAATAGATGGCGTTACCATTTCCCCCCGGCTTTAAAGGGTTGCCTTTAAAAGGAAACAAAATAAAATAAGCCATGTTAGGTATACTACCGCATAACCCATCCATAAGCTAAGACAGCGTTATGATATTAAATTAATCTAAATCTACTTTAGCGGAACACTTATAACGAAAGCTATTAACTAAATACCTATACTAAAAGAGAGATCCAACTTCAGGCTAGATCTCACTGAGTCGGTAGCGGACAGAGACGCACAACAGGGCGCATGTAGCTACCCTTCGCGGTTTTTACAGTAACAACGCGGGTTGTACCGTCTTTAGATTTGTGCAATTTCTCTATGATGGCTAAGGGCCATGATAGCGGCGGAGAATTATCGTTCATGACAATGACGAACGTACCCTCCTGTATAGGGGATGCAGGACTATTCCACTTGGACCTAGTCTGAAGCTGGTGAAGGTATTCAGAACGCCAGCGCCGCCAGAACGACTGCACGAGCTTATCAAGCAGAGTATGTCTCTGAAGTAAGCTAGAAGAGTCTGCTTCAGGAGCGGGAAGTGACGACAATGGCGCTGTGTTCAAGAAATGCGCAGGGGTTAACGCGGATGATTCTGCAGGGTCACTACTCAGTGCTGTGAGCGGACGCGAGTTAACCAGTGCCTCGACTTGAGCGAGCACAGTTAACAGCTCTTCGTAGGAGAGGATCTGTTGGCCTATGACCTTGAAGAGATGCGTTTTAATTACCTTGACCATGCTTTCCCAACATCCGCCGAAATGTGGAGAAGCGGGTGGAATAAACTTCCAATTTATGTGATTCATGGAAAGTTCTTCCTGAAGACGGGTACGATATTCTCTATTGAGAAACTTATAGAGATCGCGTAAATAAGAGTTTGCACCTACGAAACAAGTGCCGTTGTCCGTGTACAAGCATTGTATAGGGCCGCGTCGCGAAAGAAATCGTTTTAGGGCTGCCAGAAATGACACTGTGCTTAGATCCGTCGCAACTTCAATATGTGTAGCGCGCGTCGTCAAGCATGTGAAGATGCATAGCCAAGCTTTACGGCTTTTAACGCCTCGACCACGCACAGGCGTGTACTGCAGCGGTCCTGCGTAATCACAACCGGTATGTGTGAACGCTTTATCCACCTGCTTGACGCGATGGCTAGGAAGGTCAGCCATGAGAGGAAAGACCGGGCGAGGACGGAATTTAAAACAGACGTTACATTTATATATTCTGTGGCGAATTATTCGCCGTGCAGCCAAAATCCAATATTTATGCCTGAGTAAGGACATAAGCAACTCTGGACCGGCATGGAGATGCTTCCTGTGATAGAAATCAACAAGAAGGTCAACGACATGGTCGTGACGCGGTAAGACGCAAGGATGCTTATAGTTATAAGGTTCGTCCGAATTAGACAGACGACCGCCAACGCGTATGATGCCGTGCTCATCGAGAAACGGCTTGAGCTTAAGAAGCGCGGGAGAACAGGGTACATTATCCATTAAATTTTTAATGTCGTTACTAAAATAAACAGCCTGGACAACTCGCAACAATTTGTACTCTGCAAATTCAAGGTCAGAGCTTGAAACAGAAGCCCCAATAGGAAGTTGCCTAAGAAACCTATAGACATAAACGATGGCGCGTAGCAACTTAGACCACGACGACATGCGCAGCGCGAGTGCATAGATCAGAGATTCCGCGACCTCAACAACCACGGGGTGAGAAACAGACTTCCGTTCGGGTACATTCTCTGCTTCTGCACTGTGGTCACAAGGTTGTATGGGCCACTCTGACGGATCATGGGAAATCCAAGAAGGCCCACGATACCACAAAGGATGTTGCAGAAGTTTAAATGGAGTAACCCCACGAGAAAGGCAATCAGCAGGATTCTCAATACCCGCGACGTGTTGGAAACAAGTAGCGGGAACCAGCTCTATTATTTTAGCAACGCGATTGGCGACAAAAGTCTGCCAGCGGTGCGGAGAGGAATAAATCCAAGCGAGCGCTACCTTGGAGTCGGAAAATGCGTATATTTTATTAATGGGGTAGTGGGGCGAAACTGTGTCTTGAACCTTGCAGAGCAACTGAGACAGCAGAAGGGCCGCGCACAACTCCAGTCTCGCAACCGAAATGGTTTTGACAGGCGAGACCTTGGACTTGGCACACACTAACTGCACCGAGTAGTTAGAACCAATGCGGACTTGCAAATATACGACTCCGCCGTAAGCGCGTTCGCTGGCGTCAGCAAATCCTATTAAATTGACAGTACATCCGTCGACCAGCCCGAGATGACGTGGTATAACAATTTGATTGAGCGCGGAAAGCTCAATACAAAATTGTTTCCAAGCTGCGACAATATGGTCGGGAGGTGCGTCATCCCACTCACACTTTGATAGCCAAAGCTCTTTGATCAAGAGCTTGGCGTACAAAATTGTGGGAGCCACAAAACCCAGTATGTCCCATAGTCGAGCCACTGTGGACAGCATAGTGCGCTTGATGCATTTATCATCAGGTGGTGCGACGTCAAATCGAAAACTGTCACAGGATTTATCCCAGCGTAAGCCGAGAACCTTGTGCGGTACAGACCTCTCAAACTCAATGTCTGGAGAAGCCTTATGAGAATCAGGTAGGTGTTCGAGAACCTCTTTACAGTTGCTTGTCCATTTGACAAGATCAAACTGACCTCGCTTGAAGAGCTGAATAAGCTCTTCACAAAGCGAAATTGCTTGCGGAGCGGATGTGACACTACAAGCAATGTCATCCATATACAAAGCGGAGGTGGCAACAGCTGCTGCAGCGGGAAAGTTGTCGCCTTCATCAGCGATCAACTTGCGGACAACACGTAACGCGTGATATGGGCTGGACTTGAGTCCAAAACAAACACGATTAAATTGATATACGGATAAAGGTTCACTGCTGTCAAAGCGATAGAAAATCCTTTGAAATCTACGGTCAGATTCACGAATGCCGATATTGAGAAACATTTGGCGGCAATCAGCTGACAGGGCGACTTGGAAAAGACGAAACTTTATTAAGATGTTAAATAAATCACCCTGTAGATTAGGGCCGGCATGCAAAATGTCGTTAATCGACTGACCCGATGTAGTCTTGCAACTAGCATCTAAAACCACGCGAAGTTTAGTGGTGGTCTTGTCTTCGCGAACTACGCCGTGATGCGGAATATAATACGAAGGAAGAGAATTATCCTCGTTATTGACAAGCGGACTCAAAAAACCTTTATTTATATAGTCACGCATGACGTCATTATAGGCGCCGCGTAACTTGAGCGATGCATCAAGTTTGCGTTCTAAACAATAGAAACGTCTAAGTGCGGCAGCGTATGAGTCACCTAGAGAATACGGGTCACCACAAAAAGGTAACGCCACAACATATCTGCCACTGTCATCACGAACAGTGGTAGTGCGGAAGTGTTCTTCACACTCGAGTTCCTTATGGCTCTGCGAGGGCGGTGCGGAGATCTCTTCAAGCTCCCAAAATCGCTTGAGAAGAGAATCAATATTATTTTCTTGAAGAACAGCACAACAAGACATAGTATAATTAGAAGTATGTGACGTAGGTACGGTACCCATAATCACATACCCCAATACCGTCTCAATAGCGGGAGGTATATTAAGTTGTTTACTGCGTACCACATTATGTAAAAATATATGTGGAAATATGGAGGCCCCTAACAGGGCATCGATGTTTCCCGGCTGCGCAAAGTCAGAATCTGCCAGCGGTAACATCTCGAGATGTGCGAGCTGAGATACGTATACGTCCACTTGCGCGTTTGGCAACGTGTCCGTAATACGTTCTACGATAAGTGAGGAAATATCAAAATGAATGTCTTTATTAAAACGGGAATGTATTTTAATGTCTACGGAACCCTTGCAAGATTTTTCCGACCCACCGATCCCTTTAATTATTAATTTCGTATTCTTAAAGTTATTCCACAGTCCGAGGCGTTCGAAACAATCAGAAGTAATAAAATTACTTTGTGACGCGCTATCGAGTAAGCAACGGATAGTATGTGGCCTGTTATTAACATCGTAAACAATAACTTGCGCTGTCGCCAACAAAACCGTTGTGGACGCCACATATTGCTGCTTGATATCGCGCCGATCTTGACAAGTGCCCGAGCGCCGATCGCGCGCACACGCAACGGACGTCGTGCACAGTGATACTTCTGACTGCGAAGCGTGCGGTGCGGCTGCTGTGGTAACGGCATTCGGAACCGACTGACTTGACGTCACTTCATGTTTACGTGCCTCATCCGATACCGGCGATTTTTTGTCAAAGTGTAGTAATGTGTGATGGTTCTGCCTACATAATCTACACTTAGAATTACTAGAACAATTACTTGTTTTATGTTTTAAGCTTAAACAATTAACACAAGCTTTGTTTTCTTTTACACATTTAAAACGCGCAGTCGGGTCTAAATTATTAAAAGCGGGACATTTAAAATAATGGTCGTGTTCAATATTATTACACAGACACTTATTTGAATTATTATTAGACTCTGAACATGCTACGTAAGATTGCGGGTTAGGGACGGGATTACTCTTGCTATTTCGCGAATTATTCGACCTCTGTTTACCATTTGACGAGCTACTGATGAAACATACATGGTACGCTTTAATTATTAGTAAGTAATTCATAGATCATAGAGGATGGTTCGCACTCTATGCAAAGACAATTGTTTCATTCCTTCCCTAGTTCTCTTGTCAAAACGTCATCATGGTGAGAACACACTTTTTCCTATTTGTCTCGTATTTCATATGTTTGATATTCCATTTAGAATAGTTCTGATTGCACTATTCGCATATACTTGATGATCAAGGAATACACGAATAGTTACCAAGATTTGGTGTTTTTAATCTCACCGCATGCCACCTCCTTATGCCCGCAGCAACTGCACGACCACACCTTATTTTATATTAGCTTCGCTGATAGCTAAACTGCTCTGCTCAGTTAGTACGTAATAACAGGTTATGGGCCCAGAACCCAGATTACAAGAAAAGTAAGGTGAAGTAATAACGCGTGCAGAACATAACCTCGAAAAATTTGGATTGCAACGTGGCTGTGGTGCGGTGGTGATTTTGCGTAGGTGGTGTGCTCCAAAATGGCCTCGCCTAGTCATCAAGAAGCGAGCAATGGAAATGCTGCTTTGCAAGGTAACAATAGCTTGACATCGTCTATAGAAAAATTGGAAGGAGTATCAAACTATTTGAATTGGAAATTTGCTATCAAAATGCTGCTTACCATGGATGGCTTGTGGAATACAATCGAAGGTACCGAGACTGATCTGGTGAGAGATCAGCGTGCTTTGGCGCGTATAGCTTTATGCATCAAACCGGCGCTTTACCAATATATCAGGAATGCTACTACAGCAAAAGGTGCATGGAAAAACTTAGCTGATATATTTGAAAATAAGGGCTTGTTACGGCGTGTGCTGCTTTTGAGACAACTGCATAGAATTGATTATACTCAGTTTTCAAGTATGTCTGAATACATACAGGGTGTCATGACCCTCGTACAGCAGCTCTCGGATATTGGCCGTAAGACAGATGATGCTGAAGTCGCTGAGATTTTATTGAGTGGTCTACCTCAGGAATTCGAATACTTGGTTTCTAATCTTGAAACAGTATGTTTAACCAATGATCTCACCAGCGAGATTGTACGAACTAGACTTTTACAAGAAGAGCTGCGAAGAAGTGATGGTGCATCGAACAATAATAACAAAGCTTTAATTTCGAAGAACTCTTTCAAGAAGAAGACTATAGTCTGTCATTACTGCAATAAGCCTGGACATATCAAGGCCAAATGCTACAAGATGAAGAATGACAAGAAGAATGAGACTACAAGCTTCGCTTCAGCTTTATTTGTTCGTCAAAGTAATGCGTGGTTCATCGACTCCGGTTGTACATCTCATATGACAAATTGTAAAGAAGATATGGTGAATTATAAAGACTTTAATTGTAATTTTAAACACTCTACAGTTGCTGTAGCAAATAATGAACAATTGAGATGTAGTGGTGTAGGAGATTTAATGGTAAACTTTGGAAATGAGGTAAGACAACTTAAAAATGTTTTGTATGTGCCACAGATAGCCACTAATTTAATGTCAGTAAGTAAATTCGTTGAAAGTGGGCTTACTGTTGAATTTAATGGTAGTGGGTGCAGCATTTATGATAAAGTCTCTGGCAACCGTATAGCTCTTGTGAGGTGTGATAAAGGAATTTATAAACTAGATTGTAACATTGTAAAGCCTTTGCACAATAAGGTGTACTCTTCCAAACTTTTGAGTAATTTGCAAAAGACAGAGAGTACTGCAGTAGCTGTTTCTACTGAGCTATGGCACCGCAGGTTGGGACATTTAGGTCTGAGAAGTATGAGCACTCTGAAAGGTTGTGTGTCTGGTGTAATGTTTCAGGATCATACCCAGGACAGTTTGAAGGACTGCATACCCTGCCTTGAGGGGAAGCTGTCAACACAGCCGTTTCCCATAGGAGAGGGCAAGCGGGCCAAGCAACCATTGCAGTTGGTACATTCGGACGTCTGCGGTCCAATGCGTGAGAGCAGCTTGGGAGGTGCAAAATATTTGGTTACGTTTACAGATGATCACACAAGAAAAACATTTGGATACCTAATGAAGTACAAATCCGAGGTAATGTCCAAGTTTATTATTTTTAAGGCTATGGTTGAGAGGCAAACTGGATTGAAGATTAAATGCTTACGTTCGGACAATGGTGGCGAGTATGTCAATTATAGGTTTTCTGGATTCTTAAGTAAAGAAGGTATTGTGCATCAGACTACAGTTCCTTACTCGGCTCAGCAGAATGGTGTTTCAGAGCGCCTTAACCGGACACTCATTGAAAAAGCGCGTTGCATGCTGCAGGAATCAGGTCTTAGTAAGCGTTATTGGGGAGAGGCAGTAAATACTGCAATTTACTTAAAAAATCGGTCCCCTACTACGGCTTTATCTGGACAGATTCCTGAGCACCTGTGGTCGGGATCTGGTGTTGATCTGAGCCACTTGAGGGTTTTTGGTTGCATCGCTTATTCTTTGGAGCCCAAGCATAAGCGTGGTAAACTTGATGCTAAGAGTAAAAAGTATATTTTTGTGGGGTATAGTGAGACCTGTAAAGGTTATAGACTATCAGATCCAATGAATCCTAGAGAAATTGTATTGTCAAGGAATGTTGCATTTTTAGAAAATAGGTTTTATAATGAGAATTTAAATGAAAAGGATAATGATGACTATAATTATAATGAAATAATTTTACAGAATAATTGTTTTGACAGGAGCAATGAATTGGTTTTAAATAATGATAATTCAAATAATAATAATAATTCTAATGAAATCCAATCTAGTCAAATAAATTTAAATGAATGTAGTAGTACTATGAATGTAGAGGATAAGATTAGTGATAAAACCAATTCTTTAGAATTAAATGATGGTTCTCAAATTTCAGATGCCACAGACGAGGAGCATTACTGCACAGGCAGTGAGGATGAGTCCCGCTGTGCAGACTCATCGTCGGCGAGCCACGAGTCTGTGACTTCGTCATCGCCGGACGCGTCTGTTCGAGGGGAAGGAGTGACGACTATGGAGGTACCCCGGGCTGAGGCTAATTCCCGCCCTGTACGAAGTACTCGTTCAATTCCGCCATTGAGGTATCGTGATTATGACATTTCAATGTATGTCGGTAATATTGAGGAACCATCTAGTTATGAAGAGGCTATCTCTTGTTCAGATGCCACTGAGTGGCGTGCAGCGATGCAGAGTGAGTATGACTCATTAATTGCGAATGGAGTATGGAAGATCGTGGGTCGCCCTATAGGGCAAAATGTTATTAAATCCAAATGGGTATTTAAGCGTAAACATGATGCTTCCGGAAATTTTACAAAGTATAAAGCGCGATTGGTTGCCAGGGGGTTTACACAGAAATATGGGGTTGATTATAATGAGACTTTTTCCCCAGTTGTTAGGCATTCTACTATGCGAATTTTGTTTTCCTTGGCAAATGATTTAAATCTCAATATAGATCACATTGATGTAGCTTGTGCTTTCTTGAATGGTAACTTAAATGAAACAATATTTATGGAACAACCTATAGGTTTTGATAATGGGGATAACTCTAAAGTTTGTTTATTAAATAAAAGTATTTATGGCTTAAAACAAGCTAGTAAAATGTGGAATAGCAAGGTTCATGATTTGTTAAATAATAATGGTTATGTACAAAGTCAATGTGAACCATGTGTTTATGTAAAGAAAGAGAAGGAAGATTTAACCATTATTGCATTATATGTTGATGACTTTTATATATTTTATACTGAGAAAAGTGTTATTCAAAAAGACTTAGTAAATCTGTTAGAAAAGGAATTTAATGTAAAGAACCTTGGTCCATTAAAAAGCTGTCTTGGTATCAATGTAACAAGAGATAGGACAAAATGTATTTTAAAATTGGACCAGACTGATTACATTAAGAATTTATTATTGCGGTTTGGTATGGGTAATTGTAAAACTGTGTCTACACCTATGCCATTGAATTGTAAATTACTGAAAGCTGAAAATGAAAATGTAAGCGAGAGCAATGATAATTTCAGGCAATTGTTAGGCTCATTAATGTATTTAGCTGTATGCACTAGGCCTGATATTGCTTATGCATGTAGCCAGTTGAGTCAATTTAATAACTGTCACGATAACAGTCATTGGCAAGCTGCTAAACGTGTTTTACGTTATTTAGCGGGGACAATTAATTATAGCTTACTATTCGTAAGAAGTAATAAATTGAGTTTAGCTGCTTATACTGATGCAGACTGGGCTAATGATGTAACTGATCGTAAGTCTTATACTGGGTACGTCGTGAAGCTAGGTAATAATACAATAAATTGGGAATCACGGAAGCAACGCTGTGTTGCGTTATCTACTACAGAGGCGGAATATATTTCAATTTCTGATGTTTGTAAGGACATATGTTTTATTAAGAGTCTGTTATCAGAGATATTTTGTTTAAATGTAAAGCCAGTTGTTTATAATGACAATCAAAGTGCAATTAAGTTATTAGAATGCAAGGAGTACTGTCATAAACGAACTAAGCACATAGATCTCAGATACCATTATGTAAAAGACCTAATAAATAATAATATTATAACTGTAAACTACTTACAGACTGAAAAGATGATAGCAGATGTGCTTACCAAACCGCTTAGTGTTAAGAAACATGTAGATTTTATTATGGACATAAATTTAAGTATTGTGTAGTATGTCTGTATGTATATAGGCATGTAATTATTGACTTATTGTGTAAAGTAATAATGTAAAGCGTAAGGGGAAGTGATGAAACATACATGGTACGCTTTAATTATTAGTAAGTAATTCATAGATCATAGAGGATGGTTCGCACTCTATGCAAAGACAATTGTTTCATTCCTTCCCTAGTTCTCTTGTCAAAACGTCATCATGGTGAGAACACACTTTTTCCTATTTGTCTCGTATTTCATATGTTTGATATTCCATTTAGAATAGTTCTGATTGCACTATTCGCATATACTTGATGATCAAGGAATACACGAATAGTTACCAAGATTTGGTGTTTTTAATCTCACCGCATGCCACCTCCTTATGCCCGCAGCAACTGCACGACCACACCTTATTTTATATTAGCTTCGCTGATAGCTAAACTGCTCTGCTCAGTTAGTACGTAATAACAGCTACTGCGTATTATGATATATTCGGCACTGATCTTTGATGAAGGAAATAAAACTATCCAGTGTAGGTATTTTGTTATTACGTTCCGTCATCTCGAAGGTACGTACCGTTTCTGGGTCGAACTTTTTTAAAGCAAGTTGTAATAATATAAGGTGAACTTTTTTTAATTACAAATATTTAAACAGTACATCTAACTATACGCTAGAAATACGGCGCTAGCATTTTTTTTCAAATATTCAGGCTAGTTTTTTTTTTAAATTTTTCTAACAAAAAATAACAATATTTTTAAAAGCATCCTGTATACTGACTCAGTGAACTCAGTCATTGTCCTGCGCGAGGCAAAAAAATCTACCGTATTACGTCATCGCTCGGACTCTCCGCTCCCCGCTTGCTGCACGTGTTGCAAACCGTTATTTATGACTTTCTTTCTTAGTAGGTACCTACCTATTCGTCTAGGATCTTGTTTCCACCTTGAGCAACGCTATTAATATTCCGCTGCAATAAACGAAAGTAACATTTGCGCTTATCTTTGGTAGAGATATTTCCAATAAATCGAAGCGGATCAGTGTGGAGCTATTGTTTTTTTATGATAGATATTAACAATTTTACTAACATTCATTTAAAATTTTTCTACTGACTGGTGTAAGACTGCCTTTGTAATGCAGTAATCAAATAATAACGTAAACGTTACGTTCAGTACGTTCAGTGGAAATTAATCCTAAGTAATAATACAAATAAATAAAACAAAATAACAAATAAAACTCACCAATTATTATTATTTTTTAACTTGGCGTGTTTAAAAGTCAAAATTCACTATCAGATTTACACTTATTTACACAATTTACTAGTTATTTACACATATCACATCAATTGTTGGACGTGACGCCCTTGTAGACGCACACACTGTCTAGCGCGATCGAGACAATGCCTCCGCACTTCAGTAAGCACTTGCTGTTCACTGGACATCACGTCAAATGCACTCACAATTCGCGCACGTAATTCATCTAATGTACGGATCGTTCCCATACACTAGGTCTTTGGCCCGACCCCACACGTGGAAGTCCAGGTGAGCGTGACGGCCAGCGGATAACGCTACCGCGCCCAATCCATCGCTCTTGGAACGCCTCATCCAAGTAGGTGCGTACCCGCACACTGAAGTGCACCGGCGCGCCGTCGTGCTGGTAGTAAGTACATGTACCTGCGGTACAACACAGGTATATCCAGCAGTAGCTCTGGTAGGTCTCGCTGGAGGAACTGCAGATACGTGTCCGCAGTCAGTCGATCCAGAAAAACGGGTCCTAATAATTGGCCGTTCAACAGTCCTGCCCACACATTCACACTGAAAAGGTGTTGGAAGTGGTCCGGCCGAATCACTCGTGGATTGTAATCGCACCAGTAATGCGCATTATGCACATTACATAGTCCCTCGCGCGTAAATGTGCACTATCCGTCCATAGCACGTTATCAGTGAAATGATTTTAGCGAACTAGACGCTGGTCCCGCGTCGAATGATGGCTGGCCGCGCAACGGGGTGCGGCAGGGGCGAAGCGGGGTATGCTTTTAGGTAAACAACGCGACTCCTTTGTTATCTGCCATAAAGTACGTTAGCTGGAATTCCCCGTTATACACGGGGTGTTGAATTTTACTTTTTAAACAAAATGGTTTTTAGTGTTTTTCTTGGAAACTAGCGTATAGAAATTTATGATTTTTTCAAGAAATGTTTATCTTATGGTAATGAATCTATCCTCAAAAATTTTGTACTTACTAATAAATGACCTTATATAAAGTCGGAAAGATCATTTAATTTTAAGTTTTTAAGGGCGTTAATGGCGGTACTAAAGTTATCTATGAACAGCTGGAAATTCGAAACAGAGGCGGGGCCAGACAATTTAAGATTCAAAGCCTGATTAAAGTAGGTAGACGCTAGGACACGAGTATCTTGATACCTATCAAGGAGTGACTGGAATATGACCTGATAATTCTCAGCACTGGGAGTTACACCTGCAAATACGGATTGCGCTTTCGGTGACAGTTTACCTATTAAATAGTACAACCTGTCTGCATCTGTCAGAGAGCCATTATCGTGCACTGTTGACTTAAAGCTGGCATAGAACAATGGCCAGTTCCGTATATCGCCATCAAACGACATAAGTTCAATTGGGGGTAGGCGGGGCAATCGGACTGGCGCCGCCTGCGCGGTTGTGTTACTCCTACCCTCTAACTGCAATTGTATGCGCTTGATGATGCAATAAAGGTCCTCGAATGACGTATAAGCTTGGTAATTCGGTTTCGATGCGGGATCAATAGATAACAACTTTGCGTTATAAGTGTCCAACAAATCATGAAAGTCTGTTCGAATATTATCTACTGTCATACAATAACTAAGAAACGATTCTGTTTTAGCTTCAGACGTATGGGCAGTTTTCGAGCGCTCGTATATGTCCTGAATACGCTCAAATAAAACATTGCGTTTTGCTTCCAAAATTAACAGTTCCCTTTCTTTCGACATATTTACGTTGGTATAAGTATATACGACCTATCCAAACTATGATTAGCTGAAGTTCCTATTAAGTATCTAAAATTATATCTGAAAGATATCTCCTAGATATCTAAAATGTAAGGTAGGAAGTAAGTTATGCGGCGGTTTTTTTCTAACTTGGCGAGAACTTTAATATAATTGGCGGTATTACTAAAAGATGCTTGTAATATGGAATTTACAAGACAACTATGATAGTTTTTATTACAATTAATTTATGTAGGTAGCTACTTTAAGTATATTACCTACTGGATGCGGGATTGACCACGTAATGGGTAAGTATAATATAAGTCTAGGGGTAAAGATAGGTGCTTTAACCACCTAGGTAGGCACTTCTAGAAGATACCTACTTACGCGTTATAAGGGAGAATATGGATTATAAATCCTTCTCTTGCGGGGTAAGCGAAGAATCCGGCTCGCTCGGACCAAAAATTATGGTATGGAAACCAAAAATATGTTAAGGAATCCACCACATTTGGTATAGGCGATTTGAAAAAGGATGATTTTATATTTAAGTGGACTGTATTTGAGGTATGGCGGTTTCGCCTAGAAAGAACCTGATGATGAACAGACGATCAATTGTAAGGTGTAAAGGATGGCACGCCTTACCTGAATGTCTTCTCTCGCGGCTCGTGTTCTGGAAGTGAGGCACTCGATCCCAGGAGTCTTTCGTGCACCAAATCACTGTTCACACCCGCGGGCGGTTCGTCTTATAGTTCAATCACAGTATTTGCGGAGCGGTTGAAGCGAATAAAGCGAGCGGAGCGGCCTACGCGCAGCGCTATGTCTACACGGCACGGCGATCCAGCATGGACTCTGCCTGTGCTAATGTACAGGCGTGCATTTGGGATATGGTAGGGGGTAGGTTAAGATCGACTGTTCTGACAATGAGTCAAAAAATTAAACATCAATAGATGGCGTTACCAACGGTGATACCATTGATACTAAGTCAATGGGTGTTAAATTGAGTTAAAATGTGGCATGACGTCACTCCTTGCTAGATTATATACGTAGTTTGTTAAATTGTGACGTAGCAAACCCCCACTCGGAACTTTAATGCGTTTTATCTAAGTATTTTTTTATTATTATGATAAAGCAAAAAATACTCTCGAGGAGCTCGTGATGGCTAAGTAATAACAGCCGCAAGGGTTAAGCTGCGCTTGCCGGGGTTGGTCCGTGGATGGGTGACCATCTTTACATACCGAGACTCCTCCTTGGTCTCGGCTGTCATTCGTGGATCTTTGACAATCGTTACGAGTCGTCAGAAGCCCGAAAGTCTGTCAACCAGTCTTACCAAGGGGTATCGTATTACCCAGTTACTGGGTTGTGGAGGTCAGATAGATAGTCGCTCCATGTAAAATACTGGTATTCAGCTGCATCCGGTTAGAATGGAAGTCGACCCCAATATAGTTGGGAAAAGGCTAGGCAGATTGATTGATAAAGCGAAAAATACGTGTCTAATATTTTTTTATTATCTAAGTATGACTGACGCGACTATAATAGATTTTTTTTTTACTCGGGCTACGTCCCAATTGACTGTATAAAATGCTATGTTTGCCTTACGGACAGACTACTTGCTGACAGAAACAAAATACTAGATGGGTATAATAATATTACATTTTAGCCTATATTGTTTCCCACTGCTGGACAAAAACGTCCCCTTTTTCGTTCCATAGGTACTTCTCTATTTTGTACGATCTCTGGCCATTATAACAAAAAAAAAAAAAAAAACAATCTGCCTAGCCTTTTCCCAACTATGTTGGGGTCGACTTCCAGTCTAACCGGATGCAGCTGAATACCAGTATTTTACATGGAGCGACTGCCTGTCTGACCTCCACAACCCAGTAACTGGGTAATACGATACCCCTTGGTAAGACTGGTTGTCAGACTTTCGGGCTTCTAACGACCCGTAACGACTGTCAAAGATCCACGAATGACAGCCGGGACCAACGGCTTAACGTGCTTTCCGAGGCACGGAGGAGTCGGTATGTAAAGATGGTCACCCATCCACTGACCAACCCCGGCAAGCGTAGCTTAACCTCATGGATCGACCCGTGCGGCTGTTATTACTTAGCCTCGAGCTCCTCCAAAAAAAAAAAACAAATTACCTACCTGTTATAAAACGAACTTTGCACTTTATTCACTCCTTTAATAGGCGAGACGTTAGTACTACAGCTGGTACACGACTGTGTCATAATGTTTGCTTCCTGTCGAGATGTTTGCCTAGACCTCGATCGAGTAAGTGCACTCCTTAGTGCCTGTGTCCACGGTCCAACATTTAATGAGATTATCTTTTTAGCGTAAGCGTTTGTTTACATCACAATTGTTACAGTTTCTTTGAAAGTTATTGAGAAATTACGTTTCAAAGAAACTGTACTTTGTTAGAGTTTGATCGTTTATATAAACACTACATGCGATTTGAATTCGTCCTCTCATGAATGACAGATTTAGCGGTTTTTCGGGTCCGTTGTATCTCGGATTGAGAGCGATTCACAGAATACATTTGTATCGATCCACAATCGATCTGACTGATACTCGGGACCTCGTAGAAACATAAGAACTTCAATTAAAACCTTATTTTTTAGTACAAATACATAGTATTTGGATTGAAAAATCAGCCCTTAATTAGCAAAGCTGTTAGCTTTGCTAATTAAGGGCTGATTTTTCAATCGTCAGATAAGTTTTATCGGAGGAATAAATATGACAGTTTGACAGCTTTTGCATAGAAAATAATCTGTCAATTAATTGACAGATTATTTTCTATGCAAAAGCTGTCATTTTTTTTGCCGCCATTTTTGTTCTACAGATAAAAGTTATTAGGCCATTGAAAAATCGGTTAGCCTTGAACCTTATAAGCGGTACATAAATGAACTAATTAATAATTAAGTAGTTCATTTGTGTACTTAGGTACTAGTTTTAATTTGTATTACTTATTTGCGGCAAATTAAAAATGTTTGATAACGTTTGTCGTGGTGCAGTGTTTGATGTGTATAATAAAAGAGATTATGTTATCTATAATTTTTATGATTCGGTAATTCGTTTATCGTGAACAAAAATAGAATTTGTTGACTAAGGTCACATTGTTTCATCTTGCATGCGAAAGGATCGTGGCCGGTTTGTATCTCAATTATAGTACTTAGCAGGCCACGACAACACTAAAAAAAGAAACAGGTCAAGAGCGAGTCGGACTCGCGCACCGAGAGTTCCGTTCCGATTTCTGAAAAAGTGTGCTATTTAGAGACATCGTTTTATTTTTCCTGTAATCTTTACATAAACTTCTATCACATAGAATAATTTCTGATTTTTCTCTTTGCAAACTTCGGAGATAAGGGGGGTGGGGGGGGGACGGTATTTTTTTTTACATTTTTCATCAGAAGTCGAAAATTATGCGGCCTAAAAAAAAGAAAGAAAATGTTTGAGAATGTGCAAAGAGCGTTCTTACATATGATACCCCACATGCCCTAGTAGCCCCACTTTGATTTTTTGAGACCCCCTTTCAGCCCCTGTTGCAAAAAAAATATAAATATTTTATTAATTTCTTTCTTATTTGCAAAATAGTTGGGGCAATGTCATCTAAAACTATTCTAAATTTCAAGTTGATAGCATTAGTAGTTCTTGAGATATCCAGCTGTGACAGACAGACAGACAGAGTGACACCATAAGGGTTCCTTTTTTACCATTTTGGTACGGAACCCTAATTAAGTAAAAAATGTACCTGTTAGAAAAATACGAAAATAAGTAGGAACAAACAACAATAATAAACATGTATGTTGGTTTGTGAACCTCGGCCTTTAATCCTGCGTGTTACTCTCTTGACCTTGACCTTGATAACAAATACATAACATAAGACAAATTATAAAAGGTATAGGTAAGCAGGTTTCTGTTCACTTTTTTAGAGTTATATAATTTAGTTTTTTGTTTACTAACAATCAGTAAACCCGCCACCAGTAAGCCGTTTTTAGCTACTTTACCAAAATAGACTACGGCTACTTTTATTGTCGTGGCAAGAGTAACGTTTTGCTGAAAAAAAATAGGTAAGTACTTACCTATATTTAATTCTGTGATGAAAATTCGAAAGAGGGTACAAAATAAATTAAATCCTATAATTAAATATCCACAAAAATACTAAGTCTATAATAGTGTCTACTTATCGTATTTAAACAATTATTACTCCCAGACGTTTTCAAGTTTAAAACTAAGTAGATACCTACTTGTCTGTAGTAAAAAATAGGTAGGTTATATTTAATTCTGTGATGAAAATTCGAAAGAGGGTACAAAATAAATTAAACCCTATAATTAAATATCCACAAAAATACTAAGTATAAAAACACTATCGTATTTAAACAATTATTACTCCCAGACGTTTTCAAGTTTAAAACTAAGTAGATACCTACTTGTCTGTAGGTACAGTCAGCGTCAAAAATATCGGGACGAACTGTCCTGTTCAAAATGATCTCAACAGCTAAAAAAATTAAACTTTATCTCAATTGGATAAAGTTCTTGTCGGAATGACAGTTGTCGTATACTCTGTCTTCATTCTGAAACATTCCTTGTGTCATTGAGTTAATATTTATTTTTCATAGTTGTTTAGGTCATTTTGAACAGTCTATTCGTCTCGATATTATTGACGCTGACTACACCTAAGTGTATCAAATTTTTAAGGAAAGTCAATTTTATCAATATTTGTCGCAATGTTAGAGTCGATTCAAGGTTATTTGGTTCACAATATGTCCTGTACTTACTTATCTATATCTATATAATACTAGCGGATCCAGACAGCCGTTGTCCTGTCCCAATTTCAATATTTCCCATATAAAATCCACTTTCAGTTTTCCAGAATTTTCCAATTTTCCTGGCAACTTTTACAATTTTTCTCATCGTTTAAAGTACCTTCCCTGGACTACGTCAAACATTTCAAAACCAAAAACAGCTAAATCGGCCCAGCCGTTCTTGAGTTATAAACGCACAGCCCAAACCGCTTGGTCTAGAGATTCCAAAGGCATGTAGATTCCTTATGAGGTCTAGGGGTGCACTAACAAAGGATTTTTCAAAATTCACGTGAAACGAGGGTCCAAAGTTTGTATAAAAAATCTTATTCCTTGAGTTAATTGACTTGAAACCTCCACGCGGGCGAAGCCGCGGCAAAAAGCTAGTTACAAAATATAATTTAAATACTTACCTGACTCACAGCTACTTAAGGAGTCATTGTATCATTATAAACAATTTTTACTATGGGACAAAAAAAAATCAGCTGTTCCTACATATTGACGAGATAAGCGAACATAAATGAAGGCACTAGGTGTTTTTTTTTCGCGATTTCTGGTTTGGTCCCATAGTAGGTAAACGTTGTTCATAATCGTGAGTACAATGACCTCAAGAGGTTGTTACACCTTGTATTGTAAATGTCAACAAGTGCTTGATGTCATTGCATAATGCATAGCCTCTCTGCTGATCACTAGTCACTAGAATGCGTTTCATCAAATAGTTCCTCTGCCGTAATGTTGGCTCCACTGTTGCCCTACAACACTGACGTGCGCCCTCTGTAGTGGGTTGTAGGATAACAGTGGGTCCAACATTACGGCAGAGGAACTATTTGATGAAATCTCAGAACAATTTAGTTATTTTTCTGAGGATGAAACGCATTCTTCAGAGGCCGCACGTCAGTGGTAACAAAACCGGTTTATACTGTCCTCGCATTCTATTGAAACTCCGCACAAAACTCGTATACAATACGCGCCACGAAAAATTACATTTGACCGCGCCTCCCGTGCTCTTTCCGCCGCCCCGATGACGCCCGGTTCAATCCCGCGCACAGACCTCATACCGCTAAAGAGACCTAAAATAGTCTACTGTGCACGTCAAACCACGTGGTGTGTCAAGTCTCATTAATATATTGACCCTTTCAGGCTTCAAAAATATATGAACGTCAAAAAAGTTCTTAATATTGTGACAACATTGTGATCAAGATTTAGATTCGTTAATATGTGACTGCTTTTGTTTTTGCTTTTTCGATTTTTCCTTTGGAGGTATACTTTGGCTGTTACTGAGAAAAAGAGCCTGAAGGGGCCAATATATTAATGAACTCGACTGTACATAAATAGTCTATTAATCTATCGATTACTACCGATATGATAATAGCAACAAGTACCTAGTATGTAAGGCGATTGCGTTCTTGTAATGTGAAGGCGCTGTTTGTCATAATCTTTATAATGAAAGAGAACGGTCATCACCGTGAACAGAAAACCTTTTTCTCCCATGAAGACTTCTCTCTTCTTCTTTGTATCTTTTTAATAAAAGATACGAATTTTTGAAGCTTTCAGTTTTTTTTTGTGAAATGATCATCTTGAATGTTACTTTCATGTCACCAAAAAATTCTGAAAAATACACACTCAAAGAGAACGGTTTCAAAAGGTACCTACGATTTTTTGAAGCTTCATGGGAGAATAAGGTTTTCTGTTCACGGTGATGACCGTTCTCCTTGTGTGTGTATTTTTCAGATGTTTTTTGTGACATGAAAGTATGCGTAACATCCAAGACGATCATTTCACAAAAAAAATCTGAAATAAAAAACACACACTACAAAAACCAACGCACCGGCAGAAAACTGTAAATAATTACAACAAAAACAAAAATAACTCGAAAACTACAAAAAATCGCGAAACATAAATACATGCTGTATTTTCGAATATCCTTGCCATTGGGTATGAGGAATTCAAATTTTTCTTTTGGATGTCATTATTTGGACCACCCTGTATACCTAGTAAAACAGGACAAACACAAAACAAGAGTACCTACAATAGGCGGTCTAATAATAGAATGTTGAATGGTGAATGTTCTGTCCATGTTTAGAAGTACATAAAAAGTAAAGTTCAACCACGATTTAACCCTCGGCGCTATTTGTTTCTCTCAAATCCCGAGATTTACAGGAACGAACAATTGAAATTAAATCGAAAATACCTGCCTACATAGGTAAGTAGGTACCTCTTTTACACTAAAAGTTTTTCATGAAATTAAATAAATACTTAACTGATGTTTAACAATGAGTTCTCATTGACAAAATTGACAATTTTATTAAAATTCTTGATTATTTGATGAGTTTATGGCATATTTAAGTAAGTAAGTAAATAAGCATTTACTTGCACATATTTTAGGTACCTACAGTAAATAAGGTGACAATTATGGGTGATCCTTGTACAGTACTACACAACTTAAATGTAGCATCGGCAAAATTCGTAAAACCGATCACGATCCGAACCGAGTGCGCCTTCAACATCACCAACCCTTATTACTGCTTTAGGCGAAAATGATCTTTACGCAAATGCAATAAATTGTAAAGTCATAAAACCAAATACATTCGTAAAATTGAAATGAATGAATGCAAATTTTCAAATCAATGCTACTTACCTACCTACATCTAATTTGTGTCGTACTTACTTACTTAGTATAAAACAAAGTCGCTTCCCGCTGTGTCTGTCCCTATGTATGCTTAGATCTTTAAAACTACGCAACGGATTTTGATGCTGTTTTTAGGGTTCCGTACCAAAATGGTAAAAAAGGAACCCTTATGGTGTGACTCAGTCTGTCTGTCTGTCTGTCTGTCACAGCTGGATATCTCAAGAACTACTAATGCTATCAACTTGAAATTTGGAACAGTTTTAGATGACGTTTACCCAACTATTTTGCAAATAAGAAAGAAATAAAAATATTTATATTTTTTTTTGCAACAGGGACTGAAAGGGGGTCTTAAAAATTCAAAGTGGGGCTACTAGGACATGTGGGGTATCATATGAAAGAGCGCTGTTTGCACTTTCTCAAACATTTTTTTTTCTTTTTTTTAGGCCACATAGTTTTCGACTTTTGATGAAAAATGTAAAAAAAATACCGTTCCCCCCCCTTATCTCCGAAGTTTGCAAAGCGACAAATCTGAAATTATTCTATGTGGTAGAAGTTTATGTAAAGATTACAGGAAAAATAAAACGATGTCTCTAAATAGCACAGTTTTTCAGAAATCATCAACATTAATGATAACCAAGCCACACTTGAAAGTGTGGCTTGGTTATCAGCTACATTTGAAACACACTTGAAAGTGTGGCTACTACGCCTTGGAATGGGCAACTAGCTTCATCTTTCTGACTGACCGACCACTTGACAATTCAAAAGTGCCTGTAATTGGTTTATTTGAAATATACGCTTTGAGTTTGAGTTTGAAATAACTTAGCAGCAGGCTGCTAGATCATTACCAGTTACAAATACCTACCTGCATAATACAAAAACACCATTTCTAAGAGTACTTAGTAAATATAACTGTGGCGGCATCTACATCGCCACATATGAACTACGCATCAATGACATGACGTCACGCAATCCTGCATCGCGCAATTAGAGTTTACTACGCGACTAGCATATATACAACGTCCCGACATCAACCGTCGGGCAGTGGCCCACCAGACACAACACCCGTCTGGTCGGAGGATCCTCCCTTTTCAATAGAGGATGAGTGAACTTTACACCCTGTTCCTCATGCCTCTAAACTGGTGACCCCGAGCATGAACGTCAGCGCAGCCTTCGTGCAACTACATCAGCGTGACGTCATCAGCATCACTTCCTCAAGCTTTCGAGCGGCGAGTCACACAGCCAGCCAGCATCCACGGCTTCAACAGGTATCCTGACCACCAGCATGCAGCGGACGCGCATTCCTGGTCATCACCTTCAGCCTCAACCCAGCGCTGTACACTCCGACTCACTGGAGCATAACGCAGCGCCACCCCGACTCACTGGGGTATCACCGCAGACAGTTCCGACTCACCGTGAACTATGCGGCACCCGGTTCCGACTCACTGGAACCACAACTGGCACTGGCAAGCATCGCAAGATACACGACTCAGCGCACTATCGACCTCCGGTCTCCGGAGGGGAGTGATGTGGCGGCATCTACATCGCCACGTATGAACTACGCTCCAATGACATGACGTCACGCAATCCTGCATCGCGCAATTAGAGTTTACTACGCGACTAGCATATATACAACGTCCCGACATCAACCGTCGGGCAGTGGCCCACCAGACACAACACCCGTCTGGTCGGAGGATCCTCCCTTTTCAATAGAGGATGAGTGAACTTTACACCCTGTTCCTCATGCCTCTAAATAACCATAGCTGTACAGATAATAGAACAATCATAGGTGTAATTACAGATAATTAAGTATGCAGCAGCACAAATATTAGTCTGCCACCAGTTGAGCCCGGAACGTATAATTTGATATCATTTATGTGATCATTTATGTGTATTCTAGTAATTTGTTATCATCTAATTGTACTTTAGTGTGTCGTGCTATGTCTTTTGTGTGCACTAAATAAATTTATCTATCTATCAGATATCTATCATGTTTATAAGTTTACTAGCTTCTGCCCGCGACTTCGTACGCATGTTTCTTGTTCCCCCGACCTATCTTGCCCGTCGCATCGCATTGCCTGCCCGCGCTATTACATCGTTTTTGCTTAGCGTTCTTTCTGTTTCTTTTTTCTTTTTGCTCGGCTCCTAAGGGTTCTAGCGTGATGTTGATTAATCTATAGCCTTTCTCGAGAATTGGGCTATCAAATGCAAAAATAATTTTTCAAATCTGACTGGTAGTTCCAGAGATTAGCGTGTTCAAACATACAAAAATAAACTTCAGCTTTATTATTATATAAGTATAGATAGGTACAGATTTTTAATCAAAATTATCTATGTGTTGTTAAGTCTAATTGCAGTAATGGATCACTTATCTTTAGATTTTTTTTCTACATGATAGTGCTGACTACACTATCATTAATAAATGAAACACGTAACACGCTACTTGTCGTGTTTCGAATAAGTCTCGCCGCACACTGGCAGGTGGCGGGGTTGAGTATCGAGGAGGAGCCTTTGCCCGTCTGCGTATACTGACGAGAAAAAGCCAATGCCATATCGCGAGTGTTACCCAGCTACATACCTTAATTTGATTCCATTCGGTATCTAACGGCCGCCCTGTTTAAATAAGTATGTAGTAGTCATAAACATTAGCTTAAAAATCCTCGACGGCCGTAGTAGGATGTCGCACATCGGCAAACGGTATTTCCGTTTGCAAACTAGGTCTTTAATACACTGCAGGATTTTCTTGCAATTCATTTTTGTTAATTACAAACTAAACGTTTTCTTGTCGTGTCCGATGTTAATAAGAAAATCATCTGAATATTAAACTTACAGGTAGACAAAACGTTACTTGTTGTAATTTTCTAGGTATCGGAAATAACAATATCGGAATCCTGGATTGGCTCATTCAATACGCCACCACCAGTATTAATCATCATCTTCACCACCAGTATTAATCATCATCTTCCTGCCCTTATCCCATGTTACTTGGGGTCGGCGCAACACTTTTTCTTCTTCCATTCTCCCCTGTCAACCATCACGCTATCATTCACTCCCTTCTCTTTCATATCATTCCTCACACAATCCATCCATCTTTTCATTGGCCTTCCTCTGCCTCTCCATACATTAACATGTACCTACACTGTTTCACTCTTTTAGTTACACGCGTTTCGTCCCTCCTCATCACATGCCTTTACTCGTCCCAAGCCAAACGATTTCCTTTGAACTTTTCTGTCACTGGCGCCACTTTCTCTTATATACTCATTTTTTACCTTTCTTCCTCGTCACGTCACGGGTTCGTAATCACCTTGCAAACTGCACTGCAATCCCAATCTATAAATGCAATCCCAATCGGTAAAATTGGTAAAATTTTACCAATATGTGCCTATAAATGACAATTGTCTGAAGATGCACAAGAAGTGCGAAACAAAAATTGTAGACGATACCAATTACATCATTCCCATCATTCCAGGAAGTGTTCTCCTTTATCAGCTAGTGAAAATGTTCTACGTTCATTGTTATTTACATCAGATCCATTATTTCAAGCGTTAAGGTGTTGTCCCGCGTTTCGTAAAAGCGCGACAGCATCGCTACTAACGCGCGTTAGTCGCATTTGAAACACGCTACAGAAGCGATGCCAACGCGCTACTAACGCGCTATAGCATCGCGACTGTATCGATGCAAACGCGCGACCGTGTCGGACAACATCGGGTAGATAACGGAGGGAGGGTGGCGCGTGAGTGGAGTGGAAGACAACGTGACTAATATTGCCTCAACGGAGTCCATCTTGCAACTGTGGCATTTTTGTGCCGTTACTGAATCGCGACATCGCGTTTGCATCGCGACAGAAGCGCACCAGTATCGCGTTTGCATCGCGACTGAATCTGGGCCCGTGGGCGAGGGCACACAGCTAGCGACCGCTTCGCGACTGTATCGATGCGGACGCGCGACAGCATCGCTACTGCATCGCTACAAAAAGTCGCCGAGGGGGAGGGCCCTTAACATCACTTTTTGGGAACGAAACCATAGCGCGATCTAACTTGACGCCAACGCCCTCTAGTTAGAAAACGGAAACTACATATTATTTACCCAAATTAAATTATGAATAAAACTAAATTGTCGTTAATTTAACAGACAACTACATTATTTTATGCATTAAAAAAATATGGTAACAGCAGCAAGGAACAAAACTAAGAATTACATACTTAAATCAATTACCTACAACAAATGTGCTTGGGAAGATATAACTTAGAACCAAAAGTTTGACTTGACTTCATGATAGTGTAGCTTGTTGTACCACCAATCAATCTGTTTAGTAATATTGGTGTGAAACTCTCCATACAATTAGATAGGACATGTAAAGTTCTCAGATTTCATACCAGTATCGTTCCTAATGCACATAAAAAATGCAAAAACTAAAAAAAAAGGATTGTACGATTTTTTAAAACAAGGGATTTGAACTCGCACCATTTAGTGCGGTAAACGGTCGCCTGACCTTACCGCTAAATTCCCCGTTGATAATATTGTTGAGTAGCAATTTATATATTACTTACTTATATTACTGCCCCGCTCCTTTATAAAAATAGCGTGATTATTATGTTCCCAGAGTTAAATTTTTATTAACATGCCATTTTGTGCATTCAATTATTTTGTGCACTCAATTACGAACAAAAACCTTTTAAAATCAATATTGCTTACCTCCCATAACATACGTCGTGATAATATGTGGCCTAAAGCCTTCCTTGGTTAATATTTTTACTGAATTTCAATTCAATCTATCCAGTAGTTTTGGCATGAAGCCGTACCATACACACAGACCAAAAAAAAGTAATTAAAAAAACTAAAAAAAACCCGACTGCAGTAAAAAACTAAAAATGAAAAGCTAAAAACAAGCCCATTTTAAATTTAATAAAAGTTGGAAGCAGGCGGGACCCATTCCATTTTTATATTTTCAAACTCAAACGGGGGACCCGTTTGAGTTTTAATTACTTTTTTTATTTCCAGCTTTTTAGTTTATAAATGTGAAATATTTCGCAGACGATAGTCAAGCCTTCGAGGTCCTAACTCTGCTCAAAGCAATTTTTTTTTATCAAAATTGAATTTGTCACTTCGAATTACTTTTAATCATATAAGTTGTATATATTTTGTAATCACCTTTAAAACCCTTCATTTTGATACCCCACTCGATGGTATTAGAAGACAAAAAAATTTTGAACTCCACAATATGTCACCCCAAATCCACCATTTTACTTTATTTTTTATGTTAATGTAGCCAGTGACACTCGCGCCACCAAGACAAATCTAAAAACGTATAATTTATCCAAATCCGTTCATTCGTTTAGGAGTTACGAGGGAACACAGAAACGGACATACATACATACTTACATACAGGTCAAACACATAACCCTCCTTTTGGGCTTCGCCGCAGTCGGGTAAAAAGACAAACAGACAAACACAAAAATTCTAAAAAGTCACTTTTTATCATCAGTTACGTTTTTCTAATAAAAGCCACTTTTTTTTTCTCGAAAATTCTCAATGTACTTACAGTTTTTCTTTCGTTACTGTTTTATTATATGTATATAGATAATAGATAATTATGATATGGTTTGATTTAGTAAAAAAAACCGGTCAAGAGCTAGTCGGACTCGCGCACCGAGGGTTCCGTACCATCAATTATATGTACCATAATTTTTGTTGATGATTTCTGAAAAACTGTGCTATTTAAAGACATCATTTTATTTTTCCTGTAATCTTTACATAAATTTCTATCACATAGAATAATTTCAGATTTTTCGCTTTGCAAACTTCGGAGATAAGGGGGTGGGGGAACGGTATTTTTTTTTACATTTTTCATCAAAAGTCGAAAACTATGCGGGTTAAAAAAAAGAAAAAATATGTTTGAGAATGTGCAAACAGCGCTCTTTCATATGATATCCCACATGCCCTAGAAGCCCCACTTTGAATTTTTAAGACCCCCTTTCAGTCCCTGTTGCAAAAAAAAAATAAATAGTTTTATTTCTTTCTTATTTGCAAAACAGTTGGGTAAACGTCATCTAAAACTATTCTAAATTTAAAGTTGATAGCATTAGTAGTTCTCGAGATATCCAGCTGTGACAGACAGACAGACAGACAGACTGAGTCACACCATAAGGGTTCCTTTTTTACCATTTTGGTACGGAACCCTAAAACAGTCTATGGTTGACTTTGTAAATACTAATTATTTTATAATTTTGTTTTTTTTTGAATAATTATTTCGACATTTCTATTTTAAAATCTTTTTAAATAGTAAAATTTAGAGTTCAATTAATTAAAACGTGTTAAAAAGCCCATAAATTCAATGACATAAATTTTCAGGTTGTTAGCATTGAGATCATTTTTGAAATAGAGTGAGCCTGTTTCGGTCCCACAGTGGTGCGTAGATTACATTCGATCCTTCAGCCGCAAGATTTCACACCCGACTAACTGCACGTTTGTAACGGACCTTATGCACCTTGCAACTTCTCATGGAGTCGAAATCATTTATCCTTTACTTCTTGATGTCATCATTGTCAAAATATTTTATTGCGAGACGGTCAGATGTCACAAGTAATGATTTGGAAAAAAATAATACCATTTATGTAGATAAAAAAACAGCAAAAAACATGTAATAAAAACGTACTCGTAATTAGTGGAAGACGAGTAATGCAAGTTAAATACATATGAAGTTGACACAGACGGCTTTATAAACACAAATCTCAGTAGATACTCAATCAGTCGCCTCTTGAACTTGAACTGGAAGATATCTTTAAAAATGCTAACAGTGATACTACCTGGCGCCATTTTTGTGTTAGCCATCGCTTATTTGAAAGGCAAATATAACCAGTACTATTGGAAGAAACGTGGTGTAGCTTTCTATGACAAACATAGGAGCTGTGGACCTTTGTGGCAATTCGTCACAGAAGATAAATCATTCTTTCAAATTTTGAATGAAATCTACTGGAGCTATGAAAAGGAGCCAGCCGTCGGTCTTGGCTCGTTCTGCGATCTAGGACTGTACGTGAAGGATCCCACCAACATCCAGCACATCACACAGGGTGACTTTCAAGCTTTTAATCACAGAGGGATTCCATTTATCGAGGAGGATATCTTGGCACAAAATGTTCTTTTGTTGCATGGCCCGAAATGGAAGCTCATCAGGCAGAAGTTGACTCCCCTTTTCACTACTGCAAAATTAAGAAATATGTTCTACATTATTGACAAGAGCGCCCAGGATTTTGTGGATTTTTTAAGAGTTAAACCAGAAAGATTGACAGGAAATACCCTCGAACACTTGTGCCAGTTTTGTTCTGCTGCTATCTCGGCCGCTGTTTTTGGGATCGGAACAAAATCAATCTTCGATTCTCCATTCCGTGAGATTGCTAGAGAAGCCTTAGTGCCTACTTTCTGGACAAACATAAAGTTTACATTAAGTGGAGTCAGTGAAACGCTTTTTAAAACTTTAAAATTGAAGTTGTTTCAAACACAACAAGAGGAATTTTTTATAGGTGCTGTCAAACAAGTAATTAGACAACGTGAAAAAGAAAACGTAAAAAGACACGACTTCGCAGACATGTGTGTTGAGCTTCAGAAGAATGGTACGATGGTAGACAATGAAACCGGGCTCAAGTTAGAACCAACGGACGAAGTATTAGCTGCTCAGGCTTTCTTCTTCTTCTTAGCCGGTATTGATCCTACCGCCGCTGGAATCTTTGCAGCTTTAATGGAAATGGGAAGAAACCCTGATGTCTTGAAAAGAGTACAAGAAGATGTAGATGCACTTTTCGAGAAATACAACGGTCAGCTCACCTATGAATCTATCTATGAAATGAAGTATTTGGACAATGTCTTGAACGAGACTCTTCGGCTGCACCCTCCTATTGCTTTCATAACGAGGCAGTGTGTGCGAGACTCTGTGCTGCCCGTTGGTAAAGTGCCTGTTGAAAAAGGTGTGAAGATTTTTTCAGCTATTTTCGATCTGCACCACGATCCTAAATATTTCCCTGGCCCAGAAAAGTTTGATCCTGAACGGTTTGCAAGGGAAGGAGAGGTGAGTGATATGACGTACATGCCTTTCGGAAAAGGCAGTAGATATTGTATCGGAGCCAGATATGTTCGCGTTCAGATCTTAACCGCGATAGTGCATCTTCTAAAACACTATACAGTGTGCACACACGTTCAGAAAGGAGGCATACAATATAATAAGGAGCAATTTCAATTGAGATTGAAAAACGTTGACGTTGAGTTTATTCCTAGGTGCAAGTGATATTCATAAGCGAATTTGGATTTTTTATGATAGAAACGATTATTATATATAATTTTTATGAGGTGAGGATTAAACATTGAATTTGCACTACTGTAATATTTGTACTACATTACATATCTAATTAATAATACATTTTACTACTCGTAGAAAAATAAATTTATTTGAATTGACGTATTTTATTTTGGGCTGTAAGAATATGATGATGTTACTAATGGAGTTACTGCAAGTACCTAAAACCTAAATGAAACATTTATTAGTGCCATCAGCATGTTCACATGCCCCAGCTCGGAATAGACGGCGCAGGCGCCGCCGCCGGGTACCCGGTGACGTAGTGTAACACGGTCAGTTCTACCTCAGATGCGTCTGGTCTGATCAGAACAAAGTCGGTAGACAGTCAGATCTTTTGCATCTAGTCACGGCCTTGTTTAATAAAACTGGAAGGCGACAGGCGACAATCCAAGGTCCCATCACTCCCATCATACACTTTCAGAATTTTTTATTAAAAAAAAAAAATTAAAACTATGTATTTTATAAAACTTGACTTGGACTATATATATAAAAACTTTTTACAAAAAAAAAAACAACCGAGTCCCAAAAAACACTACAAAGTGAAAAATAACTTTAATTTCGGAAGTCGGTGTCTTTGGTTTTTTATTTAGTTTCGTTTTTTTTGCCACCGACTTCCGAAATTAAAGTTATTTTTCACTTTGTTGTGTTTTTTGGGAGTCGGTTGTTTTTTTTTTGTAAAAAGTTTTTATCTTTCACTTTTTCGTGGTGCCTACCCCACACAAATCTGAATAAAACTCTGCAAAATAAATTAGAGCATCATCCACATAGACTAAATGAGAAAAATACGTATTAAATTATTGAAGCTAACTCAAAAGCCACTCATCAGAACTTGAAGATATTTTTATGCGACCATCTCAGGAGTATACTATTTCAAATAAAAACTTTGCAAAACGGCGTCAGAAGTTTGACAGGCGTAGTTTTAGTTGACGGAGGTAACGATCCCCAGCCAGCACAAATCTTCTTAGTAAGTTTTGTTTAACAGCAGTCATAGAAACTAATTGCTGAATAAGACTACTGTAATTAGCTGATTTGGCGCTTACTCAGACGTTATTCAAGCAATTTGGGCACAAATTATACTGCTAATAGCTGTGTAATAGCAACGTAACAGATGAATAAGTTTTGAATAATTGTACGACAAGCTGAGTATCTTCTGCATAAAAGCATTTTGTTCTTTTGTACAAGTATTACAACTCTGTTACCCAGATGATGAATGAATGGTGAGTGAACTATGGTTAAGTCCCTCAAACCTCAGATATTCAGAGGATACACAGCGTTTAGCTTATTTCAGTATATATTATCAAGAAGTTAATCAAATTAAATTGAAATTGACAAATCCCAACACCCGCGGTATGCGTTTGTTGGTGAACTGCGACATTGAAATATAATATGGCCAAATTATATTGCCTATCGTCAGTAAATTTTATCCTTATTTATGCTTAGAGAAGGTATTTGTTGGTGCGCATGCAACTTTACTGTGTATTTATATATACATTTCGTATAAAATTTTCACGCGCTACCTGATAAGCCGGGTTTTGGAGAAATAAACAACATTTCGTCTAATGGTTTGTTTTTACGTGTGAAATATTTTTTATGATTTATGCAGTTTATGGGTTCAAAAATAACCTTGTAATACTTTTATAAGAATATTATATCGATTTCGTTATTAAAATTGAGTATTTGAGTATAAAATTCCATAAAATTGTAATAGGTTATGTTATTCGATATGGCGACGCTCATTCTGAATAAAATCTGATTGCACAGCGGCTTATCATCTTATGTCTGCTTAACAGACCTTACGTGTCCACTTATTCAGTTGTTCTCTGGTTAAAAGAGGTCTGCACTCAACATATTTTGTATAAGGTTTCTATAATCACACACATTCGTACTGTAAATCAAACAATTAGGATACAGTCTTATAGTAATGAAAACCCACACTATAGGTATATTACCTATTTGTTCTTTTTAGCTCTTATCAGATAATTATTTAATAATCAATATAAAAAAGCTTTTTAACAAAAATACTTATCGATGAAGTCGTTAGGTATTTTTGTTCTATAATCTAATCATAGAAATATTATCTGATGAGTTTTAGTATCTACCAAAACACAGCTCTTCATTCCAGTTTTTGACTTACAATCGTTAAGAACAATTTGGCAATGTAAAATCTAAGAAGAATTGAAGTATCATACTATTAATCATTATGTTATCAATTCGTAAAGTTAACATTAATAAACATTAGTCTTGATTACTGTTGTGCTGATTGTAAACGTATAATTAAGTTTGTTTGAAATACCTAAATAAATAAATAACAATAAAAGTATTCATAGATATAAGTAAATTGTACCTACTGAAGCATAGGATTAGTTTAATTACCTACCCTATACACCTTACATACTTTAGTACATAACATATACACACATACATATCTTAGTAAACTTGATGGAAGAATGTCTACTTTTCGTGATTACCCAGCAAACTTCTGCATAAAAATCTGTTACTATTGTTGTTACCACACTTAGCTGCACATGACGGTAATTTCGTACTTAAAGTTGCATAAAGCAGTTATAACAGCTATCTTAATTTCTTTTAAGTTACTATATGCTTCATAACAGAAACAGCGCCTATTTTATACAGCAGCTGAATAACTATGAAAATGTGGTGTTTAATAGAACTAAAAGACAACAGAATATAAATTATCCAGTATCATGCTTGCTAATGGAATTTTATACCAATGTTATACAAAAGGTTACACGAACTCTTGAGTAACAGGTCTTTTTATGATGATTATTCAGTTTTAAGAAATAAAATCGGCAAATTACAAAACTTACTCAGCTAATAGCATTATTGTAGCAAAAAAAATAATTAATACAGAACTTCGTAATACACACAGCTTCTATACATATGTAATAAAGCTTAACCTTGCATAAAGTTACATTGTTGGTCAGTTATATGACTTGTGTGCTGCCTGAGGCTACGAAATCTGCCTTCTGACAATCAAGGCCACACATAACATACAACTCAAGTAGCGCAATTGAAGCGGCATATAGTTACCATTAAATTATTTATAGCCAGAGTGCAGCTCATGACAATTCCAATAAGCCCAAACACGGCTAGGATACATTGTTTTATTACTGAGTTCCGATGCATACCTTCCGGCTTCTTCATCAGATCGGTTCGATGGTAGGTACCATTTTCATCAGAACCATTTATTTAAAGCTTCGTCATAGTCGCTACGTGAAATACTTATCATCGTTGAGGAGTTTCCGTGGTCTTCTTCATCAGTTCCACTTCATCAGATGATACTTTCTGAATGCAAACGCTTGATTTGTTGATGAAAATATGTACCAAAATAGCTATATGTATGCCTATAATATTTGAGGAGTTCCCTCGATTCCTCATGGATTACATCATCAGAACTAGATTTTGATAAAAATGGGACCAATCTGGACCCTTTCAAATAAAAAAAGAATTTTCCGAATCGGTTCATAAATGACGGAGTACTGAGGTAACAAACATCCAAAAAAAAAAAAAAAAAAAACTTGTTCTTTAACGTTTTCAATAGGTTTACAGTCACAGACATCCAAGCACTGGTGCATACATTGGTGTTCATGAGCCACAACTCTTGGTGTTCCACTACTCCTCAAGTGTGGTGAATGAATGTGCATGAGTTTACTTTTTAGGGTTCCGTACCAAAATGGTAAAAAAGGAACCCTTATGGTGTCACTCAGTCTGTCTGTCTGTCTGTCACAGCTGGATATCTCAAGAACTACTAACGCTATAAACTTGAAATTTAAAATAGTTTTAGATGACGTTGGCCCAACTATTTTGCAAATAAGAAAGAAATTAAAATATTTATGTTTTTTTGCAACTGGGACTGAAAGGGGGTCTTAAAAAATCAAAGTGGGGCTACTATGGCATGTGCATCATTATGAAAGAACGCTGTTTGCACATTCTCAAACATTTTTTTTCTTTTTTTTAGGCCGCATAGTTGGCGACTTCTGATGAAAAATAAAAAAAAACACCGTTCCCCCCCTTATCTCCGAAGTTTGTAAAGAGAAAAATCTGAAATTATTGTATGTGATAGAAGTTTAAATAAATAAATATCCTTGGACATTTCACACAACGCCATCTAGTCCCAAGCTAAGCAACCTAATGCTTGTTTTATGGTAACGAGATGGCTGATAAACTACTTATAAACATTTTTTTTTTTTGTAAATACATACATATTATAGATAGAAAAACACCCAGACACGGAACAAATACTTGTAGGTCGTACAAATATTTGTTCCGTGCGGGAATCGAACCCGGGACATGCTGCACAGCAGTCAATCGCTCAACCACTGCGCCAACCATGTCGTCAATTTATGAAAAGATTACAGAAAAAATAAAACGATCTCTAAATAGCACACTTTTTCAGAAATCGGAACGGAACCCTCGGTGCGCGAGTCCGACTCGCACTTGGCCGGTTTTTTTTTATTTGATAATTAATTGATAAACCCACGTCATGAGTCCATTTACATAGGAGGTCAAACTCACTTTGCATTAGCTTCTCCGCAGTACTTAGATCTCTGTGAGCTGTGATAAGACATGTGTCGTCAGCAAATTGGTAGACAGAAACATGCTGGAATAGGTTAGACATATCGTTGACATAAAGCTGATACTCCGTCGGTCCGAAGATCGAACCCTGGGCCGTGCCATATTTAGTAGGAATCATGTCGCTATGAGCGCCCGCTATGCTAACTACGTTGTATCTGTTTAAGTGATAATCTTTGAACCACTCCAACATTGGACCCTGTATACCACTTTGCCGCAACTTGGTAAAAAATACATAATAATTTAGCGTATCAAAAGCTTTGCAGAAGTCAGAAGATATTTTATCACTGCTTATTACTTATGATGGCCAGTGAGGCTATCGTGTAAATTAATTTAAAGGAGGAAGACCAGTGGCATAAGGCACTGGTCATCTTCACAAGATCGTTTTGGTTAGGGTATGCCAATATAAATTGGAATTGGATTATGTGAATGTATTTCGGCTTTTATTTATATTTTAACTAGCAGACCCGACAGACGTTGTCCTGTCTGAACGATCCTAGAACCTGACTGCAGCGCCACCTACCGGGTCCAATTGTGTTTTTAAACCATCCAGGAACCCATTCAAATATACACACAAAATTTCATCTAAATCGGTCCAGCCGTTGTTATACCACGTTTTATCCGTTTATTTATTAAAGCGCATTTGACCTAGATTTTGAATTAATTCCCCGTTTTTAACCGACTTTTCAAAAAAAAGAAGGAGGTTATCAATTCGTCGCGTATTTTTTTTTTTTTTTATGTTTGTACACCGATTTCTCCGTCAGTTGTGGACCGATTTTAAAAATTATTTTTTTATTTGATAGGGTATGCTCTCGAGGTGGTCCCATTGTAACCAACTCAGAATCTGATGAGGGGATCCCATGGAAATCGAGGGAAACCCTCAAATTTTATAGGCACACCTATAGTGATTTGGGTATTTTTTGTAGTAACTTGTGCATTTGCTCCCAAAAAGCACCATTTGGTGAAGTGGAACTGATGATGAAGACCACATAATGGCCATCGGAACTACTCAATAATAAGTATTTCACGGGTTGCGATTCGATTACCAATTAATGCTCGTCCGTCACAACGCACTTGGCCCGTTTTTTGGAAACTCATCCCCTAAAGCTCCTGAAAAGCTGATGGAATATCCCATCGGGCACACGGCTTGTATTATTATGATTCTTTACAAATCTCAACGTTCATCTGGACAATATCTTCACAGCAACAACCACGCAGTGAACTGAAAGCATTATTATTTATTGACATTTACAAGTTTGTGAAACATCATTACAACATCTCTTTCTTTTATAACAGGACACTGTCGTGTGTTGATGCGAAACCGTTGTTATTTGAACAAAGAGTGCTCACAGTTGTCGTGTAGGTATACGTAAGTTAGTTTGACAGGAAACTCTGTTGGTGGAAGATTAGAGGAAAATGAAGAAGACGCTTCTTATAGTGTTTGTGTTTGGAGTGGTCAAATGTGAGTATGTTTTTGTTTTGTTAATGTCATTGAAATCGATGTCCGACTGTGTCTATTCTATTTTATTCTATTTTTATAACATGGCAAGCAAAGCTGATGTCGACTATTCTGCCAATGTCTAAAGTGAGCTAGAGAAACAAGTGTGCACGATATTACAAAAAAAAATATATTTTGCTGATCCAGTTGATACAACTTGCTGGATTAGTACAGGACTGAAACAAACAAAAAATAGAAATAAATAAATATTATAATTGCTAAAACATAAAATACACGCATACCACACCAACACATAAGGAGTAATTCATAATTTTATGTTATTGTGACGGATGTCGGAATCGATGTCAGTTTTGCAAAACTGACAACTTAGTACCGGACTAAGTTGTCAGTTTTGTATAAAGAACTGTATTTTGGGGGAAGGAGGGGGGGTTAGGTATTTGTTTATTATCAAATAATTAACCCTATCATGCAATCAATTCTAACCTTTTTTTCGAAAACTGTTAATTCGTCTTTGAAACTCAGCCGCAACGCAAGTTTCCATAGATAGATCTAATCTTCCCTTTTTTTTCAAGATTTAGAAATTGGTAGTAATGTAGCTGCATGGGGATCCACCGGATCCAGCAAAATTTTGAAAGTGGTCTATGAAACAAAAGAGTTTGGGAACCTCTGGACATTAAAACATCGAGCCAGTTTTTGTAATAAGAACCTAAACATGATAGAAATACAGTTCTTTATACAAAACTGACAACTTAATCTTAATGTGTTGGAATAAAACTCGAAATTCAAAAAAGGGTACATGGTTTAAACCTGGGAACCTTGAAGACGAACCTTGTTTTGTAATAAGACGGTACAAGTTGTTGGAATTTGTTTTTCACACGGACGATTTATTGTATGCTGCCCTGTCAAGTATAACGTCTAAACATAACACAACATGTTTTTACACGTAATCAGTCAGAAGTTATCAATATTGTATAAGTACAAATAAATATTTCAGTTTGTTTTTATGTAGGATATTTATCTTTACATTTTCCTTGCAGGATATGAAATAAAATAAGTACATTAAACATACTCCAAGTAGACAGTGTGGTAATTTAAATCTTTCATACTCGACGCAACAAGCTGAACAAAAAATGAAGCCATATATGCTCTACTACCCGTGCGAAGCCGGGGCGGGTCGCGCACATAGAAATACTAATTCAGTACGTCCCCTTAGGTGGAGACGAATCGAGATATCATTTCCGGGTGTTAAACACACACGTAAACGTGCTAGTAAATGCTAATTCAATACGTCACAGATGGTGACGTATTAGCGTAGGGTTTCGAGTGATTTAACGGGCGTAAAGTGGGGTTTATCCTAATTCTGTTTGTCTTCAGACGGTGACGTTCTCTCATAGGATTTAGTTAGACTGATTTTAACAGTCGTATAGTGGTGTTTATCCTAATCACACGTGCTGTAGTAATCATTGATGCTCCGCTCCTATTGGTCGTAGCGTGATGTTATATAGCCTTCCTCGATAAATGGGCTATCCAATACAATTTTTTCAATTTGAATCAGTATTTCCTGAGAGTAGCGCGTTCAAAAAAAAAAAAAAAAACTAAATAAACAAACAAACAAACTCTTCAGCTTTATAATATTAATATAGAGGTATAGATTTCTGTCTTGCTCTGCGCGAGCCGATCATTAATATTGCTAAAACGGGGAAAATGTATTCCTTTTGAGAGCTTCTGTTGCATGCGCTGCGTACACGGTTAAAGTTACGCAACAATCATGTATAACGGAACAATTAAAAAGTTCAAAAAAAAGTCCGCGATAGCATATGTTTATCTTTTAAGGTGATCATCACTATAACTTTTTTAATGGTAATCAAAATTGTTATAAAATAATGCCTTATTTGCAAAGGTGTTTTTTTAAACATGGTGTTACTCCTTATCCAAATAAATACGTTATTCATCACATTTGGGTTTTATTCGGTCACTTATTATCTAAGTACTATATTTATTTATTTTATTTATTTGACATTAAAAAAAAGTACACAGATACAGGTTGATACAGGTTGTGTGTCAACATTAGCGTGAAATAGCCTGGTACAAAATAAAAGACTCATGACCCCCACACCTGTGTTACAGGGGTCATATGTATATATCTTATCATAAACGGATGAACGGATTTGGATGAGGCACACGGGTAGACCATGACCTGGAAAAGGGCATAGGCTACTTTTTATCGACATACCACGCGGGCGGGGTGGAAGCTAGTATTCTATATGACGCTGTGTGAGAGAGAAACAAAGAGAGACGTAAGTATCGCATTAGCATTTCTAAGAATATTTTGTGCGTAAAGTATTAGAAATCCTACACCAGTAGGTCACTCGAGCTTGACGAATGACGACGTATTGCATTAGCATTTACAAGAATATTTTCAAATCAAATCATTTATTGCTTTGCAAACATGGGTAGTAAATAGTATGGATGTTATCGGTACATGTTTGACATTGTACTCCATGCTCTGCCGTCTCACGGGCATGCAATTTGTGCGTAAAGTACTAGAAACCCTACGTCAGTAGGTCACTCGAGCTTGACGAATGACGACGTATTGCATTAGCATTTATAAGAATATTTTGTGAGTAAAGTACTAAAAATCCTACGCTAGTACGTCACTGGAGCTTAACGAATGGCGACGTATTGCAATAGCATTTCTAAGAATATTTTATGCGTGAAGTACTAGAAATCCTACGTCAGTAGGTCACTCGAGCTTGACGAATGGCGACGTATTGCATTAGCATTTATAAGAATATTTTGTGCATAAAATACTAGAAATCCTACGCCAGTAGGTCACTCGAGCTTGACGAATGGCGACGTAATGCATTAGCATTTCTAAGAATATTTTGTGCATACAATACTAGAAATCCTACGCCAGTAGGCCCAGTAGGTCACTCGAGCTTGACGAATGGCGACGTATTGCATTAGCATTTCTAAGAATATTTTGTGCATAAAATACTGGAAATCCTACGCCAGTAGGTCACTCGAGCTTGACGAATGGGGTAAGGGTTTCTAGTACGTTTCGCTGCCTATTAACTTAGAAACCTTACGCTAGTACGTCACCATCTGTGACGTATTGAATTAGCATTTACTAGCATTTACGTCTGTTTAACGCCTGAAAATGCTAACTCTATTCGTCTCCGTCTCAGGGGACGTACTGAAGTAGCATTTATATATACGCGGGCTTGCATATTAGCGGTGTTGGATCTGATGGAAAATAATCAAACAATAATGAATCTATATGCAATAATTAATACCACGAAGACCTCCACGTATTTTGCAACTGTTAATTTTGATAGTGCGTGCTAATTATTGTGCTGACAAATTAACAAAGCTACATAGTTTTTCAAAATGAAATAATCTAAAACTGGCGCTGCAAGAAGAAAAGATTTAACAACAGCAGTAATAGTTCAATTCTTTCATTTAAAAAAATATGATTCGTTAGACAGAAGCAAGAGGACAGAACGACAAAATCAAAATAAAAACAAAATTTGGTCACCTACATTGACCGTACCAAATAAAGTTGAACCCAAATTAAGACGTAGTATTACAAGTAAATTACGAGGGGCAAACCCAAGCCAAGTTCTTTGCTTCAACATTAAATATAGCCTAAAGAAATGTGACCAGATTCGTGCCAACTAGCAGCGGTGTTTTTTTTCCTTTTTGGCATGTTCAGCACAGTTGAAATACTATATGCCACAATATGTTTGAGATTTTTATTATCTTTCTTTGAAAATATGTATAACTCGTAAATTAATTGTTGGTGGGTAGGCTCGTGTGAAAGAGTTTGTTCGGGGATTACTGCTGTATCGGTTTTCGCTGCCAAGCAGTAATGTTTTGGTTGAAAGGGTCTCACACTTCCCACACAAAATAGCCCAGTCTCCTTTTTTACACCCACCTAGGAAGGATTTTTGAGAATTCATCTCCTAAAAATGTAAAATGGGATGAAAATCGTCACTTTCAAGTTTCATTTAGGGTTTTATGTACAGACTATTAGCAAGTCAGGTTATACAAAACTGTCACATTTCTCTAAATTATTTTAAACCTTTAAATGTTTACGGTTAAGTTCGAAATCGAATGAGATAATTTGAAAGTTTGTGGTAACTTCACCTGTATACACCACACGTATGTACATAAAACTTTTCATATTTTCAGTGACCTTTTCAGTTTCCTGTTGTCTAGTTAATTCTTCTTCTTGTTTTAGATACCAACAGTCAACTCCTCACAATTGGATCGAGCCGAAAAACATCAAAAACGATATGCGAAACATCAGCCAAGTCATCATTGGTAGAACATTTCTTCAATATAATCTTCACAGAGTTTCACACCACGCCGCCAGTCTGCGTATGCGTTCAAATGTGCCCCGATCAACCAACATACTGCTATCCCAATGGCTGCTTAAAAAGATCGGAGAAGAATACGAAGGCAGAAGTTCCACTTCCCGCGGCTACGATAAGTGAGAACACTAAACCAGTCTTCTTCGAGAAGAATGATTTCATGAATGAATTCCTTACGAAGAATTACATTGATGATAATATACCAATAGCTGGTCCATGTAAGTTTACTGTAAAATACTTTTTGCCTATTTCCTGCGCTGGTAGAAGTGTAGGTACTACAGTGTGTTCAACACTTTAGAAAGTTGACGCTGCATAATTTTCCATGTTCTCACACTATTTAATACATCCCGAGTATTCAATAATTTGTATGATTAGTAGTCAATTAATCATTATGTTTTTAGTGCCTACACAATCTGAAAATTCCATGCCAACGAATATACGCCCTGATCCATTTAAAGACAGATACAAGATTCTCTTCAAATATAAAAAAATGCCAAAAGTGGAATTGAAGTACAACCTTGGTGAACAGGTTAAGAACATGAAGTCAGAAATGTTGAAAAATGAAAACGTAGATGTTTCTAATACAAGATGGCCGATGAATAAGTTCGACCGCCGGTTAGGTGTTGGTCAAAGATCTGGTCCAAATAAATCTCAAAGAAGTACAAATAACCACAGATACTTTATGTCCTTGTTCCCCAATAAAGACACAAATTACCCAACCAAATACTTTAAAAGAGAATTACCAAACAATACGAATAGCGAAGTAGATATCAACGCGATTTATGTAGCAGGAAAATCTGAAACAGAAAGCGGTGCTTTCTCATTAGAAAAACTAATAGACAGTTTAATTGAAAGCAGTTTTGATAAGAATGCGACCTCACCCGAAGCTGAGACCCTAGTGAATCAAACAATTGTCCAAATTGAAGATCTGAATGACGCACCTAAAGACAATTCAACTAAACGTTCGAAGACGATGAAGAACGAGACCACAAATATCATATCAATGAATTTAACAAATGAAAATGTTGACCAGAATAAATACTCAGACGATATAATTAATAACTCGAATAATGTTGGAGATATGATCGCGACTTTATCTAAAAGGATTGAAAGACAGAATAATACCAGTTTAGAAATTATGAAGCGGATAACAGGGAACTTCGAATTTGAATCGTTTAATACCACATCGGAGAAACCATTAGCAACTACCTTCCATACGGAAAATGAAGCTTCAACAACAGAATATCCCACTTTACCAGTAGTCTATGAGACTAGAACGACGAGAAAGATCAGAAAAAGAGTAATGAGAAGACTTCAAAACAGCAAAAATAATTAGTAATCATTATTTTTTAGCTTTATAGAATAAGAATGTTATATTTTGTAAGTTAGTCTGGTATTATAAATTAGAACACATTTTTCCAGCCAATTTGGAATCTTGATAATTCCAACTCAAAAATAGTAATTGCCAATTATTATTGTAACTCCAAAGAACTTCACGAATTGTTACGTTTTTGTAATAAAATACTTGAGTAACAGATATAATTGGTGGCTTTGTTATTTAAACTTTCTTTGACACAAAGAAGAAGCCAAGATTAATTAGTTGCTGTTTTTTTTTCTAGAGGTACTTCAACGATTTTTTGGGGTTCCGTACTTCAAAAGGAAAAACGGAACACTTAAAGGACCACTTCGTTGTTCGTCTGTCTGTCTGTCTGTCAGTCTGTCAAGACCCTTTTTTTCAGGAACGCGTGGAGGCATCAAGTTGAACTTAATATCAAATACATGTCTATGGTTCCTTGGACATCTAAAAAAATAAAGTTCTATGTCAACGCAATAACAAAATACGGCCATTTATGCGACATAATATTTTCATTCGACATAATCATAAAGGGTAGGTAGGTACTTCCCGTTGATCTAGAATCATGAGATTTGGCAAAAAGGTCTTCCAGCACAAGTAAAGGAAAAAGTCCGAAAACCATTCATTTGTAATTTTATCACATAGCACCGTGACGTATATCGAGTATGGGAGAACATATTTTTCAACTACAGTGTTAAGTTTGTTTTTGGGATTAATTCATCCCAACTACGGAACCCTTCACTGTGTGTGGTCCGACACGCACTTGGCCGGTTTTCTTTAAATATTATTATTTTCAGCCAGAATGTAATATTGGTTACTTTGAACGTGTAACATGTTTTCCAATTACGAGGCAGAGTGATCAGCATAAAAGGCACAAAGAGAATACGTGAGGTGTCAAGCATATCAATACCTTTGCTTACACTGTAGCATATTACAGAATTTACTACATGCTGTATTTAAGAGGGCTGTTGCGTTTTGTCACCTCTCTCGCTCACACCGGACCAAATTTTTAAGAATGTTAAATGAGAAGATGCTCTCTTGAAAAATGTATTCAATTAGGGGACTAGTAAATATTGTTAATGTAACTAAACATATATGTTATGTTGTGCTATGTATGTTGTTAGGTAACTATTAATTTATCTATCTCATCTTAAAAACACATAATATTTTTTGAGCAGAGTTTACTAGATAAGTACCACAATAGAAATGTGTTTTTAATAATTAGGTAGGTACCTATTAAATTAATATTATTTACTAGGTCGCTAATTGTTACATTTTTCAAAAAAAATCTTTTCATTTAAAAATCTTAAAAATTTGGTCCCGTGTGAGCGAGAGAGGTGATAAAATGCGATAGCCCTCTTAAATTAGCCAAGACTTTTCTGTGTGTTGGGCTGGGTGTTTACATTTTTGTAGCTATTTTAGTAGATACCTCCTTCTTCTCTTCGAATGCTTTGTTCTTTTTCGATTACTTGAGTCTAATACCTAAGTGGCTACGTTAATCGCAGCATCAGTGGACCTATAGTAGGTACCTAGTACAGTCCGCGAGGCATAAGCTGAGCTTTGCATTTGTGTGAGTGATGAATAAAAGCCGATTGCCAAAAAGCAGTATAAACCGGTTTTAAACCAAACAAAAGACGCGTCGCGCTCTAGGCCGGACATCACACCTACACTATCTATGTGCACTCACACAAATGCAAAGCTCAGCTTAGTCCTCGAGGACTGTACCTGGTAATGTGAATTGATTGATTATGAATGAATTAATTTTCAGTCAAGACTTTTCTGTACTCTGGGGTGGGACGGCATTTTCGAGTTTAATTTGTTTGTCACCAAATTACTTTTGTGAGTAGAATTAGCTACTTTCTCCTAGTTCATTATTTTAATCAACGAACAATACTTTTCATAGAAGAGTAATAAAGTTTGACAAAGCCACAGAGTAGTAAAATTCACGAAATGGCTACCATTGTGTGTTTAGAAACAAATGATGACCGCCAATTTACCCGCCAATCCTTTCAAATGTCACAGCTCAAAAAACTTCAGTAGGTATAACAAGCGACATTGACCAGAATTAATTCACCTCGACCAGCGTAAATTATATGCAATGAAAACTGTAATTTTGTAGGACGATACAATGGAATTGAACCCAGAAAGGGTTGGATGTAATGGTGGAAAGCATCTGGGTTCGTTCCGTGAAATGTGTCGAACACAGCTTGTGTAATGAACCTGTACCTCAACCTTTTTACTGTCTGTCAGAACGAAATATTTAATCTATGGTCGGATTTATAACTAGATGCAGTAAAATGACATTTGTACTGTCATTTCGCTATCAAATGGGAACATTTTTGACGAAATGACAAATTACTGCAGCTAATTATAAGACCAAGCATAGATACCTACCTTGTGATGTCAAGTCAAGTTTTATGAAATAAATAGTTTTTTTTTTTTTTTTTAACTACAGATCGGCCGGCTAGAGAATCCGTTCTTGACACCTGTCAGTTGAATAATTTCTAGTTGTAATAAGGATCAAATTAGCAAAACACTTATTCGTTAGTATGAAACTGACAGGTGTCAAGAACGAATTCTCTCGACGGCCTGACTTTAAAGTTGCTACAAGGATATTTGGCGCTCGAATTACGTTGACAGGAAGGCACTGTTTGTAAATGTTCGTGAAAGAAATGTCACTTGAAATGTATTCAAAAAACAAAATGGCGGCGGGCGTTAGTTCCATTTTGGCCACGCACCAAAAGATTCTTGTGCAGCTATATCATGTAGGTTTTGTTGTTGTGTAGCAAAATAAAATACCAAATATCGTGTTGCTTCTTCTTCGTGATAAAAATATTAGCCAGCCAGAGATGGTAATATCGGTTCATCAAAGTGAAAACTTGACGATTAATTGCATTAAATATTTCTATCATAATTTGACCAAATAGACCTCCGTTGGATAAATTGGCCTTATTTTATACAGATAGGGGCCGTAGCTGGTCTATAAGTTTTACCTGTACCTACCTATGGCTTTATCATCCAAACATGCCTATATCATCAGCATATTACTGTTACCTACTCGCAATCCTACACGTGACACAAAGTGTTGAGGCATAAACACAAAAGAGAATAGGCTAGTATAGGCAGATTGAATAATTTTTGACAACCTTCTTTTAATGAGTCGATCTCGTCGACTCCAAACTCCAATCAAAATAAAGTTAATAAAGAACTCTTTGTCATTAAGTGCCTTTATTTATCCAACGGCAAACACAAGAATCCCTTTGAATCCAACTTGGCAACTCAAATTCCGGTTCAACATTGAGAACCACAGCAAATGACCTCGATTAGCGCTATTATAGCTATATAAAAGTAGGATATTAACTGTAATAAGCTTTCATTGGCCTGTATAAGATTATTAGCTGGATATAGGTGTGTATTACTAACAGTATACGCACGTCTTTGTATCATAATTGCATTTTGGATTAAGGATGTCGTGAGCTGGTGATGTTATTATAGGATCAAAAGGCTTCTTCTATACTTATTACAAAATAAAGTCGCTTTTCGTGTCCGTCTGTGTGGCCGCATTATTCTTTAAACACCGCAACGGATTTTGATGCGGTTTTCACTATCATTTAGAGAATTTATTCCGGAAGGTTTACATGTATAGTACATTAATATTTAACATATGTATAATATAGAAACCGTCATGTTTTGTCAAGTCGGAAAGACCGTGCGAAGCTAGTCTACTCTCTAAGTCCGACCGTCCGTCCGTCCGTTCGTCTGACATAACGATCCATCAAAACAAGGTGTAAAAAGTTAAATTTTTCGGACAGGTAAAAACACATCGGGAGAAATAGGGACAACTGTCAAATCGTGTTGTCATTCATACTTCGTTCGTCCCGCCGCGGCGCCGGGTAGGTGATATGGATTACTAAACGCCCGTAACTACGGACTTCGTGCTTAGGGAGTAGACCCCCTGGGCCGGTTCGCTATTTTCGGTATAAATACCCCAATTATTTTTCAAGGTTTCAGACTGAGGTTTCAGAGTAACCTATCATAGACGGAAAAGAGATGAAAAGAAGGTATTATCTCCTCCTTCGTCGTAAAGATGTAAAATGTGTTGTTTGTTTGTAACAGGTAATCTCTGTAAGTACTGATACTCTGTGAGCCGCTGGGGTCGCGGGTTGTTTGAAGAAGATACCGCGGCCCTGGCACAGGCAACTGAAGGAACACGGGTGGGTTGTAGTCAGTAAAAGTCTGACACGCCCTTCCGCTCCACCCAGAGCGGGAGAAGTTATTTGATGATTTCCCACCCTCAAAAAAAAAAAAAAAAAGTACTGATCCGAGTATAAAAAATATTTTACTGATAGAAAGCTACACTATGGCCTAGTGTCATAGGATTTATATCTAACTGGCTTCCGCCCGCGACTTCGTCTGCGTGAAATTTCTTTTCTCCCCGACCCACCTCGTCGCATCGCACTGCCATTGCACTTCATCGCTTAGCGTTCTTTCTGACTTTTTTTCTTTTTGCTCGTTAGGGTCCTAGCAAGATGTTAAGCGCCTATAGTCTTTAGCCTTCCTCAAACATTGGGCTATCAAATGCAAAAAGGTTTTTAGGGTTCCGTACCAAAATGGTTAAAAAGGAACCCTTATGGTGTGACTCAGTCTGTCTGTCTGACTGTCTGTCACAGGATGATATCTCAAGAACTACTAATGCTATCAACTTGAAATTTGGAACAGTTTTAGATGACGTTTACCCAACTATCCGTATACTCCCTCTCCCCTCTCCTCCACCTCCGGCTCACCAACCCCTCCCCACCCCTCAGCCTTCACCATGTCTTCCTCCTCTCCTCACCAATTCCTGCCCTTTCTCCCTGCGTCCATCATCCTCCCCCTCACACTCCTCAGCACCCCTCCCTTGCCCCTCCCCCTCTAACCCTCCCTCCGGGGTAGTTTTAAAAAACTAATAATGACAAACTTAGACAAATATTTGTGCCAAGTTTAAAGTCAATTAAAACCAAATGAATAATATTTTTCATGTAAATTGTATTTCCTGTTTTCACCCCACAGGGGTGGAATTAAAAAAAATGGTTTGAGATATTTCCATAGCTTGACTCAAAGATTATTTACACCAATTTTCAAGTTAATCAAGCCAAGCAGTAAAATCCTCCCAGTGAAATTGACTACCCCTTTTCAACCCGTTAGAGGTAGATTTTCAAAAAACCCTGACACACATTATTCTTTATTTTTGGTTTTAAGTATAAATACTGAGTTTTGAGTTAATCGGATTGCGCGTTAAAATTTTTCCATACAAACTTTGAGACCCCCCAATTCCCCTTTAGGGGGTAGTTTAGAAAAACAAAAAATCACAAAAATCATAATTTACTTAGATAAATATTTGTGCCAAGTTTCAAGTTTATTAACTCAAGGAATAAGATTTTTCATACAAACAATATCCCCCCTTTTTACCCCCTTAAAGGTTGAATTTCCAAAAACCCTTTCTTAGCGGATGCCTAGGTCATAATAGCTACCTGTGTTCCAAATTTCAGCCCAATCCGTTCAGTGGTTTCAGCTGTGTGTTGATAGATCAGTCAGTCAGTCAGTCAGTCAGTCAGTAACGCTTTCCTTTTATAGATATAGATTACAGGAAAAATAAAACGATGTCTCTAAATAGCACACTTTTTCAGAAATCGGAACGGAACCCTCAGTGCGCGAGTCCGACTCGCTCTTGACCGGTTTTTTTTTAAATCAGACTGGTAGTTCCAGAGATAGCGCGTTCAAACAAACGAACAAAAATACTAACTCTTCAGCTTTTTGTTAGTATACAGGGTTATTTGTGAAAGACCAAAAACCTTATAAGGTATCATTTTACCCATTATTGTGAACAACTTTTACTATGGGACCAAACCGGAAATCGCGAAAAAAAAACAGCATTTCAGTAAATTAACTATCGCAGCTGATTTTTTTTAACTGACCCCTTAAGAGGTTCAAAATCTGCCTAGCCTTTTCCCAACTATGTTGGGGTCGGCTTCCAGTCTAACCGGATGCAGCTGAATATCAGTATTTTACATGGAGCGACTGCCTGTCTGACCTCCACAACCCAGTAACTGGGTAATACGATACCCCTTAAGAGGTTGTTGGCGTTTTAAAAATAATCCTGTAGATACGCGGATGAAGCCGCGGGCAGAAGCAAGTATGTTTTTAATATTAGTTTCAGAGAGTTGGTGGTCCTCGACACCAGGCTGCAGGCAATCCAGGGAGGCTATGCCATCCCTGGACGGTACGCTTACCAGGCGGTTATTGCGTCTGGACAGAAACGAGCTGCGCCTGGTGACGGGGACCATCACAGGACACTGCTCATTAAACAAACACTTCCACACAATAGGAATAACGGACAGTCCTCTGTGCAGGGCCTGCATGGAGGCTGAGGAGACCGTTGCGCATGTGCTCTTTGAATGCATAGGCGTTGCCCAGATTAGAACAGAAACTCTTGGAATACCCCGATCTTTCACAGATGTTATTAACAGACCCAGAGATTTGATTAACTTCTGGAGGGAGGTGGGCTGGTTGGAATAACCCCCGAAGGCCGCCATGGCTCACGCACAATGGTCCACATGAAGGACTAAGTGCGGAAACCAAATCCTTAACATAGAACATAGAATATTAGTTTCAACTTGAATTCAACCAATTTAGAAAATATATTGGTCGAAGCCTTTCTCAAGCCTCAAGGTTTGAAAAACGAATGAGACTTTCAACCATCGTAGAGTAACTAGTATATTTACAGCGTAATGCAGTAACCCATTTATCTGGAGCTATACTTACATTCCAAAATGGAACCTTATTCAATACAAAAATAAATACCTTACCTCGTCATTAAATCAAATAAAATCCGGTTCATTTAACAAATTAATAAGATTAGACCATCAATAATGTAATTTGGAAACAACTGTTAGAAAGTAGAACAATTTTCTTTGGAGTAAAGCGAGTGCCCAGGAACAAGTCGGGAAGTCGGCCGTAATGCCGTGATAAGCGGTAGTGGGCGATGAAGCGGAAAGCGTTTGAGCCTTTGAGGTGCAGCTTTACATCTTATTGCTAACAGTATTAAGATACAAATCGTAGTTCCGTGGGCTTCTGGCGTTTTAAGACACATTCTGTTATACAGGGTATAAGTGTCAATGGTGGCAATCTTTTAAGGGGTCACTACATGACGGGGTCCAATAGGGCCGACGCCGCTGGGGTCGCGGGTTGTCTGAAGGGGTTACCGCGGCCCTGGCATAGGCAACTGAAGGAACACGGGTGGGTTTTAGTCAGTAAAAGTCTGACACGCCCTTCCGCTCCACCCAGAGCGGGAGAAGTTATTTGATGATTTCCCACCCTCAAAAAAAAGAAAAAAAAAAAAGGGGGTCACTACATTTTGACGAATTATGCGAACATAAATGTACTGAGCAGTAGATTTTTTTTTCGCGATTTCAGGTTTGGTCCCATAGTAAAAGTTGTTCATAATGATGAGTACAATGACCCCCTAAAATATTGCCACTGTTTAGATTACAACCTGTATATTCATTTATTTATAGGGGGGGTCAAATTAAATTAGTTAGCGAAACTCCCCAGGCGTGATGGGTATCGATATACTGGATGACTTTTTTACCGTCTCGAAAGAAATAGGGCACGGAGTAGAAGCCTATGGCATACTTACCTAGTTTTTTTTTGTAATAGCTTAGTCAGAAAAAATTATCTAAGTATCAATAAATACTACAAATTCGATGTAAACTTTTCATTTTAGAACAATAAAAGCATATGATTTGGATTTTGATTTTTAATAAAAAAAAAAAAGTTAGGTATGCCATAGGCTTCTACTCCATTCACCTAATATACCCTATTTTTTTCGAGACGGTAAAAAAAGTCATCCGGTATAAACACGACAAAATCACAAAGTATATTATTATAAAGGCGAAAGTTTGTGAGTGTGTGTGTGTGAGGGTGTGTGTGCGTATTTATTCCCATTGTGCGAACAAATATTTATAGATGATAATATTTATATACATACAGGGTGTAAGGGACAGCCCTCCGCAAACTGATAGGGTGAATTCAGTATGTCATAATAAGATGACTGGTACATGAAATTTTTTCAGGAACGTTATGAGAATCCAATAAACCTGATTTGTTTGTGTTTTTGTGCACAAATCGGAACGTCTATTACTGGTTGGGAGGGGTAGGTAATAGGTATGCGGTGAGTTCGATGAACTCTGTAGCTAGACAGAAAGTGAACAGCTGATTACTCGCGTCATTGGTTAGAGTATTTCAACATCCATTGCTGGTTTTTTTTTTGCTGCTTTTTTTTTTGCAGTTTTTTTACATAAATGGAATGCTGCAAACACACAATGCAATTTCACATTGAAATAATGAAAATGTGACTGAAAAAAATATTGAAAAAATTAAAATTTTCGTGAGAAAATTTCCGGTAGAATATGATTCAAAATGAGGAGCTCAATGCACCCCGTTAGTTTGCGGAGGGCTGTCCCTTACACCCTGTATACAGTGTGAGTCTTCATAAAGTGCACAAACTTAAGGATGTGGTGCAGACCATCAAACTGAACAACTTTTTCCCGGGGACCAACATCGTAATCGTAAAAAAAAAAACAGTCTTCCCATAAATTTGGTCCAGTAGGCATTGAAATTTAGTAAGGGACGACTGTTTTGTTTTCACGATTACGATGTTGGTCCCCGGGAAAAAGTTGTTCAGTTTGATGGTCTGCACCACATCCTTAAGTTTGTGCACTTTATGAAGACTCACACTGTATTTAAATAAAACAATATCACCACAGTTTTTGCAAGTCACGATGAACATTTATATCTCTTACTAGATACTTACATCATAATTATAGGTATAGGTATCTAAAGTACGTATGCATTTATTTGTTTATATTTATTTAAACAACAACAATTTTGCCGCATCATGCTTATTGCATAGTTTGATGATAGCAGTGTGACAAATCTCTATTTCAAGAAGTTAAAATTCATTGCATGAATGGTCTCCCAGTGACCTAAGTGATAATTTAATTATAAAGTCAATGTACCTACTTATAATATCTGAGTGGCTACTGATCTGGATCACGAGGGCAAACGCTATCAAAAGCCACCCAAAGATTTCCGGAATATTTCTGAGAATTTTTACATGGAGTGAAAAATATAAATAAATGTGATAATAATTTATTTAGAACTAGCTGATCCGACAGACGTCCTGTCCCAATTTCAATATTCCCATATAAAATCCACTTTCAGTTTTCCAGAATTTTCCAATTTTCCCGGCAACTTTTCCAATTTTTCTCATCGTTTAAAGTCCCTGGACTACGTCAAACATTTAAAAACCAAAATCAGCTAAATCGGCCCAGCCGTTCTTGAGTTATAAAATTACCTATAACGAAAAGTGGCATTGATTTTTATAGATATAGATGAGATATATATAAGCTTATATTTGTATAAGAATCAACACAGAGTTACATACATTGCACACTCGTACACACACATACTCTTATATAAAAATACATGTAGGTATTTCTGTTTCACGAGATCAGGCTAAAGTATCACTAAAGTATTCCTGCTCCATCTTCACATAGAAAGGCCCTGACATGTTTTCGCGTGCCTCTTACTCTCATTGAAACTGCTCTTATAACTGAGATTTGTATTTTCACTTTCAGCCAGTACACTACTTACGAATATGCGTTTCCCCATTACTCATTAAACTTTGATGCGGTTTTAAAAAAAAAACTGTTATATTCAGTTCCTATGGCTCCATCGCATGAAATGACTAACAGGGTGAATGAGGTTCTTAGGTCTTCAGCTGCTCGGTCGTATTTTGAGCGAATCTCTCGGCTATGTCTCTGTGCCGTTTTTACCCGACTACGGCAAAGCCAAAAGGAAGGGTTATGATTTTAGCAGTATATGTATAAGAATAGGAATATTTATTTTCACTAAAAATTACAATCAGGTGAGATTGCTATCAATTGGATTCTGAATCATATTGAAGCAAATTGCTAATCCATTGCTTCTTATGTTAAAAAAACACTCAAAATAAATTACAGATATTAGAGTGCTGGTGTACCCCGAGCATTGGTATTTACCTGCTATTCAATGCCTGCTTTGTATGTTTCAGGGGCCGAGCCTATGGCTATTTTACTGAGAATTTATCTACCTATACACGAACTCGATAACATTAAACAATCTTGAACAAAGACTCGACGCATCATAGCTTAGTTGGAGAAAACCTTTAAAATAAATAAAATAGACATTTTGTGTTTATTTTTTTTTAAGATTCACTTCTGTGACCCTTCTAAGCCGGGGATGCACGAAGCTATTTTGTGAAGCTAGGATTAATACTTAGTATCCTGGCTTGGCACATGCAAAAACGAGGATATTTCTGTATAGAGGACGCCAGAATGACTAGCTTACCAGTTTACTAGCACAATTTTTGCTAACCTAGGTTGAAAAAAACCGGCCAAGTGCGTGTCGGTCCACGCACAATGATGGGTTCCGTAGTTGAAAAGAATTTATGCCAAAAACAAACTTCACATTGTAAATTTTTTTTTTTATGTCATATAATTACAAATAAACATTTTTCGGACTTTTTCCTTTACTTGTGCTGTGAGACCTTGCTTCTTGCCAAATTTCATGATTCTAAAACTGCAGGAAGTACCCTATAGGTTTCGATTTACTTGCGAGTACCAAAATATGTCGTGTGGCGGCATCTACATCGCCACATGTGAACTACACATCAATGACATGACGTCACGCAAACCTGCATCGCGCAATTAGAGTTTACCACGCGATTAGCATATACATATACAACGTCCCGACATCAACCGTCGGGCAGTGGCCCACCAGACACAACACCCGTCTGGTCGGAGGATCCTCCCTTTTCTATGGAGAATGAGTGAACTTTACACCCTGTTCCTCATGTCTCCAAACTGGTGACCCCGAGCATGAACGTCAGCGCAGCTTTCGTGCAACTACATCAGCGTGACGTCATCAGCATCACTTCCCCAAGCTTTCGAGCGGCGAGTCACACAGCCAGCCAGCATCCACGGCTTCAACAGGTATCCTGACCACCAGCATGCAGCGGACGCGCATTCCTGGTCATCAGCTTCAGCCTCAACCCAGCGCTGTACACTCCGACTCACTGGAGCATAACGCAGCGCCAACCCGACTCACTGGGGTATCACCGCAGACAGTTCCTACTCACCGTGAACTATGCGGCACCCGGTTCCGACTCACTGGAACCACAACTGGCACTGGCAAGCATTGCAAGATACATGACTCAGCCCACTATCGACCTCCGGTCTCCGGAGGGGAGTGATGTGGCGGCATCTACATCGCCACATATGAACTACACATCAATGACATGACGTCACGCAAACCTGCATCGCGCAATTAGAGTTTACCACGCGATTAGCATATATACAACGTCCCGACATCAACCGTCGGGCAGTGGCCCACCAGACACAACACCCGTCTGGTCGGAGGATCCTCCCTTTTCTATGGAGGATGAGTGAACTTTACACCCTGTTCCTCATGCCTCTAAAGTCGCATAAATGGCCGTATTTTTTATTGCGTTGATTTAGAAGCTTGATTTTTTTTAGAACACTAAGTGACCATAGACTTACGTATTTGATATTAATTTCAACTTGATACCTCCACGCGTTCTACGCTTGACAGACTGACAGACAGACAGACAGACGGACAACGGAGTGATCCTATAAGGGTTCCATTTTTTCCTTTTGAGGTACGGAACCCTAAAAACTACCAACCCGCTATTCCTCCCACAAGACCACACCCTTAATTCATTCAAATAAAATAAAAAAAACCCAATTTGTACAGGAAACAAAGCAGGGCCATTCAGAAGAGTCTTTTTCTATTAAGTTGGGAGAGAAAAAGTTTTTCCATTTGACCCATTAAGCCGGCGGCAAGACACTTCGGTTTGCACCGTATATTCTAATAATGTTCGAGGTAATACTATTTATCTACTAATAATGTTACAACGTGAGATAAGTTACACTTTATATCACTTGTGTGTTTTTAAGCGGTTGGTAATATTGTGTTTCTTTATGTTTTGTTAGAACTTGGCATCGTATTACTGCCGAACCCAATAAACTATCTGTCACCAGTTTTGGAATATTGGAGGAAAAATTTATCTATCTATGGTTTTAACGTCCCAATAATATATTATAAGACAGATAAAACAAAAGAACACGAACGAACGAAAGGATAATGTAGAACAGAACAGAATAATGTAGAATAGAACTATATTATCTATCATCAGAGGAGCTCGTGGCTAAGTAATAACAGCCGCACGGGCCGATCCATCAGGTTAAGCTACGCTTGCCACGGTCAGTCAGTGGATGGGTGACCGTCTTTACATACCAAGGAGGAGTCTTGGTATGTAAAGGTGCCTCGGAAAGCACGTTAAGCCGTTGGTCCCGGCTGTCATTCGTGTATCTTTGACAGTCGTTACGGGTCGTCAGAAGCCCGAAAGTCTGACAAGTCTTACCAAGGAGTATCGTAATACCCAGTGACTGGGTTGTGGAGGTCAGATAGGATGTCGCTCTATGGTAAATACAGGTATTCAGCTGCATCCGGTTAGACTGGAACCTGACCCCAACATAGTGGGAAAAGGCTAGGCAGATTGATTGTCTATCATCAGTAGCGATCTGTCTTTTACTGACAGAAGGTTATTGGGTTCGGCCGTTAGTAGTTCAGAAGCTTCAGGGTTGTGCCGGAATGTTGCAGTTCGATGTGGACGTACAACAGTGGCTCCCTTGACTTTATCTGCCATCAGAAGACAGCCCCCACGCGACCACCGATGCGACGCTCCGGAGTGACAGTAATCAACCAGTTCCACTCTTATTCGGCTTCGAGAATGCCCCTACCTCGCGTCCCACTTCCCTACCAGTGCATCGGAACTGAGCGGGTGGTAGAGGTAGGGAAGTGGGACGCGAGGTAGGGGCATTCTCGAAGTGAACGGGTAGTATCTTGTAACAACACTAGTTGGCGCTACTTGCTGAGCACATTTTGGTTGGAACAAAAGAATACGACGTTGCTGCGATTTCTCACTGTTTACGTTTTTTTATGCAATACAAGCTGACCCGCCAGACGTTGTACTGTCAAAATTTCAATTTCTTTTTTTCCTATTTTTTTCTTTTCCTGTATCAAACAAAAAAAAAAAAAAAAAACAAATCGGTCAAGCCGTTTCTGAAATTTAGCGAGACTAACGAACAGCAGTTGATTTTTACATATAAGATAGATATTTAAATGGATAGATATCTTCCACCATTTTCTAGCATAAAACGTATACTAACAAAATAAGTAATGCGACTAAGCAAATAAATAAACTTTATGCCTGAGGAGAGGGCGATTTCTAAACGAACTCTTAAAATACAACGTCACGTCGTTCGACGTCGTCAACCACGGATATCTATGTCGTCAACGTTCTTTCTTGTTTGGACGAAAGAATATGTTTTTTGAAGGCTACGGGCACACACCTCCATGTTTTAATTTTTTTACTCCGTACAATTTTTTTTTTTTTTTGTTTACTTATGGGTATTTTTGGCTGCTATAAATCACTTTTTGTTTTTTACATTTATAATTTATTTATTTTATTTATTTATTTATTTATTTCGAACACATGATTCATATAGTTGTTAGTAACACTTATAAAACTATGTTAGTAAAAATCCTGATTAAAATAAACTAAAACAAAAGTACAAATACACCTAATTTAAATACTTATAACTATGTCCGCTTCCCGCGGCACCAGACCAGCAGCAGTGCATACGGGTCCAGTGCCCCTGGAACGGGCAATCAAACCTATTCGCTATCACCTTTAAAATGCTGTTGGTGCTCCCGCGAATCCTACGCATCAGGGATGCTGTTCTTTTTCGCAAGATAGCTTGAAAGCTATCAGCATCTGCTTCAGCAAACATGCCCGATGCGCTACAGAACCTCGGGAGCCCCAACAGCACCCTAAAGGCGTCATTGTACTGGACCCGAAGAACGTTGTAGGCCCTCTGCGTATGTCTAACCCACAGGCTGCACGTGTAGAAAGACTGGCAAAACGCCTTAAACAGAGTGAGTTTCACTTCCTTACTACATCGTGCAAACCTACGGGCCAGCATATTACATCGGATCGACAACGCTCTTCGCTCCCTTTCTATATCACCGTCATCATTCAAGTCTTCATTAACAATGTGGCCAAGGTATTTAAAATGCGTCACTCTATTTAGTGGTACACCATAAAGGCGTACCGGAGGAACTGTCCCAGGCTTTTTAGTACCTACCCTAAACACCACAAGTTCACTCTTCCGCACATTGTATACTAAACCATGAGACGTGGCGTACCTCTCACAAATCTCAAGCATCCGTCTGAGTCCATCAATCGAGGGACTCAGCAGCACCATATCGTCTGCATAACTAATACTATTGATAATTTTACCATCAATAGAGCATCCGATACCAGTGCTGCTGAGCTCCTCGATCAAATTATTGACGTATAGACTGAAGAGCGCCGGGGAAGTCAACCCCCCTTGCCTTACCCCACACTCCAACCCATACGCCCCAGACAACGCACCCGACCATCTGACCTGGTTGATTTGGTGGTCATACCAGTAGTCTAAGAGCTTAATAAGCTCATTAGGAAGACCTTGCTCCCGCAATTTCGACCATAATATATTATAATCAACCAGGTCAAATGCCTTGGAGAGGTCCAAGAAAGCCGCATACACGGGTGTGTTTCTATCAGTGTAGTACCTGACCGTGTGCTTGAGCGCCAGAATCGCAGTTTCCGTGGACAGCCCAGCTCTAAAACCGAATTGTGCATCATGTAAATTGAGCTGTCCAGTTACCCTTCGCTCAAGCACACCATCAAGCACCTTCGCTGTTACAGTAGCCAACGATATTGGCCTATAGTTATCCTTATCTGAGACATCGCCGGTCTTGTTCTTGACTATGGGCACAACTATCGTCTTCATCAGATCAGTTGGTAAATACGAGTGTCTCACACAAAGATTATACAGCATAGATAGGACTCTTGGGAGATGCGGACCGGCATACTGGAAGTGCTCTATGCTGAGGCCATCGTGACCTGGAGATTTGCCCCTGGTCATCGACTGTATGATGTTCCGTATTTCCTTTGATGAAATATAAACTGGGACACCAGACAATCTACTCTCAGCTACATCCCCCCGTCGCTCGCTCCGATTGAAGCCGCGAGGTCACTCCAAAATGCCTCCTAAACATATCCGCAATCTCCCCAGGCTCAGTCATGCCATTGACGCTCACCGGAACCGCAGGTTTAGGACTCAACCTTTGCGTGGATTTCCAAAATTTTTTAAACTGCTTGCCCCTATGTTCTGTTGCCAAAATGTTCATCTTAATTTGTTCCTCATTATCCTGACAAAACTTTAACTTTTGCTTAAAAACTTTTCTCGTCTCTCTCATTTCCACAAAAAGCTGCCCTATGTGAGGTTTCCCATGCCACACCCAGTTAAGAAAGGCCCTTCTGGCGTTCCCGTGAGCGTCCCTGACATACCTGTTCCACCCAACCACTGTACGCCGACCCCTCCCATCTCTTAACAAACTAGAGCTGCCTTCTGCCGCTTCCCGAAGCGACGTCACAATATCAATGTACAAGGTATCAATTATTTTACAATGTTCCTTGTTATGGCAAAAGTTATCACAACAATTTCCGAGTTCAGATGGGAAGTCTACATTTTTAAGTTTCTCCATGCATAACTTATAGTAACAGTCTTTTTGTGCTGCATCTCTTTCACCCCATATAGCCTTATCACCTATCCTATTCCCTAGTTTAGCTGATGGATTCGTTGGCATAACCATTCCAAGGTTAACTTGAATGGCAAGTGGAAAATGGTCAGACCAATAAATATCATGGTAAACTTCAACCTTCCCTAGCGTATTCCACGCCGCTTCAGACACCAAGCAATGGTCAAGCCAACGCTTGCTCCCGCAGACATCACTGATAAAAGTATAAGTGTCAGAGTCTATACCTAATTTAATGTGATCGGCACAGCGCCAACTCTGTTCATCACAAAAACTTAATAGTTCACGATTAAATAATTCACCAGGGTGCGCATTAAAATCTCCGAGCATGTATACATGCTCTAAATTCACAACCTCAACGATAGCAGCAATTTCACTGAGGCACTCACAGAACTCATTTAAGTTATCGATACAGTTAGTCTGCATGTACACACTAAACAATAACAACGTGCGATCGGCGCATGTCGCTTTGACGGCCGCGATACGATCACTCATACACGGTATTACCGAAACGGATGTAAATACCGATTTTCTCCATAAAAGAGCCACCCCTCCATATGGCCTTCCCTTCAATACCCCCGCCGATGTATCCACCGCAGATTTTCCAAAATAACCAAAGTTATCATCCAAATTACCCAGTATTGACAACTCATGCGGCAACAACCAGGTTTCCTGCAACGCAATGACATCCACAGACTTACAGAGATGTTGAGATAATAATCTTCCGAAATCCATAGTAGGTTAGTGAATTATAACATTAAGATAAGCAAAAATCTGCACAAATACTTGAAATACTTTGAAGAGACAAATAAAAGACAAACTATTTTAGTCGATCTTTCAAAATGATACAAAATCTTCCACTAAGTAGGATATGACTTCGAAAATTATTAATTGAATTTTCCTTCTAATATCAAAACCAACATTATAATATAAAACAATTCTCAGTCTCGAATCTCAGTATCTACACTTGTAAAACTCATTAAGTTGTCCCTAAATTGTGGCAGAACTTTTTTGCGGGGACCGAATTTTTGGCCAAACATCTTGATAACTCTTTTGGACGACCCTAAATGATTTAAGGTTGTTCCTTACTTCTTGTTCGGAGATAAAAACGAATGTCGCGTTTCAAATGTTTCTTGGGACCCAGATTTGGCTGGTTTTGTTCTAGTTATTTTGTTTTGTCATAGAATCTTGTTTGGAAGAAACAATCGAGATACGTTTTGTTTTTGAGAATGATATGTTTGGGGTATCTACCTATTGCCTTATTTCTAGAAACTGCAGGTTGAGCTGAAGGTATATAAATAAATAAAAAACCGGTCAAGAGCGAGTCGGAATCGCGCACCGAGGGTTCCGTTCCGATTTCTGAAAAAGTGTGTTATTTAGAGACATCGTTTTATTTTTCCTGTAATCTTTACATAAACTTCTATCACATAGAATAATTTCAGATTTTTCCCTTTGCAAACTTCGGAGATAAGGGGGGGGGACGGTATTTTTTTTTAGATTTTTCATCAAAAATCGAAAACTATGCGGCCTAAAAAAATAATAAAAAATGTTTAAAAATGTGCAAACAGTGCTCTTTCATATGATACCCCCCATACCCTAGTAGCCCAACTTTGAATTTTGAAGACCCCCTTTCAGCACCTGTTACAAAAAAAATATAAATATTTTTATTTCTTTTTTATTTGCAAAATAGTTGGGTAAACGTCATATAAAACTATTCCAAATTTCAAGTTGATAGCATTAGTAGTTCTTGAGATATTCAGCTGTGACAGACAGACAGACAGACAGACAGACTGAGTGAGACCATAAGGGTTCCTTTTTTACCATATCACATAAGGGACAATCACAAAATTGTATTATTCGCAGATGACACTTCCCTCATTTTTAAAATCAAACGTCAGTTAGTCAACTTTGAACAAGTTAACGATGCACTCTCTAGGGTTGTCCATTGGTTTAATGTAAATAATCTTCTCCTGAATGAAAAAAAGACTAAACTAATCAAATTTTCAACGCCAAATGTCAGGCAGCTAACTACCAATGTTCAACTTAATGGAATAGAGTTGGACCCTGTTGAGTCGACGGTTTTTCTTGGAATAACCATTGACGGTAAATGGGGCCCACACATAGAAAAATTGTCAGGAAGGCTTAGTTCGGCCGCCTATGCTGTTAAAAAAATTCGACAGATAACTGATGTGGATACAGCCAGAATTGTTTATTTTAGTTATTTTCATAGCCTTATGTCTTATGGGATTCTTCTCTGGGGAACCTGTGCGAGCATTAATACTATCTTTGTTTTACAGAAAAGGGCTGTTCGAGCCATTTACAATCTAGGTCCAAGGGATTCCCTTCGAGAGAAGTTCAAGGAAATAAATATTCTGACTGTAGCCTCTCAATATATATTTGAAAATCTATTGTATGTACACAAAAATATATCCAATTTTAAGAAGATGTCCGATATTCATTTCATAGTTTAAATACTAGGAATAAACACAATCTTGCTGTACATCGCACTCGTCTCCACAGAGTAAGCAACTCGTTCATGGGTCAATGTATATGCTTTTAAAACAAACTTCCCATTGACATTCGAAACTTGCCCATTAAACGATTTAAAACCTGCATTAAAACCAAACTTTGTAAAAAGGGCTACTATAAAATTTCTGATTATTTAGAAGACAAAAAAGCTTGGGTTTGAGCTATTCAATCAACTTTGTAATATATATAATACCAAAACTCATTATAATAAATAAAATGACAAACCTTTGTTAAAAAATTAATGTAAATTGATAAAAAATTAAAATTATTGTAAATGTGAGCACTATGTGGATCTTTTTTTTTTTCTTTTTTAGTTTTATTGATGGTCTGATATTTTTGAGTACTTTATGCGACCTACCCAAACGTCCTTTCTTTGGTATTGTTCGTCGAGTTATTGAGCTCCTGAAATCCTGAGTTGAGCTACACGATTGTTGACAAATGCTTGCACTGACTGGACAGGTCCACTCAAATTTTTATGGTTCTTTCCTCAAAAGACCATTTCAGACTGGATCTACATGGTCCTCACATGATCTGACCAAGATTATGTCTGGACTTTAAAAGAGACTTTGACCCCTGAGTTTCGCCATTTCTTCTCAAGGTAGTCAGATAGGAAATGTCGACTTCATCTAGCTTATTTAAAAAAAAAAAAAATATGACGTGTAAAAGTGATTTCGATATCCTATTTACAGAATAAACAATTTCATTTCATTTCATTTCATTTCATTTCACCATTTTGGTACGGAACCCTAAATTTATCCCAAGAACAAACTTAACACTGTAGTGGAAAAACATAGTCTCCCATACATTCCAACTGCAAATGTAAGTTGGTTGACTATTACTTGTAAACTTGAAAAGCCTACTTAGCTTTCCTGTTAACTTCTATATATATGCTACTACCGTGAATTTTTTCACACATCCAAAATGAACCGTTTAGCTGACAAAAGGGTGGGGGGGGGGGGGAGACACTTGACTATAAAAAAAATTACCACTGCAAAGAAACGGATCCCTAAATCGAAAAATTGTTTTAACAAACCCACAATATTTTTGAAAAACCAACAACACCCCACACCATGAGGTAGAGGAGAAAAAAAAACATCCCCACTTTACTTAAGTGGTGTCAAGACCACGCCGAACAAATTAAAATGGACACTCTGACATCTCATTGTTCTGAAAATTACTTCTAAAAATTCTGGCAATGTACTAATAAACTAAATATAAAGCAGAATCGGGCTGAATGCATTAACTCTGAAAGGGATCACCGTAACATTGCTAATATATTTAAATCTAGTTTTAAGGTAAGTCCACTTGTGTCTTCAGTAGCGACGCAATGCAATCTCCAGCCAGGTACTTCTACCACTATATAAATAAGAGCTAAAGATGTTAAGAGTATTATTGACTGCATGACTCGAGGTAGATCGCCTGGGCATGACAGCTTGAGTGTTGAACATTTACGGTATGCAGGCTGTCATGTACCCAGAGTATTGGCCATGCTTTTCTCCCTGTGCATGAGTCATAGGTATCTTCCTCAGGAACTCATGAGAACAATAGTCATACCAATAGTTAAAGGTAAAACTGCAGATATTTGTGATAAAACTAACTATCGTCCCATCTCCCTGGCAACAATTCTGGCTAAGGTAATGGATGGTCTGATTAACAGGTACTTAAGAAGGAACCTGAACCTGCATCACGCGGAATTTGGCTTCCAACCTGGCCTTTCGACTGAGAGTGCTGTTCTCTGTATGAAGCACACGGTCAGGTATTATTTAGATTTATCCAAAGCCTTTGATCTGGTTTGTTATGAGGTCCTGTCATCCTGTGGGATAAACTGCGTAAACAAAATGTGTCTACAGAATTAGTGGAAATTCTGAAATTTTGGTATAAAAGTCACTTAAATGTCGTTAAGTGGGCGGGTTGCTTGTCTGAGGAGTACAGGCCAGAGTGTGGCGTGAGGCAAGGGGGAATTTCCTCACCCACTCTTTTTAATGTGTACATGGACAGCCTGATTGGCGAGCTCAGTAGCATACATGTAGATTGTCATATTGATGGAGTCGCTGTCAATAATATAAGTTATGCCGACGACATGGTGCTGCTGAGCCCGTCAATTGGGGTCCTTCGTCATCTACTGAGAGTTTGTGAGCGGTATGCTGAGAGTCATGGTCTCAAGTATAATGCTGCTAAGAGCGAGTGTATGTTTTTTGGTCTTGGTGATAAAACCCCTCATGAACCTCCACCTATTTTCCTGAACGGTTCTCCTCTCACAAGAGTGAAAAAATTTAAATATCTAGGGCACATTGTCACCGATGATCTAAGGGACAATGAGGACATTGAACGTGAACGCAGAGCGCTGGCGGTCCGGGGTAATATGTTGGCTCGCAGGTTTGCTCGTTGCTCAGCTGAAGTCAAATTAGCGCTATTCAAAGCTTATTGTCAATCTTTCTACACGAGCAGCCTGTGGGTTAATTATACTCAAAGGGCATACAGCGCTCTGCGGGTACAATACAATAACGTCTTCAGGATGTTGTTGCGGTTGCGGTATAAAAATTTTTTTTTTTCATGATTTTCTTTTACCACTGTCGGTGTGATGAATATGTACATCCATGACAAATTACAGCTTTCTAGTACTAAGAGTCTCTGAGCTAAGCTGCGGACAGACATAGCGAAACTATAAGGGTTCCTTGTAGTTTCGCTATGTCTTTCCGACGGTAGTTGAACGAACTGACGTTCTTTTGTTGTTCTCTGCAACTTTAATTTATAAAACTAGTAGAAAGTGATTGTGAACGTCGTTATTCCGTGCAAATCAAAGTTCATAACTCAGTGTACAATCTGTGTTAAAATTATTGTGACACTTTTTTATTAATACCTTAAAACAGTTTTTTATACCACTAACTGAGTTTTTGTAATTTGTGTTGGTGACAAACAAAACAAGTGACCTTTGGACTCATTATGTACACCCAACGGCTGACGCTTAGTGCTGTATAATACATCTTACTTTTCAACATCATATCGTATAAGCACTCATAGATAAGTTGTGCATTGACTGAGTCGGTTTGAACCCAAGTTTACGATATACCCACACTTTTTGCAATTATTTATATTTTTGTTTTGTTTTTCTTATTTTGTTCGGGTAAATATGCCTAAAGTTGTATGCACTCCACCGAACATAAGTTCCCAAAAAGCTGTCCTTATCGAGTCGGAAGTTGTAGATATGGTTGTTGAAACCCCGCTCTCTCGTGACCAGGATTCGGAGAAAATTATTTCTTCAAGGGGCAAACGTCCGAGATTACCTGACTCACCGCAGGAACAAGAACTTACTGAGCACGTCATTCACTCCGAGACCTTTACAGCGGAAATCATTGATACTATCCGTGTCGAGATACACAAAGCTTTAACTAATGAGATAGCCGCCACCATAAAAAACTGCGTTACCACCGAACTTTCGAAAATTAATGAACATCTTTCTTCACTGCCAGGGCTGGCCATATCAGTTCAATTTATGAGTGACGAGTTCGACCGTATTAGTGCTGAGTTTGCCGTCAACAAAGATAAAGTTAAGGTTTTGGAAAAGGAAAACGATACCCTGCGGCAATCTGTTCAGGATTTATCATCTAGACTGAATGCACTGGAGCATTTTACCCGTCAGGAGAACGTTGAGATTAACGGTGTTCCCGAAAATAATAATGAAAATATAATAAAAACAGTCAGCAACTATCCAACGCCGTCTCTAATACCATCCAAGAACAGGATGTGCTTTCTGCTAACAGAGTTAGGAAAATGGATACGAAAAATAATCGACCTAGATCAATTATTGTCCGGTTTAAGAATACAGGCATCCGGGACGGACTGTTGGCTTCAGTTGCGAACTTCAACAAAACTCACAGCGATATCAAGCTGAACACTCATCACCTTGGTTATGGGGGTGAAAAATGCCCGGTATTTGTATCGGAGCACCTATCTCCATCAAATAAGGAAATTCATGCTGCTGTTCGGAAGGTCGCCAAAGAAAAGGCGTACCAATTTGTTTGGATTCGTGATGGGCGTATCCTTGTCCGGAAGGAAGAAAAAATGCCAGCAAAGCATATCAGATGCCTTGATGCTGTCAAGTTACTTTAAACCTGCTTTATTGTCATCCGATAACTCTTGTTTGGTGAAACTTACTCTTAAATTCATGTTTTTAATTGTTGTTAACAAATATTTCCTTTTCCATACACACTTACTCATAATGCTTTTTTTAAATATGTTATCCTCTAAATTGTCAAGTAAGTCAACTCCCATAACTATTAGAACACGTTTTTATAATTTTATTCACTGCTACCCCCTTACCTTGTTCCCTCCAACAGCGTTCTGTTATTCCGTCGTTGACCCCCCACCCCCCTTGTCTCCCTACTTCAGAGCAATCTACCAGAAATCCACAATTTGTTTTCGATAACGTTGATGAAATAAACTCCATTTTGGATGCGGTGTCGGTTGCAAAATCTCATCTTTGTGACGTTGATGACATTACTATCCACATACCTAAACCAGAACAGTATCTCTCATTTATTCACCAAAACATAAGAAGCATTAGACGCAACCTTCCCGCTTTCCAAACATTACTCAGCAGGAGTAATATAAATTGGGACCTCATTATCTTGACAGAATGTTGGCTGCCTTACACTCAGGTCATTCCTTCTCTTAATAACTATATCTCACACTCTACCTCTACTAACACTACCCAAAACGAAGGTGTGGTAATTTATCATAATTGTAGCATGAAATTATCAGTAGAAGAACCTTTACTTCTAGATGCAAACTGTCTTTTAGTAAAAATAAGTATAGACACTGTTATTATAGCAATTTACCGTCCTCCGGCGCAGAAAAATATCTCTGGTTTTTTGAACTCTCTGAACGAACTCCTCTTAAAATACGCATCTACTAAAAATATTGTGTTGGTCGGTGATATCAATATTGATATTACAGAAAATAATTCTGACTCTCGATCTCTTAGTTACCTTAACTTGATGGCGTCCCACGGCCTACTTCCAGCCCACAACTTTCCCACACATGGACGTACCTGCCTTGACCATGTAATCCTAAAAACCAAACGGAGTGCGCATTGTTTCGTTATGCATTCTTCAGTGACTGACCATGACAGTACCTCCCTTTTCGTGAATTTGTCAACACGACCTATCCACCCGAAGAAATTCACAAAAGTTATTAACTATAGTGGCTTAGATGATGCTATGAGTGCACTGGACTTATCACCATTGTACGCCATGAGCGACGCTAATTTAGCAGCTTCATTTCTTATTGATACTTTAACTAATGTCATTTCTAATCATACTAGTGTTGTCCCTGTCAGTAACCGTCGTCGTATCATTAAGCCTTGGATCACTCCAGGACTTTTGAGATGCTCAATTAATAGAGACAACCTTCATAAAAAAGTGAAAAAGTATCCGAATGATGAATCATTACAAATCACGTACAAAAGATACCGTAACTTTTGTAACGATCTATTAAAAAAAATCAGACAAGAATACGAGAAAGAGGAGATTCGTAACGCGAAGCATAATAGCAAAAAGCTTTGGAAGGTCATTAAAAAAATTACTGACACAGACAAACCTAAGCCGCCCGCCCAGGAACTAATAAAAGTTGCAAATCCTCAAGAGTCTGTCAATGAGGTAAATCATTTCTTTTCTAATATTGGTAAATCCCTTGCTGAAGAAATATTAGATCATCACGTTCCTATCCCTACCAGTGTTTCTGTCGCTCATTCACATTCAATGGCTTTTCTTCCCACAGATGAAAAGGAGGTAGACTCCCTTATTTGTAACCTAAAAAACACCTGCTCTGAAAGTGTTGACCTCATTTCTTCTCGGTTCATTAAGCATTACAAAAACTACCTGGTTCCCCCACTTACCCAATTATTTAATCTAGCATTTTACACAGGCACCTTTCCCTTTCCTTTAAAAAAATCACTTGTACATCCTATCCACAAGGCTGGGGACAGAGGCTGTGTCAACAATTATAGGCCGATCTCCATTCTACCTACTCTTTCCAAACTATTAGAACGCCTCATGAACAGCAGACTTACCGAATACTTGGAACGCAATAACCTCTTATCACAGGGTCAATTTGGATTCAGGGCTGGAAAATCTTGTGCCGACGCTGTTCATGAGCTGACAGATCATCTTGTGAAGGGCCTTGATGGTAGAAAGAAGGCAATTGTCATATTCCTTGACCTTGCCAAAGCGTTTGACACAGTCTCTGTACCTTGCCTTCTAAACAAGCTGGAAAACATGGGAATCAGGGGTCTACCATTAAAACTCTTCCGTGACTACTTATCTGATCGGTTCCAGAGGGTTAAAATAGGTGATTATGTTAGTGACGACCTACCTGTCACTTTTGGTGTACCACAGGGAAGTGTGATCGGGCCCTCCCTCTTCCTTGCCTACATAAACGATCTCTGTAACCTACAGCTACCACACGGTAAAATCATATCTTTTGCCGATGATACGGCACTACTTTTCACAGCAGACTCATGGGCTGGCGTCTACCATTACGCACAAAAAGGTTTTGATACGGTATTAGCCTGGTTAAAAATAATGTCCTTACCCTTAACGTTGATAAAACCAAGTATATAGCTTTCTCCCTCACTAACAAACGGAATGAGTCGTTATCCCATTTCCAGATTACAGCACACTCTTGCATTGACTCAAATACTAGCACTTGCTCCTGTTCCGTTCTCCAAAAGACTACCTCTATTAAGTACCTTGGAATTATAATAGATAATAATTTAAGCTTCCAGCCACACATAGACTGTCTTACATCAAGAATTCGCAAACTAATATTTCTGTTCAAAAGTCTTCGTCACGTAGCGGACACTGAGGTAATAAGATGTGTATATTATGCGATGTGTCAGTGTCTACTGACATACTGCATAACATCATGGGGGGGTGCTCCCAAATCGAATATTTTGAAGCTGGAAAGAGCCCAGCGGGTGGTTCTGAAGGTGGCCTGTTTTCTGCCATACATGTATCCTACTGTTGATCTCTACAAACACTTCAAAGTCTTGTCAGTAAGGCAACTATTTGTTCTTTACACTGTTCTCAAGAAGCACTCCTCCTTAATATTTGATCCCAGCTCGATCTTGGGTAAACGCAGAAAATACTCTGTTTGCAATACAGCTAAGGGTCTAAAAACGAGCTTCTCTCATAGATTCTATTCATTCCTAGGTTCCCACCTATATAATAAAATTAATCGCGTTACCACGATTTATCACCTTACTAAAAAGGCATGTAAGAGTACCTTAGTTGAGTTGCTCCTTAACTTAGATTATGTAGCAACTGAGGAATTACTTACTCATCCAAAATAGTCCGTCCCGTCTAATTTCCCCACACAGTAATTCACACATTTTTCCGCTTCCTTATTGTTTGTGTATTTTATTTCTGATTTGTTTTTTATCTTTTATCTTAATGTGATTTAAATATTGTTATATGCTCAACTCGTTCACATTTACGATATAAAATTATGTTAACATTCCGTGTGGTGGGACCCTGGTGATCTGCTATACAGGTATTCCTAGTGCAGACACCAGTCTCTCACGAACTTTGTCATTTAATTTTTAAGCTTGTTTTAATTAATCTTGTTGACTACGGAACCCTAAAATTGATATATATGAGATTGATAAACTCCAACATCGTTTGACCGATCACCATGAAATTTGGCATAATTACGTATTCTTTCATGGTGTAGGTTTATTCAGGGTGTCTCGAACGTAGTGGTCCAAAGACACATGGGGTAATGCGGAGGTGCCCACCTATAATTATTTCTTTTTCAAATCTGGGCTTAGAAAGTTTCGCTAAAGTTTAATAGAAAGCTAGAAAAGAAAAGTAAACATAAAATCTGAAGCGTTGCAGAGCCACACTTAACGTAAATAGGAATATAATCTTGTGCCTACACTATCAAGGCATCTTCCAACCAGATTTGAACTCGCTAAGTCGAAAATTTTGTTCACAACGTCGAAAAATCCAAGTGAAAGTGCAAAATTTCTTGGAAATGATTAAACTGTTGAGAGAATCCCAACTTTTATTTTTTTAAATGATATGTAGGTGGCCACCTCCGCTTTACCCCTTTGGATCACTACGTTTGAGACACCCTGTATATAGCTTTTTTATGCCTACCTCCACGCGGACAAATCCGCGGGTAAATGCTAGTGACCTAAAATTATTTCTGTCAGTGAAAGGGGCGTATCAGTAGTACCGCGGTGATTTACGTCTCTGGGAAATATGCTCATAAAAAATACCTATACAAAGACGGGGAAAATAATTAATAAAAATAATCGGGGTAAAAAACAACGTCGTAAGTCAATCTTCTAAACAATTAATTATCCTGACTGTATATACGATAATATGTTTATTCCTAAGGTCAAGTAATCTCTCACAAATATCAGCACAAGTTTCCTGATACGGATATCCCCTGATCCCGATCGAATCAGACATCTTAGCCGTTAGGCAGTTTAATTGAATATTTAATGGATACAGCCATACTGTAATTTCACGGGTTGGATCAATCAATTAATCCCGCAATGGTAAATGGACCGCGAGGATCGACTGAGATTACGGTTTTTGTGTCAGTATAGAAGTGGAAAAGTTAGTATCTAGTTGTTTTTATAAGTGGTTAGAAAGGGCTCCTGGCTATAAATAATAACAGCCACTTGGATCGATAGATGGTTAAAAGCTACACTTGCCGCAGTCGCTTCTTGGATGGGTGATCATCCATTATATATCGGGACCCTTCCGTGCCTCTTAAAGCACATTAAGCCATTTGTCCCGCTTGTCATTTGTAGATCTTTTCATCTTTGACAGTCGTTACGGGTAGTCAGAAGCCCAAAAGTCTGACAACCAGTCTTACCAAAGATATTGTGTTACCCGGTAACTGTGTTGTGGAAGTCAGATGGACAGTCGTTCCATGTAAAATACTGGTATTTAGCTGCATCAGGTTAGACTGGAAGCCGACCCCAATATAGTTGGGAAAAGGCTAGGCTAATTGGTTTAGTAAAAGCTATATTATGTCCAGAAGTAGACTGCGATAGACAGAGAACAAAATAATTTAAGGAATAAAGAGTCTTTTATGTTAATGAAGACAAGTCTTACAGTCAGTTTCTTCAACAACAACGAAAGTAATCAGTAAAAATTAGAGGCAAAAGTAACAATAAAAGCAACAGCTAAAATTGTGAAGAAACAAAATTAACCGTTACTTTGACTTTGTGACGTTACTTTGGCTGTTACTTTTGATGAAGAAACTGGCTGTAAGCGTTGACGTCATGACGTCAACGCCGTCTGTCGCTGGAAGCCAGCGCTGGGGCTCTGTCTCGGATGGGATCGCAGCATCATGCTGAGCGATGGCCGTTTTGCGTGGATGTGACGCATATTTTCCCCCAACTTGTTCTTTTCGTTTTTGTGTTCTTTATTTGCATGATGTTTACCGCAAATAAATGGAAGATGTGAGTGGAAACGACGGCAGGGGACGCCCTAGGAACACATACAGGGTATAAGTGTAAACAGTGGCAATCTTTTAAGGGGTCATTGTACTCATAATTATGAACAACTTTTACCAAACTTGAAATCGCGAAAAAAATATCAGCTGTTCCCTACATTTTGACGAATTATGCGAACATAAATGTACATAGATTTGACTGATTTTGTTTTCGCGATTTCAGGTTTGGTCCTTTAGTAAAAGTTGTTCATAATAATGAGTACAATGACCCCTTAAAAGATTGCCACTGTTTACACTTATACCCTGTATTGTGACCTTATCGGTGATGTTCAAAGGTCAGGTGCGTAGTACTCGCAACCGGCGTGCGTGTACTCGTATGACCAGATGTATGGACGTAAACGAAGCAAAAGGAGTATGTAAGTATCGTAGTACAGTAGTACCCAACTAATATGGCTTATCGATGTACCTGCGCAGAAGATGAATTTTCAAAGCGCGGGAAATGCTATTGACCAATCGGCACGCTCCACGCTTTTTCCTGTACCGCTATTGGTCGGTAACTGCCGCCATGTTAGCGCGCGCCGCTTGACAGCCGCCATACTTGCGAGTGAGACGGAACTAAAAGCTGCAGTGTATTATGAACCTTATAGTAGTGATCTAAGGTTGATTGTAAATTTTAAGCATTCTCGTTAATCTTCGGGGCCATGCTTTCTTTTCTGTGCGAACGAAGATTCACGACGCGCCTTATCAGTTGGGTACTACTGTAAGTGGCTTTATGTAGTTTCTAACTACCCCCATAGGAAGAAGACGTAAGTTTATGTGAGTATGTTTACCGCAAATAAACGCATTGTCTTTCTTTTCTTTCGTTTTAAAATTAAAATCAGAGTTTAATTATCAAAATAATAAGTGACATAGTAACAAGATTTATGGATTTTTCCCAACAATCTATCTGCTTTTATAATATTAACGCTTTTTCGTAGATATTGAAACGGTAACATAAGCCCAGCTTTTCGGCTAATCCTACAAAAATAAGCGGGGTTAAAAAATCTATAACGACAATATCCAACAAATATTAATAATAGAATCCCTTCGAGTTGCTTGAAACGTAAAAAATATTTATTACTCTCAGAGGTAAAAAAAATCTATAAAATTGGTGGAGGAGTAAAATTAAATTGTATGGAAGAATTTAATGTTTGTTTAAGTAATACCTTTTGTATTGAAAATACCGTTTACGGTTAGACTAGCAACTTGTTTTCAATCCCGTCAAACGTCGTCAATATACTTATGAACCCCATAGGTTCATGTCAATGTGTGCTCGAATGTCAACCGTACCCCATAGGTTCACAAGCCCGCGGTCGCCATTGGATAGTGGTATTTAACGTTTATATTTTTTTATTTGACATAAAAAAAGTACACAGATACAGGTTGATACTTAACATTAGCGTGGAATAGCCTGCCTGGTACAAAATAAAAGTTCCATGAGCCCCATCATGCTATATCAATAATAAACTAGACTAATACAATTAATTTTGAGGTTAAGAAACGTGGGGAATAAAGCAAAAGGGATTCAAATTATATATACATGATATACGTTTATATACATATTATGTAAAGTTTAAAGTTTTTTCTCCTTATGTACACTTGGTGTAGGTACGTCTGATGTTTCAGAAGTTAATTTTAATTACATCTTTTAAAGATTATAAAACACTATCGAAAACGGGTCTTATCGCGATATTCTTTTTAACGAGGTAAACAGGTACCTACTTGTTTCCCGACGTTTTCGATAGTGTTTTATAATGTGTACAAATCGCGAAAGTTTAAAAAGTTTAATCTTTTAAAGATGTTACTCATATTTTTCAGAACAGTCATAAACTGAACCGTAAAGCTTCCAACTTGATGCTATAAAGAGCTCTCTACCAGCCAGGACTCTTTTGCAAATCATTTTCCCTAAATGATCGACTTTTACGACATCTGGGCATCCGAGCATCCCTAAGAAGATAAGAGTTATTCTGTGCAGTTGTAGTAAATAATAAATCAATAGATTACAAAAGAAGATTCCTCAGTAGCGGCCCAGAGTCTGGATGTGTGCCCGGTTGATGGCAGTAGGCTCGCCCCCCGTTACATCGGACTTAAACATATCTGGCGAAATGTAGGTACGACTCTGCCTAATCCTGAAAAACGGGGGAAATAGGCGTAATGTTATGTGGCCTAGAAAGTAAAATAGACTTTATACCATTCCCCCTCTAAAAAGCTTATTTTATTCACTGAAAACAGTGAATAAAAAGCACTTTTACTCACTGTTTTGATGTTTGAAAATGGAACACACCAATGTATTCGACCACAAATTTAGAGTACCTAGGCTAGATACGGCATTTTATTAGATAGTATGAAAACCGAACGTGTCATCTTTTTTATACCTACGATAACTTCACCCCAGCCATTTAGTGATACAGTGCTGAGAGTAAACATAATTGTTTCAATCGCTAAGCGTCACTGAGCTAACAGACTTTTTTTTAGTACGAACAGTCGAACATGCAGAGCACGCTTGGTCGTGGCTTGCCGTATCTAGTGTAAGTGTAATTTGTGTATTCGACCTATATTGATGTGTTCTAAATTCAATTTGATTGGTCGACATTTTCGACAAGGAGTTTAGCATTAGAATAAAAACTGTTTTATGTTCTTTGAATACTGTAAGTACGAACACAAAGTTTGTTTAGTGTTGTTCTAATCGATTAAAAATGAATTCTAGTGATGAAGATGTGTTAACACCTGAGTTTATGAAAGAGAGGGCGGCCGATATAGTGGAAAACTTGCTACCCAAAAATCACGGCTGGTTAACTTCAAAGCCAATTTAGCTTTCCTTTTTCTTCATTATATGTCTATTTTTACTTAAATCTTTCTTTTTCTCGTAGTCATGGTATAAAGTATAGTATGCAACTCTTGAATAAAACGGATTTATATCGAGGGCCATGAATCACTCGCGTCGCTCAGGATTCTAACACTTGAATCACTCGCTACGCTCGTGATTCAATCATGATGAATCACTCCCTACGGTCGTGATTCAATCGTTAGAATCCTTCACTAGCTGGTGATTCATCTATGGCCCTCGTTTTAAATCCGTCCTTTATTCACTAATTGCATAATATACTATTATACCATTCCCCATCTAAAAAGCTTATTTTACTCACTGAAAACAGTGAATAAAAAGCACTTTTACTCACTGTTTTGATGTTTGAAAATGGAACACACCAATATATTCGACCACAGATTTAGAGTACCTAGGCTAGATACGGCATGTTATTAGATAGTATGAAAACCGAACGTTTCATCTTCTTTATACCCTATGATAACTTCACCCCAGCCATTTAGTGATGTGCTCAAAGTAAACAGAATTGTTTCAATCGCTACGCGTCACTGAGCTAACAGACTTTTTTTTAGTACGAACAGTCGAACATGCAGGGCACGCTTGGTCGTGGCTTGCCGCGTCTAGTGTAAGTGTAATCTTTGTATTCGACCTATATTGATGTGTTCTAAATTCAATTTGATTGGTCGACATTTTCGACAAGGAGTTTAGCATTAGAATAAAAACTGTTTTGTGTTCTTTGCTGTCCTTAGTAAATTGGCGCTATTTTGAATACTGTAAGTTGTACGAACACAAAGTTTATTGTTACTTTAATCTTTAATTTTGTGTTTGTTTAGTGTTGTTCTAATAGATTAAAAATGCATTCTAGTGATGAAGATGTGTTAACACCTGAGTTTATGAAAGAGAGAGCGGCCGATATAGTGGAAAACTTCCTACTCAAAAAATCACGGCGGGTTTACATCAAAGCCAATTTAACTTTCCTTTTTCTTCATTATATGTCTATGTTCACTTAAATCTTTCTTTTTCTCGTAGTCATGGTATAAAGTATAGTATGCAACTCTTGAATAAAACGGATTTATATCGAGGGCCATGAATCACTCGCGTCGCTCAGGATTCTAACACAGGTTTTTTTTTTTTTGTTTTTTTTTTGCAGTTTTTTTTACATAAATGAAGTGCTGCGAACACACAATGCAATTTTACATTGAAATAATGAAAATGTAACTGAAAAAAAATTTGAAAAAATGAAAATTTTCCTGAGAAAATTTCCGGTGGAATATGATTGAAAATGAGGAGCTGAATGCACCCTGTTAGTTTGCGGAGGGCTGTCCCTTACACCCTGTATAACTTAACTTCTATATAACTTTTAATTAGACGATTGAAGATTTTGTCTTACGTAAAACGATAACACAAAAATGTTGGTCATGGGCTCTCGTACCATTTTGGTGATCACTCACAAATGCAAAGCTCATCTTAGGCCTCGCGGACTATACCTACTTACTCGTACCTAAGGGCTTAGACAAATGGCTTCGGAGCGATTCTATTTCTACAATCACTACAGCTTCAAAGTAAATAAATAAAAAATAAAAATAAAAATATTTATTTGACACTAGGAAATACATGTTACAATCAAGTTATAATAATAGCACACTAATGTATTGTTACAAATCAGATCCTAACCCCCAAACTAGGCCTGGACCTGTATTTTGGGGGTCAGCGTTCAGCCATGGGTTCTATTTCCAATCTAACAGCATTTAAGAAGAGTGTCAGTAGAAGTTAACAGCCAAGGTTATTGCCATTTGGTAACACATATAGGTCAAAATAGCTTTCATTACAGAAGAAGGTAAAACACATAAAATATGTAGGGATTAAAATTACAAAAAGAAAGTAAAAATGCTAAAAATTATTTGTATTTGATTTCTGTGTGTGTAATTATGAGAGTTGATGAGTATATGTGTGTATGCGGTGGAAGTGTGTTGTGTGTGTGCAAGGGAGTGAGTGAGTGTCTGGTTTGGTTCGCACCTTTGAATGTGTGTAAGGACGGGAACAAGTAAGAATAGATGACAAGTAAGAAACGGGAACAAGTAAGAAAGTGACATTGACATCGCTAGCATATCAACCCCGTACATTTTTTTGTCTTTTCTACTAGTATCATCTCTAATCGAATGTTACTTCGTCTAGGTCCTAATCTAATCCATTGAATTTTATTAAATAAATTTTGTATTTTAACGTCTGTGATAAAAACTGTAGACTCTAGGTATTCTAAAAATGTATCACTATCAGTTTTTTAGGGTTCCGTACCAAAATGGTAAAAAAGGAACCCTTATGGTGTGACTCAGTGTGTCTGTCTGTCTGTCTGTCTGTCACAGCTGGATATCTCAAGAACTACTAATGCTATCAACTTGAAATTTGTAACAGTTTTAGATGACGTTTACCCAACTATTTTGCATATAGGAAAGAAATAAAAATATTTATGTTTTTCTTGCAACAGTTGCTGAAAGGGGGTCTTCAAAATTCATAGTGGGGCTACTAGGGCATGTTGGATATCTTATGAAAGAGCACTGTTTGCACATTCTTACACAGTTTTTTTATTTTTTTTAGTCCGCATAGTTTTCGACTTTTGATGAAAAATTAAAAAAAAATACCGTCCCCCCCTTATCTCCGAAGTTTGCAAAGATAAAAATCTGAAATTATTCTATGTGATAGAAGCTTATGTAAAGATTACAGGAAAAATAAAACGATGTCTCTAAATAGCACACTTTTTCAGAAATTGGAACGGAACCCTCGGTGCGCGAGTCCGACTCGCTCTTGACCAGTTTTTCTTCCAAGCAGAGAGTATTTTGAACGATCTCTGGTCATGTTGGCCCTGCAAATATGATTAGATCCTCACCTTCGCCGCGGTCTACCTTGACGGCGATGTCCTCCCTGACGCGTCCAGTGAGTGACGATCTTTGCCCATCTCTCCGGGTGCATTCGTGCGACGTGGTCAGCCCCTCCCACTTCAGCCGGGCTGTTTTTTTTTAAATTATGGAGCGCAGGGTGGTGTTTCTAACTCGATCTGTAATCTCGCTTCTTCGATCATCTTCTTCTTCTGAAATCACGAAAAAAAATCTGCTGTTCCCTACATTTATGCTCTCGTTAAAATGTAGGGAACAGCTGATTGGTCCTCATATTAGAAGTTGTTCATGACATTGAGTACAATGACTCCTTAAGAGATTTAGTGTAATAGATAGACGTTATTATAGTAAGAAAGCTCTGTGAAATCCTGTCGATATCTGATTATTGCTGTGTTCCGATTTTAAGGAAAGGTCGTCAGTGAGATTATATTATAGGCTCTTGAGGCTTTTCATCTCACGGGCATTATTTTGCAGGCATCCATAAACCAAGATTATCATTTTCCAACCTACAACATAAAAACAACTTCTAAGTATAATTCTATTAAAGGTGACACCAGGGTAAGACGTTCATTGCCTCTGAATCTCTCAAAAATCTAAGGATTTAAACTAAATCTTTTAATTTAAATAAAGAAAACGTCTCGAATTTTCGGCGAAAAGTTTGACAAAAAGAAAACTCAATTTCATTCGTAATTTGCGGATAATAAACAGATTGAAGCTTCGGTTTTTTTTCGGAATACTTCGGGAAAGATCGACTGAAAGAAAAGGAAGAAAGTCGGAAAGCGATTGCTTTCAGGAGAGTTATGGGGTAATAAAATAGGTAATGGTAGTTTTACGGTTTCTTCTGTAACTTAGCCGGTTTTGTGTCCTTTGATAAGGTTTCTGTGCTTATATTAAAGCCAATGAAAAAACTTCGTTTCCATTAATAAATTCGTCGTAAAAACATCCCATAGTTTTTCGATTTCCCCTTAATTTACATTTCAACAACGTAACCGCGAATCGAATATGAAAACTTTTTTATAACATCGCCACACCCCATACAGCTTAAACAATAAAGCAGAAATCGCTTAAAAGCTGCGCGCCCATTAAACCCGATTCCGCTGTTGATGTTTGGAATTATTTTTTCATCTTTTTTGAAGCGATTTTCTTGCTGTTGGCGTACATGCTTTTCTGTTTAATCTGAAAAATATGGGTTGTATTTTTGCTGCCTCAAGTGCTTGTTTGGAAATTAACCTATTCTTTAGTGAAATTTAAATTGAATTCAAAACAAAAGTTGAATTCAATTTTCATTTTTAAGGTTTCTGACTAAGAATAAAACTGGCTGTTTACACGATCCAGGGACCACTTTGGTTACCTATTAAAAGGGTTTTGGATAAGGTTTTTCTAAGCAGTTAAACAAACCCATATGATGTGGGTAACCCTTTAGAACGGCTTAAATTAAACCGTTCAAAAGGGTTAAGCTTCAACTCTCTTTAAAAGGATAACAGCGTAACATTCCGACTCGGAGCAATGTAATATGATCTCTCGATGATGGGCATACATTGCAAATTGCTAATATGGTTACCCATACAAAACCCTTATATTATATATATCTTAACGACGGGGTAACCCTTTCACTTGGTTTCAAGAATAGAACCTATTTAATGGGTAATCCATATTGAAGGGATAACCCTTTTACTGGATTCCAAAGCCCATTCCAGGACCCATTCGAGGAGTTACACATGATAAAGGTAACCTCATAAACGGCTTAACCCTTCGAAAGACTTAACTCTTAGCCGGCGTTGTAAGGCTCCTTATAATATCATAAACCATTCAAGCAAGTCATATATTGCTAAGCGTTCACACCTAACACACCACAAATGCGAACATACCACATATGCGTTAATAATTCAGTGTTGATAATAACATACCACTGAATACCTTATAATCATACATACTATTTGAAACATTTATCCACTCTAGTGTACAATCATTTCCACAGAGCAATAAAAACATAGAGGGAGCATTAAGAAGGCGAACGCTGAAATTTATCCGTCTCTTTCTTTATTTATGAAACATCATATGAGTTAGAAAGAGAACTCAATAATTTTCCTTCTCTTCTTTTTAGGGTTCCGTACCTCAAAAGGAAAAAACGGAACCCTTATAGGATCACTCGTGTGTCTGTCTGTCTGTCTGTCTGTCTGTCCGTCTGTCCGTCTGTCACAGCCAATTTGCTCCGAATCTAATGGACCGATTAAGTTAAAATTTGGTACACATATGGATTTCTGTGACCCAAACACGTACAGCTAAAATAAATATATGAATTTTGAATATGAGAGTCACTTTTAGGGGGAAAATAAGAAAATTAAAAAAAAAAGGTTTGTAAACTGTACCGTGTAACATATCAAATGAAAGGGCTTACTATGAGGGTCTCAAATATATTTTTTTTATAATTTTAAAATATATTGTTTTAAAGTTATTTAAGAAAATAGACGAAAATGGACCATTCCCCCCCCCCTTATCTCCGAAACTACTGAGCCTAAAATTTTGAAAAAAATATAGTAAATAGTTCTATACCTGTAGATTACAGGAAAACCTATAAGAAGTCTGTGGTCTTAAAATAACATGGTAAATCTATATATATAAAAAAATCAAAGTCCTGACTGAGTCACTGACTAATATATCAACGTACAGCCCAAACCAATGGACCTAGAGACTTGAAATTTTGCACATAGATACCTTATATAGTGTAAACATGCAATAAGGAAGGATTTTTGGAAATTCTATCCCTAAGGGGGTAAAATAGGGGATGAAGGTTTGTATGAAAAATCCTATCCCTTGAGTTAATAGACTTGAAACTTAGCACGAATATTCATCTAAGTAAATTATAAAGTTTATCATTTTGAGTTTTCCTAAACTACCCCCTAAAGAGGGATTGGGGGTGTCAAAGTTTGTATGGAGGAATTTTAACACGCGGTCCGATTAACTCAAAACTCAGTTTTTATACTTGAGACCAAAAATGAAGACTAACGTGTATCAGGGTTTTCCAAAAATCTACCCCTAAGGGGTGAAAAGTTAATTTTATAGCGGATAATTTTATTGGGGGCTTGATTAACTCTAAAATTGGTGTAAATAATGTTTGAGTCAAGTTATGGAAACATACCAGACGATTTTTCAAATTCTTTATCTGTGTTCGTGAAAACAGAGATACAGTTTATATGAAAAATCTTATTAATTTGGTTAATGAACTTGAAACTTAGCACAAATACTTGCATAAGTAAGTAATAATGTTTGTCATTATTAGTTTTTCAAAACTACGCCTCAAATGAGGTTTAGGGATGTTAAAGTTTGTATAGAAGAAAAGCGCAGTCCGATTAAAAAAATGGTACTTTGAGTCAAGTTAGGAAACTTGCCAAACAAATTTTCATTGATTTTGACGGCATATAGCTGATGTTTTAAGAAGTAACTAAGGCTATTTTTATTTTAGAAAAATAATTAGGGTTCCGCGCAAGAAAGTTAAAATCCATGAAATCAGACAACCACGTACAGTCCAGTACAAACTTACTAAGCCTCCGCTGTCTATTACGGCTATAACAACAAATAATAAAAATAAAGCAAAGTTAAAAATTTAAGGGGTCGGTCCCCATACAATAAACTTTTCATTTTGAAAAAAAAAAAAATAATCTAGCATGTGGGGTGTCATCGTCAAGAACTCATTGAGCAGAGTACAAACATATTTTTTTTTATCTTCTAAAATTAAGAAATAGGGGCCCGCAAAAGTTGTAAATTTTAGACCATTTTTGTACGAGCTCTAGCGCAACAATTCAACAAATTAGGAATTTGAAACTTCTTTATACCATGTAGGTACCATAAATACTGTATTTAAGCAACAATACTGAAAACGGCGATTCATAAGGTATTTTGTTTAAACATGGGTGATTTTCTGCAACTGCAAAAATAACCTTGTAATTCACAGTATCATTATAAAATAAGTAAAAAGTTATCTTTGCGATTGTTAAACATATAATATGGTACGGAACCCTTCGTGCGCGAGTCCGACTCGCACTTGACCGGTTTTTTTTCAGTCGTTAGATTACCGTGAAGACGAGAAAATTTTATGGCCGGACTCAATGTCAGTACTGTAAGGTGACTTACGTGTCTACGGTTGATATTATCCTAAAGGATGATTTCCACCAAACGGCTCGCATTGCATCGGATCGGAACGGATTTTACAATCATTAAATAATATTAAATCGTGTACACAGTATTTAAATTCTATATTACCAAGCCGCGCACAGCAGCTTGACCGCGGTCGTCTTCCTAAAAGAAAGTATGCTGCGATGCGCGATCGGCTCCTTTCGCCTGTACATGGTAGGAATTAAACTATTTGACAAGGCGCAGAAACGGATACGTTCGCAAGTGACGGTACAGAGAATCTACTCCCTAACTCCGTCCGTCTGTCCGTCCATCCGTCAGTCCGTCCGACCGTCCGTCCGTCAGTCCATCCGTCGACTTAGCGATCCATGAAAACAAGTGTAAAAATAAAAATTTTCGGAAGGACAAAAATACATCGGGAGTAGGGACAACTGTCAAATCGTGTTGTCAAATGTCATTCATACTTCGTTCGGGGCCGAACCAATCATCCATCCGTAGGTGATACGGAGTTGGAAACGCCCTTTAACGAAGGCCGAAACTACGGGCTTCGTGCATAGGGAGTAGACCCCCAGAGCCGATCGTATGCGTCGACATCCTGCTGAACGCGATCGGCTGTCGCCGCATCCGTTCGTATCCTTTCCGATCCGTTACGATGCGATCCGTTTGGTGGAAATCATCCTTTAGTCGATATCTATATTATAGTTATTACTCTGTAATAATTTCTAACATCGTAGTGTTTCGAAAGTGCCAATTAACATCGTATCACTCTAGTGGCATTGAATTGACACCTCGATAACAAGGAGGTTGTTACTGTTGAATTATTAGAGATATTGAAGCTTTTGATTTGGTATTAACTGTGTAATTTGAAGATGGTTAGTGGCTTTGAGAGAACGTCGCATTATATTATACTGCTACAAGAACCATTTGGCGAACGAATGACGTTGGCAGTGTGCAATTGTTTTGTGAAATGTATTGAAAAAAAGTCGGTTAAGGCTGCGTTTCCAATGACGCGGAGCTGGGCGGAGCGGAGCGGAGACGTGCAGGAATCGTCCAATTACAGACGAGACAAGAGACGCGATGAGGATTTCAACCATTATGATTGGTCGATTCCTGCACGTCTCCGCTCCGCTCCGCCCAGCTCCGCGTCAGTGGAAACGCACCCTAAGGCTTGTCCTCCCTAAAATACGGCGAAAATAAGTAACTTTGTTTCCATTTTTAGGGTTCCGTACCTCAAAAGTAAAAAACGGAACCCTTATAGGATCACTCGTGTGTCTGTCTGTCTGTCTGTCTGTCCGTCTGTCCGTCTGTCACAGCCAATTTGCTCCGAATCTAATGGACCGATTAAGTTAGAATTTGGTACACATATGGATTTCTGTGACCCAAACACGTACAGCTAAAGTAAATATATGAATTTTGAATATGAGAGTCACTTTTAGGGGGAAAATAAGAAAATTTAAAAAAAAAGTTTTGTAAACTGTACCGAGTGACATATCAAATGAAAGGGCTTACTATGAGGGTCTCAAATGTATTTTTTTTATAATTTTAAAATTTATTATTTTAAAGTTATTTAAGAAAACAGACGAAAATTGACCATTCCCCCCCCCTTATCTCCGAAACTACTGAGCCTAAAATTTTGAAAAAAATATAGAAATTAGTTCTATACCTGTAGATTACAGGAAAACCTATAAGAAGTCTGTGGTCTTAAAATAACATGGTAAATCTATGTATATAAAAAAATCAAAGTCCTGACTGAGTCACTGACTAATATACCAACGCACAGCCCAAACCAATGGACCTAGAGACTTGAAATTTTGCACATAGATACCTTATATAGTGTTAACATGCACTAAGGAAGAATTTTTGGAAATTCCATCCCTAAGGGGGTAAAACAGGGGATGAAAGTTTGTATGAAAAATCCTATCCCTTGAGTTAATAGACTTGAAACTTAGCACGAATATTCATCTAAGTAAATTATAAAGTTTATCATTTTTAGTTTTCCTAAACTACCCCCTAAGGGGTGTCAAAGTTTGTATGGAGGAACTTTAACACGCGGTCCGATTAACTCAAACTCAGTTTTTATACTTGAGACCAAAAATTAAGACTAACGTGTATTAGGGTTTTCCAAAAATCTACCCCAAAGTTAATTTTATAGCGGAGGATTTTATTGGGGGCTTGATTAACTCTAAAATTGGTGTAAATAATGTTTGAGTAAAGTTATGGAAACATACCAGACGATTTTTGAAATTCTTTAGGTATCTGTGTTCGTGAAAACAGAGATACAGTTTATATGAAAAATCTTATTAATTTGGTTAATGAACTTGAAACTTAGCACAAATACTTGCAGTAAGTAATAATGTTTGTCATTATTAGTTTTTCAAAACTACGCCTCAAATGAGGTTTAGGGATGTTAAAGTTTGTATAGAAGAATTTTAAAGCGCAGTCCGATTAAAAAAATGGTACTTTGAGTCAAGTTAGGAAACTTGCCAAACGAATTTTCACCGATTTTGACGGCATATAGCTGATGTTTTAAGGAGTAAATTAGGCTATTTTTATTTTAGAAAAATAATTAGGGTTCCGCGCAAGAAAATTAAAATCCATGAAATCAGACAACCACGTACAGCCCAGTACAAACTTACTAAGCCTCCGCTGTCTATTACGGCTATAACAACAAATAATAAAAATAAAGCAAAGTTAAAAATTTAAGGGGTCGGTCCCCATACAAAAAACTTTTCATTTTGAAAAAATTTTAATCTAGCATGTGGGGTTGTCATGTCATTATTTCATCACCGCTGCTCTCAAAACGGTGAAGGAAAACATCGTGAGGAATCCGGCATGTCCTAGAACCAAAAATTCGAAGACATGTGACGTCTACCAACCCGCACTGGCCCCGCGTGGTGGATTACAGCCCACTCCCTCTCACCGAGAGGAGACCTGTGTCCCAGCAGTGGGAACATTATAGGCTGATTATGTGTTATGTGGGGTGTAATCGTCTAGAACTCATTGAGTAGAGTACAACATATTTTTTTTTATCTTTTAAAATTAAGAAATAGGGGGCCGTAAAAGTTGTAAATTTTAGACCATTTTTGTACGAGCTCTAGCGCAACAATTCAACAAATTAGGAATTTGAAACTTCTTTATACCATGTAAGTACCATGAATACTGTATTTAATCAACAATACTGAAAACGGCGATTCATAAGGTATTTTGTTTAAACATTGGTGATTTTCTGCAACTGCAAAAAATAACCTTGTAATTCACAGTATCATTATAAAATAAGTAATTAGTTATCTTTGCGATTGTTAAACATATAATATGGTACGGAACCCTTTGTGTGCGAGTCCGTCTCGCACTTGGCCGGTTTTTTTACAGTAACTATAGCATCTTTTTGACAGAAAAAAATACACAATAATTTAGAATACATACAGAAGTGATTTCATGTGTCTTGAAATCTATTTTAGTTTGTAGAACTAAAGAAAAAAAAGGCTAAACCCAGGTCTATTTCTGTCTATTTTTTCGATTTTTTACCATATTACTCTTACAGTTTTCATTAAAAGTGTTCATAAATTTATACAGTTCTTTACAAAATAATAAGGAATGATTTCATGTGATTACTTTTTTAGTCCGATCCCTAGATTTTTTGTAAATCGGTAATTACTTCATATTTTGCAAGCGTTGTGTCATCGCGCTTCTCTTTATTTTCTATGCAGTCCGACAGTGCTTGTCGGACCACGCATAATGAAGGGTTCCGTAGTTGGGACGAATTCATCCCAAGAACAAAGTTTACGTTGTAGTTATCACCCTTACATCGATATACGTTATTGTCAGTTCTCTAACTGCAAATGTAAGTTTGTAATTGCAAAAAAAATCATGGGATAAAACTACAAATTAACGGTTTTTGGACCTTTACCTTGCTTCTTTCCAAATTTCATTACATACTTACGTTATTAAATATTAATTCGGTTATTATTTGTTAACCCTTACCTTGCTATACTTATTAGATTACTGTTGCAATATGCACATAAAGAAATCAATTCAAAAAAATACTACTGCAAAAATAAAAATAAAAAGACAAAACAAAAGAACAAACAACATAATTCTTAAAGTAATCCCAACTTTTTAAAACACGTACAAACAGAAAATGCGACAGGAATTCGCAATTTAAACTGCGTCCGAACTCATTTACAAATGGTCACCCTAGCCAGGACGTAAACTACATTCTTTAGCGCCAAGGAACAGCTTGTTCCAGCTCCGGGCACCATGATTTACATAAAAAGCGGACAGTCCACGTCCCGCTCGTTCGTAATTGGACAATTTTGTTACTCCACTTTTTAATACTATGCGCTTTTGCAGTATTTGCTTGGTGGCACAGAATAGAAAAATTCAGAATTCTCACTTTTCGCTCATACAACAGCTACCCAGTCGCTCAACAGTCAAGCATTATAACAATTGTACAGCTGCAGGTGTACTCTAACTTTTTAACGTCATTTTGTCACTGTACTCAATTGTTTTTAGCGTCATTAAAAAAATAGTGTGTACTTACATAGTAAATTATCTACTTAAGGGGGTTATGCGCTAAGGTAACCCGCGAAATTAAAATTTTCTTACGTTTTTTGCAATTTGCGTGTCAGTGTCAGGTTGTGTGTTGAATAAAATATGATTCGCGGTCGTAACTAATATGGCAGAATCAGCAATACAACTCCATAAGTAGGATTGGCCTCAAATCTCATGATTTCATGAAATAGTCATTCAATAGGGTAATATGAACTTAGACAGTTGTATTGATGATTTTTATGATTATAATTCTATAAATAAATATTTGAAGGCCGCGAATCATATTTAGATCAACAGACAACGCAATACTGCACCCTAATTGCGTAACACATTATCAATCGGAGTTTGAATCATTTTGAATAAAATTGCTAATCCATTGCTTCATACGTTCAAAAGATCTGTCCGCTCGACAACGTAAATAACGCAATGAATTTTGTTGAACTGTGAAAATGAAACCAACTCCGATTGATAATGTGTTACGGAATTCGGGTGCTGACTTGCAAATTGCAAAAAACTTAAGAAATGTTGAATTTGGCGGGCTACCCTGGTGCTTTTACCTCTTAAATTCACTGACAGACAAGGCAAAGCCTAAACCGCTGGGTCTAGAGGCATGACACCTTGCTCAAGAGTTCTTTGAATAACTGAGGAAGGATTTTTGAAAATTCGGATGAAAGTTAGTCATTTCTGAGAAATCCCATCGGGCATAAAATATGAATTACAAGCCCGATATCTTGTAATTAATATTTTTACTGAATAATGAAACAGTTTAGTCGAATGCGAGGTTTACACATTTGATCCAGTACTAATTATGCTCATGAAACATTTTGAGTGGCCCTTCTGCTTATACCTTTTACAGTATTTGCCTGTTAGAGTCCAGTTGTTTATGCAACTGTCGGTGTTGTTTTAGCCAATCATTACTGAGCCCGGGAGTCCATGTTGTTTTTAGGCCGCAGAATTGGGATCACAAATTGGATATTTCAGTAGCGATAAAAGTGATTAATATTGCGATGTTTGGCGATGCTATTAGGGTTAATTTTGTTGTTCATTAGGAGTAGGCAGCTGGTGTAAATTATCTTAACCCCTCAAGTGTGTGAGTTTGGCTAATTTTAGACCCAAAACCCCAGCGAGTGGGGAGGGTTGGGGGTTAGTTGCGAACCCCATAGGTTCACAACTACTGATGATGATGTACCTACTCTAAAGCTACCATTTACTGGGTACGTCTTTATTTGACTTGGATGTGCCCTGGCGGCTGAGAGTGTGTCATGCTCACTCTAATGCCTCGCTGATGGTGGCGCGTGTGTTGGATCATTTAACGAATCCATACATCAGGTTTGTGAACGGGCGCTGTTGGTGGAGGCTGGTCATACCTTAGCTGCCACGGCTTATTTTAATTTTAATTTTGAATTGTTTTTTTTTAATTTTTTTATTACGGACGCTTTTAACGTTCATCGTTCTCACATGTATAATTTCAACATGAATGATGTAACCAATATTTTGTAACTATATTTTGATTTAAAAGAGTGTCCGTGGAGTTTCTTGCCCGTTCTTCTCCATAGATCTACGTTTTGGAATGGGCAACTAGCTTCAACTTTCTGACTTACCTACTGACCGACTCTTTGACAATTCAAAAGTGCCTGTAATTGGTTTAATTGAAATAAATGCTTTGAGTTTGAGTTTGAGTTTGATATGTTTTCCATCGGATGATGTTTTTTTACGTTTATATATATGTGATCTAAGCTTATATACCTATTATGTAAAGTTTTGTCCTTTTGCACACTTTGGGTGCATTTGACACGCGGGGAGAGAGGGGGGGTTAGCTACGAACTCCATAGGTTCACAACTAATAATGATGATTAGTTTTCCATCGGATGATGATTTTTTACATTTTTATATATGTGATATAAGCTTATATACCTAACAAAAAAAGGGTTTTTCTTATGCACACATGGGGTGCATTCGACACTTAAGGGGTTAATAGAGAAAAGTACTGTTTGCTTGTTACCAGTTCTGTTTTCTTTTAGTGATGTCTGCATATTAAAGTGAGTCCATAAAGTGGATTGAATTGGAGTGATTTCTGACCGTCGCGAAGCCGTTTTTATTTCAAGAGATTCTATTATACTCACTTTTATCTAAAGTTCGGCGGTTTGATATATTTTTGATACAAAAGGTGTCAAACCGTCTTTCTTATTCCTCTGATAAAAGTTATTTTGATAGTTGGAAATCACCCAACTTGCTTTGATTTTTTGTTTGTTTTTTGTTGGGACTTGCTTGCATAGACGATTTCTATGGTTGCTTGCTTGCAATCGTGCTGAATAGAAGTTTTCTAATTGAGCCGATAAGTACTTACTTTACCTTCCCTTTTTAACAATTTGTGCCTTATACCTACAGGTGAAATTTTAGTCGCCCCATGTAAAATATTGGTATTCAGCTGCACCCGGTAAGACGGGAAGCAAACCCCAACATAGTTCGGAAAAGGCTAGGCAGATTGATTGAAAGTGTGAAATTTTAATGGTTCTTTTTCTCTTAAAGGGTCATTGTACTCATCAATATGAACAACTTTTACTATGGGACCAAAACTGAAATCGCGAAAAAAACATCAGCTGTGCAGTACATTTATCTACATCAGTCGTCAAAATGTAGGGAGCAGCTGATTTTTTTTCGCGATTTCAGGTTTGGTCCTTCAGTAAAAGTTGTTCATAATGATGAGTACAATGACCATTTAAGAGGAAAAAGAGGAAAACAACCATTAAAATTTCACCCTGGATATCTAACGTGTTTCAATTTTCACCACACCAATTTCTGCCAATCACCGCCTTCAGAACTTAAATCGAATGAAATTGATTGATAATACTTTTTTACGTTTTTTTCATGTTTAAAGTTCGCCAACTTTCAACCGTGGCTCAACTCGATGAATAAAAGAATTTCTTTTGAAAAACTTTACGTTGCCTAGTTTTTCTTTCACTTGTATTTTTATTAAAAGGAATGTTCGGTGATTTTTTCTTCTTTTCATTCCTTTTTCTTCTGTGAAATAAATGTTACGTGAAATAGCAAAAATTCTACTGAATGGTTCTGTGTAATTGGCTTATTATTAAATCTTACCTAGAATAAGTATTATTTTTGGAAGAACTTGAAATAATAACCTTTCTCAACGCAAAGAACTTACGACCTTTAGAAATAAAACTTCTTCTATATCTATACATATTATAAATTAAAGTCGGTTTTTGTGTCTGTAACAATGGCTTTTTTATGCGGTTTTCAAAATCAGTTAGAGAATATTCCGTAAGGTTTATGTGTATAAGTAAATTAAGTATAATAAACTTACACATACTAAAGAAATCTCGATGCTTTATCAAGTCGTAAAAACCGTACGAATTAGGGGCGGGTTGCTAGTAAGGAATAAAACATTCGAAATTTAAAATAAAAACCGTTACCTACCACTTCTATTTCAGTTAGCTAAACTCTCTAAAACTTTTAAACCGTTCTAGAACGTTCTCGAAGTATAGGAGCGCCGCGTCGCCGACCGGCGCTAATTACGCCGGAGGCACGTAGCACGCAGATTGCCTTAATGTCCCTATCGGAACAGTTGACTAGACCTTAACCTCAGGTGACGGGTTACAAACAGTTACAAAGATAGTTTATGGCGCAACTTTGGTTTGGGTACGTGTACACAATGGCTGGAGTTGGCTGCAGTGTTGAAGTTAGAGGTGTTAAAGAAATTAGTCATCTTTATACCTACATATCAAAAGTGTATAATCCTATAGCTAAACTATGAAAAATGCTACTGCTTTCATTAATAAAGAAAATGGTTAGTTTAACATTAAGATACTGTCATATATCTATCTGTATAAATAAAAAGAGAAGCCCTGACTGACTGACTGACTGATTGACTGACTCATCAACGCCCAGCCCAAATCCTTCGACTTAGAAAGCTGAAATTTTGCACACAGGTTTCCTTTTATAATGTAGACAAGGAGTAAGGAAGGAATTCCCGGTAGTACGTTCCCGTGTGATATTTGCCGACATCCACGCGGGCGAAGCCGCGGGCAAAAGCTTGTTGTTTATAAATGTAGCGTTGCTGGTTGTGAAATTAAAGCCCCGTTGAACTTGATGATAATTTATTGGCAATTTAATTTATGTTTCGTTACACGTTACAATAATTAATTTGTCATGTGGCAACCCAAAGTGGAGGGATGAAATCTACGTGGCTATCGCCCTTTAGACCTCCTCTAGCTGACTAGTTCCTGAAGACTGCTAGGCTTTTGAAGCAGGAACTAGGCTTACTTAGAATGAGAGTTGGCTGCGTGGCTACCGAACTCTAAACCTCTAGCTAGTGAATGACGATTTGTTCGAAGACAACTCTGCATTAAACTCATTGATTATTATTAAAATACATCTCGTAAACTGAGTTTCATAAATGAACAATTTGTATTGTTATTGTAAGTATTTTGATGAAAAAAATAAATGGATTAAGGAAAATAGACCACAAGGAACATTTTTAATCGATTTCCTGTCAACTAGCCTATTGTTTCCCTGGCCTTGTTGAAAGGCATACATTGTCCTCCCCTACTTATTAACACTGATAATTGAAAATAGACCACAAGGAACATTTTTAATCGATTTCCTGTCAACTAGCCTATTGTTTCCCTGGCCTTGTTGAAAGGCATACATTGTCCTCCCCTACTTATTAACACAGATAATTGAAAATATTGTAAAAGCCAATTATTTTTAAAAAAGTAACCATGGAGTTTCTTGCCGGCTCATCTCCATAGGAAATGACCTGCATCTAGCTTCTGACGTTTCATAAGTGCCCATGAAGGTTTAATGTGAACTATTTTTTTTTATATTTCTTGGCGAGATGCCATTGCCAAAAAAATATAAAAACGTGTGTTCACGTGACGATCGCTTTATTTAAGGCATGGCCTGAGTAAAAATTTAAATAATGTCACCGTGTGTTTAAGCGCTTCGTTACTAGATGGCGCTGCAAGTCTCATTCGTAACACTAATCTTCATTGCGAGGGAAGCATTTTTTATTAGTGTACCTACAGTCTGATTTTTAATTCGACGGAATTCGGACAGCTGTAATTTTTTGACTCTTCAGATATCAACCTTTTCTGTTTTGTTTTAATAAGTTATTTATATGACTAGAATTTTTTGGATATAAATAACAAAATATATGAACGAGAATGAGAGCAAGTAAACTAAGATATGACAACGTAAATAGTGTTTGTTCTGCGCATTCCATGCACACTAACTAAAAAAATAATTTTATATGGCTAAATGGAAAAAAAGAACATATTTTTTAAATTTTAATATTTATTTAGGCATCTGTCTGCAGTTACAAGAAGCGAATATTTTACAAACAAAAAGTTATTCGTAAAAAACGTTTGTAACCTATGGATTAGTAGTGGACAGGGATTCCTGTGAAAGAAAAATAATTACCTTACTAATTAATGTAACTTCAATAATTTGATAATAAAAAATCTGATTACCATTTTAAAATTATCAGTCAATTTTTAAGTTTTAGTTTTTCTAATAATTGAAACCTTAAATTCAAGAAAGATTTTTTTTAAATTTCGCTTAAATGCGATCCGTTTTTAATAGGACCGTTTTATTATTGGCAACACTTCTGAAACGTCAGATTTCCGTCGAATTAAAAATCAGCCTGTACATGTTTTTTTTTGTTCAGTCTTGAATACACCGTTATTTGCTATCCGTAAATTTTATTAATCACTCCTAAGAAAATCAGTATTTCGATAAAATCAGGCTAACACTGTATCTCCTCAATCACTATCCAACTTCGGTTCAGCTACTCCCATACTTAGTGCGAAAAGGTTGTATTCATTAGCAAGCAGCCTGTACCCCGCACAGCTTGGTTTAATGTTCCTTGCCGTACAACTATCTTGCGCCAATTTATCGCCCCTTCGCTTGCCAGCCTGGAATAAAACTTTGAATTTTATTTTTTTAGTCTCGCAATTTTTGTACGGACTTTTTTTTTTATTTTAGACACGTCGCGCGTCGTGTTTGTAAAAGTTTTTAGTTTAGCGACTGAGAAAACGGTTGGCGTTTTCGTTGTACAGTTACGAGCATAAATAAAAACAAAGAGTATGAAATAAAAGCGTATTTCTTTCGTTTTTGAATCTTGATTTTAGATAAGGGCCCTCACCCACGGCGACTTTTTGTAGCGATGCTGTCGCGCGTTTACGAAATGCGCGACTGCATCGCTACTAACGCGCGTTAGTCACATTTGCAACGCGCTACAGAAGCGATGCCAACGCGCTACTAACGTGCTACAGTATCGCGACTGTATCGATGCAAACGCGCGACCGTGTCGGACGACATCGGGGAGAGAACAGAGGGAGGGTGGCGCGTGAGTGGAGAACCGAGCTTTCGTTGCCTACGCTTCGGCTGCTTACGTAAAAGCAGCACCAAAGACAACGTGACTAATGTTGCCTCAACGGAGTCCATCTTGCAACTGTAGCGACCGCAGGTATTTTTGTGCCGTTACTGAATCGCGTTTGCATCGCGATAAAAGCGCACCAGTATCGCGTTTGCATCGCGACTGAATCTGGGCCCGTGGGCGAGGGCACACAGCTAGCGACCGCTTCGCGACTGTATCGATGCGTACGCGCGACAGCATCGCTACTGCATCGCTACAAAAAGTCGCCGTGAGTGAGGGCCCTAAATTTTATGGTGTTACAAACATCATCATCATCATAATCATAGTGGTCTGTAAACTGTAATCCACCACGCGGGCCCATGGCGGGTTGGTAGATGTCACATGTCTTCGAATTTTTGGTTGTAGGAGATGCCGGTTTCCTCACGATGTTTTCCTTCACCGTTTTGAGAGCAGTGATGATGAAATAAATTTACACAAAGTAAAGCGCCTGGGTTCGAAACCACGACTTGTAAGTCGCGGCCGTTACCAATGGGCCACCACTGCTCTCACGAACATAACATTATCAAAAGCATCAAAATCATTTTGAAATAGGTCTTTTCGCCAAGTTGCAATTTTTTTTTAAAGGAAAAATGGTTTCATTTTGCGTAACTGTAAGGTATTAATGTTCATGTCTGTACACCTTTTGTTGCAAATTCTTCTTTTCTTACTAGTAAAAGCTGAATAAGAATAGCCCATACTTTGGTGAAAAGATTAACCAACCAGTCAACGAGGTAACCGAGGTATGCAGAACTTAAATAGGTGTGTTCACTCATAGAGGCTCATGCATCCCAAAGATCACTGAGATCAATGGGCTGATTGCCCATAACTTTTGAGCATAACAATCTTGACTTTTAATTCTCAGCGTAATTAAAATAAAATATATTCAGTTTTTGCATGCATATTGTATGTACGAAGCTACAACCGGTTAAAACAAATACAATTTGATTTAACGGAGTGTCAAATAAAATATTTTATTTTTATTATTAAATTTTCTGTTTAAATATTCGCCTTGCAAAATCAACTAAAATAAACAGGTTTATTTTATTTTATTCGGTACACAATAAATACACGCTTATAACCATTAAAAAGCTCCGAGTATCGACGCGGGAGTTATTTATTCAGCTCCAAATGGATTGAAAGTGATTGATGCGCGCCATCGCGCCGTTGGTATAAAAGTTGCTATAAATCACTTTATTGGCCATTGAAGTACTGCAGCGTCGGTTAAAGGAGGTTTTGTGTTTTGTAGGTCTTATTTACACCATCTATATAATACATATGGAATGCAATAAAGAATTGACTATTGAGTAATTGTCAGTCTGCACTTTCAGATATATATTTTTTTAGTTTGTAGGATACAAATTACAATAGGCAACGACCAAATCGGTGGCGTCTTAAAAAAATTTAACCTGATACCAAGATAAAAAGTATGCTATATTTTAATCCAGATCATGGTCTACCTGTGTGTTTAATTTCATCCAAATCCATTCAGCCATTAAAGCGTGATATAGATAGACAAACATCCTTAGAAACTTCCACATGAAATAATACTATACGTAATAAGATTCCTATAGTCCCAAGTCTGTATCTCAAACTCCCGGTACTAAAATTCATTGATCCAAAACAGGAGTAGTTACGTAGACGTAGTATGATAAGCACTAGTTTCAAACTATGCACGTGTCGGGCTAAGTTTCGGTCTAGTCAGCTCCAAGTCGGTTAGCTTTAGTTATTGTAGTTCGATGTTCGAGTTCAACTATAAAGATGTTTTGTTGGAGATGCAGATAGCGGAGTGGAGTGGCTGCGTGTGATATGATTAAGTAATAGTGCGATTCTGATGCTAGGAGTTTGTTTGGAACTAGTTTTAGGAACATTATGACATGTGGTCAACCTGCGTACATGTAGACCTCACCGAAGGACCGTAGCGTAGGCTTAAGTATATTAGATCCGAAGTGAAAATATTGGAAAATGAAAATGAAGTAGTGAGTTAATCATGCCTTCCAAAGATCCAATGGTGCTGGAGCACACGAAACTTTGATTGAAGATCGCGAATAAGCCAGAATAGTATCCGGCTCGAAGGACCAACCTGAAAGTAAAAGTGAGCCGGGTAGTCAAATATGCTCGATGTGTTTCCTTGGTTGCTTTTTGCGATATCCTGAGGAGTTTGGAAAATCAGGTAAAATAAAGTCTGATATAGACAGAGAGAAAGCAAATGACGGGACTGCTAATAAGGTTTAATATTCAATGACAGAAGAGCGCTCGTGAAATAAAATAACTACAAAGATAAATTAAAAATCTAGATGTTTCTTTCACCTCCTTCATTACTTCTCCAAATTGTGTACTTCAAACTTAACATATCCTTCATTATACTTAACATCTCGTAATTAAGACAATACGTGTGCTTGTAAGACGAAACTGTTTGTTCAAGACACAGTTATCTCAATTTTATCATAATGAGAGCGTTCCTTTGTCTCACTGTTAGGCATTGTAGGATGGTAAATAAGGACTTTTGAAGTAATAGGATTTTGAAGAAAATTCAACGTGTTTGAGTTGTATTTTCTTTGGGTAAAAGGAGTTTTATAATGTTTAATTAGGAGTAGATAGAAAGAAAATATGTTTATTCGCGGCAAACATGACGCAAAAAAAGAACACACACACAAAGAGAATAAGTTGGGGAAAAATATGCGTAACATCGACGCAAAACGCCATCGCTCAGCATAATGCTGCGACCCCATGCGAGACGGAGCCACAGCGCTGGTTTTCATAAGCAATAAAAGATAAAACAGAAACAATACTAAGTTCTAAACGTTTAGATAAATATAATATTTGAAATGGCAACATTCCGTTCTGTTCAGTGATTTTTTTTTCTTACCAGAGACGTTGATGAGTAAGATTTTTCAATTTTCTTCAGGTCAAGTGTTTGAGGCTTCCAGTCCCTAGCATTTTTAAAATGCGTTATTTTATTTCGCTTGCTACATTTCGACTTCAATATCGATTCTTAGACAGCAAATACTTTCTTTTTTTCAAAATGTTTTTAGTTCTAAACACGTCACTTCCTTGAGTTATTCAAACACATGCAAACGGCAGCGCAACAAGAAACTGCATCGCTAAACACGGTCGAAAGTGTCTACGTAACCACCGCCTATAGTTCTCGTAGCGCGTAGCAATGAGCTACGACGTAGCACGTCATAGCTCGCAAGTTGCTACGAACGTTTAGAAAGTTCTGTTTGGATGATAGTGAAATATTTTTATGGTTTGACCAACTGTTGCTCTTAATCTGCACCACGAGGTAGTTCTTAAAATTAACTACCTTTCAAGCACAGAAAAGATGCCTCTATTTTCACACAATTTCCCACCATCTTCAAGCGATAATAGATAAAGAAAATCTCATGAAAATTCCCAAGCAAAACATAAATAAAGCTGAAAATATGATACTGTGTTATGTACAGCTACATTGTAGCTCGAGTAAGCCTCTTTGGCGCAAAGTTTTTCAATTAAAAAGGTTTTACTGCGACCACGGCGGGCGATGTATGATACTGTGAAGAGTTTTTGTTGTATAATAGTGTTATAGTAGATGGTAGAAGTTTTAGTGTGAGAATTGCATTTGTACGTGTGGCTTTATTTGGCTCCACTGTACTATCACACCCGCGCGTCCGAAACTTCACATTGGTGAATCATTTGGGTTAGGTTAGGTTAGGTTAGAACAGTGACCCTTAACGCCATATCCCCTCTATTTTTGGTGAATCATTTGGGTTAGATGAGGCGGTGAATGTCTCGTATATTAGACGATGAAAGCCTCAGGGTCATTGACCTTGATTTCAAGGTCAATGGTACTCGAACTGTATTTTTTTTTTTCGGCGTCTATTATTTTGCGCGCTTTGTTGTTTTCAATAATACACTAAAAAGGGTCTATTGTACCCAAAAAAAAATAGCTAGTATATAAAATCGCCGGGTGCATTTGTAAAGTGGTCCCCTTTATTTTATGGCCCCCAAAAACATTAATTTCTGCACATGGGTCACTAAAAAAAAATTAGCATTATAATATAATAGATACTTAATGCTTCAAGTTTATTTTTAGTTCAAGAAGAGATTAAACACTCAATGAAATCGCACAGGAACATACTGGACAATTATCCAAACATAGTAAGTACTAAACATACTACTTATTGAATAGTAATTCAACATTCAAAAGGCTAAAAAGAAAGTCCTCTAGAGATCTATAGGGAATATTATTCATAAAGGGCGTACAAGTTTTTAAATTGTCATGGTCACTGACATTATTATTAACACAAACGGGATATTTACCATGTTTACTGTTTTTGAGTTCCCGATATTTCAGCACTGTTGCAAGCACCATGATCACGGATAAACTGAAGTTATTGCGGGTGGGTGTTTTATGAGCAGACAAATCGGTCTACCGTCTTTCTTGTTCGTTTTTAGGGTTCCGTACCAAAATGGTAATAAAAAAGGAACCCTTATGGTGTCACTCAGTCTGTCTGTCTGTCTGTCTGTCTATCTGTCTATCTGTCTGTCTGTCTGTCTGTCTGTCTGTCTGTCACAGCTGGATATCTCAAGAACTACTAATGTTATCAACTTGAAATTTAGAGTTTTAGATGACGTTGACCCAACTATTTTGCAAATAAGAAAGACATTAAAATATTTATATTTTTTTTTGCCAACAGGGACTGAAAGGGGGTCTTAAAAAATCAAAGTGAAGCTACTAGGGCATGTGGGATATCATTTGAAAGAGCGCTGTTTGCACATTCTCAAACATTTTTTTATTTTTTTTTAGGCCCCATAGTTTTCGTGTTTTGATGAAAAATGTAAAAAAAAATACCGTTCCCCCCCTTATCTCCGAAGTTTGCAAAGATAAAAATCTGTAATTATTTTATGTGATAGAAGTTTATGTAAAGATTACAGGAAAAATAAAACGATGTCTCTAAATAGCTCACTTTTCACACACACGCACACTTTCAGAAATTGGAACGGAACCCTCGGTTCGCGAGTCCGACTCGCTCTTGACCGGTTTTTGCACTCAGTACCACTACCACTGTCACTCGCAACTCGATTCTGTTCCCGACACACGAAACTCAATGTAGTTAACTATAACTTCAGTTTATCCGTGATCATGGTGCTTGCAACAGTGCCGAAATATCAGGAACTCGAATATAACAGTAAACATGGTAAATATCCCGTTTGTGTTAATAATAATAAAGGGCGTACGTCGCTGGACTGACTGTCCTTCAAGACAATTGTTAAATTCCTAACCTTGTGCTGAATGTTCACACGGAACAGATTGCTAGAATAAATATATATAAAAAAAGAAGTTTATTTAATATTTTTTTATGAGGTTTCATTGCAATTATCGACATTCTCGAGAAAAAAGGAGATAACATATTCTTTCTGGGAAAATAAAACCTAAAACTACCAAGTTAAGAGTTCAAAGTTCGTCACGACAAGCAATTGTCTAGCTCATATAACTTAGTGTCCAAGAAGCTGTAGAAAAAAACTTACAAGCCACTACTATTCTAATTTAAAGTTTTAGAAAGAGCAATAAAAAATAAATTGAAACATTACTTCTAAAAATGTCGAAAAAATAAAACAGTCTTCGGCAATTTTCGCGAAACATCGTCAACGTTCGGCCTCCATCGCTCACCGTCGTCTCTGTCCCGAACGCATTCCATTTTGAATTGAGAACGTCCATGAATTGCCGTTTTTGTTGATGCTCGGTTGAACAGGCATGTACTGGCAACAAAAAGGGTAGATTGAAAAATTTTCGCGCGTCGTACGAAATATGGGGAGGGATTCTGAACCCTTGACATTTTGAGATGGAACTTATAGGTATGTGTTAGGTACATCTTGCATTTTGGTAATTGAAGTAAGAATATACGACACGGTTGCCGCAGTGGTTGAGCGATTGACTGCTGCGCAGCATATCGCGGGTTCGATTCCCGCACGGAACAAATATTTGTACGACCTACAAGTATTTGTTCCGAGTCTGGGTGTTTTTCTATCTATAATATGTACGTATTTACAAAAAAAAAATATATAAGTAGTTTATCAGCCATCTCGTTACCATAACACAAGCATTAGGTTGCTTAGCTTGGGACTAGATGGCATTGTGTGAAATGTCCAAGGATGTTATTATTATTATTAAAAAGCTTTTTACTACTAATACATTTTTTGCTCATATTTTTATTTTATTATGCGTCTTTTCTTTGTTTCGGCCTCAAAATATGACTGGATTCCGATACAGAACTTTTGAAATTTGAGATGATGATGAGACCAAAATTACCATAATTTCAATTGCCGATCCAACGAATAACTAAAACCCTAGTTCTACAAAACTTTTACCACTAACATTTCAAGACACACCTAGAACTTTCAAATTACTTTAAAAAAAAATCTCAGCTTCGTCCACAAGAATTTCAATATAAACCCAACGCCAGACGGAAACTATTTGAATAAAATCCCTTTTGTTGCGCGTAACGACACTGTCTCGGTCATTACACAGAGTAGATAAGTGCAGAAGGTCGGGTACATACAATAAGCGAAAACGCACAGCCTGGGTCCTTTGAAATGAAAACATTTTGGTTGTACACGAATTAAAATGAAATAGTAGTTTATGAAACTGTTGCATAATGAGGGGTATTAAAACAGGAGTGTGTGTTTAATATCACACGAGAGTTTTAATACCTAGTTAGGTACAGTTTCATACACTACTTTATCTGTCATACATTGGGATGGAACATAAATAAAAAAAAACTACTAAATTCAGTACAACAAGCGTATGAATGGTGCCAAAACCTATCACATCACCGCGCATGCGCTAAAGGTGGCGCTACCACCAGACAAGTAACAATAGAAATCAAAACTTTTTTGTAATGTTATAAAATATTATTCGTATTCGTTCCGCAACGGCAGTTTTCGTAGAGCAGTCGTGGGGGAGTGGTAAATTAGCGGAGATTATGTCTGAAACTGCCTCATTTTGCACAAACATAAGTACACAAAGACGTATAAGTATAAGTATGTACATGTACTAAGGTATTAAGAAATAACAAACTGTTTCACTGTTACGTGTTACATTGTACGTGGGTGTGGCTTGCTATGGCTTGAGGCCACCGTTCGTACGCGCCTTTGTTTGCGTGCACCTGTTTTAACTAGTAGTTAACCTTCTGTGTCGTATCTACTCCGTGGCGATACTGTCGGCAGTTACATGAAACTAGCTCGGTTGCGCGTGGAAATACTAGAAAATTACCTTTATTACGCAAACGTGCGGTGTATGGGTATTTATTAGGTATTATTTACATTACTGTTTATGTTCAGTGGCTGTGAAATGGTCGGGAATATTAGTGGTAATGGATTTTGAAGTTAAGTTTAGAACTTTAGACACTGATTTTGAATTAGGTGGAGATTTTTAAGTGGCTGTGGCTATGTTTAATCTGGCGTAGGCTTTGACATTAAACTTTATTAGGTTCTAGAATAAATACCGTCTAGTCTTTCCTATTTTGCTTAACTTTGGCTTTTAAGAGAAATATTATAAAGGCAATTACCATGATTTTCTCAATTGTTATTGTTATCCTTAGCTTTTTGCCGTCTTTTGTTGGAAATAGTCCTTTACACCCAAAAGTCACATTGACAAGGCAAGTTTAGAGGTTACAAAAGTCTAGTTTTGCACCTTGTAACGTATTGTAACGAATTCGATCTGTCATGAGTCTAATTACGAAATTATACAACTAAACGTGTAACGTTAAATGCGCAAAACCTCTTCAGGGGTCATTGTACTCATCATTATGAACAACTTTTACTATGAGACCAAACCTGAAATCGCGAAAAAAAAAATCAGCTGTTCAGTACATTTTGACGAATTGCGAACATAAATGTACTGAACAGCTGATTTTTAGGGTTCCGTACCAAAATGGTAAAAAGGAACCCTTATGGTGTGACTTAGTCTGTCTGTCTGTCTGTCTGTCTATCCGTCTGTCTGTCTGTCTGTCTGTCTGTCTGTCACAGCTGGATATCTCAAGAACTACCAATGCTATCAACTTGAAATTTAGAACAGTTTTAGATGACGTTTACCCAACTATTTTGCAAATAAGAAAGAAATTAAAATATTTATAATTTTTTTGCAACAGAGACTGTAAGGGGGTCTTAAAAAAATGAAGTGGGGCTACTAGGGCATGTGGGGTATCAGATGAAAGAGCGCTAATTGCACATTCTCAAACATTTCTTTTCTTTTTTTAGGCTGCATAGTTTTCGACTTCTGATGAAAAATGTAAAAAAAAAATACCGTTCCCCCCCCTTATCTCCGAAGTTTGCAATGAGAAAAATCTCAAATTATTCTATGTGATAGAAGTTTATGTAAAGATTACAGGAAAAATAAAACAATGTCTCTAAATAGCATACTTTTCAGTAGCACACTTTTTCAGAAATCGGAACGGAACCCTCGGTGCGCGAGTCCGACTCGCTCTTGACCGGTTTTTTTTTCGCGATTTCACGGTTTGGTCCCATAGTAAAAGTTGTTTATAATGATGAGGACAATGACCCCTTAAGAGGTTTTGCGCATTTAACGTTACACGTTGTATAAGGTGTTACGAAAATAACTTTAAAAACTTTATAGAGTACTTTAGACCATCGAACTGAACAGCTTTTACTATGGACCCAACTTTGAAATCGTGGAAAAAAATTTGCTGTTCCCGTACATTTTGACGCGAACATAAATGTAGGGAACAGCTGATTTGTTTTTCGCGATTTCAAAGTTGGTTCCATAGTTAAATTTATTCAGTTCAATGGTCTAAAGCACCTCTTAAAGTTTTTAGAGTAATTTTTTAACACCTTTTATACAGGGTTACTTGTAATTCGACGACTACGTCGTCCTTGCAGGATGTCATAGTAGGGTTAAAATGCAACAAATTAAGCCACTGAAATTTTATATTTTTTGTAATTTTTGTTTAAAAATGCTAAATTTTGGCAAAGATCACTAATATTTGTATATTAGTGATCTTTGCCAAAATTTAGCATTTTTCAACTTTTAATTTTTAACAAAGATCTGCTACGGCATCAGCTATAACTTAAATTCCAGTAAAGTCGAGCCGTAAATTATTTTTGAATTGTATTTTTCATAAAAAACTAAAAATCGAACTAACTCAAAAACTATTGAATTTCGGTAGAACATTTGGTGGCTTCATTTGTTGCATTTTAACCCTACTATGTCGTCCTGCAAGGAATACGTCGAATTACAAGTAAGCCACCATATAGCCGATCTTCAGGGTGGCTAGTAGCAGCTGTTTGGCCGAAAAATGGCGCGTGATTGGAAAGTATCCATGTTATTCTGTAATCATCTCACCGTGAAAACTAAAGTGAAGTGAGCGTGGAGTGAACTGTCAGTGTCATTCCACCTGATGCTAGGGATGGACCAAGCACATTTTTACAGTCATAACCGAGATTTTAATAATATTTTTTACGCTATTCTATGTTATTCTTATAATCCGCACGTCTTTTTATTCGTGGGGTTAAATTCTAGTCAGCCGGGCTCACTTTTAGCAATCGGTTATCTCTTCTTATTCAATAGATTTCGGTTAATAACAATGCTGAACAACGCCTCACAGTCTTTACTCGACTCGATCTACTATCGCTTCTTCAAAACACATCGCGATTATCAAACAGTGTCGATGCGCATTTTCTTTAGTACGCATAAACGTGTAAGTATGTTTTATTTCATTTATTGTTCGTGCGTGACGCACTCGCACCTCAGGCTATAATAATAGACTAGTCTAGGAAAAAAAAATAAAAAAAATAGAGTTTTGTCTGAATTTCTATTTGACTATTTTATTTTAAAACCCCCTAAATAGTAATGTTTAGACACCATACTTACTAGCTTACAAATAATATAAAATCATTATGTATAGAATTCGCATAAAAATATAATTAAATTCTCGATTATGATTGTAGATGTAATTTGGTCAATCCCTAGCATCCGTGGGATGACACTGACAGCTCACTCCACGCAAGTTTTCTCGGTGAGATTTTTACAGAATCGATCAGCATTGGACTGCAATAGGTTGATGGTTAACGCTGATGATGGTGACAAAATGCATTACCGAACCACGCACCCATTAATAAATAAAGAAATTAAACACAAAATGCAAGTTTAATGTCGGTTTGTCGTAAATATTCATACCGGGCCATACGCAAAATTAATTCTGATTTATTCAGAATATTATATTATTACGAGCAACTGAAATACACAGTTATATTTCAGTTTCTGGCTTCTTTTTAAAGAGGTCAGTTGCTGTTGTGCTTAAATCCAGAAATGGGACATTATTATTATGAATGGAATAATTGGAGCATACATTTTGAATTGCTTGTTGCGAAATGTTCTTATTCGTTAGCACGGTTTTCGAGCGTGAGTATATAATTGCGTTCAATTCTGAAGTAATTAATGCCATAATTACAGAAACAAACAAACAAGAAACAGTTGAAAAGCCATTGTATCTCGCATACATCCGAGTTTCTGGCAGGGGAAGCGCTAAGGTAGTCCGCGAAATACAATTTTTCTTATGATTTTTGCAATTTGCAGCTCAGTGTCTGGGTGTATGTTGATTAAAGTATGATTCACGGCCGTAACAAATATGTATTTACAGAATTATAATTATTAGAATCAGTAATACATCTTAAGTTAGTATAATCCTCAAATGACAAGATTTCATGAAATAGTCATTTTTAGGTAAGCATTTTTTTAGGATTCCGTACCAATCTGCCTAGCCTTTTCCCAACTATGTTGTGGTCGGTTTCCAGTCCAACCGGATGCATACCAGTATTTTAGCAGTATTTTAGGATTCCGTACCACAAAAGGAAAAAACGGAACCCTAATAGGATCACTTCGTTGTCAGTCTGTCTGTCTGTCATTCTGACAAGAGCCTTTTTCTCAGGAACGCGTGAAGGTATAAAGTTGAAATTAATATCAAATACGTAGGTATATAGTCCCTTAGAGCTCTAAAAAAATCAATGTTCTAAGTCATACGCATTAAAAAAATACGGCCATTTATGCGACATATTTTGATACTCGCAAGTAAATCAAAACCTATAGGGTACTTACTTCCCGTTGACCTAGAATCATGAAATTCTTGAACTTACTTCCTATTCTGAGAATGAAAGCTAAAAACGTTCTCTGTAACAGCTGTTTATACCTACAAACTAGTAAATTACAAGAAACTGAGGAAGCGTGTGTAGTATTGCTATCTTTTTACTGTACTCCGATATTGCAGTACGTGACTTCAAATCGTGTAACCACTTTTAAAGAAAGCTTGTGTAATGTGTGGTACGTCACTGGAAATGGTTGGAATTGTTCTTTAAACAGGTTGTAAGTGTAAATAGTGGCAATCTTTTAAGAGGTCATTGTACTCATCATTATGAACAACTTTTACTATGGGACCAAAACTGAAATCACGAAAAAAAAAATCCGCTGTTCCCTACATTTTGACGAATTATGCGAACATAAATGTTCTGAACCGCAAATTTTTTTTTTATAATGAAAAGTTGTTCATAATGATGAGTACAATTACCCCTTAAAAGATTGCCACAGTTTTTTTTTTTACACTTGTACATGTATGCCGTTTAAGTGTCTTGTCAGTGTATTTAATATTAAAGCCGACTGATTCTCGGTAAAGACACTCTTTTAAAATGGTTACACAGTTAGCTGCGGTTTCAGTAAAATAACAGCCTATATGATACGGGGCGGATTGGTGACGTTCTAAGAGTGTGTACCGTATCTAAATCTTTAAGTTAGTTTGTACGAAACTCAATGAGGGGAACAAGAACCACTACTGCGATGGAGTTTGACCGCTATGTTTGTGACTGTGTGTCTGTCTGTGGCACCGTAACTCTTAAACGGGTGAACCGATTTGGATGGGGTTTTTTTTTTGTTGCTACACATTGATACAATATTATATGAATATAATTAAATTTTTGTACTTGTATCCATCTTTTTGGGTCAAACTGTAACTCTAAACATGCCTTAACTATTTAAACGTCGATTCGTCGGTTCGTTGTCAGGTGTGCAGATAACAATAAAAAATCTAATGTGTCTGCTAATTGGCGTGCGACGGGTTAAGAGGATTTCTAGAGGTTTTTCGTGAATTTGTCAGAGGAAATTATCCTTTGATTTAAATATAATGAAATAATCACGACAGATAAATGCGACGTTGTGAGCCCGCGCGCGGTCAACGAAACAACAAAACACGAATGTGGGTTTAATAGTATCACATGAGTGTTTTAATACCTAATTATGTACAGTTGCATACAAGACTTTATCTACATCCATGTTATCAATCCTCTATAAAGGGTTCTGAAACAGTTTTTTGCAATACTAATACTCGGTATCGAACATGGCGGCCGGCGCGCGGCGTCATAGTATACGACGTGAATTCGAATAAGTTCTTTTTTTTAATTACGGCGCTGTTGTAGTGAAATGCGCGTGCATTACAATGTTCTTTTTTTGAAAACGAGTTGCATTATGAAATTCAGTACAACATTAAAGCACCCGTTTGGATGCTATTATGGTTACCATGGTTACTATGACACTGGCTGTTTTAATGTTGGCAATAAGCTAACTGTTTCAGAGACTTTTATGGGGGATTTATGGCATGGGTGTAGATAAAATATTATAATTATAGGTAGGTACTAGGTACTAATTCTTTAAACAGTCATATATGTAATAGGAGTCGAATCACGATTGCGAATAAAACTTGCACTAAAGATAACAGAATATTGGTACAGAATCATAGATGTTACAATATTACCGACTCGCCAAAAGAATCACTTGGGTGCCGTGCATTTGTCGCTTCGTTTCCCAGTTTTACTTATGCAAATAAGTTTCGACAGCGGACGAAAACCTGCTGAAATGAAAGCGTTTGTTTCGCCCACACAGGTGGCGTGGAGTTGTTATTGACACTGAAGATTTTTTTTTTCAAATAAAGTTTTTAGTGAATTATTAATTAAGTTACATTTAGAATATTACTAGCTTTTGCCCGCGGCTTCGCCCGCGCATGTATTATACATATAAACCTTCCTCTTGAATCACTCTATCTATTAAAAAAAACCGCATCAAAATCCGTTGCGTAATTTTAAAGATCTAAGCATACATAGGGACAGACAGACAGCGGAAGCGACTTTGTTTTATACTATGTAATGATTACCTAAATGTTCCGTGTATTCGAGTTTATTCCATAACTATAATTATTGTTTTTAAAAATTAATGTGTCTAGTATTAGTCATTTATTTATTTTAGTACATGGAGAACTTACAGCTAATAAAAACTTACAAAATAGGAAATTAATTAATTGATTGGCTTACGAATATGTCATTATAGGAATAGACATAGCAGTTGGCTATTATAATTATCAAAAGGGGTTTTGATAAATTACAAAGATGACTTTTTTATTTTCTTTTTATATAAAAATAATTTTATGAATAAAGAAACTAAGTGTTCTGAGTGAGTTGAAACTGTCTCATTGAACCAAACAAGGGTGTACTGAATAAAATTCTCATACACAGAAATCTTTAGCACCAACACTACTCCACTTCCTCTTTTGTTTTATGAAGGAAAACTTTTTGCAGATGCGAGAGCGCTGAGCTCTAATGACGACGGGTCACCGGCCGCTCCGAATATCCCATAATGGACCATTGTGTGTACCGCTGTTCAATGATGGATGGCCACAAATATTTAAAAAGAAAACAAGTACTTTTATTCGAGAAAGGATTTTGGGAGGCGATTACGTGTTGGGTGTTGGGAAGAACATGGAGTTCCTTTTGCGATGGGGAAGAAAACTGTCAAATTAGTTCCGCGTAGATGACGCTAATTATTTGTTACTTTGCTGTCAATGGAGATCCTTGCTGAAAACTTTTCCCGCGAGATGGCGCTAAGTGTTTTTTCTTGTCGCCGATTGGTCGCTTTGTCTTCGAGATGACTTTGACAAGAGACAAACCCACAGCACTCTCTTGCGGCGAAGCTTCCAGGAATCAACCCCATTATTACTTGCTACCATCTGTGGTACGAACTGCCTTACTGGTTTGGCGGGAAACCCATGGATCGGCTTTAATCTATGACATAGCTTTTTCACGAATAGTCTTAGAATGTTCTAAAAACGAAAGAAAAAATAGTTTATTCTTTTAAAAATAAATAATAATAAATTGTTTATTTGGTCTCAAACGATAACATTTTCGGATTTTTAAATGAAACAGCCCCAGTAAGTTATTAATAATAAGTAAGTTATTCACAAATAAAGCGCCTTTTGCAGGATTTAACTATTTAAAAAACTTTTTAACAAAAAAAAAAACCGACTTCCAAAAATCACTACAAAGTGAAAAATAACTTAAACAGACCCACAAAAAACACAAAACACACAAATTATAAACAGACCCACTAAAAAGCAAGAAATAAAAACTTTTTAACAAAAAAAAAAACCGACTTCCAAAAATCACTACAAAGTGAAAAATAACTTTGATTTCGGAAGTCGGTGTCTTTCGTTTTTTATTTACTTTCTTTTTTTTTTGCCACCGACTTCCGAAATCAAAGTTATTTTTCACTTTGTAGTGATTTTTGGAAGTCGGTTTTTTTTTTTGTTAAAAAGTTTTTATTTCTCGCTTTTTAGTGGGTCTGTTTATAATTTGTATAAGTTACAATAGTCTAATGTCAATTGCTCATCACATGTTACAAAATATTGCTTTTCCCGATGCTGGGACGTTAATTGTTGAGGAGTTCTGCTGGTAAGAACCAGGAGAACTCCTCAACAACCACTCACCACACGCATTGTTTGACGAGCGGAAATTGCTTAGCAACCATATTAAAGTAATCGAATCGCAACCCGTGAAATATTTATCATTGAGTAGTTCCGGTAGCCATCTGTGGTCTTCATCACCAGTTCCACTTCACCAAGTGGTGCTTTCCGAGAGCAAATGCACAAGCTACTATAAAAAATACCCAAATCGCTATAGGTGTGCCTATAATATTTGAAGAATTCCTTCGATTTCTCCAGGATCCCATCATCAGAACTGGATTTTGAAAAAAATGGGACCATTTGGGAAGTATACCCTTTCCAACAAAAAAATAATTTTTCAAATCGGTTGGCAAACGACGGAGTTATGCGCGAACAAACATAAAAAAAAAAAAAAAAAAAAAAAAAAAAAAAAAAATACAAACATCCGAATTGAGAACCTCCTCCTTTTTTAGAAGTCGGTTAAAAAGCGGGTTTATACCAAAACTTCGAAATTCGCTTTTGCGGCCTGGTCAATATCACCTACATATCCTAAAAGTACGTACATAATTATACATAAAAAGCGGCCAAGTGCGAGTCGGACTCACGAACGAAGTGTTCCGTACCAACGTAAAATATTTGACACTACATACAGGGTGTAAGGGACAACCCTCCGCAAACTGATAGGGTGAATTCAGTATGTCATTCTAAGATGACCGGTACATGAAATTTTTTCAGGAACGTTAAGGGAATCCAATAAACCTGATTTGTTTGTGTTTTTGTGCACAAATCGGAGCGTCTATTACTGGTTGGGAGGGGTAGGTAATATGTATGCGGTGAGTTCGATGAACTCTGTAGCTAGACAGAAAGTGAACAGCTGATTTCACGAAATTAATTATATTTGAAAATCTATTGTATGTACACAAAAATATATCCAATTTTAAGAAGATGTCCGATATTCATAGTTTAAATACTAGGAATAAACACAATCTTGCTGTACATCGCACTCGTCTCCACAGAGTAGGCAACTCGTTCATGGGTCAATGTATATGCTTTTACAACAAACTTCCCATTGACATTCGAAACTTGCCCACTAAACGATTTAAAAGCTGCATTAAAACCAAACTTTGTAAAAAGGGCTACTATAAAATTTCTGATTACTTAGAAGACAAAAAAGCTTGGGTTTGAGCTATTCGCTCAACCTTGTAATATATATAAACCAAAACTCATTATAATAAACAAAATGACAAACCTTTGTTTAAAAAAATACAAACATCCGAATTGAGAACCTCCTCCTTTTTTAGAAGTCGGTTAAAAATTAATGTAAATTATTAAAAAATGAAAATTATTGTAAATGTGAGCACTATGTGGATCTTTTTTTTTTTTTTTTTCTTTTTTAGTTTTATTGATGGTCTGATATTTCTGAGTACTTTATGCGACCTACCCAAATGTCCTTTCTTTGGTATTGTTCGTCGAGTTATTGAGCTCCTGAAATCCTGAGTTGAGCTATACGATTATTGACAAATGCTTGCACTGACTGGACAGGTCCACTCAAATTTTTATGGTTCTTTCCTCAAAAGACCATTTCAGACTAGATCTACATGGTCCTCACATGATCTGACCAAGATTATGTCTGGACTTTAAAAGAGACTTTGACCCCTGAGTTTGTTTCGCCATTTCTTCTCAGGGTAGTCAGATAGGAAATGTCGACTTCATCGCTAGATGAAGTCGACATTTCCTATCTGACTATCCTATCTGACGTCATATTTTTTTTTTTTTTTTTAAATAAGCTATTATTTAAAAAAAAAAAATATGACGTGTAAAAGTGATTTCGATGTCCTATTTACAGAATAAACAATTTCATTTCATTTCATTTCATTTCATTTCATTTCATTTCACGCATCGTTGGTTATTTCAACATCCATTGCTGGTTTTTTTTTTGCAGTTTTTTTTACATAAATGGAGTGCTGCGAACACACAATGCAATTTTACATTGAAATAATGAAAATGTAACTGAAAAAAAAATTTAAAAAATGAAAATTTTCCTGAGAAAATTTCCGGTGGAATATGATTCAAAATGAGGAGCTGAATGCACCCTGTTAGTTTGCGGAGGGCTGTCCCTTACACCCCGTATACCCTAGAATAACACAGGCTACTTTTTGTCCCGGTATACGAGAGTGGAACAGCGGGGCACAGCTAGTACTTAATAAAACCTGCATCAAATAAAGTCCAAACTCATACCGGAGGTGTGATGATCACCTACAAACACATACGAATAAGCACGAGCGTGAAACTCATGAAATTCCTTTTTGCGTTGAGGTTAATGAGAGATGAGTAAAACCTGATGTTTTTCACATAAAAATATCATATTTTGCAAAATCCAGCAACAAGTTTTTCCGTCCATAAAAATTGTGCATCGAGGTTCTCCTTTAAAACCTTTTAAAATGTGGCGTTCTTTCACAAGGAGGGGAATATTTTAAAATATATCAACAATATAGCTGCTTGCTTGTTTATTCGATTAAGGGCCTGTTTCACCACTTGAAAGTACTTACCTATTGCAAATTTTTATTGTTTTATAAATTGACATTTTCTTTTCTGTGTCTTATGTGTATCTGCCTTTAATTATTGTAATTGGTTTTAACCGTGTTAATTAAAGTTAATTAAATAAATAAATAAACCACTTACGATTAAGTTCCTATTAACTTGGCAGACAATTTCATACAAATTGTGTTCCATTTTTGAATTTATTCGGTGAGCAGTGGCTGTTCTGACATCGTGAAATAGGCCCTAAGAGTTATTCAATCAAATTTGATAGTTGGTAATTTTTAGGGTTCCGTATGTCCAAATGAAAAAAACGGAACCCATTTATGATCACTCGTGTGTCTGTCTGTCCGTCTCAATCTGCCTAGCCTTTTCCCAACTATACTACTATGTTTTTGATATTAATTTTTCAACTTGAGAAAACGGGTCTTGACAGACTGACAGACATACAGGCAGACGGATAACGAAGTAATCCTATAAGGGTTCCGTTTTTTCCTTTTGAGGTACGGAACCCTAAAAATAAGTTAGCACGTATCGGTAATTCGTCTTCGAGAGTAGGTCGATTATATTGAGGAGAGCAGGCTAATGTGCCCAATTCTGTACCAATGGGGAAGCAATTTGTCTCTATAAAATACTTGCAATTTTAAAGCCTCTACGTGTCCTTATTTGTGTAGCTTTAGTGGGTATTAAAGAATCCTCTTCTCTGTTGTGTTATTTAAATATACAGCAGGGGTGTTAGCATAACCCCATTTTTTATTGGCAAGTATTTAAACGAACCTCTAATTACTCCCATTTTTCGCTCCAAAAATATTAATAATGATTACGCCTCTTTTTGTGAACCTAAAATAATTTATATTTTAGGGATGTAAAATACTATATAGCCAAGTAACTAGGCTGTGACCAACTTGGATGTAGCGCTCGCCGGCTGTTCCCATGGCACCGCTCGCTTCGCTCGATCGGCTTGCGCGCGGTTTGCACAATTCCAACCTAACCTAACCTGTTTGGTCGGAGTACGCTAGCTTAGTAACTGCGATCAACTGTAAGAAAAGACCAGAAAGTTAAAAAGAGGATCAATTATTTAAAAAAATGCATCATTAGAAGCGCGATAAGTTTTTAAAGGTTCATTAATTTAAAAAAATTATCATCATTAGAAGGTCAAGGTCAAAGTTATCATCAAGGAAGGATGGTTTATTTATCAGCCTCGCTACTAGCGTGACTGCTTTTATTTAACACGAAGCCGGAAAAGTCGGGTATTACTTCCATCAACTAACCAGTAAATCTTACATGTCAATGCGCACTGACAAACGTCAGTCCCAACCGCAGCAACTGGATTTTCATATAAATTGTATTGCCACAGCTTCCGGCGATCCGGAACGGCAGAACAGCAAGCAAATAATAGAGACAAATCCTCAAGTTATAGGATTATAGATAGGGACAGATGCACTAACCACAAGGATGAACTATGCAGGTTTTTGCTGTCTGATTCGTAATCGGAATACAAATCTGTGTGCAACTCCATCACAGATTTAATAGTCCTATGGAGAAAAACTGTACTTGGACTTAACTGCGGCTGGGTCACCACTTTATTGGCACACTGTCTGTCAAAAAAACTGGCAACATTATCTGTCAAATTAATCACAAAGTGTTGTCAGTATGGTGTACGTCCATGCCATACATCAAACCCCTCGTTCCCAGTGTCATTATGTAGGCAAGATTATTAGGAATGACCTTGCGCCATATTGTGAAGATTTAGCAAAACAGCACCTCGTTTACACATTTGCAAAGTCAGTGACATATTTTAACAATAACAAATTCCAAAAACAGAACTGACACACTGTATATTTCAAGTTTCAGTTGACAGTTTTAAGCCATTGACGTTCCTATTCTTAGTTAAATCGCGTTGTATGTATTCCAAATCCATAGGATTACTCCGTCGTTGGACTTAATTGTGTTGTGCACTTTTCATGCCGTTAAAACTGTGCCTCCAAATTAAGATTCGAAACAGTTCCAAGCCAAATTGCCTGGTGTTTCGACGCTAACTTGATCAAAATCTCTTACAATCCATTAGACGACAGAATTTAAGAAAAATGGCGTCTACATGAAATCAAATGGTGTAGATCAGACTGACACTATCAGGCGGAAATTCTTTTTTTCCAACTTGTCCCTTATTTGTTTTATCGAACGGGAAGAAAATTTCTATCTGTTCAAATGGATGCCTCCGTTCGGAATTATTTTTCGGATTTCTGTTATTTCATCGTACGCCACTTGGGTTACAAAAAGTTTTTGGCGCGGAGCAATTTTGTTAAGCAGTTTTTTGGAAGGATTGCAAGAAGTTGCCTTTTCATATTTTGTTCGAGTTTCGTGGAATATTTTTATGAGATTTGGGAAATTGAAATGGTTTGTGGTGGCTGAGAATTTGTTTTGATTTTACAAGGAGTGTTAAGGGAGGATCCGTTCTAATGGTAAGTTTATCAGCAAACGGTTTCTTACTAAAACATTATTTAGATAAGTGTATTGAAAATGTAACAACCGTCTCTTTGGATTGTATCTGTACTTAGCTGTTAAGATTCACTAAACAAAAACATTCACAATACAGTACTCTGGGTAGGGCTTGCATGGAGGCTGAGGAAACGATGACACACGTGCTCTTTGAATGCAGAGGTGTCACTCAGATTAGAACAGACACCCTCGGAATACCCAGATCTTTCACAGATGTTCTTAACAGACTAGGAGACTTGATCAACTACTGAAGGAACGTGGGCTGGTTGGATTAACCACCGACGGCCGCCATGGCTCACGCACAATGGTCCACATGAAGGACTAAGTGTAGAAACCAAATCCTCTAACATAATTTTAGCTGTTAAGATTTGACCTTGACACACTTTCTCCACAAACCGTTCTTTTCCTGTTCAACTTCTACACACAACTCATTATAATCTTACAAAACCCAAAACCCCTAAGCCCCCACTATTACTCTAACTAAGGCACCGAGCCCCACATATAGATGTAACAGGATATTACCCTAAATCCTCGCAGGGCCCATTAGACTGGACAAACGGGATTAATTAGGGATCCCACTTGGCAACTACCGACCTACTTAAACATACGGCTGCCTCACAAATTGGTGGAGGTATCGATATCGGAAATGTAAGTGCTGGGTGGTTTTAAAGAGACTCTGTGATGTGATCTAGTTTAGATTTGGTTGGTATTTGGCGGTACTGAAAGTCGGTCGTCTAGGTAATTAATAATTTTGCTCATTGTTACAAAGATGGTCTTACAACTATTAAGTACATAATTATTTTATCTGTAACCATCTTAACAATCAGTTTGTTTGGATAATGGTCCCCAAAATTACGTAGTTAGGTACCTGTAGGTATTTTGGGGACTAAAATTAAGATAAAGAGCTCTGTATCTTAACGATCCAGTAGTTTCATAAGTTTTGCTTGGATTTTTCTTTAAATAAATTCACATTCGCAGCCTGGAACTCATATTTGTAACCGAAGGAAGGTGGTAGGCCTCTGGTGTGGGACGCAACCTGTTTCGACACCCTTGCGCCATCTCGTGTTCCAAGAAGGGCGTGCTGTGCTGGCGCCGCTACTGCGGCTACTGAGACCCTAAAGCGGCGCAAATACCTACACCTACCAAGACAAGACCCTAAGTCAGACCCTTCACTTGATAGACTATCACATATACGGTAACCCGCCGGGAAATTATGGCCCCTTTTCAACGAGCAAACCTTATTGTGCCATCAATCAATTTCTATAATTAAAATATCACCGTCCGACAGTCGGACAGTGTCGTGCTTTAGGTCCTGTAGACCCCTTAGGTAGAAAATGTGTTGAGCTGTCGTGGCTATTACAAATAGGGTTTCTGAATTAAACTGCACGTTCAACGTCTATATCCTAACCTTATAAAAACTGCCCTACACCCGGTAAGCGACCGATACACTATATCTCCCCCATTTCGTTCCAGTAAGGAAATGATTTTATAAATAATCGCATGGTGTAATTGAAAAGCGAATGGAAATACATCAGCGGTAAGAAATATAAATAACCTCAGATCTGGGGAAGTGTAGACAGGAATACGGAATTTAAAAACTGCATGCATGGATGGTGAAGGTCTGTTTGACGTGCTAGTTGACTTGCATGATAAGAGTGTGCAGTACGTTGATTCTGTAAAATTGAAACAACAGCTCGCATCTCACATCGCTTTCACTCTCACTTCGCATCACTTCGTCTCACTTGTTTTTTATTTGAAACTTTGAATTTAGAACGCCAATCAAGAAACTCACAGAAGATTCAGATTCGAAGTTAAGGTCTTACAGAATCACACGGCAGTTGTCAACACATACGTATTCTTTTTATTTTAGTATTTTTGTTGCGGCAACTTTTGTTTTGTGAAGTTTACAAGTGGTGTATTTGACACAAAAACTATTTTGTTGCCTCTTAAAATGTATTCCTTGTTTTGGATTGTTTTCTACAGCGACTAGGCACATACTAAAATATTTTTTATTTGAAACAATATTGTAATAAATACAATACAGTGTCGACCATTGTTTCTTGATAGGCTCGACCTAGTGTGAAGTTCACAGGTTAATATATTAAAATGATGTTTCCTATATTACCAATTATTTTAGGAGAAGTTTATTTTAAGTAAGAATTATTTATTTGATGATTATTTATTTATTTTATTTAATAAACGATGTTCTATTTGGGGAGAGAGGGAGAAGGACTTGTTTTTGGCTTTTCGCGAAAAAAGATTTTTCTTTGTTTGTCATTTACCTGTTCTAACATGCATAATATCATATCACTTTTATCAACTTAAAAAAAAGAAGTCGTTTTTTAGAGAAGTAAAAAAATCCTAGGAACCATATTTACATTTTACTCTACTAAAAACTCCAGCTAAATTCAAACGTAGCACCATCTCGCACCGCGGGGAACCCACGGGAAATGTGGTTTTATACGGGCGCTACACGAATAAACTGGTTTTAAGAAACCCCAAGTCTCGGCGAAACTTGTCCGGTACGTAAAATGGTTCGGAATTCTGTTGGTTGGAACTGAGTTGCATTCTCTGAACTCGGACAAAACGTCCATATTGATCTTTTGTACGAATGAGGAATAATTAATTTTCGGTTACGTGATCTTTGAGTTTAGAGTTAGTTGGAGAGAATGGAGGAATGTAGGAGATATTTTTACGTCCGTGCAAACGTCGCCTAACCCATAGTACTTATAATCGCAGTGCCGTGTGTTCACATGCTGATGAGGCACGCAATCGATTGGAATGATTGAATCCTGTCAAATCATGAACAGATTCAACCGCGTTTGTTAGGTCTTCCACTATCCTATACGGACAGGCAATTCAGCAGCCGATCATTGCCGATCATTGTCGAACGTGGGCACGAGTGACAGAGTACCAACGCATAAATAAGGCATTCGCACTTTGTTTCTCTGCGATCTGCGATCGGGACTGAACCGACTCAATACGAAAGATGTTACTTGATAAAATCTCGCCTTGAACATGAGAAAGGTGTGAATCGATTGTGTCAAGAGGGTTCTATATTTGTTACACTTTACGGGAAGGTCTGCAGGGTTGATTATGGTTGGTTTTAATAATAGTATTACAATGGAACTCGTCCGCGTAAGTACTGTATGTTTAGGCTTGCTCCTGCTTACCATCGATTAGCTACGTCGTGCGCGCTGCATAGATACCTACATTTGCTACAATGCATTTGAACAACGGGCGGTGTTTGTGAAAAACGATAAAAGTACTTCTTAACTTGACAACCGCACGAGCGGTCGAAATATTTTCTGTCCTGTAATAACTAAATTAAAGTAAGTTTCAAAAGTGCAAGAGTATTATTGAAGAAACCAATTACCAAAAATATCAACCTTAAATGTCGTAACAGACATAAAAGTTGGCGACCGTGACAGGACAAATAAAACTAAATTGCAAAAATTGCTACGTTGAGTCGGCGCGTGGCGTGATCATCGAGACCACAAAAGGCCGAGTTCTCGTCTTGTGAAGCTGAAATCAACAAACATCCTGAAGCCTAAGCATCGATGCAGCTAAAGTATTGACACAGGTGTACGGAAGAAAAAGCAATTGCAGAACATTCATGTGAATTGGATCATCATACATAAGTTAAGTGCCCGTCCTTCCTCATTCTTATTACCTACCTATTTTCTAAATCATATCCTCAGCTATCCTAATTCCCATATCCCATTGAAAGGTGTGAAAAACGTGCCTTCCAGTTGTGCAATAATTTCAATTAATTGTTTAGGTATTGCTGAAGGGTAAGCAAGGTCAAAACTTTCTTGATCGAACTTAATTGTAATTCATATAATTCACTATAATATCGGCGTATATCACTAAAAACCATCATTTATATTCCATATCAGCAAGTTGGCATGAAACTTATCGAAATAATCATACTAAATTACTAGATTTTAAAATAATTTTCATTCGTTTTTTCATCCACCGACATCGTGAATTTCTCATGCCATTCTAGGAAAGATAACGTAACGTTCCCAATAATTTTTTAATATTGTTCGACGAATTTTCCAGACAACTCGGAACATCACGCTAGCACCATTGGTACGAGCAGAGCTTGCGTTCCGTGCTTGACATCGTGGATCCGGCTTCCGGTCGGCGGGTGACGTCGAATTGAGGGGCGTGAGATTTCTTTATTTAAATAACTTAGAAAATTATTGTTTTTTTATGCTGAAACGTAGTTGAGCTACACTGACTGGTAATCGAATAATAAACTAAACTTACAATATTTTCTTTAACTAAATTGTACTTTTAAAAAATGGCGACAGAAGCCGATTTAAAGAAATTACGTGAATTGACTGTCAGGCGTAGCTCAATTAAAGGCCAAATTACCAAGTTTAATAACTTTTTGGATAAATTATCGTCTTCGGACTCATTAACAAATGTGGAAATAGCTGAATTAAAGATGGCTTGGTAGATTTGAGCAATTATCAGCTAAGTTTGATGAGTTGCAAAGTCAGATTGAAGTCTTAAATAGTGGGAACCTGTCATTAGAGCTTGATGAGCGAGACAAAATTGAAGCTGATATGGTGAGTGGGCTTGCCATTGCGAAGGATTTGTTGGACAGCTGTATGCAATCATGTAGTCATGACTGTCATGAATCCCGATCTGAACCTCTTGACTCTGGTATCAGGTTGCCACGTATACAAATTGCAAAATTTGACGGTGCATATTTTAGGTGGCTCGAGTTCAGAGACTCTTTTTTGAGCTTAGTTGATCGTAATAAGCAACTCTTGCCGGTACATAAATTTCATTATCTAATCTCTTACCTTGACGGAGACGCGGCACGCATAATTTCCAATCTTGAAGTATCATCTGAAAATTACAAGGAAGCTTGGAAGTTGTTGTGTGATCGTTACGACAATAGAAGACTTCTGATTGATCATCACATGAATTCATTGTTTAATATACGTTCATGTAGCAAGGAAACTGTAAAGTCGTTACGATTTTTAGTTGACCATGTTACAAAAAACTTAAGAGCATTATCTAGTCTAGGAATGCCCACAGATAATTGGGATATGTGTGTCATATTTAATTTAACCTCAAAATTAGACAATAATACACTTCTAAAATGGGAGGAATTTAGAAACCAGCTTGGTAACGACATTCCAACCTTAGAAAACTTTAAAAAGGTTTTGATAGATCGCGCTGATGTGCTTGAAGCTCTAGACAGGAATAAAACGGACAATAGCCACCAAAAAGGTTCACAGAATCAAAATAATCAAATTCGTTCGAGTAGCAACACACAAAATAATCATAATAACAAACAGGATAAATATCAAAAATGTTTCATTAAGGCAGCAATAGCTACTAATAAAGATATATCAAGTTCATTTGTATGTATAATCTGCAGTCAAAATCATAAAATATATGAGTGCCCTAGTTTCAAAAATAAAACTATACAAGATAAATGGTCAGATGTAAATAAATATAAACTTTGTTCTAATTGCCTTAAACAGGGTCATCCAGCAAGGGCTTGTGGATTTGGACCATGTCCTGATTGTAAACAAAGACATAATCGTCTCCTGCATGACCCTACCCAGGCAGTTAATAGTAATCATGCACATTCAGAAACGGAATCTATAAATGTTAACTCATCGGAATATCAGTTCAATCATGTTCTCTTATCTACTGCTTTAATTGAAGTTCATAATCCTAATAGCAATCAATATGAAACAGTGCGTGCATTGCTCGATTGTGGTAGCCAAGGCAGTTTTATTACAAAATCTTTAAAAGATAAACTGTCACTTGATTCCATTCCAATAAATAGTATTAATATTATAGGTATTGGAAACCACTTGTCTAATAAGGTAGATGAGAGTTGCATTGTTAAATTGCAATCTATTTATAAACAGTTTGATGTTACTTCTAATATGCTTGTCATGAATGATTTAACTGGTTATTTACCGAAAAAACACGTTAATATTAAATTCAAAATACCTAAACACATAAAATTAGCCGATCCTAATTTTAATGAACCCTCTCAAGTTGATATCTTGATTGGATGTGATCTTTTCTGGGATATCTTAGGAAATGAACAAATGTCTCTAGGCCCAGATAACCTAAAGTTACGAAATTCCAAGTTAGGCTGGTTAATAGCCGGTCCTATAAATAAAAATAACTTGAATAGCATATATTGTAATAATAGCATAATTACAAAAAATAACAAGATTCAAGAGTCTTGTGTTGATAAATTACTTACCAAATTCTGGGAGATTGAAGAACTCCCAAACAAACCCATTCTCAGCGAAAGGGAAAGGGCTTGTGAAATGCATTTTTTACAAAATACGGTCCGTTTGAGTGACGGACGATTTAATGTTAAATTACCTCTAAATAGATCTCCATGCAATTTGGGTGAATCCTATAATACTGCAAAAAAAAGATTGTTTAATTTAGAATCACGTTTTAGGAAAAATCCTACACTAAAATCACAATACGTTGATTTTATGAAAGAATATGAACAGCTAGGACACATGTCTGTAGCACCTAAAAGTAAACCATTTCCCTCATACTTCCTATGCCACCATGCTGTTTTTAAGGACAATAGCGAGTCAACCAAAGTACGTGTCGTTTTTGATGGATCCGTCCCCACCTCCTCGGGTATATCTGTCAACGACATTCTTATGGTGGGCCCAAACATACAGGATTCTCTTTTCTCCATACTCATACGAGCACGTCAATATAAATATTTAATTACTGGTGACATTGAAAAAATGTACAGACAATTAAGAGTAGATGAATCATGTAGAGACTTGCAATTAATTCTATGGAGAGAAAATGAGTCCTTGCCCATCAAAACGATGCAAATGAATACTCTTACTTATGGCACCACAAGTGCGAGCTATTTAAGCACTCGCTGTCTGTGGCAGGTGGGCGAGGAGTGTGGGGACGAAACTATAAAAAACATAATACAACACGACTTCTACGTCGACGATTTAATAACCGGTTGTGATAATGAAAAACAATTAGCCAATATTCAAAATTCCATATCCTCCGCTCTAAAGTCAGCCTGTTTTAATTTACGAAAATACAAAACTAATTCTAAAAATCTATTCAAAAATTCATCTCTAAATACTCAAGAAAAATTAACTATAAGTGAAGCGTCAAGCACGCTGGGTTTAGGGTGGGAGCCAAAAACTGATAATTTAAACTTTCCTGTACAACCGTATCACAATCATGATAACATAACAAAAAGGCGAATATTATCAAATGCATTTAAGATATTTGATCCTTTAGGGCTGCTAAGTCCATGTATAATTACAGCAAAAATGATATTACAAAATTTATGGCAACAAAAAATAGACTGGGACCAATCTATCCCTCAAGAAATAGAGGAAAATTGGTTAGAATTTGCGAGTAATTTGAACTGTTTATTGAATTTGCAAATACCTAGAAGAGTCTTATGCGATTCACCGAAATTAATAGAACTTCATTCATTCAGTGACGCTTCACAGAAAGCGTATGGAGCATGTGTGTACATGAGAAGCACGGAAAATAACCGGGACTTCACGGTACGACTATTAGCTGCTAAATCTAAGGTAGCTCGTATAAATCCTATGACAATACCGCGATTGGAACTTTGCGCTGCATTGTTGGCTGCTAAACTATGCAAAAGTATCCTTGAATCTATTCGTTATAAGCCGTCACGAATCGTTCATTGGTGCGACTCTAGCGTAGTGCTAGCATGGCTCAGAGGTGATCCGACCAAACTCAAAACATTTGTCGCGAATAGGGTGGTTGAAATAACCGAGCTCACTGACACACTCTCATGGCGATATGTTCCCACGGACATGAACCCAGCCGATCTCATTTCTAGGGGTATAAATGCTAATCAGATAATAAATAATAGCCTGTGGTGGTCAGGTCCAAAATATTTAATGAATAGTGAAAACGATTGGCCCGTTCTAAATTCCATTGATATTAATAATGTACCTGAAATTAAAAATACATCTAAATCTAAAACTACACCTAAAATTACAAATAAAACCAAGTACTCACCTAAGACCGTCCCACCTGTTCCGCTCGTCTCAACCTTGACACCGCCGAAGCAAGCAGAGAAATCAGCATCTGAAACAAAAACTCATAAAACACAAAATTCATTAGTTACATCTAATAAATCCTTAACTGATCAAAATGAAATAAATACTTACCTCAACACTGACACACTGCAACCTTTAATAGATATTGAAAAATATAGCAACCTAAATAAACTTATAAGAATAGTCGCATGGGTAAAAAGATTTTGTTTTAACATTCGTAATGTTCCTAACAAACAGGTTTTAGCTCTCAGCGCTAATGAGTTAGATGACTCATTTCATTATCTATGTCGTGTTGCTCAGGTTAAGTGTTTTCCTATTGAATACAAAGCGTTATTTAAAAACTTACCATTAAATGTTAAATCTAAATTACTATCTTTGTCACCGTTTTTAGACAATAAGAACTTAATTAGAGTTGGAGGTCGAATAAGTTCTTCACCTTATAGTTTTGATAAAAAACATCCAATACTACTTGATTCATCTCATCATTTGACAAAACTTTTATTTGAAAGAGAACATTTACGGCACATGCATGCTGGCCCGCAGCTGTTGTTGTCAATGATAAGGGAATCAGTATGGCCGGTAAATGGCAGAAGGTTAGCTCGGCGCACAGTTCACAATTGTGTGCGATGTTGTCGTGTCCGAGGCAAAACTTTTTATCCTAAAATGGGTGATTTGCCTTCACAACGTGTGAGCGCTGATTTCCCATTCAGTTCAGTGGGCATAGATTTTGCTGGACCTTTTTACATAATTAATCGTAAAGGTAAAGGTGCAAGGGTGAACAAATGTTACCTTTGCGTATTTGTGTGCTTGCGTTATAAATGCGTTCATTTGGAAGCGGTCTGTGACCTTACCAAGGATGCATTTGTGATGACATTACGCAGATTTATTGCCCGTCGTGGCAAACCCAATGAAATATTTTGTGATAACGGGGGCAACTTTGTGGCTGCTGCTAAAGAAATAGGGGCTTTTCTTAAATTACATAATAGGGACTTAGCTGAATTTGCAACTCATGAAAATATAAAATTTGTATTCTCACCTGCTCACGCTCCTCACTTTGGTGGCATCTGGGAAGCCGGAGTAAAATCTGCGAAATTCCATATAAAAAGAGTTATGACAAATACCCATCTTACCTTTGAAGAAATATCTACACTTTTCGCACAAGTGGAGGCCGTTTTGAACAGTCGCCCCTTGTGTCCTTTGTCCTCATCTCCTGATGACTACCTCCCCTTGTCCCCAGGGCACTTCCTTATTGGAAGACCGCTGATGTCACTGCCTGAACCAAATTTAGAAAGCTTGAAAGAAAGTCACCTGCGAAGATACGCTCGACTGCAACAAATTCGGCAACATTTCTGGTCTCGCTGGCAACGTGAATATTTACATGAACTACAACAACGACTCAAGTGGAAGACGAACGCAAGATCCCTAAATATTTGTGACCTTGTATTAATACATGAGGAGCATATACCTCCATTGTGTTGGCGCCTTGGACGGATCACTAAATTATTCCCTGGCCCGGACGGTATTTCCAGAGTGGCTGATTTAAAAACAACTCGAGGCGTTCTACGGCGGCCTATCGTCAAGCTGTGTCCGCTGCCCACTGCTGAAGACTTACAGTTGAAAGACAAGCCTTTCAACGGGTGGGAGGATGTTTAGGCTTGCTCCTGCTTACCATCGATTAGCTACGTCGTGCGCGCTGCATAGATACCTACATTTGCTACAATGCATTTGAACAACGGGCGGTGTTTGTGAAAAACGATAAAAGTACTTCTTAACTTGACAACCGCACGAGCGGTCGAAATATTTTCTGTCCTGTAATAACTAAATTAAAGTAAGTTTCAAAAGTGCAAGAGTATTATTGAAGAAACCAATTACCAAAAATATCAACCTTTATGTCGTAACAGACACTGTAGAGGTTTAAGTCAAGCCTTAGCATAGATATTACTGGCTAACATTTCGATCATTAAAACATAGAATTATTCTTAAAGAAAAGTGATGCTCGCTTTTCTTTAAGGGTTGACAGATAGTTTTTAGCTAGGGCTCCGCGTAGGCCCTAGGCAGTGTGTGAATTATAACCTGATTCTGATTATTAATATAGCGGGCTTCAGCCCCATTTCTTCTGAGTAACTCTCATCTCGTGTACTTATTTGTACGAAATCCTCTGTGCAGACCTGCGATGACCAGGTCTTCACAGTACCTACTACCACCTTACTCTATTCCCATCTGAAGCACTAAAAGGTGTAATTTAAATAACTGATAATCTTTTGGGCTCGTACTCATCATTATGAACCTTACTACGGAACCAAACCTAGGCTGAAATTAATATGTTCGCATAACTCGTCCAAATGTTTATAGAACAACAGATTTTTTTGTGCGATTTCAGGTTTGATCCCTTAAGAAAAGTTATTTTGATGAGTACAATGACGCCTTAAGAGGTTGTCAGTGTTATTTAAATTACACCTTATGTATAGTAACCTTGTACTATAGTGGTGAAGGGCGGGCGTTTCACACAATAATAACGTTTTGTTGTTAGCTTTTCATGTTTTTTCACTGGTGAATAAATAACAATGATATTATGTAAGTATGTACAAAGTTCGTGAACTTTGAAACAGTTGTGAGCTGCATACTTGGAAATCCACGAATATTTGCTGATCAACTTCAGGAGAATTTTGAAATGATTAATTTTGTTAACATTTCGGTGTCAGCGAAGTATGATGGGATAATTATTAATTTTGTTTACGTTTCGGTGTCAGCGAAGTATGATGGGTAATTTAGAAGTCTTGGGAGATAACTTTTGCTTGATTGTGTTTATATTTTGAAGAACAATATGATGGCAGAGACTACCGGATGTGGTGTATTCGTTGTTCTTTTGTTTCGTTTGTTGTAACATCGTTTTTTAACCCCCGATGGAAATAGAGGGGTGTTAACAGTTTTAACTGTTGTTTAAGTTTAACGTGTGTATTAGTAGATTGTGTCATAAGGGACCAAAATAATGTATTGAGGGCGAGAGCGACTTTTTGAATCCAGAGCGAAGCGAAGAATTCTACTCTAGAATCCTAAGCGTAGCGAGGGATTCAAAGTACGTCGCTCGAAGTTAAATAATGTTGGTACCTTGTGGTACACTCTGCTTTTCATGCCCCTCTAGAAAAATAAATAAGAGATGCTCGTGGTACTGACAAATATTTATATTAACGTAACTAAATTACAAATTTATATTAATATTAGATATTCAATCATCAATTTTGTAACAAATATCTAATGACAAAATTAAAATAATTGAAATCGTCGATACACGTCTCTAAGTTCACATTGCCCTATTGAATGACTATTTCATGAAATTATGACCTTTGAGGCTAATCTATGTAAATAAAAAGAGAAGTCTTGACTGACTGACTGATTGATTGACTGACTCAACAACGCCCAGCCTTGGACGCCCTTGGACCTAGAAAGCTGAAATTTTGCACAGAGGTTCCCTTTATAATATAGACAAGGAATAAGGAAGGAATTCCCGGTAGTACGTTCCCATGGGATATATTCCGACAACCACGCGGGCGAAGCCGCTGGCAAAAGCTAGTTTTAAATAAGTGACTTATACTGATGATTCTAATGATCAAAATTCTATAAAAACATATTTGCTACGATCGTGAATCATAATTATTTTGATCAATATTATTATACAACCTGACACTGACCTGAAAATTGCAAAAAACGTAAGAAAATTTGAATTTTGCGGGCTACGTTAGCACATCTCCCTTACGACCTCTCATAATAATTTGATTTTCATATTGTATCTTTCCCATTACTTACCTATAATTGAATTTCTTTCATCCCAAAAATACTAATACAATATCAACTTCAAAATATCCTCTTCACACAAAGCCACATCCAGAACCTGAAAGCCTGAAATTCGCGGTAATTATTCAACGTACGAAATAGGTATGGCTCCTGAATTTCAATAAGACATTTTGAGATTTCCTTAAAGCAAAGAATGGTGGTTATAATAAACATATTAATAGCTAGCGTCGTAAGCCTCGGGTATTGTGTGCTTAGAATGTATTTAATCTTGTTTGTTGGTTTTACTTTCTTTTCTTGTTAGGGTTCCGTACCAAAATGGTAAAAAAGGAACCCTTATGGTGACACTCAGTCTGTCAAATTTAGAACAGTTTTAGATTACGCTTACCCAACTATTTTGCAAACAAGAAAGAAATAAAAATATTTATGTTTTTTTTTGCAACAGGCACTGAAAAGTGGTCTTAAAAATTCAAAGTGGTGCTACTAGGGCATGTGGGCTATCATATGGAAGAGCACTGTTTGCACATTCTCAATTTTTTTTTTATTTTTTTTTAGTCTGCATAGTTTTCGTCTTTTGATGAAAAATGTAAAAAAAAAATACCGTTCCCCCCTTATCTCCGAAGTTTGCAAAGAGAAAAATCGGAAATTATTCTATGTTATAGAAGTTTATGTAAAGATTACAGGAAAAATAAAACGATGTCTCTACATAGCACACTTTTTCAGAAATCGGAACGGAACCCTCGGTGCGCGAGTCCGACTCGCTCTTGACCGGTTTTTTTTTGTTTTAGGTAATGTTGTTACTGTGGGAAATGATCAGTCTGAGCTTGTCATTACGAAGTTTTAGATTTCTTTATTTGTTTTTCTTGACTTCACATAGCCAATATTTAACTCCTTGAGGTTTGCATGATACCGCATAGGTTTATAAGAAAAAGCGTTCAAAGTTCACAGATATAAAATATCTTACTACTGTAAGCCCGCGGTCTATATTTTGTATCAACCGCGGGCTTACAATATTTAGATTTGATTTAAAAGTGGAGTTTCCTGCCCGTTCTTCTCCATAGATCTACGTTTTGGAATGGGCAACTAGCTTCAACTTTCTGACTTACCTACTGACCGACTCTTTGACAATTCAAAAGTGCCTGTAATTGGTTTAATTGAAATAAATGCTTTGAGTTTGAGTTTGAGTTTAGATATTTTAACTAATAGTAGCGCATTAATAGCCGTATTTTTTTATTGTAAGAAGCTTGATTTTTTTAAGTCTCCAAGAGACCGTCTACGTATTAGATATTAATTTCAACGTGATACCTCCACACATTCCTGAGAAAAAGAGTCTTGACAGGCTGACATACAGACAGACGATCAACGAAGTGATCCTATGAGGGTTCCGTTTTTCCTTATTTCGTTTACATAAACAAGTGACTTTCCAAATAAAATCAACTGTCAATATTTATGACAAGCACGAGCCCGTGTAAAGCGTCACCAGAAAATTATAAGTACCTACAACAGATTTGCGTACTGAGGGAAATCTTCGTCAACACCGCACCGGTGACAAAACTGAAATAAAAACTGCTCTAAAGAAAACTTCTTTAACCATTTCCCGTTTTGTTCGAGTGATGAAAAGTATCTTGGTTCAAAAGCGGTAATGGATGTCGTGTTAAACGAAGCTGTAGTATTTAAAATGTAGGTTGGTAGTGTCGTGGTGGAAGGTGAGAAGTGTTTGCAAAGCAAGCTAAGCTGTCTAAGGAATTAGGAGCCTCTAAGTATTCACGGACGCTGAAGAAGTGTGCGCTTTGATGTCTCACAAACTGCTGTTTGTGAAGTAAGAAGTACAGGTACTCAGGTAATGGGTTAAGGATAATTGTGTAGGTGCTTGTGGGAAAGATATGGTGGAAAAACCGGCCAAGTGCGTGTGGGACTACGCACAATGAGGGGTTCCGTTGTTGGGATGAATGTATCCCAAGAACAAACTTAACTTTGTAGTTGAAAAACATCATGTTCTCCCATACATTCCAATTGTAAATGTAAGTTTGTACGCACAATATTGAGAGATTTATCATGTAGTTATTCTAAGACCATAGCCTTCTTATAAGTTTTCCTGTAATCTATAGGTACAGAACTAACTTCTGTTTTTTTTTTTCAAAATTTTAGGCTCAGTAGTTTCGGAGATAAGCGGGGATATCTTTACATATCAAGGCTCCTCCGTGCCTCGGGAAGCACCCTAAACCGTTGGTCCCGCCTGTCATTCGTGGATCTTTGACAGTGATTACGAGTCGTGAGAAGTCTGAAAGTCGGACAGACAACCAGTCTTACCGAGGGGTATCGTATTACCCAGTAACAGGGTTGTGGAGGTCAGATAGGCAGTCGCTCCATGTAAAGTACTGGTATACAGCTGCATCCGGTTAGACTGGAAGCTAACCCCAACATGTTGGGAAAAGGCTAGGCACATTGATTGATTGGATAGTTTAGAAGATACCTCTATTTATACACTAATTAGTTATACTTAAAACTTTTTTTAACTAAGCTGTTATACAATCCTAACTTTTAATACCTATTGTAAATGCGAAAGTAAGTCTGTTTGTTTGTTACCTTTTCACGGCTAAACCACTGAACCGATCATCCTGAAATTTTGTATTATACGTTGTCAGAAACGAACATAGGGTAACTTTCATCGCGAAAAAAAAAAATTGTTCCCGAAGAAAACAACAATAACGTTCTTATGATAATAGATGGCGCCACGTGTCTTTCGAATCATGATTGAATTATTTTATTACAAGGAGAGCACAACCCAAATTGATTGTCAGATTCTAAATTAAATCCGCTGGCAAAAGTTAGTTATTTCTAAAACCCTTGCAAACCTATAGAAGGCTACACAAACCACAAACAGCGATGGCCTGACAAAGCAAGACCGTAATTCGTTAATTGAGCGCAGTTAAATGTGCAACTAATTTGAATAAGCTTTATGGCGGTCGCTATTACGTGTGCTCATAGAAACTAATGGGATTACCAACACCGATGTATACTCTGTGTACGTCGGTGTGGTTAAGGACGAATTTCACCAATGAAACTGAACGCGATCAGCACATCTAAACCGCGTTCTAAAGCTGTCAGTGTCTATATTTCACAATGATGATGACACTGACAGGTCTTGAACGTGTATTAGATGTGCTGATCGTGGTAAGTTTCATTGGTGAAATTAATAATAATAATAATAAGCTGTTGGGCAGTAGCGACCCCACGGACCCTATCTCTCGGGAGAAGTCTTGTTCCTAACCTCTCACTTGCCTTTTTTTGGCTGGCTGGAGTGAATAATGACGAGGATCAGAGCTCCCACCTCTTTCTTCCCTTTATTGGCCGGTTTTAGTGGAGATTCGCAAGAGCAAATGTGCTCGGAGGAAGAAAGTATTCCAGTAAGATGCTGGTAGGGATCTTAACCGTACTTCCGAGATTGTCCTGATGGCCGTGGGATACCTCTCCACTCCTCACAAGCGCCTCAGGACATGTTGCCCCCTTGCCGCTACGACACTATGTGCTAGCGACCGTTTCCGGGGGCCCATTATTGAGTGTGCAAGTCACCCCTGCCATTTTAACTGTGTATATTATATAACATTGGTAAGGCAGGGGACATAGTTCTTCCATAGTTCAAGGTACCTCATCCACTATACGCACCCAAACCCATAGCCCTATATGTTTTGTTTCCATGTTCTACAATAGTCCTGCACCAACCGGGGGTTGTCCTTGGGTGCACTTGCATAGTGCATACAGGGATAATCGTCGGCTGGTGCGGCCTCGTAATTTACAATTGTTTAAGGGGCCTCTGCGAGTTGGCTTCGGCCCCTCGTACGTCTTCCAAAGGTCCGGGACCCCAGGGTTCCGAGATATGTCAAAGACAAGAAAAATAATAATAATATCCTTGGACATTTCACACAACGCCATCTAGTCCCAAGCTAAGCAACCTAATGTTTGTGTTATGGTAACGAGATGGCTGATAAACTACTTATATACATTTTTTTTTGTAAATACATACATATTATAGATAGAAAAACACCCAGACTCGGAACAAATACTTGTAGGTATGGCTGATAAAGTACTTACACACATTTTTTACAATTCGTCCCTAATTAATTTGCGAAGTAGGTACTAGGTAGGTACCGCTCCGCCCTGAGCGGGAGAAGTCATTTGATGATTTCCCATCCACAAAAAAAAAAGAAAGAAAAATGGTAGCTTACTAACTCAACATTCACAAAAATTGGTTTCATGGATTCTCGGGCATGACGTAACGCAATTAAACTATCCGACGCAAAAAATACAGTGGACAGAGAAGGGTTTAAAGAAAAATTTTAGCCGACTAGAATAGTAAAAAATAGTTTGATAATCCTAATTAAAAATGTGGAAAGTTTCTCCACAAAAATAAAATTTAGCGTCGAACATCTCTGTATTTTCAGCGATAACGACATTATTTTTTTAAAGAATTTAATAGAATCAGCATTTATTAAAAAGTTTAACCGGATAATTATTTAATTTTTTCTGTATATTCTGAATAATGTAAAGAAAACCCGGAAAATAAATGCACATTCGCAGCTTAGTCACATCTCGGCAAAACAAATATTATTTTCAATTTTCAACATTATTTCAAGCCAGCTAATGGTGACAATAGATTACGCGGTTGTGTGCCGTTTAAAATCGTAGTCAGTCTGCGCCTTTATGTGAAGCACAACAGCAACTCATCCCTCCGAATCTCTCTTTTCCGAATTGAGAAGATCTTGACATCATCTCACCATCCACGAAGCAATCACTTCATCAATTTACTTCGTCACTGAAGCCTTAGCCGCATGCACCCATACATACTTATGACGTCACTGTTCTAATTAGTACATGCTACACATACATGTCGCAACTGCAGCAATTCTGCCTGGAATTCTGTCCAGCACTTAATGGGGAACAGCGTGCAGATAAAAGTAAATTATCGTGCATATTTCCCAGGGGAATGGCCGCCGTCATTGCGAGAAAGTAAAAGTTTAGTCGGGAAGGATATTGTGGTGCTTGCAAACTATCTGCAGTTTTCTGATTCAGTTATATTTTTAATTTGTTATTATACTGCCTTTTGTTTCAGCGCAATTTAATCAACAAAAGCATGTGAGCAAGCTCCAGAAACACAAGGAGAGAGTATCAAAAACATCCAGTGGTTAACAAAATAATTGACTAAAATAAAATGTTTATGCAGTGCGATGTGCTCGTAGAAGGATCTGCCTCAACTATCTTTTGGTCGCGGCTTCACCCGCGTGGATGCCAAATTTTAGTTGGTGACAATTCACAGGACTTGAGGTAGAGGTTGCGTAAAGTTTTCAGAAATCGAAAATAATATAACAAAAAAAAAAACCGGTCAAGAGCGAGTTGGACTCACGCACCGAGGGTTCCGTACCATCATTTACATGTAATTTTAGTTGATGATTTCTGAAAAACTGTGTTATTTAGAGACATCGTTTTATTTTTCCTGTAATCTGTACATAAACTTCTATCACATAGAATAATTTCAGAATAATTTTTTTCTATGCAAACTTTGGAGATAAGGGGCCGAACCGTATTTTTTTAACATTTTTCATCAAATGTCGAAAACTATGCGACCTAGACAAAAGAAAAAAATGTTTGAGAATGTGCATACAGCGCTCTTTTATATGATACCCCACATGCCCTAGTAACTCAATAATTTCAAGTTGATAGCATTAGTAGTTTTTGAGATATCCAGCTGTGACAGACAGACAGAGTCACAACATAAGGGTTCTTTTTTACCGTTTTGGTACGAAACCCTAATAACTGCGGCTTGTTTGGTGATTCTAGTAGGTAAGTTCATGGTTTTCACTGTTTATTGTTGGTAACGCGTAATTTCAGTTATTTGTGAGAATTCAACGTTGAATTTCTCTTAAAAAAAATCGTTAATAAATAGCCCCCTGATTAAATTGCTTAAAAACTAAAAAAAATACGTGTTTCTTTGTTTATTTTTGCTACATTGAACATATTTTAGTTTTTATGTTGTTGCGTTATAAAGGGTTAAGCAGTTAAAAAATCTCACCTGAATTCTTTTTGTATTCAAAGTAAACGCGAATTATGATCAAAAACCAAAATGTATATATATTTCTCTCTTATATTACAAGAAAATTCAACATCTACGTACTAAAAACCAGTAGAGAAACTGCTTGCATACCCACACGCGTTGCTAATAAACTGGCTGGCGGCTAGACAGAAATCCTACATAGATAATAATAATATGAACTTTATCGAATGCTAGCTCTTCCAGCTAAGACGCACAGCTATTCCTCAATAGCTATGTTTTAATGTGCAGCTGATTTGAATAAGCCTGACGTCTTATTACGTGTGCTGATAGAAATATTTTGTTGCTTTGGCCAACCATTTCATTTGATTTATTTGCACATGACTAGTACCTATTTAGAGAGGAGCTCGTGGCTAAGTAATAACAGCCGCACGGGTCGATCCGTCAGGTTAAGCTACGCTTGCCGGGGTTGGTCAGTGGATGGGTGACCATCTTTACATAACGAGATTCCTCCGTGCCTCGGAAAGCACGTTAAGCCGTTGGTCCCGGCTGTTATTCGTGAATCTTTGACAGTCGTTACGGGTCGTCAGAAGCCCGAAAGTCTGACAACCAGTCTTACCAAGGGGTATCGTATTACCCAGTAACTGGGTTGTGGAGGTCAGATAGGCACTCGCTCCATGTAAAATACTGGTATTCAGCTGCATCCGGTTAGACTGGAAGCCGACCCCAACATAGTTGGGAAAAGGCTAGGCAGGTTTTTTTTAGTACCTACTTACCCGGAGAATTTGAAGTTGAGAACCCGTGAAAAACGTAAGAAATATTAAATTTCGCGGTATACAGACTTTTATACATACCTACATAAACTTACGTCTTTTTCCCTCGCTACGATCCTTACTTATATTATTTACAAGCTGACCGGACAGACGTTGTTCTGTCCAAAATTCAATAATTCATACAAAATTCCTATAGAAAATACACTCTCAGTTTTGCCTAATTTTCCAATTTTCCCGGCAACTTTTCCAATTTTTTTCTTCATAAAAACCTTCCTCAGATTTCAGCGAATATTTGAAAAAAAAATTAGCCGAATTGGTTCAGCTGTTCTCGAGTTTTGCGCTTACCAATACGAAGATTTAGCCATTCGTTTTTATTTATATAGGATAACTGGTAATTAGTGACCGATACTTATACACATGATTATACTCATGATAACAAACAACTTTTAATAAGGGACCAAACATGAAATCACGAAAAAAATCAGCTGCCCCATACATTCATGTTCGCATAACTCATGAAAATGTAGGGAGCTGTGGTGGACTGTATTAGGTTGGAGTAATAAAAGACTTCTTGCTGCTGTCTTCTAGTTTATTCTTCTTGTAGAGCTGTAGGCCGACTGACTGCCTTTGGTTTTACAAGTAAGGCTTTTTATATGCCCCAGTGGCGTTAGTTCTATCCCTACTATTTCCCACGCTTTGGGTGGTCTAACAAAGTACTGGCTACGCTATTTAAAACTATTGTAAACACATAAAAACAAACTTTCTTAGAATTATTACAAATGGCTAAAGAAATGCATATCAATAGACACCGACAACAAATAATTCGTTTCCTAAAACTAAGAAAGATATTTTGTGCGGATTACAATTTACGCAGAACTGTTACCTATTCAACAAAAGGTCTCGACAATAATGAGTTCCTTTAACAGTGCCGCTAGTAAACATTTAAGAATATAAAACAATGCATTTTACTGCGAAAACGCCCGGCGATAAGCAAAACAAAACATTTCGGGCGCCGTGGGAATCTCTAGCATCTGTTAGACTTAAAGCTGAATGCTAATTATCCACAAACTGAAAATACCACATGCCTAAAGACTATGATATTACCACGCTAACCTAACAGCAAGCAGCTATCCTGCACAACTTTCATAGTCTTTTAATTCACACTATGCTCGGCGTCCGTAACAGCTCTCCCCCCGGCGCAGCTCGCGTAGCCTCCTCGATCTTCAATACGACGACGAGCTTGCTCACGGGGCGTCGGAAGACGCCGGCTCTGGTGCGCACCTCGACGACCCTGATGCCGCCGTCCGGTCCACGATGCGTGCGCTCGACGACTCCCATCGGCCAGGTGTTCCGGGACAGCGTGTTGTCGACCACAAGGACCACGTCGCCAGCTTGCATTGGACGCACATCGTTCTGCGGCTCGCCGCGAGGTACCAGAGTGGGTAGGTACTCGCGCAGCCAGCGTCGCCAGAAGTGGTCAGCGAGTGCTTGACTAACTCGCCATGTTCTTCTGTCAGCCTCGTCGCAGGGTCCCGTCGTTGGCAGCCCTTCCGATGACCCCAACAGGAAGTGGTTGGGTGTAAGGGCCTCTGGATCGCTGGGGTTCACGCTAACGTGGGTCAGTGGTCTTGCGTTGATGGAGAACTCGGCTTCGGTGAGTAGAGTTCTCAAGACTTCTTCTGCTGGCGCCTTCTCTCGCAGAGTGATGCTGAGAGCAGTCTTCACGGAGCGCACCATTCGCTCCCACGCGCCACCTTGGTTGGGCGCGCCAGGAGGTATGAAGCGCCACTCCATTCGATGCAGTAGCCCCTCGTCTCGCAGGGCAGGCATCCACTCGGCGTAGGCGTTGCGTAGCTCTTGGTCAGCTCCGCGGAAGTTGGTTGCGTTGTCGGAGTACATCACTCGGGGCCACCCTCTGCGTGCGGCCATACGTCTCAGCGCCATGATTGCTGAGTCAGTGGAGAGTGATGCGACGAGCTCGATGTGCACGGCGCGGGAGGTGAGGCACGTGAAGAGTGCGCCCCACCTCTTTTCTCGGCGTCGCCCGACCTTGACCATCATTGGTCCGAAGTAGTCCACCCCGCAATTAGTGAACGGGCGGTGGAAGGGGTCAAGGCGGGCGTGTGGCAGGTCTCCCGTAGCTGGCGTTTGCGGCGTTGCTCGCCGTCTCTTGCAGAAGGCGCAGTTCTTCTCGACAGCGCGTACTGTGGGCCGTAAGTGGATGACCCAGTACCGCTGTCGCAGGTCGTTCGTCACGCGCTCTCTGTTGGCGTGACCCGCAGCGCAGTTCTCCCGGAGAACAAGGAGCTTGGTCAGCTGATAACGGCCATCCAGTATGATTGGCCGCTTCGTCTCGGTCGGCGCGGAAGAGGCCTGGATCCGGTCCCGCACCTTCAGGACATCGTCTTCCAATACTGGATCCAGCCGGTACAGCCGGCTCGCTTTTGTCAGCGGGCGTGCAGACCGGATCCTCTTCAGTTCCTCGCCGAAACTGTCTTCTTGCGCCTGTCGTATCAGCTCGGCCTCGGCGCGCTGGATGTGGCGATGTTCCATCGCTGTTGCTCGTCGACGGCAGATGTCGGTGAAGGCGATTGCTCGAGCGGTGGCCCTCACCAAGACTTCATACTTCGAGAAACGGGCGGGGTTCGGTAGCCAGCTGTCTCGTTCTGTCTTCTCGCTGATGTGGAGGACCTCTTCGTCCTCTTGCTCGGACGTCGTTGTTCTAGGCCATTGCTCCTCTGGTAGGAACAGGAAGTCGGGCCCCTGGAACCAGCGATCCGTTGCACTGATGGGTGTGTCGACGAGTCGCGTGGCGTCGTCGGCTACGTTGCTTGCGGTGGGTAGCCAACGCCACTCTTCTTTCTGGGTTAGCTCGGCGATTTCCCCTAGTCGGTGCGCGACGAATGGCGTGTAGCGTCGCATGTCGTGGTGAATCCAATGTACCACGGTGGATGAGTCGGTCCAGTAGGTCGTCTGGCTGATGTTGATTCGATGCTCCTTCTTCACAGTGTCGGCGAGTCTTGCTCCGATGACCGCAGCTTGCAGTTCCAGGCGTGGTATGGTCTGCGCTCGTCGAGGCGCCACCTTAGCTTTGGCGGCGACCAACACGACGTTCAGGCTCCCGTCGACATTCTTCACTCTCCAGTAGGCCACGGTCGCGTAGGCTTGCTCACTGGCGTCGCACAGGATGTGTAAGTCGATGCGCTCGTACTTCTGTGTCACGTAGCATCTTGGTAGTCGAAGCTGGGCGAGCTCGGGAAGACGCGCGAGCCATGATGCAAAGAGTTCGTTCTCTTCTTCCGGAATCTGCTCATCCCACGTCGTCTGGAGGCGCCACAAGTTCTGCAGTATGATCTTCGATCGTATGGTGTAGTGGCTCAGCAGTCCTAGTGGGTCGTAGATGGACATCACGGCGCTGAGGGCTTCACGTTTGGTCGGCGCGCGAGTTCTTGTCCTTACTTCAGCTGGAACTCGGCTCATCGACGTGTTGAATCCCAGCTCATCTCGTTCTGCGTTCCAGAATAGTCCCAAGATCTTGCTCTCGGGCTGATCTCCCCCCAGTGTTGTGGGAGCGGTGGCGTGCAGTTCTGGTGGCACGTCGCGTAGTACCGACTTGTCGCTGGAGCTCCATCCTCGTAGCGTGAATCCCGCATGCGCGTGTACTGCTCTCGTTTCTTCGACCGCCTTCCAAGCTTCCTTCGTGTCTTCGTAGCTGGCTACCAGGTCGTCCATGTAGTGACTCTTCTTGATGGCTTCCAGCGCTCGTGGATACTCCTGCCCGTGTACATCCGCGTTATGGTTGCGGACATAGTGGGCCATGTACGGGGAGCTCGCTGCGCCGAAGATCATGCTGGCCATCTTGTACTTCTTTGGAGGCTCTACTCGTTCGTCGCCTCGCCACAGGAACTGCTGCGCTGGTTGATCTTGCTGTCTTATTCGGATCCTCAGGAACATTTCTTGCACGTCCGCTGTGATCGCCACTGTCTTCTCTCGGAATCTGAATAAGATCCCTGGCAGTGATAATAGTAGATCGGGCCCCTCCAGCAGCTCGTCGTTCAGGCACACGCCGTTGCTTTTAGCCGCTGCGTCGAATACCAGCCTATGCTTGCCGGGTTTGTTCGGGTTCTGCACGGCGAAGTGTGGCAGGTACCAGCAGATGGCGCTGGCTTCTTCTGATCCGTCGCACGGCGTTGCGTACCCCTTATCCAAGAGGTTGTTGATCTGCTTCGTGTATTCAGCTGCGAACTCGGGGTCGGCGTCCATTTTTTGTTCTATCTTCTTTAGTCGGCGGAGCGCCTGCCCGTAGCTTGGTGGCATGATGACGTCATCTCGTCGCCACGGCAGTCCAACTTCGTACCCGGTGTCGATCTTCTTGGTCGTTTTCCTGACGATGTCGATAGCTCGCTGATCGGTTTCCTTGACTCGCGGCTTCCCCTGGATGCCGAGTGCGTCGATCTTGAAGTGGGCTTCGACTAAGTCGTGGAGTTCTTGCTCGCTTGTCCTCGGCGTTCGTTCAGGCTCGAAGACGTGCAGCACGTTTCCCTCTTGATAGATGGTCTTGCGTGGCGCGGTTCCGTGCACCACCCATCCTAGTTGTGTTCTTGATGCGGCCGGTTGATCAGGGCCGCCGACTCGTAGCTCGCGGGACACGATGCATTCCCAGTGGTCTGTCCCCATCAGGATTCCAGGACGGGCCACATCGTAGCACACCTCTTCTGGTGTCAGGTCCCTCAGATGCTCGTAGTCCAGTAGGGTGTCAGGAACGGATTGACGATGGAGGCGGAGATTCTTCATAGTTCTCGCTCTGACCTTGTAGTTCTCGTCGCTCTTCAATCCTCTGACTTGAATATCCACCAGCTGACTCTTTATCTCTTGCTGTGACATGTTGACCCCGTTCAGGTGGAGAGGTTGCGCTGGTCCCTCCGCTCCGATGCTCGCTGCTAGTTCTTCATCGATGAGGGTGATTGTAGCTCCTTCATCCAGTAGAGCATACGTCTTCACCTCCCCCCGTGGTCCGGCTATGACGACAGGGCACATCTTCAGCAAGACTGCTCTTGGTCCGGCAGCTGGTCGGGTTGCTAGGGACAGGACCGCTTCCTCCTTGGGTGCATCTGTCTTCTTTTCTTCAGTCTTTGCTTCTCGTACTTGATGAAGAGTCGCATGATGCGGGCGGCGACACTCGTCCACGCCGCACGCCTTTGCTTTGCAGTGTGTGCGCCTGTGTTGCTTCTGGGCGCATTTGAAGCATATCTTCTTCTCCTTTACCAAGCTCCATCGCTCGTCCACAGTAAGTGCCTTGTACTTCGGGCACTGTGTCAGGACGTGAGCTTGCTCGCATTTGGGGCACTTGACCTTTTCTTCTGCGCTCTCGATCGTAGTGAAGACGCTCGCTTTCTTCTTGAGTGTCACGATGGGTCGAGTATCCTTCTTCTGGTTTGTGCTGCTCGTAGACGGGGTGTATGTATACCGCAGTGCTCTGTCCGCTTCTCTCATCAGGAAACGGGATAAAATGACGATCTCCGGGTCAGTCATTCCTTCGTGGTCATAGGCGTAGTCGCACCAGCGGGATCGAAGATGCGGGCTGAGCTTGTCCAATACTTCTCGCGTCATCAGGGGGTTGAACAGGTAGCCTCTTCGGTCGATTGTCTTCAGCACGCAGATGATGTTCTGCAACTTGATGGCGAAGCTGTTGAGTTCGGCTGCTGATGATCCAGGTTTCGGAAGTTTCTTGAGGTCTTCTAGTGCTCGGTCGATGATGACTTCAGGTTTTCCAAAGCATTGCTCGAGGGTCTTCATGATGACGTCCGGATCCGTAGCTGTATGCAGAAGGGCGGCCACGGCGTCTCTTGCTTCCCCTTTGAGGCAGCTCCTTAGCCTCTGGATGTTTTCCGCTGCTGACACTTGGTACATCTCGGTCGTATCTCGAACTGCTGCTTTGAATGGCAACCATTCGTTGGCTGCTCCGGAGAAGGTCGGCAGGTCAGTGTGTCGAGGCCTGGGTCTGGCCATCTTCTCCAATGTGGCGGCCAAGTGCTCGATGCTGTTCTTCCTTGTTGGAGTTGGCGATCTTCCTCGCGGTGCTTCGAAGCGTATTTGCTTTGGCTCTTCCCTGGCTTCCCTGGTTCCTTCTTCTTCCCGAGAGTTGAGGGGGTTCGTCCTCAACCAGTTGTCCACTTTCTGATGTGGTTCTTCACGGGGAGGAGTGGCTTCTTCGTGCACGCTGTATTCATCGTTGATCGCGGATACTTCGGCTGCTAGTCTCTTTTTGACTAGGTCGGCCTCCAACTCCAACTCCTTTCTTCGGATCGTCGCTAGCTTCTCTGCTGCCTCCAGTTCCGCCATCCGTAGTCGTGTTGTCACGCTGGTTGTTGACCTGACGGATCTAGTCGGTGATGGCTTTCGTTGCTCCGCAGTAGCCCGAAGTCCGGATGGTCCCGCTGATTTCCAAAATGGTGATGCCGGCGGGTCCAGTGAGATTCTTCTCAATCGTTCTTGCTCTATTCGTTCAGCTTCTCTGCGGCGCGCCTCCTGTTCTTGGCTGTGACGCTGCTGCTCCTCGATTTCTGCTAATTCCCCTTGGCTTCTGGTGACCACCATCTTGAAGTTTTTTCGACTCGGCCCTCTTCTTTCTTGACCCGGCCCTCGTTTTCTTTACGCGTCCCTCTTCTTTCTTGACCCGGCCCTCGTTTTCTTCACGCGGCCCTCTTCTATCGCGGCCCCTCTTCAACGTGGCCCCTCTTCAACGCAGCCCCTCTTCAACGTAGCCCCTCTTCAATGCAGCCCCTCTTCGACCCAGCGACGATCGGGTACGTCGGGTCGGTATGGCGGCGCGTCGTAGGTACGTCGATTCTTCGGGACCGGTTGTTCGATCGGTCGGTCGATGCAGTCGGCCTCGTAGATTCTTGCTCTTGCCGCAGATTTCTTCGTTTTTCTGCCGCTTGGTTGGCGCTGGTTCTTCGTTCTTCAGAATTATCCGCTGCTCGATGGACCAGACTGTGGTGGACTGTATTAGGTTGGAGTAATAAAAGACTTCTTGCTGCTGTCTTCTAGTTTATTCTTCTTGTAGAGCTGTAGGCCGACTGACTGCCTTTGGTTTTACAAGTAAGGCTTTTTATATGCCCCAGTGGCGTTAGTTCTATCCCTACTATTTCCCACGCTTTGGGTGGTCTAACAAAGTACTGGCTACGCTATTTAAAACTATTGTAAACACATAAAAACAAACTTTCTTAGAATTATTACAAATGGCTAAAGAAATGCATATCAATAGACACCGACAACAAATAATTCGTTTCCTAAAACTAAGAAAGATATTTTGTGCGGATTACAATTTACGCAGAACTGTTACCTATTCAACAAAAGGTCTCGACAATAATGAGTTCCTTTAACAGTGCCGCTAGTAAACATTTAAGAATATAAAACAATGCATTTTACTGCGAAAACGCCCGGCGATAAGCAAAACAAAACATTTCGGGCGCCGTGGGAATCTCTAGCATCTGTTAGACTTAAAGCTGAATGCTAATTATCCACAAACTGAAAATACCACATGCCTAAAGACTATGATATTACCACGCTAACCTAACAGCAAGCAGCTATCCTGCACAACTTTCATAGTCTTTTAATTCACACTATGCTCGGCGTCCGTAACAGGAGCAGTTGTTTTTTTTTTTCGCGATTTCAGGTCCCATACTAAAAGTTGTTTGTTATCATGAGCACAATCATATGTTTAGGTATCGGTCACTAATTACCAGTCACCCTTTATAGATTTAATTCGTTTTTAAAGATCAGAGGGCCAATTCTCGTACCTAAAAACGTTCAAATTCTAGTCGCAATCTCATGCCAGCGACAATCTACTGTCAAAAATGTAGGTAAACGCTGTACAATTTTTGACATATTGAGACTGAGATGAGATTGCGAACGTTATTAAAAATACGGGAATTGCCCCTCTGATGGCTTTCTTCATATACTTCATACCCACAGCCTAAGACGTCTTCAAAATAATGCACAGTGCTATATTCACTCAAAACTTAGTTTCACGCTACTTAAGAGGAAAGGCGGGTGGCCAGTTAGGTATTTTAAGAAGCTATTGCTGTCGCTCTGCGAGTGCTCCGCCCTCGAATTCGTGCGAAAAGGACAACTGCAGATCCGACTAAATAGCCTATGTAAAAAGTCACATTTCGAGGTTTGGCTCTCGCCTATTTCCTCCTCCAACATTGGACCAATTTAAAAGATATTTCATAAACTGAATAAGAAGGATATATACTGTGCCCCTATGTTTTTCTTTTTTCGTTAATAGTTGTCAAATTGGTACACTAGGCGTCTGTTGATAGCGGTCTGAATAGGCAATTTTGAGCATTTTTGGAGGGTTCTAGTTCCTATAAAAATAATATATCATCAAAAAGGAAAACATAGGGGCATACAATTAACTGATATTTATATTTCTGTAAAAAATCATTGCTTTATGGTCATTAACCAGAAAGAAAACAGGCGAGAGCGTTTGTATCTTTTTGTATGGAGAAAAGAGCACCCACGTTTCCTCTTAATATTATCAATAGCCTCCAATCTCTATTCCCATCCCAACACGCAATACCACCACATGTGCATTTATATTAAGAGCAACACAAACGTCACCCGTTGACTTAGCGCGATTGGTCTAATTGCTCCCTATGTATGCACCCAACGCACCCGTTGCTTCATTGCTCCGTTGCTTCATTGCTCCGTTGCTCCATTGCTCAGTTCAGCTAATACAATTTAAAGTGATTGCTCCTTAATCTGCTGTTTGTGGTTCGTGTTTGATGAGATGTGAGAAAGTAGATATAGGTAATTTGGTATGTTGTCTGTGTCTGTGATTTATTTATTTTTATTTTTATTTCTTCAGGACAACAAATAATTGCGTAATAATGCTTAATATTAGGTACAGATATTTTGTAATAATGCTTAATATTAGGTACAGATATTTTGTAATAATGCTTAATATTAGGTACAGATATTTTGTAATAATGCTTAATATTAGGTACAGATATTTTGTAATAATGCTTAATATTAGGTACAGATATTTTGTAATAATGCTTAATATTAGGTACAGATATTTTGTAATAATGCTTAATATGCATGCAATGTGTCTTGTGAATTAAGGTATGACAAACTACACTATGATGTGTGACATAACTACTAAAAACTATGTGGTATTTAAAAGGAATTTTTTATAAATACTATTTTTAAACTGTGCGAGTGACAATACAAATAAAAGTCAATATCAGCAAAATTATCGTCGTGATGCAAAGATAACATAAGACATTGTATCCTTTGTGGAGTTGATTTACCCGCATTGCTGAGTGTTCAAATCCGTACAGCCAATCTAATTTGTTCCTCCTTTCTTTTCTTATTCGTGGCTAAGTAATAACAGCCGCACAGGTCGATCCATCAGGTTAAGCTAGTCTTGCCGGGGTTGGTCAGTGGATGGGTGACCATCTTTACATACCGATACTCCTCCGTGCCTCGGAAAGCACGTTAAGCCGTTAGTCCCGGCTGTCATTCGTGGATCTCTGAGAGTTGTTACGGGTCGTAAGAAGCCCGAAAGTCTGACAACCCAGTCTTACCCAGGGGTATCGTATTACCCAGTAACTGGGTTGTGGAGGTCAGATAGGCAGTCGGGCATGTAAAATACTGGCTCAGCTGCATCCGGTTGGACTGGAAGCTGACCCTAACATAGTTGGGAAAAGGCTAGACAGATTGAGATAGAACATTGTATGATATTGAAAAGTTGTGGAGCACATAGACGTTTTTAAGATGCGGGTCCTTCGGGCCACCACGACACGCAACCTTTCAAAAAACGTCATCATCATCATTTCAGCAGATTTACGTCCACTGCCGGACGTAGGCCGCACCCAAGCAACGCCTTTTTTTTAGACCGTTTGACTTGGTTTAGAACACAGACAGTACCAGGATTGGCATGTACGGACAGCAACATAAGTCGATTAACACTGCTACTTTTACACATCTTGTAAATTAATACAAAATGATTTGATTACTTAACTCCTTTTTTCCTAAAATACCTAAGAGCAGAAAGATCGAGATCGATCGATCGATTCGAGATCTTTAATTTATTAAACTTCTGTTCCGATTGATTTAAAAAACTGAAGTGTTAATCGACTTTTGTTGCTGTACCACTTCGGCTTTAAATTTCAAAGCCTGTCAGTATGAATACACACAATTTTATCCCTGACACAAATATAACGGCAGGTGTGTACTTTTTCTGTGTATTCTGTGTTGTTGTGTACAAAGGTTTAAGCCTGGGTCAAAGGTTTGGAAGAATTGGTGAGTTGTGTATCAAAACAAATCCTGTGAATCGTTGTGTGCATTTGTTATTGGTTCGGCACCGTTGCAGAAAATTCTGTTATACGTGTTGGATTTTTTTTAGAGAACAACGGAAAAATAGGTGAACATCGTTGTGTAAAATTATGATTCCGGACAGAAAAAAATGTTGTTTCAACCTTTTGCAATAATATAAAGTGTTATAATTAGTCAACCGTTTCAGAAAATTCTGTTATACGTGTTGGATTTTTTTTAGAGAACAACGGAAAAATAGGTGAACATCGTTGTGTAAAATTATGATTCCGGACAGAAAAAAATGTTGTTTCAACCTTTTGCAATAATATAAAGTGTTATAATTAGTCAACCGTTTCAGAAAATTCTGTTATACGTGTTGGATTTTTTTTAGAGAACAACGGAAAAATAGGTGAACATCGTGGTGTAAAATTATGATTCCGGACAGAAAAAAATGTTTTTTCAACCTTTTGCAATAGTATAAAGTTTTATGAATAGTCATTGATATATTAGAGGAAGATATGTTACGCCTTAACATCGCAATGACTATACCTGGACTCGGCGCATGACTACATGCACCAAAACTCGCACATCTGTGATCGCAGTCACAAACCTTCAGTTACCGATAGACAAGGACAAATATAGGTATAAGATATAAGGATAGTTAAAGGATCCATCGTGCATGAAGCGAAATCGCGTTAGCCGCCGAATGTTTACGATTACGAATGACATTGCATGTCTATCTCGCTCTCACAAATATGGCAAAGGAAACATTAAATATTATTATAATTTTCAATAAATTAACGTGTTTGGCTGTACTTACGAGTGAAAAGTAATACCGTGGAACTTGTTTTTGGTTTTTGAACTATTTGTACACATTTTAAAAACACAGGACCTAATTGTTGCTGCTTATTTAGACGATTATGGTAATTTAATACTTGTATATTGTAATTGTGACTATTAGCACAATTTATGCGGTCCACATCGAGGAGCGCGAACCATATCTTCCTAATTTATACATCAATGTGAATAGTGTATAATAATAGTCAAATTATTCAGAAATGATTGTGTAATTAAGTATTTTAATGTCAAAAATATCTGAAGTAGTTTTGTTTTGTGATGTAGATAGTAGTATTAGTTTATTATTACTAAAAGTATTGTATTTTTGATGAAAGAAGCGACCTAATAGCAGTTGATTTCTATAAACATTTTTATAAACAACCGCAATAAATATTGTCATCCTAGTAAAAATCAGTACACCCCACAACATTTCACCCTGAGATCCGCAAATGAACTGCGTGACGTCATACCCCCCCACAAGAGCCCCAAAATTGCCTCATATGATTAAACGTAAGGATTTACAAGACGAATGCTTGCCGAGCCTTGAAGACGAATCACCAGTGCGTTTGTTAGGGACATTATGTTTACCTTATTAGCATTTTGTGGGTTATTTCTGGGTTGATAGGTCCTTCGAGACTCATTTAATTTTGACCTATTCCGTTCAGATTGTTGGGTCATTTGGTGATAAATTGTGGAATTGTTCACTTTTGGTTGGAATAGTAGTTTTCAAGAGTACTTTTAATAGATGTATTGGCCTGGTGGATAATTTGAACCTTATTTCAGAGGTTTGTAGAAAGTTATTAAAAAAAATGCCATCTAGTTTTTAGGTTTCCGTACCTTAAAAAGAAAAACTGAACCCTTATAGGATCACTTGTGTGTCTATCTGTCCGTCTGTCACAGCCAATTTGGTCTGAATATAATGGACCGTTAAGTTGAAATTTGGTAAACATATGGGTTTTTGTGACCCAAACACGTACGGTTAAAGTAAATAAATGAATTTTGAATATGGGGGTCACTTTTAGGGGGCAAATAAGAAAATTAAAAAAAAAAGTTACCGTGTGACATATCAAATGAAAGGGCTTACCTTGGGGGGGGGGGGGGTCTCAAATATATTTTTTTATAATTTTAAAATAAATTGTTTTAAAGATATTTAAGAAAATAGACGAAAATTGAATCGAAACTACTGAGGCTAAAATTTTGAAAAAATATACAGAAAATAGTTCTATACCTGTATATTACAGGAAAACCTATAAAAAGTTTGTGGTCTAAAAATAACATGGTAAATCTTTCAATATTGTGACTACAAACTTACATTTACTGATGGAATGTGTGGGAGACCATGTTTTTCAACTACAGTAACACTGTTTGTTCTTGGAATAAATTCATCCCAACTACGGAACCCTCATTGTGGGTGGTCCGACACGCACTTGGCCGGTTTTTAGGGTTCCGTACCAAAATGGTAAAAAAGGAACCCTTATGGTCTCACTCAGTCTGTCTGTCTGTCTGTCTGTCTGTCTGTCTGTCTGTCTGTCACAGCTGAATATCTCAAGAACTACTAATGCTATCAACTTGAAATTTGGAATAGTTTTATATGACGTTCACCCAACTATTTTGCAAATAAGAAAGAAATAAAAATATTTGTATTATTTTTGTAACAGGTGCTGAAAGGGGATCTTCAAAATTCAAAGTGGGGCTACTAGAGCATGTGGAGTATCATATGAAAGAACACTGTTTGCACATTCTTAAACATTTTTAAATTTTTTTTTAGGCCGCATAGTTTTCGATTTTTTATGAAAAATGTAAAAAAAAATACCGTTCCCCCCCCCTTATCTCCAAAGTTTGCAAAGGGAAAAATCTGAAATTATTCTATGTGGTAGAAGTTTATGTAAAGATTACAGGAAAAATAAAACGATGTCTCTAACTAGCACACTTTTTCAGAAATCGGAACGGAATCCTCGGTGCGCGAGTCCGACTCGCTCTTGACCGGTTTTTTTTTTAATGTGAAACATCTAATACGGCGGGCCAGACCGGCTGTTGGCGTGGCGACGAAGACAATTATTGAGGCAAAACTTATCTTATATCTGCATACGAGGTAACGAGGTAACCCACCTCTTCCATGTACTTCTGGTCGCACTGCTGCACAAGTTATTATTAAGGAAAATTTAATGCACCTCCTTGGGGCCCGGATGCGCCACCGGCAATTAAACCTTAGTTATGACGTCGCGAGGAAACCGCACAGGAGATATGGGTTCATATTTTGTACGCGAAGACTATCTATTTTATGTTTAAGTAAAATCGAGTGTAGGTCCACTCGATTTTACTTAAACATAAAATAGGTAGTCAAAATTCAGTTGTTATTCCTTTCATAAATATCAGGTCAGGCAATGTTTAGTGTAAGTATACTTTATCAAAACACCAAAGGACAATGCTCATGGATGTATGGAATCCCGTACCAACCTGTAACAAAATCAAACTTTGTATTTTGTAGACTACACTCATTATATTATCTGCTACAAAATTTATTTTTCTAACAATATCCGGCTTTCGCAGTAATTTTCTAAACTCAAACTCAAAGAACACTTTTGAATTGTCAAGGGGTCGGTCAGTCAGAAAAATGGAGCTAGTTGCCCATTCCAAAGCTTAGTAGATCCCTATGGAGAATAACGGGCAAGAAACTCCAGGGACACTCTTTTATATAACATCTAAAATAACCTTCTTTTATATAACATCTAAAATAACCTAACAACTAGTCAAGTATATTTTGTTCGACGCTACCAACGGCGTATGATGTTTGAACGACCAATGAAAGGATAGCATGAGACTTTTTGGTACCACTTTTTGTCATTCTACTTTCCTATCAAAATTTTTGTTTTAAAACTAGTCCTTGAGTCGTTATGGGATCAAATTGACTTAAAATGAACTTAAGGCACATAAGTAGTGAGCATCGTTCGACGATTTACTTTCTGTATTAGGAGGTGATAAAATACTGCTGAAGGCATTACAATAAATATGTATTAGTTTACATACATTTTTGGTTTCCTTACCCAAAGGACGCTCAATATCTCTCTCCTCCATCATGTATCTTCCGTTCAAGACAGTCCCGTTCATAATTCCCTCCCGTATATTCCCACCGGTCACCGACACGTCGTAAATCGCGCTGTATTTTCAACTACCTACCCCCACTTTATTAATGTGGAGAGCGAGTACTACCTTCATTTAACTCTATTAAGCGGTCCTTGTGACAGAGAGGTAGAATCATTCTGTAGTATACAGGGTTAGTGGTGATTCGACGCATACCTTGCAGGGATGATAGTAGGGTTAAAATGCAACAAATTAAGCTTTGCGTTTAAATATGAAATTGAATACATTAATCTCTTAAAGATCGAAATCTCGTGTTCTTTGGCACATGATGAAGCCACTAAGCCACTCCTGGTTGTAGGGGAGTGTAGGTTCTCCTTCGTATGTCGGTATCCTATCAGTAACTGTCCTTTTTCCAGTAATACACATGTGGTGGCATCTACATCGCCACATACGAACTACGCATCACAATGACATGACGTCACGCAACCTGCATCGCGCAATCAGAGTTTACCACGCGACTAGCATATATACAACGTCCCGACATCAACCGTCGGGCAGTTGCCCACGAGACACAACACCCGCCTGGACTGAGGATCCTCCCTTTTCTATGGAGGATGAGTGAACTTTACACCCTGTTTCTCATGCCTCTATACACATATAAATACCAGGAGGGGACGCCCTAGGAAGAAATATTGGTGATGTTCTTTAGAAAGGTCAGGTGCGGCGGTATGACGGGTCATTATCTTTCATACACCTGAAATGTATTAACGTACACGAAGCAAAAGGAGTATTTCAGGATCGTAAGGTGGCGTTCTTCAGTTCCTACCTACTCCCATGGGAATAAGGCGTGAATTTATGTATAAACAAGCGCAGAATTCGAACATAACCTACACTAGTAAACCCAACAATAGGTTCATCAAGGAAAATTTGAAAAGCGCCATAATACCTCATTGGCTAACAAAGCGCGGTTGACAAAATGGCGCCGATATTCAGGGTTGCACGATTTGCATATCAACGGCCCGAACGTTAGTTTAATAGCGAGCTAACTGTTTTCACGTGGGTTTGCGTTGAGTTGAAAATACTTATAGTATGGTGTATCTATTCACACACGAAATCTCTTAAGGGGTCATTGTACTCATCATTATGAACAACTTTTACTATGGGACCAAACCTGAAATCGCGAAAAAAAATCAACTGCTCCCTATATTTAGACGAGTTTGATATAGATATAGTACATTTGAGTACATGAACATTGACGTGAAGAGCTGATTTTTTTTTCGCAATTTCAGGTTTGGTCCCATAGTAAAAGTTGTTCACAATGATGAGTACAATGACCCCTTAAGAGATTTCGTGTATCAATAGGTACACTTTATATATTTTTTGAACGAACCAAAGCGCGAGGAGCAATTAGATGTTAGTCGTTTGCTGAGTGGTGTATGGCCTTCTCTAACGTCAAATGAGTAATTAAATTAAAACAAAATAAGCAGATGGCGGTATTTTTTAAATTAATTTAGAAAATGACACAAATATATTAACTAAACTTATAAATGCGATTGTGAGTTTTTTCGTTTGTTTGTTACGCTTTCACGCTAAAACGGCTGAACCGATTTGTTGTGTGAATGTTTATTACGCGAAATACTACGAAATAAACATTCTATTTAGGATCGTTTTTTTTTACAACGTGACTTGAACCCTTTTGACATTAATAATGATTTTTTACAGAACCAAATTACCTACCTTTGAACAAAAATTTGGAAAAATCATTTTTCATTTTTAGTCCTTCGTATATTGGATTCTTATTCCCCAATCGACTATTAGAGAACAAAATGGAAGTCTGAGCTGCTTGCATCGCCAGTAAGCAGCTTATAAGCTTTGCTTCTTCCAGTTTGAAAACGTTATTTTCTGTGGGTTGTATACAGGATGCTGTTGTAAAGCTTAAGATGTAGCCTTTTATTACTCTCAGTAGCCTTGCTTTTATGCCTTTGAGAACATCTCCTGTATTTTTCTCATAGCATGGTAAAGCTCTGGCCGAAATGAATTCTGCACGGCATGCGGGACGACATTCGTGTGTTCGTATTCAAATTGACGCGAAAAGTCGCATGACTTCCTAATCATTAAAACAATTGAAGACGCGTCAGTGTGTTCAGAGCTTAAGGCTTGTCCGCCGTAAAAAGCGCGGTCACTGTCGGACTGCATAGAAAAGAAAGAGAAGCGCGATGACACAACGCTTGCAAAATATGAAGTAATTACCGATTTACAAAAAATCTAGGGATTGGACTAAAAAAGTAATCACATGAAATCATTTCTTATTATTTTGTAAAGAACTGTATAAATTTATGAACACTTTTAATGAAAATTGTAGGAGTAATATGGTAAAAACTAGAAAAAATAGACAGAAATAGACCTGGATTTACATTTTTTATCCCATAATTCTACAAACTTAAATAGATTTCAGGACAAATGAAATCACTTCTTATGTGTTGTAGATTGCTGTATATTTTTTCCTATCAAAAAGATGCTATAGTTACTGTAAAAGATGGTCACAAAGTTACTTAGTTTCGCCGTATTTTAGGAAGAAGGAGCCTTAAAGCCGCTTCTTGTAAACAAAAGAAACGAGCAATGGTCACCTCGCTTGTTCATCGGCTTTGTGATTTTAGACCATGTAGTTTTTCGATGGCTCGTGGCTCGTGGTCGGCGTGATCGGGTCTATCGAAGGTTAAGCTACGTTTGCGGTCGGTTCGTGGATGGGTGACCCACCATTACATATTGAGACCCCCCCGTGCCTTGGAAAGCACGTTAAGCCGTTGGTCCCGGCTGTCATTCGTGGATCTTTGACAGTCGTTACGGGTCGTCAGAAGCCCAAAAGTCTGACAACCAGTCTTACCAAGAGGTACTTATCGTGTTATCCAGTTAGTTAGTGTCCGGGTTGTGGAGGTCAGATAGGCAGTCGCTCCATGTAAAATACTGGTATTCAGCTGCATCTGATTAGACTGGAAGACGACCCCAACATAGTTGGGAAAAGGCTAGGCAGATTGAGTGGTACACAGTAAAAGACTGGTATAATTATATTATAGTTAGAAACTGTCGTTATTAATGTGGATTTAAATTGCCCGAATCGGCAATGGCTTGACATTCAATTAATACTTAAATATAACTCATTTTCACAAGCAAATATCATTTGTTTGGTAATTTTAATGTGCTCTGATAATAATTTAAAATTATTATTTGATACGAGCTTTTAACTTTTGTTGTATTAATCGGAATTGCATCGCATGAATGTGAAATATTGGAATTTTATGAAATAACTGAAGTGAATAAAGTTTAAAATTGTGTATTTAATTGCTCGATTGATTAAAGGTTTAAGTAATAAAATGGCAATAGGCCAACGGTAAAGGCTGCCGAGCAAGCAGTTATAAGTTCGATGCCTAATCGTTGCAATATCTACGTGAACCCAGAACAAGCATAGTCAGGAAATTCTAACTATCTAGTAATTCAATAATATTATGCAACTCAATTTGCATATAAAAACTTTACATTAAAAAACCGACGTGCATATCGGACTACGCACACTGAAGGGTTCCGTCGTTGGGATGAATCCCAAGGACAAACTTAACATTGTAGTTGAAAAGCATGTGCTCCCATACATTCTAACTGAAAATGTAAGTCGGTCGACTATTACTTGTTAACTTGTAAAGCCTACTTAGCTGTGATAGTTTTTCTTTAAATTTTAACTTCGTTATGTGCCGTGATTGTTTTCACATATCAAAAAACAACCATTTATTTATTATTTTGGCAGGGGGAGGGGGGGCGGTACACTTGACTCTAACAAAAATTTGCATTATTTATTTACTTATTTATTTATTTAATTGAAGGAGAACCCACAGCTATAACAGATAGATAACAATTGAATAATATAAAAAAAATAATTAATTAATTATTAATTATAAAGCTTAATATTACGCAAACGGATCCCTGAATCGAAAAATGGTTTCCCCTGCAATTTTTTTGAACAGCCTATCAAACGATAGCCCATACCATGGGATAGACGTCAAAAAAATGTCATCCCCACTTTACGTGCAAAAGAGATCTTAAATTTTTTTTTTCAAAGTTTTGTTTTACTACTTTGTCGACGTGTTATTACCCATGCCAAATTACAGGTTTCTAGTACTAAGTCTCTGAGTTAAGCCGCGGCAAGACAGACAGACAGACGACAGATGTTAACTACGGAACCCTAAAAACTGCAAAACGGTCATCAATTTTAAGTGATCAGTAGGTATTCATGATTTTACTCTTTTCCGTATATTATACTCACTCCTAAATACCTACAGAAGTTAAATTACATTTTCTAGCACAATTCCCTACCACATATCTCGGTCGACTGACGCTGAACATCCCTTTTAGCCTACACTTGTACCTGGCCATCACAAACACAAGCTACGAGCATAATTATTTTCAATCCTGCCTGCTACGTGCTGCACAGAATGCATTAGGCACTGCAATCTTTAAGTCTAGTACACATGTACGTGGCTTTAAGGTAGTATCAACAACGCTTGTTGACGCTGTTCTGTACCAAGCCTTGTTTACGAAAACGTAGTGCACGACTGTACAATGTATGTGTTCACTTGTCTACGCGAATGTACGTAATTATGTGTGCATTTTCAGGTATGTCTAGGTTTGATGTTTTGTTGAAACAAGGCCTCGTGTGCTTTGTAATTGAAATTGTACTGTGAGGGCTCGAACCTCACGGGGGGCTGTAGCAACTCTACAATCAAAGAGGGATCTGCTTATTGAAATGACATACCATATGATTTTTGTATTGTAAATGACATACCATAATTCAATTTTATTATTAATTTGACTACCTACCTACTAAATTAATATCACCTGACTTATAGACTGTATCTGTTATCTGTGCTATTGTGTGTTATTGTATTTTTTATTGTGTTTTTCATTGTTACTTGGACATCTTAATGACATCTAGACATACAACAAAATATTTTTCGGAAATTATGCTAATTAATGTTACTGATCTTATGTTATTTTATTTTATGTTAATCAATTAAAATCTACAAACTCGACAGCAAACCAACATTGTGCTTTGCAGCGCCCTGACAGGGTTCATGTACAAAAACCGACAATTTTTAATTTGTAAAATGTGTGATGTGCATGAAAGCAAATAAATAAATAATATTAAATAATATAATATAAAATACATAATAAAATAAAAATAATATTATAAAAGAATAATAATAAATGTATAATAATGTTGCCCCCTTGCCGCTACGACACTATGTGCTAGCGACCGTTTCCGGAGGCCCATTATTGAGTGTGCAAGTCACCCCCTGCCATTTTAACTGTGTATATTACCTATATAACATTGGTCAAGCAGGGGACATAGTTATCCATAGTTTAAGGTATCCGATCCACTATAGCCACTAAAACCCATAACCCAATAAGTTTTGTTTCCATGTTTTGCAATAGTCCTGCACCAACCGTGGATTGTGCTTGGGTGCACTTGCATAGTGCATTCAGGGATAATCGTCGGCTAGTGCCGCCTCGTCATTTAAATCATGTCTAAGGGGCCTGTGCAAGTTGGCTTCGGCTCCTCGTACGCCTTCCAAAGGTCCGGGACCCCAGGGTCCCGAGATATGTAAAAGACATAAAAAATAATGTATCATATCCATACTAATATTATAAATTCGAAAGTAACTCTGTCTGTCTGTCTGTCTGTCTGTCTGTCTGTCTGTCTGTCTGTCTGTCTGTCTGTCTGTCTGTCTGTCTGTTACCTTTTCACGCCTAAACCACTGAACGGATTTCGATAAAACTTGGCGAGCCTATAGATGGTATCCTGGGGACGGACATAGGCTACTTTTTTTTTTCAAAAATAATCCTACGGGGGGTGATATAGGGGATGAAAGTTTGTATGGGAAACTCAGTATTTCTTAAGTTAGGGATGTGAAAATTAAAATGTATGCTTTTGATAGGAAATAAAGAAATATGCGGTTCAGCGTTTTTGAAAAATCATCCCCTAAGGGGGTAAAATATAGTAAAATAGGGGTTGATTTTAAAATTTACAAAACTGCACGGATTTCGACAAAATTTGGCAAAGCTTTATATAGCATCCTGGGGACGGACATAGGCTACTTTTTTTTTCAAAAATAATCCTACGGGGGGTGATATAGGGGATGAAAGTTTGTAAGGGAAACCCAGTATTTCTTAAGTTAGGGATAACAAATTTATGCTATTGGTAGGAAGTTAAGAAATATGCGGTGCAGCGTTTTTGAAAAATCATCCCCTAAGGGGGTAAAATAGGGGTTGATTTTAAAATTTACAAAACTGCACGGATTTCGACAAAATTTGGCAAAGCTTTATATAGCATCCTGGGGAAGGACATAGGATACTATTTTTTTCAAAAATAATACTACAGGGGGTGATGTAGGGGATGAAAGTTTGTAAGGGAAACCCAGTATTTCTTAAGTTAGGGATAACAAATCTATGCTATTGGTAGGAAGTTAAGAAATATGCGGTTCAGCGTTTTTGAAAAATCATCTCCTATGGGGGTAAAATAGGGGTTGATTTTAAAATTTACAAAACTGCACGGATTTCGATAAAATTTGGCAAGGCTTTATATAGCATGCTGGGGAAGGACATAGGCTACTTTTTGTCTTAAAAAATAATCCTACAGAGGGTGATATAGGGGATGAAAGTTTGTATGGGAAACCAAGAACCACTAAACGGATTTCGATAAAATTTGGCAAAATGGTATCCTGGGGACGGACATAGGCTACTTTTTTTCAAAAATAATCCTACAGGGGTGATATACGGGATGAAAGTTTGTATGGGAAACCCAGAACCACTGAATGGATTTCGATAAAATTTGGCAAAATGGTATCCTGGGGACGGACATAGGCTACTTTTTTTTCAAAAATAATCCTGCAGGGGGTGATATAGGGGATGAAATTTTGTATGCAAAACTCAGTATTTCTTAAGTTAGGGATGTGAAAATTAAAATTTTTGCTTTTGATAGGAAATAAAGAAATATGCGGTTTAGCGTTTTTGAAAAATCATGCCCTAAGGGGGTAAAATAGGGGTTGATTTTAAAATTTACAAAACTGCACGGATTTCGACAACATTTGGCAAGGCTTTATATAGCATCCTGGGGAAAGACATAGGCTACTTTTTGTTTTAAAAAATAATCCTACAGAGGGTGATATAGGGGATGAAAGTTTGTATGGGAAACCAAGAACCACTAAACGGATTTCGATAAAATTTGGCAAAATGGTATCCTGGGGACGGACATAGGCTACTTTTTTTTCAAAAATAATCCTACAGGGGGTGATATAGGGGATGAAATTTTGTATGGGAAACTCACTATTTCTTAAGTTAGGGATGTGAAAATTAAAATGTAGCGTTTTTGAGGGGGTACAATAGGGGTTGACAAATGTTTGTGTACCTACCTCTTTTTAAGAGATTTAAGGGATTGGAAATGTAGTCATAGTTGGAATCTTGAGGTGACATTTAGTCTTTTTTATTTCAATCGATGTTTTTACGAGGAAATTATTTGAACGAGTGGACACTCGGACAAAAGTTATTTGTTATTAGAGCGTGACTGGCATAATAAATTTTAAGTAAATAACAAAGTCCCCCCGCCGCGTAAGTCTGTCTGTTTGAATGCGATAATTTCAAAAAGTACCGAACGGATTTTCATACGCTTTTCTCCAATGAACGGAGTGATTCAGTGTAATTCATTATGGTTTTGTGTATATTGGCTGAAATATGACGACGACTGTTGAAGATGTCGGAAAAAATCATGCCGACTGGTAGCTTTATGTCTACTATACACGGTAACAATATATCGTAGCTATTTGAGTTTGCACAGTTATATCGGACGGCCCTATGTTTTCCACATGAACATTCCCATGGGATATTTGCCGAAATCCACGCGGGCGAAGCCGCGGGCAAAAGCTAGTATTATTATAATATTAAATTATCAATACATAATTAAACAACTATCGCCTCGGTCTCAAAGGCCGCCTGACACATATCACAAACAAAGTTTGTCTCCCTTTCTCTTTAAACATCCACAGAGTTACATGCTAAAACGCATAAGGTTCAAAGTCCTCTACAGTACATACTGTGTTGTATTAAAATGGTTTTGTAAGAGATATTTATTTATCATCATTTCTCTGATCCCTCAAGAGAAGACTATGTGTATTCTTATATACAGGGCTATTTTTAAATGACTAGCTAAATTTTCACAGGGTGCTCTACCCATGAATATGAAAAACATTCACTATGGGACCAACTTTGAAATCACGAAAAAAAACCAGCGGTTTCCTACAATACCTACTCGATCAAAATGTATGAAACAGCTGATATTTTTTTTGCGATTTCAAAGTTGGTCCCATAGTGAAAGTTGTTCATATTCATGGGTAGAACACCCTGTGAAAATTTAGCTAGTCATTTAAAAATAGCCCTGTATATGTGTATTCTTCCCATCCTTACCTATGGTTCTCAAACATAGTCTTTGACAATTCAACAGAGGTCCACGCTCGAGGTTTGCCAGAGAGTTATGGAACGGAGTATTCTGGTTGTTAAACTGTTGGACCGGGTTATGAATATAACAATCCGTTCCATCACTAAAATAACTGATGAGTAATATCAGTTATTTTGGGAAAGCTACTGGCCTGGACACATCGGCCGTATGTAGAGACCAAACTTACGACCCAATGGGTCCCGCTTAGTGGCAATTGACATCGCGGTAAGCCCAGACGGATATGGCGGGAAGAGCTGGACTCCTTTAATAAAAATTGGTTCTTGGCAGCTCTTTGCCCAGCAGTTGGACAATTACAATCTGCCTGGCCTTTTCCCAACTATGTTGGAGTCGGCTTCCAGTCGATCCGGATGCAGCTGAATACCAGTATTTTACATGGAGCGACTGCCTATCTGTGTCGAATTCAACATACTTAAATCAATGTTATCAAAGGAAAAGGCCGTTGACAAATCCTAAAACGATTTTTTTTTGAAGTTTAAATCAAAATAGACGGCCGCCATTCTTCCGACAGAAATTTGCTGTCGGATGCAAGGCAAATCAGTAATTGAATATGTGTCATTTTCGACACGACAGCATGTCGAATGGTTGTGAAAAGCTATGTTGATGTGATTCCGTACCATGTGCGGTTAGTTAGGGTAATAGCACCTTCGATGTTCACTTACGATGGCCGGAACGATTACTATCAGACAAATCGTTGAACGCGGTAGGTCCGATGAATTCGTGTATTCGGTTCCGGTCAAACCGAATCGATCAGATTCTTCTTTACAGTTTAAACTCAAACTCAAAGCATTTATTTCAATTAAACCAATTACAGGCACTTTTGAATTGTCAAAGAGTCGGTCAGTTAGTCAGAAACTTGAAGCTAGATGCCCATTCCAAAACGTAGATCTCTATGGAGAAGTACGGGCAAGAAACTCTTCGGACACTCTTTTAAATCAAGATAAGTATAACATCCTGGGTACATTCTTGTTGATTCTGCATGTGAGAACAATGTAAAAAAAAAACAAGCAATTAAAATATAAGATTAAAAATAAGCCCTGGCAGATAAGAGATAATCACTCTCAACTGACGGCGCCCGTTCACGAACATGACGCGTGGATCAGCACCATCCAGCTCAACCATTTTGTAGTGAACCGAATGATCCAACACACGTACCACCATCAGGTTGCCACAATCCTTTATCAGACGGACCACCTGTTCTCAAACTTATATCATTAAAACGTTTTCTATGACAATTTAAGAACGAAAACAGTCCACAAACGTAATAGCATAAATATTTATGTTTTTTTTTGTATCCTTAAAGTAACTTTTATAAGTTTGGGCTTAAGTAAGTGGAATGTTATTCGATTCGCACATTGTTTATTCAAAAACTTTTATGATTAAGTCTCGGAATTGAATTTACCGAGAGCGGTAGGACGCGCTCAAGTGTTTTGGGACATACTGTTCGGAAGAATTACGGTGGAAAACTTTTTTTGGTAAATTATAACTAAAGACCCGGGATCCGTATCTCGGGATTGATGAAGATGCCCGGGATTATTTCTCTAAGTACAACAGCTCTTACCTGCTTTCAATGCGTGACTCGGGAAATTTTGATTATGGTTTAAATTGATACATACATACATAAAGACACATGACAGTGGAGAATGAGTGGCAGTATCTTATACAGCAATTCCTACTATGGGAAAAAAGTTATATTTTCAGTTAGGGTAAAAGCACATAAACTATGAATTAAGTAACTTGAAATAAACTTAATTGAAAAAATAACTATATGTATAACTTAATCTACACCAATTGCTATAAACTAACGAGTTGACTGTGTGCATATATCTGCAAGTTTATTGTAGCTGTCATTTGGAGGTTTGGTAGTCCGTATTGGACATTTAATATGATATGTGCAGTCCACAGGCAAAGGTTCCTTATGGCCGTTAATGGAGTTATGCATATTCCCATAATTTACAGTAAATAAGCTATCGCTATCAAAAAAGATCAACCTCATAACATGTGTAGTTACGGAGATATTAATATAATCAAATATTAATCTAAATTCTGCACATCTACCTTTTCTACTAAACGATATATAAGACCATGTTTTGGGCTAATAGTTTCTACGAGACAAAAATAAAAATATACAAACAAACAAACGTTCTAGATTACGAAAAAAAAATAAAAATAAAAAAAATGTTTAGCACGTCAAATGATGACGATGATACCGCCGGGGTCGCGGGTTGTTCGAAAGAGATACCGTGGCCCTGGTACAGGTAACTGAAGGAACACGGGTGGGTTTTAGTCACTAAAAGTCTGACACGCCCTCCCGCTCCGCCCAAAGCAGGAGAAGTGATGATTTCCCATCCACAAAAAAAAAATGTCTGGTTTGCAGCAGTAGTGGACAAAATAAAAACTCTACGTCACTCAATCAATCATTTCAGTCACTCCCAAAGCACATTCCCGTCAGCCATCCTTCATGTCCTTATGTCCACGCATAGCCGAGTATAACTTGTTTATTGGTTCGTATTTGTCAATCCAATCGGTCGGTGTGTGTCAATAAAAAATATTTTCCTAATCCCACGCCGAGGCCTATGTTGGATATAAGGAATATAAAAAGAAAATGTTTAAGGAAACGAAGGATAAATAGAGGAAAATGTGTTAAGCTATGAAAGTTTTGTAGTGGTATCTATAAAATTAGGTCAAAAAATCAATCAATCTGCCTAGACTTTTCCCAACTATGTTGGGGTCGGCTTCTAGTCTAACCAGATGCAGCTGAATACCAGTATTTTATATGGAGCGACTGCCTATCTGAACTCCACAACCCATAACTGAGTAGGTAAATACGATACCCCTTGGAAGACTGGTTGTCAGACTTTCGGGCTAAACGACCCGTAACGACTGTCAAAGATCCACAAACGACACCCGGGACCCGGTTTAACGTGCTTTCCAAGGCACGGAAAAGTCTCCCATCCACGGACCAACCTCGGCAAGCGTGGCTTAACCTGATGGATCGACCCGTACGGCTGTTATTACTTAGCCACGATAGCCTATAACATTAGGTCAATACTAACCAATTGATGTTTCTAGTCCTTTAGTTTTGCATATCATCATAATAATTATAACCATCTATCACCATCTAGATCAATCTAAAATTTATTTAGCTAAGAAACTGTCAATAGAAAACTATTATTTTAGAAGAGCAAATCGAAACTGAGGTTTGTAACTGCGCTTAACATCACCCATCATTGTAATAAACAAACACCAACGAACGAACCAACGAAATACACACCGGCACGTCCGCCCCTTCTAGCAGTTGAAATTAATAGTAAATACGAGTTACTCACACGAGTCAAATAACCCACTTTAAATAAGCCCTAAACAAACGAAAACTTTCACAAAATAAAATTACCATCGCGACGCACAACTTATTACGCATCAAATTGAACAATTCAGCGTTACTCAAACTTCTTCCAATTTAGAACCCCGCGGGGTGACACAGCGGATACATAGAATTTTCCACTCAGTATACATGTCAAATGTCTTTGTGATTCTAAAAGTTTACCCCGACGCAGTGACGGGGCGCAGAAATGATAAATGACAGCGGCTAATGAGAGCCCATCAGAAGTTACTGAATTATTTCAATGATGAAGCTGAATGTAGCGAGCTTGTGTACCGACTTTGAGTTGTGTTGTTTTGTTATTTTCTTTTTGTGTTAGGGTTGAGAGAGGGTTGAGTGTATAGTCGATATTTATGTATATACCTATATGCATTTTAAGCCATGCAATGTAAACATTTAACTGAATTAAAAAGTACTTTATGTCTCTTTCGGCACCCAAAATTGGGCCAGGGGTTGTTGATTTAGTATACCCCAGCAGAAAGATACCTAGATAATTCTATGTGTGGCCAGGAATAAAGTTATATGTACGAAATTATACTTATTGCCATGTACAGTCAACGACTTTTGTCCGTCACCCCCATAAGGTCGCTTTTCGTATGCACGGACCAGTGGCTAGTGGCCTGCATTGTTTTCGTCTACCAATAGCGCTCCGGCGCACATTATATAAAAACGTTAGAACCATTTTTTTTTACGAAACGTTTAAGAAAAGCGACATTGTTTGTTTTAGGGTCATCCTTCTTAGGCGATATTCATCGTTCATTGGTCAAACAAAAACAATTAACTTTGAAAAAAAAGGCTCATCCTTCATTCATTGGTCAAACTAAAAAAGGTCGTTGCAAACTACGATTTCAAAGTGCAACCGAAAAAGTTTTGAAAAGGGTGATGCGCAACGGCCTTCCATAGTACATATTTACATAAAACCTTCTGATAGTTGTAACTAACCGCTGTTTGTGTATTTAACTAGTAGTGATTCCATAAATATGTGGAAGCAACAACAAATTCTTGCCTTCACATTTTTGAGACCGAGCCAAAATTATTCAAATGACTTATACCTAGGACGTCCATTTTCAACGAGGCTCGGCATTATCCCTTTCCTTGCAAACGAGAATAAAAATAGGCTTAAGCTAAGATCACTTAGGGATATAAAGAAGGTACTGAATGCGGCCTTAATGTTACTAGACATAGATAAGTGTCCATAATCTAGTTTTTTGAATTTATACATTTCCGTCTTTATTACTTGTGGAATTAAGTTTATTTTTGTGTTTCGCTATGCATCTAATCAGGTCTGTCATTCGCATACTCTGCTCCAACATGTTTATTAAAAAACAATATTATTATTATTGTTTATTCAATTTTACCAAAATTGACACTAAGATGGATAATATTAGTGGTATGAGATATCAACTTTTAACTCGTATTAAACACCACTATGACGATTACTTTAATAGGTAAGTCAATACCTTCCTATGACGTCAACAGTAAAGGGTCGAAGAAGGCTGACTGATGCTAGATTACAGGTTTTGGGATCAGCAGATCTGCGGGCGTTTGTCACAACCGGAATTCGATAACTATTAAATAAAAAACCGGACAAATCCATATCAGACCACACAGAATGAAGGACTTGGGATGAATATAACCCAGAAGCAAACGTAGCATTGTAGTTGAAAAACATGTTCTCCAATACATCGATATACGTCATAGCCAATTCTCCAACTGCAAATGTAAGTTTGTAATTGCATAAAATATTTTTTTATGTGATAAAACTAAAAATTAACGATTTTCGGAATTTTCCCTTTAATTATGCTGTGAGACCTTGCTTATTTACAAATATCATGATTGTAGGTCAACGGGAAGTATCGGGTTTTGATTTATTTGCGAGTATCAAAATATGTCGCATAAATTACCGAATTTTTTTATTGCGTTGACTTAGAAGCTTGATTTTTATAGAGCTCCAAGGAACCGTAGACTTACATATTTAATATTAATACTAATTTAATACCTTCACGCTTTCCTGAGAAAAAGGGTCGTGACAGACTGACAGACGGATAACGAAGTGATCCTTTATGGGTTCCGTTTTTCTTTTCCTTATAAAACAAAACACAACCATCAACATTATCACACCAAATTTTGCATTTAAAAAAAATAACCCAATAAACAGAACACAAACCTCATCCATTATTTAAATCTAGTAATAATTCGAGAAAACCAATGTAACGCCATAATGGAATCACTCACGATTTATTCCAGAGACTTCGTACCAAATAATTATGCTTGAAAGTACTACGTCACAAGTTGTCCCAACTTTCGGGGCCGACCGAGAAGTTTTTTATTTGTAAATCGCCAATCCGAAAGAAATTAACATTTTTTCTGACATCCAACAAGGATTGAGTTCTTTTATTACCGCGCTCCTTTGTTTACTGAAAATGAGGTTTTGGTGTTAGTTTTTTAATAATAAGACTGATTTTGAAAGTTAGTTGTCAGAAACAGAAAGGAATTCACGTTTTACAATTCAAGGAAATTCTTTGAACAAAAATCCTTTTTCTTTTTTCTGGTACCTACTTTTTATTCGTGAACTGTTTTCGAGTAGATTAAAATTGGATCCATCTACATAGAAAATAAGTATCGATGCACACTGCTATTTATTTATCTATGAGATCCTCAAATAATTATCTACTTATAGGGGAAGCATTAGGATAGCCCGCAAAATTAAAATTATCTACTTATGGGGGAAGCATTAAGATAGCCCGCAAAATTAAAATTTTCTTACAATTTTTGCAATTTGCAGCTCAGCGTCTGGGTGTTTGTGTACGTTCGCGGCCGTAACAAATTCGTGTTTACAGAATTATTATCATTAGAATCAGTAATACATCACTCCTGAAGTTAGTATAATCCTCAAATGACAAGATTTCATGAAATAGTTATTTAATAGGGTTATATAAAATTAGAGAGTTGAATTGATGACTTTAATGATTATAATTCTATAAATACAGATTTGGTACGGTCGTAAATCATATTCAGTACAACATACAACCTGATAGTGACCTGCAAATTGCAAAAAAACCGGCCAAGTGCGTGTCGGACCACGCACAATGAAGGGTTCCGTAGTTAAAAAGAATTTATCCCAAAAACAAACTTAACACTCTTCCTTAACTATTTTTTTTAAGTCATAAAATTACAAATTCACGATTTTTGGACTTTTTCCTTTACTTTTGCTGGGAGACCTTGCTTCTTGCCAAATTTCATTATTATAGGTCAACGGGAAGTACCCTATAGGTTTTGATTTACTTGCGTCAGATGCGAGTATCAAAATGTGACGCAAAATGGCCGTATTTTTAGCTTTAGTTTTTTATGACTTCAAGAAACCATAGACCTACGTATTTGATATTAATTTCAACTAAATACCTCTACGCGTTCCTGAGAAAAAGGGCCTTGACAGGCTGACAACTTCGAAAATATTTTTTTATGTGATATAATTACAAATTAACAATTTTCGGATTTTTTCCTTTACTTGTGTTGTGAAACCTTGCTTCTTGCCAAATTTCATGATTCTAGGACGACGGGAAGTTGGTTTTGATTTACTTGCAAGTATCAAAAAATGTCGCATAAATGGCCGTATTTTTTTATTGCGTTGACTTAGAAGTTTGATCTTTTTAGGACTTAAAGGGACTATAGACTTACGTATTTAATATTAATTTTAGCTTGATACTTGATGATGAAAAACGGTCTTGACAGACTGACAGACAGACAGACAGACGGACAAACAAGTGATCCTATAAGAGTTCAGTTTTTCCTTTTGAGGTACGGGACCCTAAAAACGTAAGAAAATTTGAATTTCGTGGGCTACTGTGGCATTTTCGCCCTCAAGGCACGGACTGACTACGATTTTAAACGGCATACAACCGCGTAATCTATTGTCACCATTAGCTGGCTTGAAATAAGGTTGAAATTGAAAATAATATTTGTGTTGCTGAGATGTGACTAAGCTGCGAATGTGCATTTATTTTCCGGGTTTTCTTTAGATTATTCAGAATATACACAATAAATTAAATGATTATCCGGTTAAAGTTTTTAATAAATACTAATTCTAATAAATTCTTTAAAAAAAATTCGCTGTCGCCGAAAATACAGATATGTTCGACGCCAAAGTTTCTTCTTGTGGAGCAACTTCCACATTTTTTATTGGGATTATCAAACAATTTTTTAATATTCTAGTTGGTTAACATTTTTTTTTAAACCCTTCTCTATCCACTATATTTTTTACGTCGGATAGTTTCATTGCGTTACGTCATACTCGACAATCTAAGAAACCACACAAATCTTAAAATGATTAATTAATTCACTGACAGACAAAGCACATCCTAAACCACGGAAAAGTATGACATTTTGCAAGGATTTTTTTTTAAATTTACCCCCCCAAGGTGTTAAAAGTGTGTATGGAAGTTCGTGTTCAGCCGATGGGCAATTCTATCGGGCACAATGCTTGTTGTTAACATAAAATATTATCCTTACAAACATACCATGATTTATAAGTAAAACAAAAATACAGATAAAAAACTTATAAAAAAATCATGAATTACAGTTTAACCAGTGTTGTTATTGAATAAATCCTATTTATACTTTTCATATAAAAAAAAGTTTGAGAATTTATGTTCTAGTTTTTGTGTCGGCAACACTGAAGAGTCATTTTTTATACAATTACAAAGTTTGTAGTGGAACTGACAAGTTTGTTTGGTAGAATTTGATTATAAAGCGATTGTTACTTTGATATATATTTTTTTATTTCAACTCATTACTATTCGTCTTTATAACTGTACTAGCTATTGCCCGCGGCTTCGCCCGCGTGGATGTCGGAAAATATCCCATGGGAACGTTCATGTGGAAAACATAGGGCATATCCCTAACTTAAGAAATGCTGGGTTTCCCATACAAACTTTCATCCCTTTTATCACCCCTTGTAAGATTATGTTTTAAGACAAAAAGTAGCCCATGTCCTTTCCCAGGATGCTATCTATAGCCTTGCCAAATTTTATCGAAATCCGTGCAGTTTTGTAAATTTTAAAATCAACCCCTATTTTACCCACTTAGGGGATGATTTTTAAAAAACGCTGACCCGCATATTTCTTAACTTCTTACCAATAGCATAAAGTTATCCCTAACTTAAGAAATACTGGGTTTCCCTTACAAACTTTCATCCCCTATATCAACCCCTGTAGTATTATTTTTGAAAAAAATAGTATCCTATGTCCTTTCCCAGGATACTATATAAAGCCTTGCCAAATTTTGTCAAAATCCTTGCAGTTTTGTAATTTTTAAAATCAACCCCTATTTTACCCCTTAGGGGATGATTTTTCAAAAATGCTGAACCGCATATTTCTTAATTTCCTACCAATAGCATAAATTTGTTATCCCTAACTTAAGAAATACTGGGTTTCCCTTACAAACTTTCATCCCCTATATCACCCCCTATAGTATTGTTTTTGAAAGTATCCTATGTCCTTTCCCAGGATGCTATATAAAGCCTTGCCAAATTTTGTCGAAATCCGTGCAGTTTTGTAAATTTTAAAATCAACCCCGATTTTACCCCCTTAGGGGATGATTTTTCAAAAACGCTGAACCGCATATTTCTTTATTTCCTATCAAAAGCATAGATTTTAATTTTCACATCCCTAACTTAAGAAATACTGAGTTTCCCATACAAACTTTCATCCCCTATATCACCCCCTGTAGGATTATTTTTTAAGACCAAAAGTAGCCTGCGTCCTTCCCCAGGATGCTATATAAAGCCTTGCCAAATTTTATCGAAATCCGTGCAGTTTTGTAAATTTTAAAATCAACCCCTATTTTACCACTTAGGGGATGATTTTTCAAAAACGCTGAACCGCATATTTCTTAATTTCCTACCAATAGCATAAATTTGTTATCCCTAACTTAAGAAATACTGGGTTTCCCTTACAAACTTTCATCCCCTATATCACCCCCTGTAGTATTATTTTTGAAAAAAATAGTATCCTATGGCCTTCCCCAGGATGCTATATAAAGCCTTGCCAAATTTTGTCGAAATCCATGCAGTTTTGTAAATTTTAAAATCAACCCCTATTTTACCCCCTTAGGGGATGATTTGTCAAAAAGGCTGAACCGCATATTTCTTTATTTCCTATCAAAAGCTTACATTTTAATTTTCACATCCCTAAGTTAGAAATACTGAGTTTCCCATACAAACTTTCATCCCCTATATCACCCCCTGTAGGATTATTTTTGAAAAAAAAAAGTAGCCTATGTCCGTCCCCAGGATACCATCTATAGCCTTGCCAAATTTTATCGAAATCCGTTCAGTGGTTTAGGCGTGAAAAGGTAACAGACAGACAGACAGACAGACAGACAGAGTTACTTTCGAATTTATAATATTAGTATGGATTTTCACTATAGTGACCGTATACATTATTAATAATAATACCTATCAAATAATAATCATAATAATAATCCTATCATCCTATTCAAAGCTTTGTTGAGAAAAAAAAACAGGGTCTTACCACAAAAACATAGACAGTTGTTCAACGCGTGTCTCATGTCAATTTTACATCAAACTCGATACATAAAACATGTCATGTTCGACAGTTATTTAGCCTAAACAACTGATAAACACAGTTTTGTGATAATACGGGTAATGTTTCCGAGTATGTAAATACATACTGTTCATTCCTAAGACAAGTAAAGATTACTACTTGTGGCGATGTAGCCACATCACTCAATATCCGATTACGATTATATTTTTTTTTCAAATCATAATACTCCAAAATTTTTAACAATAATTTAAAGTCAGTTTTCAATTCAGAAGTATAATTTTCAAAACAACTTCCTTCCATTTTTGGGTGTTTCTCAATTTTCGTGCATGCAAGGAAACCAAACATAATCAAGTTGCGCTTACATGCATGGAACATTTACAGGTCAAAACAACACAATTATTAAATTATAAATAAAAAACTTAATCTATTGTCATTTCCTTCGGTGTCCATTTCCTAATTTCCCGGTATTATTGAGTGATTATTTATGATAATAATTATTCAACAGCTAATTATAATGTCTAATAAGTACCTTCGTGGTTTAGAATATGCATGAAGTTCGTAATGTTGATATTATTTAAGAAAAAAATAATCAATGTCTCAAACCTCATTACCTTCTTCCTCACTGCCTTCGTTTACCGTCGTTTTTTTTTCTATGTAATTTCTTTGTTATCCGTAGAAATGAGGTATAAATCACAAAATCTTGAAAGATTATATATTAATGATATAAGAAAAAAAAAAACCGGCCAAGAGCGAGTCGGACTCGCGCACCGAGGGTTCCGTTCCGATTTCTGAAAAAGTGTGCTATTTAGAGACATCGTTTTATTTTTCTTGTAATCTCTACATAAACTTCTATCACATAGAATAATTTCAGATTTTTATCTTTGCAAACTTCGGAGATAAGGGGGGGGACGGTATTTTTTTTTACATTTTTCATCAAAAGTCGAAAACTATGTAACCTAAAAAAAATAAAAAATAGGTTAAGAATGCGCAGTCAGCGTTCTTTCATATGATATCCCACATGCCCTATTAGCCTCACTTTGAATTTTTAAGACCCCCTTTCAGTCCCTGTTACAAAAAAATATAAATATTTTTACTTCTTTCTTATTTGCAAAATAGTTGGGTAAACGTCATCTAAAACTGTTCCAAATTTCAAGTTGATAGCATTAGTAGTTCTTGAGATATCCAGCTGTGACAGACAGACAGACAGACAGAGTCACACCATAAGGGTTCCTTTTTTACCATTTTGGTACGAAACCCTAAAAACAACGTTATTCGTCAATTAATCTGAAACTTACAAATATCACGGAATATGCACGAAATTTGAGAAACACCCTTTTGAGTACTTAGGTGGGTAGGAATAACAAAATGGATGCAAAAAATATAACATTTCAAAACTGTGAAAATGGTTCCAGCGTCCTACTAGGTTTTCAGCCAAGCGGGAGCGTCGACTTCCGATCCCAACGACGTCACTTCCGCAATCCCCCTCGCGGGCGAGCCTTTGTTGACTGAAATTGTAAAATGCATGTAAATAATAAATCCTTTTGGAAAAATGAATTTTTGAGATATGTTGGTATAAGGAGTTGCGATGTTTATTTGTTTACGTTTTGAAATTGGAATGTTGACTTATGCATAACAAGCGACCCGCCCCTGCTTCACTCGGTTGACATAAACATGAGATTTGTTTAATATACTTCGTTCTCTTTTTTCCTTATAAAATACATTATTAAATGTTTCTTAAAACATATATAAAAAACATTAAAAAAAAATAAAAATAGTGGTCCGCCGCCGGTGTTGAGAGAGCGGTCCAAGCTACCGGTGTGGTTAGGGCTGCAGAGATAGGAACCTCCTCACAATACGAGCCGTATCGAGGAGTACATAAATTGTACTTATTATTATCTAAGTTAAATATCCTATACTATTAAATGAGCAATATTTGTATTTATATTTATAATTACGTTCTCGAAAACGGCTCTAACGATTTCGAGGAAACTTGCAATTGGGGTTCACTGGGGCGAAAAATCGATCTACGAGTAGCTAGGTCTCTCTGGGAAAGTTCATTTTCTCTATTTACCAATGTATGGCTTTTATTAACCACAAGCCCCTCTAATAGTAATTATTAATATGTTGGCATGGAATGGAATTTGAAATGTTGGCTATTCATTGTATAATTAAGATGAATTTTGATGCCGGTAATGAAAATCTATTTTGGAAATTTTTATATTATAGTCACGTGAAAGTTATGACTTTAATTATGTAATACATCAGAAAATTATTATATTTGTTGTAACATTAATAATTATTTACTGAAATAAATATGATGATGATATCTCTTAGATTATATTATTGCAATTTGCTGGCTGATAAAACGTAATACCATGAACAATATTTCCTAATTATGTTATTTCATCATCATCATCCACCTGCCCTTATCCCAATCTATTTGGGGTCGGCGCAACATGTCCCTTTTTCCATACTTCTCTATTTTTCGTCATCTCGGTAGTCACCCCCTTTCTAGCCATGTTATCTTTCACACAGTCCATCCATTTCCTATTATTTCTTAAATATAAAGATGATGAGTACGGGTTATTTAAATATTGTAAAATTGTGTCGGTCTTTGATTAGTTTTTTCAGGTCGGCAATTATCTTGCATATTTTTTTTTTGGATATTAGCTATATCGTTAAACAGTAGACCAAAACAGTTACGTGATCTTGATTACTTGCCAACATATAAACTACCTACAACTGTAAATGTATATGGCAAGAGAACGTGGGAATATATGTTACCTGATATTTTAAATAAAATTCCTGAAAATGTGCAGTCAAACACTGTCTCTAGCACATACAAAACATGTAAATCTACCTTAAAAAAATACTATATTACTTAAAAATATTATATTACATCACATCTTAACTTTTTTTAAGTTCCTATGTATGTTGCGAGCGTGCTCGGTACCTCCAACTTGTCACCTTTAAAGGTTTTAAAACCAAAAAAAAATTGTTTTTGAAAAAAAAAATACCCTTTTATTATTTCAACAACAACATGAGAACCGCAACACTTTCCTTAACAACCGACCCACCAGCAAGGCAAACCATATATCCTTAAAATTGCAAAGAAAAGAAATAAAGGCTTTTCTTCGCAGGTAACCAGAAACCTTCCAAGAACGTATGGTCATAACGTTCAATAAAGTTTATCGCGGCTTCGAATGGGCCGACAATGAAAGCCGTGGCTGGACCGCGGCAGACCGTGTGCCATAAAAAATAGCCGTAACCCTCGTCCGTCCGCTTTACTTCACAAACGTGGCTAAATAATGGAAGGTTGTTGCGGTAAGGGTTGCCACGTGAAATGACGTCAAGTGACGTTATAAATTAATTGACTTAAAAAAAATCTTTTAAAACCTCTTCAATCTTGCCGTTATGGTCATGGCGGGTTACTTTGACTTTGGGGCATAACATTGGCCCAAATCGGGACAAATTTTTAGTGTCATTAACAGTTCCGCAAGAACGTCTAACGGCCGAACCCAATGACCTATCTATCACCAGTTTTGGCATACTGGAGATAGAAAAAATGTCTGTCCATGGTTTTAACGTCCCAATAATCTAAGACATATAAAACAAAAGAACACGAACGAACGAAAGGAACGTAAGGACAGATAGAATTGCATTGTCTATCATCAGTAGCGATCTGTCTTTTACTGACAGTAGGTTATTGGGTTCGGCTGTTAATCGACAACTATTAGTTACCGAAGGAAATACGACGTTTGGTTGTGTGGTCGCGACACTGCGGGAAGTTCAAACATTTGTCTAGATTTGGGCTAAAGTTGTGCCCTAGCTAGAGTCAAAGTAACCCACCATGACGGTACGCCATTTGTAATGACCTTCAGCCTCACTCAACGACCATATAGCCCAATATGGTTATCGGGCCTCACTCATCACACAACCAAACACACACAAACTCACTCACTCTGAACTGTTACATTAGAACCCAATTGATATGGCTTACCGATGTACACTCTGCAAATCAATTAGGTTTACATTCACACACGGATAGCTGTATCGGCATGAATAGTTGCGCACACAAACGTTAACTATTAGATACGAGCGAGCTCAGTTTTTTATTAGTGTGCGTATGTAGCAGCAGCGCCGATAGGCAGTAATAATGTATATAATTGAATGAGTTAGAATATTTCGCTCTTGTTCATTGTAACAGATTTAGCACAATGGCTAACGTTTCTGGTTGGTAAACGAGATGTCCTAAGTTCAAATCTCGGTGCTATATTATTCTCTTTTTGTAAATTCTCTAATCATAATTTTCCTAAAACATATTACCTAGTTGAATTGCTAATGATTCAATCCCGTTCATAGATGAGTAATTTACAACGTTTGAGATATGAGCACGGAATTCTCAGCCAACTTATTTTGACTGTATAGCATATCACTACCCACAATTTTTGTGTTATATTATTTTTTACACTTCACCTTAATTTACAAAAAAAATAGCGAAAGAATGCTAAACCATTAAAATGTTGCAGATTCTGTGGTAATGTTATTATTATAAATGGAAATGCATTTTTCTATTTAAATAACATGTTGATTCCTTACATAATACAGAATATGTAATACTTAAATCTGTAAAACATTTTACAAATTAATTCATTTTATTTTTCTTTTTTTTTCTTTTTTTTTTCATGCCGTTTTTAAAATGTTTATAGTTGAATATGATATTATAAAATGTTGGTATATTAATTTTGAACTAAGAACGTATACTTACTATAACTTAATTACTTAAGTATATTTTAATTAAATAATAAACATTTTCATTTCTTGCAAAGATTTTGTGTTATTTCTATACAAAATAATTTATAAAGATATTTGCCGCCTTCGTTCGTTAAAGAAAAGTAAAAAAAAAGATAATAATTAAAAACAAAACATTGTGAACAAAAACCTATAATTAGGTTATTCCTGGTTTTGAACTCAGGCAACGATGTTTATCGAATTGACTTAGTGACCATGAGACCAACTCAACTCTTATTAAACATCTTGAAATTTAACTTTATTTGTTATGCTACACGCAAGATTCTAAATAATTTGAACCTTAGCGTATATTTTCATAAAGTTCAATATCGCACAATCACAAGCAGCTGTTAAAATGAATCACGGAATTAGCTACATATTAACCGTAGAAACTTAACTTTAGGTGTTTCTGATGCGCGATATTTTTTTATTAATCCACCCTCGCCTTTTTTATTTTTAGTAGTCGTGTTACTCATTAGACTTTCAACCTTAATGACAAAAACATAATGATTAATGTCGCGAGTATCCTTACTCAAGTGTTGGCCACATTTTATATTTTCTACCCTCTAAAATGACATATCATGCTAAGCAAGTAGTTGACGTTCATAATGCTATTGACCATCGGACTTTCGTTACGTTTTTAGTCATTATACCCAGCGTGTTTTGATTGAGAAGTGCTTTTATTTTTGAATCACTATGAATCACATAACTACACTTTAAAAGCTGAGATAATTATTTTGCATGAGCAAAACGTTTCAATTGGTATAATTGCGAGGCGTTTAAAGATATCGGTGAGTAACAAAATGTTATTAGGTATTATGTTTTGAAGTTTAATACTTAGGTTTAATTTACTGTTTATTGTAACATTACTTTATTATTGTTCACAGAGAATAACTGTGCAATTGTGGGTCCATCGTTATGCAGATTCGGGAAGGATTGATCCTCGCCGACCGGGACCAAAGGCTGGATTTACCAATGTGCAGCACTGTGATAAATATGACTGAGCCCTTCCTCACTACTCGTTCCATGGCGACTAAACATGACGTGACATTACAAACTGTACGGAACCAGTTGCGTGCAGCTGGTGTGAAATGTCGTAGGCCAGCCAAGAAAATTTTACTGTCAGATATTTACATGCAAAACCGGGTACGCTTCGCAAGAGAATATTTGGATTTCGTTAGGTGCAATAATAATTATAGTTATAAATAGCGATGAAAAATGTTTTAAGTCGGACAAGACAAGGACGGTCGCAAAATATTGTGGCGACAAGATGGTAAGCGCTATACTAAAAAAAATATTCTTCTTCTTATAATTAAAAAAATATGGTTGCTAGCATGAGCTATTAATTAAAATATCTATAATTAAATTTGTTTTATGTGAGTGATGTTATTGTTAGTGAGACTACAATTTAGGATACCTACTGTATCTTAATATCTAGCTTACTTACATGTTTATTCATATCACTAACAAATAAATTAGCCACTAAATATTAAAAATAATGTTGATTTCTTGTCCGGCTTAGAATATTTGTCATGCACAAAACTTTATAATTTGTAATTATAATTTTAAAAACCTAGTCAATAAATATTGTTGTTTTCTTATTACAAATTGTTTAATTTTTACTTCCATATATTTTTTTCGAATGTTTTTATTATCAGGTAAATTACTTAAATAAAATTCATCAAAATGAAAAAAAAAAAGTTTTTTATGATGCAAAAAATTTGCGCCGCCTGTGGTGAGACTCGATCCTAAGACATTTGATTTACCAGCCGAATGCTTATGCACCTATGCCACGGGACCAGATAGTTACGTTGTTAAATTTATGCTTCATATTCTTTGCTTCATATATATTGTGAAGCAAACACTAATAGGCGTAGAGCAATACACCCGTTGACTGTACGCACACCAACAACTGTGTTGATGTGCTATGCATACCGATCTTTTTTGTTGTGTGTACCTGCGCAGAAGATAAATTTTCAAAGCGCGGGAATTAATGCTCTTGACCAATCGGCACGCTCCATGCACCGCGCTTCTTTTTCCTGTTTTTTCCTCACATTATTACAACTTTATACTAATTGTAGTAAATGTTCGAATCTAAATAACAATATCCAATAAATAAAAAAGCTCATTTCACCCAATATTATATTACTTGTAAAATACAGCTTCAGACGGCAATATTGCCCGTCATAATATTGATTCAAATAGTTGAAAAAATCTAATGAATTCAGAAGCAGTTCTCACACTCACACCTACATGAATTATTAAATAAAATGAGCGTCAATTTAAAAACACTGGCCGAAGAAAACAATTGCCTCCATTTTTAATCGTCCAATTATGTTTCAGCCACACTTTGTTTTGTTTCCAACCCTACAATCATAACGCTTGCTAGAACAACAATAGAGCATAGAGAGTCTCAGTGGGCGACTCTATGACATTGTTGAGTATTTTATGTGTTGACTGTAACCTGGTTACGACTCTGTGACATTTCCTTATGGGTAAGCAGAGATAGCTATCTTCTTTTATCTTTTAAAAAGCTTACACAGCCGCGAATTTTATTATCTGTATCATTCAGCAAGCTACAGCAGAACATTTGTCAAGATATTTATTAGATTCCAAATAATCTGAATTGGAGCAAAACTTATCGATAAATGATTGTGATAACAGACCCATGAAATTCGTTTTGCCCATAATAATTTGTTCTCCATAGGAAACAATTTTTAAAATGATAAATTCAATTCATTTTCTTTGTGGCGGCATCTACATCGCCACATATGAACTACGCATCAATGACATGACGTCACGCAAACCTGCATCGCGCAATTAGAGTTTACCACGCGACTATCATATATACAACGACCCGACATCAACCGTCGGGCAGTAGCCCACCCACAACACCCGTCTGGTCGGACGATCCTCCCTTTACTATGGAGGATGAGTGAACTTTACACCCTGTTCCTCATGCCTCTAAACTGGTGACCCCGAGCATGAACGTCAGCGCAGCCTTCGTGCAACTACATCAGCGTGACGTCATCAGCATCACTTCCTCAAGCTTTCGAGCGGCGAGTCACACAGCCAGCCAGCATCCACGGCTTCAACAGGTATTCTGACCAGCAGCATGCAGCGGACGCGCATTCCTGGTCATCACCTTCAGCCTCAACCCAGCGCTGTACACTCCGACTCCCTGGAGCATAACGCAGCGCCACCCCGACTCACTGGGGTATCACCGCAGACAGTTCCGAATCACCGTGAACTATGCGGCACCCGGTTCCGACTCACTGGAACCACAACTGGCACTGGCAAGCATCGCAAGATACACGACTCAGCCCACTATCGACCTCCGGTCTCCGGAGGGGAGTGATGTGGCGGCATCTACATCGCCACATACGAACTACGCATCAATGACATGACGTCACGCAAACCTGCATCGCGCAATTAGAGTTTACCACGCGACTGGCATGTATACAACGTCCCGACATCAACCGTCGGGCAGTTGCCCACCAGACACAACACCCGTCTGGTCGGAGGATCCTCCCTTTACTATGGAGGATGAGTGAACTTTACACCCTGTTCCTCATGCCTCTAAATCTTGTTTGACTTTCAAAATTGCCTATTATCGGTCAAATTGAACCTTATAATGAATACCTTGAAATCCTGTGTCAAGTGTAACCACACTTGACACAGGATTTCCACTCACAAACGATGTTCACTGGTATAGAATGCCTAGAATTCCTAAGTCCACCTTTGTACCTTTATAGTGCAAAAAGTTTAATCAATATTTGGTTAACTCATATCACCTAATTCATTTATTCATTTGTTTAACATAGGTACTTACAATAATAATATCATTCTGCATAGCCTTTTCCCAACTACGTTGGAGTCGGCTACCAGTCTAATCGAATGCAGCTGAATATCAGTATTTTACATGAAGCGACTGCCTATCTGACCTCCACAACCCAGTAACTGGGTAATACGATACCCCTTGGTAAGACTGGTTGTCAGACTTTCGACTGTCAAAGATCCACGAATGACAGTGCTTTCCGAGGCACGGAGGAGTCTCGATATGTAAAGATGGTCACCCATGCACTGACCAACCCCGGCAAGCGTAGCTTAACCTGATGGATCGACCTGTGCGGCTGTTATTACTTAGCCACGAGCTCCTATAGGTACAATAATAATGCTTATAAAATCACCAAATGGGAGATTTTTATGTTTGAAACAGCTCTCTTTCAGTAAATAAAAACCTAGAAAATACAGTCTATTGACAATAAAATCTAATCCCGAAAATGGGCCAACATTTTCCGAAGTTTGATATAGGTATCTAATCTCATAAGTCGTTTCTTTTTTTAGAATTATAATGAAAAGTCTTGTGATCTTAAAGACTTATTCGAGATAAAGTTCACTCAGCTTATGCAATGCGCGTACAAAGAAAATTAACATACAGATATTTTGAGAGACGTGTCGTTGGATCGGGGTCTTAGATTTAGGTTTTTATAGGGATCTAAATAATATGAAGGACGTGGGGCTGATTAGAAACAAGCTAAGTTAATCTCAAGTATATTTTATTATACTGCTGGTCGTACCATCAGCCAGGACCAACTTGCTGGGCAAAACCCCTCTGACTCGAGCAATTCGCACCATATTCAGGTCGAAATTGTTGTTGTGTTGTATTTACATATCAATCAATCTGCCTAGCCTTTTCCCAACTATGTTGGGGTCGGCTTCTAGTCTAACCGGATTCAGCTGAATACCAGTATTTTACATGGAGCGACTGCCTATCTGACCTCCACAACCCAGTAACTGGGTAATACGATACCACTTGGGTAAGACTGTTTGTCAGACTTTCGGGCTTCTGACGATCCGTAACGACTGTCAAAGATCCACAAATGACAGCAGGTCCGAGCTTTTCTGGGCACGGAGGAGTCTCGGTATGTAAAGATGGTCACCCATCCACTGACCAACCCCGGCAAGTGTAGCTTAACCTGATGCATCGACCCGTGCAGCTGTTATTACTTAGCTACGAGCTCCTCCTGTTGTATTTACATGTTACTGGAGTGAATTCACAAAAGTACTATTATTTAGATTATATAACAAACAATGATTTTTAGATGTATTTTGTACTTTAATTTTAACTAGCTTTTGCCCGCGGCGTCGCCCGCGATTGTTATACATATAAACCTTCCTCTTGAATCACTCTATCTATTAAAAAAACCGCATCAAAATCCGTTGCGTAGTTTTAAAGATCTAAGCATACATAGGGACAGACAGACAGCGGGAAGCGACTTTGTTTTATACTATGTAGTGATTACGGGTGTGTGACTTGGCTGTCGCATTAGGTTAAGACCTGTAGGATGGTAGTTTTAAGGCATTTTTTTTAATCAATAATTTCCCGAATGTGCGCGTGGGATCCCGCTTAGAGACAAATGGTCAAAGTGATGTTGGGATATTCTCATTAACGTCCGTAGTTTAGCTTAATTTGTGCCCAGTTAATGCCAATGTGTTTGCCCCCTATTACCTGCACGGGTCTTTTACGTATAACTGGCGGGGTATTCTGTGCGCAGTAGATATACATTTACCCCATAAAAAACTGGCCAAGTGCGTGTCGGACTCGCACACGAAAGGTTCCGTACCCTTTATACATGTTTAACAATCACAAAGATAACTTTGTATTTCATAATGATACTGTGAATTACAAGGTTCTTTTTTTCAGTTGCAGAAAATCGCCCATATTTAAACAAAATACCTTATGAATCAACGTTTTTGGTATTTGTTGATTAAATACAGTATATGGTATGTTCATGACAGAAGTTTCAAATTCCTAACTTGTTTAATTGTTGCGATAGAGCTCGTACAAAAATTGTCTAAAATTTACAACTTTTGCGGCCCAAACGGCGGGGGCTTTTTTGCCCTTAATTTTTGAAGATAAAAAAAAAATAAAAAAATATGCTAGGGTAAGAATTTTTTTTTCAAGCAGTGCATTGATGAATTGGAGACACCGACTTCAGAAGCTGTTAAGTTTTTTATGAAAGTGGTTTTATTCTTTATAAGTTTTTGAAGTCAGTTTTAACTTTTTTTCAAGTAAATTTATTTTTACATTTTTATAACTATACAATTACATAAACTCAAAATGAACGAAAAGAAACATCATCAAAATCCGCTTAGAAATGCCGGAGATACAGTTCATTTATGCATATAACTCCGTACATAAGAATAAATACCTAATTAATTATTTACCAAAACTTTCCTGAAAGTATTTATATTAAGTTAGTGAAAGAATAATCAAAATTGGTTGATTCGTTTCTGAGAAAGTCGCGGACATACATACATACATACAACCATACATAGATACATACGGGTCGAATACAGAACCTCCTTTTTTGAAGTGGGTTGAAAAGAATTAAGATATTGCCTCGAGCTAGATAATTTCTGGGTGAAAAACCACTATCAACTTTAGACAATAATATCTTGCTGAAATAATCTAAAATAATATTGTTATAATAACAGTACTAGCTCAGACATCTGCCCTGAACACGGGTCTGCCTGTGGTGTGATCGTGACTCGATCCATCCCAATTCCATTTGGAGATCAAATACTATCTCCAGTTTTCGGTGTAAAGTTATACAGGCTGTAACATTTTTGTTGTTTTGCATTGATTTTCGGAATTACATTTTTTTTTCAGTATTTTCATCTTTTGCTGTGTCATTGGATGGCTGGCAGGCCGCCGGCAGCATGGAAAATGGTTAAAAATTCCTGTTGGATCAGCAGGTATTTTTTTTATGTTTCCATTATGTTGAAAAATACGTACTTACCTTACGTACCTTTGTACGTATTTTTCTGTTCCTGTTGGTCTGTTTACCTGGTGTGCTACGCTAGATTCACGTTGACTGCCACCTGCTTCCAGCATACCCACAGCCTTAGGCATCTCTTCCCGCGTTAAATTGCGACGTTACATAACGCTCCAGAGTCACAAAAGTAAAAAAAAAACCGGTCAAGAGCGAGTCGGACTCGCGCACCGAGGCTTCCGTTCCGATTTCTGAAAAAGTGTGCTATTTAGAGACATCGTTTTATTTTTCCTGTAATCTTTACATAAACTTCTATCACGTAGAATAATTTCAGAATTTTCTCTTTGCAAACTTCGGAGATAAGGGGGGGGGGGGGGACGGTATTTTTTTTTACATTTTTCATCAAAAGTCGAAAACTATGCGTCCTAAAAAAAAGAAAAAAAATGTTTGAGAATGTGTAAACAGCGTTCTTTCATATGATACCCCACATGCCCTAGTAGCCCCACTTTGAATTTTTAAGACCCCCTTTCAGTACCTGTTGCAAAAAAAATATAAATATTTTTATTTCTTTCTTATTTGAAAAATAGTTTGGTAAACGTCATCTAAAACTATTCTAAGTTTCAAGTTGATAGCATTAGTAGTTCTTGAGATATCCAGCTGTGACAGACAGACAGACAGACAGACTTAGTCTCACCATAAGGGTTCCTTTTTTACCATTTTGGTACGGAACCCTAAAAAGCATCGCGTATGATTTTCTAAAAAACCTATTCTGGATCTCTAAAACTATTTTGTTTCAAAACGTCGAAAGTTGCGACAAATTGAAGCTTTCCCTCCATATTCCAAAATGCTTTTGCTTCTATTTTTTAAATTTCGAACAATTATTTAATACAGATTCAAGCAACATATTTTTTTTGTGGCCAGTACTTTTGCTAAAGAGTTTTCTTATATAAGTTGATATAGTTGGCTTGTTCTCTAGACTTTGTTGAGTAGTTATACTTAGCACTTACAGTTTAAGTACCTAGCTAACTGTTATGATAACATCTACCTGCATACGTCAGATCATTCAAAACAGATAATAATATTAACATATCGTTTTATCGAATTATGAATACATTTACAATACGATATTCTCAACATTTTCATTCAAATCACACAAAAAGCACTATACGATAATCAATACATGAAATCCATAACCCAAATTTACTACTCGATATAAAAATTACGACCCACCCTGTATCGAAGCACCTGCGCCCGGATCACGTTCTTATTAATTCCACAGAATAGAAATTGGATTCCCTTATTGGAGCAACGATTATTCCAATGGTTTTCATTTCGATTCGCGCGTCGTCGCATAATTTATTCCAAGTATAATTGAAGAGGGATCCACAGCGTTTTCGTCAATAGCTTTGATTATTATCTTTTGAGAATTACCTTTTGATAGTTAATAAGAAGTCCGTGAAACCTTTTACTATAGATTAGGGCGACTAATAATAAGATAGATAAGATAAGATAAAGATAAAGATTTATTTCTCACCACAATATAAATCTACATTTTCAAAATATGATCAAGAACACAATAATATTTTTAATTATACTGTGGGAGACTGGTGCCTAAGCTAGGCGTAAGGCCTGTCTCATAATATAATATAATAATACCAGGTCTCCACCCCTTCGGAGGACATTTAAATATAATTATGCACTCATACACAGATGCGGTAAGTTATATAAACCAGAAAATAACATACTAGTGATTATTTCTAATTCTAGGGTTAGTAAGTGAGTGTGTGTGTGTGTGTGTGTGTGTGTGTGTGTGAGTATGCGGATGTATGTGAGTGTGTGTGTGTGGGGTTGTGTGTAAGGGTGTGAGTGGTATTTGTGGTATTTGTGATTTTAAACTAAACATCACGTCTAGGCGAGTAGTGTTAATGGTTTGGAAAAATATATCTTTTTACATAAATAAAAGACCCCAAGACCCCTGACCCCTGAGTCCCCCCGAGTCCCAAAGTCCGAGACCGAGTCCGAGTCGAGTGAGTCCTGAGTCCTGAGTCCTGTGTCCTGTGTCCTGAGTCCTGATTGACTGACTCACCAACGCCCAGCCCTAACCCTTGAACCTAGAAAGCTGAAATTTTGCACACAGTTTCCTTTTATAATGTAGACAAGGAATAAGTAAGGATTTTCCGGTAGTGTGTTCCCGTGGGATATTATCCGACATCCACGCGGGAGAAGCCGCTGGCAAAAGCTAGTGTTAAATAAGAGCATTTTTTTAAATATCTTAGTATGTGAATATTTTAGATTATGCTTATATTATAAATTATGCTTATACTATGATATTTTAGATTATGCTTATATTAAAGTTACGTCTGACGCGGATAAAAAACTGAGAATCATGAAAATAGTAGGTATTAAGCGTATTTTTATGAAAACTTCACTATTTTAAAGTTAATTTATTTATTTATCTTGTAGTATACGTGTTTTAATATAATACCTTTTGTATTTTGTGTAATACATTAATAATGCGTCTAATTTGGAACAGCGCTCCTTGATGGGCGAGTCCTATTACTGGCTGGACGTAAGGCGCGTTGCGTGAGCTCAGCGCAGAACACGCAAGCTAACCACTCAAGGCCGCTGGCGCTTATATTCTTCTTGTTTCTACTAAGGGTAGTCTGCATCGATGGTCTAGTGGTTGCAAATGCTACTGCTGAACATGAGGTCCTAGATTCGATTCCCAGGTGGGACAAAGTGTGATTGGGTTTTTCCAACAGGAATATAAATTATAGACTCATGTTCAGGTACTAACTTTCACTCGGCTCGTGCTGATCGGCAAACTCCGTTTGGCATCTACTTTATCTTAATCTTGTTCGGATCGGCTCGGCACAGTTCGGGTTAAGCAGAGCGGCTCTTTCCCATACATAAACCCTTAGATCTATAGCTCATAAAGCATCTATTCAAGACCTTATTTGTCCTTCTGATTATACTGTCCTGTGGTTAAAGTTCTCAGATTTCATCTCAGTTCAATACTAATGAGGTCGCGTTGGCACCTCGATGCGGTACAATGGTATGGTGTAGGTGTCGAACGGGGTAAAAAGAAACCATTTCTATGGGGATTTCCGATGAAATATCCCTTCAAAAGGTAAGTAGGTAAGTGTGGATTTGTTAAGCGGAAATAGTTATTTTTATTATTGAACTGATAGTTGCACCTGTGTACATAATAATATGATCAGTACACGGTTAGAGATATACCTATCGTCGACCTCTCTAAGGTCAACCTTAGAGTGAAAAACTTTTTTACAAAAACAAAAACCGACTTCCAAAAAAAACACTACAAAGTGAAAAATAACTTTAATTTCGGAAGTCGGTGTCTTTGGATCTGTATTTTAGTTTTTTGCCACCGACTTCCGAAATTAAAGTTATTTTTCACTTTGTAGTGTTTTTTTTGGAAGTCGGTTTTTGTTTTTGTAAAAAAAGTTTTTATTATTCACTTTTTAGTGGTTCAGTTTGTAATTTATCTAAGTTACAATAACCCAATGTCAGCTGCTCATCACGTTTTACAAAATGTTGCTTTTCCCGATGCAGGGCCGTTAATTGTTGAGGAGTTCTCCTAGTAAGAACCAGGAGAAATGGAGCTCATGGTGAAGTCACCATAACCATTATTTTGACGAGCATAAACCATATTAAAGTAATCGAATCGCAACCTGTTATATACTTAGATATAATTGAGTATTTCCGATGGCCCTCTGTGGTCTTCATCATCAGTTCCAGCTCACCGAATGGTACTTTCCGAGAGCAAATGCACGAGTTACTATAAAAAATACCGAAATCGATATAGGTGTGCCCATAAAATTTGAGGGTTTCCCTTGATTTCCATGGGATCCCATCATCAGATCCTGACTTGATGATCATGGGACCACTTGGGAAGTATACCCTTTCGAAAAAAAGAAAAATCCAAATCGGTCTAGCCATTTTCGAGTAATCGGGGAACATACATAAAAAAAAAAAAAAAATCCGACGAATTGAGAACCTCCTCCTTTTGGAAGTCGGTTAATAAAGTAATTTCGAGGTCACAAAACGACAAGTTCTACTTATCTGTGGGACAGTTAGTCGACACTATATTGTTTTCGATGTGAGCTAAGCTGTTAAAATTGTTCAGTTATTTCAATTATACCTTGCAGATGTACGAGAGAACACACACTTACCATATTATAAAAATTATTGAAACTTCAAAGCCCATCATTCAATTCTTACAGAACTCATTGAAATTCAAAAATATCCATTCCACTGGCTAATACACGCTTGATTAATCTACGAATGTACTGAGGCGTTATAATACTCAATTTAAAAATACATTTGTTCAAATTAATAACGCTTGAGCAAAACGAGTTCAAAGGAGAACAGACATTATGCATATGTGAAATAATTGAGCAGGCTCTTTTAGCACCAGACGATATAATGAACGGGCGGATGGGCAATTCGAACTCTTTTAATGTCTAGCGTCGCCATTCGCTCGTAGTCCGTCTGTAGCTCGATTTGACTGCATCTAGCCTTTACTATTCTGACAGATAGAATATTTACGCTGTCCATAGCCAAAGGTGACGAACCGATGTGAGATAGAATAGTTTATTCTGTTACTTCTCGCATCGTGTTGTTCTCATTTCAATCCGTGCTTCTCGCTGTACAAAAATATAGAGACCAAATATGGTTCTCAGTCTTGATCCGTTTGAAGAAGTTTAAAATGATGTTCGCTATAAGTTATTGGGGTTCTTAATTGCCGCTGTTGACAATGGAAAAGTTCTGAGAAAAATATGTTGCTAGTATCATAAAATAAATGTAGCCAGAGTCTTTTTAATTTAATATCCTCCACCAAAATAAACTCTGGAGTAGACTCGTGAATCTAAGAATTAAAGTGTTTATACTAAACTAGATGGAGCGTGTACAACGGCACAACATCTTAACTCATTATTAACAATATCTAAACAGATTAAAGACACAAGATTATCGTGTTGACCACTAATATATCTTTAAGTAGACATAATGGAAGCAAAGAAAACAATTTATATGTTGTGTGAGGTGAATAAAACATCAGTTACCGAGAAATATTACACATAGAGCCAGATTAATGGTGCTAAGAGAAGACGGCCATTTTGGACTGGGAGCGTGGAACAAAATATAATTGCTTAATGTACCACTAATGAGATAATAGGGCTTATGTCTTTTGTATATGTATCAATGGCAACAGAGGTTAAGGCGATCTATTATGAGTTTGTTATTATTTTGGAAAGTTAAGGCGTCGTTTGAACTGTTGGTAGACATTATTTGGAACCAAAAGTGTAGACATGAAAATGTTAAAAGCCGAATTTTCTATTATTTTTTGTTGTATTTCGTAGTTGGTTGAAAGTAAGCAAGAGTTACAATTTCCAATAACACCGGACGAGAGAAAGTATTGCACATATTCACAATCTTTCTTTTTCTTTTCAAAAATAAAAATTAAAAAAATATTAAAGTCACTGTAATTTTTGGTGTTTTGAAATTGAAACCAAAATCTAAAAAAAGTATCTGGAAAAGGAAGTCAATAGACGAAACAATAGGGTTGATGACTAAAAATTTATTTTTTGTCCGTCATAAAGATCATTAAAAAATATTGGACACGTATTTTTTCTTTTTTTACGTAATCAAAAAATTACGGCGATACATTGAGTTAAAATATGGCATGACGTCACGCGTAGCTAGGTTTTATACGTACAAGTGACGTAGCGAGCCCCCACTCCCCAACTTTAATGCGTGATAGCTAAATATTTTTTTATTAATATGATAAAGCAAAAAAAACGTGTCTAATATTTTTTTATTATCTGACTGACGGACTAAATAGAATTTTTTTTTTTACCCAGGCATCATCCCTATTATGCCAACATTAGCAACTCATTTCTATGAGAAATAGTTCATCAACTTACTGAAATTCAGACTCCCGGTCTAAAACTTATGCAGTCGCGACACGTGGTGTGTACCAACCGATTTAGAACATGGCGGGCTATAGGAATTATTATCAAGTATTATTTTTTATCCGCCATGACAGACGACGCTTTATGGCGGGGGTAATGTGCCTTTGAGTAATAAATTGAAGAATATTAGAAAGGATAGACTGACGTCATGAGGAAGTGATGTTTGCAGATTATGTTTTTATAGGAAAGCAGGAAGATCCGTGTTCTTAAAATAAATGTAAGAATTAAGAGTAAGAAATACGTAGGTATAGGTATTTGAATCCATTACTTTCAAAAATCAATTGATCCAACATTACAAAACAGCCATTTGCAGTCGTGAAGCGCACACTAATAAAACATTATTTTCATTTTTAAAATTTATTATAATATGTATTTTGTGTTTCACAAACTGTGTCCATTTTTTTTTTCAAAAAAGTTAAAATTTACAAAAGAAATGAATTCAGCAGATTTGACATCAGTATTTTTTAAACAGCCATAAACATTGTAACGGAAGATATTCCAATCAGGAATGAACGGAGCTTTACAAACTAATTTTTTTGTGGATTCCAAGCAAAACTGGAACACTGTGGTGTCATGTAGTAAAAATATTATGCAGAGCTAAAAATATCCCCAGCTATTGATACCCCCACAACCAAACCACCACAAAGAAAATTATTATGAAGTATTATTTTTTATCCTCCGTGATGGACGGGGTATTATGGCGCATGGCAATATAGGCCAACAGTCGCTTAGTGATTTTTTACTTTCATGGGAGCATTTTGCAGGCTGCCATGTTGTATATATGGGGTTTTGACTGTTAGAGCACCGGCTATTTGTTATTGAGGCCCTGTAAACGGCTTAAATGTTCCGTTATATTTTGCGCTATTGAAGCAGGATTTTGGTTGAAGCCGCGTGTATGAATAATACATAGTATGTAGTTGTTTGTACAATATTTTGTATTGTGTGGATAAAGTTAAAATATGTGGATGGTTTTTAGAATACCGACAAAAATATTTTTGGTCGAGTATTATTCATTTAATCATTTGGTTAATATCGGTCAGTGTTGCCTATTTACTGATACATATTTTTTGTTCGGTATGGAATCGTGTTTTCATTTGCAGACAATTATGTATTAGATAACTTGTGTACATGCCACACTTGAATAAGGAAATGCCACAAAGTCTGCCATGATTTTTAAACAGTAATAATAGATGTACAGACCGCCGTCTAGTAATTAAGAGATAATGGTTCACTTAGGTAGGATAAGACTTTTTTCACTGACTTAAATTATGTTTATATACCTACCAAAAATTTCACGAACCCTAATAAAGTAAACACCCTTTTGCAATTATTCATGAATAAAACCCCGTATTAATAAATAACAAACCCACTCACAAGTTAAAAGCCGACAAAACTTTGTCTGAACCACGCTCAAAATATCTGAACTCAAACCGAAAACTCATCAAATCTTGACGTATTTAAGGCTGATATAAAAATTTTCGACAAAAGCGGAGTCGCCGGTAAACTTTCACAATTAAGCCGTCGTGGTATCGTATCGTTCGACTTTTGTGAGAGAATTTATTAAAACCTTGCTCGCGATATTTTGTTACAGCTTTTGGGAACCTTTGGGTAGGGACTATTTGACTTTTGAAGACCTTGGTAACAATGGATATAGGTATGTATTGAAGGGTCATTATTATGGATATGATATGCTGTACGTGTACGGGAAACCTTGGTTGTATTAATGAAACTTTATAGTCGATAACTCATGGTATTATGGCTCTTTTTATCGAAACTAACACACGTTGGTAGGTTCAAACCAATTTCTAGTAGTTTTAGAATAAGCCTTTGAGACACCTCACGAAGGAAACCTTGGCCTTCTTTTAACTAATGACCTCTTTAAAACGCAATACCAAACATTTTTGGTTGCCCCATAAACATATTCAGCCCTTTTACCGTCTTCTATAATATAATCATAAACAGAACCATATACACAGCTAGAGGAGTACCCCAAGGCTCCATCTTGGTTCCCCGACGAACTTTGACGGTAAACAATGAGCTTCTAATTAATTTCGTCTTTGAAGGTGTGCGTACGACTCACAACTTTACTAAATATTATATAAATTTCTCGAATTTTACTTTAACACGGGAAATTTAATTTACGAAAACACGTTAATATTATCAGTTGGCAAGAACGTATGTTCTGTTTCTTGTGAGTTATTTGAATGGATTTTAAAGGGAGTTTGGTAGGAAGTAAAGTGTAATCTTATTATAACAGTGTTCTCCTTATACGCTGCTTTTATAATAAAGATTAAGCTTTAAAGGCGCGTTGTTAATACTAACAATATACTTGAACGTTGTGTCACACTGATTATGTTGATAATACCTCAAACACAAAAATAAGAAGTCTCATGAGATTCTTCTTGAAAATTAATCATCAATTTAGTCCGAAAGTACACAACTCTTGTAAAAGAAAGGAGTATTTTAAACTTGATCTTAGTATCTCCCTGTAAACGATACCGTAGATCTTAACTTAGACAGTTTTATGAACAAAATTGCTGTAGTTTGAGGGCACGTATAATTTTCAGTTGATTAAAAAAAAAACAAAGGGGTTATAACTATTTCTTCAAGGACGATGATTGTAACAGAAATATGATACTGTACTAACATTTAAGGGACTAGTAAGAAACCAAAGAGATTATAGTTTATGAATATAAGCTAATATATTATATACTCGTATTATCTTATATTCATAAACCATAGAGAATTTAGAAGAAACGTAAAGCTGCTGTGTTGAAAAAAAAATCTTTTTATATCGAAAGCTTATACTAGAATTTAGTTTAAAAACCAAGAGTCAATCAATCTTCCTAGCCTTTTCCCAACAATTTTGGGGTCAGCTTCCAGTCTAACCGGATGCAACTGAATACCAGTATTTTACATAGAGCGACTGACCTGATCTCCACAACCCCTTAACTGGGTAATACGATACTCCTTGGTAAGACTGGTTGTCAGACTTTCGGGCTTCTGACGACCCGTAACGACTTTCAAAGATCAACGAATGTCAGCCAGGGTCAACGGCTTAACGTGCTTTCCGAGGCACGGAGGAGTCTCGGTATGAGAAGATGGCCACCCATCCACGGACCAACCCCGGCAAGCGAAGCTTAACCTGATGGATCGACCCGTGCGGCTGCTATTACTTAGCCACGAACTCCTCTAAAAACAATAGTAATATCAAAAATAATAATAAACAAGCTTTTATTAATCTGAATATCATCTAGGACAGAGTCCTTATCAAGACAAATGAAACGAGCCCTAACTCGATAGGGTTGTGTCGTTTTATTAAGTTGAGGTCCCGTGGCCACCTTCCAGCTCCATCATCAGATCAGCTCCACGACATAATAATATTGCATTGTCATCCGATTTACTTATGCATGTAAAATTTCAGCTCAATCGGAAACGGGGAAGTGGGTCAAATTTAACTTGCAAGATTCGATTACAGACAGGCAGACAGACACCGGGATAGGTGAAACTAAATAAAAGCTTGTAAAAATCTAGAACACGAACTGAAGGAAAAATATATCAACTCTACCAAGTACTGTGTCATCTTAAATCTCCCCAAAAAACAATAGATATCTTCCTAAAATAAACTCCATTCACAGAAATAACAAGTCAGTCGTCATTATAATATTAATTTATAAAAAAATATATATTTTTCAATTCCGGATGGTTTCTGCGGATAATACGCAATCAGCGAAACAATTAAAGCCTGGCCGAAAAGGTCCGGACTTTTATTTTTTTCCAACCCTTTTACCTGATCCCCGGCTAATAAATCCGTTGAGGAAAATTTGGGTACAAGTGATGAGAGGAGGCCGGTTGTTTCATCCAATGGAGGTCTGATTTTTCCTGTGCAGTTTCATTGACCTTGACTGAATGTTACATTAGAACGACTTCAAAATTAAGTTGTAATAATGAACAACATACCACCGTAATCATTATCCTTCGATCCCAATAACTTGTGGTCGACGCAGCTTGTCTTCTTTTTTTATTTTATTTATTAGGGGATAATAAATAACTACAACGTATATAAGGTTTACAAAAAAATAAGTAGTAGGTTATGTTGCAGTCTACTGCATTATCCGCAGATAAGATATATTTAAAGATAATTGCCAGGTTGCCAATAAACGAGCATTACCAAAATTAACAAATATTTTGAAATAAATAAATCAATAATAATTATAAGATTACACTTAAGATATTTTTTTTTCGAGCATGCAAATATAATTATCAGTATCAATGAAATTTGAATTATAGGATTCCAACATTCTATGAATAGGGCAGCGTAAGCCAGAGTTCGTACGACAAGAATTTATCGCGAATAGAGTTTTCTTACGTCTCTATTCCTTCATTCTCAAGCTATTCCCCACGTCCCCTCATTCCATGCACATACAACCACCATGACAACCGATTTACTCACAACTTCTCAGTCACCAGCTCTCGAACTTCCTAAAGGACCTCTTACATCATGGGCAGTAATAACTCTCACTAAGGAGATAGTACAAACTAGCTTTTGTTTAATCTATACTTATAATAAATCTGTAGAGAGGTCAATTCTGTACATGATATATATTTTCAAAATAACTATGAGGGGGTGATTAGTGATCGATACTGATGCCAAAAATGCAATCAGTAAATTTTTTGTCTGTCTGTCTGTCTGTCTGTCTGTCTGTCTGTCTGTATGTTCCTTATAGAAACAAAAACTACTCGACGGATTTTAACGAAACTTGGTACAATTATTTTTCATACTCCTGGGGAGGTTATAGTATACTTTTCATCACGCTACAATCAATAGGAGCAGAGCAGTGAAGGGAAATGTTGGGAAAACGGGAGAAGTTGCTCCATTTTCTAAGCTTACGGCGCGTGTGCAGCCTTAATGGTTAAAGCTACATAGAAATCATTTATGACGGAAATGTTCTACATAAAATTATCTAAAAAATATCCCACCACAGCATATGTCTATCTTTTATGGTTGACTCACAATAACACGTGTAACTCCCGATAGCTTAGCAGTCCAATACATTAACTTAATAACATACAAGGAGTTACACGCTGACGGAGTCGCGGGCACAGCTATTAATAATAATAGTCTGCGGTTCCTTATTGCGATATTTTTCAACAGTATTGTGGATTGACATATTATATTTCCCTACTAAAATACGAAAGTTAATCTGTCTGTTACATCAAAACCACTGAACCGTGAGGAAGGACATATGGTACTTTTTTACGAAAAACGACGGAAACGCCTAGCTTTTGTTTAATTCAATATAAAACTCAAATTCAAATAATAAAACAAAATTAGATAGTTTGTTAACAAACAAACATTACATCTAACTTTGACAGATAGTATCAAAATTAATCAGTCCTACTCGAAATAGTTACTATTTTGTCACCATGTTTTGATACACGTGGATGTGGTTCTCCATATATTAGATCTACTTTTGGTGCTTGTTTAATTAACTTAACAAATATGTAGATATTGAAATTGTTAGTGAAACTTTACGGAAGCTAATTGTTTAGAATATTGCAATTAATTATTGGTTAATTTGAGTTTAGATTATAACTTTACGAACAGTTGATCGATATTTGCGTTCTAAGAGACACCAGTCTATCAGCTTGAGTGGATAGGCCCAATATTACAATTACTAGGACATTAGTGTTTTATTAATATAGTGTCTAGTACCCAAGTTAAGTTTTAATAAATTGAGTAACATCAATACCCTTTGTACTAATGGTACGGGACAAACAGCGAGGTTTTTTGATCCGAAAAGGGTTGCAATTTATATGAAAGCACAGTAACAAGAATATAATTATCTATACTTATAATAAAGCTGAAGAGCTTGTTTTCTTATTTGAACGCGAAAATCTCTGGAACTGCCAGTCAGATTAAAACAATTATTTTTGAATTTGATAGGCCAATTCTTGAGAAAGGCTTTAAGTTATACGTAATATACGTAATATTACGTTAGGACCCTTAGGAGGCGAGTAAAAAAAGAAAAAAAAGTGAGAAAAACGGTAAACGAAAACGAAGTAATAGCGCGGGTAGGCCATGCGATGCGACGGGGTGGATCGGAGGACCAGGAAATTTTACGCAGACAATGTCACGGCCAAAAACTAGTAGAAAGATAAACACAGAAAGTTACTGATACAAACAGATGAACATCAAACCGCTAATCGCACAGAATTGTACCACAAAAATATGGAAGGAAACGCCGACAAAGCGATATAAATGTTTTATTGTACTTTTGTAACTGAATTGCATATCAGGCTTCGTGTTTTATTAAAAACAACGAGCCCAGTGTTGGGCGTGGGCTTATGCGGGCGAGGATTTGTGTGGGTAATATCGGTATTAATACCTGTGAAATAATTAAAATGTGAGGTAGACTTGTAAGTATTGTTCTCTCTTTGTGCTGCAAATTGAGGGCATGTTTTTGCATTGTTAGCTTAGACAGCTGTTAGTATAATGATTTTAATTTGTTTGAACTCTTCTGGTTAACCATTTCAGTAGATTACGTCGTTACAGTAGAAAAACTAATTTTTCTTCGGTTTTAAAATACGTATTAGTATTGCTAATAAAAAAGAGGGGCTCGTGGCTAAGTAATAAAAGCCACACGTGTCGATCGATCAGGTTAAATCAAATCAAATGAAATCAAATATATATTTATTTCTGATTCCATTATAGGAATAAACTTAGCCTAATGTTAGTACAGTTAATTCATAGGTATAATATTAAAACTGAATAAGCAACGCTGGTCGGGGTTGGTTCGCGGATAGGTGACCATCTTTACATACTGAGAATCCTCCGTGCCTCGAAAAACACGTTAAGCTGGTCCCGGCTGTCATTCTTGGGTCTTTGACAGTCGTTACGGGTCGTCAGAAGCCCGAAAGTCTGACAACCAGTCTTACCAAGGGACATCGTGCTACCCGGTAACTGGGTTGTGGAGGTCAGATAGGCAGTCATTCCATGTAAAATACTAGTATTCAGCTGCAACCAGTTAGACTGGAAGCCGACCCCAACATAATTGGGAAAAGGCTAGGCGGATTGATTGATTGCTAATAAAAATTTTAGATCTTTCGTTACGTCTTCTAATTTCTTAGGCAATGTCTTCATTCATTCATTTTTAGGGTTCGGTACCAAAATAGTAAAAAGGAAACCTTATGGTCGACTCAGTCTGTCTGTCATAGCTGGATATCTCAAGAACTACTAATACTAACAAGTTGAAATTTGGAACAGTTTTAGGCCGTATAGTTTTCGACTTTTGACGAAAAATGTAAAAAAAAAATACCGTTCCCCCTTATCTCCGAAGTTTGCATAAAGAAAAATCTGAAATTATTCTATGTGATAGAAGATTAAGTAAAGATTACAGGAAAAATAAAACAATGTCTCTGAATAGCACACTTCTTCAAAAATCGGAACGGAACCCTCGGTGCGCGCGAATCCGACTTTCTCTTGACCCGTTTTTTTTTAGAAAACATTAGTATTTTGTTTTTGACTCTATTTTAGCTATATTGATATCCCATACAAAGGCCTTGTTCCAAATGATCCAACTCTCAAACAAACTCTAGATTTTTAAACTAACTCCTTATAAACACGTCACGAAACCTCAGAGATTCTTACATCGTCGTAATGTTAGAGATTTTCCGCAGCTTTATCATACAGCCCGGCCTTAAGTGTAAGACGGAGTATATACAGGGTGTAAGGGACAGCCCTCCACAAATTAACAGGGTGCCTTCAGCTCCTTATTGTGAATCATATTCCACCGGAAATTTTCTCAGGAAAAGTTTCATTTTTTTTAAAGTTTTTTCGGCTAATATTCCTTTATTTCAATCCAAAATTACATTCTTTATTTGCAGCACTCCATTTGTGTAAATAAAACAGCTAAAATCCAAAAAACAGCAATGGATGTCGAAATACTTTAACGAACTACGCGCGAAATCAGCTGTTCACTTTCTGCATAGCTTCACAGTTCATCAAACTCACCGCATACTACTTGCATACAATTGATACAATACAACAACACAGACGCGCAAGACGCTCCGATTTACCGAGTCGCAACAGTATTGCCAACTTATCAAACCTCTATTTGTGAACCAAAATGTTAGAACTAACTTGGTTCACATAAGAACTTCTCTAATTTTAAATGCAAATCTTTTCGTGCACTTAAATTCTAAAGGAAAGACGCACTTAATGTGCCCTTGAGTATTCGTGGTAGGTACATACCTAATTACTTAATGAATTCTACTTTTCAAGCGATCACTGGATCCAGTTTACAAGCCACCCAAGGGGCTTTTCATGGCTTTACGATAGCTACCGACTGGTAGTCCAGTCGGGAATCGAACGTAAGCCCTCTGTAATGGAAGCCCAGTCTTCTATCACTACTATGAATCTGCTTAGCATAAACTTTGAATTAAATTGACAAATTAATCGTTTCATTTCTCCAAAAAAAAAACAGCTAACATTTATTTAGTCGAGCTTAAAATAGTGGTATTTTTGTACAAACATTTTTGCAAGAAATTTCATGCAAAATTTTTCGAGTAGTTGACAACACTGTTTTTGTGTGGGATTTTTCGTGTAGTCATTAGTACAATTTAGTTGTCCTGCGACTGTGTCGCACGCGCGTAGTGTCCTGCGACACTATCTGGCAGTATCGCTCGCTGTTGCAGTCGCATTGTGAAGTTTACGTACTTACCCATTTGGATTTATTTGTTGTTGTGTTGTTGTCTGTGAGAAATGGCTACATTTAGTGCTCGTGAGTATGGCGAAATGATAATGTGCTACGGGGAAGCTCAGGGAAATGCTAGTGAAGCGTTCAGAAATTACATTGATAGGTATCCTGCTCGATTAGACCCTGTGCCGTGCACGTCTCGTCGTGTGTGAAACTGTGAACGTCTCGGTGGTCACAGGTGATTCTAAGGTAGGATTAATTTTTGTGCACGACGCACTATCAATTACAACCTGATTGATACCTATTGACTGATTGATTTCTATTAATTTTCTATGTAATAATAATTGGAGGTACGTTGTACACATAACCCTCCTTTTTTAACTTGCCGCAGTCGGGTAAAAAAGGGAAATACACTTCGACATTAGTTTTAGCTATTGTTTGGTACAAAATTAACTGTGTTGTTTATTATTTTGTTATCTTTACTCGTTGTAAAAGGGCGGCCAATGAGGTGCCTGAATGCATGTTTGCCAGTAGTATTTTTTATTTTTATTGACTGTTAGTTTCATCTATTTGTTATTTGCGTTAAGTACAGAAACTACTTTGGTATTAATTTGTTTAAAAATGGCTCGTGGACGATACAACGTTTTACTTATGCAAGCCAGAAAAATGGTTTATAACATCATTCAATTGATGAAAAAAGGAGAATGAAAATGGCGTTCGTTCGCGTTTCCTTGGAGCTAGTGCAGATAAAGGTTTTTGAGGGAATACAGCCATTATCGTAAATTATTATTCCTTATTTCATAAAACCTTATTTTTCATTGAACCCTACCCGTACTTGACAATAAGTAGGTGCCATACACCACTTAAAACATTCAAACAACTTTCAGTTATAAAAATAATTAAATGGAGCCTAAATTATTGTCGCCTTTACTCTACCTGCGCGTAAGTACCTACCTACTCAACTAACTTGCGATCCGCCACTACGCTTACTCTCGCGGCGCGAGAATTGATTGACCCCGTGGCGGGTAGGTGCTGCGCTGCCGTTCGCTACGTGCGTTTTGCCACGGTAGCGATACATTGCGTGTGAGGTAATAAAACAAATCAGGTTTATTGGATTCCCATAACGTTCCTGAAATAATTTCATGTACCGGTCATCTTAGTATGATGTACTGAATTCACCCTATCAGTTTGCGGAGGGCTGTCCCTTACACCCTGTATAAATTTTGTTTATCACTAATAGGCGACTCTAGTACGTCCACGGAATATAAATATGGCCACTCTATTGTCGCTAAAGCTGCTGAGAAGTATGGCGACTTGTGGCTTTGTGAATTTGGTTCTGGGCCTTGAGATTTTATTTTCAGTGATGATATTTTGATATGATATTTCTTTTGCGAATGTATTTTTTTCGCTAAATCAATACTCGTATGCTTGGGACTTATTTTTTTGCAATGAACACTCAAGAGAATTTGTGGATTTAAAGATTAAGGTCAATAACTGGTTCTTTAGGGTTCCGTACCGTATCAAACTGAAATTAATATCAAATACGTAGGTCTATAGTCCCTTGGAGTCCTAAAAAGATCAAACTTCTAAGTCAACGCAATAAAAAATACGGCCATTTATGCGACATTTTTTGATACTCGCAACTGTCGCAAGTAAATCAAAACCTATAGGGTACTTCCCGTTGACCTAGAATAATGAAATTTGGCAAGAAGCAAGGTCTCTTAGCACAAGTAAAAGAAAAAGCCCGAAAATTGTGAATTTGTAATTTTGTGACGTAAAAAATTTTTTTTTGATATCCAATGTTAAAGCTTGTTTTTGGGATAAATTCTTTTCAACTACGGAACCCTCCACTGTGCGTGGTCCGACACGCACTTGGGCGGTTTTTTTTTGTGGTGGTGACTGGGGAGGGCTAAGTCCAGCAGTGGACATCTTTAGGCTGAAATGTTGATGATGATGTCTGGATTATATGTCTAAAGAAAGATAAATTTTTGGATGATACAACTTCGATTGGTCCTTCGGGTTAAACCATGCCAGGTTTGACTATACTGGGACCAATTTTAGAGAAGGTACCTACAGTTTGAAAGCGAACCTGAGAATTGCGATATCCCAGATTTTAACTTAACATAATGCCTCATTAAGAAAACGAACGATAGAACCAAATTGTCTAGATTAGAACCGATCGTAAACCCAAGCTGTGTACGTGAGTCTTTAAATCTAGAACCCAGAGAGTAAAAGCCTACCAAAAAACGTACTTTGCCCTTAACACTAAAATAAAACAGACCTTTGCCCAAAAAAAAAACTGCCTACATTAAGGCCTTAAGTTGTACTTAAAAGGTCATTAACTAATTTAAAGGTAGTCTTTAAAGTTGTAAAACTTTTTAGTACCTTTGACGTAATTTTTTTCATGACGTCTTTTTACGACGTCATTTGAGAAAATGGTGCCCTCCCTTTATAGGTTTGTTTAATTATGTTTATTTATTTTAGCTAATTACGGGGTCTGTTAGCTTTATGGGGAGTTATTTGCCATAATGTTTTAGTTAGTGTCTTGGGAGTTCATAAAAGTTGTTACCTTAAGTCGCGTCTTCGTGGTAAAAATTTATGTTATTGACTTCTTCTTTAAAAATTATGTGTGGGAGAGTGTTAGCTAATTCTCTATTATACCTTTAAAAATAAACCTTTTTACAGTCCGTTCAACCGATTTTGACTTCTGTTAGGTGCCTACGGAATAGAAGTCAAAATCGGTTGAACGCAGTCCGTTCAACCGTTTTTGACTTCTTTGAAGAAGAAAGATTTATTTCAATTTCTAATATTATTTCAAATGGAGTATCACATTTAATATTATAAAGGCGAAAGTTTGTGAGTATGTGCGTGTGTGTTTGTATGTTTGTTACTTCTTCACGCTCAAACGACTGGACCGATTTGGATGAAATTTGGTATGTAGATAGCTTATATTCTGGATTAACACATAGGCTACTTTTTATCCCGGTCTACGTGGGTGAAACCGTGGGGCGCAGCTTATTCATTAAATATCTTCAACCGTTAGAAATAATTGCAGAAAATGTCCAATAGTTATTTATGCAACTGACGTATAATAAGGGGTATTAAAACACGAATGCGGAATAGTATCACATGAGTGTTTTAATACCTAATTATGTACAGTTGCATACAAAACTTTATCTACATCCATGTTATGAATCCTCTATAAAAGGTTCTGAAACAGTTTTTTGCAATACTAATACACGTATCGAACATGGCGGCCGGCGTCATAGTATACGACGTGAATTCGAATAAGTTCTTTTTTTTAATTACGGCGCTGTTGTAGTGAAACGCGCGTGCATTACAATGTTCTTTTTTTGAAAACGAGTTGCATTATGACATTCAGTACAACATTAAAACACCCGTTTGGATGATATAATGGTTACTATGACAACGGCTGTTTTAATGTTGGCAATAAGCTAACTGTTTCAGAAACTTTTGTAGAGGATTAGGAGGAGGAGAGATATAGCATATGAGGAGATATATAGCATGGGTGTAGATAAAACAAAATACCAAACTCTCTATGGCTCTTATTTATGTAAAGTACTATAATTTCATGGACAATCTCTACAGAAGATACCCTTGAACTCGATCCCGGAGAAAATAAACGATTATCAAATCCCTTTCATCTTTATTCGAGCACAAGGACCAAAGGTGTGCTTAACAAGAGAAAAAGATCAAACTTTACAACGAAGGACTCATTAAAAGTTTTTCGAGAGAATTAAATAACGTCTCCGAAACGAATCCGTTTACTGGGAAAAGTTTTAACAAAGTTTTATATAAAAGTAATTTTGAAGTTAGGTTTTAGTTCTTTAACCCTTTAGTGGTATTAACTGACAGTGTACGTATACAACATTAGTTTTTGTTTATACTAAACCCGAAAAGGGGTCACTGTACTCATCATTTTGAACAATTTTTTCGATGGGACCAACATTGAAATTGCGAAAAAAAATCAGCTGTTCCATACATTTGTGTTCACTTAAATCGACAAAATGTATGGAACAGTTGTTTTTTTTTCGCAACTTCATTGTTGAGAGAGGTGTTGCTTGCTTTTGATTTTTAAACTTTTTGCTCGTTTTTGCTCGATATTGATAACGGCAACAGGTATACGCTTAAAATATTCACAGAATATTTAGTTGTATGTATATTCACTTTAAAAATAAATAATTAAATTAAAATAAAACAAATATTTAAGTGGAAATTCCAGTACAACAAACGTGATTTGTTTGCCGTTTCCGAAGCCTTCGTGCTTTTTAGGGTTCCGTACCTCAAAATTAAAAAACGGAACCCTTATAGGATCACTCGTGTGTCTGTCTGTCTGTCTGTCTGTCCGTCTGTCCGTCTGTCACAGCCAATTTGCTCCGAATCTAATGGACCGATTAAGTTAGAATTTGGTACACATATGGATTTCTGTGACCCAAACACGTACAGCTAAAGTAAATATATGAATTTTGAATATGAGAGTCAATTTTAGGGGGAAAATAAGAAAATTTAAAAAAAAAGTTTTGTAAACTGTACCGAGTGACATATCAAATGAAAGGGCTTACTATGAGGGTCTCAAATATATTTTTTTTATAATTTTAAAATTTATTATTTTAAAGTTATTTAAGAAAACAGACGAAAATTGACCATTCCCCCCCCCTTATCTCCGAAACTACTGAGCCTAAAATTTTGAAAAAAATATAGAAATTAGTTCTATACCTGTAGATTACAGGAAAACCTATAAGAAGTCTGTGGTCTTAAAATAACATGGTAAATCTATGTATATAAAAAAATCAAAGTCCTGACTGAGTCACTGACTAATATACCAACGCACAGCCCAAACCAATGGACCTAGAGACTTGAAATTTTGCACATATATACCTTATATAGTGTTAACATGCACTAAGGAAGAATTTTTGGAAATTCCATCCCTAAGGGGGTAAAACAGGGGATGAAAGTTTGTATGAAAAATCCTATCCCTTGAGTTAATAGACTTGAAACTTAGCACGAATATTCATCTAAGTAAATTATAAAGTTTATCATTTTTAGTTTTCCTAAACTACCCCCTAAGGAGGGATTGGGGGTGTCAAAGTTTGTATGGAGGAACTTTAACACGCGGTCCGATTAACTCAAACTCAGTTTTTATACTTGAGACCAAAAATTAAGACTAACGTGTATTAGGGTTTTCCAAAAATCTACCCCAAAGTTAATTTTATAGCGGAGGATTTTATTGGGGGCTTGATTAACTCTAAAATTGGTGTAAATAATGTTTGAGTAAAGTTATGGAAACATACCAGACGATTTTTGAAATTCTTTAGGTATCTGTGTTCGTGAAAACAGAGATACAGTTTATATGAAAAATCTTATTAATTTGGTTAATGAACTTGAAACTTAGCACAAATACTTGCAGTAAGTAATAATGTTTGTCATTATTCGTTTTTCAAAACTACGCCTCAAATGAGGTTTAGGGATGTTAAAGTTTGTATAGAAGAATTTTAAAGCGCAGTGCGATTAAAAAAATGGTACTTTGAGTCAAGTTAGGAAACTTGCCAAACGAATTTTCACCGATTTTGACGGCATATAGCTGATGTTATAAGGAGTAACTTAGGCTATTTTTATTTTAGAAAAATAATTAGGGTTCCGCGCAAGAAAATTAAAATCCATGAAATCAGACAACCACGTACAGCCCAGTACAAACTTACTAAGCCTCCGCTGTCTATTACGGCTATAACAACAAATAATAAAAATAAAGCAAAGTTAAAAATTTAAGGGGTCGGTCCCCATACAATAAACTTTTCATTTTGAAAAAATTTTAATCTAGCATGTGGGGTTGTCATGTCATTATTTCATCACCGCTGCTCTCAAAACGGTGAAGGAAAACATCGTGAGGAATCCGGCATGTCCTAGAACCAAAAATTCGAAGACATGTGACGTCTACCAACCCGCACTGGCCCCGCGTGGTGGATTACAGCCCACTCCCTCTCACCGAGAGGAGACCTGTGTCCCAGCAGTGGGAACATTATAGGCTGATTATGTGTTATGTGGGGTGTAATCGTCTAGAACTCATTGAGTAGAGTACAAACATATTTTTTTTTATCTTTTAAAATTAAGAAATAGGGGGCCGTAAAAGTTGTAAATTTTAGACCATTTTTGTACGAGCTCTAGCGCAACAATTCAACAAATTAGGAATTTGAAACTTCTTTATACCATGTAAGTACCATGAATACTGTATTTAATCAACAATACTGAAAACGGCGATTCATAAGGTATTTTGTTTAAACATTGGTGATTTTCTGCAACTGCAAAAAATAACCTTGTAATTCACAGTATCATTATAAAATAAGTAATTAGTTATCTTTGCGATTGTTAAACATATAATATGGTACGGAACCCTTTGTGTGCGAGTCCGTCTCGCACTTGGCCGGTTTTTTTTAAATAGCACGTGTTTCCTTCTTTTCGCTTCTATGACCGTTGATTTAAGCGGTTATCACACCTCCGCCACGAAACTATAGCAGCGAAACCGCAGTAGTGCAATCCGACTCACTCGCGTGATGTTCCGCTTCCCGAATCGCGATTTGAGTAGCGGACCATCATGCGGTTTCGCGGGGGAGGTGTGCTAAAGTCATCCAGGAATGACTTGCACATTAAACATGTTGTTTTTTTCCCGACTGCACGACGGCAGCAGTTGGTGGCATCAAATCTGAGATTGAACTAATATTAACTGCCATCAGATGCTTGCAAATTTGAGATTGTTTTGATTTTTTTAGCTGCAGTCGGGTTTTTTTAATTTTTAGGGTTCCGTATCTCAAAAGGAAGAAAAGGAACCCTTATAGGATCACTTCGTTGTCCGTCTGTCTTATCCAGCTGTGACAGACAGACAGACAGACTGAGTCACACCATAAGGGTTCCTTTTTTACCATTTTGGTACGGAACCCTAAAAAGTTAGGCTTTGTAGATTGTTTTCTCTGCCACTCTATCATGTAGTCAACCACACATCATTGACAACGCCTCAATGTTGTAGCAGTAAACGATTTTCTGTCAGTCTGTCAAGAGTTCAAGACCCTGTTTCTCAGCATCGCGTGGAGATATCAAGTTGAAATTAATGTCAAATACGTAAGTACATGGTCCCTTGGAGTTAAAAAATGAATCTTCTAAGTCAACGCTATAAAGAAATACGGTCATTTATGCCACATATTTTGATACTCGCAAGTAAATTAAAACCTATAAGGTTACTTCCTTCCTTGAATCCTCTTTGGCAAAAAGCAAGGTCTCACAGCACAAGTAAAAGGAAAAAGTATGAAAATTGTTAATTTGTAATTTTATCAAATATTTTTTTTTTGAGATTATAATGTTTAGTTTGTTTCCGGGATACATTATTTTTAACTACGGAACCCTTCATTGTGCGTGGTCCGACACGCACTTGACTGGTTTTTTTTAAATAAAAAAGTTGAAATTCCTGTCATTCAGACTCAACTTTTTTATTAAAAACTGTGCTAAAAAATCAAAATAGATACTCATTTATCATTTCCAAGTCTCGAATTGTATTTGAAAGCTAACCGCATTGCAGTCGGACATAACACGTTGAAATTAAATCGCTACGTAATTAAATATGGAGCATTGGTGGCTTCGCCGATAATTGTTATTATCAGCGAGGAGCCATCGCGCCATGTAAACGACTTTTGACGAGTGTAAATTGACGGGTTGGAATTGTTTGTGCGCAATTTTTTTACCTAGTACATCAGTTGAACAAATATTTGGTTTCCTATTAGTGCCGGTTTTTTGATCCGTAGTTAACTCAACCAATGGTTAAGCATAGTAACTAATGGTTAAATTTTGGCTAAATATGTTTGCCAAAATTTTGCTCGTGGCTAAGTAATAACAGCCGCACGGGTCGATCCGTCAGGTTAAGCTATGCTTGCCGGGGTTGGTCAGTGGATGGGTGACCATCTTTACATACCGAGATTCCTCCGTGCCTCGGAAAGCATGTTAAGCCGTTGGTCCCGGCTGTTATTCGTGAATCTTTGACAGTTGTTACGGGTCGTCAGAAGCCCGAAAGTCTGACAACCAGTCTTACCAAGGGGTATCGTATTACGCAGTTACTGGGTTGTGGAGGTCAGACAGGCAGTCGCTCCATGTAAAATACTGGTATTCAGCTGCATCCGGTTAGACTGGAAGCCGACCCCAACATAGTTGAGAAAAGGCTAGGCAGATTGATTGATGTTTGCCAAAATGCCATTAGTAACATTTTTTTTACATTCATGTTTAGCCTTCAACACTTTCAACACTTCAACATTTAGCTAAAAATCTATTATCAGTAACTATGTTTAACCATTGGTTGAGTTAATTACAGATCAATACGAAAAAAAAAAGTTCGGTGCAGTGTGCGATGGTGCATACTAAATATAGGTACTTATATAAAAAACAAACATTATTGTTTAAGAATTTTAAGCATTCAATATCCACTTATAAAAGTGAAATGAAAATGATGATAGACGATTTTTGATCCAATATGCGTCAGCCTTTTATTAATAATTAATTTGTATTTGTCATTGGCCTGCCCAACATTATCATTGTGTGTTTAACCTTTGGTATTGAGCGTAACGCATTATTGGCAGCTTATATGGTTATCATACTTATTTCACTGTGTAATAAACGTTTTACCACAGAATAGATAGGTACAGAAGGTCAACAAATGAAAACACACGCACACATAGACACGGCACTCGTACAGCGAGTGCAAGCGACTTTCTTTAAGGGGGATGCGCTAAAGGTGGCCCGTGAAATTCAAATTTTCTTACGTTTTTTGCAATTTGCAGGTCAGTGTCAGGTTGTACGTTGATTAAAATATGATTCGCGCCCGTAACTATAATATGGCTTTACAAAATTATAATCATTAGAATCACCAATACAAATCCGTAAGTTAGAATTCGACCTCAAATCTTAAGATTTGAGATTTGAGGTCAATTATAACTTGCAAAATACGTAAGAAAATTTGAATTTCGCCGGCTACCTTAGCGCATCCCCCTTAAGCCCACGTTCGCACGAACGTTAAAATATCGTAGGGTGATTATATCGTGCACTGGATTTTCAACTCTCGGTATTGAGCCGAGCATTGAGAATCCAACAGAGTGCATCCCAGCGCGTCAAAAAAACACACTTTTGGATTTTCAACTCTCGGCGCTAAGCAGTGTGTTTAAAATGCATCGCCGCAGGTAAATATCACCCGAGGCTTACGCGTCTATGTGTGTTTCCGCCAGTTTTCGTTCGTTGTATAGAGCCGACCTTTTGTGGATTTACTCCAGCAAAGTACGCTAATCGCTAATTGAAATCCATTAGCTGACCACGCGGTTTGTTTAAAATTGTGAGGTGATTTTGATAAAACGGCAGCTCAGCAATGCTATTCTGTAAACAACTCACCGTGATAACTTAAGTGAAGTGAGCCGTCATTCCACTCTGATGCTAGGGATTGACACTATTGACAGCTCACTTTAAGATCACTTCACCTAAGTTTTCACGGTGAGTTATTTACAGAATAGCACTACTGGTCTGTTTATGTCGCGATAAGTGATCAGCCATGTTAAATAATTTGTTGATTAGGTGTTAATTTTAAATAATACTGGGTGTAAGTGTAAACAGTGGCAATCTTTTAAGGGGTCATTGTACTCATAATTATGAACAACTTTTACTATGTGACAAATCCTGAAATCGCGTAAAAAAATCAGCTGTTCCCTACATTTTGACGAATTATGCGAACATAAATGTACTGATCAGCATATTTTTTTCGGGATTTCAGGTTTGGTCCCATAGTAAAAGTTGTTCATAATGATGAGTACAATGACCCCTTAAAAGATTGCCACTGTTTACACTTACACCCTGTATATCGTTGTGTGTTTCTTCTTATTAGTAGGAGGAGGAGCTCGTGGCTAAGTAATAACTGCCGCACGGGACGATCCATCAGGTTAAGCTACGCTTAACGGGGTTGGTCAGTGGATGGGTGACTATCTTTACACACCGAGACTCCTCCGTGCCTCGGAAAGCACGTTAAGCCGTTGGTCCCGGCTGTCATTCGTGGATCTTTGACAGTCGTTACGGGTCGTCAGAAGCCCGAAAGTCTGACAACCAGTCTTACCAAGGGGTATCGTATTACCCAGTTACTGGGTTGTGGAGGTCAGACAGGCAGTCGCTCCATGTAAAATACTGGTATTCAGCTGCATCCGGTTAGACTGGAAGCCGACCCCAACATAGTTGGGAAAAGGCTAGGCAGATTGATTGTTTCTTCTTATTAGTGAGCGACCTATCATTTCAGCCGAAAGACGTTCACTGCTGGACATAGGCCTAACAAGCACCGCCATTTCAACCGGTTCTTTGCTTCACGCATCCAGAGGATTCCTGCGGCCTTCACAAGCTCATCGGTCCACCTTCCAACGCTACGTCTTCCGGTCGCCACTCCAAAACCTTTCGACCCCTTCGGCCATCTGTTTTGCGAGCAATGTGCTCTGCCACTGCCACCTGATAGTAAATGGTCAGAGACATTTATAGACATCTGCAATATTAGAAGCATCATAAATCTGCTTCCATTGTAGAGGCAGAACTGTTATGAACTGTTAAGAAAAAGTGGTAACGGGTACTTACGAGTAGTCGGTCGTGAGTTAGAAGCCACAGGCGCATTACTTTGTGTAATATTTATACATAATTTATTTACATTTATTCGTTATTTAATTTATTTTACTGAGCATTGCATGGTGCTCTCAAAATGGTGAAGGAAAACATCGTGAGGAAACCGAAATTTCCTAGAACCAAAAATTCGAAGACATGTCACCGCCCTAGTGCTTGAATGGGCAATCTGAATGGAAATGGAAAATGAGTTTTTAATGTATAACTGTAGAAACAGTCGTACATTATTATTTCTACAGTTATACATTAAAAACTCATTTTCCCAAAAAATGGTAGGTTGGCCATTCAAGCACTAGAGTGACGATGTGACATCTACCAACCCGCACTGGGCCCGCGTGGTGGATTACAGCCCACACCTTCTCACAGAGAGGAGGCCTGTGTCCCAGCAGTGGGAACGTTGTAGGCTGATTATGCTTATGCTGTAATTATACCGGCACGTATTATATTATATCTTCAAACCAGAACACAACAGCGTTTCTTGGTGGTCTTATTAGGTAAAGTGGTGCTCGTATTACTTCCCAAGGAACTGCTTCAAAAAGATCTCCCTTATTTTTCACCCGTCATATAACGACCAATGAAAGTCGGTACAGGTAGCTAGAAGATTATTAAAGGTTAATGTACAGAAAATGTTTATAGATACCCTATAAACGAGCAGGTTAACGTTAACACAAGTAATTGACCCGGTTATCCGGGTCGTTACGTTTTTCCATGCAAACTTATCCGGAATTTTTCCGTATCTTAATTATTATTGTGGCAAAAAAAAATCCAGAATTAAGGTAGGTCGGTGTTCAGAAAGTTTGCGGGTCGTTTTATGTTATTTTGATTTTTTGAGGTAATGTTGTTGATTTTTCTCTTTGCAAGGAGTTGGAACGGAGTTCCTTATCGCACGTTACTCTCTACACTTGGCGAATAATAGCTACACTGAAAAAATATCGGGAGGTATCGTGAGACTCCCGGTTTGAACGAAGTTCCTTTTGCAGTATTAATACAGAGCCATCTACTATAAGTTTTTAGAAACTAAAACTTATACTAGATGGCAAAAAAAAACACTTTAAACTTGACCTTGAAACTGACTTTTTTGGGCATAACGCTTTTTCCTTGCGTGACGATTTCTACCGCAAGCAGCGTAAAAGAACTTCGTTCCAAAAAGTGTAACATTTTGATCGTCACATTAATCTTGATCGAAACTTTTGATATGGTATGTTTGTTTTTTTTCCCACTTAGTTACTCTCAAATGTTATTAATCTATTTAATTGAGCCTGTTATATATATTTTTTTTTAATTTAGTTACTCTCAAACGTTGTTCATTTATTTAATAGTGCCTGTGTTTTAACACATAATATACAGCGAAAGGAACTCTGTTCCAACCAGGTGTCCCACGACACCTCTTGACTTTTTTTTTATAAAAACGTACAATACATACAGAAACTGATATAGGATAGGAAAACATTAAAATAAAAATAATGTTATAATAGTGTTTGCATAGAAACAATAAAATACCTAGAAATATACCATGGTTTTGTTTAGTAGATCCGATATAATATCAATATCCCTAAGGGCCGTCTGAAAGAAATGGGTTATCTACTCCATAATTGAACGAGGTATTGGAAGTTTTTCTAGGTAATGTCATAGTCAATATTCCTTGAACACTATTTGTTATAGGTTTAATTTATTTAGCCTAGACTCGGCCTAGTTACTTTCTGTAGTGTGTGCAGTTTAAAAGATACGGAACCCTAATATGCTGGGCGAGAAGACATTGTTTATACACATACGGTACTTTTTTATCCGGGTAGTAAGTTCCTATGGGATATTTTCCGATATCCACGCGGGCGAAGCCGCGGGAAAAAGCTAGTTAAGTATATGACGATATCAGTGAGTGACACATAGTAATCACCCGGAGACAAAATATTGTTGGAAGCGTAGCTGGCTCTGGGCAATGATCTAGGGATCTTTAATCAATCAACTCAAACTATCAAAGTCCATTGCTGGACATAGGCCTCTCCCAGGCTGCTCCAACACCCTATCCTACACCTTCGGCATCGGCAGTTTTTGAGGTCGTCGGTCCATCTAGCTGGGGGGCGTGCCACACTACGCTTGCCAATTCGTGGTCTCCACTCCAGAACTCGTCTGCTCCACCGGCCATCGGTCCTTCGACAAACATGGCCAGTCCACTGCCACTTTGGCTTGCTTACTCTGTAGCGTATGGCAACATTATAATAAACTAGCACAGTGGTGGGGCACGCCCGCAGAGTGGGAGTGGTCACATATCTCATATACATGTCATCAAAATGTCATAAAATACTCGCGGAGGTTGCATGGAAACGCCTTGCAGGCTTAAGCCGATATAAAAAAAAAAACGAGAATTAACCTGTGTAGAAGCAGTTGGTAAGTTACTGGCTGAACATAAAAGGGTGCAAACCTGACACAACTGCGAGCGATAAATATCTAAGTAATCCGAAATCGGTGTTCCAAATTCAAATACCAAACACGATTTCAATTGCCGAAGCCAGCACATTCATTATTCAGCCCCTTAATGCTTTGCTAATACTCGAACTGTAAAAGCGAAACACGACTTATCCACCATTTTATCCCACTTTAGGAGTGCCAAAAAGAATAAAATCGAACGATACGACGAAACAGGTAGGTTTAGAAGGTTTGATTATTATCTAGAGTTAGGTTTTGCCCGCGGCTTCGGCGTGGAGGTCGAAAATTATCCCACGGGAACGTATTATCGGGATAACCTATGTCCTAACCCGAGTCATGGTCTACCTGTGTAATAATAAATCAGGCTGTATTGTCTCACTGCAAGGCCTCCCTTTCCTTTTTCCACTCAACCAGGACAGGCGTACTCCGAATTTTAGGTATGTAGCTAGAAGTACGTGGCGGGCTCGACTTGTCGATAAAATTCAGTGTGGCCTGCTGCGCACCGGCTGGCTCGCACGTTAGGCTGATGCCTCATTAGTGCGTTGCGTTGCGCTGCATCGTCGCATTTCAATGACGCTTGCTCGTTCTAAAAGACTTGAGGATTTAATGTACTTTAGAACCGAACAAGCGTCATTGAAATGCGATGACGCAGCGCAACGCAACGCACTGATGAGGCCTCAGCCTTAGTTCTATACTCGCTCTCGCGCCGCGTCTTAAAAGAAGACAACCCTAACGAGTCAGAAGGTATAAGAGTTACGCGATAGAAAGAGAGGCAACTGCTAGGTGAATATACCTAACTGTAGGTAATTAATAATAATAACACTGTGCGACCTGAATTGAACTTTATTGTGTCGTAGACAGAGTCGATGATTTTGCGGAGAGAATCTTCTGTAGGTACTTGTACTATTATGTTTTCTGTGCCTGAGCCAATATGGACCAATCCCTCCTATAAGGGTCAAGTTCGTCCCGCCATCTACGCCTGGGCCTTCCACGATGCCGTTGGACGGAAAGCTAGGAAATACTATAAAATAACATTAAAAATATATCTGCCGGCGAGCCCAGCAAAGACATGACCAGGATTTTCTGCAATGTTCCCAAAACTGAACACAAATCAGGATATTTACTTTCGCGCTGAACGCATAGTTACAAATGCAGGCCTCCCATTAAATACTCGTTCAAAGAAGGTATAGAGTTCATTAATATGCTTGTTACCTATAAGAGTAGGGGAAGAGCAAAGAAACGATGGATGGACTGTGTGAAAGATGATATGGCTAGAAAGGGGGTGACTACCGAGATGACGACTAATAGAGAAGTATGGAAAAAAGGGACATGTTGCGCCGACCCCAAATAGTTTGGTATAAGGGCAGGAGATTGATGATGATGATGATGATACTATGCTTGTTGATTGGGTCACTGCAGATAGTATTACCAGAAGACTGACTCCACCAATCCTTCTGCACCTTCCTGCATTACCCCATTACGGTGAAAGCGTGTTCGGTTCCGTGTTATCCATTCATGAATTGCTTTGCCTATCTAGTACTAATGGACTTGCCATTTTACCAGTAGTGTCCTCTATGTGCTTCTAAAGTATTGATTTTTTGCATTGAGTGTAATAAGTGGAATGGAATTACGTTGAATATGACTTGCCGTCCTGCTTTTTTATGTCGGGTATAAATGTTCTAGTGCATTTTTTTCGTCGTTCCCGAATGGTACAGTTTTTCCATAGTATACTGACGATAATTGTGTTATTGAATAGCATTATAAAAAAACCGGTCAAGAGCAAGTCGGACTCGCGCACCGAGGGTTCCGTTCCGATTTCTTAAAATGTGCGTGTGTGTGAAAAGTGTGCTATTTAGAGACATCGTTTTATTTTTTCTGTAATCTTTACATAAACTTCTATCACATAGAAGAATTTCAGATTTTTATCATTGCAAACTTCGGAGATGGGGGGGGGAACGGTATTTTTTTTTACATTTTTCATCAAAACACGAAAACTATGGGGTCTAAAAAAAAAATAAAAAAATGTTTGAGAATGTGCAAACAGCGTTCTTTCAAATGATACCCCACATTCCCTAGTAGCTTTACTTTGATTTTTTAAGACCCGGGTTTCAGTCCCTGTTACAAAAAAATATATTTTTACTTTTTTCTTATTTGTAAAATAGTTGGGTAAACGTCATCTAAAACTGTTCCAAATTTCAAGTTGATAGCATTAGTAGTTCTTGAGATATCCAGCTGTGACAGACAGACAGACAGACTGAGTCACACCATAAGGGTTCCTTTTTTACCATTTTGGTACCGAACCCTAAAAACCGGTCAAGAGCTAGTCGGACTCTTGCATCGAGGGTTCCGTTCCGATTTCTGAAAAAGTGTGCTATTTAGAGACATCGTTTTATTTTTCCTGTAATCTTTACATAAACTTCTATCATATAGAATAATTTCAGATATTTCTCTATGCAAACTTCGGAAATAAGGGTAATAATGATAAACGTATAAAAAAAGGAGGACTTCGCGCCACGCATATCGAAAGTGAAGCACCAGAGATCTATAAATGCATGATTTGAGTACCTGCAAAGTCGCTGCCGCTCGTGTCACGTACGGCGTTACGCCGGTCGGCATACTATGATACATCAAAGTATGCCGACCGGCCGCCATGTGTGCATGAAGCGTGTTTGTACAAACGGTGCATACTTACTGTTCTTCACTTTCGATATGCGCGGCGCGGAGTCCTTCTTTTTTAGAAGTCTTTGGGAGGAAAGGTATTAAAAAAAAAATGTATATGGTGAAAACTATGCTGGGTGGGTTGATGAAATGCATGCGTGCCTCGGAAAGCACGTTAAGCCGTTGGTCCCGGCTGTAATTCGTGGATCTTTGACAGTCGTCACGGGTCGTCAGAAGCCCGAAAGTCTGACAACCAGTCTTACCAAGGGGTAATATCGTATTACCCAGTTACTGGGTTGTGGAGGTCAGATAGGCAGTCGCTCCATGTAAAATACTGGTATCCAGCTGCATCCGGTTAGACTGGAAGCCGACCCCAACATAGTTGGGAAAAGGCTAGGCAGATTGATATGGTGAAACCTATGCTGCATAAAAAAAAGAAAAAAAAATATAAACACAGTATAGAACTAGCACCATGTGCAATGAATTAAACTACTAGTTGTCCACAGAAGTGTAGCAAAATTAAATGTGAAATTTTTCTTTCTTATTTGCAAAATAGTTGGGCAAAACAAGTTGATAGCATTAGTAGTTCTTGAGATATCCAGCTATGACGGATGGACAGACAGACTGAGTCGCACCATAAGGGTTCCTTTTTTTCCATTTTGGTACGGAACTCTAAAATTATGGTGCTATCGAATGTCATTAACACAGAATAATAAAGCTACAGTAGTTTATATGGGCAGTGACCTTGAATTAACTACCTACGGCCGCTCCGTAGTTAAATAGATAAATAAGCGTCCGTCTGTGCGTAACTGCCGCGCACTCGAACTGTTGCGTAGGTACTGGTATATGCGAAGCAGTAATGCTCGCGAAGGAGGAGGCGGAACGCGTGAGGGAGAGACAACCTCACGCCCTCAGTCGCCGCAGGAGACGCCATGGGCGGCAGGAATCGAGAGCCGATTCCCGACCACCGTAGGCGCGGGCTTTCGGATGGCGAGTTGTGGGTAGCTCGCCGTCCGGTAACGACCAGGCCCGGGTCGAAGGCGCGTAGTGTTCCACGCGCGCCTCAAAGAGATGTCAGCAAAAGATGGGGGTCCAATAGGGCCGATGCCGCCAGGGTCGCGGGTTGTTCGAAAGAGATACCGTGGCCCTGGCATAGGCAACTGAAGGAACACGGGTGGGTTTTAGTCAGTAAAAGTCTGACACGCCCTTCCGCTCCACCCAGAGCGGGGGAAGTCATTTGATGATTTCCCATCCACAAAAAAAACTGGTATATTATACTGAGATTTTTTTTTATTTGTTACATGCTGCACCGGTCGACGTTACCGCGTCAACGCCGGCTATCGCTGAAAACCAGCGCTGGGGCTCCATTTCGCATGGGGTCGCGGCATTATGCTGAGCGGTGGCCGTTTTGCGTAGATGTGACGCATATTTTCCCCCATATTGTATTTAAATAGTTTATTTTATTTTATTGTAATTTGTGTCATGTTTACCGCAAATAAACATTTTTTCTTTCTTTTCTTTTCTTTCTTATTTCGAAGCGCGTCGTTTCGGCCGTTTTCTATGAAGATAAACTGACTAACTGTAACAATATTATACTAAGTCATTAACCTCCCAACTGCCGGAAACACGAATCTACGCGAGACTCAATGGTTTTTTAATTGTTTCTGTAATTACGGAAATTGCATTCAACTGGTTAAAAACCATTAAATAATATTTAAGGAGCCATCTTAAGCGCAATGAATAGATAATAAATCAGTCAAGATTTGATAGCCAATTCTAAGTTTTCGCTCACTTTGTAAATTCACACTTTGACGCACCTATTGAATTCTTCCTTTCAGGAGCCATGTTGCATTTACAAATCCAGGCCTAAATGTTTTACCATACAATTTACACGTAGCTTACCCAGCAAAATATTTTGTTAATACCGTACCCACTTTATTTCCGACACCTTCCTGGCTGGAAAATAAAACCGGCAAATATACGGCCATATACAAGATCTCTTTGTTGTAAAAATACGTGATGCGGGCTCGGCCAATGAACGGGCTTACTTCCAAGCTAGATACGTTAGGGGTCTCCGAGGCACCCTAAAGCTAAAATACTGGAGATAGAAGATCCGACCATGATGTTAGGTAAACAGTATATAACGCGGCTCCTAAATTTTCTGGATCTTTCTTAGAGTGTAAAGGTCGGACTATTTTTGGTTGTTGGTTTAGAAAATTAAACTGTAGGCGCTTTTGTTAACTTGGTTTTATGAAGTGGTCGGTTTGATAACGTTCAGGCATTAATTAAAATAATTGGATAGTTAAAATTGCCAATGTTTTGTGGATTTTTAGGGTTCCGTATCTCAAAAGGAAAAAACGGAACCCTTATGGGATCACTTCCTTATCCGTCTGTCTGTCTGTCTGTATAGTAAAGGAAAAAGTACGAAAATTGTTTATTTGTAATTCCATCACATAAAAAACATTTTCAAGTCTATCGGTCTGTCAAGACCCTTTTTCTTAGGAATGCGTGGAGGTATCAAGTTGAAACGCAATAAAAAGATATGATTTATGCGACATAATTATTTTGATACTCGCAAGTAAATCAAAACCTATAGAGTACTTCCCGTTGTCCTAGTATCATGAAATTTGGCAAGAAGCAAGGTCTCACAGCACAAGTAAAGGAAAAAGTCCAAAAATTTTCCTTTACTTGTGTTGTGTGCTTGACTTTTGTGTGTGAAAAAAAAAAATTTTTGGATTACAAAGTTAAGTTTGTTTTTGGGATAAATTCTTTTCAACTACGGAACCTTTCATTGTAAGTACGCAATTGGCCGGTTTTTTTAAATTTTATTAATAAGAAATTCTTGATAGTTGGCATACCATACTTTAGTTACTATTTAATAAATAAATAAATAAATAAAATAAATAAATATCCTTGAACATTTCACACAACGCCATCTAGTCCCAAGCTAAGCAACCTAATGCTTGCGTTATGGTAACGAGATGGCTGATAAACTACTTATATACATTTTTTTTTGTAAATACATACATATTATAGATAGAAAAACACCCAGACTCGGAACAAATACTTGTAGGTCGTACAAATATTTGTTCCGTGCGGGAATCGAACCCGCGACATGCTGCGCAGCAGTCAATCACTCAACCACTGCGCCAACCGTGTCGTCAAAATGTTAATTTAATTTTTGTAACTTTGTATGTAATCAAAGTAGTTTTGGATAGTGTTTTATGTCGCTTGATGTGTGATGAGTCGATGACTTTATTATGCAAAATTAGATTTTGCGACTCGAGGTTTTTGTTTCTTACGTAAGATATTTTTTAACTTATTTCACCAAAATCAGGGAACACGATCCCTTCAATATAAACATACAAAAAACCGGTACCTCCCGTATCAACATTTATCACCGGGCTTCACATACCCGGGTAACTACTGGAAAATAAATAGTGCTCGTTCGCGCAGTAATTAGGTTAGACGGATAAATTGGCGCCCGGGGTGTTATGTGCCCCGCTAACGAACGGACCAACCGGGTATACACAAGAGGTAATCAGTATGCCCAAGAACCGGGTAACACTGACCTTGCGTTCGAGAGTCAAATCGACTTTTTTGGTCATTACTGTTTGCTTTTATTGGATTAGGTAGGTACTACCTGGGTAATTATCGCTCAGTGTTATTGGGTCGTTATTCGGTTTGCTGCTGGAGTACAATTCTTGGTTTAATTTCGTTTTATTATCTGTGTAAAATTCGAGCAAAAAAATCCGGACTACAGAATTTTTGCACCCAAAATTATACAACTATCAAACTTTTACTATACTTCTATTACGTTACCAAATTCTTTTTGAAATATTCCACCAAAATGTGTGCCAAATAAAGATGAATCTTGAATGCAGTAAGTAGAGTCTGCACCATTATTTCATTAGGACTGGTCAAATATAGTAGGTAAAAGCTGTTCAGCTATGTGTTCGTTGCCATAATAAATTTCCAAGTGATTTAAAAACTTTAGATATTAGGTTGCATGGGTTAAACACTAATAATTTTTATAGCATAAAAGAATTTAGTGACGGGAAACATTTTTAAACGTAACCTATAATATTTGCATTCTATGATAAACAGAGTGTAAGTATAAACAGTGGCAACATTTTAAGGGGTCATTGCACTTATCATTATGTACAACGTTTACTATGGGAACAAACCTGAAATCGCGAAAAAAAAATCAGCTGTTCAGTACATTTATCTACAACAAACTCGTCAAAATGTAGGGAGCAGCTGATTTTTTTTGAAGTGTGCAACACATTTTATAGTCAAAACAACGTCTTGTTCATTAAAACCCACGGTAAAACGTTGAAGACAAAATGTATTCATATTCTCATTAACTTCTCATTAATATGCACTCTAAAACTCAACTTACCCCACCCGCGCAAGTCAAGTGCAGTCACCATCAAATCCACCTGAACAACTCCAAGAAAAACACAACAGAGCAATAAAACTCCTCCAAGTCGCGATAGATTCCCCACAAGCGTTCGACTCTGTGAAGCATGGCCCATGCGACACCCGGATAAACATACAGCCGTCTATCATTCCGTTTGTGGCTACCAGCCAAAAAGTATCGCACACAAACTCGGTTCGCTGCCCAACTACCAACCAGTGTTTTTCTAGGAATTTACAATTTCACACACGGTGGAACACAGTAACCTAATCTGTGGAGACTTGGGCCTTAGAGATACGATCTTGATTAATTTGTGGAACTGTTTGGTTTGTACGTACAGTTAATTACGATATTTACGACACTATTTTGTGATTTGTTTATGTGTCTAAAAGTCAATTACTTAGAAGGCAAAACACCTACGCTACCAGAGAAATACTAGTGTTTGGGGGTACAATTAGCAACAGAGTTTGTTAAAGATATCAGTCAATCAAATGGCTTTAAGATACTTTTAAGCAAGACTTTTAAGTAATACGGGCATTAGTTTACGGGCATGATTTTTTTTATAGACCATAGGAACCTACAGAAAAAAATATGTCATCATCTTTAAGAATGATGATAGGTTCAAGGAGCGGTGCCAGTAAAATTTTAGATCGATGGAGAGAACCTTATCACCGATCTGCCGAACCTATCGTTTACTGAAATTATAAGCCATATAAACCATCTTAATTATCCTATCATAAGTTTTAGATTGCTCTACTTATTCATCAAAGGGGGAAACATGCGGGAAACACAGAACCTGTCGAAGTGGCGGTGCTTGGGGGTCCAGCAGTGGACCTCTTTCGGCTGAAATGATGATGATTATTTATCAAAACCTAAGGCTAGTCAACATCAATCAATCTGCCTAGCCTTTTCCCAACTATGTTGGGGTCGGTTTCCAGTCTAAACGAATGCAGCTGAATACCAGTATTTTACATGGAGCGACTGCCTATCAGACCTCCACAACCCAGTAACTGTGTAATACGATACCCCTTGGTAAGACTGGTTGTCAGACTTTCGGCCTTCTGACGACCCGTAACGACTGTCAAAGATCCACGAATGACAGCCGGGACCAACGGCTTAACGTGCTTTCCGAGGCACGGCGGAGTCTCAGTATGTAAAGAAGTCACCCATCCACGGACCAACCCCGGCAAGCGCAGCTTAATCTGATGGATCGACCCGTGCGGCTGTTATTACTTAGCCACGAGCTCTTCCTAAGACTAGTCAACATAAACACACAAATCAACCTTGTCAATCTCGCGGAGTTTATATTTAAATCTACAGACATATAAAATAGTATGCAAATTACAATTTCATGAAAGCATTTTGAGCAGTTCTGTTTTTTGGAAGCGTCGATACAATCGATAGTATATTGGCTATTAGCGGTATAATAATGTGGTCGGTGACGCGAGTCGTAGTCGCGTTGGTTGTATGTGGTTTGCGTTTACGTTTTGTTTTTGCAACAACATATACTGTTATAGGGTTATTGGTATGGCTGTGAGGTCAGCGAACTTTGTGTTATGTTTTGCAAAGGTTACAGTGTTAAATATTTGAGCAGGTACGAAAACATTTTGATCTCGTTAGCATTAGCTTTAGCAATTTTCGTAAAATTCAGTCAAATGATGAGGCTGATGACTGACGGTATAAAATTTGTCATACCCATCATAAATACATTCATACATAAACTCACGCCTTCTTCTCGTGGGGTTAGGCAGAAACTACAGAATGCCATCCCCAAATTGTTCGAGATAATCTACATAAAATAAAAATCTTAAAGTCATTGACAGACAACGCACAACCTCCTAAGCGGCTAGGTCTAGAAGCATGAAATTTTGCACAAGAGTTTCTTTTGTAAGGAAAGTAAGCACTAAGCTTTTTGAAAATTTATCTCCAAAAGGTGTTAAACAGTGAATGCAAGTTTGTGTGGAAGTTACACGTTTTGCCGATGAGAAATCTCATTGGGTGCACGGTTTCTTACAACCACCACCACCACCACCATCACCTTTATAAGAAACTAGCCGTAAAAATTGTGAAGGAAGTTTATCTATGCATATCAACCATCTTAATGAACACCAATGTGTCACTCAAATTTACACCTAAACGACCCCCCTATGCCAAAATTACCCCTCGCGATGGAAACGACGATCATTTCCTAGTAATCTCATCACTCCACTTGTAATCCTATCCTCGCTGCGTTACCCGGGTAATCCTTTGAATCGGTGACACGGTGCATACCCGGATCATGAAGACGGACTGACGGACTGACGTATTGATCCGGTTGTGACTTTTTAACGCAGAAAAAAAATGGCGGGTAAATATTTTACAGCTGGTAAACAATTACAATTGGGCCCACCACTGGTCTTCTGACAATCCAGAAGAGCATAGGTGGCCCAATGGTAACGGCCCCGATTTATGTGTCATAAGTTGTGTCACTGTGTCAATTTACTATCAATTTACTTTGTGTAATTTTTCATGATCACTGTTCTTAAAACGGTGAACAAAAACAAGCTTATCGTTGGGTGGGGGCCATAATTATGCTGCTCTTCCACCAGAGATGTGCTATGCTACATTGCTATGGATGCGTTTGATATCCACCAATCATATTCATTGGTCCACTTAGCTTAGCACTGATGGAAACGGGTTCAACTAAAGATGTTTCTTAAATGGAAGCGTGTTATAGATGCGTGTTATGGATGGGAGCTACGAATGCGCGAGTGTGTAGCTGCCGCTCCCGGCGCCTTCCCTACTGTCGATGCATCGCATAGCTCGAGCTGCGCATCTTCCTCGCACATCTACCTCGCGGCGGCGCATCTTCATAGCACATCTTACTCGCTTCGCTACACAGCATAGCATTAGTGGAAATGGTCACATAGTTTCGTAGCTAAGCTTTCATATCCTCGCAGCATAGCTGCTTATGCTTGTTTGCCTCCATAAAACATAAAAATACCCCTTCGTTTTGCCTACATGAAACGGATCAATACTACAAGATTTTGAGATGATTTCCCTCAACAAAACACAGTTTCGAAGTAATTGAACACATCTAATCTTGTAACAAGATGCCATATTCCAGAAGTTACGACAAGTTAAACAAACTTAATGTTTGAAAGACTTCAAGATTTCGTTCAGAATTATGGTTACCTACTTGCTTAGTTATTTAAGTAATAAGCTAAGATTTTCGCTTAAGAACTTTTGGATTCTATGGAGATAAAAAGATATCATTACTACATAAATGTTATTTCGGTTTGCGGTTTCCTCGTTACTTGCTCATTTTGGTGTTTTCTTCATTCAACCGATTCGTGAATCGCACTGTAGAAAGGCCTTTTCAGCAAAATGTTGGCATTGAACTAATTTGAAATTCATTGCACCTGCACTTTTGACAGTCTTAGTATTATTAATAATAATAATAACCCCACCGCCGTATCTCTAAGTTGACGTCGTGGTGGGGCTTGTGAGCTCGTCTGTCTGTCTGTCTGTCTGTCACAGCTGGATATCTCAAGAACTACTAATGCTTAATAACTACTATCAACTTGAAATTTGGAATAGTTTTAGATGACGTTTACCCAATTATTTTGCAAATAAGAAAAAAGTAAACATATTTATATTTTTTTTGTAACAGGGACTGGAAGTGGGTCTTAAAAATTCAAAGTAGGGCTACTAGGGCATGCGGGGTATCATAAAAAAGAGCGCTGTTTGCACATTCTCAAAGATTTTTATTTTTTTTTTAAGCCGCATAGTTTTCGACTTCTGACGAAAAATGTAAAAAAAAAAATACCGTTCCCCCCCTATTTTCCGAAGTTTGCAAAGATAAAAATCTGAAATTATTCTATGTGATAGAAGTTTATGTAAAGATTACAGGAAAAATAAAACGATGTCTCTAAATAGCACACTTTTTCAGAAATCGGAACGGAACCCTCGGTGCGCGAGTCCGACTCGCTCTTGACCGGTTTTTTTTATTATTTAAGTCTCGACCAAGTTTCGACACGATGTTTTGCTTTAGTAGAGTTCATTGAGATAACACGGTTACACAATAATTTACTTATCAATACAGCTGATAGTGGTGTAAACAAATGTATTTATAAACTTGCAGTCATAGTGATTTAAATTTTTAATTAGGTGTAGGTTAGGCAATTTGGGAGATACTTGTATGACAAACAGACTTATAATATGATAAGGATTGACCTATTTCTCTTGATACTCAGGGTTTTATTTATTTATTTAAAAATGTCATTTTCCTTATTTATACGCTGCAGTTATACCTACAAACTACAGGAACTCTTGGCTAAGTAAAAACAGGCGCACGGGTCGATCCATCAGGTTAAGCTACGCTTGCTGGGTTTGGTCCGTAGATGGGTGAACACCTTTACATAATAGAATAATAGAATAATAGAATAATTTATTTACACAAACACAAGTACCGAGACATACCGAGACTCCTCCGTGCCTCGGAAAGCACGTTAAGCCGTTGGTCCCGGCCGTCATTCGTGGATCTTTAACAGTCGTTACGGGTCGTCAGAAGCCCAAAGGTCTGATAACCAGTCTTACCAAGGGGTATTATTACGCAGTAACTGAGTTGTGGAGGTCAGATAGGCAGTCGCTCCATGTAAAATATTGGTATTGAGCTGGATCCGGTTAGACTGGAAGCCGACCCCAACATAGTTGGGAAAAGTACAGGCAGATGATAATGAGGCATACCTACCTACAAAACACAATACCTATTTCAATGAAAGTATCATTAGAATGGGTATAGATAAACAGCGTGTAAATGAGGAAAATGTGAGGAAAGTTTTGAGTATGAATATGGATGGCTGTAGGGGAAAACCAAAGAACCACCACCACTGGCGAAATGGGTATTTAGTCTGAACGGCCTAAACCGACCGCAAACTGCCCCGGGCCATTCGACCTTAAGGCTGCTCCTTCTTAAAATACGGCGAAACTAAGTAACTTTGTAACCATCTTTTACAGTAACTATAGCATCTTTCTGATAGGAAAAAATACACAGTAATCTACAATACATAAGAAGTGATTTCATGTGTCCTGAAATCTATTTTAGTTTTTAGAACTAAGGAAAAAAAAACCTAAATCCAGGTATATTTCGGTCTATTTTTTCGAGTTGTTACCATATTACTTCATTAAAAATGTTCATAAATTTATACAGTTCTTTACAAACTAATAAGGAATGATTTCTTGTCATTACTTTTTTAGTTTAATCATCAGATTTTTTGTAAATCGATAATTACTTCATATTTTGCAAGCGTTGCGTCATCGCGCTTCTCTTTCTTTTCTATGCAGTCCGACAGTGACCGCGCTTTTTGCGACGGACAAGCCTTAAACAAAAGCCATCTACGTTCCAAAGGACCGCAACTAAAAGGAAAGGACTACATCAAGTACATTCGGGTGCAAAAGTAATCTAACGATTGATTGATAGCATAAATCTGTACAACAGTTTTTACATATTGCCTGAACAGGAAAGAATGAAAAATACTAATATAGGATAACTCGTGTTTATTATAATTTTGCATAAAGGTTTGTCCACTTTACAAATAGTAGATATAGGTAGGTACATCGTTTTTAGGGTTCCGTACCAAAATAGTAAAAAAGGAACCCTTATGGTGTGACTCAGTCTGTCTGTCTGTCTGTCTGTCTGTCACAGCTGAATATCTCAGGAACTACTGATGCTATAGAATAGTTTTAGATGACGTTTACCCAACTATTTTGCAAATAAGAAATAAATAAAAATATTCGTATTTTTTTTGCAACAGTTTGCACATTCTCAAACTATTTTTAATTTTTTTAGGCCGCATAATTTTCGACTTTTGATGAAAAATGTAAAAAAAAATACCGTTCGGGGGAACGGTATTTTTTTATCTCAGAAATCTCTCTATCTCCCTTATCTCCGAAGTTTCCAAAGAGAAAAATCTGAAATTATTATATGTCATAGAAGTTTATGTAAAGATTACAGAAAAAATAAAACGATGTGTCTAAGTAGCACACTTTTTCAGAAATCGGAACGGAACCCTCGGTGCGCGAGTCCGACTCGCTCTTGACCGGTTTTTTATTGCGAAGAAAAGATTGTTTTATTTCTTGACATACTGCGCAAGAGATCCTGCTAGGTACAGGCAGATGATTAACGTAAGTTAGTATGTGACATGCTTATTAATTTATTTATTCAGATGCTTAATTATGTATTTTAGGATTGTGTTTAAACGCCTACCAAAAAAGTACCTATTTTACTACCAAAAAATTGGATAAATGTTCACCAAATTTAAAACCATTTTATTGTGAAATTTTCTAATCTTATATAATTTGAGGTCTTCTGTTACAGGTATTTCTACATACTTAAAAGAAGGCCTCTAAAATGTATCTGTTATACTTGTTGATTACGAAATAAATAAACTTATAAACTTATAATTAGAAAACTGACAGCAGGTCGACGGAGTCCCGCTTAGCGGGGCTCCTATTTCTCTCTGCTGGGTTTAAAGGAAACCTCGGGGTGCCCCTGACGTCGACCGTCTAGGGTTAGGGTTTTCGTCAGCAGGTCGACGCAGATTTGGTGAGCATCTATCCATTTTGGTGAGCATTTAATTTTTTTGGTTGTCATTATATTTAATCCCTTTATTTTGTCCCTACTTACTAAAGGTCAAACCAGAAAATTAAACACCAGCACCTTATATCACCCGAAGGGTTAGTCAAATGTTTACTGTTGAGGGTATATCCAGATATTGTCAGAAATAGGGGGCGAATATTTTGCCTTATTCTCGGATTACATACAGATGATACAGATTCGAAGCTAAAACTGGGGACTCAATTTGATTCGTAGAGCAAGCTAACTTTGATATAAAAGAGTGTCCGTGGAGTTTTCTCCATAGGTAGCTACTACAATTTAGAATGGGTGACTAGCTTCATCTTTCTGACTGACCGACCCCTTGACAATTCAAAAGTGCCTGTAATTGGTTTATTTCAAATAAATGCTTTGAGTTTGAGTTTTCAGTTATGTGGTTATATCCTTCAAACATTACACTTGACTTAGACTTGTATGATGTTGACTTACGGTTCTGTTTAGTTTAGGATGACGGCAAAGAACAAGATCTAAAGAGAGTCAAATAACAAAAATAGCAATAAAAAAGATAAAAAAATGCTTAAATGATCTCTTACTGAATCTTGGCTTAACCTAAATACCTACATCAAAAATGGTGCCGTCCAAATTTTTATTTAATTATTTTTTACTTGAAAATATTTTATTCCTAATTACAGAGATAAGAATGACGCACACTGATGAATCTTGACTTAAATGTAATAACCTAAATTTAAATGGACACTCTAAAGTCATACACAGCCAGAAATCACAACAACAATGGTTTAACCTACGGATTAACAAACAAAACAATGTTTTCTTAAAAGGAATGTCTCCTAAGTTATGAATATTGACTTGATTAAAATATGTAATGACTTAAATCTGTAGAGAAAAAAAATAAGTAATAATAACTTATAAGTACTAAACAGCAAAATATTTTGGTTTTAAAATCACAAATATAAAACAGCACAACTGAATAGTCTTAGATCACTATTGACGTAAATATTTTTGACGATAATAAATCCTGGATGTTTCTGAATTGTCTGTTATTCAATCTCACTTTTACGGCTGAACTGAATACTCTTTATTATGTACACCACACAAATTATCTACAGATATAAATGTAGAGATCAACTGGTTATCTCTGCATTTATGTCTGTAATTTGTATGATGTACGCAATAAAGAATAATTCTATTCTATGTGTGCCAATTCTCCAAGGATCCAATTCATCCAAATCAGTTACCAATTTGGATGAATTGGCACACATAGATCATATTTTTTCACGGGCATATACATAGTTCCCCTAAGGTGCTTGTGAAACCATATGCTATAACTAACAATGATGTATCTTGATTTAATATCGTAACTTCAATTCATAACGAGCAGTAGGGCTTCGCAGACCGAATGGGCTTCTTTCAAAGGTAGGAATACAGTTTTGTTCACCTAAAGTGAAGCGACGCAACAGCCAAGCCAGCCCAACCTTCACTTGGAGACGAGCAAACCGATTACCTGAAAAGTAAATATAAACATTATTAGCAAGTCATATAAATGGGGTAAGGGTAGGCAGAGCTAGAGAGAGAGATTGAGAGACATCACAACTTCACGCCTGTAATCCCCAAAGACCTATAGAATACCAACATTTCGCCAGTTATGTTTTTAAAGTCCCATGTAATAGGGGGCGAGGCTATTGCCATCAACCGGGCATAAATCCAGACTCTGGGCTGATACTGAGTAATAAGAGATAGAGAGAGAGGGTAAATGGATAAAGAGTAAGAAGACTGATAAAAAATATGGTCTACATTATCTGATAGTTTTAGAGACAAAGATCAAATGTCTGTCTGTGTCCTTCACACTGGATCACATTTATATTGAAACATCAACCTGTACAGTGACAGTAATTCTCCAGGCGACGCACTAGGACCAAGAATTCTGTTCTAAAATTAGATGGTATTTGAAATAATTTCTAATCGTTTAATGAGAATCATGTGATTTATATTATTATCATCCTCTAATATTGAATGAGCATATTTGTATATTTATTTGTATTCACGTTCTCGAAAACGGTTCTAACAATTTCGATTTAAAGTTGCAATAAAGGGGTTTACTGGGGCACAAAATCGAACTACGAGTAGCTAGGTCTAATACTGGGAAAATTCATTTACTCTATTTTCACCCTAGCACAGCTCGGTCGACTAAGATACTAATAATAATAAGAAGAATAAGTTTCAAGATGCCAATGACTATGTTTTGATGTAAAGTAATCTTATTTACTCGTAACTATCGATATAGAGACAACGATAGTAAAAAAAATAATGTTGATTGGTTTTAATTGTTTTCAATCTGTAAACACGACAATGTTTTTGAACAATGTCACTATCAATCATGATTAACACTGATAAAAGTAATTTAGTGTACTTACCAATGCAAATACGGTTTCCTTCACCAAAAGGTAAATAAACATAATTATTTATTTTCGAATCGTTTTCTGATGAAAACCTTTCTGGATCAAATACATCTGGGTTAGGATAATACTTTTCATCCCTGTGAAGGGCAAAAACTGGTAACAATATAATATTATCTTTAGCTATCGCTACTCCAGACGGTAGATATGTATCTTTTGTACATAATCTTTGTATGACACCTATTGGGGGATATTTCCTCATTGCTTCATTAAGCACTTTATCCAAGTACTGCATTTTGTCGATATCATTATAAGTTAGTTCTTCAGTACCACCTTCAAAGGCCTTGTCTATTTCTTCGTGCAATTTCGTTAAGATTTTTGGATTGTTTGACAGTTCCAGTAGAGTGTAGTGCATTGTGCTAGCTGAGGTGTCGGCGCCAGCAATAAAGAAGAAAAATGCTTGTGCAGCCAGGATCTCATCAGTAGGATCCAACTCATAACCTGTAGTAAAGTCTTGCATTATACCATGTTTTTGAAGCTCCAAACAAATGTCTATAAAATCGTGACTTTTCGCAGTCTCATGTCTTCTATTTTCTAAAACAGTTTTTACAGCGCCCACGAAGAATTCTTCATATTCTCCGAAAATTTTAAGTTTTAAGAGTTTATACAGAGAAGGGAATACATTTGCAATTAAAAGTACCATATTTTGATACATTGATGGTTCTAGAGTTTTCCATGCCATGTCTAAGAATGGTGATTCCATAGTATTCTTAGTCTGAGTATCTATGCCGAACACTGCCGCACCTATGGATGATGTAGTGTATGTGTATAGAAAGTTGAATGGTTTTTGCCGCATATGAAGATTATCTTCAAGATAATCCACAAAATCACGGGAACATTTGTCTAAGATGTAGAACATATTCTTAAGTTTTGAGCTCGTGAAAACTGGACTGAGTTTCTGCCTTAAGATTTTCCATCTTTGAAAATCGTTGATGAATAAAAGATTATCAGCTAGAAGGTCGTTTGGGTTTGCGATTATACCACGGCTGTGGAAGCTTTGGAAGTCTCCAGCTAGCACTGCTTGGATATCTTCAGGACTCTTCAACATCAGCGTAGGAATTGTTCCCGTAGTCATTCCAACATACGGTTCGTCGTGCTCATTGTATATAGCTCTCACAATTTCTGGCATTGACTGGTTACCGAACACAAACTTTATCATTATGTCACTGATTTGCACTACATTTTGTTTTTTCCAGTAATTCCTGTTCGTAGACTTGAAATAGAACCACACTATGCACAAAATTACCGTTATCAACAATATTATGAGCAACATTGTGAACGCGATGCGCGCTCGCGAAGGTTGCAATACGGACTAATAGCTAGCAGCACTCGGTGCCTATATTTAATCATACTTATGTACAAATGAGTTGTTTGTTCTTGTTAATCTTGGCATTCCAATGGTATTCGTTCAATTTATAAATTACTTTTTTCCAATTACGGTGTTAATGATTACCTGTTATCTGTAAGTAGGTATAGCGAAGGGTAACCGTAATTATGTATTTAGCATATTCTACCCATTTGGAGGCATGGAATTTGGTTAAATGACCAAGCGATGATCTCTTGTCTCTAACAAAATATTTGTGTTTACATAAATGTATGTCACGTTTGAGAACATTCAACCGACAAATGATATGACATAATAATGTTCTCAATGTCAACTTTTAAGTGATCATTTTCAGGCCCCTCAATTGCCACTATAATCAGATTCGTCTGGCGGATGACTTTGACCAGTGTCAAACTATGTCATTTTACCTCATCGTAAAAACATAATAATGGGTTTAACAAACAGAGATTAGTAACTAAACCGCTCATGATTGGGCGAATTCTGTAGATTAATATTTTTTTCTTTTTGTTTTTTACTGGTTTATAAAACCGTATTAGATATAATATAAGACATTAAGCATGAATCTAGAATTTAACTAGAACTAAAAGACTTATACAGTGGTTCTTATCTTTGCACATTTGTTGAGTTGGGCATCACTCTGACACTGGGACCCAGTTTTATCGGTCTATCTATATTTTTTTTTCTAATTTTTTTTTTACTAGTCATAATTGTCCAACTGCTGGGCAAAGGCTACTCTCTTTCCACCTCTCTCTGTCCAGAACTGCCAAGGACCAATCTTTATCAAAGGAGTCCAGCTCATCCCGCCATCTCCGTCTGGGCCTGCCGCGATGACGTTTGCCATTAAGCGGGACCCACAATGAATTAGTTCAAAGAAAAGTAAATGAACCGTAGTTACCGACATAGCTTGCAGAGTAAGCAAACTGAAGTGGCAGTGGGCTGGCCATGTTTGTCGAAGGACCGATGGCCGGTGGAGCTGACAAGTTCTGGAGTGGAGACTATACGTATCGGCAAACGTAGCGTGAGACGCTCCCAAGCTAGATGGACCGACGACCTCAAAAAGGCGGCTGGGATAGACTGGATGCGGAAGGCGGAGGATAGGGTGTTGTGGCGCAGCCTGGGACAGGCCTATGTCCAGCAGTGGACTGCGATAGGCTGAGTTGATTGATTGATTGATAATTAGTTCAGAGAAGTATGTTATTATCGTTGTGAATACTGAACAAAGTTTCATAAATAACAGTGATTACGTTTTTAAGTGCAACTGAACTAGACTAGTAGTAGTAGTATCTATTGAAATAGACGATATGGTGATACAGGGGAACACACAGTAATAATAGCTTTTAATAATAGTAATAATGTGAAAGTCCCGTCAATACCCTTGCTAAGACAGACTTGGTTGTTAGACTTTCGGGCTTCTGACGACCAGTAACGACTGTCAAAGATCAACGAATGACAGCCGGGACCAACGGCTTAACGTGCTTTCCGAGGCACGGAGAGGTCTTGGTATATAAAGACGGTCACCCATCCACGGACCAACCGCAGCAAGCGTAGCTTAACCTGCACCCTAATTGCGTAACACACGTTAAATTATTGTAGTTTGTAGGTTTAAGTTTTAAAAGCATGTTTTGAAAAGATTATTTTTATGTGTATTACGTGGAAAATGTTGTTGGTTACACATTTGGTCGTATCTTTTGTATTTCTTCCTACAAAATGTAATGTGTCACTGTTTGTTTTCCCTAATAAATAAAATAAAAAATAAAATAAAAAATAAAACACTATCAATCGGAATCGGTTTCATTTTGACCGTTCAACAACATTCATTGCGTTATTTACGTTGCCGAGCAGACAAATTTTTCGAACATATGAAGCAATGGATTAGCAATTTGCTTCAAAATGATTTAGATTCCGATTGATAGTATGTTACACAATTAGGGTGCTGATCGATCGACCCGTGTGGCTGTTTTTACTTAGCCACAAGCCCCTTCAGGTTGTCGACATGTGGTACAATCAGGGAAATTAATTTTATATCAAAGTCACACTACGTCAATTTGCCGTGCTAATTTGATGTGATTCGAACAGACAACTTAAATTCATAGTCAATTTGACAAACAATTAATTTCTCTAACTTTACCTGGACTTTGCAGTCTTTGTGTTGATAGTGGTAATGCCGTAGTAGCCAAGAGCTTTGACTGAAACTAACTTTACATAAATAAATAAACCATTTATTTCAGGCGACACAGGCCCTTAGATAAATACCTTATAACCTAAACATACATATATTATTTGAATATAAACATAACTTGTAAATAAGGCTTAAGATTATGTAGTCTTAAGCCTTATTTATTAAGCCAAGCTAGTGCAAAGTGAAGTGCTACTAAAATTAGTAGTACTTCACTTTGCACTAGCTTGACTTTTTAGGCAGCTGGATCAAGGGCTCGTTGCAGAAGGCGGCACGCATTGTTAGGAGGTTCCTCTCTCTAAAGCCCTGAACAACACTATGACAGTTGATTTTAAGAAAACATTTTATAAATGTTTCGAAAAATAATGAGAGTTGGTCGCATAGTAAGCCGACGACTGTAAGCGTCGATACTCCATTTACTAGAATTAGAAAAATAACAGCAAAATAACGACAGTTATTGCGAAATAATGTTGACATTACTGCACTTTAGAGTTATATTTTTTAATGTAAGTGATAAAAATATTAAATTGATTTGTAGTTATCGTGGAATAACGGAGTTTATTATACGTTTTTATCGATATAACAAAAGGACCCGATCACGGTTATTTTCCTAATATTATAATAAATAGATTATAGTTCAAAATATATGAAAAAAAGACGTCAGCCCCCGACTGAGTATCCGCTGTTATTTCATACACTTTGAACTATACTCCATTTCGGCGCTTGCGCTCACAGTCGGCAGCTTATTCATTCATTCATTCAACGTGGCCTTAATTTGAAGTAAAACTTCTCATGTATCCATGCCGGTATACTTATTCAAGAACGATGAAACTTAAAATCGAAAACTTCTTTATCATTATTACCTAATTAGTGAATATAATGTCTTATCATAATCATCATCATTAGTACATTGACGTACATTGTAATAGCTGATACTATTAGAAGCTAACTATCATTAGCTGAATATTAACTAATTAGGTAGCTTTTGACAATCACTACATAGTATAAAACAAAGTCGCTTCCCGCTGTCTGTCTGTCCCTATGTTATTGATATTTAAAACTACGCAACGGATTTTGATGCGGTTTTTTTTAATAGATAGAGTGATTCAAGAGAAAGGTTTATATGTACCTATAAAAAACGCGGGCGAAGCCGCGGGTAAAAGCTAGTTATTTATAAGTATTTGTCAAGTATCTTCATATTGTGTGAGAATACTGATGTATAACGTCCCATTAAAATATTTGGACAAATTTTAACGTTCAGTACGTTTATCCAAAGATATCAAAAAAAAAACAGTGATTAAAATAATTTTATTTTGATCCAAAATAATAAAAAAAAACGCGGCGGGCGCGGGCGGTGACGTGGTCTCGTGCGCCTGCACATTTGTAGTATCAGAATTATGAGATAACAAAGATTTGCGTTTATGCATTGGGTAACCAACATTTTTAGTGTACTTTCGTTATCTGATTTTTTTTTTTTTTTTTTTTGTAAGTAAGTATCTAACATGTTTTTCTTATTATTTTTTTTACCACTGTCCTTATTTTGGTGGTCTGAATGATTTTTAAAAGTTTGTCCATACGATGTTGGTCTTATGGAGAAAGTTGTTCAGTTTGGTGGTCTGTACCACACACACACCTTTCTGATACACCCTGTAGATATGACATAAAAGAAGTAGCTATATTATCCTTTGGTTACCTATTAAGAAACCCTCAGTAGAGAAAAACAATGCCTTGAGAAAATTCCTTGGCTGGAACCCCATTTATAGATAGCGTCAAAATAACAAGCGCCAATTAAGTTTTTTCTAAAAATAATACAAGAACTCCAACAAAAAATACATATAATATAAGTACGGAAACCAATTTAATTGGAGTATAAAAGTTCTTTTTAGGGTTCCGTACCTGAAAAAAACGGAACCCTTAAAAGATCATTTTTCTTTGTCCATCCGTCCGTCATTGTGCCTGTTTATCAAGACCCTTTTTTTCAGGAACACGTGGAGGTACTTATCTAGTAGAAATTAATATCAAATACGTCGGTCTACGGTCCTTTGCAACTCCAAAAAGCTTCTAAGTCAACGCAATAAAATACGACAACAAGTAAGAAAAAAGTCCGAAAATCGTTAATTTGTAGTTTTATCAATATTTTTTTGCGATTAAGATCTTACGTTTGCAGTTGAAAAATTAACCATGATTATCGATGTTTGGGAGAACAATTTTCTCAACTACAAAGTTAAGTTTATTCTAGGAACAAATTCATCCCAACTAAGGAACCTTTCATTGTGCATGGTCCGATACGCACTTGGCCGGTTTTTTGTTAAACAACTTGGCTTCGTTCCAGCCAAGTTCATGTAATATTTTTTATCTCCATACAACTTTCATCTAATCTGTTTCGGCTTAAAACTTCAACGTTCAAATGTACAGTATTCCCAAATTAATAATGCGCATGCAGATCTTCGCTAATTGTAGTATTCCCGGAAACACCCGAATCATTAAATCGTAAGAGCCCTAAACAATGCACTTGCATTTTGCACCTTGTTCGAAAGAAATAGGAGTCAATATCATGTGTACACAATCGAAAACAATTGGGGCGGTCGGCGGCGGTCGCCGGTCAGTCAAAGGTCTGTCAGTCGTCTTTATATATTGGTGGTGACTGCACGTGTTCTCTCTGTGTGGAATTATATAGAGCTGCTATTACACACCCTTCTTGGTTTTGTTTTCAAAGGTGAATTTAATTTCAATTGTAATTATCTTATTCAAATTTAAATAGTTCATTTGGTAAAATAGGTAAATATACATTATTCACGTTTTTTTAATATTGAAAAATTAAAAATACCTACGTTAAATACATAAATTATTATAATAATTGTGTTATTTAAACCTTCTTTTCTTCCATCATTACACCAGCTTCAGTAAGACACTTGAACAGTATTCAAAATTTTCGAAGTATATCAATCCAACAAAGATTGTAGCATATTCGCAATCATGTGGTTTTCCTCGCTATTTACTTACATGGAATTATCGAATCAAATTTCTTTACTGATAAATCAATATTTATCTCTTTTAGCACAAAACACATAATTCTACTAAATTATGCATGAAGAAAATGCACTTAACCACTCTTTATAGATATCGTCTTCCGACGCTCGGAGAATACGACCGTTGCCGAACAGTGACGAAGATTTCTATGCGCATTATTACTTTGGGAGACCTGTAAGTGCCGTGTGTAATTAATTTTCATGCTCATAAACCTGCAGGATGAAAAGGCATAACGTGGAATCGTATGTTGCAGGATAACGCGTAAGAATAAGGAATAGGATAGCATGGCATAAAAGAGAAGAGTAATAATAGAGCTTCTTGAGAAAGAATTGAAATTAAAAATGAAAAAATCCCCCAACGCAATAAAGAAAAGCGATCATTTAAAAAGTCAAAAATAATACCTACCTATAGTTAAGCCATCAAATTCGATTGAGTATATCTATACCGGATGACTTTTTTACTGTCTTGAAAAAATAGGGTACATTAGGTGAACGGAGTAGAAGCCTATGGCATACCTAGTTTTTTTTTAATGTCTTAGACAGAAAAAAATATCTAAGTATCAATAAATAGGTACTACAAATTCGATGTAAACTTTTCATATTAAAATAAATAATAAATCGTTTAAAAATATCGGAATTCAAATCGTACCTAATTATGCAACCTGCATATGAATAGAATTTTGATTTTTAAAAATTAAAAAAAAAACTACGTATGCCTTAGGCTTCTACTCCGTTCACCTATTATAGCCTATTTTTTTTAAGACTGTAAAAAAAGTCATCCAGTATTTTTTAAATTACAGAAATTGATGGATGGCACGATAAGGTTTGCATTGAAATGGGACCATAATGTCACGGCGGTGTACCGTATACAGGGCTATTTTTAAAAGACTAGCTAAATTTTCACAGGGTGTTCTACCCATGAATATGAACAACTTTCACTAAGGGACCAACTTTGAAATCACGAAAAAAAAACCAGCGGTTTCCTACAAAAGTTCAATACCTACTCGATCAAAATGTATGAAACAGCTGATATTTTTTTTGCGATTTCAAAGTTAGTCCAATAGTGAAAGTTGTTCATATTCATGGGTAGAACACCCTGTGAAAATTTAGCTAGTCATTTAAAAATAGCCCTGTATGTAGATAATCAATCAAATGAAGTGTCTGACTTACTTAAGCGGACTTACTAGTTTTATAGTGCTGGATATCCTGACTGCTGCATCAGACCAAGATTTCCATAATCTTGCATAGTTATATAGCATACATGGGTGTTTCAAATTTTAGGTCACACAATTATGTTTGAAAGTAAAGTGAATACCTATTATGCGTCCTAAGATCCCTACCGCAGCTAACAAAACAGCGGATGACCTTGAAACGGCTGAACCGATTTTGATAAAACATGTCTAAGAACCACCTCTAGAAAACCTGCTTTCAAATAAAAAAAACCGTCAAGAGCGAGTCGGACTCGTGCACCGAGGGTTCCGTTCCGATGTCTGAAAAAGTGTGCTATTTAGAGACATCGTTTTATTTTTCCTGTAACCTTTACATAAACTTCTATCACATAGAATAATTTCAGATTTTTCCCTTTGCAAACTTCGGAGATAAGGGGGGGGGACGGTATTTTTTTGACCTATGCGGATAAACTATGCGGCCTAAAAAATAATAAAAAATAGTTTGAGAATGTGCAAACCGCGTTCTTTTATATGATATCCCACATGCCCTAGTAGCCCCACTTTAAATTTTTAAGAAACCCTTTCAGTCCCTGTTGCAAAAAAAATATAAATATTTTTATATCTTACTTATTTGCAAAATAGTTGGTTAAACGTCATCTAAAACTGTTCCAAATTTCAAGTTGGTAGCATTAGTGGTTCTTGAGATATCCAGCTGAGACAGACAGACAGACAGACTGAGTCACACCATAAGGGTTCCTTTTTAACCCCCGACGCAAAAAGAGGGGTGTTATAAGTTTGACCGCTATGTGTGTGTGTGTGTGTGTGTGTCTGTGTGTCTGTCTGTGGCACCGTAGCGCTTAAACGGGTGGACTGATTTGGATGCGGTTTTTTTTATTTGAAAGCAGGTTTTCCAGCGATGGTTCTTAGACATGTTTTATCAAAATCGGTTCAGCCGTTTCAAAGTTATCCACTCTTTTGTTAGCTGCGGTAGGGATCTTAGACGCGTAATGGGTATTTACTTTACTTTCAAACCTTAGTGTGACCTAAAATTTGAAACATCCATGTATGCTATCTATCTATGCAAGATTATGGAATTCTTGGTCTGATGCTGCAGCCAGGATATCCAGCACTAGTGTGCTGGATACACTCTTGAAAAAATAATAGCAGAAATGTCGTCTTTGGATTCATTTACATCAGTATTTGATTCTATATACAATGCAATGGTGGCAACAGGATGAGCTGATGCTGCAGCCAGGATGTCCAGCACACTAGAACACTCTTGAAAAAGTAATAGCAGATATGTCGTGTTTGGATTCATTTACATCAGTATTTGATTCTACATACAATGCAATGGTGGCAACACGATGAGCTGATGCTGCAGCCAGGATGTCCAGCACACTAGAAAACTCATGATAAAGTAATAGCAGATATGTCGTGTTTGGATTCGTTGTGATCAGTATTTTATTCTACATACAATGCAATGGTAGCTACACGATGAGCTGATGCTGCAGTCAGGATATCCAGCACACTAGTACACTCTTGAAAAATGAAATAGCAGATAGTAGTGTTTGTATTCGTTTTTTTTATCAGTATTTAATTCTATTTGCAGTACGATGGTGGCATCATTATAGGTTAATGTTATGTGCAGAGAAACTTAACATTCTGCAGTTATAAAAATGAATTTCTATGTTGTTAAATTGTTTAAAAAGTTTAAAAATGTTAAAATAAAAATTAAATTAAAAATTTAAAAAACCCCCAACGCAAAAAAGAAAAGGGAACATTTAAAAAGTCAAAAATAATACCTATCGTTGAGCCATTAAATTCGATTGAGTAATACCTATATATATTTAAATTACAGAAATTGATGGATGGCACGATAAGGTTTGCTCATTGAATTGGCGCTATAATGTCACGGCGGGGTACCGCATAAGTAAGTCAGACCCTTCTTCACTTGATTGACTATGTACATATGCGGTACCCCGCCGCGAAATTATAGCGCCAATTCAATGAGCAAACCTTATCGTGCCATCCATCAATTTCTGTAATTAAAATATACATATATAGGTATTACTCAATCGAATTTAATGGCTCAACGATAGGTATTATTTTTGACTTTTTAAATGTTCCCTTTTCTTTTTTGCGTTGGGGGTTTTTTAAATTTTAAATTTAATTTTTTTACCATGTTGGTACGGAACCCTAAAAACCGCATCCAAATCAGTCCATCGGTGCCGGTGCCACAGACATTCACGCACATATTATGTAGCGGTCAAACGTATAACACCAACCGTTTTGCGTCGGAGGTTTTAAATTTAATACAGGAAAGGAAAGGGAACTGCGGTACCTGCATAACTGAAACAGGTAGTTTCAGTTATTATGATTTTACCAAAGTCAGATATTATTATCTTTTATCCGCGGAATAAAATTGACTACCGACAGTTTTCGTTTGGAAATCTTTCAAAAATTCAACACTTATTCGCTGAATAAGTACGTAAGTTGGTCGAATTCGCTCTTAGTCATTTAAACTTTGTCTAAAACTTTTTGATAAGTATAAATATAGCCGTTTGAGCCACGCATAAATGTAATAGAAAAATATATGGAATCCAGGAAAGGAAAGGGAACTGCTGTGTACCCATTTCAATTATTAAGATTTTACCAAAGGCAGATATTAGTATGTTTTATCCGCGGAATAAAATTGACATCCGACAGTTTTGACATCTTTCAAAAATTCAACATTTATTCGGAGGATAAGACTTTACTAGGTACCTAAGTTGGTCGAATTCGCCCTTAGTCATTTAAATTTTGTTAAAAACTTTTTGATAAGCATAAAAAAATATAGTTACCCGTTTGAGCCTGTATACAATCTGAGCTTGGCCTCACATTAGAGAACACTACAATTTATTTTTAGAAACGTTGCAAAAGCCTAAAGGTCTATAGGTCCTGACCTTAAGGTCTAGCCTATGGGCACAGGTATTGCAATAGCCTATAGCCACTCTCATCAGGTTCATGGTTTTTTTCATTAAACCTTCAATGGTTGAATAGGTCTCCATTTTTTTTTTGTTTTTCTTCGCAAAGCAATCACACAAATGCACAAACAATAAAAGCCATTCGTAATAATGACCGCAGAATCTCAGAATGACGCCTGAAAGTAATATGTGTCGCTCGTGAAGAGGGTAGTGCTACACTTTTGTTGGCAGCTGATTTTCATTACTGTCGGCTTGAACACCTGTCGGGCTTAGACGTAGCTTTATCGTGATACTTTTGGCTTTAGGGTGCGTGTACATGTACTCGTACATGCACCTCAGGGTACATAAAGGACCATCACGTAGGCATTAACTACGCATGCTCTAGAATGCGTGCCACGAATGATGAGACTTGACACACCACGTAGTTTGACTTGCGCAGTAGATTATAATTCTCTGATTCTGATTATTTTGATTTACAACACCGCTTCGCAACGCGACTTCCACGTTCGACTGTTGTCAGGATGTTGCGATGTTACAGTATATCGAGAACTCACGCCAGCTTACTGAGTTAACCTAATTGTATAAATACGTATAATTATTTATTTTTTATAAAATAAATTATTGTTACTTACTTCTTTAAGTTTTTAATTTATCTGTCCTAGTAGCGTTACAATAGCAATAATAATAACAACACAATAAATAAATAATTCACACTTCAAGGTAATTATTGTCTGAAACTCTTGAGCCAAAATTACTAAGTATTTCGGGAGGGATAAAGTTTTCATTGAAATAAGAATTTCTCGGAAAATCTAAGTTTAATAAATTATTATTATAAGTAGTTACCTAATTTCCTATGTATTTTATAGGAGGATTATTAACGGAACCGAAAAAAGGGAACCTCTGTGCAAAATTTCAGCTTTCTAGGTCCAAGGGTTTGGGCTGGGCATTGATGAGTCAGTCAGTCAGTCAGGACTTATCTTTTCATTTATAAATATACTCGTAGATGTTTAAGGTTAATATAATGGATTATACACATAAACCTTCCGGAATTTACCTATTCTCTAAATGATGGAGTAAATTGCATAAAAAGTCATTGAATAGTTTAGAAGAACAAGGCGGTCATACAGACAGACACGAAAAACGACTTTAATTTATAATATGTATAGATTTAGATATAGATACATCAAAAGTAATACGGTGAATCGTAAGACCTTTCTTTTCACTAAAGTAATAGAACCGACGTCAGGGCAAATCATGAGACGCCAATCAAATAATAACCCATGTCAAAATAGTATTATCTTATTCAAAGTTAGCTGGTGTCAAAGATAACACATTATGTCACATCACGGCTGCATGTCTCAGGAGTAGGCATAGGTATTACTGTAACAGTAGCTTAACAGCCTGCAATGTTACCATTGATATTGGATTCAAGACCCCTTTATTTATTTATTTTACAATTTATGTACACACAGAAAAATACAAAGGGATACATAATACTTAAAATTAGGAGTACAAAGGTACTGCTTATTTCTTTAGAAATTTCTTCCAGCAGACCTGCGAAAGGAGAAATGAAAAAGAAATGTAGTCTAGTGTGTGAGAACAAGAAGAGAAAAATATGATGCGAAGTCTTAAACTAAAATATTAAATATACCTACACATATAACGCAAAACAAAAAAATAACATATACTTAAATAAATACATAAAGCTAAAATATATAAACATGCATATACTATATATAAATACTCACATTTGAGAGGAAAGGTCTCTCTTTTAATCGATATTTGAACAGCGACACAGTTTTTAAATCGCGAATGCTAGGCGGAAGCGAGTTCCACAATCTTTCAGCATGGACAGAGAAGGAATAAGAATAGTAGCTAGTTTTATGAGGATGAGATTTAAGGAGGGATCTAAGGTGTGATCTACACGGTGCGTCGCTAGGGCGAGTGTAAGAGAAACGCTCACGCAGGTAGGAAGGATAAGACGGGTTGTGTAAGATGTTGAAGAGGAGACATAAAATCCGAGTGTTCCTGCGAAGGCGGATTGGGAGCCACTTGAGTTCCTTGCGAAGATGAGAAACATGGTCATACTTTCGAAGACCGAAAACAAAGCTAATGCACAAGTTTTGCCCTTTATGACGGGGACCGGGCTATCTACCAGGCGGCGCGGCCCTAATGCAACCTGCATTGGTGTAGGTACGTCACATATTCTAATAGAATAAAATAAACATTTATTGTCACCAGTATTGCAGCTAGAGTAGTGGTGGTAAATATATACAAAAAAATCGGCCAAGTGCGTGTCAGCCCACGCACAATGAAGGGTTCCATTGTTGAAAATAATTTATCCCAAAAACAAAATTAACTTTGTAGTTGAAAAATTTGAAATCGCAAAAAAACAATTTTTGATGCGATAAAATTACAAATTTACGATTTTCGGACTTCTTCCTTTAGTTGTGCTGTCAGACTTGCTTCATGCCAAATTTCATGAGTCTAGGTCAAAAGGAAGTACCTACCTATAGGTTTTTATTTACTTGCGAGTCTATCGATGTCGCTTGAATGGCCGTATTTTTTTACTACGTTGACTTAGAAGCTTGATATTTTTAGAGCTCCAAGGGACCACAAACTTACATGTTTGATAATAATTTCAACTTGATACCTTCACGCATTCTTGAGAAAAAGGCTCTAGACAGATTAAGTAGTTGAAAAGAATTTATCCCAAAAACAAACTTAACATTAAAATCCCAGAAATATATTTTTCGTACCACTTGCTCAAGAAAGTGACATTCTATGCCATAAAAAGCGAACATAACAATAGTCATTTTAATCTGTTAAAAACAGGGAAAGAAAATTGTACTGAATTTCATTCATCCTTTGGGGGAGAATGTGATTGAAATTTGGAATACTTACCGAAATTTATACTGAACTACATCTGTGTTTACACCATTGAGTTTGTATATAAAGCATTATACATCTTTTTGAAAAAGAAATACGCATTTATTATGCAGTTATGATTATTAAATAAAATTACGAAAACCGACGAGGCCGTATGAGCTTGATGCCTTTGCTTTTCCGACAAAAAAATATTAGTCTAGGAATTTGCCGCGTTTTTGTTTTCTTCAAATACATAAACGTTAAGTTTATTTTAATTTATTTTTATAAATAAGTTAATGTTCTAAAATGCTTATCTCATATTATTCTTGTGTTAATTTTTTCGCAAATGGTACGAAAAGTAGAGTATTTTCCTCGGTGATAAAGCTGTCTTAGTCTTGGGTGAACTTAAATCCCTCGCTACACTCAGGACTCGTCTTAAATCCATCGCTCCGCTCGTGATTTAAGTTTTTAACACCTTTTAAACCTCGAGTCCTTCGTTACGCTCGCAATTTAAATCGTCACCCGCGACAGAAGACACTGCTTTATCACCTTGGTTAAGTATCTACTATTTTTTTATGTAATCAAATTACATACTACCAATTTTCGGACTTTTTCCTTTACCTATGCTGTGAGACCTATTCTTCAAATACATAAACGTTAAGTTTATTTTAATTTATTTTTATAAATAAGTTAATGTTCTAAAATGCTTATCTCATATTATTCTTGTGTTAATTTTTTCGCAAATGGTACGAAAAGTAGAGTATTTTCCTCGGTGATAAAGCTGTCTTAGTCTTGGGTGAACTTAAATCCCTCGCTACACTCAGGACTCGTCTTAAATCCATCGCTCCGCTCGTGATTTAAGTTTTTAACACCTTTTAAACCTCGAGTCCTTCGTTACGCTCGCAATTTAAATCGTCACCCGCGACAGAAGACACTGCTTTATCACCTTGGTTAAGTATCTACTATTTTTTTATGTAATCAAATTACATACTACCAATTTTCGGACTTTTTCCTTTACCTATGCTGTGAGACCTTGCTGCTTGCCTTTCATTATTCTAGGTCAACGCGAATTACCCTATAGGTTTTGATTTACTTGCGAGTATCAAACTATAACCATGTCGCTTAAATGGCCGTATTTTTTTATTGCTTGATTTCTTTAGATCTCCAAGAGACCATATAACTACGTATTTGATATTAATTTCAACTTGATACCTTTACGCGTTCCTGAGAAAAAGGGTCTTGACAGACTGACCGACAGACAGACAGACAGACAGACGGACAACAAAGTGATCCTATAAGGGTTCAGTTTTTTCCTTTTGAGGTACGGAATCCTACAAAGATCTAGAACTAAACCAGTCTAGTCTACGCCTTACTCTTTTCTAGTGTTTGCCCCGCGGTGCCAAAGTAACACAATATTCTTTGTTTTGTCTGGCTTGCGTGTTTTTGTTCTTTTTTTGTAGCCAATAAAAAGACAGGTGACTTAGAGAATTGAGTCTAGGAATGTACTACACCTTTGTATTAGAATGTGTGGTATTTAAGAGGAAACGTGGGTGCCCTTTTCTCCATACAAACAGATACAAACGCTCTCGCCTGTTTTCTTTCTGGTTAATGACCATAAAGCAATGATTTTTTACAGAAATATAAATAACAGCTACTTGTATGCCTCTATGTTTTCCTTTTTATTTATTTATTTATCATGTGGAAAACCAACAGCTTTACATAAAAACAATAAATATACTGCAATAAGAAACATGAAGCCAATTACAGCTTTTTTGATGATATATTATTTTTATAAGAACTAGAACCCTCCAAAAATGCTCAAAATTGCCTATTCAGACCGCTGTGAACGTCACGCCTAGTGTACCAATTTGACAACTATTAACGAAAAAAGAAAAACATAGGGGCATAGTATATATCCTTCTTATTCAGTTTATGAAATATCTTTTAAATTGGTCGAATATTGGAGCAGGAAATAGGCGAGAGCCAAACCTCTAAATGTGACTTTTTACATAGGCTATTTACTCGGATCTGCAGTTGTCCTTATCGCACGAATGCGAGGGCGGAGCGCTCGCAGAGTGACAGCAATACCTTCTTAAAATACCTAATTTTCAAAAGCCTGGTCGCCCCCATTTCCTCTTAAGTGTTTTCCCGGTCTCGAACTCCAAGCTTTTTAAGCGGCTGGTAAAAACATGTTCTCCAATACATCGGATATACATCACAGTCAATTCTCCAACTATAAAAGTAAGTTTGTAGTCACAATTTTTTATTTTTTTTATTTAATAAAACTGCAAATTAACCATTTTACGACTTTTACTTTTACTTGTGCTGTAAGACCTTGCTTCTTGCCTTTCAGGATTCTAGGTCAACGGGAAGAACCCTACAGGTTTTGATTTACTTGCGAGTATCAAAATATGTCGCATAAATGGCCGTATTTTTTTATTGCATTGACTTAGAACCTTGATTTTTTTAGAGCTCCAAGGGACCGTAGACTAATGTATTTGATATTAATTTCAACCTAATTGATACCTCCATTCGTTCCTGAGAAAAGGGGTCTTGACAGACTGACAGACAGACAGACTGCCAGACAGACAGACAGACAACGAAGTGAGGGTGATAAGTGTTCCGTATTTTTCTAGGTACGGAACCCTAAAAATACATGTTAAATTAAAGTTAAATATAACGCGGATTAAAAGCTGAGAATCACGCAAAAGGTATCAAGCTTAGTTTTAAGAAATCTTCACCACTTTTTTTTTTCTAATTATTTACCGTGTTTTAATATAATAGCTTTTGTTTTATGCATACTAATACATTATTAATGCGTCTAATTAGGGACATCGCTCCTTGATGGGCGAGTCCTATTACTGGCTGGACGTACGACGCGTTGCGTGAGCTCAGCACAGAACGCGCAAGCTAACCACTCAAGGCCGTTGGCATATATCTACGTCATAATGATACAGGAAGTTGAGCGCAATGTGACCACACGGGTGATGTTATCATCACCGGGGAGTTTTTCCACATCCTGTTCGACCCAACAACGAACGAATTGGCGGTAAATCATCTTCCTTAATCAAAACAATGTCCCCGATATTGGATTGAACGCGATTGGGGTGTCTGTGAAAGACGTATAGTGGGGTGTATTTTAAAGTCAAAAATGAGTAAACGATACCTTTTTTGTCAAAGCCAAAGTCAAAGTTAAACAGAAATAAAAACATTTCAATTAGAGCATTAAAAGGCACTAGGTATCGAAAGTCGTTTACAAGAATCGAATATTGTTTTAACAGGTTTTTATTTTTCCATACATTGGTTTTCACAAGATGAGGTTTAGTATTTCTGTTTGTTTTTGATTTTGATCCACAATTCTATATTCATACTCGATATTATTGAAAAAACATTAATTTAATTTCGTAAAGAAAAAATTGCCCTAAAAAAAATATCCTCAGAAAAATCATTCCAGTTGTTTCAATACTGAAATAATATCATTTTCCACGAAATTCTAATAACATAAGAAATAAAAATCACGAAATACGGCTATCTACATACCCTCCTTACAAACGGCCGCCGTATTGAAAATGAAATGATAATTTTCTATTTTCTAGTCTTGTCCCGTACAAACTCCTGGGAATTAAATGTGTCAATATTCATACGGGCGAGTTTTTTCTTCGGAAGATTTCTCTTCGTGGTAAGAAAGTATGCATATGACGAGCACACGGGCACATAGGAAAAGAGTCTATTAAATTATAAACGCTGACTGTATCTATTGTTACTCCAGCTGTAAGATTTACGCCTTAGTTGACGTAGTTTATGAAACAACTAGCTGCGCCCCGCGGTCTTACCCACGTACACCGGGATAAAAAGTAGCCTATGTGTTAATCCAGGGTATAAGCTATCTACATACCAAATTTCATTCAAATCGGTCCAGCCGTTTGAGCATGAAGAAGTAACAAACATACACACACACACACCCACACTCACAAACTTTCACCTTTATAATATTAGTGTGAAGTGTGATAGTGTGATTGTTTGGCATATGGAGGAGCTCGTGGCTTAGTAATAATTAAGTTACGCTTGCCGGAGTTGGTCCGTGGATGGGTGACCATCTTTACATGCCGAGACTCCTCCGTCCCTCGGAAAGCACTTTGAGCCGTTGGTCCCGGCTCGCCTATCATTCGTGGATCTTTGACAATCGTGACAGTTCGTCGTCGTACCAAGGGGTATCGTATTACCCAGTTTACTGGGTTGTGGGGGTCAGATAGGCAGTCACTCTATGTAAAATACTGGTATTCAACTGCATCTGGTTAGACTGGAAGCTGACCCCAACATAGTTGGGAAAAGATTGATTGATAGATACTGTAGCCTGTGTTTTAGTGACGTTTTAGTGTCTGCCTTGGGTAAGTAGTTGCTGCGGTCTAAATGTAAGTTCTGATTAAATCGAATTTGACAGTAGTAACATTTCCTTCTTGATAGATCTGCGATTAAGAAGAAGCAATAGTTTAGTTGATGCACAACAGAATCAGGACATTAAATACCTATCTACTACTAAAATAGCATTATCGTAACCTACATTTAATTCTTAACCGTGTCCCATTCATACCCCAGGGTATTTCCAGAATATCCGAAGCACACATAAATATTTGTGCCCCGGGACAATGTATGTTTTTAGTTTGTTTTCTCATGTTTTGCAAGCTTTGAATAATTATTTATGAAGTCCTCTGTTTCTGCGGTGGTTGGTCTATTGTTTTATAGCTCGTAAAGAATAGTAGATGTTTAAAACTAGCTGTGTTGACATCATAATGGAAATCCGGGGCACTTTACTTTCTTGTTTGGCAGTATTTTTGCTTTAAAGCTGTGCACAGACTATAGTTAAAATTGTCTACAATTGATAGGCAAAACTGTTTTAACTCTATTCAGCAGTTCCGCTATTACTGCTATTTCATTCTGATACTGTTGTGATTGAGATAAAGTAAGACGCCTGATGATATTCTTTAGCAAAGATATTACATCGCGCAATCATCTGCTCTTTAACGAGGGCTCTCACTGGTTCAATTTTGGATAGCGATCGCAATAATTATTTTGTATATTACATTATATACATAACTAGCACTTCCCGCGCGGCTTCGGCCGCGTGGATGTCGGAAAATATCCCACGGGAACGTGCTACCGGGAAATCCTTCCTTATTCCTTGTCTACATTATAAAGGGAACCTCTGTGCAAAATTTCATCTTTCTAGGTCTAAGGGTTTGGGCTGGGCGTTGATGAGTCAGTCAATCAGTCAGTCGGTCAGTCAGGACTTCTCTTTTTATTTATATAGATTAATTAGCCCGATCTGCTTTGACTTTAGATACCTCGGGTCACTTGTCCAAGGGAATGGAGAGACATAACGCACCGGATCAGCAACTCAGGATGGATAAAATGGCGACAGGTCACAGGTGCTTCTCAAGTTAAAGGGGGAAATTGATAAGTCCATGATAAGGCCTCTCGTACTGTATGGATCGGAATGCTGAGCCATGAAAAGACGATATGGGTGACGAAAATGAGTGCATGCAGCAGAGATAAGAAAATTGAGATGGATGTGTAGAGTGACGGAAATGGTTAAAGTAAGAATTGGGTACCTAAGTAAGGGGAAATTTTGAATGTGGCACCAGTGACAGAAAAGTTGAAAGGAAGTCATTTGGCTTGGTATGAGCATGTAATGAGGAGGGAGGAAACGCATGTTATTAGAAGAGTGATGAATATAAATATTGATAGACGAAGAGAAGGGAGTAATGTTAGCGTGATATGGGAGAATGGAAGAAGAAAACGTGTTGCGCCGACCCCAAGTATCATGGGATAAGGGCAGGAAGATGATGAATTAATTAGCCCAAAGGAGAAGCTGCTGACAGTTATCTTTAATAACACCCATGGAAATACAGAGGGTAATAGAAGTGACAATAACATAGCGTTTTGTATTTGTATAACTATTTTCAACATTTTTGTTGTTTTCATCATCGTGATCACTGATAGAATGTCAAATTGTCTAGACCCTCATCATCATCTGCCTAGCCTTTTCCCAACTATGTTGGGGTCGGCTTCTAGTCTAACCAGATGCAGCTGAATACTAATATTTTAAATGGAGCGACTGCCAATCTGACCTCCACAAACCAGTAATTGTAATACGATACCCCTTGGTTAGACTGGTTGTCAGACTTTCGGGCTTCTGACGACCCGTAACGACTGTCAAAGATCCACAAATGACAGCAGGGACCAACGGCTTAGCGTGCTTTCCGAGGCTTGAAGGGGTCTCGTTATGTAATGGATGATTACCCATCCACGAACCAACAACGGCAAGCGTAGCTTAACCTTCGATCGACCTGTGCGACTGTTATTGTTTAGGTCCTCAGGACGTGGTATATTCTTCGACATGATAATTGAGTATAACAATACCAGATTCTAACTAAAATTCGTTAGTTCTCTTCTCCATTTTCACCGAATATATTAGCTTCTGCTCTCGACTTCGTCTACGTGAAACGACCCACCATGTCGCGTTGCATCGCCCGCCCACGCTATTACTTCGTTATCCCTTAGCGGTCTTTGTGATTTTTTTCACTTTGCATCTTCAAGAATTGGGCTATCAAACGCAAAAAGAATTTTTCAAATCCGACTGGTATTTCCAGAGATTAGCGCGTTCAAACAAACAAACTATTCAGCTTTTTAGATATTAGTATAGATCTAATAGTACCTACAATATTTATTAATTCAAAGCTAATATTGGTAGTGTAGCAAACGTGCTAACTGGACGTATCGACACACTAAACGCTGTAAACAGTTAATGAAAATTGGTAAATTTTAAAGTACCCTGTCGTTGATGTTTAATTTATATTAAATTTTGATATTTTGGCTTTAATTTATATTGGACAACATATGGGTTTTTGTGGTTTCTAAACGGAGTTTATCCATTCGATAGTGATTATTGGTTCGATATCGTAGTTCTGAATGCTTCGTTAAGGATGAATTTAGATTAAAAGTCGAGTGAATTACTATCGAGGGCTTTTCTGAGGACCTCAAAAAAACCTAACCTAACCGAACATAACATAGGAATTCGCTTAAATAGATAATTTTGTCGAATCAATACCTATTAGGAGTTTAAACTCCGTTTAAGAATTCTTCAGAAACCCGCATTAGTAATTATCGAGATATTGTTTTTGGGTAGGTTAATTTATTGACGTGTGCTTTCAGTGAAATTGTTGTAAATGTATATAAATAATTTTTTTTTACAAAAAAAAAATAGCCGAATTCCCAAAAAAGAACTGCAAAGTGAAAAACAACTTTAATTTCGGAAGTCGGTGTCTTTGGATCTATTTTTTGCCACCGACTTCTGAAATTAAAGTTATTTTTCACTTTGCAGTATTTTTTTTGGAAGTCGGTTATTTTTTATTTTTTTTTAAGTTTTATTTTTCACTTTTTAGTGGATCAGTTTGTAATTTTATCTAAGTAACAATATCCAATATATATATTTGTCAACTGCGCATCTTCTTTTACAAAATATTGCTTTTCCGATCCTGGGACGTTAATTGTTGAGGAGTTCTCCTAGTAAGAACCAGGAGAACTGGAGCTGATGGTGAAGTCACCACCATATGCGTTGTGACGGAGGACTGAGCATATATTGGTAATGGAATCGCAACCCGTGAATACTTATTGTTGAGTAGTTCCGATGGCCATATGTGGTCTTCATCATCAGTTCCACTTCACCAAATGGTGCTTTTCGAAAGCAAATGCCCTGTGCATTTACTATTACTATAAAAAATACCCAAATTACTATAGGTGTGCCTATAAAGTTTGAGGGTTTCCCTCGATTTCCATGGGATCTCCTCATCAGAGTCTGACTTGATGACAATGGGACCACCTCGAGAGCATACCCTATCAAATAAAGCAAGAATTTTTAAAATCGGTCCACAACTGACGGATAATCGGTGTACAAACATAAAAAAAAATATACGCGACGAATTGATAACCTCCTCTTTTTTTGAAAAGTCGGTTAAAAAAGAGAAGTCCTGATTGACTGACTGACTGACTCATCAAAGCCCAGCCCAAACCCTTGGACCTAGACAGCTAATAAAGGAATACGGAAGGAATTCCTGGTAGTACGTTCCCGTGGGATATATTATTATCATCCAAAATATCCAATGTACAATATAGTGAAAAGAAAATTAAAACAACCCTTTCCGATTTCCGATACATTTTAAAATGGCTTTAGAAACATTAAACTGATAGAAACTACTAGAACAATGCACTAGCAATATTAGCTTTTAATAAAGAGTTAAGAATCGGAAGATTACAGCATCCTGGTACAGGCAGTACTGTTATTGAGAAAATTCAATGTATTATCTTAGATAACAGCCGCAAAGGAAATGTAAGAATGGTTTTCTTATAAGTTTGCTATTTTTGGTAGATGATAGAAGTTTATTGATGGCCAATAAGAAGTCGGAGACATCTTTAAATGTATAGATGTATGAAGAACAGGGTGTAAAGTTCACTCATCCTCCAAAGAAAACGGAGAATCTTCCGACCAGACGGATGTTGTGTCTGGTGGGCTAATTTAAATTGGCTAGCTAAACTCTGCAGACGCAATCGGTATCAATATCTAAACAAAATAAAATAAAAAATAAAATGATTTGATGATTTTTTGGGAAGTTAATGAACCCTGTTGGTGTTGTTACTAACTTGAAGTATAATTTATGTGTGTATAGATATCAGCCCCCATCACGTCTGTGAAGTTTACACAAAAAAAAATACAGATATTTCAAGTGACTAATAATTGCGGATTTTTTGTGGGGTCGTCCCCACAAAAAATCATCAAATTAATTTATAAAATATTATCGAGAACGGATCTTATAGTGATATTACTTTTTCCTTTTTAAATAGGTACCTACTTGTTTCCCGACGGTAAAAAGTTAAAAAGTTAATTAGCTAGTTTTAAAAAGTTTAAATTAATTTATGTTTTATTTTATCATGTTTAGATATCGATTCCCATTGCGTCGTCTGAGTTTAGCTAGCCTATTTAAAATAACCATGTATATGTTAGTCACGCGGTAAACTCTGCTTGCGCGATGCAGGATTTTGCGTGACGTCAGTGTGATGTGTTCGCATGTAGCGAAGTAGATGGCGCCACAAATGTATAGTTTTTATTCCATTGTGTGTCAAACAAGCTGGCTGACCTGATGTTAAGTGGTCACAGCCTCCTATGGAGTCCAAATTTTTTCTTGAAGCAGTTTGTGTCGGTTTAGGCAGGTCTGTATCTAAGATTTTCTCAGCTTGACATGAGTAGCTTGTTCTTACTTTCTTGTAACAACAATCTGCAATGTCCACGCGATATTCTTACTGTTTGTCGAGTATTTTAATACTAAACGTCGTATCACGCCATATTGTATCGTTCAGGGAAACTGAATTAGAAGAAAATTGTGGTCTCTTATTTGAAAATAACCAGCTGCGCCCCGCAGTTTCACCCACGTAGACTGGAATAAAAAGTAGCCTATGTGTTAATCCAGGGTATAAGCTATCTACATACCAAATTGTATCCAAATCGGTCCAGCCGTTTGAGCGTAAAGAAGTAACAAACATACACATACACACTCACAAACTTTTGCCTTTATAATATTAGTGTGATAAACCTTACCCTCTGACAAAGCCCACGCTACAATATCATCGTAGGTGCGTTTACGTTTTGAAAACAAAAAAGAAACAGACAACTGAGACACTGATTCCAAACATTTTTTGCAGTAAGTTTGAGACATACAACAAATTCAAACGATACCAAGTTACAATTTTAAAAATTCAAAACACTTCCCTAATCAAACACTCAAACTAATAAACTAAAAAACGCTAAGTTCTTTATACAAATTAGAATAACTTAAAGTTGAACGTTTGGCCGAGTACCAGGAAGACAGAAACTATCGGCACACTTGCGCTAAGTGTGGCCCGCACTTAGACGCGGTACAATTTATGTGTTACTTAGCAAACTGGATGGCCAAGTTGGACTTCAGCCTTAAAACTAGCGGAGAAGGCGGGTGGGACATATGAAATTAAATTTTCTTGAACTTTTTGGGGTAACCTTAAAAGAAAACGGAATTTTTCCAAGAAATCTTTCTGTCCATCTCTCACGGAGGTTTTTCTCGATAACTATGCAAAGTAAGAATTTCAATTCTGAAAAGATTCACTCCGCAAAATCATTTAAATAAATAGCGTCTCTTGCCACGACACAATAAAGTGCATTTCAGGTGGCACAACGTTAATTACCTACAGTTATATTCACCTAGAAGTTTCCTCTCTTTCTATCGCGTAACATTCTGACTCATTAGGGTGTCTTCCTTTACGATGCGGTGCGTTTTCTGATTCGTATAACTTACCGCATCTGTGTACGACTCGAGTGCATAATTCTATTAAATGTCCTCCGAAGGGGTGGAGGCCTGGTGTCCTGAAATACAGGCCTTACGCCTAGCTTAGGCACCCGTCTCCCACAGTATAATTTAAAATGTTATTATGTGTTCTTGATCATATTTTGAAAATTTAGATTTATACATATTGTGGTGAGAAATAAATCTTTATCTTATCTAAAATGCGGTGTGCCTGGCCTGATTCTGGCATAATTTTTACTTTACTTTGATTTAGTTTTGCTTTTGGAAGTTTTACTAATTAATGGTGACTAGTCAGAGTTACATTTACCTAATGATTGATATGTTTATATCTATGTCCAAAAAAATCGTTAGGATCCAATGTCTAAAAAAACTGACATATGAATGAACGTGGATTGGAATCGTTGGAATTATTGTCAGATTTTTAGTAGGTAGCAATATTGCGAAAATGGTTCACAAAACACAATCTAAAATAACGTGTGAGTTTTTATTTCTCTCTTTGCTTATACCAAACCTCTAAAAATGTATTTGTAAAAACAAATTGACAGGTAAATGCCAGCCACGAAAGATGAGACTTGACTTCTTTCCGCCGCCCCGATGACGCCCGGTCCCTTCCCGTCTCAGACCTCACACCGCTAAAGATGAGACTTGACTTCTTTCCGCCGCCCCGATGACGCCCGGTCCCTTCCCGTCTCAGACCTCATACCGCTAAAGAGACCTATAAATCAGAATAATCAGAGTATTTTAAGGCCCAGGTTTCCTGAAAACGATCAAAAAGGTGGTTTTTTAAAGCAGTGTATCTCATAAACCGTAAATAATTTTGACATGTAAAAGAAATATGATATTTTCAAGTCTTTTTCGCATACAGTGATGGAAGCCAAAACATAATTATACATATTTTAATGCACCAAAAAAATCTTTAAACATACCTCCTAATAATCTTTAAAAGCAGTTTATCCCTTCATTAACAATTATAATTATAATTAAAAATATACCATGAAATGTCAAATTCCAAACTGCATCCAGTGATGGATTACTTTTTATTAAATAGTTAATTTCTAATTTTATACGATTTTATTTGCATTTTTACGACATAATTCCGGTGCGCGTGAGAATCTTCTATCTCGTGCGTCAAACTAGACAGCCATAACGCCATTTCACTTACACACCGAGCTAAACTAATCTTGGAACCTGGGCCTTAATGTACTGCGCAAGTCAAACTACGTGGTATATCAAGTCTCATCTTTCGGGGCACGCAATGTATTTTCAGGCAAAATCCAACGACAGTTTCGCATTGTATTCTAATACTATTTCACGTCTATAGCTAAACTAACTATAGAAAAAACACGACACCACAATAACAGACCAAAAACAAAAAACTTTTAATTTTTCCGCTCTTTTCGTGGCTCTTACCCAAGTGTTATCAGATGGAAAAATAACATCGAAACTTTTAGCGACCAGCCGTTTAAGAGCTTGGTTTGCGACCAGCAACTTGGTCACTGTTGGGTAGCAGTAGTGACAGACCGCCACGGGTCACATGAGAGGGACAGGAAATAGTGCTGATAAAAAGTTTAAGACTTGCTTTATTTACTATTAGGTTTTATTTGGTTTATGTTTGAGTGCGTAAAATCTGCTTTTGTTGAACACAACAGATTATGAAACGATTCTCCAGTAAAATTTTGTGTCCATTAATAAATAGCGGTGAGGTAAGCCTCCCTTGTTGTACCTACACAGTTTAATGATGACTAATAATTTTTGATTCTCTTAAAAAAAAACTGGCCAAGTGCGTGTTGGACCACGCACAATGAAGGCTTCCGTAATTGAAAAGAATTTATCCCAAAAACAAACATTGTAATCACAAAAAAAAAACTTTTTATGTAATAAAAATTACAAATTAAAAAAAATTGGGACTTTTTCCTCTAATTGCGCTGTGAGAACTTGCTTTTTGCAAAATTTCATGATTCTAGGACAAAATTCTAGGGTTTTTTTCACTATAGGTTTTGATTTACTTGCAAGTATCAAAATATATCGCATAAATGGCCGTATTTTTTTATCGCGTTGACTTAGAAGCTTGATTTTTTTAGAACTCTGGGGGACATATATAGACTTACGTACATATATACGTATTATATACATAGACTTACGTATTTTATATTAATTTCATCTTGATACCTCCACGCGTTTCTAACAAAAAGTCAGTCTTTACAGACTGACAGACAGACGTAGACGGACAACGAAGTGATCCTATACCAGTTCCGTTTTTTCCTTTTGAGGTAAAAATATCTAAAATTATAAGCTATACGTAAAACAGCCAGATTTATGCTATAACTTCCTTTCAGAAGAGTTCTTAATAAGGAGAACATGTCATAAAACTTATCAGTTTAAGTTTAAGGTTTATGCGCCAGGGTAGCCCGCGAAATTCAAAATTTCTTACGTTTTTTGCAATTTGTAGGTCAGTGTGAGCTTGTATCTTGATTAAAATATGATTCGCGGCCGTAACTAATATGGCTTTACAGAATTATAATCATTAGAATCAGCAATACAACTCCATAAGTTAGCATTTACCTCAAATCTAGCGATTTCATGAAATCATGAGGTTTGAGGTAAATGCTAACTTATGGAGATGTATTGCTGATTCTAATGATTATAATTCTGTAAAGCCATATTAGCTACGGCCGCGAATCATATTTTAAGCAACATACAAGCTCACACTGACCTACGAATTGCAAAAAACGTAAGAAATTTTGAATTTCGTGGGCTACCCTGGCGCATTCGCCTTAAGTTTAAGTTTCAATGATATATTGAAGAAGCTTCTAAGTAATGACAAACTCCATAAAACGAGAACCTAAATCACTCATTATCGTAAGGACGCTCTAGAAATGATTACCTCTTGTGTGAACTAGAGAAGTAAGCCTCATGTAGTGTCCTAGGTGGTTAACTGAAGCGATGTGATAAGATACAAAATACATAATGGGACCTTCTCAATCTGCCTAGCCTTTTCCCAACTATGTTGGGGTCGGCTTCCAGTCTAACCGGATGCAGCTGAATACCAGTATTTTACATGGAGCGACTGCCAATCTGACCTCCACAACCCAGTTACGGGGTAACACCACCACGAATAACAGCCGGGACCAACGGCTTAACGTGCTTTCCGAGGCACGGAGGAATCTCGATATGTAAAGATGGTCACCCATCCACAGACCAACTCCGGCAAGCGTAGCTTAAGCTGACGGATCGACCCGTGCGGCTGTTATTACTTAGCCACGAGCTCCTCTGAATGGGACCTTCTATGAAAGATATTTAATTTGGATACCAGCACCCAAAAAAAAGGTGCAGGTGGTGGTCAATGGTAGTTTGGCTTTGGGTTTACCAGCTCAGTGGACATCAAACATAAGCGTTCGTTTTCTTCTGTGCTTATGAATGACTAACTGACCCGACAGACGTTGTCCTGTCTTGACTATGCATATTTTAATGTAAACGCGCGAAGTTAAAATAGTCGTTAAGTTTTCTGAAACTTTCCAATTTTCTGCGAAATTTTCTTAATTTTTTCTTTCTTATGAACCTTCTCCTGACAATAATAAACACAACAAAAAAAGAATTAGCGAAATTGTTCCGTCCGTTCACGCGTGATGCGATGACCAAGGGAAATAGAGATTCATTTTCATATACATATATAGATTTTTCTCAGGGAGTGTCATCCTGTTTCTGTCGCAGTACCTAAATAGTATTGATAATAATTACAGTCCGGCCGTGGCCAGAGAATGCGTTTTTGACACCTGTCCACTTTGAAAAAGATCAGCTATTCCCTACATTTTAATATATTCGCATATCTCGTCAAAATGTTAAGCTGTTTTTTTTTCGCGATTTCAGGTTTTGGTACTATACTAAAAGTTGTTCATAATGATGAGTACAATGACCACTTCAAAGATTGTGAGATATTTAAGTTGCACCTTGTTTAATTATTATTATTTTTTTTTTGTCTTTGACATATCTCGGGACCCTGGGGTCCCGGACCTTTGGAAGGCGTACGAGGGGCCAAAGCCAACTCGCAGAGGCCCCTTAGACAATTTTAAATGACGAGGCGGCACCAACCGACGATTATCCCTGTATGCACTATGCAAGTGCACCCAAGGACAACCGCCGGTTGGTGCAGGACTATTGCAGAACATGGAAACAAAATATATTGGGCTATGGGTTTGGGTGGCTATAGTGGATCGGATACCTTAAACTATGGAAGAACTATGTCCCCTGCCTTACCAATGTTATATAATATACACAGTTAAAATGGCAGGGGGTGACTTGCACACTCAATAATGGGCCCCCGGAAACGGTCGCTAGCACATAGTGTCGTAGCGGCAAGGGGGCAACATGTCCTGAGGCGCTTGTGAGGAGTGGAGAGGCATCCCACGGCTATCAGGACAATCCCGGAAGTACGGTCAAGATCCCTACCAGCATCTTACTAAAATACTTCCTTCCTCCGAGCACCTTTGCTCTTGCGAATCTCCACTCAATCCGGCCAATAAAGGCAAGAAAGAGGTGGGAGCTCTGTTCCTCGTCAGTGTTCACTCCAGCCGGCTAATAAAGGCAAGCGAGAGGTGAGGAACAAGACTACTCCCGGGAGATAGGGTCCGTGGGGTCGCTACTGCCCAACAGCTCGCCACATGCTGCCCTGCGGGTTCCTGTATCTCTCTTGGTCTGGCTCCTCATCCTAGACCTGTTCCGGCAAAGTAAACTCTACCGGCACAGACCTAAAATTCGGAGCGCGCAAGCCCCACCACGACGTGGTGGGGCTTAAAAATAATAATAATTATTATTATTTTGGTTAAACACACTAGCAGCTAATTAGCTGATGCGTGTGTATCAAATAGCTTGGAGATATTTAATCTGTCCATTCGATTCTTGAAGCAGTTCAGTGAGGGAGCTGTCACAACATTTTCCGGGAGCCTATTCCATGCAGTTACAACTCGGTTAGGCAAGAATTGCTTTAAAGGCTTTTTCTTTGATGAATTTTCCCATAACTTCAGGGAATGCCCACGCAAATGTTTGTTGGCATTCATAGTGTAAAGGTCTTGAAGGCTGGGTACTTCGTAGTGTTTAGAAAGTATTTTGTATGTCTCAATGAGCCTACCCCTTTGTCTACGCTGTTCCAGTGTGATAATAACACTAGATTTTTTTTTTTATGAACTCTGGTGCAAAAATCATGCTTTTAGAACCAGTGGATTATAACCTAATCCGCTGGTTCTAAAAGCATGAAATTTTGCGTTGTCTGTCTTGTCTATAATTCCTTGTTCCTATAGCATCAAAATCTCATCGGTGTCGTAGGTTTACAAAAGGTCATACCGACTTTCCATCAGGTAGGTGATTCACCTGTTCACCAACAATATACCAAGTACAAACTGAAAATATACAAAGTCGAACTATATATTTTCGCCCTCATCACTCACGTGGGACACAGGCCGAGGTCTGGCTCGGAGCCTGCGATGGCTTTGTTTGTCTTCCCTTTGATGTCGGCGGTGCGTGCGATTTGCTTCTCCTACTTAATTAGACGTGTCTTTGAGTTGGCCCTTTTTGTTCTACTAATGGTTATTGGACTGCTTGAAGAAATTGCACAGGAGCCCTTTTGTGTTCTTGTCTGTGAGTCTTTTGGTTAGCCCTTTGGTTTGGGAGCTTGAGGTCTTTAAGAGTTCTAACTCAAACTAATTCGGAGTCTACCCATGCATAATAGTCAGTGTACGGTACGGCCTATCTATTCACAATTTTGCAATTTTTGTGTATTTTTAACTAACTTTTCAGAAATTCAAGGGCAAAATCTATCTGCTTAGCTTTTTTTCAATGATTATATCTAAGGTCTATGTGATTGGGTTTGGTTTCCGCTAGTCCTTCAAGTGGACCATATTGTACATGGGCCATGGCGACCGTCGTTGGCTACTCCAACCAGCCCACCTCACTCCAGAAATAGATTAGGTCTCCTGTACCAAGCTGAGGAGCTCGTGGCTAAGTAATAACAGCCGCACGGGTCGATCCGTCAGGTTAAGCTACGCTTGCCGGGGTTGGTCAGTGGATGGGTGACCATCTTTACATAGCGAGATTCCTCCGTGCCTCGGAAAGCACGTTAAGCCGTTGGTCCCGGCTGTCATTCGTGGATCTTTGACAGCCGTTACGGGTCGTCAGAAGCCCGAAAGTCTGACAACCAGTCTTACCAAGGGGTATCGTATTACCCAGTAACTGGGTTGTGGAGGTCAGATAGGCAGTCGCTCCACGTAAAATACTTGATTACGTTGTTTCAAGGGGGCCACTCCACTTAATGAAACGTCTTGGTTGAAGTGAAATGCAGTTTTTAATCTTGTATTACAATTAATATTCAGTTTAATTTTGATATAATTCCAACTCAATGGTGCAGTGGCTGTCAACGCAATGACAGCTGACAGCGCACCCCCCGAGCGCCCGCGCTCCGCTGACAGGATTAATTCCGTTTGGAAATGGCTTCAACATCTTCCCCCCCCTCGAATGCTTCAGGGTTTCGAGGTTCTGCGGTTGAAGTCGGCTCGGGTAGAGAGCAGAGGTTATGAACAGCTCGACGGAAGGTGCCCTTTGACGTGTAGACGTCCGCCACTCGTGCTGTTCCATCAGTCCCACGATACAGCTTGCTGATCCGCGCCATACGCCATTTCAATGGCGGAATGTTTGGTTCCTTGATAATAACTAAGTCGCCTTCCTGGAGTCCTCTTTGCGAGATCCGCCATTTTTGTTTTTGCTGCAACTCGCTTAGGTATTCGTTTCTCCACCTTTCCCAGAAATGTTGCCGCATTTGATCTAGACTTCGGTATCGGTCAAGTCTGTTGGGTTTTTCATTGATTAAGGCTTCCGATGGGAATGAAGTTAATGGCCTACCGATCAGGAAGTGCGCGGGTGTCAAAGGATTCAAGTCATTAGGATCAGATGAGAGGGGGCTCAAAGGACGTGAATTGAGGATCGCCTCAATCTGCACAAACAACGTCGACAACTCCTCAAACGTAAGATGTTTATCACCTAAAATCCTAGTCGTATGGTGTTTAGCGGACTTAACACCTGCCTCCCAAAGTCCACCAAAGTGGGGAGAGTAAGCTGGCGAAAACTTAAACGTAATGCCCTCTTCGGCAGCAAAACCCGTAACGCATTCATTGCTTGACTTTAAAAACCTTGCTAATTCATTGTTTGCGCCGACAAAATTTGTCCCGTTATCGCAATACAATTCGCAGGGCTTTCCTCTGCGGGATATAAAACGCCTCAAGCACAAAATGAAAACATCGGAAGTGAGGTCACTTGCTACTTCTAAGTGCACAGCCTTTGTGCTGAAGCAGACGAATAGGCACATATAACATTTTGTGATTTTACACCCACGACCCTTGCGATCGGTGATGTAGAATGGCCCGGCAAAATCAACAGCGCTTACCTGGAACGGAAGACTAGGAGTAACTCTTGAAGCAGGTAAGTTTCCCATTAGAGGATTAACGCTTTTAGCTTTTATGATTCTGCACAACTTACAATTGTTCACAGTTTTTCTGGCTAGTATTCTACCTTTTAAGGGCCAATATTTATGTCTTAAGTCATTGAGCAATAATTGAGGCCCGCAATGCAAAAGTTTTTTATGATAATGAATGAATAGTAACTTCGTAAAATTATGGTTAGTGTCTAATAATATTGGATGTTTTTTGTTGCAGGTTTCATTTGAATTTTGGATGCGGCCGCCTACGCAGAGAATGCCATCATCATTTAGGAATGGACTGAGAGATAACAAGTTGCATTTCGACGGTAAGTCACGCTTATTTTTAATCAATTTAATTTCATTAGAAAAACATTCATCTTGATGTTGTTTTATTAAAACATTTAATGCAGCATCCAATTCACCCGGTGTGAATGGACCAGTAGTAACCTTGGCCTGTTTATATCGCTTGTAATTTATGTAACGAAGAACATAGGCTATAGATCTTTGCAGCGTAGTGAAACTGGAACTTCTTTCAAAATCTACCAGCCTAGGACGAGATGCTGTAGACTGCAAAGTAATTGTTGCTGTCTTTTTATTAGTTTTGATTTCAGGCAACTCGGAAATACCTTTGCTATTAATAGTTTGAGGCCACATACTTGATTCCTCAGATAAAAACGATGGTCCTTCCCACCAAATTTTAGCTAAATGAATTGACTTAGGATTTAATCCTCTAGATGCTAGATCTGCAGGATTTGTATTGCCAGGGACATGTCTCCACGTGTCTGACTTAGTCAACTCTTGTATCTCACTAACACGGTTCGAAACAAAGGGTTTCATATTGCAAGCCTGAGCGGACAACCAACCCAGGACCACTGTTGAATCCGTCCAGTGAATAACCGAGTCAATTTTACAACGTAGCGCCCTTAGAACCTTATTACTCAGGCGTGCGGAAAGCAAGGCACCACACAGCTCGAGCCTAGGTATGGTTGCCGATTTTACTGGTGCAACCTTAGTTTTAGCGCAAAGTAATCTAACGAGAGTGTGCCCGGTACTGTCAACCGAGCGGAGATAAATTGCAGAAGCATAGGCCACTTGGGAAGCATCTGAGAATGAGTGAAGCTCAATTATAATTGGTTCGCTAATGAGAACCCATCTAGGAATTTCAATTTTAGAGAGAGTTTCTAAATTGCTTAAAAAACTTGTCCATTCCTTTTGTATTTCATTACCTACGGGTTCATCCCAATCTAAATTTGATAGCCACAACTTTTGCAGTATTATTTTTGGAACAATAGTACATAAACCTAATAAACCCAATGGGTCGAATAACTTAGCTGAATTGGATAAAATGGAGCGTTTAGTTGCGACTTGTTCACGTTGTATGTCAACTGAAAAACGGAAGACATCTTGGACCGGGTCCCACTTCAACCCTAACACACTTGAAGTTTGAGAACTTAAATCTAAGTTTTTTATTGATGAAGGGTTTGAATCGTCATGGATTGCGGATGGTGAATTGGTACGCCATTTGCGTAGAGGAAGACAAGCTGAATCGAGAATTGAAGTTACTGACTCTATAATACTCTGTAATTCCCTTTCAGTTTCAGCTCCTGAAAGGAAATCATCGACATAGAAGTCATTTCTAATGATATTTGATATTTTATCATCCTTGCATTCCTTGGCGAGCTGAACCAAACACCTCGTGCTTAGAAATGGAGCCGAAGCCGTTCCGTATGTCACAGTATTTAATTGAAAAACCTTAATCGGTTCTGACGGATCGTTGCGCCATAGAATCTGTTGTAACATTCGCTGATTTGGATCAACCAATATTTGGCGGTACATTTTTTCCACATCTGCTGAGACCACATACTGATGTTGTCTGTACCTCAACAAAATTGAGAAAAGGTCATCCTGCACTACTGGTCCGACATGTTGTATGTCGTTAAACGATACTCCAGTAGATGTTTTTGCTGAGGCGTCGAAAACAACACGCAGTTTAGTAGTCTCACTAGTTTCTCGTATTACAGCATGATGCGGGAAATAACAACCGAAGACAGGTTTCCTGCTTAATTGAGTCATGTGACCTAAACTTTCATACTCGCGAACAAAATCACAATACTGTTGTTTCAAAGTTGGTTTGTTTTTAAATTTCCTCTCAAGTTGAAACAACCTTTTTTCAGCCATGCTGTACGAATCACCTAACATGTCTAAAGAATTCTTAAGCGGAATTTTAACACAAAATCTGCCGTCACTAAGGCGAAGTGTAGTGTCGTTAAACAACTTCTCGCAATCTTTATTGTCGTGGTCAATGTTCGAAGGAATCTCTTCGAGTTCCCAGAACTTAGCTAATTGATCTTTGACTTCTTGCGAAAAATGACAATGTAATTTTTGATTATTACTAGTGTAGTGGCTTCCCCCCGTGGGACCAGCCACTATCCACCCTAAGTGAGTTTTTTGTAGCGTTGGCCTTTGTGAACCCAAACTAACTGTAGCCGTTTGAATCAGCTCCCAAAATATATCGGCGCCTAGCAATAAATCTATTTCGGCTGGTAAATAAAACTTAGGGTCAGCTAGTTGGATGTTACTAGGAATGTTTAATTCTTGTACACTAACTGCGGTATGGGGCAAACTGTCAGTAATTTGAGGTAAAACAAAACATTTGACAGGCCTGCTGAATGATTTGTGTATAGAATTTATTTCTTTGTTGCAATGCTCTGTAACATTTAATACTGTATTGCCCAAACCGGAAACACAATGATAATAGTTTTTTTTCTTACAGGTACCTATCACTTTTTGAGCTTTCTCACTGATGAAAGATGTTTGGCTGCCACAGTCCAGTAAAGCCCTCAGAATAAATAATTTGCCATCGACTATCACCTTGACCAACGCAGTGGACAGAAGAACTTGATTGGTGGAGATAGCAGACATTGAAATGGATGTGGAGGGACCAGATGCTGCAGCGGAGCCAACTACAGGTAAGTTAGTTTCAATTTTTTTGGAATTATTATCACCAGTTGGTATAGTACTAGATGTAGAAATAGATGACGGCTGTTCATTCTGTTGTGTGTTCTGTAAAGAAGACTGTTTATGTAGGAGAGTGTTATGCCTTCTTCGGCATATTCTACAGCCACTTTACCCACACTGGAATGCCTTATGACCTCCCTGCAAACAGTTACTACATACCTTTAACAATGTAATTTGTGAGATTCTTTCCTCAACGGGAAGAGATTTAAGTTTAGTGCACTCATACAACTTATGATCTTGTTTACAGATACCACACTGTTTTTTACTAGAAGAAGAATCCACAGCAGATGAAATAAATGATTTTGTTTTGGGCAAACTGTGACGTTTTTCATTTTTAACAATCCTACCAACATTAACTGTTTCCATAACTGTAGCCCGCTTACGAAGAAAATAATAAAATTGTTCTAAAGTTGGCGAGTCCTTATCACTCCTAAATTCCTCCCATTTTCTGGCAGTTAAGCAGTCTAATTTTGTTGAGGCCAGGTAAATGATAAGTGTATCCCACTTGTCAGTAGGTTCCCCTAGTGAATTCAATGCACTTAGGTTTGTAGATAAAGAATCAATTAAATTGTGTATGCCAACATCCGATTCCTTATGTAAGGATTCAATTGAGAACAAACACTTAATGTGTTCATTTATTAAAAGACGTTTGTTGTCATATCGCTGGCAAAGTAAATCCCAAGCGATAGAATAGTTGTTTGATGATATAGACACAGAGCTTATGACTGAAGAAGCAGCGCCCTCTAGGTAGGATTTAAGATAGTGAAACTTGTTTACATCATCAATGTTTTCATTGTTATGAATTAGCGATAAGTATATATCCCTAAAGGAAAGCCACTTCGTTGATTCACCATTAAATGTAGCAATTTTAATCGGTGGTAGTTTTAAGCCATGTGATATTTTAGATATTGAGTTGGATGAGGACTCAAACTTGCCATGATCTTTTTCAAAATTGTCTAACATGGCCTGTGCTTTAGCAATCAAGTGGAAGAATATATTTTCTGTAATTTCACGCTCATTAATTTGCTTATCTGACTCTTCATCCAACATTTCAATTTGTGATTGAATATCATCAAAGGTGCAAGACAGGTCTCGTACCTTATTTAGTCTTAGAGGTAATTCATTCATATCTAACTTGCTTGATTCTACATATTTTTCAAATAATGTTAAACGAGCTCTGATATTGCCTCTCTGTTTAATTAAATCCTTTAAATCCAACATGATGCCGGCGCAAACACGTAAACACAACTATTAAGTATAAAGTTTCCAGAAACAAACAATGAATAGGTAGGTAGGTACGTCACGATACCTATTTCAAATTGCGGTAATGTACTTTTGCTATAGTTATCGGAGTTACCAACGATGTCTACACAAATTAAAGCACAGAATAGGATAAAAGTATAGATAAAGGAAAAATTGCACTTCCCTCGGAAACGATGGCTGCAGCTGCTGGCTGGCGATTTTCTCGAGGTTTGTTCCTTACTTCCTTTGTAGGTAATTCGAAGTTTCAATGACCGACCGTTGCGACGAACTTTCGTACTTTTCTTCGGTCGGATCACGTCGGGGTCACCATATGATTACGTTGTTTCAAGGGGGCCACTCCACTTAATGAAACGTCTTGGTTGAAGTGAAATGCAGTTTTTAATCTTGTATTACAATTAATATTCAGTTTAATTTTGATATAATTCCAACTCAATGGTGCAGTGGCTGTCAACGCAATGACAGCTGACAGCGCACCCCCCGAGCGCCCGCGCTCCGCTGACAGGATTAATTCCGTTTGGAAATGGCTTCAACAATACTGGTATTCAGATGCATCCGGTTAGACTGGAAGCCGACCCCAACATAGTTGGGAAAAGGCTAGGCAGATAGTACCAAGCTAAGGTGCATTGAAGAATCGAAGACACCGACTTCAGAAGCTGTTAAGTTTTTTAATTAAGAAAGTTATTTTATTCGTTTTAGGTTTTTTAAAGTCGGTTTTTACTTTTTTAAAGTAAATTTATTTTTCCATTTTTAGTTGAATATTAGAACAATTACATAAGCCCAAGACAAATGAAAAGAAGAATTATCAAAAAAATCCGCTGAGAAAAGCCGGAGATACAGTACATATTTTATGCATATAATTTTGTAATACGAATAATTACCATACTAAAACCTACCTAAAAGTATGCAGGACACGTTAGTGAAAGAATCTTCAAAATGGGTTAATTAGTTTTTAGAAAATCGCGGAGATACAAACATCGGTTCGAATACAGAACCTCCTTTTTTGAAGTCGGTTAAAAATATTCGTGAATGTTGCTTTTCGGCAATTTAAAACTTTAGGTAGGTATGTACCTACGTGAAAATTCCAGACTTAAATTTTTCACCAGGATTTTGAAAATTCGCAGCAGTTTCAGGAATTAGTTCACGTTTACATTTCCTAACATTCTAGGTTCCTAGCTCTGTAGAATTCCCAATACCCTGAGTGCCATTACATCGTAAATCACTAGCACAAACATTCTGAATTTGTACAAACATCTGTAGATCACACGGATATTCCCATTTAACTAGACCAGAAGTCGAATACGAGGCTTTATGCAGATAAAACTAAAGTTTTCCAGTAATTTTCGCAATAACTTTTTTGTGACACCTTTTTTTATTTGATCATAATAAATTATGATTAATGACTTTTTAAATCTGAACGTGCTTGTGGCAGGAATCCGTTGGATACGGGAAGCATACAACCGGTCGAAGTGGCGATGCTTAGGAAGGCTTAAGCCCTCAAGTGTCGAATGCACCCCATGTGTGCCCCTTTTTTTGTTAGGCATATAAACCCTTTTTTTGTTAGGTATATAAGCTTATATCACATATATATATAAATGTAAAAAAAACATCATCCGATGGAAAACCAATAATCATCATTAGTTGTGAACCTATGGAGTTCGCAGCGAACTCCCCCTCCCCCCCCCCGCGTGTCAAATGCACCCCAAGTGTGCAAAAGGACAAAACTTTACATAATAGGTATATAAGCTTAGATCACATATATATAAACGTAAAAAAACATCATCCGATGGAAAACATGTCATCATCAGTAGTTGTGAACCTATGGGGTTCGCAACTAACCCCCAACCCTCCCACTCGCTGGGGTTTTGTGTCTAAAATTAGCCAAACTCAGACACTTGAGGGGTTAATCAATTCAATTCAATTTAATTTATTTAGGCAAGTAACCAAGACTCATTTATTAGTCAAAAACTTACCTATGTTAGTAATTATGACAATTTTCATCTACAAATTCCTATTTAAGGCTTATAAGTCGCAAAAAGCGCGGTCACTGTCGGACTGCATAGAAAAGAAAGAGAAGCGCGATGACACAACGCTTGCAAAATATGAAGTAATTATCGATTTACAAAAAATCTGTTGATTAAACTAAAAAAGTAATGACAAGAAATCATTCCCTATTAGCTTGTAAAGAATTGTATAAATTCACGAACACTTTTAATGAAAACTGTAGGAGTAATATGGTAACAACTCGAAAAAATAGACCGAAATAGACCTGGATTTAGGATTTTTTTTCCTTAGTTCTACAAACTAAAATAGATTTCAGGACACATGAAATCACTTCTGATGTATTGTAGATTACTGTGTATTTTTTCCTATCAGAAAGAAGCTATAGTTACTGTAAAAGATGGTTACAAAGTTACTTAGTTTCGCCGTATAGGAAGGAGCAGCCATAATATACACGGCGGCAGTACTGTCCGACGCTTCACCGCAGCGATTCACGTATAGACAGTCCAGGCTGCTCGAAATTAGAGACAGGATACTGTTGCTGTTGTTGCGGCTCAAATTATGATGATGTGTCTACTTGTGTGTAATATTTTTATAAACAAAAAAAAAAAAATGTGTTTATTATCTTAAATCTATACAATTAAGTTGCCGGGGTTTCCCAGAACGTAATCCGAAGATACTTGTGATGGGATAAACGTCGCTCTTCCTTGATTGATTAACAATTGATGAAACAAAAATATTCTATTGATTCTATTGTACTTACCTCATTGTGTTACGTGTGTGGTAAACTTAAGTCACGTATCTCATTATAGAGCACACTGCTTATAAATCTTAACATATCATTATCATCTAACAACCTTTTAGAAGCTCAGTCAATAAAGCCCTATTTCCGGTTACAAGCAAGGTTCTTGCCATTGGCATGCAATAAAAATTCAGCAACAAATGACTTCCATCGTATAAACACTGTTTAGATGGTTTAATTTTTAACCGACTTCAAAAGGAGGTTCGACCCGTATTTATGTATGTATGTTTGTATGTCCGCGATTTTCTCAAAAACTAATGAACCAATTTTGACGATTCTTTAACTAACTTGATCTACATACTTTCAAGAAGGTTTTAATATGTAATACATTACGTAATTTTTCTTATGTTATATGCATAAATGTACTGTATCTCCGGCATTTCTAAACCGATTTTGTAATGATTCTTCTTTTCTTTCGTCTTGGCCCAAAAATGGAAATATAAATTTACAAAAAAAAAAAAACCGGGCAAGTGCGTGTCGGATCACGCACAATCAAGGGTTCCGTAGTTGAAAATAATTTATCCCAAAAACAAACTTATCTAACATTAAAATCCCAAATCATTTTTTATGTGATCAAATTACAAATTACCAATTTTCGGACTTTTTCCTTTACTTATTCTATGAGATCCTTACTTCTTGCCAAATTTCATTATTCTAGCAGGTTTTGATTTACTTGCGAGTATCAAACTATGTTGCTTAAATGGCAATATTTTTTTATTGCATTGACATAGAAGCTTGATTTTTTTAGATCTCTAAGAAACCATAGATCTACTTTAGTATTTGATATTAATTTCAACTTGATGCCTTTAAGCGTTTTTGAGAAAAATGGTGTTGACTGACTGACAGACTTGAAAATATTTTTGTAAGTGATAAAATGACAAATTAACAATTTTCGGACTTTTCCTTTATTTCTGCTGTGAGACCTTACTTCTTGCCAATTTTCATGATTCTAGGACAACGGGAAGTACCCTATAGGTTTTGATTTACTTGCGAGTATCAAACTATGTTGCTTAAATGGCCGTATTTTTTTATTGCATTGACATAGAAGCTTGATTTTTTTAGATCTCTAAGAAACCATAGATCTACTTTAGTATTTGATATTAATTTCAACTTGATGCCTTTAAGCGTTTTTGAGAAAAATGGTGTTGACTGACTGACAGACTTAAAAATATTTTTTTATGTGATCAAATTACAAATTACCAATTTTCGGACTTTTTCCTTTACTTATGCAATGAGACCTTACTTCTTGCCAAATTTCATTATTCTAGGTCAACGGGAAGTACCAGGTTTTGATTTACTTGCGAGTATCAAACTATGTTGCTTAAATGGCAATATTTTTTTTATTGCATTGCCATAGAAGCTTGATATTTTTAGATCTCTAAGAAACCATAGATCTACTTTAGTATTTGATATTAATTTCAACTTGATGCCTTTAAGCGTTTTTGAGAAAAATGGTGTTGACTGACTGACAGACTTGAAAATATTTTTATAAGTGATAAAATGACAAATTAACAATTTTCGGACTTTTCCTTTATTTCTGCTGTAAGACCTTACTTCTTGCCATATTTCATGATTCTAGGACAACGGGAAGTACCCTATAGGTTTTGATTTACTTGCGAGTATCAAACTATGTCGCTTAAATGACCGTATTTTTTTATGGATGGTATTTAAAAGTACTTCAATTTATTCCCATTTCATTTACCTAATTTTGCCTGTGTTCCACCAAATATACTGAATGTGCACCAAAATATGTTCATTAAAATATGTCATAACGAGCATCTATTGGATATGGCGCTCGGCGGCCGCTGCCGCGGCACCGCTCGCTTCGCTCGCTCGCCGTCGCGCGTTAAGGGTCACTGTTCTAACTTAACCTAACCCAAATGATTCTAACCCAAATGATTCACCAATGTGAAGTTTCGGACGCGCGGGTGTTTTGTGTAACATTCAGGAATATTTGGTGCACGATCAGTATTTTGATGTACCTTTAGATTTTTGGTGAACACAAAAAAGATTTTTGGTGAACACAAAAATATTATCCTTTTTTTATTGCATTGACATAGAAGCTTGATTTTTTAGATCTCTAAGAGATCATGAACCTACGTATTTTATAATAATTTCAACTTGATACCTTTACGCATTCCTGAGAAAAAGGGTCTTGACAGACTGACAGACAGACAGACGGACAACAAAGTGATCCTATAAGGGTTCCGTTTTTTTCCTTTTGAGGTACGGAACCCTAAAAAGTTAAAAAGTAAAAACCGACTTCAAAAACCAAAAACGAATAAAATAACTTTCATAAAAACTTAACAGCTTCTAAAGTCGGTGTCTTCAATTCTTCAATGCATCTTAGCTTGGCATCGACTTCAGAAGCTGTTAAGTTTTTTATGAAAGTTATTTTATTCGTTTTTGAAGTTGGTTTTTACTTTTTAGTGTTCCGTACCAAAATGGTAAAAAAGGAACCCTTATGGTGTGACTCAGTCTGTCTGTCTGTCTGTCACAGCTGGATATCTCAAGAACTACTAATGCTATCAACTTGAAATTTAGAACAGTTTTAGAGGACGTTTACCCAACTATTTTGCAAATAAGAAAGAAATTAAAATATTTATAATTTTTTTGCAACAGGGACTGAAAAGACCCCCCGTCTTAAAAAATCAAAGTGGGGCTACTATGGCATGTGGGGTATCATATGAAAGAACGCTGAGTGCACATTCTAAAATTTTTAGGCCGCAAATTTTTTCTTGTTTTTTTTAGGCCGCATAGTTTTCGACTTCTGATGAAAAATGTAAAAAAAAATACTGTTCCCCCCCTTATCTCCGAAGTTTGCAAAGAGAAAAATCTGAAATTATTCTATTTGATAAAAGTTTATGTAAAGATTACAGGAAAAATAAAACGATGTCTCTAAATAGCACACTTTTTCAGTAGCACACTTTTTCAGAAATCGGAACGGAACCCTCGGTGCGCGAGTCCGACTCGCTCTTGACCGGTTTTTTTTTATTTTGAAGTAAAATTATTGTTGCTTCAACGTATGGTATTCCATAGACAATTAAATCGCAAGTATTCTCAAATGAATTCTCTGATTATTACTTCAATCCATTTAATCTAACAATTGAAGGTACCTATAGAACGTCATATCTCTTTTGTTTTGCATCGAAAAGTGTATCTTTGAAAATTATCAGCATTCAAAGCTCCGAATCCTTATGAGCTTGGCAAATTAGATTGCTCTGGCTTGAGGGGTTTAAAGATAAATCGTTTGATTAAAACAGCTGAGTTGCTGAGATAATGTTTGTGCTATCATTAATTAGGTGCTATATATTTTGGATTGAAGGACAGCGCCTTTGGCGGTAGATTACGTGCTTGAGAAAACTTACAGTAGTAGGAGTATTTTACTGTTCTTGAGTGACGTGAAAATAAATATTTTATTATTTTCGGTTCAGCATCTGTTGGTACCTACTGTCAGAAAAATAAGTCGATTAACACTGCTACTTTTACACAAGTTACACAACCTGTAAATTGATACAAAATGATTTATTTGACTATCTCCTTTTTTCCTAAAATATCGAAGAATCTAGTAGATCTTTAAATTTTACTTCTGTTCCGATTTAATTAAATGTCTTGCTCACTAATTAAGATTTAAAAAACTGAAATGTTAATCGACTTTTGTTGCTGACTGTACCTACGTTGCACTACTTTCTCTTAAAAATAAGTCTATTATTCTATCAATATTTGATGTTGTTAGGAATCTTCTTTATCTGCTTATCATTATCACAGATCTACATAGTGCATATTCTAACATCGCATATTCAAATAAAAAGAAGTATTATTGTGATTATTTCCATAAAAGTGACAAACGGAAGTTAGAAGATAAATGCTAACATAAACAGAGGACACTTAAAGCCTTAAAGCAAAACAATAATTTGAAAGCGGACTCGAGAACTCCACTTGAATACACCAATACAGACAGTGGACCAATAGTTGAAGTGGTCCTTGTATTTCATGAATCAGAATTCGGTATAAACAGTCACCGTTTGAACATTTGAATTTCGAATGAAATATGGAACATTGTTTCCAGGAAATACATCCAACATGAGTTTACATTCAAGAATTCTAAACTGCGATGGTTTTGAAATCAGAATTGACAGTATACTGTCCATTCCCTATTTTTTGACAGCTGAAGCTTTGGTTTCCTACAATGACATTAAACCTCTAGACGTTGCCATGATTACAGTGTGAAGTGTGAAAGTGAGACACATAATTATATACGAAATTAGTAGGAAAATTGAGACAAAGCATCGTATCTTCTGTCTCTTACGGCGTGCCGTATTTTTGTGCTTGGCGAACTTTCAAATGTTAGCCAAACAAAGTGCTTTCACTGTTACAAAATTGATCTTGCGTCGATTAATTTAACTTTTTTGGACAGTTTTTGCATTGTGCGAATGTATTGAAATGGGTTTCAGTCCAAAATATGGAAGATTTCTTACGTTAAACCTCATTTCTCACCACATAACCTAGAAAAAGTATTATATTGCTGACCGGCCATGCGGTGGCTCAGTCTAGATGTATATTATCTAAGGTTTCCAAGGAAATCGCTTCCGTCACAATAAAAAAAAACCGCTGTCATGAAAATCTGTCATTTTCACCAGTATTTGACATTATGGTGTCAAAAAACGCTCTTTATGTCTAGACCGCCATTATTGTGTGACCATTCACCACTTTCTTAGGAAACCACAGCTTTACGGTCCATTCCAATTTTTTTCCAGACAAAATAAAATTCATCCATCATAGTTATTTGCAAAACAAATTAAACACATACCTTTGATTTCCAATCGAATGCGCAAAAAAAAAATCAGCCAATCTCTAATTGCTTCAAAGCCGGTTATTTTATTTATTTAAACACACTCAGCCCTCTGCTTGCGTATTGATGGTCCTCTCTCGAGAGCAATGCAAACTTAACAATACACAACAACCAACCCTTATTTTAGAAGACCCAAAGTATATTTTGCCTTGTCGTGGTGTTACTGCTAAGTTGGCACACGTCTCTTGAATAGATTTATATTCAATTTAACTTTTCGCTGCTAGGTTTCCATTGGTTACAATAAATAAGCCGGTGATAGGTCGGCTCGTTGTTACGGATGTTAAAAGGTGTTAGTTTGCGTCTGTGGATGCGTATATACGGCCCGGGCATTACTTTATGGGCACTTACATCCTGTTTTGGGTAGCATACATATTTATGTTCACTGATATACCTTTTTTAGAGTTCCGTACCAAAATGGTATAAAGGAACCCTTATGGTGCGACTCAGTCTGTCTGTCACAGCTGAATATCTCAAGAACTACTAATGATATCAACTTGAAACTTAGAATAGTTTTAGATGACGTTTGACCAACTATTTTGCAAATAAGAAAGAAATAAAAATATATTTTTTTTTGCAACAGGGACTGAAAGGGTGTCTTAAAGTTTCGAAGTGAGGCTACTAGGGGCATGTGGGTTATCATATGAAAGAGCGCTATTTATTTATTTTGCTTCTTTTTTAGGCTGCATAGTTTTCGACTTTTGATGAAAAATGTAAAAAAAATAGCGTCCCTCCCTCTTATCTCCGAAGTTTGCATAAAGAAAAATCTGAAATTATTTGTGATAGAAGTTTATGTAAAGATTACAGAAAAATAAAACGATGTCTCTAAGACACCGTTTCATTCGACAACTATCACGGTGCGCTGTTTGCATATTCTCAAACCTTTTTTATTTTTTTTAGACCCCTAGTTTCGACAAAAAAAAAAAAAAAACCGTTGTCCGAACCGTTACCCTTATCTCCGAAGTTTGCATAGAGAAAAATCTGAAATTATTTGTGATAGAAGTGTATGATGTCTTAGAGACATAGTTTCGTTTCGTTCGTTTTCGTTCGACGGAAAAAAATAAAAAAATGTTTGAGAATGTGCAAACAGCGCACCGCGACCGTTGTCCCTGAACTGTGTCGAAATTTTCACCTCATACTCATAGGTTGATTCGAGAGCTCGTGGCTAACAAACAATAAGTAATAACAGCATAGCACACTTTTTCAGAAATCGGAACGGAACCCTCGGTACGCGAGTTTGACTCGCTCGTGACCGGTTTTTTTTGTAGTCTGTACTTGATATAATGTACTTAAAGTACGCCATCTTACCTTTTTATGGTACTTAGGTAACGTAGGCGATGAAAGGTTTATATCGGGTGAATGTATCCATTACTCTGGAGCTAGGTAAACATTAGGACATAATCTATACTTATAATAAATCTGTAGAGAGGTCAATTCTGTACATGATATATATTTTCAAAATAACTATCAGGGGGTAATTAGTGATCGATACTGATGCCAAAAATGCAATCAGTAAAATTTTTGTCTGTCTGTCTGTCTGTCTGTCTGTCTGTCTGTCTGTCTGTATGTTCCTTATAGAAACAAAAACTACTCGACGGATTTTAACGAAACTTGGTACAATTATTCTTCATACTCCTGGGGAGGTTATAATATACTTTTTATCAGGCTACAATCAATAGGAGCAGAGCAGTGAAGGGAAATGTTGGGAAAACGGGAGAAGTTGTTCTATTTTGTAAGCTTCCGTCGCGTGTGCAGCCTTAATGGTTAAAGCTACATAGAAATCATTTATGACGGAAATGTTCTACATAAAATTATCTAAAAAATATCCCACAACAGCATATGTCTATCTTTTATGGTTGACTCACAATACCACGTGTAACTCCCGATAGCTTAGCAGTCCAATACATTAACTTAATAACATACAAGGAGTTACACGCTGACGGAGTCGCGGGCACAGCTATTAATAATAATATTCTGCGGTTCCTTATTGCGATATTTTTCAACAGTATTGTGGATTGACATATTATATTTCCCTACTAAAATACGAAATAATCTGTCTGTTACATCAAAACCACTGAACCGTGAAGAAGGACATATGGTACTTTTTTACGAAAAACGACGGAAACGCGGACGAAGTCGCGGGCAAAAGCTAGTATTTAAATAAAACGGATCATGGTCTGGCATAAAAAACAAAGTAATAACAGCCGCACGGGGCGATCGATCCGCACCCTAATTGCGTAACACATTATCAATCGGAGTTGTTTTCATTTTGACAGTTCAACAACATTCATTGCGTTATTTACGTTGCCGAGCAGAGAAATTTTTCGAACATATGAAGCAATGGATTAGCAATTTGTTTCAAAATGATTCAAACTCCGATTTTTTTTTTCTTTTTATAAAGTATCACGGGTAGTGATACTTTATTCACATTACAATCTAGCCTATTCGCTAATAAGTAATTTAAACATAACTTAAACTGCTAATTAACTATAACTCCGATTGATAATGTGTTACACAATTAGAGTGCTGGTTAAGTAACGCTTACCGTGGTTGGTCCGTGGATGGGTGGATCTTTACATGCCAAGATCCCTCCGTGTCTTGGAAAGTCGTTGGTCCCGGCTGCCATTCGAGGATCTTTGACAGTCGTTATGGGTCGTCAGAAGGCCGAAAGTCTGACAATCAGTCTTACCAAGGGGTATCGTATTACGCAGTAAGTAGCTTGATTCAGATAGGCAGTCGCTCCATGTAAAGTACTGCTATTCAGGTGCATCCGTTTAGACTGGTTCTTACTACCGAGAAATCCTTCCTTATTCCTTGTCTACATTTTATAGGGAACCTCTGTGCAAAATTTTATCTTTCTTAGTTCAAGGGTTTGGGCTGGGCGTTGATGAGTCAGTCAGTCAGGACTTCTCTTTTTATTTATATAGATGATGATGAAGTGTATTTTTCAAACATAAATCACCTCCTAGTACCGAATTCTGATAAAGTAAATTTTGAGGAAAAAGATACAAAAAAAAAATTTCTGAACCAATACAATGCTTGAATGAACCCTCTGGACAAAGAAAACCTACAAAACAAAACGGGAAACAACTTTGAATTGACCTCTAAACAATGCCAAATGTACATCAAAGGGAATCAATCTGAAATATTCTGATAAATTGTTCGTGTGTTTGTTGATGGGAATGTTACTACAATTGATTGCTGTGTAAAACTAAGCTTTGAGTCCTAGTGTAAAGACCGCAAAACCACGAATCGATTTTTATGTATTTAAAAGGCTCTGTGGCGATACTTATTGCTCATACGAATGTAATGTAAGTCTGAGTCTGTAATGTAAGTCTGAGCCCACGCACAATGGTCCACTTGAACGATTAGTGCACTTAGGTGCGGAAACCAAATCCTTTAACGTAGATAGAAGCCTGGGCCTATTATAATACCGATAAGCGACAGGTGAAAGGAGACCATATGATGCCTAGGTAAAAAAACCGGCCAAGTGCGAGTAGGACTCGCGCACGAAGGGTTCCGTAGTTAGGATGAAATTATCCCTAGAACAAACTTAACATTATAGTTGAAAAACATGTGCTCCCATACATTACAACAGTAAATGTAAGTTTGTCCTCACAATATTGAGAGATTTACCATGTTATTTTAAGACCACTAACTTTTTATAGGTTTTCTGGTAATTTACAGGTATTGAACTATTTTCTGTATTTTGTTCAACATTTTAAGCGCAGTGGTTTCGGAGATAAGGGGGGGAATGGTCAATTTTCATCTATTTTCTTAAATAACTTTAAAACGATTTAATTTAAAATTATAAAAAAAAATATAATATGTATTTGAGACCCTCATATTGATCGAAGCCCTCATAGAAAGCCCTTTCATTTGATATGTCACACGGTACAGTTGGCAAAACTTTTTTTTTTAATTTTCTTATTTGCAGGGGGCAAATAAGAAAATTAAAAAAAAAAGTTTGAAAAAAGTGACCCTCATATTCAAAATTAATTTATTTACTTTAGCCGTACCTACGTGTTTGAGTCACAGAAATCTATATGTGTACCAAATTTAAACTTAGTCGGTCCATTAGATTCGGAGCAAATTGGATGTGACAGACGGACAGACAGAGAGACAGACAGACAGACACACGAGTGATCCTATAAGGGTTCCGTTTTTTCCTTTTTGAGGTAAGGAACCCTAAAAAGTAATTCTATTTAATCTGTCAATCAGATAATAAAAAAAAATTAGACACGTATTTTTTACTTTAGGTAATAAATTAATAAAAATTTACTTTGATAAAACGTATTAAAGTTGGGGAGCGGGTGCTCGCTACGTCACAAATACGTATACAATCTACATAGGCTTGACGTCATGCCATATTTTAACTCCATTATCACCGTAATCTTTTGATTACGTAAAAAAAGAAAAAAAAACGTGTCCAATATTTTTTTAATAATCTACAAGAGGGACAATTAAAAATTTTTAGTCACTATCCCTAACTGTCAATTTTGCTTCAAATTTGCAAAAGTATTTTTCATAGTTTTTAGCGTTTTAATAAATAGCAGCTGTCGTGAAAATATGTCAAATTATGTAATTTTTAGGGTTCCATACTTCAAAAGGAAAAAACGAAACCCATAGCGTCAGTTCACACCGAGACGCGACGCACACACAAAATATAACTTCATTAACTACACAAAAAGATACACATTTAAATGCGTCTCGCGGCGCAGCGCGGCGCATTTAAATGTGTATCTTTACACATTCTCGTCATTTCTGTGTGTTATTGCGAAAAACATGTTTAAAATATTTTTTATAAATTTTATATAAATATATAATTTTATAATATATTATGATATTGATTCTTCTTTTGCCCAATATCTTGATCTCAATAATTCGAGATCAAGAAATTTCGCAAAAGATGGTGATCATCATCTGCCTAGCCATTTCCAAACTATGTTGGGGTCGGCTCCCAATCTAACCAGATGACCGACTCACATGACCTCCACAACCCAGTAACTGGGTAATACAATGCCTACCCCTTAGTAAGACGGAACCAACGGCTTAACGTGCTTTTCGAAGCACGGAGGAGTCTCGGTATGTAAAGATGGTCAACCATCCATGGACCAACCGCGGCAAGCTTAACCTAATCGATTGAAAAGTGCGGCTGTTTTACAATTACAACCCCTCAAAAATGGTGATATTGACAATAAGGAGTTAAAACTTTAAAATTTATTTGACTTTTAAATACAAGATAACACTATTTACACTAGGTACAATGCGTTTCAAATAAGAATAGGAACGTCAATGACCTCTATCTGTCAAATTCTTCATTCGTGATTCGTAAATAAATGTTAAGGCGCAGATTTCCTGAAAACGATCAAAAAGGTGGTTTTTAGGGTTCCGTACCTCAAAAGGAAAAAACGTATAGGATCACTCGTGTGTCTGTCTGTCTGTCCGTCTGTCACAGCCAATTTGCTCCGAATCTAATGGACCGATTAAGTTAAAATTTGGTACACATATGGATTTCTGTGACCCAAACACGTACAGCTAAAGTAAATATATGAATTTTGAATATGAGAGTCACTTTTAGGGGAAAATAAGAAAATTAAAAAAAAAAGTTTTGTAAACTGTACCGAGTGACATATCAAATGAAAGGGCTTACTATGAGGGTCTCAAATATATTTTTTTTATAATTTTAAAATTTATTGTTTTAAAGTTATTTAAGAAAATAGACGAAAATTGACCATTCCCCCCCCCTTATCTCCGAAACTACTGAGCCTAAAATTTTGAAAAAAATATAGAAATTAGTTCTATACCTGTAGATTACAGGAAAACCTATAGGAAGTCTGCGGTCTAAAAATAACATGGTAAATCTATATATATAAAAAAATCAAAGTCCTGACTGAGTCACTGACTAATATACCAACGCACAGCCCAAACCAATGGACCTAGAGACTTGAAATTTTGCACATAGATACCTTATATAGTGTAGGAAGTATTTTTGGAAATTCCATCCCTAAGGGGGTAATACAGGGGATGAAAGTTTTTATGAAAAATCCTATCCCTTGAGTTAATAGACTTGAAACTTAGCACGAATATTCATCTAAGTAAATTATAAAGTTTATCATTTTTAGTTTTCCTAAACTACCCCCTAAGGAGGGATTGGGGGTGTCAAATTTTGTATGGAGGAACTTTAACACGCGGTCCGATTAACTCAAAACTCAGTTTTTATACTTGAGACCAAAAATTAAGACTAACGTGTATTAGGGTTTTCCAAAAATCTACCCCTAAGGGGTGAAAAGTTAATTTTATAGCGGAGGATTTTATTGGGGGCTTGATTAACTCTAAAATTGGTGTAAATAATGTTTGAGTCAAGTTATGGAAACATGCCAGACGATTTTTGAAATTCTTTAGGTATCTGTGTTCGTGAAAACAGAGATACAGTTTGTATGAAAAATCTTATTAATTTGGTTAATGAACTTGAAACTTAGCACAAATACTTGCATAAGTAAGTAAAAATGTTTGTCATTATTAGTTTTTCAAAACTACGCCTCAAATGAGGTTTAGGGATGTTAAAGTTTGTATAGAAGAATTTTAAAGCGCAGTCCGATTAAAAAAATGGTACTTTGAGTCAACTTGGGAAACTTGCCAAACGAATTTTCACCGATTTTGACGGCATATAGCTGATGTTTTAAGGAGTAACTTAGGCTATTTTTATTTTAGAAAAATAATTAGGGTTCCGCGCAAGAAAATTAAAATCCATGAAATCAGACAATCACGTACCTACAGCCCAGTACAAACTTACTAAGCCTCCGCTGTCTATTACGTCTATAACAACAAATAATAAAAATAAAGCAAAGTTAAAAATTTAAGGGGTCGGTCCCCATACAATAAACTTTTCATTTTGAAAAATAAATAAAAATTTTAATCTAGCATGTGGGGTGTCATGTCATTATTTCATCACTGCTGCTCTCAAAACGGTGAAGGAAAACATCGTGAGGAAACCGGCATGTCCTAGAACCAAAAATTCGAAGACATGTGACATCTACCAGCCCGCACTGAGCCCGCGTGGTGGATTACGGCCCACTCCCTCTCACCGAGAGGAGGCCTGTGTCCCAGCAGTGGGAACATTATAGGCTGATTATGTGTTATGTGGGGTGTCATCGTCTAGAACTCATCGAGTAGAGTACAAACATATTTTTTTTATCTTTTAAAATTAAGAAATAGGGGGCCGTAAAAGTTGTACATTTTAGACCATTTTTGTACGAGTTCTAGCGCAACAATTCAACAAATTAGGAATTTGAAACTTCTTTATACCATGTAAGTACCATGAATACTGGATTTAATCAACAATACTGAAAACGGCGATTCATAAGGTATTTTGTTTAACATGGGTGATTTTCTGCAACTGCAAAAAATAACCTCGTAATTCACAGTATCATTATAAAATAAGTAAAAAGTTATATTTGCGATTGTTAAACATATAATATGGTACGGAACCCTTCGTGCGCGAGTTTGACTCGCACTTGACCGGTTTTTTAAAGCTGTGTATCTCATAAACCGTAAATAATTTTGACATGTAAAAAAAATATGATATTTTCAAGTCCTTTTCGCATACAGTGATGGAAGCCAAAACATAATTAAACATACTTTAATGCACCAAAAAAATCTTTAAACATACCTCCTAATAATCTTTAAAAGCTGTTTATCGCTTCATTAGCAATTATAATTATAATTAAAAATATACCATGAAATGTCAAATTCCAAACTGCATCCAGTGATGGATTATTTTTTATTAAATAGTTAATTTCTAATTTTATACGATTTTATTTGCACTTTTACGACATAATTCCGGTGCGCGTGAGAATCTTCTATCTCGCGCGTCAAACTAGACAGCCATAAAGCCATTTCACTTACACACCGAGCTAAACCAAGCTTGGAACCAGGGCCTTAACTAAAAAATATCTTGTTTTGCTCACCCTACCCAATTCAGTCGATTTGACAGCTATGACGTTACAACATGGCGCTGAGTCGATCCTATTCTTATTTGAAACGCACTGTAGGTACTAAAGTAAATGACTATAACTAACTAACTATACAAATAAATACAAAAACAAAAGGACACCTAGGCGTCGAAGTACTCGTACTTGACAATAATTATTTAATTGGTGATAGATATGACAGTTTACTGCAGTCATCCATGATTAGGTTTATAATTATCGCTTGAAATATCTATATTTCAAGCGAAACATTCTAGGAACAGCTTATTGCCACCCTCCTATTAGTTATAGTAATATACAGGGTGTTTCTTTTAAGGTGTCAAGCTAGTGCGAGCTGATAGCAGAGTACCATACCTATCGATTTCACCCCCATGAATATTCTACGATTTTTTGTAGTTTTCGAGTTATAATTTTTTTTCGATATTTTTCCTGATTCAACGAAATGATGGCTTTAAAAAATTATATCTTTTTTTTTGGGTCAACTTTGAACAAGAATGTACTAAATAGGGCTGAAATCGGTCGTTGAAAGGTGTTGGTGTATCTGAAATCTTGTGATTTTCAAAGTTCTATAATTTATTAGTATCTTTCAATATTTTTGTTAACCCTGATATTTACTATTCCTCTACGTTTAAGCAGAGCTCAGTTGATAATAAAAACATGAATTTTATACCTACTACTATCCTTAACCACTACCATTGATATGAAATGAGGCATCCAAAATAACTCGAAAACTACAAAAAATTGTAGAACATACATGGGGGTTAAATCGATAGGTATATATGGTACTCTGCTATCAGCTCCACTGGCTTGACACCTTAAAAGAAACAGCCTGTATAGGTAATCCCAACGTTTACACCCATTATACCGAATAATAACAATTACTAAAACAGTAGAATCTGTTCGAGCGATGTTGTGAACCAATTAAATTGATAGCGCTTTACTAAATTGTTATGTAACTAGAGTTGAAGTAATTGGGTTGTTAGTTAGTAAATTGTAAAATCCAATTATTTTTTGGGAACCAAAAAGTTTCGAGGTGGTTTCTTTTGATAGAAATAAACATTGATTCATTTAATACTTCCATAATAAATAAAAGTGCCGCTGGGCATGGCTCTAAAGCCAAATACTGGGAAAGGTAAAGAAAGATTGGATGCTTGCCTTTTAACCAACTTTGCAAATAAGAAAGATATAATATTTTTTTTTTTTGCAACAGGGACTGGAAGGGTGTCTTAAAAATTCGAAGTAGGGTACTAGGGCATGTGGGGGTAGCATATGAAAGAGCGCTGTTTGCAAATTCTTAAACATTTTTTTCCTTTTTTTTAGGCCGCATAGTTTTCGACTTTTGATGAAAAATGTAAAACAATACCGTTCGAAATTATGATGAACAAAAATCTGACTCTATGTGATAGAAGTTTATGTAAAGATTACAGGAAAAATAAAACGATGTCTCTAAGTAGCACAGTTTTCAGAAATCATCAACAAAAATTACATATAAATGATGGTACGGAACCCTCGGTGCGCGAGTGCGTCTCGCTTTTGACCGGTTATTTACCTTATGATATTGCCTCTTACAGAGAAAATAAACGAACATTTATTCATGTAGATAACAAAATATTTTATCGTAATTTCAGCCCATTGAGTTGGGTAAGGCGAACTTACAAACCAACCACGTTCTAAGTTCTGTATCACTTGACAACTTATAGAAAACTTACCTTGTGAACTCACAACAACAGTTGTGAACACAAGTGATTCCGATATCCTATCTATAGAATAAACAATTTCTTGACAACAACAACAAAAACAACAAAAAAACAAACAAGGATTAAACCAAGAAGACAAATTCCGGTTCTCAGACCACGAAAACGTCCACACTATCTACATGCTAATACCCCATATTCAAGCTCCAAATTCTCAACCAATTCTCCTCAACCTAAAATATTCAACGCAATTTGAATAAGATCTTTGTTCCAAAATTATCTACAATACGTAGATACTGTTATAGAACGCTAACTTCTCGTATGGTATACAACACGAGAGTCAAACTTCGACAGCCACAGCTGCTGCACCAAGATTCCGATGCTAATGAACTGAAGTTATACCATAAAAGCATATCAAGATATTTGCATTTTGAGTAGGTTTCTTCCGCGAGGTATGAGGAAGGCTCGCATCGGAAGTTATACTTTGAAGTGTGTCGTAAAATGTGACGGTAATATTATATCTATTTAATGTTAAAAAAATTACTGTCGACTTAAGAAGGTTATATATTAGGTCTTTACCTATGAAATTGCCGTTCTGCAGTACTGGCCATTTCAAATCAAAATAATTTTTGTTTGGCTAAGAATTCTAATTTCAAATTAATTTTATTTTAAAAACATGGATTTTTTTTTTCCAAAAGTAGTCATTTGTTTATAGATTAGTGTTACATTTTCATCGCATTTCAATCTTTTTCGTCATCATGGATACGTTAAAAATTCGAGTAATTATGGAATAGGAGTACCGTCGTGGCAGCAACGCGGCACAAGCGGCACGCAACATCTACGACACTTACGGAGCTAACACTACAAATCAACGCACCACCTGTTATTGGTTTGCTCGCTTCCGTTCTGGAAATTTCGACCTGAAAAATGAACCTCGCGGTCGTCCGAAGACTTTGGTCGACAATTACGAATTAAAGTCGATTGTGGAAGCTGATGATACACAATCTACGGCTGAATTAGCAGCAGCTTTCGACGTTAGCGTCAAAACAATATTGGTCCATTTGCGTGAAATTGGCAAGGTAAAAAAGCTTGACAAATGGGTGCCCCACGAACTCAATGATCGCCAGCGCGAAGTACGCGTCGAGACGTGCCTTGCACTGCTCAACAGACACACAAATGAAGGAATTTTGAACCGCATTGTTACCTGCGATGAAAAATGGATTCTGTTTGATAACCGCAAGCGCTCAGCAAGTTGGTTGGATCCTGGTTCAGCACCTAAACAATGCCCTAAACGAAAACTTACCCCTAGAAAAATGATGGTCACTGTTTGGTGGTCTAGCGCCGGTGTGATTCATCACAGCTTCTTACCAAACGGGGTGAGCATTACTGCAGATCTGTACTGTGAAGAACTGAACACAATGATGGAGAAGCTGGCACATCTCCAACCAGCATTGGTCAATCGCTCGTCTCCGCTGCTCCTGCACGACAACGCGCGACCTCATACTGCACAGCAGACGGTCTCCAAGTTGCAAGAACTGGGGTTGGAAGCTCTCCGTCATCCGCCCTACTCACCAGACCTTGCGCCTACAGACTACTACTTTTTCCAGAATTTGGATAACTTCTTGGCGGGAAAAAAATTCAATACCCGAGCGGCAGTATAAAATGCCTTTGAAGAATTTTTTGCCTCCCGACCAGCTGATTTATTTAAGAAGGGCATCAATAAACTGCCACTGCGTTGGCAAAGATGCATTGATTGCATGGGTGATTACTTCGATTAATACAAATAAAAAATACATGAAAAAAATTCGTTTCAATTTTTTCATACAAAACGGCTATTTCATAGGTAAAGACCTATTATAACCTTACATAACCGTTTGCTGTGCGACTCAAGCAAGGCAAGTTATACTTGCATGGTCCAAAATCGCATCATACTTTACCTGAACCTGCACTTTTTAACAAATATTTTGGGCTGCTCATAAGAGTGCATAGTTATTGCTCTGCACGCGTTGTCGACGGAAGAATAGACAAAACTACACACAGCCATGTCTAGACGCGTAGAATGCGTACAAATATTTCTAATACTGCCATTTTGTCTATTCTTCCGTCGACAAAACCCGTTTCTATGGCGGTCATGCTAAGCGTGCTGGGCTGAAATTAATGCGAAAATACAAAAAGTGCTGCGGCCCAATTCGGGAAAGGGCTTCGTCCTGCATTGGATTGCGATAACCTAAGTTTTTTGATCAAAAGTTCTGAAAAGGGACAGCACTTTGGAAACTTAACGCTTTTATTTATTTTTTGACATATTGGAGACCTCACCATTCTCTGCAAGCAGGGTTTACTTTTGTGTTCCAAAGAGGTAATAGGAAGTTAAATTGTCAGTCCAGGTTGTAAAACAGTCCTTTATGTCTCACTAGCTTTTGCCCGCGGCTTCGCCCGCGTGGATGTCGGAAAATATCCCATGGGAACGTTCATGTGGAAAACATAGGGCATATCCCTAACTTAAGAAATGCTGGGTTTCCCATACAAACTTTCATCCCTTTTATCACACCTTGTAGGATTATGTTTTAAGACAAAAAGTAGCCCATGTCCTTTCCCAGGATGCTATCTATAGCCTTGCCAAATTTTATCAACCCCTATTTTACCTACTTAGGGGATGATTTTTAAGAAACGCTGACCCGCATATTTCTTAATTTCTTACCAATAGCATAAATTTGTTATCCCTAACTTAAGAAATACTGGGTTCCCCTTACAAACTTTCATCCCCTATATCACCCCCTGCAGTATTATTTTTGAAAAAAATAGTGTCCTATGTCCTTTCCCAGGATGCTATATAAAGCCTTGCCAAATTTTGTCGAAAACCGTGCAGTTTTGTAAATTTTAAAATCAATCCCTATTTTACCCCCTTAGGGGATGATTTTTCAAAAACGCTAAACCGCATATTTCTTTATTTCCTATCAAAAGCATACATTTTAATTTTCACATCCCTAACTTAAGAAATACTGAGTCTCCCATACAAACTTTCATCCCCTATATCACCCCCTGTAAGATTATTTTTTAAGACCAAAAGTAGCCCGTGTCCTTCCCCAGGATGCTATATGAAGCCTTGCCAAATTTTATCGAAATCCGTGCAGTTTTGTAAATTTTAAAATCAACCCCGATTTTACCCCCTTAGGGGATGATTTTTCAAAAACGCTGAACCGCATATTTCTTTATTTCCTATCAAAAGCATACATTTTAATTTTCACATCCCTAACTTAAGAAATACTGAGTTTGCCATACAAACTTTCATCCCCTATATCACCCCCTGTAGGATTATTTTTTAAGACCAAAAGTAGCCTGTGTCCTTCCCCAGGATGCTATATAAAGCTTTGCCAAATTTTATTGAAATCCGTGCAGTTTTGTAAATTTTAAAATCCACCCCTAATTTTACCCCCTTAGGGGATGATTTTTCAAAAACGCTGAACCGCATAATTCTTAATTTCTTACCAATAGCATAAATTTGTTATCCCTAACTTAAGGAATACTGGGTTTCCCTTACAAACTTTCATCCCCTATATCACCCCCTGTAGTATTATTTTTGAAAAAAATAGTATCCTATGGCCTTCCCCAGGATGCTATATAAATCCTTGCCAAATTTTGTCGAAATCCATGCAGTTTTGTAAATTTTAAAATCAACCCCTATTTTACCCCCTTAGGGGATGATTTTTCAAAAACGCTGAACCGCATATTTCTTTATTTCCTATCAAAAGCATACATTTTAATTTTCACATCCCTAACTTAAGAAATACTGAGTTTCCCATACAAACTTTCATCCCCTATATCGCACCCTGTAGGATTATTTTTGAAAAAAAAAGTAGCCTATGTCCGTCCCCAGGATATCATCTATAGCCTTGCCAAATTTTATCGAAATCCGTTCAGTGGTTTAGGCGTGAAAAGGTAACAGACAGACAGACAGAGTTACTTTCGAATTTATAATATTAGTATGGATTACGGGTTGTTGTTACCCAAAAAGTTAGCGGTTTTGTATCCGTAATAATTTTTGCATTAGGGGAGGTTATAATGATCAGGTGAAAAATATAACGAGGAGTCATTTAATTTTTCGGCGGTTGGTATTTAGTGTGATAGACAATAAAACATGAACTATTAAAATTATTGGTTATTAAAATTTCATCCTACATACAAAAAATACTCAAGTAGTGTAATAAATGATTGGCTATTAAAAATGTTGGAACGGGCAGTTACATAAATAGTTCGGCAGTTCATGGGCTAGGTTGGAACCATAGATATAATAGCCGGAATCTCCTTCTTTCTTATATATAATATAGATATAAGAAAGAAGGAGATGTGCCCAGTATGTTAAAATGTATCGGAACCCTGTGTCTCCACTTTGTCCCTTTGTAACTTTCATGATTTTAAAGACAAATACGGTAAAATACTTGTACTTACATTATGGAAAGCAACGAAATGGAAAGTGATTCCATGGTTTACATAGTTTTTGTTTTGACTTTGGTTTTTACAAGAAAGAAGTAATTAGTCCGCATCATAGATAAAGCTAGGTACTTGAAGACTGCTTATCCCGTATTGTATGCTATTAAACTTACTGCCAGTTTTTAGTTAACGAGGTCCGGATAAGCTGAATCTATTTACGTTAGAGCTGAGTTTTTGTCCGAGTTTCCTTGAAACTTTACTTCTTTGCCTCAGGGAAAACAAAACAGGGACAAGAATAGCCTTGCAAACATACTTGGTATTTATCTTGTTGGTCGTTTCAACTTGTGGGATTTAAAGCAGCATTTAAAGTGGGAGAGGCTGGCATCCAGTTGCAGAAATGACCTTTAGTTTAATGGAAACTTTAAATTCATGCCATCCCTTATCCTTATATTATGTATCAAAAAGAAAGTGACAGCGTTAATTTAAAGTCCCCATTAAACTAAAGTTCGTTTCTGCAACTCACCGTCAATAATGTACACACAACAAAAAAGATCGGTTTGCATAGCACATCAACACAGTTGTTGGTGTGCGTACAGTCAACGGGTGTATTGCTCTACGCCTATTAGTGTTTGCTTCACAATATACAGGGTGTTCGGCGCATGGACCGACACAATTTTTTGGGGGATTGGGGGGGTCATTTGCTAGGTTTCACCTAAAGACCTCCATGTCCTAAGTGTGACGGTAATTGAGATATGTTTTTTTTGGTTCTTTCTTTGAATTACCCAAAATCTCGCCTTTGAATCGATATATATTTTTTGTTTATGGTTGTAAAAGAACAAAATAATTTTTATTATAGTCTACAATGTATTCTTATTCGAAATAAAATAAAAAAATATAATTACCGTAATAAGTCTTTTCTTAAAACACTCCATAACTGACTCTCTAACTAGTATTTTGACTACATTTGAATTGGTTTTCATAGCGTGTAGCATACCCTTAGAAAGGGTACAAGCTAAAAAACTTTTTGAGATAAAAATAAGGTCAAAATGGCTTTATTTAAAAAAAAAATTAATTTAAGAGTAGTAATTTTTCATACATTTAAACATTTTTAAGACTTTGGGAGCACATAAGTCATTGTTTATTGATCAATTACATCAAATAATAATTTATTTAGAATAAAAATACATTGCAGACTATTATAAAATTTATTTTGTTCTATTGCAACCATAAAAAAAAAATATATCGATTCAAAGGCGAGATTTTGAGTAATTCAAAGAAAGAACAAAAAAAAACATTTCTCAATTACCGTCACACTTAGGACATGGAGGTCTTTAGGTGAAACGTAGCAAATGACCCCTCCAATCCCCCAAAAAATTGTGTCGGTCCATGCGCCGAACACCCTGTATATGAAGCAAAGAATATGAAGCATAAATTTAACAACGTAACTATCTAGTCCCGTGGCATAGGTGCATAAGCATTCGGCTGGTAAATCAAATGTCTTAGGATCGAAGTTTTTTATGATGCAAAAAATTTACGTAAATTTTTTGCATCATTAAAAACTTTTTTTTTTCCATTTTGATGAATTTTATTTAAGTAATTTACCTGATAATAAAAACATTCGAAAAAAATATAAGGAAGTAAAAATTAAACAATTTGTAATAAGAAAACAACAATATTTATTGACTAGGTTTTTAAAATTATAATTAAAAATTGTAAAGTTTTGTGCATGACAAATATTCTAAGCCGGACAAAAAATCAACATTATTTTTAATATTTAGTGGGTAATTTATTTGTTAGTGATATGAATAAACATGTAAGTAAGCTAGATATTAAGATACAGTAGGTATCCTAAATTGTAGTCTCACTAACAATAACATCACTCACATAAAACAAATTTAATTACCCCCAGATATTTTAATTAATAGCTCATGCTAGCAACCATATTTTTTTAATTATAAGAAGAAGAATATTTTTTTTAGTATAGCGCTCACCATCTTGTCGCCATAATATTTTGCGACCGTCCTTGTCTTATCCGACTTAAAACATTTTTCATCGCTAGTTATAACTATAATTATTATTGCACCTAACGAAATCCAAATATTCTCTTGCGAAGCGTACCCGGTTTTGCATGTAAATATCTGACAGTAAAATTTTCTTGGCTGGCCTACGACATTTCACACCAGCTGCACGCAACTGGTTCCGTACAGTTTGTAATGTCACGTCATGTTTAGTCGCCATGGAACGAGTAGTGAGGAAGGGCTCAGCCATATTTATCACAGTGCCGCACATTGGTAAATCCAGCCTTTGGTCCAGGTCGGCGAGGATAAATCCTTCCCAAATCTGCATAACGATGGACCCACAATTGCACAGTTATTCTCTGTGAACAATAACAAAGTAATGTTACAATAAACAATAAATTAAACCTAAGTATTAAACTTCAAAACATAATACCTAATAACATTTTGTTACTCACCGATATCTTTAAACGCCTCGCAATTTTACCAATTGAAACGTTTTGTTCATGCAAAATTATTATCTAAGCTTTTAAAAGTGTAGTTATGTGATTCATAGTGATTCAAAAATTAAACACACGCTGAGTATAATGACTAAAAACGTAACGAAAGTCCGATGGTCAATAGCACTATGACCTCATATATACTCTATGATTATGACGATGAACGTAAACTACTTGCTTAGCATGATATGTCATTTTTAGAGGGTAGAAAATATAAAATGTGGCCAACATTATCGAACCCACTTGAGTAAAAATACTCGCGACTTTAATCATTATATTTTTGTCATTAAGGTTGAAAGTCTTATGAGTAACACGACTACTAAAAATAAAAAAGGCGAGGGTGGATTAATAAAAAAATATCGCGCATCAGAAACACCTAAAGTTAAGTTTCTACGGTTAATATGTAGCTAATTCCGTGATTCATTTTAACAGCTGCTTGTGATTGTGCGATATTGAACTTTACGAGAATATACGCTAAGGTTCAAATTCTTTAGAATCTTGCGTCTAGCATCACAACTAAGGTTAAATTTCAATGTTTCATGTTTAATAGGAGTTGAGTTGGTCTCATGGTCACCAAGTCAATTCGATAATCATCGTTGCCTGAGTTCAAAACCAGGAATAACCTAATTATAGGTTTTTGTTCACAATGTTTTGTTTTTAATTATTATCTTTTTTTTACTTTTCTTTAACGAACGAAGGCGGGAAATATCTTTATAAATTAGTTTGTATAGAAATGACACAAAATCATTGCAAGAAATGAAAATGTTTATTATTTAATTAAAATATACTTAAGTAATTAAGTTATAGTACGCTCTTAGTTCAAAATTAATATACCAACATTTTATAATATCATATTCAACTATAAACATTTTAAAAACGGCATGAAAAAAAAAGAAAAAAAAAAGAAAAAAGAAAATGAATTAATTTGTAAAATGTTTTAAAGATACATATTCTGTATTATGTAGTGAATCAACATGTTATTTAAATAGAAAAATGCATTTCCATTTATAATAATAACATTACCACAGAATCTGCAACATTTTAATGGTTTAGCATTCTTTCGCTATTTTTTTGTAAATTAAGGTGAAGTGTAAAAAATAATATAACACAAAAATTGTGGGTAGTGATATGCTATACAGTCAAAATAAGTTGGCTGAGAACACCGTGCTCATATCTCAAACGTTGTAAATTACTCATCTATGAACGGGATTGAATCATTAGCAATTCAACTAGGTAATATGTTTTAGGAAAATTATGATTAGAATACAAAAAGAGAATAATATAGCACCGAGATTTGAACTTAGGACATCTCGTTCACCATCCAGAAACGTTAGCCACTGTGCTAAATCTGTTACAATGAACAAGTGCGAAATATTCTAACTCATTCAATTATATACATTATTACTGCCTATCGGCGCTGCTGCTACATACGCACACTAATAAAAAACTGAGCTCGCTCGTATCTTATAGTTAACGTTTGTGTGCGCAACTATTCATGCCGATACAGCTATCCGTGTGTGGAATGTAAACCGAATTGATTTGCAGAGTGTACATTGGTTTGATTTGTCGCAAAGGATGAGATGAGCTGGCTTATATGCTGTGCGGATAAGTTCTATTCCCGTCGATAAATATTTGTGAGGCCTACACATAGGCTACGATAGATAGGATCTGTATGTATAAACTGTATAGCTAAGTCCCCAGTAACTAGCACTGTGGCCGAACTCAATGATCTCTTGTATTCTAATCCAACAAACGATCTGTTTGCGGATGAATGGACGGAGATTTTGTTGGCATGCCAGAAGTACTTCATCTAGTACGACATACGGAGTGAGAAGTATTCATGAAAGTATTCTTAATTTTTTATTGTGGTTACGTTTTGACCTGAATTTTATAATTTTATATTCCCTTTTCTACGTGTATGTGTCTCTGCCTCTAATTATTGTAATTGGTTTTTAAACGTGTTATTTAAAGTTAAATAAATAACTGTTAACGTTACAATCAACAGACATAAGTGAAATTGCTGTTATTGATAGACATAAACCACTGCAATTATATCAGACTATTCATTCAGACAAGAGATTACTGCGGCCCACAGATGACGGAATCACCGTACCGTATCACAGGCGGCTTTATTCATAAAATTCTGAGAGGCGAAAGTGCTTTGAGCGCACAACTTCTATCAAGGACGCCATTCAAAGTCGTCATTTTCTGTAGTAGTTCGAGAAAACGATGATACTCTTGGCTCTATGGAAAATGTTGACAATACCGCTTTAAGCGACTGCCCGCCGGGTTGTCTGTGTGTGTCTGTGTTGCTGCCCATCATATACTCAAACCTAGAGAAATGGACACCTTCATAGAACTGATGTTTGACTCCTACATCGACATTTGCCTAGCCTTTTCCCAACTATGTTGGGGTCGGCTTCCAGTCTAACTGGATGCAGCTGAATACCAGTGTTTTACATGGAGCGACTGCCTATTTGACTTCCTTAACCCAATTACTGGGTAATACAACACCCTTTAGTAAGACTAGTTCTCCGACCAGACCAGACCATCATAGCCTAGCTTTTTATCAACTATGTTGGTCTGGCCTTCCAGTCTAACAGGATGCAGCTGAATACCAGTATTTTACATGGAGCGACTGCCTATTTGACTTCCTTAACCCAATTACTGGGTAATACAACACCCTTTAGTAAGACTAGTTCTCCGACCAGACCAGACCATCATAGCCTAGCTTTTTATCAACTATGTTGGTCTGGCCTTCCAGTCTAACAGGATGCAGCTGAATACCAGTGTTTTACATGGAGCGACTGCCTATTTGACTTCCTTAACCCAATTACTGGGTAATACAACACCCTTTAGTAAGACTAGTTCTCCGACCAGACCAGACCATCATAGCCTAGCTTTTTATCAACTATGTTGGTCTGGCCTTCCAGTCTAACAGGATGCAGCTGAATACCAGTGTTTTACATGGAGCGACTGCCTATTTGACTTCCTTAACCCAATTACTGGGTAATACAACACCCTTTAGTAAGACTAGTTCTCCGACCAGACCAGACCATCATAGCCTAGCTTTTTATCAACTATGTTGGTCTGGCCTTCCAGTCTAACAGGATGCAGCTGAATAGCAGTATTTTACATGGAGCGACTACGGACTGGGTAATACGATACCCCTTGGTAAGACTGATTGTCAGACTTTCAGGCTTCTAACGACCCGTAACGACTGTCAAAGATCTACGAATGACAGCCGGAACCAATGGCTTAGCGTGCTTTCCGAGGCACGGACCAAGCGTAGCTTAACCTAATCGATTGACCCCTGCGGCTGTTAATACTTAGCCACAAGCCCCTCATCGATATCATGTTGTTTGACTCCTACATCTGGCATAATAAACATTGGCCATGACATCAAGCATTTCGGAAATCTTATTCCCACCCTATTAAAATTAGTTTAAAGTAACATTAGCGTTTTACTTTCAAAACAAGCACAAACATCTCGCACGACTGCAAAAGATTGTACAAATATTCCCCATTCGTTCGCGACTCAGCAAAAACATGGCGCCTTTAACTCTCAAGATAATTGGACGCTGTTTACGCAGAGCTAATTAATACATTATCATTAGAGAACAGCTTCTATCTGCTTTTAAGAAGGGGAACAATGATTGAGGACTTACTGATTGGAAGTTGTTTTGGAGAGGGAGACTTCGGTGTTCACTTGAGTTGGGTATAAGTCGTTTTTAAGTCAAGAGGGTTTTGGAGGGGTATTGACGCAGCTGAGTAATTGCTAAAAAGATGAAGAGATCTTAATTTTATGAAGGTGATAAAATAAAACAGTGTTTTTAATGTGTCTAACCTTGTGTTAGTGTTTTATGTAAGACTAGCAAATTTGCCCGGGGCTTCGCCCGCGTGGATGTCGAAAATTATTCTCAGGATTTTGTAATATTTATCTTGATTCAAAAGAGTATCCGCGGAGTTTCTTGGCTTGCCTGTTCTTCTCCATAGAAATTATTTACATTTTAGAATTGGCAACTAGCTTCAACTTTCTGACTAATTGACCGACTCTTTGACAGTTCAAAAGTGCCTGTAATTGGTTTAATTGAAGTAAATAACTACTTTGAGTTTGAGTTAAAAACTTTTGAGTTTATCCCACGGGAACGTACTATCGGGATAGAAATGTTCTCTGTCCTAATCCAGGTCATGGTCTACCCATGCGCCAAATTTCATCGAAATCCGTTCGGCCGTTTTAGCGTGAAAGCGTAACAAACAAACAAACTCACTTTCGCATTTATAATATTAGTTAGGATGATATCTATCAATTGTATAAGGTAACGTAGTTTGCCTGATTTAATTCTTTAAAAAATTAAAAGAAAATATCTTTTTGGTATTCTTTTGGGAGAAAATTGAGATAGGCTTTATTTGATCCAAACGCCTGAGGCGCAAGTATAGACTTTATCTTTAAAGCTGCCTGTGGCGTACTATAAAATTGAAGGGCAAATATCTGGCACCGTCTAAACAACACGTACAATATTGTTACACGATACAGGCAAATTAGCTGCTGTTCAAAACCGGTGTAGGTGTAAATAGCACATACAATAAAATTGCACGTACAATAAAATCACACGTACAATAAAATCGCATGCAATTCTGGCATGTAAATGTTCTATCATTCAAACATGAGCGAACGAAACAAGAAGTTAAATACGTGTAAAGTCTCTTACAGACAGAGGCGATATCGCGAGCGATATTGCGATATTATTGCGTCGCAACACCGCTACGCGACACGTCGCGACGCGATATCGCCTCTGTCTGTAAGAGCCTTAATACTTGATTCAATTGTACAAGGACGTGCACTCTGTGTTTATTTACTTGCATGCAATAACCACCTTGATTTTATTCCCTCCGTATAAGTCGCATACGATTTTGTTGAATTGAAAAACTTGCATTCAATTATTGTATGCCATTTTATGGAACCGCACGTGTGTAAAAACTTGCATGTGTTATATTTGATAATTATTTTTATAATTTTTAGCACTATATTTTTAAGTATTAAGTAAAATTGAGATTACCTTGATTCCAGAAGTTGGTTCGGTTGTGATTTAAACCATAACATCATTGTAAAACCACCTTTAGATAAAACTGTTTGTTGGATAATGACATCTGTCACATTTACGAAGCTTGGAACTAATGTAGAAGTATCTAATTTGACTAGTTATTGTGTTTATAAAATATACCACTTTTAACTTGTTGACTTGTAAAAATCTTATGGATGTTATTACTATAAATAATTATGTAATATTTAATAGTACTTGGACTATATTTTAGAATTTATATTGTTATTTTAATATAATAGGCGGTTTCAAACGATTAGTACAATACTGTCAGTTGTTTGATGGAAAGAGTTGGTAGTAGGATATAAAAAGGACTGTAATGACATTCTGGGGGAAATTGCTCGGTGGACGTTCAAGTGGTTAGTGCTAGTGCCGTTGTGGTGTGAAATAGACCTACCTACCAGGTGTCACGTAAGTTACGTAATTTGATATTATACCTTAAATATTGTTACTATGTCTAATTGAACCATGTTATTTTAGTAGCTATTGTTATTATGTTGCTATTATTCTGAGTTCTCTTGGACCATTGTCCAAGAGGTAGAATATTATCTGTTTGAGATAACTATAATTTATAGAAATATAAGAAATAAGAAATGTGTTGATAAAAATACTTAAACACTGTTTCCGTGGAGTTTCTTGTTCGTTCTTCTCCACGAAGACCTAGTTTTGCGAACGGACAATAGCTTTCTCGTTAAAGATGAATAATTATTGACAAGCTTGATTGAAGAAATATAAATATCTAGTCTTGTCTTTCTGTGCTTTTAATTATGAAATCCTTCCCTTACACACCATATTCATAGAACACAGTAAAACACAGTAAACAATAATACTTTAATACACAGTAAATAAAATAACTAATAACCATCCTGACATTCAAGGATTGCTATTTGAGTAGTATCTAGGTATATATATATACACTTATAGATACTTATAGTTATATATATTATCAAATTTAACATCAGAAGTGGGATAGTGCCGTCCTACATAACAGGTTTCTAATGAATTTTATTTTGCTATTTTCATGATCAACGTTGGAGCAATCTGTGTTCTGCTGGAAGTTGGCAAACGGCGGCAGCGGCGGTGGCAGCGGCGTGGTGTAACGGCGGGTCATTGATTCACCCCGCCCCCCCACAATACCGATGACAACGTGCTGCCAACTGAGAGCCTGGACTGCGGAGCTGCAAGTTGCTGTGACACCTTCGAAAACCATTCCAAGAATTCAATGGAGCAGCAGTACCTACGAATTATCTGAAATCGGTAACGCCTCTAGAGGCTCTGCTTTATTATTATTTTGAAATTTGAGACTATCTACAGCTGATGTGTGTCAATTTTGCTGTTATTTTTAACGGACCTAAAGAGCAGGTTTTGTTTAAGTACCTACTTAAAGTAAGATGGAAGCTTAGCTTATAAAATCAATAATGAAAATGTGGTTACTATAATTAGTTACCTACTACATTATAATTAATTCTAGTTCTCACAAAGAGGACTGAGAATAAGATACAAATTTTCAGACAGGATTAAGATTTAACAATAAAAATGCAATGGTTAACAAAATTGAACTTGGCAATTCCAAATGTTATGCTTTGTTGCTTATTTAAAATTATATTACAAAGTGATATTTTATCTGTAGTAAAATTGGTTTGTGAGCATTTGATTTCAAAGAGATAATAATGAAATAATTGTTGTATGTCGTATTTGATTTGAATTTCCCGGACTCACAAAGGTGAGGCTTGAGAGGTTGGATCATTACGATGTAAAAGAGACTGATAACGATGAAACTTGGCATGGGTTGACATGAGACTCTAGCTCACGGTAGTTGGGGCTGAGAGTTGTATGGTCGAAAATAAAAATGCAAGTGTTCACGGGAACCTAATTTAAAATTGCTAATATTATTGCTCTGTTGTTCACAAATTAATTAAAGAGTACCTATGGATAAAAACCAGTTTTTCACTTTCAAAGTGCTTAATGATTATGCTGCAGTTCTTTATACTGATATGGGTTATAATTATAACCTTTTACTACAAAGTAAAGTACTTTGTGCCAACACAATGACCATGTTAACATTTGGAATAATTTAACAGAAAATATAATAAGGTGATCGATACACTTTGCAATGATATTGTCAGGTTGACCGAGCGATTTATTGTTTTGATTATTTTTCACACTATTGTTTCTGTATAATGATAATCATCTTGTACTTTGAGAACAAAGTATATGTCAGTATGGCCGTATTACATAATTATAATTGGCTGACTATGACTATGACTGTAGTTAAGACTATGCCTGTGGCTCTGCCTGTGGCTATGACTGTGCCTGTGGCTTTGCCTGTGGCTATGACTATGACTATAACTGTGACTAGTGGCTGTGCCTGTGGCTGTGCCTGTGGCTTTGCCTGTGGCTGTGCCTGTGGCTGTGCCAGTAATAAAATAAAAGATATAAAAAGAAAGTAAATAGTTTTATTTACCTAAAAACCTAGTGGCTGTGCCTGTGGCTGTGCAGAGCTGTGCCTGTGGCTGTGCCAGTAATAAAATAAAAGATATAAAAAGAAAGTAAATAGTTTTATTTACCTATGACTGTGCCTGTGGCTGTGCCGGGTGGCTGTGCCTGTGGCTATGACTGTGCCTGTGGCTGTGCCGGGTGGCTGTGACTCTGACTGTGCCTGTGGCTGTGCCGGGTGGCTGTGCCTGTGGCTGTGACTGTGCCTGTGGCTGTGCCGGGTGGCTGTGCCTGTGGCTGTGACTATGACTATGGCTGTGCCTGGTGGCTGTGCCAATAACAAAAAAAAAAAAAAAAAAAAGTTTTTGTACTTCGAGAACAAAGTACATATCAGAATGGCCGTGTTATATTTGATAATTATTTTTATAATTTTTAGCACTATATTTTTAAGTATTAAGTAAAATTGAGATTACCTTGATTCCAGAAGTTGGTTCGGTTGTGATTTAAACCATAACATCATTGTAAAACCACCTTTAGATAAAACTGTTTGTTGGATAATGACATCTGTCACATTTACGAAGCTTGGAACTAATGTAGAAGTATCTAATTTGACTAGTTATTGTGTTTATAAAATATACCACTTTTAACTTGTTGACTTGTAAAAATCTTATGGATGTTATTACTATAAATAATTATGTAATATTTAATAGTACTTGGACTATATTTTAGAATTTATATTGTTATTTTAATATAATAGGCGGTTTCAAACGATTAGTACAATACTGTCAGTTGTTTGATGGAAAGAGTTGGTAGTAGGATATAAAAAGGACTGTAATGACATTCTGGGGGAAATTTCTCGGTGGACGTTCAAGTGGTTAGTGCTAGTGCCGTTGTGGTGTGAAATAGACCTACCTACCAGGTGTCACGTAAGTTACGTAATTTGATATTATACCTTAAATATTGTTACTATGTCTAATTGAACCATGTTATTTTAGTAGCTATTGTTATTATGTTGCTATTATTCTGAGTTCTCTTGGACCATTGTCCAAGAGGTAGAATATTATCTGTTTGAGATAACTATAATTTATAGAAATATAAGAAATAAGAAATGTGTTGATAAAAATACTTAAACACTGTTTCCGTGGAGTTTCTTGTTCGTTCTTCTCCACGAAGACCTAGTTTTGCGAACGGACAATAGCTTTCTCGTTAAAGATGAATAATTATTGACAAGCTTGATTGAAGAAATATAAATATCTAGTCTTGTCTTTCTGTGCTTTTAATTATGAAATCCTTCCCTTACACACCATATTCATAGAACACAGTAAAACACAGTAAACAATAATACTTTAATACACAGTAAATAAAATAACTAATAACCATCCTGACATTCAAGGATTGCTATTTGAGTAGTATCTAGGTATATATATATACACTTATAGATACTTATAGTTATATATATTATCAAATTTAACACATGCAATTCTGGAACGGCAATAAAATTGACTGTGCTTTTTTGTGATTACTGCTCTTGAACGTTCCAGAAACTTTTATCGTGTAAACGGAGCTTAAGACTGAATTCACATAATGAAAAAAAAAAGCCAATACCGTTAAAGAAAGAAAAAGAAAAGAAAATCAATTCCTCCTAACAGTCCTTAGTAACACATAAAGGAAAAGCTTCATTTAGGCCCGAAACGACAGTTCCCTATTTACTTTGCGAAGGAAACGCCTGCTACATACTCCTTTATATAGCCTATTGTTATTAAAGGCGGCGTACCTAAAGATCTATTAAGAGTTGGTTGTTAAAACGAAGCAGATAACTCCTTAATTGCTACGAAACCAAATTCTTATCGCGTTGAATCTTTGTAAAAAAGTTATTTGAGATAATGGCTTGAATGGCTTTGTAAAAGGTTTGAGACAGGGCCGTGATAAGACCTGAAGTTTTCTGTATCTTTTGATCAGCTTCAGCATAAGTTGGTGGGAGGTTTTGACTGATGAATTAGAAGATATGGTGTGGCTGTGCATTTTTTAACCGACTTCCAAAAGAAGGATGTTATCAATTCGACTGTTTTTTTTTACGGGTGTGTATGTTACGCGATGTCTCCGCCAATTGTTGACCAATTTTGAAAATTATTTGTTTGTATTGTTAAAATAAATAATAAATAAAAATCTTTATTTTCAAAACTTTGAGTACAAGTTAACTTAAATACTACATCACGAGTGAGAGTTAGGAATGTCATAATGGATAGCGGAGCAAAACCCAGTTCCGTGCTAGGAATTAACCTGTGTTACGGACACTAGGGCCGCTCCATCATCTCACTAAAAACATTACCTCAAACGTCCGCAGTAAGAAAATTCTTGAATTGCTGGATTCCCAATTTAGGCATGCCTGTATATAGGGAATCCAAATAAAATTAGGTACTAAAATACAAAAGTGTGGATGTGCCACATTCACGACGTGCAATGGACACACCATTGCACGTCGTGAATGTGGCTGTGGTTTGTATGTGCTATGTGTGAGAGAGTGAGTGCTGGTGAGGGAGTGATAATATGAGTGTATTTGTGTTATGTTATGATGACGCATGATGATTAATAAAAATAGGCTATTATTAAAGGTAAGGGGCAAACGGGGCGTTTTTATGTTTTATTTTATTAAATATGTATTAAGAATAAATTACAGTTACTTAGCGATTTGTTTCTTTAAATTTTATTCGTGATGATTAAGGAGGTTCTCAGTATCTGTGTAATTTAGTTTTAGAAGCCAAGATTTTAATTTCTTTTTGACTCCATTTTTCTTAAAGGAATTCTGTTAATCTTATTGTACAGGAAACAGCTAATAACTTTGTAATGCCGTTTAGCCACTGTCGTTCTGTTTGAAAGGTAAGTCAGAATCTGATGAGGGGATCTCATGGAAATCGAGGGAAACCCTCAAATTTTATATGCAGGCCTAAAGCGGTTTGCGTATTTTTTATTGTAATTCGTGCATTTGCTCTCGGAAAGCACCATTTGGTGAAGTGGAATTGATTATGAAGACCACGGATGGCCATCGGAACTACTAAATTATACCTTAGCCTTACCTTATTTTACCTTTTCACGGGTTACAATTCAATTACTAAAATGGTTGCTAAATAATTTATGCTCATCACAATGCATACATGACTTCACCATCAGCTCCAGTTCTCCTGGTTCTCACTAGGAGAACTCAATAATTAACGTCCCAGCATCGGAAAAAGCAATATGAGCAGTTGACATTAGGCTATTGTAACTTAAATAAATTACAAACTGACTCAGTAAAAAGTGAAAAATAAAAAACTGTTTTACAAAAAAATACAACCAGTTTTCAAAAAAAAAAAAAACTACAAACAAAGTGAAAAATAACTTTTATTTCGGAAGTCGGTGCCAAAAAACCAAAATACAGATCCAAAGACATTGACTTAGTTATTTTTCACTTTGTAGTGTTTTTTTTGGAAGTCGGTCGGTTGTATTTTTTTGTAAAAAAGTTTTTTTTTTCCATGTTGTTGTCTTATTAGGCCCGTAACTTGAATGGAATTTTTATTTTAAATGAAACCCTTGTGTCAATTTTAATTTAAACAGCCGTTTAAGCTGCTTTATTTGTTTATAAGGGAAATCAATAAAGTTACCTCGAATGCCGACACTTAAGAGAATATATCGAAGCGTGGTTTAGCTCGGTGTGTAAGTGAAATGGCGTTATGGCTATCTAGTTTGAGGCGCGAGATAGAAGACTCACGCGCACCGGAAATTAAAAGAGCTTCGTTTAAATGTAGATTATGACAAAATGCTATACTTACTCATATTAATTTTTTGCTTAGTAAGTTCTTAACATATTTAAATACCCTCGATTTAAAGCAAATTTTAACGCACAATAAGGAATTGATTACGAATAATCTTATAAAACAGAAAATAGACGGTGCTACTTTGGAATTATTTCGGTCAAAAATATTACAAGTAATCGTGTTTCGGTTTTATTACAGCAGTAGAAAATATAGTCAAATGACATAATATATGGAAAATCTAAATGATTTCACCATAATTAATATACATTTGGTTTTAGAGGAATTTTAAAAACACAAAATTATCGAAGCATTCCATCATGGATGCCTCTGAATGTCGCACTCGTGTAATCGTTTGACCACCACATGAAATATTGCTCCAGTATTCCCCCTCCCTCTCCCCTAGTTTCTCTTCTTTTTTCTTTCGTATTCTCTCCATCTCCTTTTTAATCCATCCAAAGGTTGTCTTTTAAAAATCGCTTTTAGCGATAAGACCGCCCATTGTGTGTAAAATTTCTTTTTTTTTGGGTGGGAAATCAGCAAATGTCTTCTCCCGCTCTGGGTGAAGCGGAACGACGTGTCAGACTTTTACTGACTAAAACTCATCCGTGTTCCTTCAGGCAGGCGTCGGCCTTATCGGACCTTACCGGACGGCGAGCTACCCACAAGCCCGCACCTACGGTGGCCGGGAATCGGCTATGAATTCCCAACGCCCAGGGCGTCTCCTACGGTGACTATAGAGGCGTGAGGGCGCAAAAGTTGCCTCTCCTTCACGTGTTCCGCCTCCTCCTTTGCAAGCATTACTGCTTCGCAGAACGAAGTGATGGGTTCCCATGTGTGGTACGGAGCGAGAGGCTCCGTACCAGAGCCTGGACCAGGTTCGGATTGCCTCCGCGAAGACATGGCGGTGCTCCGCCCAAGCCGGGCAGACCTCTACCGTATATATCTGTAACTCCTACAGTGTACATAGTAAAGAGTATTACTGCAACCTGCAAATTATAAAAAGAAATCTTTAAACAAAAAATATACAGCAAACTTCACACTTAACTTTTTACGTGTCAGTCTAAAATATCCCTGTAGTACCTTAGAATATTTTGACTCAAGAAATATATTTGTACGCACCCTATTTTCTACCTAACTTAGACTGCCACAAAATAGGTCTACAGATCACCTCATTGTGCCCTAGTCTGGAGAGTTATGAAGCCATGTATAAACTACGAAAGATCACATATTTCTGTGGCACGCTGGAGATAAACGAGGACATATTTTTGGCGTGGCTGAGCATAAATTTGAAGAACTTATAAGGTGTGTAACATGAAATAAATAAGCATGATGTATTATGTGTGCTTATCTTGGTGTCTTGAGGTGATAGAACAGTGCGCGGTTTCGAAACTTGACAAAGCGAAATAGATTCTAGTGTATAATAAAAATAATATTACGTTGATAGGAAAATTGCTTGAAGGAAAGACCAAAGAAACGAGGGATAAAAGATGTGTGAAAGATGATATGGATAGAAAGGAGGTGACTACCGAGATGACGACTATTAGAGAAGTATGGAGAAAAGGGACGTGTTGCGCCGACCCCAAATAGATTGGGATAAGGGCAGATGGATGATGATGGTGGAGGGAAACGTCATCCATAAATCTAATTTTATAAATCACCAGTTGCATTCAGTAAGCATGTCTGGCGATCAAATCCCTTCTTTGTTAGACAAAGAAGTGGCTTTAAGAGCCTGAAAAAACTTTGATTTTGAGTAGAATTTCCATCACACTAACATTTTATAGGCGAAAGTTTCTGAGTTACTTGCTGTTGTGTTACTTCTTCACGCTCAAACGGCTAAACGGATTTGGATGTTTGGTATGTAGATAGCTTATACCCTGGATTAACACATAGGCTACTTTTTAACCCGGTCTACGTGGGTGAAACCGCGGGGCGCAGCTAGTACTATATAATTGAGACCAGTCAATCTGCCTAGCCTTTTCCCAACTATGTTGGGGTCGGCTTCTAGTCTAACCGGATGCAGCTGAATACCAATATTTTACATGGAGCGACTGCCTATCTGACCTCCACAACCCAGTAACTGGGTAATACGATACCTCTTGGTAAGACTGGTTGTCCGACTTTCGGGCTGCTGACGACCCGTAACGACTGTCAAAGATCCACGAATGACAGCCGGGACCAACGGCTTAACGTGCTTTCCGAGGCACGGAGGAGTCTCGGTGTGTAAAGATGGTCACCCATCTACGGACCAACCCCAGCAAGCGTAGCTTAACCTGTTGGATCGACCCGTGCGGCTGTTATTACTTAGCCACGAGCTCCTCTAATAATTAAGACCAGTATTAACTGTAAAAACAAATAAAGAAATACCATTGAAGAAAGTTTCAAATGATATTTCTATTCTATCCAAGATAAAGTCTTTGTTCAAAACCACATGTTATCATATCTACCAAACTAGTTACCTAACTTAGAAAACCAAACAGCAGAGCAGAGGAGCAATTTTATACCAATCTTTCCTCTATATAAAATTTCCACAGTATCCCGGTACAGTGAGCCAGTTGTTTCGGTTTCACCGGCTCGTGACCGGAGCGGTAATGCCCACAATATCCTACTGTTTATGTGAGCGCCGATCAGTCAAGGTGCCAAGACTATCCTTTGGGGAATGTTGCGACTAGTACTTTTGAAGAGGAGTTTGAAATGAGTGAAGATGTTTGTTATTTAGTTTGACGAACTATAGTTTTGGGAGTTTCGAAACTGTTTTCGGTGATTTATGGTCGAAACTATTTTGAAACTTTTTATTCTGGTTGTTTGAACCCAAGGGTCACTTAAAGGTGATAATATTAGGTCGGGGAAAAGTTCCTTCGTATTTTATTATATAAATTCAAGACACTTATATATTGGTTCTAATATAATGTGCCATTGTACTGATCCTGCGTTAAGACCCTAAACGTTACAATTTTTTTTTGTGGCTTGTGTAGCATTTTTCCCTTTTTAGGGTTCCGTACCAAAATGGTAAAAAAGGAACCCTTATGGTGTGACTCAGTCTGTCTGTCTGTCTGTCTGTCTGTCTGTCTGTCACAGCTGGATATCTCAAGAACTACTAATGCTATCAACTTAAAATTTAGAATAATTTTAGATGACGTTGACTCAACTATTTTGCAAATAAGAAAGAAATAATTTTTTTTTTTTTGCAACTGGGACTGAAAGGGGGCCTTAAAAATTTAAAGTGGGGCTACTAGGGCATGTGGGGTATCATAAGAATGAACGCTGTTTGCACATTCTCAAACTATTTTTTATTTTTTTCAGGCCGCATAGTTTTCGACTTTTGATGTAAAATGTAAAAAAAATACCGTTAAAAAAATCTGAAATTATTCTATGTGATAGAAGTTTATGTAAAGATTACAGAAAAATAAAACGATGTCTGTAAGTAGCACACTTTTTCAGAAATCGGAACGGAACCCTCGGTGCGCGAGTCCGACTAGCTCTTGACCGGTTTTTTTGTTATTTGTAAAAAAAAATTTCAAAATGTATCGAAGCCAGAGATTTTACTACAAATTCATATTTTTGAAAATAAGAAAAAACTTTTTCCTCGACCGACTTTACCCACTGTGATATTGTTTTATACAACTGTCAAAGAATGACCTTTACCTACCGACAATTAGTCAATTTGACAAACAATTAATTTCTCTGACTTTACATTATTTAGTTACTTCATTTTTAGGGTTCCGTACCCAAAGGGACCCTATTAGTAAGACTCCGCTGTCCGTCCGTCTGTCTGTCTGCCTGTCACCAGGCTGTAACTCATGAACCGTGATACTTAGATAGTTGAAATTTTCACAGATGATATATGTCTGTTGCCGCTATAACAACAAATACTAAAAAACTGAATAAAATAAATATTTAAGGGGGCTCTCATACAACAAACGTGATTTTTTGCTCGTTTTTGCTCGATATTGATAATGGCAACAGATAGACGCTTGAAATATTCACAGAATATTTAGATGAATATTCACTTTAAAAATAAATAATTAAATTAAAATAAAACAAATATTTAAGGGACGCTCCATACAAAAAACGTGATTTTTTTGTCGTTTGTATAGATAATGGTACGGACGGAACCCTTCGTGCGTGTTATAGCCTCGTTAGTGTGAGTGCAAAGTGTACCTAGGTATGTGTGCTGTGTTGTAGGGATGTGCAGAGACGGACACTCACTCTCGTTCTAACCTTAGGCTAGATAGCTACATACATGTAACCTTTTATAAAAATAAAGTCTAAAAAGTAATATATAACTTTAAATTCAATCACCGATTGCCCCTAAAATCATAATTTGCGCGAGTCCGACTCACACTTGGCCGTTTTTTTTTTTGTTATTTTATTTTTCGTTACGCATTCTATCTTTTGAATATTATTATTTTCAATTTCACTCACTGTCCACAATTTTCGCGACTGTTACTAAGAACAAAAACTTTCGCAATATGAGTAAATATTTCTGAGTATATTTACTCGTGAACATCTACTTAAGTGCCTATTACTGATGGAAACGTCTATACAATTCCCTTTAGGTCTTGATTGGGCTATGTATCAAGTGTACTAAAGTGCCTAATACCGTCTTCGAGAGAGCCTAAGCCTAATACCGTGTTCTTGTACACGTCATTCAATGTCGATATGACAGACAGCTAAAATACCTTTTGTGACTTGTAAGATAATATACCTAGAGGTAGGTTTTTTTGGTCGGTTTTTAGGGTTCCGTAGTCAACAAGGAACCCGTTTCGCTATGTCCGTACGTCTGTCCGTCCGCAGCTTAGCTCAGATACTGTTAGTACTAGAAACTTGGCATGGATATACATATTCATCACGCCGACAGAGTGGTAAAATAAAATCATGAAAAAAAAGTAGAGATGTTTTTTTTTTCTCGTCTACCCAATGGTGTGGGGTGTTGTTGGATGGGTCTTTCAAAAATTTTGCTGAGTTGTGAAAACAATTTTTCGATTTTGGTATCCGTTTCTGAAATTTTAAGCTGTATAGTGCTAGTTAGGGTTCCGTACCAAAATGGTAAAAAACCGGCCAAGTGCGAGACGGACTCGCACACAAAGGGTTCCGTACCATATTATATGTTTAACAATCGCAAAGATAACTTTGTATTTCGTAATGATATTGTGAATTACAACTTCATTTTTTGCAGTTGTAGAAAATCGCCCATATTTAAACAAAATACCTTACGAATCGCCGTTTTTAGTATTTCTTGATTAAGTACAGTATAAGGTACATTATTTATAATAGAGCTCGTACAAAAATGGTATAAAATTAACAACTTTTACGGCCCCCTATTTCTTAATTTTAGAAGATAAAAAAAAAAAAATATCTTTGTACTCTACTCGACGAGTTCTACACAATAACATCCCCACACACAGGTTATTTTTTTTTTTTCAAAATGAAAACTTTTCTGTATGGGAAAAAAAAAGTAAAGTTAAAATTAAAGGGGGCAGCCCCTTTAATTTTAACTTACACGGATGGGCGGACGGACAGCGGAGGCTTAGTAAGTTTGTACGCACAGTATTGAGATACTAGCTAGACTGCCCGTGGCTTTGCCCGGCGAGGATGTCTGATTTCATGGGTTTTAATTTTCTTATTATTGTTTACTTTTCATCAAAAGTATAAAATACTGAATACTGAGTTTCAAGTTAATCGGACTGCGTTTTAAAAATCTTCCATACAAACTTTAACATCCCTAAACACCCTTTGAGGGGTAGTTTTGAAAAACTAATAATGACAAACTTTATTACTTACATAAGCAAGTATTTGTACTAAGTTTCAAGTTCATTAACCGAAACAATAAGATTTTTCACATAAATTGTATCCCCGTTTTTACCCCCACAGGGGTAGAATTTCAAAAATCGTCTGGGATGTTTCCATAACTTGGGTCAAACATTATTTACACCAATTTTCGAGTTAATCAATCCCCAATAAAATCCTCCGCTGTAAAATTTGCTACCCCTTTTCACCCCTTAGGGGTAGATTTTTGGAAAACCCTGATACTCGTTAGTTAGTCTCTATTTTTGGTCTCAAGTACAAAAACTGAGTTTTGAGTAAATCGGACCGCGTGTTAAAATTCCTCCAAACAAACTTTGACATCCACCAATCCCGTCTTCTGGGCTCGCGGGTTGTTCGAAAGAGATACCGTGGCCCTGCCATAGGCAACTGAAGAAACACGGGTGGGTTTTAGTCAGTAAAAGTATGACACGCCCTTCCGCTCCACCCAGAGCGGGAGAAGTCATTTGATGATTTCCCTTCCACAAAAAAAGGGGGTAGTTTAGGAAAACTAAAAATGATTAATTTTATAATTAACTTAGATGAATATTCGTGCTAAGTTTCAAGTCTAATAACTCAAGAAATAAGATTTTTCATACAAACTTTCATCCCCTAATTTATTCCCTTAGGGATGGAATTTTCGAAAATTCTTCCTTAATGGATGTTTACACTATATAAGGTATCTATGTGCAAAATTTCATGTCTCTAGGTCCAGTGGTTTGGACTGTGCGTTGATTATAATCAGTCAATGAGTCAGTCAGGACTTTGAATTTTTTATACAGGGTGTCCCGTAAATAATGGATCAAACGTAACGGGTAGGTAGCTTACCTAATTTCCAACAACTAATTTGAATATTTAAAAAAAAACCGTTACAGTAACCAGGATATTAATTTTTTTTCGAATTTTACGATTTTGTCTTCCAGAATTAAGCTTTTTTAATGCTGTCGCTGCAAATGATGACATTTTTAGGTATGATTTTTATTTAACATTTTTGAATAGCTTACTAATGTTATAAGATACCATTTTTTTGAATACCGTTTTATTTGCCTTAGAAAAAAAATCTTGAGTTGAAAAGTTTTTTCTTTACGATGTTAGGACCAAAATTGAAAAAATTCTCCTGTAAAAAAAATGTATGACACCGAAGACCACCATTATTTTAAAAACTTGTACATTTAATAAGGTTTGCAAATTGGTATAAAACTTACGTCTAGTCCTTATCGTTACAAAGATATTGCTATGAATGTGATGAAGAAGACAGAAAATAAATTAAATTGGTACTATTCCATTTTTCCTTTTCGTAATGGCTTATGCTTGAATGCTTGTAATCGAAGCAGGTAGTTAAGCGGATAGCATAATTCCGACCCGATGACGTCATCTGTCCGGAATTTGGGACCGCTACCTGTGGCGGAGTTGCACCTCAGTCAGTGTGAAAGGGATAGATAGCGCCGCTTTTTGGTAAATCGGTTAAATCGGTATGAAGTTGCGCAGGTTCTTTTGTTCTTTCCTGCGCCCTTCACTCGTACAGGCTTCATTGTTGCTTGATTTTATTAGTTTAGTTGTAACTAGTCTCTCTTCGAGTTGCTACGTCAGACAACTTTCGCTCCCGGTCAGTGGCTCGGTGTTTTCTTCTGTAAAATTTGACTTGTGCTGTGTTTTTGGACTTTGCTTTGCCTATCGATTTGGAACTCTTTGCGTATTGGACAAACGACTTGGCGATCCTACGGACTCCGAAAACATTCGTTTGTGTGTGCTTGTACGTGTGTGCAGTAGCGCTGAAACCTTATTCAGCCCAATGCCTCGTTATGAGTACACGCCACGGCAGTACGCCGAAATGCATTTTATCTACGGAGAGGCAAGAGGTAATGCCAGGGCGGCTGCAAGATTGTACCGTGAAAGATACCCGAACCTGGTTCGTTATCCCGATTATCGCGTCTTTATTAGAGTGCATAACGCGCTTCTTGAGGGAAGAATTCTTGGCACCGGAGTTGGTGGTACCCGTGAAGGACGACCGCGACAAGTTAATGACGAAGTCATTCTTCGAGAAATCGAGGAAGATCCGTCAGTCTCCGTTCGCGTCATAGCGCGACGCGTAGGAATTTCTAGATCGACGGTGCATCGAGTGCTACAACGGTGCCGATTGCACCCATATCACGTGCAACGTGTTCAAACGCTGACGTCGCGTGATTACCAGCCAAGAATAGAATTTTGCCAAAGGATGCTTAGAATGATTCGGGCGGACCCGCAGTTTTTTAACAAGATTTTATGGAGTGACGAGTCTTCATGCCGCCGAGATGGATATTTAAATTTGCATAATTTGCACAGTTGGCAGCTGATAAACCCACATTTGATGCGAGAGGACAGGAGCCAACATCAATTTAAAATAAATTTATGGGCGGGAATAATCAATGGGCAAATAATAGGGCCCTTTGAACTACCAGCTACTCTAAACGCCGAATATTATCTCCATTTTTTAAGGAATGAGTTGCCAAGGTTATTAGAAAACGTTCCAGAAGACGTACGGCAAGCAATGTGGTTGCAAAATGATGGGTGCCCCGCTCACTATGCGACGGCAGTAAGGGCGCACCTTGATGAAAGTTATCCGGACAGATGGATCGGCCGATTAGGACCAATTTTGTGGCCTCCGCGATCTCCGGATTTAAATCCCCTAGATTTTTTTTACTGGGGATGTTTAAAAGACAGGGTCTACAAGAATCCAATAACGTCGGAAGAAGAATTACGACAGCGCATCCAATCTGCTGCATCAGAAATAAACCAAAGCCGTTTTGTCCGTCGGATAAGAGCTTCCTTTATTAGGAGATGCAGACTTTGCATTCTTGTAGAGGGAAGGCAATTCGAACATTTATTGTAAAAACCAAATAAAACGATTTATTTGAACTAACTGTTTTTTTTAGTACGGCCTCCTAATTCTTTTCATACGCCTCAATAATTCAATGAACATTGCCTCTGAAATACTACAGTTACACATTTTAAAGAAAAAGTTTAAATGTACACACTTTTTTATTTTTTTTATTAACGTTGATTTGGAGCACCTCTCAGATTCATAGCAATTATCTTTGTAACGACAAGGACTAGAATGTACAACTTCATACCAATTTACCAAAAATACAAAAGCGGCGCTATCTATCCCCTTCACGCTGACTGAGGTGCAACTCCGCCACAGGTAGCGGTCCCAAATTCCGGACAGATGACGTCATCGGGTCGGAATATGCTAGCCGCTTAACTACCTGCTTCGATTACAAGCATTCAAGCATAAGCCATTACGAAAATGAAAAAATGGAATAGTACCAATTTAATTTATTTTCTGTCTTCATCACATTCATAGCAATATCTTTGTAACGATAAAGACTAGACGTAAGTTTTATACCAATTTGCAAACCTTATTAAATGTACAAGTTTTTAAAATAATGGTGGTTTTCGGTGTCATACATTTTTTTTACAGGAGAATTTTTTCAATTTTGGTCCTAACATCGTAAAGAAAAAACTTTTCAACTCAAGATTTTTTTTCTAAGGCAAATAAAACGGTATTCAAAAAAATGGTATCTTATAACATTAGTAAGCTATTCAGAAATGTTAAATAAAAATCATACCTAAAAATGTCATCATTTGCAGCGACAGCATTAAAAAAGCTTAATTCTGGAAGACAAAATCGTAAAATTCGAAAAAAAATTAATATCCTGGTTACTGTAACGGTTTTTTTTTTTTAATATTCAAATTAGTTGTTGGAAATTAGGTAAGCTACCTAGCCGTTACGTTTGATCCATTATTTACGGGACACCCTGTATATAGATTTACAAGACCACAAACTTCTGATAGGTTTTCCTGTAATCTATAGGTCAAGAACTATATTCTGTATTTTTTTCAACATTTTAGGCTCATTAGTTTCGGAGATAAGGGGGGGGGGAATGGTCAATTTTCGTCTATTTTCTTAAATAACTTCAAAACTATTTATTTTAAAATTATAAAAAAAATATATTTGAGACCCTCATAGTAAGACCTTTCATTTGATATGTCACACGGTACAGTTTGCAAAACTTTTTTTTTAATTGTACTTATTTTCCCCCAAAATCCCACCCCCATATTCAAAATTCATTTATTTACGTTACATGTCCGTGTTTGGGTTACCAAAATACATATGTGTACCGAGTTTCAACTTAATCGGTTCATTAGATTCGGAGCAAATTGGCTGTGACAGACGGACAGACGGACAGACAGACAGACAGACACACGAGTGATCCTATAAGGGTTCCGTTTTTTCCTTTTGAGGTACGGAACCCTAAAAAAGGAATATTATGGTGTGACTCAGTCTGTCTGTCTGTCTGTCTGTCACAGCTGGATATCTCAAGAACTACTAATGCTATCAACTTGAAATTTGTAACAGTTTTAGATGACGTTTATTCAACTACTTTGCGAATAAAAAATAAATAAAAATATATGTATTTTTTTTTGCAACAGGGACTGAAAGGGGGTTTTAAAAATTCAAAGTGGGGCTACTAGGGCATGTGGGGTATCATATAAAAGAGCGCTGTTTGCACATTCTCAAACATTTTTTTATTTTTTTTTATGCCGCACAGTGTTCGACTTTTGATGAAAAATGTAAAAAAAAATACCGTTCCCGTTCCGAAGTTTGCAAAGAAAAAATCAGAAATTATTCTATGTGATAGAAGTTTATGTAAAGATTACAGGAAAAATAAAACGATGTCTCTAAATAGCACACTTTTTCATAAATCGGAACGGTACCCTCGGTGCGCGAGTCCGACTCGCTCTTGACCGGTTTTTTTTGTTAGAGTCAAGTGTCTGTCCCTGTCAGCTAAACAGTTAGATTTAGATAGTTGAAAAAATTCACGGTAGTAGTATAACGAAGTTAAAAGGAAAACTATCACAGCTAAGTAGGCTTTTTAAATTTACGAGTAGTCAACCAACTTACATTTGCAGTTAGAATGTATGGGAGACCATGTTTTTCAACTACAGTGTTAAGATTGTTCTTGGGATAAATTCATCCCAACTACGGAACCCGTCATTTTGCGTGGTCCGACACGCACTTGGCCGGTTTTCTTAGTTTATTTATATTGCTTGCTAAGCTGTGGTTCTTATCGAAACTTAACACATTAGGCCAGCATTTATTTCTAAGGGCATTTTTTTTTCTTTTCTTGTTTCACAAATAAATTATTCTTATTCTTATTCTTAAGGGTATGAAGGTATGCAGATATCACGACTGTAAAGGTACCTACACTTATCTACACTATACACATATTCACTGTTAGCGCCAAATAATTAGCATTATTTTAGGTACAATAACCAAACGGTTAGTGCAATGGTATCATGGTGCAGGGTCTCATCCCCGCTCTGGAGGTCCTTTGTTAAGTTAGTAATTTAAATTTAATTTCCATTCCAATTTGTAACATTTGTTTATTTAATTTTTAATAATATTAAATTTTTAATAATATTTAATTTTTAATAATATTTAATTTTTAAGATTGACATTAATTGGAATTAACTTTAATATTCTTTAAATTTAGTTTACAATTTTAATTTATTTATTTAATTATGTAATTTTATTGATTTATTTAATTTATAATAACATTGAACTAATTTTTAAAAATTTTTAATTTAGTTTTTACAATTTGATTTTAGATAAGTACAGGACCCCTACTTCAATATTTTTGTTTAAATGTTTGTGGCCTTTTGTATGTTTGTCATAGTACTATCGTTGGTTACTAACATAGTTGTCTAAGTATACCTACTAACATAAATATGGATCTCTGTGTCTGAACTAAATAAATAAATAAATAAATAAATGGTATGAATTGGACCAGCGGTCTTCGAGTATTCGGGGACAGACGGACTGAGGACCTCCTCCTTTTTCGAAGTCGGTTAAAAAGAAGAGTATGCACTTACACAGTTGATTAAGTACAACAGTGGTCGAGTGCTGCAGAAGACATTTTAGCTTTAAGTTAAATCTAAATTGAATTTCAAAATTGAACCAACAAGCGTAGTTGTAATAAAAAAACAACTTTTTTTATTCGTATTGCGACTCGTGGAATCATCGTGGACGAATAAAGATATTGTCGGAGGTGGTATTATTATAAGAGTTTAATTATGAAGAGAAACCCAAGTGGAGCATTCAGGAAACAGTGTCGAACTCATGTTAAGGTGCTCCATCACCGGGAGCGTTCGCCTTTAAGAGGATATATCGAAGCGTGGCTTTTGGCGTTAGCTCAGTGTGTAGGTGAAATGGCGTTATGGCTGTCTAGTTTGACGCGCGAGATAGAAGACTCTCACGTGCACCGGAATTTAAATGCATTTCGGTTAAATGTTAATAAGGAACTGTTTACGTATTATCATATAAAACAAAAAATAGACGGTGCTACTTTGGAAGTTTTTTCTATTGAAAAAATTTGAAGTAATCATATTTCGGTGTTAGTACAGCAGTAAACAATATAGTCAAATAACACTTATAGAAAATTCAAATGATTTAACCACTCACATTTGATTTAGGAATAGGAATTTTAAAAACACAAAATTATCGATGTATCCATAGACTTATAAAAAAAGATGGACTCCGCGCTGCGCATATCGAAAGTGAAGCACAGTAAGTATGGCCGAGTCCGTTTGTACAAACACGTCTCGCGCACACATTTATATCATAGTATGCCGACCGGCCGCCATTACGTGACACGAGCGACGGCGTCTTTGCAGGTACTCAAATCACGCACACATAGATCGGTACGGTGCTTCACTTTCGATATGCGTGGCGCGGAGTCCATCTTTTTTTATAAGTCTATGGATGTATCCCCTTTTTTTTTTTTTTTTTTTTTGAGGGTGGGTAATCATCAAATAACTTCTCTCGCTCTGGGTGGAGCGGAACGGCGTGTCAGACTTTTACTGACTAAAACCCACCCGTGTTCCTTCAGTTTCCTATGCCAGTGCCGCGGTATCTTCTTCAAACAACCCGCGACCCCAGCGGCATCGATGTATCCCCTGAATGTACAATCCAAGATTCGATTTTGAGCATTACTATTATTATCATTACCTCGGTTCACCTCACCCACTGACGGAATGCTCGAATCGGGGGTCTACTCCCCAAGTCCGTTCGTCCGTCCGTCAATCCGTCCGTCTGACATAACGATCCATCAAAACAAGTGTAATAGTGACATTTTTCGGACGGGCAAAAACACATCGGGAGTAGGGACAACAGACTGTCAAATCGTGTTTTCATTCATACTTCGTTCGGGGCTCGAACCAATCATCCATCCGTAGGTGATACGGAGTAAGAAACGCCCGTAACAAGGCCGAAAGTACGGGCTTCGTGCTTAGGTATTAGTCCCTCAGAGCTGTTACATCGTGACGAATACTTTTAGATACCTGTCAAAGCGAAAACGTCTTGATGAAGAAACTTACAGACTACACTGAACAATTTGTTTTTAATGGTACGACTAGTATCTAGATATAATACGGGTATTGCAAAGCCAACTCAAATAAGAGGTCAAAATTAATTGACCCAACTAATCCTTATCATTATTTGATAAGCCACATTGGTGTAGTGGTCGCAAGTGCTACTGCTGAGCATGAGCTCCTTCATAGCTGGGTTCGATTCCAACGTCGGGCAAAGTGTTATTCGGTTTTAAAGTCCGACTTCGGTTTCGGGACTTCGGTTTTTCTATCAGGAATTTCTCAGTAGCAGCCCGGAGTCTGGATTTGTACCAAAATAAGTCATAAGTAAGTCATAAGTAATTTATTTCTTAACAATATACATTGTGTAGAAAGTGTAAAATATAATCAAAACCATAATAATAATAATTTAGGTATTTCTATTAATCAATACTGCCAGTCGCAATTGAGAAAATGCAGGTCTTTTGTTGGTCTGTGAACTTAAACCTGCATTCTTTAAGCAGCTTATGATTTTAAACTGAAGATCACTCCTAAACGAGTAGTTTTAATAATTTGGATAAAATATATGTTAAATTAGAGCATTTTTTAAGGTTCCTTACCTCAAAAGGAAAAACGGAGCCCTTATAGGATCACTTCGTTGTCTGTCTGTCTGTCAGTCCGTCTAGACCCTTTTTCTCAGAAACGCGTGAAAGTATAAATTTAAATTAATATCAAATACGTAGGTCTGTAGTCCCCTGGAGTTCTAAAAAAATCAAGCTTCTACCTCGACGCAATAAAAAATGCGCTCATTTATTCGACTTATTTTGATACTCGCAAGTAAATACAAAACTATCGGTTACAGGAAGTACCCGATACCGTTGTCCTAAAATCATGAAATTAAGCAAGCAATTAAGCAAGGTCTTACAGCACAAGGAAAAAGCTCAAAAATTGTTAATTTGTAATTTTATCATTTTTTTTTTGTTAAGTAATTACTATGTTAAGTTTGTTTTTGGAATAAATTCTTTTCAATTACGGAACCCTTCATTGTGCGTGATCTGACACGCAGGCCGCGGGCACTTATCTGCGTCTTAAGATGCCGTATCCACAACAATACAGCATCCACAGTATTAGATTGCGCCCGCGAGCGGCGAGTTGCTTCACATAATTAGATTGCACTCCGCCACACCGCGGAAGGAAGGTGTAAAGAAAATTACATAATTTATTTTATTTCAACGCAGTTTTATAAATAAAGTGCAATGATTTAATAAAGAGGACGACAAAAGTTAAAGTTTTATGACTATTGTTGAAGAAGTAATTAAGATAAAGGAGAAATAGTGGCCCTCTTTGAAAATTGAGAATTTTGCACGCTGTTTTCTGAAATACCTATTACAATTACTAGCTTTTGCTCGCAGCTTTGCCCGCGTGGAGTTCGAAAATAATCCCATGGAAACGTATTAATGCGCACGCCAGTAACGCTCCCAACCGGCATGATTTTTTCCGACATCTTCAACAATCATCGTCATATTTCAGACAATTTACAAAAAAACCTTATAAAATTATACACATAAACCTTCCTCATGAATCACTTCGTTCATTGGTGAACCGTATGAAAATCTGTTCAGTAGTTTTGAGATCATCGCGAACACAACTACATACTATTCAGAATAATATACGCAAAATATTGAAATGCTATAAAAACTTATTGAACACTTTTTAAATAACTAAACCTCTATTAACTTTTAGCGCTTCTAATGATGCACACTTTTTTAACACGCTTTTATTAGCTTCACCTGTATGTTTGTATGTAACGGAATCTTTGAACTCGATTTTTACACACTTTAAATGGTCAGATTAATTCGAAATTTTGCGCACTTATCAGAGCCCGGTGACAATACAATAATTTAAATAAAAATAATAAAATATACTTAAAATATATATAATACCTACATAAATATAGTAATTATAGAATAAATTTTATTTGGGAAATTCAACTCTAAAAAATTGAAAAATACATTATAGTTTAAAAAAACTAAAAAGCAGTTTTAATACCATTAAACTGAACTAAAAAGAAAAAATAAAAAAAGCGTGGGGTGCTTTGTAGGTACGACATTCTTACACTAAATCTGTAATTCGAAAGCACCGCACGCTTTTTTTTTTAATTTTTACTTTTTAGTTCAGTTTAATGGTACCTATTAAAGCGTGTTTTTTAGTTTTTTTAAACTATAATATTTTTAAATAATTTAGCCTCTATTTAATTTTCTCACCTTTTCTCGCAGTGGGTCGCAGTAACTAAACTAGGGTTCGACTGCCTTTATTTATCAGCGAATTAAAGACAACATTTTCTTTTACCTAATTAATATGAATTTTCTCAATTTGACTATTGATACAATATTAATTACATTGCAATGACAACTAAAAAGAAAAGAGAAAATAAAAGTTTAATGATTTTTTTTCGCTTTTTCTAATAAGTTAGGATATGTTATTTTAATAAACCGACCGGTACAGAAAATTACAATAGATTTAATTTCCTTAAAAGTCCACAAGAAATCCATCTCCAATTTACAGCCAAGCGTTTGTAAAACCAGTAATTCTTTTCATTTCGTTAAAAGTGTTTCGTCATTTTGTTACGAGCTTACTGGACGAAATTTAATAAATTCCCCTTCTTTGACGATGAAGAAATAAATGACATTTAATGACATTAATAATGTACATTGAAAAAGAGAGTGATGACATTGAGATTTATTTTTTGTACGTAATGAGTTTTCTGAGGCGAGGTAGGAGAAATTAAGGTGCACTGAAAGAAATAAGCAGAAAACATTGATCTGAACTGCTTTAAACAGTTCTTTATGAGCCTAGCGTTCAAAACAGTATTTTTTACTGATTCGAAAACAGTTAAAGTTCGAGGCAAAATGTTTAACGTTTTAAGTAGCTAAATATAATTAATTAATTTATTAATTGATAGCGGTGAAACATGATCTTACAATAGTTGAGAGGTTGGATTGGCGTAGCTCTGCGGAGGATATTTGGCTATCTTTAATCCTTAAAAGGTCAAAACCACAGGTTAGTTACAATTTGCATATATGTGCACTTTACCTATGCAAAGAAAATCTAGGTAATTCTTATAGTATTCAGTTGCGTAATTTCACAGATAGTCTCAACAACTTAATTCTGACTCATCCACTTGACAAGTTTTTGCTGGTGGGTGATTTTAATTTCGGTAACGACGTCGAGTGGTGTAATGGGGACATAGTTGCCAATGGTGAGTTAATCCCGCAAAATATTTCTTCTCAGCATGTGATTCATTTCTTCGATACAATACAAACGTTCAACATGTCACAGTATAATGGTGAGCGGAACATGAACTGTAGATTGCTTGATCTTGTATTCTGTAATGATACTGTGACTGTATCGGGATGTACGGACCCACTTGCTTTGCCTATTGATTTACACCATAAGCCTTTAATTATTGAGACAAAATTTATTGAAATTCAAAAACTTGTCGACAAACCTAAGCAACATTATATCTTCTCGAAGGGCAATTATGATGCTATTAAATCTGAACTGGATTTAATTAACTGGCCTCAGTTGTTACAGTCAACGAGCTTGGATGATGCCGTCACAATTTTTTATAGTAAACTGTATGAGCTGAGGGATAGACACATTCCTTTAAAATCGGTAAAACAGTCCTCTTATCCTCCTTGGTATACCCCGGCACTAATTAAAATTATTAGAGAAAAACATAAGTATCATAAGAAATATAAACGATACAGTAACTTATCTGATTATCACTCATTTTCATTACTGCGTACCAGAGTTTTTGAACTGGAAAAAACTTGTTATGATAATTATATGACAAACATTGAGGCTTCTATTGTAAAAAATCCTAAATCTTTCTGGACGTTCGTAAAGAGTAAGCGGAGGGCTGGTTCGTTTCCTAATGAGATGTTCTACCGTGAGACCTCTGTGAATACAGGACAGGATATTAGCAATCTCTTTGCTACCTATTTCCAGTCCACCTTTTCAGAACCTGAATCTACGGCTGATGATGATCGTGCTTCTAGCGAACAATGTAGTAATACTGCAATGTCTGTCAGCACAGTTGACATAAACGACTCACGTATATTGAAACTGCTGAAATCTTTAGACCTGAGTAAATCAGGTGGACCAGACTTAATACCTCCTACGTTTATAGTTGCTTGTGCTGATAGTCTTGTGGAACCCATTTCTATCCTATTCAAGCGCTCTCTTTCCGAGGGTAAAGTTCCGAAGATTTGGAAGTCTGCTTTCGTTACTCCCGTCTTTAAAAAGGGCGACAAGGCTAATATTGAAAACTATCGCCCCATATCAAAAATTTGCCTTTTTTCTAAAATTCTTGAACGTATCGTTTATACCGATGTCTACGCGGCTTTCAAGTCAATTCTTGGTGAGGAACAGCACGGTTTTGTTAGGAACCGCTCGACCACGTCTAACTTACTTCTGTCACAAGAGTTTATCACAAATGGCATGGCACAGCGACAAGTTGACGTAATTTATACCGATTATAGTAAATGTTTCGACCGAATTGATCATTGCATGCTGCTGAAGAAGCTGTTTCTCGCCGGAATACATGGTGACCTGTACCGGTGGTTCTCCTCCTATATAGAGAACAGAACACAGGCAGTCGTGCTTCAGGGCTACACCTCTGGTTGGAGTTCTGTCCCTTCAGGCGTACCTCAAGGCTCCATTTTGGGTCCTCTGTTATTTATACTGTTCATTGCGGATATCAAACAATGTTTTCGTCATTCATATATTTTACTGTATGCGGATGATATGAAGATTCATAAAGTTGTGCGTGACATGTCTGATGCATGTCAGTTGCAAGACGACCTGCATAGGTTTGAAACATATTGCATCCGTAACAAACTCCAATTAAATGTCTCTAAATGCTACCTCCTAACATTCTCACGTTGTAATTCTTTGATCAATTTTAGTTACACCATAAACAATCAGCTCATTAGCAGGTTAAATAGCATTAGAGATTTAGGAGTAATCATAGACAGCAAGCTTCTATTTGATCAACATGTAAATAGCATAGTTGCAAAGGCATCCAAAGCTCTAGGATTTATACTACGCACTACAGCCTGTTTCCGATCTCTTAAACCGGTTAAGATTTTGTATTGTTCTTTCGTGCGCAGCCATTTAGAATACGCGTCTCAGGTTTGGAACCCGCAGTATGCGACTTATAAGTCCCGTATTGAGGGCGTCCAAAGAAAATTTCTACGCTATCTGGATTACAGGGCTCAGCAATACTCAGTTGACTATGAACACCGCTGCAAACGGTACCACTTCCTTCCTCTGGAGATGAGACGCTATATCGGGGACATGAGTCTACTTTTGGGTATCGCGAATGGCCACATTGACTGTCCGGAACTCGTGGCTAATTTGTCATTACGTACGAATCTGATGGGATTACGTCAACGGCCAATGTTAAATGTACCTTTCGCGTTGACTAATTATAGGCGAAATGTTTTTTCAATTAGAAGTGCTCTTAGTTTCAATAGACTTCCTAGGGATCTTAATGTCGACTTGTTCTGCACCAGTGTGGCGACCTTAAGACGGCTGTTGGCACAGTCTTTTTTCAATGATAATTAACTTTACTTATCTATTATTATCTTATATAATTATAATAACTTATATGTATTTTCTTTTTATCGACTTTTTCCATGGCTATATGTGGAGGCTTGTTATTAGCTATTTTTTAAATATTATATTATTCTTTATTGGTTTGTTAGTCTGTAAGCCTTCTTTAAAATAAATAAATAAAATAAATAAATAAATAAATTTTAATACAATTTTTATTCATTCAGATATATCGTACAAACCATTGAAATTTACTTATTTCTATAATTAAACGTTACTGTTTTGTCTTTTATTGTTTTACAAACATTTCTTTTTACTGTCTAGAGTCGTAAGTCTTAATGAAATCACACTTTAATGTGGTATAGTAAGAATTTTTTTTTTCAGTATGCATACTTTGTGTAATGTAATATAAATGGTTTGTTGTAGTACCAAAAGTGTCAGTGACATTTGGAATATAAGGGTCATGGGGCCTACTCCCTAAGTCCGTCCGTTCATCCGTCCGTCCGTTTATCAGTCCGTCTGACTTAACGATCCTTCAAAACAAGTGTAAAAGTAAAAATTTTCGGACGGACAAAAACACATCGGGAGTAGGGACAACTGTCGTATCGTGTTGCCATTCATACTTCGTTCGGGCCCCGAACCAATCATACGTCCGTAGGTGATACGGCGTAGGAAACGCCCGAAACGAAGGCCGAAACTACGGACTTCGTGATTAGGGAGTAGACCCCCCGTTTCCACTAAACGGAAAAACGTCGCGGACCGGAGCACTTTTTAAATTTCACTGAATAAGTAACTATATCACTGTTGACTTTGTATAAAATTCAACGCAGACATCAAGCGTAAGTACCTATACAACGCTTGATATCTGACCTTTAAGGTGAAATTTATTTGACTTTTTACAGTTGAATAATAAAACCTGTTATTGAAGGAGGTGGCAGTGGACAGGCAGACATTGCTCGCAAAACAGATGGCCAATGGGGTCAAAAGGTTACCTTGCGTAGACCGCAGGTATTCGAGAAGCACAGAACTATACCCTAATTGCGTAACACATTATCAATCGGAGTTTGAATCATTTTGAAAAAATTGCTAATTCATTGCTTCATATGTTCGAAAGATTTGTCCGCTCGACAACGTAAATAACGCAATGAATGTTGTTGAACTGTCAAAATGAAACCAACTCCGATTGATAATGTGTTACGCAATTAGGGTGCCGGTCGACGTGGCGGTGCTTGGGGGGGGGGGGTGGGGGCTATGTCGAGCTGTGGACGTCTTTCGGCTGAAATTAATCATGACGATTCGAGAAAAATAGAGGAGCTCTCGGCTAAGTGATAACACCCGCACGGGTCCATCCACCAGGTTTAGATATGCTTGTCGGGGTTGGTGCTCTTTCATAATATGACACCCCACATGCCCTAGTAGCCCCACTATGAATTTTTAAGACCCCTTTCAGTCCCTGTTGCAAAAAAAAACATATATATTTTTAATTATTTTTTATTTGCAAAATAGTTGAGCAAATGTGATCTAAAACTGTTCCAAATTTCAAGTTGATAGCATTAGTAGTTCTTGAGATATCCAGCTGTGACAGACAAACGGAGACTCACACCATAAGGGTTCCTTTTTACCATTTTGGTACGGAACCCTAAAAACCAATAACAATTTGCCCGACCCGCAAATTGAACCCAGGCCCATGAGGTCCTGGAGCATGAGCTAAGCATAACGAGGCAGTCAGATACTAAACTTCTTTAACAATAAATAACGACTTTAAACTCCAACAAAAGCAAGTCCAAGCACTGTGTTTTAAACTAACTGAACAAATTATATTTTCATTAAGTTTGTGAAAGCATTTTTCTCAATGTTTAGCCTAGAAATATAAAAAACAGGAGGCGAATCTGTGTCCGCGCGACATGCTCAGTATGAGCCGTTATAGGACAAATTCCGTCTCCGCGAACCAGTCCTCTTTCGACTGTGACCGTGACAATTTATAATAATGCCGTGTTGTTCAGTGGTTTCTTGTAAAAACCGGAGCCATGTAAATCATAGAATCACTTTCCATATGTAAGTACCTACCAGTATTTTGCCGTATTTGTCTTTAGAATCATAAAAGTGACAAAGGGAAAAAGTGGAGACACAGGGTTCCGATACATTTTAACATAGGTACCTGGGCACATCTCCTTCTTTCTTATATCTATGATGTTTAGGGTAAAATAAGATTTACCTTCTACTCTATGCATTTATGTGGCGACATTTTTGGCCTCGTTAGCCAACTATGCGAGGTTTTGTGGAAAACCTTCGCGTTGTTAGCTTTCAGAGTTCGTTAGAAGATTTTTGTGTGAAATTTTATTTTGTACTACATGAAAATTTTATAGTGCGAATTAAGTTAAAATAGTGCTGCTGTAGTTTAAAGCTTTGTAGTTAGTCATAAGTATGTGTTTGTTGGATTCATTTTAATTTTAATGGATGTTGCTTTGTTTGCCGTTGTCGGTAAGAGGACTCCTAGAGGATTTAAGAGGACTCCTAGAGGATTTTATCAGAAAGGCATGGTCAAATTTAAGGATGTCGTACAGACCCTTAATCTGAACAACTTTCTCTATAAAACCAACATCGTCATCGCAAAAAAGTAATCAGCCGTCCCTTACATATGCGTCGAGTAGGTATTGAAGTTTTGTATGGGACATCTAATTATTTTTTCGCGATTACAATGTTGGTACCATGGAAAAAGTTGTTCAGTTTGATGGTCTGTACCACCTTTCTGGTACACCCTGTATAACTGAGGGGTTTACAGGTAAATAAATAATGGGTTTAAAAGACACTTATAGAAGTTAATTTTTTATGATACTTTTTTTTTTGTACTGGCGCATACCAGGAAATATTCTGATTATTGAAGGTCAAAGTTCCAACTTTTTTTTTACTTTATGATGACTTTATTTTTCAGTATTGTCACATTTTGAATTCCATGAAAGTAATAACTATTCAAGGATTTTTCATTTCTTTTATTTTCTTCTAGTTTTAGGGTTCCGTACCAAACGGGTAAAAAAGGAACCCTTATGGTGTGACTCAGTCTGTCTGTCTGTCTGTCACAGCTGGATATCTCAAGAACTACTAATGCTATCAACTTGAAATTTGGAACAGTTTTAGATGACGTTTACCCAACTGTTTTGCAAATAAGAAAGAAATAAAAATATTTATAATAGGTCTTTATTTACCTATGAAATTGCCGTTTTGTATGAAAAAATTTAAACGAATTTTTTTCATGTATTTTTTATTTGTATTAATCGAAGTAATCACCCATGCAATCAATGCATCTTTGCCAACGCAGTGGCAGTATATTGATGCCCTTTTTAAGAAATCAGCTGGTTGGGAGGCAACAAATTCTTCAAGGGCATTTTGTACTGCCTCTCGGGTATTAAATTTTTTTCCCGCCAAGAAGTTATCCAAATTCTGGAAAAAGTAGTAGTCTGTAGGCGCAAGGTCTGGTGAGTAGGGCGGATGACGGAGAGCTTCCAACCCCAGTTCTTGCAACTTGGAGACCGTCTGCTGTGCAGTATGAGGTCGCGCGTTGTCGTGCAGGAGCAGCGGAGACGAGCGATTGACCAATGCTGGTTGGAGATGTGCCAGCTTCTCCATCATTGTGTTCAGTTCTTCACAGTACACATCTGCAGTAATGCTCACCCCGTTTGGTAAGAAGCTGTGATGAATCACACCGGCGCTAGACCACCAAACAGTGACCATCACTTTTCTAGGGGTAAGTTTTCGTTTAGGGCATTGTTTAGGTGCTGAACTAGGATCCAACCAACTTGCTGAGCGCTTGCGGTTATCAAACAGAATCCATTTTTCATCGCAGGTAACAATGCGGTTCAAAATTCCTTCATTTGTGTATCTGTTGAGCAGTGCAAGGCACGTCTCGACGCGTACTTCGCGCTGGCGATCATTGAGTTCGTGGGGCCCCCATTTGTCAAGCTTTTTTACCTTGCCAATTTGACGCAAATGGACCAATATTGTTTTGACGTTAACGTCGAAAGCTGCTGCTAATTCAGCCGTAGATTGTGTATCATCAGCTTCCACAATCGCCTTTAATTCGTAATTGTCGACCAAAGTCTTCGGACGACCGCGAGGTTCATTTTTCAGGTCTAAATTTCCAGAACGGAAGCGAGCAAACCAATAACAGGTGGTGCGTTGGTTTGTAGTGTTAGCTCCGTAAACGTCGTTGATGTTGCGTGCCGCTTGTGCCGCGTTGCTGCCACGACGGTACTCATATTCCATAATTACTCGAATTTTTAACGTATCCATGATGACGAAAAAGATTGAAATGCGATGAAAATGTAACACTAATCAATAAACAAATGACTACTTTTGGAAAAAAAAATCCATGTTTTTAAAATAAAATTAATTTGAAATTAGAATTCTTAGCCAAACAAAAATTATTTTGATTTGAAATGGCCAGTACTGCAGAACGGCAATTTCATAGGTAAAGACCTAATATTTTTTTTGCAACAGGGACTGAAAGGGGGTCTTAAAAATTCAAATTAGGGCTACTAGGGCATGTGGGGTATCATATGAAAGAACGCTGTCTGCAAATTCTCAAACTATTTTTAATTTTTTTTTTGGCCGCATAGTTTTCGACTTTTGATGAAAAATGTAAAAAAAAAATACCGTTCCCTTATCTCTGAAGTTTGCAAAGCGAAAAATCTGAAATTATTCTATGTGATAGAAGTATATGTAAAGATTACAGGAAAAATAAAACGATGTCTCTAAATAGCACAGTTTTTCAGAAATCATCTACAAAAATTACATATAAATGATGGTACGGAACCCTAGGTGCGCAAGTCCGACTCGCTCTTGACGGGTTTTTTCATTATTATGAAAAACAAGAGTTATTTAATTTACAAAACTCTAAATGGCCAAATATTCACGTATCTTGCACCAATATCGAATGGGAATGGAACTCCACTAAAGAAACCCAACCCAACCGAATCCCGGTGTCAAAGTTATATCAAACTCTAACCTAGAAGAACGTGCCTAAACATAACTAGACGACTTAACTAAGTGAACGCTAACAGCTGTCAAGTTGAGACGTGTTCCTAGCGTGCCCATAAAATATATTGTACAGAAGGTCGGCTCCATTTATGGAGCGAAAACCAACGCAAACGACACACACGCCCATAAACACGCACATAAAGACAAAAGGATTCCTAAATTCAAGATTTAAAAAAAAACCGGTCAAGAGCGAGTCGGACTCGCGCACCAAGGGTTCCGTTCCGATTTATGAAAAATTGTGCTATTTAGAGGCATCGTTTTATTTTTCCTGTAATCTTTACATAAACTTCTATCACATAGAATAATTTCAGATTTTTCTCTTTGCAAACTTCGGAGATAAGGGTAACGGTATATTTTTTTACATTTTTCATCAAAAGTCGAAAACTGTGCGTCCTAAAAAAAAAAATAAAAAAATCTTTGAGAATGTGCAAACAGCACTATTTCATATGATACCCCACATGCCCTAGTAGCCCCACTTTGAACTTTTAAGACCCCCTTTCAGTCCCTGTTGCAAAAAAATACATATATTTTTATTTCTTTCTTATTTGCAAAATAGTTGGGTAAAGGCCATCTAAAACTGTTCCAAATTTCAACTTGATAGCATTAGTAGTTATTGAGATATCCAGCTGTGACAGACAGACATACAGACTGAGTCACATCATAAGGGTTCCTTTTTTACCATTTTGGTACGGAATCCTAAAAACAAATAAAAAAGTTTTAAAAAAGTCAAAGATTTTTATTAATTTATAGAAACTTGTGGCTAAGTAAATAACAGCCTTACGGGTTAATCGATCAGGTTAAGCATGCTTGCCACTATGTGACTATCTTTACATAGGTACCAAGACTCCTTCGTGCCTCAGAAAGCACGTTAAGCCGTTGGTTCCGGATGTCATTCGTGGATCTTTGACAGTCGTTACGGGACGTCAGAAGCCCGAATGTCTGACAACCTGTCTTACCAAGGGGTTATTGTATTACCCAGTTACTGTGTTGTGCAGGTCAGATAGGCAGTCGCTTCATGTAAAATACTGGTATTCAGCTGCATCCGATTAGACTGGAAGCCGATCCCAGCATAGTTGGGAAAAGGCTAGGCAGGTGAGTATTAATTTATAGAAGCTTAGGTACGTACAGTACTCGCTACGTGTATGTTGTGTCTGTGAAAGTGTGAAGTGAGCTCAGGTAGACGTTTTGCGTTTATTTCTTCAGAATTTTAAGGAAATCCCAGGATCCTCGGAATTTAGGTGTTCAGTATAAAAAGATGCATTTCCTCGTAGGTTCTCATAACCTTCTTCTTTTTAGTCCGTCTAAAATGAGAAAATCTGGTCTCGATCGAATCCCAAAAATTCGATCCTAGCAACTAACTTTACAAACAAAGATCCGAAGCACAACTGAAGGTTGAAAATCGTAAACTGTCTCAAATAAATGACAGTCGCGAGTGCGCTTGCACTCACTGTACGTGAAGCGTGTCTGTGTGTGCAGATACGTTTTTGCTCGTTGTGTATACTCCATCGGTTTAGGTAATTAAATAAAGGTAAACAAAAAAAAAAAAAAAAACACGTGTATGGCTAAACGACTAAACGTAATACCTGTCACTTCAGTCGTCATGCTACGATACACTTGTACTCTTCAATTTAGTAACGTTATACAACGAATTATAAAGTAGCTAAATTGAAGAGTACAACTGTGTCGTAGCATGACGACTGGTGACAGGTATTACGTTCAGCCGGTTAACCAGACACGTGGTTTTTTTGTTTACATTTATTTAATTACCTAAACCGATAGAGTATAGATCCGACCTTCTGGACATACCTATCTATTCTGTGGTCGTGTACTTAAAGTAGCGAGCATCCCTGATTGGTGGTAATCTTAGCTATAATGTCATATAGGAGCCGTCTTAGAAATTGTATGGAAATAGATCATTGGTGGGTTATTATTAACTTCCTGTTTGTGTGTATGATGGTACAATTTCCCGGAAAACGACCGATTTTGATGACGATTTTTACTATAGGTACAGTGGGCTGCATCAATTGGGTACCCTAGTTGTATTAAAATTAATACAAGTGGGGTACGCATCAAGCTATACATTTCCAGTTTACTGACCTCTCATTGTAAGGAAATCCTATACAATGCGAGATCAGCTTATACTGGAAATGTGTAGCTTGATCTGTAGCCGTGCGAACACGATGTGGCGGAGACAGCATATCATTCGCTGACTGCCTCGTTGGTCTGGTGGTCGCTGCTAAGCATGAGGTCCTGGGTTCGATGTATGGGTCGAGCAAAGTGTTATTGGGTTTTTCCATATGGAATTTCTCAGTAGCAGCCCGGAATGTGGAGTTGTGCCGGTTGATGGCAATAGGCTCGACCTCTATTACATGGGGCTTAAACATACCTGGCGAAATGTGGGTGTAATATAGGTGAAGCTATAACTAACCATTCAACCGTGAATTTATGTTAATACTAGCTTCTTGTTCCCCCGACCCCGAGCTATAAGGTTTCGCTTTATGTTCTTTCTGAAATTTTCTCTTTTGTCTCGGCTCCTAATGATCCTAACGTGATTTTTAAATAGCCTATAGCCTTCCTCAAGAACTAGGCTATCAAATGCAAAAATATTTTTTCAAATCCGACTGGTAGTTCCAGAGACTACTAATAATAAGGCTTCAGAGTTAGTTTAAGCCTTATTATTAGTATAGATTTGATTACTTACCTACCATTAAAAAAGTTTAGTGAGCCAACCTTAAAATATAGACATATAGGTGCTATTGCAGATTTTTTTTTAGAACTTTTTAAGAGGAACAATTCCGTACCTAATACATGATTGTTGCGTAACTTAATCCGTTTACGCAGCGCACGCAACGGAAGCTCTCAAAAGGAATAAATTTTCCACGTTTTTGCAATATTTTTCATTGATGCTCCGCTCCTATTGGTCGTAGCGTGATGTTATATAGCCTATAGCCTTCCTCAATAAAAGGACTATCCAACACCAAAGTACTTTTTCAATTCAAACCCTACTGGTTCCTGAGATCAGCGCGTACAACCAAACAAACAAACTTTTCAGCTTTATTATACAATTAGTATAGATTAATAAGTATCTAGATGTATTTGGATTTGGTAGTTTCGGTATGAAGTTATAGTAAACAGAGAGACATACCATCTTACGTATCCAAATCAAACGCAAAACTGAGTATTTTCGACTTTCTGTCTGTATTTACAAAGAGTAGAAAAGATGGGTTTATGACCTGTCCCAGCTTAGTTGCATTATTAACAATTTTTCAAACGTGTTATTAAGTAAAGCTCAAGCATTAACTGTGTGCTCTCTTTAAGCATTTTGAGCGTGATTTTGAACATGGTTGCTTACTTAAATATTTGCATATTAATGGTCGTAAATATAAGAGGAAATACGGTGTGAGTCCGCCAAAGAAGTGTTTAAAATTCATTCGTTGTGGTGGAGTGAAACAATTCTAATTATGTGTGTAGTTCATGATTCAGTTTTCATTCGTTGATAGAAAGATCGATCAATCTGCCTAGCTTTTTCCCAACTATTTTGGGGTCGGCTTCCACTCTAACCGAATGCAGCTGAATACCAGTATTTTAGATGGAGCGACTGCCTGTCTGACCTCCATACTGAGGTACTAACTAGGTAACATTATGACCGCTTGGTAAGACGGGTCGTTAGACTTTTTTGATTTTATCTATCCTTTACAACTGTCGAATATCTGATTTTCCGTTATTATTCCATTTCTCACACTTGAGGTTCTAATAAGAAACCTAATTGTATGCACTGGGTGTTCATATTAATTCATCCTGTGTAACGCATAGCTGGTATTGAATGGGATAGTTCATTAATTGTCGTCTACGCCCATCTTGTTTTGCATCTCGTTTCACGCGCCAGGGATGATACGCTGATTCTAATGGGGACCATTTTGTATTGGGATGACCGCAGTATTTACAACATTGCCTTTACTACTTAATGTGCAATTATTGCAAGGTTTATAATGAGTTTTGCGATTATTATAATGTTTTAACGTTATCAATCATGGAGGACGACGAGACAGCAACTCATGTGCAAAGTACTTCGGTAACCCAGGTACCATCCGGGAGGTTGTCAGTAATGTCAAGGCGCTGCTGGCCTTCTTTGAGGAGCTCGGGTGGATCAAATAACCGATTTTCCCACCCATACGCAAAATACGCGCATTGTCGTGGAGTTGCGGATACCAGCCCGTATTACCTATTACCTATTACCTAACGTTATCAATCTCCACATTACTTTCCGAGCCACGGTGGGGTCTTGATGTGTAATGGAAGGTCACCCATCCACGAGCCGAGTGCAGCAAGCTTAGATAGCTTATAGTTGGGGTCGCGGGTAGTTTGAAAAAGATACCGTGGCCCATGGCATAGGCAACTGAAGGAACACGGGTGGGTTTTAGTCAGTAAAAGTCTGACACGCCCTTCCGCTCCAGCAAGAGCGGGAGAAGTTATTTGATACTTTCTCATCCAACAAAAAAAAAAAAAGAAAGGGTAGCTTATAGTTGGGAAAAAGCCAGGCCAATGATGACTGCCCACCCCTTTTATTAAGAGATTATTTTGTAATGTTTATTTTTATGTGCGTGATAAACCGTGTGCGCACGAACGAACGTAGTCATGATGAACACGAACATCGATCACGGAACATTTCAAGAAACTCAGGACCTTTTGAACATTTACCGTCTTATTACAAAACAAGGTTCATCTTCAAACCAAGTTTTAAACCATGGACCCTTTTTTGAATTTCGAACTTTATTGATTTATTGATTGACACATTATGATGTAAGTTTTGCAAAACTGACAACTTAGTACCGGACTAAGTTGTCAGTCTTGTATAAAGAACTGTATTTCTATCACAGCTAGGTTCTTATTATAAAAACTGGCTCAATGGTTTAAACCCTGACAGAAGAAAAACCTCGTTTTATACTAGGGCCGATTAAGTTTTAGTACCGGACTAAGTTGTCAGTTTTGTATAAAGAACTCTATTTCTATCACAGCTAGGTTCTTATTACAACAACTGACTCGATGGTTTAAACCATGACAGAAGAAAAACCTCGTTTTGTAATAAGACCGATAAAGTTTTCGATGTTCGTGTTTACCATATTTTTGTACGTTCGTGCGTACACGGCTTTATATGCGTAAAATAAACAACTTTTCTTTCATTCTTTCATTTTAAACGTGTAAAAGGTAGACGTGTAAATTGAAGTTCACCAAAATTCCAACAGGCACATATCCTGTGAATTCGGTCGCATAAAACAGGCTGCGTCCACACTCATCTATCAGTGCGGGCTCGTAATGTACGATGCTCATTAATAAGGCCAATCGGGTGTGTTTTCCGCCTTCGCTGGACACGTCACTGGATGTGACAGTTGACGGCCGATTGGCGAATGTTGTGGGCTAGCGTGCGTGGCGTATCTAGTCTATTTATAGATTTTTTTTTTGAATTTTTGTATTTTGCCTTTGATTTCGTGTGTTGTTCTCGATTGATTGATCTATTAGCCTTCAAAATTTAGGTGAAGTGATCTGTCAATATTGTCAATCTCTAGCTTAGATAATATACATCTAGATCGAGCCATCGCGTGGCCGGTTATGAGACAGCTATAAAATACTATTTCTAGGTTATGTGGTATGAGAAATGAAGTATAACGTAAGGAATCTTCCATATTTTGGACTGAAATCCATGTCAATACATACGCACAATGCAAAAATTGTCCAAAAAAGTTAAATTAATCGACGCAAGATAAATTTTGTAACGATGAAAGCACTTTGTTTGGCTAACATTCAAAAGTTCGCCAAGCTAAAATACGGCACCCCTTAAGAGACAGAAGATACGATGCTTTGTCTCAATTTTGCTACTAATTTCGTATATGTTTCTCACTTTCACACTTCACACTGTAATCATGGCAACGTCTAGAGGTTCAATGTCATTGATCTCTAGCATATATGCTCGGACTTTTAATTAGCTGCAGTAAAATGACACTTCTTATCTGTAATTTCGCTAAAAAATGTTTCCATTTGACAGCGAAATGACAGTAAAAATTACAATAGAAGTGTCATTTTACTGCAGTCAATCCTTAGCAGGTTAAATGTACCATGATATTTAAATAACATCATATTAATGACCCCTATTGTGTAGAGTCCATTTATAATTAGTGCCAAATTATTATATTAAAACCACATTTGGCACAGCAGCAGTGGATTAAAAGGTGATAAAACCGCAGTATGTACCGACAGCTTGCCAAGCGAAACCTATCTACGAATAATCGTTCGTAGGTAGTGGTGAAAATACGGTTTTGACTTTTTAATCGACTGCGTCACAGCAAAGACAGGGAAATGTTTTTCACGCGTATTTTTGTTTTTAGGATTCCGTACCAAAATGGTAAAAAAGGAACCCTTATGGTGTGACTCAGTCTGTCTGTCTGTCTGTCTGTCACAGCTGGATATCTCAAGAACTACTAATGCTATCAACTTGAAATTTAGAATAGTTTTAGATGACGTTGACACAGCTATTTTGCAAATAAGAAAGAAATAAAAATATTTATATTTTTTTTTGCAACAGGGACTAAAAGGGGACTTAAAAATTTAAAGTGGGGCTAGTAGGGCATGTGGGGTATCATATAAAAGAACACTGTTTGCACATTCTGAAACATTTTTTAATTTTTTTTTTAGTCTGCAGTTTTCGATTTTTGATGAAAAATGTAAAAAAAATACCCCCCCCCCGCCCCCCTTATCTCCGAAGTTTGCTAAGAGAAAAATTTGAAATTATTCTACGTGATAGAAGTTTATGTAAAAATTACGTTCCTTCCTCGTGGTCAAACTTAATGGTCAAACTGATTTAACCACGAGGAATTCTGTTCCGGATAGTCAAACTACGTAGTTTGATGAAAAATATACACCCTTTGTTATAGTTCGTAAATATACTTGTACAGTCATTAACAAAAATGATGATGTCTTTCTTTTGTTTTGAATTTTTTTACTGTTAAATTATTTTTATTATAACTGTGTATTTGCATGCTTATGGTAGGTTATGGTTAATGAACTGTATTGCTTGTTTAAGACCTTTTCTTGTGTACCAATTTCCGCAAATTAATAAATGATTTGATTTGATTTCATTTGATTTGAAAAATAATTATCGTAGTTTATTTTAAAAAAAACCCAGCACTTATACCGCCATGCGTTAATTGCAGCTTACACTGCATTATGAAATCCTTTTAAAAGAGATACTTTTTCATTAGAATATTTTTCTTTTTGTAGTTTCACGTAAACAAGCAACTGTAATTGGATTCTGACATTTCATGGATTTGTTTACTTGACCGTTCCAACTTTGGACCACATTCTTTGTGCGATGTCTCTGGCCATAAACAGACCATTGTTTTCGGAATTATTTATTAATTTTAAATCTTATTTAATTTACATTTTTAAATATTTCTTAAAAAAGGATATTATAAAAATACATTTAAAAATATTAAAAAATAGCGGTCCGCCGGTGTCGGGAGCAGGGTCCAAGCTACCTGCGGTTAGGGCTGCAGAGATACGAACCTCCTCACAATACGAGCCGTATCGACGAGTACTGCCTTCTGAATCTGGCCCTTGATCCAACCGCCTAACGAGAGCCGCGAAAGATGTTGGTCGAGGCTTTTGGCTTTCATGCCGCTGGCCGTTACTACAACCGGCACAATGACAGCCGAGCTCACACTCCACATGTCAAAAACCTTGTGAGCTAAGTCGAGATGTTTTATTTGTTTCTCATTTTCAGCTTTCACGAGGTTTTGGTCATGTGTAATGGTAACATCGACAATCATTGCGCGGCGCGCTAATCGATCTATCACCACTATATCAGGCGTATTGGTGACAATAGTCCTGTCAGTAATGATAGACCGATCCCTGTACAACGTGACATGGTCATTTTCGAGAACTGGGTCGGGCACATACTTGTTTTGTAGGATGGAAGAATTGGTTGGTTTAGCAGAAATAAACACCTTTTAATTTAAATAAATCAGTTTTTATTTTTGCACACTTTTCATCTTTACTACCGCCTTTTATTTCTGCTAAACCAACCAATTCTTCAATCCTACAGCTTATTGTTATTATTATTGTTTATTTAATTTTCTTTTTAATAATATTTCTATTTATTTATGTAAACACTTGATAAAAAGTTTAAATAGCCACCATTAACTTTGACCACGAGGAAGGAAAGTATTTTTGTTAATGACTGCACAAGTAAACAAAGGGTGGATATTTTTCTTGAAACTAAGTAGTTTGACTATCGGGAACAGAATTCCTCGTGGTTAAATTAGTTTGACCATTCAGTTTGACCACGAGGAAGGAACGAAAAATTACAGGAAAAATAAAACGATGTCTCTAAGTAGCAGACTTTTTCAGAAATTGGAACGGAACCCTCGGTGCGCGAGTGCGACTCGCTCTTGACCGGTTTTTTTTTTTACTATCAAAGCATCCTAACGTCTAGATGAATTTTAATAAGTGCATGAAGTGTCCATCGACTCGTCTAGGTCGTATGATTGATGGTAAAAGGATAAGTTTTTTTTTTATAAAATCAAAATTACATCATCAATTTGAGACAAAAATAAGCGATGCCTTGAAAAAATAATTTATCATGACTAAGTACCCCATGTACTTATCAAATAAAAGGGCTTGAGGAGACGCACAAAAAGGCTGAAAATAATAAAAAAAAACCAACTGCAACAGAAAAGTTCAAAACAACATCACATTTCAAGCAGTCCTATGAAGCTTGTAGCAGTTCCAAAATGGTAAAAAAGGAACCCTTATGGTGTCACTCAGTCTGTCTGTCTGTCTGTCTGTCACAGCTGGATATCTCAAGAACTAGTAATGCTATCAACTTGAAATTTAGAATAGTTTTAGATGACGTTTACCCAACTATTTTGCAAATAAGAAATAAATTAAAATATTTATATTTTTTTTGCAACAGGGACTGAAAGGGGGTCTTTAAAAATCAAAGTGGGGCTACTAATGTGGGGTATCGTATGAAAGAGCGCTGTTTGTACATTCTCAAACATTTTTTTTTTGTTTTTTTAGGCCGCATAGGACTTCTGATGAAAAATGTAAAAAAAAATACCGTTCCGCCCTCTTATCTCCGAAGTTTGCAAAGTGAAAAATCTGAAATTATTCTATGTGATAGAAGTTTATGTAAAGATTACAGGATAAATATAATGATGTCTCTACATAGCACACTTTGTCAGAATTCGGAATGGAGCGCGAGTCCGACTCGCTCTTGACCGGTTTTTTTAGTTCAGTCTCAGGCTGTTTTTCCACCGCCACGACAATGGAACATTTTTTGATTATTTTAATTTAATTTTTTAATTAAGAAAGAAAAAGTATGTATTGTGTGTTAGTGTTTGGAGTTTTTCTCTATTGAATGTTTTAACAAACTACAAAATTAGTTTCACTTGTTAGTAGCTATTGCAAGTTAATTTTGGCCAACTTTCTTTTGGCCTTCCGAGTTCTAACTTTGTATTATACCTATTCGTTCTTTTTTGATGACATTACCTGGAACGAATGTCTATCTGACCTCCACAACCCAGTTACTGCGTAAGTTCGATAGCCCTGGTTGTCAGGCTTTCGGGTTTCTGACGACCCGCAATGACTGTCAAATACCTAAGAATGATAGCCGGGACCAACGGTTTATCGTTCTCTACGAGGCCCGGAAGGGTCTCGGGATGTAAAGGATGGTCACTCATCTTCTTACCGACCTCGGCAAGCGTTGCTTAACTTTGAAGATCGACCCATGCGGCTGTTATTATTTAGACACGAGACCGTCCCTTATTTCCTTAATTTGAGTTCTTAATTACGTAATTAGAATAATACAGAACTGAAATCATAACATAACACTAATCTTACAACCTCATATCACTAACACTTAGAAGCTGCTAACAATTTCTAACAATCAAGTTAAACGCAAACCAGGCAAGTCAATACAGTAATATGGTTCCGCAAACAGACGTTAGCGCGCTAGTGGGAATTATAGCACTTGTACTGAGATTATGGGGACGTAAAACGGGCTTTATGTACCTACACACTTTTATTATGTTGATTGTATTCTTTCAGAAGACTGCCTCCTTTGTGTAGTAGTTGCTAGAGGGAGAGCGTGGAATCCTAAGTCCGAAACCTGGGTTGGGAAAATTGTCATTGGGCTTTTCCATTACCTACGTAATCCGCTTAGTCCAGATACAAGAGTCTGAATATTATGTTGAGGATTACTGGCAATAGTCTATCATAGACAAGCATAGGACAAGTGAGGTTAGAGCACCAGGCGTGAGTCGATCATTGCACTTATTTACGGTTTTTGTTTTGTTTGTTTTTTCTTTTCTTTTTTAGACTAAGGTATTCTAGTATTTGTATTTTATTTTACTCCCCTAGGGATTTTATTAATGATTGAGAAAAATACTTCATTAAAATCGGAACAGATGTAAATTTTAAAGAAAATTAACTCTTATTTACTAAATCTCTCTAAAGCAGGTTATCGTATCATTTTGTGTCAATTTAGATGATGCCAAAAAGTAGCCGTGTTAACCGACTTCTGATGCTGACCGTACATAATTTTGTAATACTTCCTCTTTTTCGCGAATGCACAATTAAAAGGCAAGGCATAACAATTTATTTTTGAGGTATTCCACTTAGGTCAGTGATTTGAACGGGGCGCTTCCTCGAACGTCACCTAAACACTTCCACTAAGGGCACTGAAACAAAATTTATTAAAGTTCCGTTCGGTGGAATATTTTATTGATATTACTTTCAGTCCCCGAACGGCACTTACGTTTTTTAGACTGTTTGTTTGTAATGCTGGGACGTACGAGTATGTACTCTTTGTTCAGGACATTACCGACTATAACATATCGATACGCAAGCGTGAACCACGCCCAGGGCTGCGATGTCGTTTTTTGTTAGGTTTATTTTTTTTTAAGTCTTGTTCGCCAAATGTTTCACAAAAATAGTATGCTTGGCCAAAAAAATATTTAATATACTTTTTTCTTTTTTATCTTTTTTTTTTTGTTATCTTTTTTTTACATAAATAAGACAACAATCAGTATATATTTTTTTTGCTATCGTGTTTCTTACATAAACAAGATAACAATCAGTATATTTTTATTTGTTTTTGTTACGTTCATTATTTTTTTTGTAATCGTATTTTTTACATAAATAAGATAACAACCAGTATATTTTTGTTTTTGTTACGTTTATTTTCTTTTTTTTGTAATCGTATTTTTTTACATAAATAAGATAACAATCAGTATATTTTTATTTGTTTTTGTTACGTTTATTTTTTTTTTGTAATCGTATTTATTACATAAATAAGATAACAATCAGTATATTTTATTTGTTTTTGTTACGTTTATTTTCTTAAAAAAAACCTAGCAAAAAACGACATACGGAGCCCTGGGCGTGGTTCACACTTGCGTATCGATATGTTGTAGTCGGTAATGTCCTGAACAAAGAGTGCATACGTCCCAGCATTACAAACAAACAGTCTAAAAAAACGTAAGTGCCGTTCGGGGACTGAAAGTAATATCAATAAAATATTCCACCAAACGGAACTTCACTAAATTTTCAGTGCCCTTAGTGGAAGTGTTTAGGTGACGTTCGAGGAAAAGCCGTTCAAATCAGTGACCAAAGTGGAATACCTCTTATTTTTTTTATATTTTTTATTCACTTTATTAATTTATATCAATGATAAGACATGCCTTTAACGTTACTGTCAATAGGGAAATCAAATCACGTGTACCCCCGCCAGTGCTGCCTCTAGTGGATCTTTTTTAAATCTTCAGAAGAAACAAGGTAATTGAAAAATCCAATAAATAGGTAACAATTTTGGCAACCTGGGGATAATCTTCGAACTTAACTATAGTTACGATTTCGACCACTAGACCATTCATTATCGCAACTATATCCTTAGAGCTGTGGCGGAGAGCTATACTCCTAATAGGCATTTTGTGCGGAGGCTGATCAGGTAGGAAACTTTTTCTTGTCTGGTCATCCTCTGCATGGAGTGTGCTAGATTATTTTATTATTTTTTGTTTTATTTCTACCTGTACTACTAACACTAGATTATAAGTCTTTGTAATACTAACATAATATAGATCACTGTTGTCCGAATTAAATGAAATTTTAATTATTATTACATAAACAAATTCTCTCTCAAAACATTCTTAATAAATAATTATAATAAATATCCTTGGACATTTCACACAACGCCATCTAGTCCCAAGCTAAGCAACCTAATGCTTGTGTTATGGTAACGAGATGGCTGATAAACTACTTATACAGGGTGTAAGGGACAGCCCTCCGCAAACTAACATGGTGCATTCAGCTCCTCATTTTGAATCATATTCCACCGGAAATTTGCTCAGGAAAATTTTCATTTTTTCAATTTTTTTTTCACTTACATTTTCATTATTTCAATATAAAATTGCATTGTGTGTTCGCAGCACTCCATTTATGTAAAAAAAAACTGCAAAAAAAAACAGCAAAAACAAATAACCAGCAATGGATGTTGAAATACTCTAACCAACGACGCGTGAAATCAGCTGTTCACTTTCTGCCTAGCTACAGAGTTCATCGAACTCACCGCATACCTATTACCTACCCCTCCCAACCAGTAATAGACGCTCCGATTTGTGCACAAAAACACAAGCAAATCAGGTTTATTGGATTCCCTTAACGTTCCTGAAAAAAATTCATGTACCGGTCATCTTAGTATGACATAATGAATTCACCCTATCAGTTTGCGGAGGGCTGTCCCTTACACCCTGTATATTTTTTTTTTTGTAAGTACACTCTGCAAATCAATTAGGTTTACATTCACACACGGATAGCTGTATCGGCATGAATAGTTGCGCACACAAACGTTAACTATTAGATACGAGCGAGCTCAGTTTTTTATTAGTGTGCGTATGTAGCAGCAGCGCCGATAGGCAGTAATAATGTATATAATTGAATGAGTTAGAATATTTCGCTCTTGTTCATTGTGACAGATTTAGCACAATGGCTAACGTTTCTGGTTGGTAAACGAGATGTCCTAAGTTCAAATCTCGGTGCTATATTATTCTCTTTTTGTAAATTCTCTAATCATAATTTTCCTAAAACATATTACCTAGTTGAATTGCTAATGATTCAATCCCGTTCATAGATGAGTAATTTACAACGTTTGAGATATGAGCACGGAATTCTCAGCCAACTTATTTTGACTGTATAGCATATCACTACCCACAATTTTTGTGTTATATTATTTTTTACACTTCACCTTAATTTACAAAAAAAAATAGCGAAAGAATGCTAAACCATTAAAATCTTGCAGATTCTGTGGTAATGTTATTATTATAAATGGAAATGCATTTTTCTATTTAAATAACATGTTGATTCACTACATAATACAGAATATGTAATACTTAAATCTGTAAAACATTTTACAAATTAATTCATTTTCTTTTTCTTTTTTTTTCTTTTTTTTTTCATGCCGTTTTTAAAATGTTTATAGTTGAATATGATATTATAAAATGTTGGCATATTAATTTTGAACTAAGAACGTATACTTACTATAACTTAATTACTTAAGTATATTTTAATTAAATAATAAACATTTTCATTTCTTGCAAAGATTTTGTGTTATTTCTATACAAAGTAATTTATAAAGATATTTGCCGCCTTCGTTCGTTAAAGAAAAGTAAAAAAAAAGATAATAATTAAAAACAAAACATTGTGAACAAAAACCTATAATTAGGTTATTCCTGGTTTTGAACTCAGGCAACGATGATTATCGAATTGACTTAGTGACCATGAGACCAACTCAACTCTTATTAAACATCTTGAAATTTAACTTTATTTGTTATGCTAGACGCAAGATTCTAAAGAATTTGAACCTTAGCGTATATTTTCATAAAGTTCAATATCGCACAATCACAAGCAGCTGTTAAAATGAATCACGGAACTAGCTACATATTAACCGTAGAAACTTAACTTTAGGTGTTTCTGATGCGCGATATTTTTTTATTAATCCACCCTCGCCTTTTTTATTTTTAGTAGTCGTGTTACTCATTAGACTTTCAACCTTAATGACAAAAATATAATGATTAATGTCGCGAGTATCCTTACTCAAGTGTTGGCCACATTTTATATTTTCTACCCTCTAAAATGACATATCATGCTAAGCAAGTAGTTTACGTTCATAATGCTATTGACCATCGGACTTTCGTTACGTTTTTAGTCATTATACCCAGCGTGTTTTTATTGAGAAGTGCTTTTATTTTTGAATCACTATGAATCACATAACTACACTTTTAAAAGCTGAGATAATTATTTTGCATGAGCAAAACGTTTCAATTGGTATAATTGCGAGGCGTTTAAAGATATCGGTGAGTAACAAAATGTTATTAGGTATTATGTTTTGAAGTTTAATACTTAGGTTTAATTTATTGTTTATTGTAACATTACTTTATTATTGTTCACAGAGAATAACTGTGCAATTATGGGTCCATCGTTATGCAGATTCGGGAAGGATTGATCCTCGCCGACCGGGACCAAAGGCTGGATTTACCAATGTGCGGCACTGTGATAAATATGACTGAGCCCTTCCTCACTACTCGTTCCATGGCGACTAAACATGACGTGACATTACAAACTGTACGGAACCAGTTGCGTGCAGCTGGTGTGAAATGTCGTAGGCCAGCCAAAAAAATTTTACTGTCAGATATTTACATGCAAAACCGGGTACGCTTCGCAAGAGAATATTTGGATTTCGTTAGGTGCAACAATAATTATAGTTATAAATAGCGATGAAAAATGTTTTAAGTCGGACAAGACAAGGACGGTCGCAAAATATTGTGGCGACAAGATGGTAAGCGCTATACTAAAAAAAATATTCTTCTTCTTATAATTAAAAAAATATGGTTGCTAGCATGAGCTATTAATTAAAATATCGGGGGGTAATTAAATTTGTTTTATGTGAGTGATGTTATTGTTAGTGAGACTACAATTTAGGATACCTACTGTATCTTAATATCTAGCTTACTTACATGTTTATTCATATCACTAACAAATAAATTGGCCACTAAATATTAAAAATAATGTTGATTTCTTGTCCGGCTTAGAATATTTGTCATGCACAAAACTTTATAATTTGTAATTATAATTTTAAAAACCTAGTCAATAAATATTGTTGTTTTCTTATTACAAATTGTTTAATTTTTACTTCCATATATTTTTTGTATCAGGTAAATGTTTTTATTATCAGGTAAATTACTTAAATAAAATTCATCAAAATGAAAAAAAAAAGTTTTTTATGATGCAAAAAATTTGCGCCGCCTGCGGTGAGACTCGATCCTAAGACATTTGATTTACCAGCCGAATGCTTATGCACCTATGCCACGGGACCAGATAGTTACGTTGTTAAATTTATGCTTCATATTCTTTGCTTCATATATATTGTGAAGCAAACACTAATAGGCGTAGAGCAATACACCCGTTGACTGTACGCACACCAACAACTGTGTTGATGTGCTATGCATACCGATCTTTTTTGTTGTGTGTACATACATATTATAGATAGAAAAACGATTAATGATTAAGCAGACAACAAAACAACACCCTAAACGTAGAAACACTTACAACGTGTAATTTGTTAGAAATGACACTTGTCACGCGGCTGTTAGGTGCACAGCCGTACGACCTTCTCAACTTAGTGCAATGCTCAAAGACTCTTGAATATTTGGTGCAAGTTATAAGACAATAGCGTTTTAGGATCTTCTTTTTGTCGTGATGACGATTATTTTTCACCTCTTCTTATAACGTCTCAGCTTATTGAAAAACCGGCCAAGTGCGAGTCGGAACCGCACGAAGGGTTTCGTACCATCTATCTTATCTATACCGGATGACTTTTTTTACCGTCTCGAAAAAAATTCGGTATATTAGGTGAACAGAGTAGAAGCCTATGGCATACCTTTTTTTTTTTTTTTAATAGCTTAGACAGAAAAAATTATCAAAGTACCAATAAATACTACAAATTCGATGTAAACTTTTCATTTTTGTGCCATAAAAACAGAAATTTTGAAAAAAAATAATAAATCGTTTAAAAATATCGAAATTCAAATCATATGCAGCCTGCATATGATTAGAAGATTTGATTTTTTGATTTAAAAAAAAAAGTTAGGTATGCCATAGGCTTCTACTCCGTTCACCTAATATACCCATTTACAACTTTTACTATGGGACCAAACCTGAAATCGGGAAAAAAAATCGGCCGTTCCCTACACAACTCCTCAAAATATGTCGTGAGCAGCAAATTTATTTTTAAATTCACGATTGTACTCATGATGAAAAACAACTTTCCCAAAGAAACGATTTTTTTTAAATTTAGGTTTTTTCCCCACCTTTTTATGTGGATGTGGATGTTCTAATTTCTTTTGCAACTAATGGTATTAGAACTTGTATGGGGTAGATACTACAGCTAAAAAGTGCAAAATAAAAACTTTTTACAAAAAAATAACACTACAAAATGGAAAAGAACTTCAATTTCGGAAGTCGTTGACTTAAAACGAAAATACATTCAACCAGATACCGACTTCCGAAATTAAAGTTATTTTTCACTTTGTAATGTTGTTGTTGGAAGTCGGCTGTATTTTTTTGTGATTATTGCCAGATCAGAAAGACACCAATGTTATGTTTTCATTAGCAACAAATAGATTATTTGTTTTTAATTTACATAAGGGCGTTCAAAATTTTAATTAAAATTCTCTACTTTCATCACTTGCACCACAACCAAAGAAAGGTCCCAGGTACATACAAACTGTCACAGCAGAACGGAATCTGCATCTCCTTGCTCATTACTACATTACATAATGAGATTTGTATACCGTGTAGCCCGGCCTTTATGAAATATTCACATCGCTCACGTTCCAAAACGAATCTAATTACCAACACAAAGGGTTCACAATCGTTTGTGTATAATATGTGCAAATGCGAGTCAGCCTCATTGAACATAAGCTTTTTTAGTTAATTGTACCTACATACATTGGAAAGGTTTAGTGTTGTATGAAATTTTATTACCCGTGTGTGTAAATAAAGCCTTATGTCTGCTATTATTTGTATGTTAACTAAGAGGAATTGAGCAGTCAAGACGTAAAAATATCGCGGCGATTTTGTTTCGCGCACTGGACTTTCAACGCTCTGCGCCGAGAGTTGAAAATCCAACAGTGTGTTTTTTCGACGCGCTAGATTGCACTTTGTTGTTGTTTGGTTGGATTCTCAATGCTCAGCTCAACACCGAGAGTTGAAAATCCAGTGCGCGATAAAATCCCGCCGCGATAATTTTACGTAAAAATCTCAAATACATCACAACCATAGAAATATAAAAAACCGGTCAAGAGCGAGTCGGACTCGCGCACCGAGGGTTCCGTACGTATGTAATTTTTGTTGATGATTTCTGAAAAAGTGTACTATTTAGAGACATCGTTTTATTTTTCCTGTAATCTTTATATAAACTTCTATCACATACAATAATTTCAGATTTTTCGCTTTGCAAACTTCGGAGATAAGAGGGGGGGGGGGAACGGTATTTTTTTTTACATTTTTCATCAAAAGTCGAAAAAATAAAAAATTGTTTGAGAATGTGCAAGCAGCGTTCTTTCATATGATACCCCACATGCCCTAGTAGCCCCACTTTAAATTTTTAAGACCCCTTTCAGTCCCTGTTGCAAAAAAATATAAATAGTTTTATTTCTTTCTTATTTGCAAAATAGTTGAGTAAACGTCATATAAAACTGTTCCAAATTTCAAGTTGATAGCATTAGTAGTTCTTGAGATATCGAGCTGTGACAGACAGACAGACAGACAGACTGAGTCACACCATAAGGGTTCCTTTTTACCATTTTGGTACAGAACCCTAAAAAACGGTCGGGGGATACTCGTCAGGAAACAAGTTCCTACTATACATATGAACTAACTATAAAGCGGGTCTTATGTTTTTTATTTTTTTCAAATGACTATTAATTGCACCGTAATTTCGCGTGATCGCACTCAGTCTCGCTCTCACTCAGTCCGCGAGCAGTATCGATCGAGATAAGAAGCTGAGGTAGTACTACCTATGGGCTTTGACGGCAAATCTTTTTGAGAAATAAATGTCTTAAACCGTAAACCGTAAATGTCATAACAATAGTAAATGCCTCACAGTTACTGTTGCCGTGTGAAACTAGCCTTATTACTCGTAAGCAGCGGCCATAACCTGCTAACTGCATGCAGTAACCACTGTACACTGGCTTCACCAGTGGGAAACCTTCCCTTTATTATTTTACAGGAAAATAATCAACTTTCCTGCTTGATTGTATCATAATTAGTTCGGTGGTTAGACTTTGAGGACGTTCTAATTATAGACTAAACCGTGGTTTTTAAAAGACTGACTAATCAACTTAGTTGAAAGAAATTCGAAACTTGTAGGGAATTCCCCTGAACGGTTTTGCTTGTTTGTGTAGTGCTGCCAATTTGACGGATTCGGCATCAGATTTAGCGGGTTAGGGCAAGAAGAAAAGGAGCAGTTTAGGTGGGGCCCCAATTTCTTTTTTTCACCAGGGCATTTGGATACCCAGTTACGCCACTGCAAGAACTGGTGAAATGTGGTGTTCTAGTATACGTCTGACCAACCCTTCGGGAAAATAAGGCGTCATGTTGTGTTATGTAATAAAATAAGGCGTCATGTTGTGTTATGTAATAAAATAAGGCGTCATGTTGTGTTCTGTGATAAAATAAGGCGTCATGTTTTGTTCTGTAATAAAATAAGGCGTCATGTTGTGTTCTGTAATAAAATAAGGCGTCATGTTGTGTTCTGTAATAAAATAAGGCGTCATGTTGTGTTCTGTAATAAAATAAGGCGTCATGTTGTGTTCTGTAATAAAATAAGGCGTTATGTTGTGTTCTGTAATAAAATAAGGCGTCATGTTGTGTTCTGTAATAAAATAAGGCGTCATGTTGTGTTCTGTAATAAAATAAGGCGTCATGTTGTGTTCTGTAATAAAATAAGGCGCCATGTTTTGTTATGTAATAAAATAAGGCGTCATGTTGTGTTCTGTAATAAAATAAGGCGTCATGTTGTGTTCTGTAATAAAATAAGGCGTCATGTTGTGTTCTGTAATAAAATAAGGCGTCATGTTGTGTTCTGTAATAAAATAAGACGTCATGTTGTGTTCTGTAATAAAATAAGGCGTCATGTTGTGTTCTGTAATAAAATAAGGCGTCATGTTGTGTTCTGTAATAAAATAAGGCGTCATGTTGTGTTCTGTAATAAAAGCACACAATGTTTTTCTAAACTTACACTATTTCAATTAATGAACATAATAGTCATAATCAGCTTGTAATTAGGTAGGTATAGTCAGCAACAAAAGTCGATTAACACTTGCAGTTTTTTAATCTTAAATAGTAAGCGAAATATTTAATTCAAATCGGAGCAGAAGTACTTAAAATTTTAAGAACATTAACTCTTAACAGTTAAACGAAAAAAAGCAGTTTATCGAATCATTTTGTGTTAATTAAGATTATGTCAAAAAGTAGCAGTGTTAACCGACTTCTGTTGCTGACCATACGTACTTAAAATTATACGTACCTACCTGTAATATTTGATTTTGTTTTATCGTTTCGTATTGTTTTAATTAATACCTAATATTAATTAATTCCCATCATATCGGCGAAGTTTCGCTACATAATTTAATTTCACCTTGTATTCTAAATACTGTTCCAGAATGCATCTCTCACTATCGCATTAAAAATGATATCGCAGACGCCTACACATTTGAGTAGAACATAATTCAGCCATGTGCGCTATTGCCAATTTATCTGATCGTATGGATAAAAGCTGCATAGATATCAAGTCATACAGATGCTTGCAATGGAATTAGGATTTGAAAAATAAATATTTAAGGGGGCTCGCATACAACAGACATGATTTTTTTGCCGTTTGTATAGATAATGGTACGGAACCCTTCGTGCGCGAGTCTGACTCGCACTTGGCCGGTTTTTTCTATAGGCATTCTGTTGAAACGCATCTTTATTTATTTTTCAATACACTTCCTCGGAAACTGGTTCATATCGCACTACGATTAGGTTCACAATACAATGTATGTCGCACGCGTGCGATTTTTCTTTTTCTCACCCGTGTGCGGGACTAAAAAATTGCCACAGATAACTTATACCTATACTTAGTCCAAATTGGTTCAATGCCTCTATTCACAACTCTCTATTCGGAGATAAATGTTTTTTTTTAAAGAATCATGGCCACGCGGCTAACATGTTTGGACTAGTAAAATCTAACATAACGACCCTTGATGAAACATACGTTGTTTCATTTACCTTTATAAATGTAACTAAGTACGGCCTTCAATATATTTTTAAAAGACAGGAGAGTCAAGTAATTAAGAAATATGTTTTTTGAGGTTATTAATCTGTGGCTTTTTGGGATTGAGAGGTTTTTCACCAGTTTTTTTTTACATTGTGTTACAAATTATGTCGAATGCAAGCCAGATAAGTCTGTGCGTGTCCAAGATCGCCACTAATCGTGGTTTCTACTGACGGTGCATATTAGTTCATATATGCATATTATAGTACCAAGCATCACCCTCGGTCGTGTGCAGCTGCAGACTCGTCTGGCTTCCACTCCACATAATTATCTGTTACGGTTGAGTTATCTTCATTCATGAGTAGGTTCCATATCAGACATGGACACAAAAAAACTTTTTCAACGTTTCTCGAAAGCTGCTCTACATAGGTCATTTGTCGCCGCGTTAAATACTTACCTACTTTTAAACAGTTGACGCTGCGGGGATTTCATTTCGATTCAAAAATAAAATCGATTTAGATCTAAGTTAAAGTATGGACTTCTCTAGTAACGTTAATAACTATAAATGCGTTCAAAATCAATATTTTTTTACTGCGTTCTGATAAAGCAAAGTTGTAATTATAAAGATGATTATTTAAATACTTCCCAATCTTTTAAAAATAAACTGATGATACCTAATAATTACATTAACAATGTACTACATTTTGGTGACAGTCTCATCTTAGGTCGGAATTCTGTTTTTTCTTAGTCCAAAATGACCATGATCCTTTCAGCAAAGAGATATGATCTTTACAGCGTTAATATTTTTTGAATATTTAAATAATGTTTATAAATAGAATATCATCAAAAAGTATGATTATTACAATAAAAAAAACGTTTATGAACAAATTAAAATTTATTTGTGTTCTAATCTCAAAAATATTTGCATTTTCTATTTTTCATATTAGGCTGTTTATCGGCTTTATACCTTTGCTTCTCCTTCAACCTGGCGAAAGCAAAGCGCGGAAAAAAAAGAAAATTTAAATCATTGTTTCCTAATAATTCATGACAAAAATATTTTCCGTTATTTTGTTTTATTTCCTTAAAAGTGTATTGAAAAACGTCGTTTGATACTCGTGGACATTTGTTATTGCAGTTCTCGGCTCAAAAACAACCTCGCCTACGGCTCGGGTGTTAATTCCGCCTCGAATGCAATAACAAACGTTCTCCACTTGTATCAAAATGTACTATTGTTATCTTTATGTATCCTCATCAGTTTTGAAAATACTCACACACTGTACCTACTTCTACACACTAATCACTTCAGTTCTACATTTCTGTCTAAATCGAAGTCCAATTATAAATAGTCTTAATGATCCAAAATCCCTTCAAAGCGATGGAACAGCGGTGCCTTAATAAACCTCGATCATTATTAGCCGCGCTAACGAAGTGGCCAGCTAGCTCATCCAATTATACGCTGATCCCGGCGGGTATAACTAACATAATTGGTGTTATGCTGAGCTTGCTAACTTTTCAGTTATGTTACTTTGTTGCTACGGGGAGTTTTGATGATGTCATTGCGTTTTGAAGTGGCTGAAGTCCAATTCCTGTAGGTAGGGTGAACTCATCCAATTTCGTCATAAAACAAAATATGTAAGAAAACTTATTTTTTTTTTCCTGTGGCAACACTACAGCTAACAGCTGATTTGAATTTGTTCTTGATAATTTTAGCTTAAATATTTAAATTTTATGTTTGTAAGGCCTATTTCCAATTACTCATCAAGTAAGTAGGATAATACTGTGTATTTTGTATTAGATTCACATACTAAGTGCAAAATAGTGATATTATATCAATGTGAATCGGTGACAGTTGCCGGCACAAGTGAATTTTTGCATTGTCATCTAGTTATCAGGTACAATATTCAGTAATTTACTTTCTTTTATTTTGTTTACGTGTTATATTATTACACCAGCAACTTATTTCACTTTTAATACGGTTACTTGTTGATGCCAATGACCTTTGTACGTAAACATAACCCTAATTTGGTTTGATGACAGAACTCCTTGCTTGTCATCTAATCTAAATTTCGAAATTTCGTTTTCTTTTTAAACTAATCATCTTTTAAACTGCTGCTACAACTACCTACTCTCTTCTAATTTGTTTGTCTTTTCCTTATTAATAATGATGACTCGCAGCGCCCGTGCTCGCCATGAAGAGTCCAAACTCAGCCAGGCTTTGAGCGAACTAAAGGCGTCAAAGGAGTACTGTGACCAACTAAATAAGGAAATAAATGACAATGAAAGAGTGCTCTTTGATGCCCATGAATTGAATAGGAAGTTAAAAAATGAAATGGCTCAGATACATATTCAATACAATGATGCCATAGAAGCCCGGGATAGACTCCAAATTGTTGTGGACGGGTTCAGCCAATGTAGCATAGAGTATGAACAAGCTCTTAGTCACAAGCATTTACTTCAACAGCAGCTGCATGAGGCTCAAAGTCAGATTACAGAACTTGAGACCACAAATCTTAACATCACTGCCTCGCTGAATCAAAGTCTGTTCAGCGAATTGGTGTCTATTGCCCCGTCAATGGTTTCTGCCATAAACTCCACATGCAATATTGATTTGACAGGTGATGATGAATCAGAATCATGTAATTCAGTAAGGGTAGTCACCAGTAAAAACAAGCTAAAAAAATACATTAAAATTAATAAATACATTGTAAAAACTCAAAGAATGGTAAAAAAACAAAAATTCTTCACCAAAAATGTTAAACTTCATAGAGATAGATTAAATTTAGTTAAACAATTAGATAACTATTCTTTTAATTTGGAGCAAAGCAATAGGAAATACAACATTGACACACAGGCCTTGCAATCTCAACTTGACCATCTAAAGGAGAAACTTAGTTTAATGACCGACAAGTATAATACCTCCGAGGATCTGATAAGGGAATCTGTGTTGGCTATGAATGAGCTGGTTAACTCACAAACCAACAACTGTGAGTGTTGTCAAACAGCGTCCAATGTACCTACACCAGACCATTCATCGTCAACATGCAATACCACCTTTCCGCAGCCTTGTGTTGATTTGACAATTCCTGTTATTAATAGTTCCAATAAAAAACATTGTAAACCAATTGTAAATAATGAGATTGTATTATTTTGTGATGAGATTGGAAAGGATTTAGGTCACTTGTTGATACATAATTATCCGGGACACTCAATAATTAATTACTGTATGCCTGGTTGTTCCTTACTTGATATTATGAAAGAAATTATTAAATGTAACTTTAGTCAGGAAACAACATTATTAATTTTTATGGGAAATAGGGGAAATGTGAACAAAGGGGAATTGCTCAAATATCATAAAACATTGTGCAACCTTAGATTGAAAAAAATTGTGTTGTTTACATTCCCTTATAGTAACAGTTTGCCACAGGAAGAAAATAACATAAGATTTGACATTAACATGACTTTGCACAATTTGACATATAATGATAGTCTATTCCATTTAATTGATACTAACAATTATGTTAGTAATTTGTATTTGACAAAAGATAGACATAATATTGTTATGTACTATCTTTCTAATTATCACAAAAGACAGATAGCTGTGTCGCTATCATATTTTTTTTCTATTTCAGCCAAAAATTTGGCTAAACAACTTGCTTCTTTTGAGCAATGCAATGACATTTTAAACAATTCTGCCAATAATTTGGCCACAATTATTAATGACATTGATTTTCATTTAAATTAGAAATTAGGACAAAAGAGGCAACCTCTTGCAAAAATGTAAGGAAGGTAAAATCAAATAAAAGTGTAAAAAATTTAAATAGTATCAACCTGGTGCATCAAAATATTCAAGGTTTTTTGAACAAAGATTTAGAAGTAGAATTATTCCTGAATTGTAACGATATAGACATTCTTTGTTTGACAGAACATTGGCTTAAAAGCCACCAGTTCATGTTCAATTTTAGTAATCACCAGGTTGGTAGTTCGTTCAGCAGAGTAAATGCTATACACGGTGGCTCATTAATTTTAGTAAATAAACAGCTTAAATTTAAAGATCGTAAGGATATTGTGAGCCTATCTGTTGAGCGGACAATTGAATTAGCCTGTATAGAATTGGAGCAGTTCATTATATTAAGTGTGTACAGGCCTCCATCAGGATTGTATGATTGTTTTGAGAAGGTTATGGATGAAGTTTTGCACAAAATCTATAATTCTAACAAGTCTATCATCACTTGTGGTGATTTTAATGTTAATTTGTTAGAAAATTCTGGGTCAAGTACTAAAATTATAAGTTTGTTTCAGTCATACAATCTTGCTAACCAATTTTTAGAGCCCACTAGAATAACTCCCACTAGTGCCACATGCCTAGATAACATTTATACAAATATTACACCAACCCACAAAGAAATTATTAATTTATTAGACTCAGATCATTGCGGACAATTGATTACCATTCCAAATCTAATAAAAAAAAATACTAAAAAGGATATCACTGTTAATCCAAAAACAGCTGATCGTTTGGAATCATTTAAAACTAAACTTTTGAGTAAATTACCACTTTTGTCAACTAATGATGACCCTAATGAACAATATAATGATTTTTTTAATATGTATTGCACACAATTTGATAACACTTTCATTCCAAAGGCATTCTCGGTTAATAATAACACTTGCTTCAGTGACTGGGCCACCATTGGTATACATAAAAGTAGAAAACGACTTTATGAGTTGTATGATGAACGGACTTGTATTAACACTGCTGAATTTAATTTATATGTTAAGAATTATTCTAAATTATTTAAAAAAGTTTGTTGTATGGCCAAGTCACGTTACTTGAGTACAAAAATTAAAAATAGTAGTAATGTAATAAAAATGACATGGAATATCATTAATAGCGAAACAGGAAGGTCAAGCAACCGAAGTAGTGACTACAGCCTTGCTATTGATGACAACATAATTAAATCAGATTCCCAAGTCGCCGCGGCCTTTGAAAAGTTCTTCGCTGAGATTCCCGTATCAACTACTAAATCTCTAAGGTCATCACCCACTGCTGCAGAGTCTTTACTTAAAGAAAACGTTTCAGTTTGTGATTCTGAGTTTAAATTCCAATATGTTACCTGTAGAGACATAATTAAAACCTTTCACACATTAAATATTAAAAAGACTGCTGATCTATGGGGTAATTCTGTGGACGTTGCTAAATCAATTATAAACATTGTAGCACCTACTTTAGCAGTTATTTTTAACAATTGTATTGACCGTGGTGAGTTTCCTGATCTTATGAAATATAGTAAAATAATACCGTTGTTTAAATCGGGTAGTACATCTGACCCTACTAATTATAGACCTATTTCAGTGCTACCTACTTTTAGTAAAATTTTTGAAAAAGTTATTTTAGATCAACTGCAAAGATTTTTTAATAAACATAAATTATTACATAACAAACAGTTTGGTTTTACAAGGGGTCGTTCGACTACTGATGCCGGTGTTGAACTTTTAGGTCATGTTTATAATGCATGGGAGGATAAATGCGATGTTTTGGGCATTTTTTGTGATTTGTCCAAGGCATTCGACTGCGTTCTTCATGAAACATTAATCAGGAAACTGCATCACTACGGAATCCGGAACGCCTCTCTGGATCTTCTCACTTCTTACTTAAGTGATAGGATTCAAAGAGTTGATGTTAACGGGAAAAGATCACCCGGATCCGTAGTAACAATGGGGGTCCCCCAAGGCTCAATTCTTGGCCCGTTTTTGTTTCTTATTTATATTAATGACTTGCCTTACCTCATAAAGGATAATCATGATATAGTGTTGTTTGCAGATGACACTTCACTTTTATTTAAACTCAAACGTCAGCAGCTGGTTACTGACAATGTAAATAGCGCCCTCGCAAAAGTAGTTAACTGGTTTAATGTTAATAACCTACTTCTTAACGAGAAAAAAACTAAGTGTATTAAGTTCACTATACCTCATGTTAGACAAGTAAAAACTAGTGTTCTCATAAAGGGTGAAGAGTTGATTCCCGAAGATACCACAGTGTTCTTGGGCATAACTTTGGATGCCAAACTTCAATGGGGCCCCCATATAGATAAATTGTCGAAAAAGCTTAGCGCTGCAGCATACGCCGTTAGGAAAATTCGTGATTTAACTTGTTTAGAGACAGCCCGTTTAGTTTACTTTAGTTATTTTCATAGTGTGATGTCGTACGGTATTCTGTTGTGGGGAAATGCCGCCGATATTCAGACAATTTTTGTTTTACAAAAAAGGGCTATTCGTTCAATTTACAAATTAAGTCCCAGACACTCCCTCAGAGATAAATTTAAAGAAATTAATATAATGACTGTGCCTTCTCAGTATATCTATGAAAATCTTTTGTATGCTCATAAAAATATCAATTTGTTTAAAAAATACAGTGACGTCCATAATGTGAATACTAGAAACAAACACAAATTTGTTGTTCCTACAACCAGGCTGAAGAAAATAAGTGGTTCGTTTAGTTGCCAATGTATACGTTTTTATAATAAACTACCTAGCCACATTCAAGAACTAAGCCTTAATACATTCAAAAATTGTATAAAGCGGAAACTTTGTCAGAAAGCCTTTTATACTGTCAAAGACTATATTGAGGACAAAAAGGCTTGGGTTTGAGCTGCTCCAATAAATTTACACTATTAATGTTGATTTAAATACCTTTTTACATATTCTATACAATGACATGAATATTTTGTTTGTTATACTATTTTTAATTATTGTGAATGTGAAGACTACGTGGATCATTGTTTTTTATTTATTTTATCCTTTTCTCAGTTTTAGTTATAGTCTGACAGTTTGAGTAATTTATGCGGCCTACCCAAATGTCTTTTCTTTGGTATTGTTCGTCGAATCGTTAAGCTCCTTAAGTTTTGAGTTGAGCTGCACGATTACTGACAAATGCGTGCACTGACTGGACAGGTCCACTCAATCTGTGTGGTTCTTTCATCAAAAGACCATTTCTGACTGCAATCTACATGGTCTTCACATGATCTGACCAAGATTATGTCTGGACTTTAAAAGAGACTGTGACCTCTGAGTTTGTTTCGGCGTTTCTTCTCAGAGTAGTCAGATAGGAAACGTCGAACTCATCTAGTTTAAAAAAAAATATGTTTGACGTGTAAAAGTGTTTGTACAAACCTACTTACAGAAAATAAATCATTTATCATTATCATTTATTTCAATTATGAACTTATAACAGTCTTTCTTTTACAATAAGTAATTAGGACAGTAAACTTACTTAGGACTACTATTTTAAAACATATGTATACCTAGCTAATAATCGGAACCTTACGGACTATCACGAAATTAGGACTGTCACTTATTTGCGTGAGTTTACTCTAGTAGAGGTTCCAGGAAGTTGCGGTTAGTACTTTTAAAGACAATTATGCGTAGTCTTCATAATATTGATTACTGTTTATTTTTTAGGGTTTCGTACCTCAAAAAGAAAAATCGAAACCATATAGATGATCACTTCGTTGTCCGTCAGTTCGTACGTCTGTCTGTATATATCTGTTAAGACCCTTTTTGTCAGGAACGTGTGTTTTTGCCCTTAGGTACGTAACACACATGCCAGTAGCTGGTACAAAACTATGCAAGTAGCTGGCATGACATTGTGTCATTCACCAACCAGAAGCTATTATGGTACATTGGCATGCAAGCTACTTGCATAGTTTTGAATCTGCTACAGGTATATGTACTTTCGCCCTTCAAGGCCTGTGATACACATGCCAGTAGCTTGTACAAAACTATGCAATTAGCTGGCATGCCATTGTGTCATTCACCAATCAGAAGCTATTAAGGTACATTGGCATGCAAGCTACTTGCACAGTTTTGAATCTGCTACAGGTATATGTACTTTCGCCCTTCAAGGCCTGTAATACACATGCCAGTAGCTTGTACAAAACTATGCAATTAGCTGGCATGCCATTGTGTCATTCACCAATCAGAAGCTATTAAGGTACATTGGCATGCAAGCTACTTGCATAGTTTTAAATCTGCTACAGGTATATGTACTTTAGCCCTTCAAGGCCTGTAATACACATGCCAGTAGCTTGTAAAAAACTGTGCAATTAGCTGGCATGCCGTTGTGTGTGTCATTCACCAATCAGAAGCTATTAAGGTACATTGGCATGCAAGCTACTTGTATGGTTTTGAATCTGCTACAGGTATATGTACTTTAGCCCTTCAAGGCCTGTAATACACATGCCAGTAGCTTGTAAAAAACTGTGCAATTAGCTGGCATGCCGTTGTGTGTGTCATTCACCAATCAGAAGCTATTAAGGTACATTGGCATGCAAGCTACTTGTATGGTTTTGAATCTGCTACAGGTATATGTACTTTAGCCCTTCAAGGCCTGTAATACACATGCCAGTAGCTTGTAAAAAACTGTGCAATTAGCTGGCATGCCGTTGTGTGTGTCATTCACCAATCAGAAGCTATTAAGGTACATTGGCATGCAAGCTACTTGTATGGTTTTGAATCTGCTACAGGTATATGTACTTTCGCCCTTCAAGGCCTGTGATACACATGCCAGTAGCTTGTACAAAACTATGCAAGTAGCTGGCATGCCATTGTGACATTCACCAATCAGAAGATATTATGGTACATTGGCATGCAAGCTACTATTGTGTATTACGGGCCTTAACCACAAACCACAACGATAACTTTTTTATTCCCACTACGTATCCCGAACATATTATTATCTTGATATCCCTTACAAACTACTAAACTCCATTATGATAATCATGTCACCATAAATACAATAAGGTAAAAATAAAAAATAATTCAGTACGTCGTTACACCGCTAGATGGCGTTATAAATAAAAGAATATCGACACTATTTTTCAAGGGAAAGGCCCCGTTAAAATATTTAGCGGCCATTATTTGGTTCTGAAAAATGCGTGTCCCTTCCGTGTCCGTACTTTGTATGCAAATATGAAGACTGGGTTCGGTTGGAAATATACGGGAGGGTTATTTGTGCGGGTACGCGGGAGAAAAATGTAATCTATAGAGCTTTCTTATACAGGGTGACTTTGAAAACATGCGACAAAATTTAAGGGTGTGTTCTACGCATCAATATGAACAACTTTTACTATGTGAACAATTTCGAATTCGCAAAAAAAAATCCGACCTTCTTTTACAAAAGGGTCCAATAATACCTTTAACTATAATATGGGAAGATATTTTTTTTTTGCGAATTCGATGTTGGTCCCTTAGTAAAAGTTGTTCATATTGATGCGTAGAACACCCCCTTAAATTTTGTCGCATGTTTTCAAAGTCAACCTGTATAATCCCCCACTTATTTAAACATAACATAACAACATGTCTGAATTCTCCAAAGGGTTAGGCAGAGGTGCATCTATATTACACCCACACAGCACACCCACACACACGGTACACTCATATTGCCAACTTATTTTTAGGGTTCCGTACCTCAAAAGGAAAAAACGGAACCCTTATAGGATCACTCGTGTGTCTGTCTGTCTGTCTGTCCGTCTGTCACAGCCAATTTGCTCCGAATCTAATGGACCGATTAAGTTAAAATTTGGTACACATATGGATTTCTGTGACCCAAACACGTACAGCTAAAGTAAATATACGAATTTTGAATATGACAGTCACTTTTAGGGGGAAAATAAGAAAATTTAAAAAAAAGTTTTGTAAACTGTACCGTGTGACATATCAAATGAAAGGGCTTACTATGAGGGTCTCAAATATATTTTTTTTATAATTTTAAAATATATTTTTTTAAAGTTATTAAAGAAAATTGACGAAAATTGACCATTCCCCCCCCTTATCTCCGAAGCTACAGAGCCTAAAATTTTGAAAAAAATATAGAAACTAGTTCTATACCTGTAGATTACAGGAAAACCTATAAGAAGTCTGTGGTCTTAAAATAACATGGTAAATCTATATATAAAAAAAATCAAAGTCCTGAGTCACTGACTAATATATCAACGCGCTGTGCGTTGATATATTAGTCAGTGACTCAGGACTTTGATTTTTTTTATATATAGATTTACCATGGGGGGGGGTCTCTAGGTCCAAACCAATGGACCTAGAGACTTGAAATTTTGCACATAGATACCTTATATAGTGTAAACATCTACTAAGGAAGGATTTTTGGAAATTCCATCCCTAAGGGGGGTAAAATAGGGGATGAAAGTTTGTATGAAAAATCCTATCCCTTGAGTTAATAGACTTGAAACTTAGCACGAATATTCATCTAAGTAAATTATAAAGTTTATCATTTTTAGTTTTCCTAAATTACCCCCTAAGGAGGGATTGGGGGTGTCAAAGTTTGTATGGAAGAACTTTAACACGCGGTCCGATTAACTCAAAACTCAGTTTTTATACTTAAGACCAAAAATTAAGACTAACGTGTATCAGGGTTTTCCAAAAATCTACCCTTAATTTTATAGCGGAGGATTTTATTGGGATATAAAATTGGTGTAAATAATGTTTGAGTCAAGTTATGGAAACATAGGTACCAGACGAGTTTTGAAATTCTTTATCTGTGTTCGTGAAAACAGAGATACAGTTTATATCAAAAATCTTATTAATTTGGTTAGTGAACTTGAAACTTAGCACAAATACTTGCATAAGTAAGTAATAATGTTTGTCGTTATTAGTTTTTCAAAACTACGCCTCAAATGAGGTTAGGGATGTTAAAGTTTGTATAGAAGAATTGTAAAGCGCAGTCCGATTAAAAAAATGGTACTTTGAGTCAAGGTAGGAAACTTGCCAAACGAATTTTCACCGATTTTGACGACATATAGCTGATGTTTTAAGGAGTAACTTAGGCTATTTTTATTTTAGAAAAATAATTAGGGTTCCGCACAAGAAAATTAAAATCCATGAAATCAGACAACCACGTACAGTCCAGTACAAACTTACTAAGCCTCCGCAGTCTATTACGGCTATTACAACAAATAATAAAAATATAGCAAAGTTTAAAATGTTAGGGGTCGATCCCCATACAATACACTTTTCATTTTGAAAAAAAAATAAAAATTTTAATCTAGCATGTGGGGTGTCATCGTCTAGAACTCATTGAGTAGAGTACAAACATATTTTTTTTAAATCTTTTAAAATTAAGAAATAGGGGGCCGCAAAAGTTATAAATTTTAGACCATTTTTGTACGAGCTCTTGCGCAACAATTCAACAAATTAAGAATTTGAAACTTCTTTATACCTTGTAGGTACCATGAATACTGTATTTAATCAACAATACTGAAAACGGCGATTCATAAGGTAGTTTGTTTAAACATGGGTGATTTTCTGCAACTGCAAAAAATAACCTTGTAATTCACAGTATCATTATAAAATAAGTAAAAAGTTATCTTTGCGATTGTTAAACATATAATATGGTACGGAACCCTTCGTACGCGAGTCCGACTCGCACTTGACCGGTTTTTTAAAGTCCAATAACACTTTGCTTAACCTGAGAACTCAGGGCCTCAGTAGTAGCTTTCTCGGCATATTATGGTGAAAAAAAAGAGATGTTTACAATATCAAATTAAAAAAAAAATCAGATAAGTAATAGATTTATTATTATTCCTTTTACTAATACTATTGTTATAATAATAATAATAATAATAATAATAGCCTTTATTAACAATCTTACAAGTTAAATTACATCTTACACGAATGTTAAGAATTTTAATATATATATTTTTTTTTTTTTCCTATTTGACACCGGTTCCATGATTGTCTTGCTTCCCAGCATAGGCCTCCCCAAGTGTTCTCCACAAGCACTATTGTTATAGCTATTCATAAATAAAGAGAAAATAGAATACATTAAAATGCTCGGTAGTTATTTTATTAACAAACTAACATTTATTTCTAATAGTAAAATAATATTTAATAGTCTAGGACCTAGGTTTATAAAAATAAAATTTGGATATAATAATTATAACTCGACAAGCAGACGTGTAGTTTAATAACACAGGTGAATCAAATTTGTAAATTAATTTTTCGAGACGATATTTATTAAATACCTAGAGTTATTAAATTAGTTTAAAATCCTAAGATAAGTACATCAAAAGCATTCTCAAGATTATCAAAACTATTCAAGAGCCTTTGTAAAGTTTAATATGATTGCATTAGAAAGTTCGCCTAATTTGGACTGAAAAGTTCCATGTACAAACTATTACAACTGAAAACAAATTAATTTCAGAATTCCATAGATTAATCACCCTTTAGATGCCGCAATGTATTAATTTATGAACCCCATAGACTCATGTCAATGTGTACCCCCAGTAGTTGCGTGCCCCATAGGTTCACACCTACTGGGCCTCAAGTCTGCTATTACAATAGTGACAGAATGGTCTATCATTGATTTCATAATTGTTGACATATCATTGATTTCATAATTGTTTAACAGACCTACATCAACAATACCTGGATGTTGTTGATGAACGGGACAAACTGCGGGTGGTCACGGATGGTTTCAACAACTGCAGTAACATATATGAGGAGGCTTTGTGTAAGGTTAGGGACCTGGAAGAAGAATTAATTCTAGCAAATGTACAGATTACTAAATTACTAAAACAAAAAGAATGTACTCAGGCTAAGCAGAGTAATATTAGCTTGCATGATGAGTTATTAAACATTAATTGCAACCATCATTCCTTAGTAACAATAGACCTTACTGAAGAGTCAATATTGACACATAATAATAGTAGTTTTAAAGTAAGTCAAAATAAAATAAAAAAATATGCAAAACTAAATAGAATGGTAAATAAGTGCATTAAATTTAGGAAACAACAAAAACACAGTTCCAATAATATTAAACTAAGGAAAGAGCGTGTTTTTCTTATAAATAAATTAAAAAACTATCAAATTAAATTAGAAGACAGTAAGAACATTTATGAGATTGACACTCAACGATTACAGTCTGAAATTCAGGTACTAGAAGAGTCAATTCATTCACTGTATAATAAGTATGTGAAGTCTGAAAAACAAATTCAGGAGCACATACTTGCTACAAGGGAGTTAGTGGACATGTGCAACGCTAATGCAGACAAAGTGGGCCCGCTGACTCTTAGCAGCCCTCAATGTTCATTGCATAGAAAATCCAATCTTGGCACTTTTCAACCCGAGGTAACGGAGGACCCGTCCCAGTCAGGAAGTGCTCAGGTATCTATGTCTTGTCAAGATACACCAGATATTGAACTAGGTCCATTGCAAGTAGTTCAGACAGATGCTAGTGCTGTTCCTTGTAAAGTATGTTATAATTCCATTATGTTTTCTGATAGTTTTGGAAAAGGGTTAGGAAAATTACTTAGCAACAACCTGAGTCATTCTTCTCTAAACTATTGTATGCCTCAGTCTTCCTACAAACAAATAATGGCTTCAATAACTAAGAATGAATATGATCCTAATGCCATTATTACTATACTTATAGGTAGCAGCCTTAATGTTAAAAAAGATGATATTACTGATAGTGTCACCGAGCTATTGAAGTTAAATTGTAAGAAAATAATTTTGTGTGCTTTTCCATACTTTAAGTACTTGTCAAACAGACAAAACAACTACATTCACATGTTAAATAATTACATGCAATTCTTAGTTAGTCACCATAGTGACAAGTTTATATTTTTTGACACCAACATTTTTGTTGATAAGCTAAGCTCGACTAGGGATACGGTGTATCTGCCCAGTAGTTTTAGACATCAAATAGCTAGGCTATTAGCTTTTAATATTAACCCAGACATAATTAGTATGTCGAAGTCATCTTTAATTAGCACCACAGTTAGTAATAGTACTAATGTTAAGGTGGTTATTAATTTAAACTAGTTTGTAAGACAACAGAAAGTACCACTAACAGTATAGTTACACTTAATAACAAAAAGGTATTTTCTAGCTCTAAAATAGTTAACTGTAGAAAAGGGGCTAAGCAGAAATCCTTGAAATTATTTCATCAAAATATTCAAGGTTTTTCATCCAAACAATTGGAAATTGAATTGTTTTTAGAAAAAACAATGTTTGACATTATTTGTTTAACCGAGCATTGGTTAAAAGATTACGAAATGTTAATTAATTATGAGAATTATAGTGTGGCCAGTTGTTTTAATCGAACATCAATGGCGCGTGGTGGTTCATTAATCCTAATTAAAAATTGTATTAAATCGAAAAATCGTAAAGACATAGTTGATCTATCGTTTGAACATAGTATTGAACTTTCCTGTGTTGAGCTAGATAAGCATGTCATAGTGTGCGTTTACAGACCCCCAAATTATCAAAATTACTCTATATTCGAGTCAGTAATGGAGGAAGTTATGTCAAGACTTGCAGCTGGTAAGAAGTCTGTAATTATCTGTGGCGACTTCAATATTAATATTTTAGAAAATAATTCAAATACCAGTAGATTATTAAATTTGTTTAAATCATTTAATTTATCAAATGTGTTTGTAGAACCTACCCGAATAACCACGACTACTGCCACATGTATTGATAATGTTTTCTGTTGTTGTGACTATTTAGATAAATCCATTGTTAATTATCTCCCTTCTGATCACAGTGGTCAAACCGTAACTTTTGAGTCCAACATACCTATGCAAAAAGTGCAGATACAATCCAGACCAATAACATCTGTTAATTTAAATAAATTTAATAACACTTTAATTTGTAAGTTAAATGATCAAGAACTGAAAATGAACAATGTTAATATTTTGTATAAAGAATTCTTTTCGGTAGTCCAAACAGAGTTCGATAATTCATTTAAGAAGATCACAAAAACCATCAGCCCTAAGTTTCTATTTAGTGACTGGGCAACTAAAGGACTCAGGAAAAGTAGGGAAAGACTTTTCGAGCTGTATGGCCTTAAGCCTTATATTAACACGGAAACTTTTAATAAGTATGTTGCTACTTACTCTAGAATTTTTAAGAACACTTGTAAGGCAGCTAAAGCCTTATACATTAGCAACAAGGTTAAATCAGCAGATAATAAAATAAAGACAGTTTGGAAAATTATCAACAATGAAACGAACAGGAACAGAAAGCATAATATTGATTACACACTGGAGTCGTCATGTGGTCTCATTTCCGATAGCAAAGAAGTTGCTCAAGAATTTGTAAATTTCTTTACCAGTATCCCACTTAAAACTACTGAGGTCTTAAACTCCTCGCCCTCGCTCTCTTTTGATTTAGTAAGGGCGAACGTTTCGGCCTGCCCGATTGAATTTAACTTTAAGCATATTAACCCCATAACAGTAATAAAAGCTTTTAAGCAAATTAAGATCAAACTGACCGAAGATCTTTGGGGAATGTCCATTAAAGTCTGTACCTCCATAATTGAGACTATAGCGCCTTACTTAGCCTTAATATTTAATTTTTGTGTAGATCAAGGAGTTTTCCCGGATTTAATGAAATACAGTAAGGTAATTCCACTTTTTAAATCCGGAGACAGTAAAGACAAAAATAATTATAGACCAGTATCCGTGTTGCCGGTTTTCAGCAAGGTGTTTGAAAAGGTAATGCTTAATCAAATGCTCAATCACTTTAACACGAATAAAATACTTCACGATCAACAGTTTGGTTTCACCAAAGGACGTTGTACGACCGACGCCGGTGTAACCTTATTAAAACACATTTTTAACGCGTGGGAAGAGGCACAAGACGCCATAGGCATTTTTTGTGACCTCTCCAAGGCATTTGATTGCGTCGACCATGAAACCTTACTCTTGAAACTTGAGCATTACGGACTTGGAAAACTTGCCCTCAGTTTAGTAAAATCTTATTTAAATGATAGACAACAGCAAGTTCAAATAAATGGTGTCAATTCACTCTGTTTAAAAGTGAAAATGGGTGTTCCACAAGGCTCGATATTGGGTCCTTTCCTCTTTTTAGTGTATATTAATGATTTACTCCATTTATTAAAAAATCAACCACAAATGGTGCTATTTGCTGATGATACTTCATTAATTTTTAAGGTAGATAGACGTGCTACAAATTTTGACGACGTTAATAACGCCCTACTGCAGATCCAAAATTGGTTCACTGCTAATAATTTAGTATTAAATGGGAAAAAAACTAAGTGCATCAGATTTTCTTTACCAAATGTCAAAAGTAGTGATTGTGAGATAGTATTGAATCAAGAGAAACTAGAATTCGTCGATAAAACCGTTTTCCTGGGGATTACGCTCGACTCAAGGCTACAATGGGGTCCTCATTTAATATCACTTGCAGGACGGCTAAGTTCAGCAGCTTATGCTGTCAGAAAAATCCGTCAATTTACTGATGTAGATACCGCGAGGCTAGTCTATTTTAGTTACTTTCATAGTATCATGTCTTACGGTATTTTACTTTGGGGACGGGCTGCAGATATCTAGTCCATTTTTATTCTGCAGAAACGAGCCATCAGAGCCATATATAATCTTCGCAGGCGCGATTCTCTAAGGGAACTGTTTAAGGATATTAACATCATGACGGTACCTTGTCAATATATCTACGAAAACATCATGTACGTAAGAAAAAATTTACATCTTTTTAATAAAAGAGGTGAAAGGCATAATTATAATACTAGAAATAAGGACCTATTAGCTCAACCAGGTTTTAGGCTGGCTAAAGTAGACTCATCGTTCATGGGGTACTGTTTAAAATGTTACAATAAAATACCTCCACACATACTTCAACTAAATGAGACGAAATTTAAAACTTGTATAAAACGCACACTATGCAGGCAGGCATATTATAAATTGGGGGATTACATAAATGATAAAAATGCTTGGCTCCATGCTGGTCCTGCTCCACAACCTCAACTAATTAATTAACATTTGAAGATACTGTTGAAACTGCTGAAGATTGTAAGAATAGCTTTGCATTGTGTAGACTCAATCACCTTGTATTGTATAATTGCTTAGCACATGTGTGAGTACTATGTACCTACTCTAAAGCTACCATTTACTGGGTACGTCTTTATTTGACTTGGATGTGCCCTGGCGGCTGAGAGTGTGTCATGCTCACTCTAATGCCTCGCTGATGGTGGCGCGTGTGTTGGATCATTTAACGAATCCATACGTCAGGTTCGTGAACGGGCGCTGTTGGTGGAGGCTGGTCATACCTTAGCTGCCACGGCTTATTTTAATTTTAATTTTGAATTGTTTTTTTATTTTTTTATTCCGGACGCTTTTAACGTTCATCGTTCTCACATGTATAATTTCAATATGAATGATGTAACCAATATTTTGTAACCATATTTTGATTTAAAAGAGTGTCCGTGGAGTTTCTTGCCCGTTCTTCTCCATAGATCTACGTTTTGGAATGGGCAACTAGCTTCAACTTTCTGACTTACCTACTGACCGACTCTTTGACAATTCAAAAGTGCCTGTAATTGGTTTAATTGAAATAAATGCTTTGAGTTTGAGTTTGAGTTTGAGTTGATTTTGACAAGTTTGGTAATCTACTATTATAATGGCGTCATTATGACTTTCCAATGGTCAACCACTGATACTCCATTTTAAGAAATGGCATAGAATGGTAATCTCGTACATAATGTTAATGACAAATGAATGACTGACGTATGCAGTAAACTGCTAAAATTTTGACAGTTCCTTTGATCAGTGACCTTGAGTTTTTCGAAAATCATTTCTACTAACGGGTTTTATAATAATGCCAATACGACAATGTCATTCTACCATGATTCTATTACGAGACCACTGACCGACCAATGATCGACCATTATGAATTTAGCAGATTACGAACTTTTAGCAAAATGACAATGCAGTGACAATGGGATCGTGTTGGAATGACGAATTTCTAAAAAATAGCAGACTTGGGGCCCTGTAAGCAGACTTGGGGCCCTGTAAGCAGACTTGGGGCCCTGTAAGCCCGCGGTCGCCATCGAATGATGGTATTTTACGTTTAAACAACGTGTCGTTTTGCATCCTCAGCAAATTTCAGGGTGTGATACAGAACATCAAACCGAACAACTTTCTCCATGGGACCAACATCGTAATCGCGAAAAAATTTTCAACCGTCCTATAGAAAACTTTAATACCTACTCGACGCAAATGTATGGGACGGCTGATTATTTTTTCGTGATTGTGATGTTGGTGCCATGGAAAAAGTTCGGTTTGATGGTGATGATATACGCTGATGATGATATACGCTTATGTACCTATTATATAAAGGATTTTTATTGATTATCCCTTACGAACACATGGGATGCGTCTGACATTTAACACTTTGAACGCCATGTGAAAAATCGGGTATTTCCATTTAGGCCATGAGGCTCACCGGTGACCCTTATCTTACTGAACAATTCGAGCCGTAGGGGTCACCCGTGAGCCGCGTGAACTACGGAAACGCTTCCTGCGCCGGGTGGGCCGTAGCGTGGCCCCGCGGAACGAACGGAAAAATACACAGTCCTTTGTACGAGGCCACGGTACCCACCTGTGAGCCTTACAATATCTTGAAAACTAGAGGTAGAAGTCGCAATTTTTTATTTTTCATACAAATTACCGCATTTTATAAACTTTGGAATGAAAATCTCAAGATAAAAATTACCGATTTCCTGACTTTGTCTTGGCCCGAACGGTGTACTACGCTATGCCCACCAGTGTGTCGTAAAGCATACAACGTGTTAAGGGGTAGAAAGCTGCCAATCGCATTGTTTTCTGGGAACCATGATAGACTAAATAACATAATAATACCGCACCTAAATTCCCCGATGAGTTAGGCAGAGGTGTACCTATTATAAGTACACCTCTGCCTAACCCATCCATCCATTATAGGTACTCTGTTGGTGTACTATAATAGTACACCAACACCCACATTTCCCCGTGCCATGTAACAGGGGCGAGCATATTGCCATCAACCGGGCACAAATACAAACTCCGGACTAATACTGAGAAATTCCTAATGGAAAATAAAATAACGCTAACGCCCGACCGGCGGATAAAACCCAGGACCTCATGCTTAGAACTAGCGCTTGCAACCACTAGATATAGAGTAAATAATTATGAATATGTGAAACATAATAGGTGTTGTAATAATAAAAAACTTTTTAACAAAAAAAAAAACCGACTTCCAAAAATCACTACAAAGTGAAAAATAACTTTGATTTCGGAAGTCGGTGTCTTTCGTTTTTTATTTACTTTCTTTTTTTTTGCCACCGACTTCCGAAATCAAAGTTATTTTTCACTTTGTAGTGATTTTTGGAAGTCGGTTTTTTTTTTTGTTAAAAAGTTTTTATTTCTCGCTTTTTAGTGGGTCTGTTTATAATTTGTATAAGTTACAATAGTCTAATGTCAAGTGCTCATCACATGTTACAAAATATTGCTTTTCCCGATGCTGGGACGTTAATTGTTGAGGAGTTCTGCTGGTAAGACCCAGGAGAACTCCTCAACAACCACTCACCACACGCATTGTGTGACGAGCGGAAATTGCTTAGCAACCATAATTAAAGTAATCGAATCGCAACCCGTGAAATATTTATCATGGAGTAGTTCCGGTAGCCATCTGTGGTCTTCATCATCAGTTCCACTTCACCAAGTGGTGCTTTCCGAGAGCAAATGCACGAGCTACTATAAAAAATGCCCAAATCGCTATAGGTGTGCCTATAATATTTGAAGAGTTCCTTCGATTTCTCCAGGATCCCATCATCAGAACTGGATTTTGACAAAAATAGGACCATTTGGGAAGTATACTCTTTCCAACAAAAAAATATTTTTTCAAATCGGTTGGCAAGCGACGGAGTTATGCGCGAACAAACATAAAAAAAATAAAAAAATACAAACATCCGAATTGAGAACCTCCTCCTTTTTTAGAAGTCGGTTAAAAACATACATAATTGGGAAATAAAATAAAACATACCTACTGCAGAAAATAGACGGCGCTACTTTGGAATGTACTAGTAGGTAATCATGTTTCGGTTTTAGAAAAATGTAAAATAACACTTAACCCCTCGAGTGTCTGAGTTTGGCTAATTTTAGACCCAAAACCACAGCGAGTGAGAGACCACAGAGAGACCTATGGGGTTCGCAACTACTGAAGATGATGTGTTTTCCATTGGATGATGTTTTTTTACGTTTATATATATGTGATCTAAGCTTATATACCTGTTATGTAAAGTTTTGTCCTTTTGCACACTTGGGGTGCATTTGACACATGGAGGGGGGGAGTTATCTGCGAACTCCATAGGTTCACAACTAATGATGATGATTGGTTTTCCATCCGGTGATGTTTTTTTACATTTATATATACGTGATATAAGGTTATATAACTAATAACAAAAGGGTTTTTCTTATGCACACATGGGGTGCATTCGACACTTGGGGGGATAATGGGAAATTCAAATGACTTCACCTTAAACATTTGTTGTTGAATTTTAAAAATACAAAATTACCACATCACACTAATTACGTAAAGGCGAAAGTTTGTGAGTGTGTATGTGACTTTGTTAGGTACTTCTTCACGCTCAAACAGCTGGACAGATTTGAATGAATTTTGGTATGTAGATAGCTTATACTCGGGATTAACACATAGGCTATTTTTTATCCTGGTCTACGCGGGTGAAACCGCGGGGCGCAGCTAGTATAAACTAAATGTTTCAGAAACAACTATGTATTAAGAACTATAAAGTGAGTGTGGCCTTGTTGTTTTCAACAATAAATATTTGAGAATGCTCAAATGGCTTCACAAGTGGCATTTGTTTAAACTTCGTAAGTGTGTTCAGTCTTTAAATAAAATTGGAAATTGAGCAATTCGGTCTCAAATTGTTTGTTGTTCAAATTGCTACCAAAATGCGGTTTTATTTCAAAACGGTTTTGACTCTTCTTGCTTTTGTATTTTAATTGAATCAGGTTCCTTTCTAACTAATTGGATTGTAAAATGTAACTACTTGTGGAACGAGTGGGCTCACGTCAAATTATAATGAGCACCGGTATGACGACGTTTCGTATCCTCTTGCATCCGACTTCAGAATTGAGACATTGAAATTGGGAACACAAACTCACTTTAACTCAAACTTTACTTAAATAGCATTACCTACTTATGATAGCCCGCGAAATTCATAGTTTTTAGGGTTCCGTACCTCAAGAGGAAAAAACGGAACCCTTATAGGATCACTCGTGTGTCTGTCTGTCTGTCTGTCAGTCTGTCACAGCCAATTTGCTCCGAATCTAATAGACCGATTAAGTTGAAATTTGGTACACATATGGATTTCTGTGACCCAAACATGGGGGTCACTTTTAAGCGAATAAGAAAACTTAAAAAAAAAGTTTTGCAAACTGTACCGTGTGACATATCAAATAAAAGGGCTTACTATGAGGGTCTCAAATATATATTTTTTATAATTTTGAAATAAATCGTTTTAAAGTTATTTAAGAAAATACATGAAAATTGACTATTCCCCCCCCTTATCTCCGAAACTACTGAGCCTTAAATTTTGAAAAAAATACAGAAAATAGTTCTAGATTACAGGAAAACCTATAAGAAGTTGGTAGTCTTAAAATAACATGGTAAATCTCCCAATATTGTGAGTACAATATTACATTTACTGTTGGAATGTATGGGAGAACATGTTTTTCAACTGTAATGCTAAGTTTGTTCTTGGGATAATTAACTTCATCCCAACTACGGAACCCTTCATTGTGCGTAGTCCGACACGCACTTGGCCGGTTTTTTTTGCAATGAATGATTTATAATTCCCATTATGCGCCCCTAAAAATATTATTGAACACTCTATTATAATGATTGCACCTCTTTTTGTGATACTAAAATTATTTCCATTTTAGGGTCATAAAAATACTAAATAGCCAAAGTACCTAACTGCGACCAACTTGGATGTAGGCCGTAATCTACCACGCGGGGCCAGTGCGGGTTGGTAGATATCACATGACTTCGAATTCTTGGTTCTAGGACATGCCGGTTTCCTCACGATGTTTTCCTTCACCGTTTCGCGAACAGTAGTGATGAAGTAATTTACACAAAGTAAAGGTCACCACTGCTCTCTTACTTCTCGTGCCAATCAATTCGTAAACCAGACAAGATTTTCTAAAAGTAAAAACTCCCCCCTCTCGACTATACCAACATTCTCGCCCACAATACATCCCCGTATGTTTACAGCGAAGACTATTGTCATGCGTTTTACGTAACACGTCAAGAAGGGATTACAATAGTGTGCATGATAGATAATACTTTGATCTTTTGAGGTGTTTGCATAATATACCTTCGGGTTTTTATTCTCTAAAAGAAAAAGAAAGAAAGAAAACTTGTTTATTCTGCACAAATAAAACGCACATAGACAAAGAATAATAATAAAACAAGAAGACAGTACACTCAAAAAGCAATATGAGCAAAAGCCTCATATTTAAGTTCGCAAATATTTTTTTTTATTGGTTGGTATGAGACCAAAGACAATTTACAAGTCTACATTGCCTCTGCTCTGAGTGGTGCTGTGTACTTGTGACACTAGTAAATCAAAACAATGAGAACAACAAACAATCAAACAGAAGTGGAAAAATCATACTTTTTTAACAAGAATAACACAAACATATTGATCCGTGCGTCGTAAAACACATCTTTCGTCTCTAAACACATCTTTCTGGTCCTTTTTCTCCGATTCTACAAAATATCACAACTTGTCTTTTCACGTTTAAAAATCTTCTTGCACTGTCTTACTATTTACCAATCTTTCTTTATTGTATAAATTAGGTAATATTAACTTCTTTTTTTGTATTTTTACTTTCATACTTATTTAACAGCAGATGACCGAGTCTGGAGGTGGACTAAAGACCGACGCTACAATTTCATATAAAAGGTAAGATGTTACTTTTTTCTTAAATATACAGGATGTATCAGAAAGGTGTGGTCAAATTAAAGGGTGTGGTACAGGACCATCAAACTGAACAACTTTTTCCGTGGGACCAACATCGTTATCGGGAAAAAAATATTAAGTGTCCTGTACAAAACTTCAATACCTACACGACCAAAATGTATGGGACGGCTGATTATTTTTTCTCGATTATGATGTTGGTCCCATGGAGAAAGTTGTTCAGTTTGATGGTCTGCACATACATGTTATCAAACAATGCATCAGAAGCATCATTACGTGATACATTAAAATCTTATTGATACATTAAAATCTTATTGATACATTAAAATCTTATTGATACATTAAAATCGCCGTCCACTGAATTGATATAATTTTTTTGGTACTCATACCATTAAAAGCGGAAACTGGCACTAGTGATTAATGAGTAGGTATAATAGGTAGATTTTTATTACAAGTCTTCAGAAGGGAAAAAGCGCTTATTTTCATAATTTAAAAGGTGACACCTACTCGGAACAAGTTTTTTTCACCTTTTTCTTCGGCTATATCAGCTCTTCATCACACTATTATAAAGGCGGAAATTTATGAGTGTGTTTTGTATGTTTGTTACTTCTTCACGATCAAACGGCTGGACCAATATTGATAAATTTGGTATTCACATAGGTTACTTTTTATCCCGGTCTACGCGGGTGAAACCGCGGGGCGCAGTTTGTCTCATATAACTTAGGATTATTTTTGTCACGACCAAGTTTTACAGCCAGTTTTATTTTAAGGGTAAGTGCAGATTGCTGCGCTACGTTGGCCATTGAGCTACAAAGAATTCGCGTGAGGAATAGTTCGCGTGAACGGTTACTTGCTGTTATTAAATATAATAATATTAATTAACCAATCACAATGCTTTAACTCAAAGCGACGTTTTAAGTGTATGCTACATGTTTTCTAAGAAGGGCTCGTGGCTAAGTAATAACAGCCGCACGACAGGTTAAGTTACGCTTGTCGGTGTTGATCCGTACATGGGTGACCATCTTTACATACCGAGACTCCTCCGTGTCTCGGAAAGGACGTTAAGCCGTTGGCCCTGGCTGTCATTCGTAAATCTTTGATGGTCGTTACGGGTCGTGAGAAGCCCGAGTCTGAGGGCCTACTCTCTAAGTCCGTCCGTCCAGCTGTTCGTCCGTTCGTCCGTCCGTCTGACATAACGATCCATCAAAACAAGTGTAAAAGTTAAATTTTTCGGACGGGCAAAAACACATCGGGCATAGGGACAACTGTCGTATCGTGTTGCCATTTATACTTCGTTCGGGCCCCGAACTAATCATCTGTCCGTAGGTGATACGGAGTAGGAAACGTCCGTAACGAAGGCCGAACCTACGGACTTCGTGCTTAGGGAGTAGACCCCCCGACAACCAGTGTTGTCAAGGGGTATCGTATTACCCAGTTACTGGGTTGTGCAGGTCAGATAGGCAGTTACTCCATGTAAAATACTGGTATTCAGCTACATCCGGTTGGACTGGAAGCCGATCTCAACATAGTTGGGAAAAGGCTAGGCAGACTGGCATGTTTTTTATGACATATTTCTTCTTGAGACGTTCACAAATTACCTTTTGTATGGTAAACTTGCGTATATTACTCGTATACGCGAGGTATCGCGATAATCTAAACATAGCCTAAAACACATACAGTTGAGAAAGTGTATGATAACACCTCGTTTACGACTTTGCCTGATGTATTGTTTATGAGGTATGACGTCAGACAAAATATTATGTACCTATTTTCTTTATATTTTTTCAACATGTTTACGATATGTGAGGTGTCAGTTGGCTTTTCAAAGTACCTCGGTAGGCGACGATGTAGGTTTTTGTGTAAAAACGTAAAATATAGAGGCATAGAAGATCTGTGTTCATGAAAAGATCCATAATGCTCACGCACATAATACGTAGGAGCTGAACAAAAGAGAACTGTAAAGCAGGGTGCTTTGAAGGCTGCAGTGATTTGTGATTTGTCGGAGTGCGTTGGGATTAGACGATACTACCACATAGAAGTGAAATATGGGCACGTTTTACCTTCGAGTCGTGTGCGAGTGTGTCGAGTTGCGCATCAAGAATTTATTTTTAAGGGGATACAACGATAATTTTGTGTGTTTAAAATTCCTATAAAACCAAATGTATAATGGATAAATCATTTGGATTTTTCATATGTTATTTATGTGTTATTTGACTATATTATTGTCTACTATTGTACTAAAACCGAAACATGATTACTTACTTGAAATTTCGATAGAAATAAACTTAAAAGTTACGCCGTTTATTTTCGGTTTTATACGATTATATGTAAACAGTTCCTTATTGTCCAGTAAAATTTGCTTTAAATTGAAGGTCTTTAAATATGTTAAGAACTTACTAAGCTAAAATTCGATTTAAGCATTTTGTCATAAATCTACATTTAAACGAAGCGCGTTTAGTTCTGTAGCGCGATTCTGTAATCATCTCACCGTGAAAACTTAGGTGAAGTGAGCTGTCAATAGTATCAATTCCTAGCAAAAACAAACTCACTTCACCTAAGTTTTCACGGTGAGATTTTTACAGAATCGACCGGCTGGTGCGTGTGGGAGTCTTCTACCTCTCACTTGTCAAATTAGACAACCATAACACCATTTCACTTACACACCGAGCTAAACCACGCTTCAATATATCCTCTTAATGCAATTGTATTGAAACCACATTGTTTTTGTTACGTTGTGATGGAATTCTAAGGAGTGACTATGGACGTCTTCGGGGAATCTTGTAAGTAATAAGTATTATACTTTAATTAGATACGGGATTACATGGTTCTCTTAACCTAGCGTGACAGGAAGTGTCAGTAGTGTTGCTACCTTATGATAATGTAGTAGTGTTGTACCACCTAACAGTTTTATCGTAGGTATAGCTTTCAGAATGGACACAAAAGACACACTTTCGTGTCCATTCTGAGGTGAAAATATAAAGTTTTCACTATGTTTCTCGGGTCTCAATCTGCGATCAAAATAGAACTTTTGTTGCTAGCATCGAAATAAGACGAAGATTTCAGCTTTTGATACTACAAAAGGCAATACAAAATGGATGTTTAACACTTAGGGTTTCGCAGTTTAAGTGCAAATGGACACTTCAAACAAGATTTTGGAAGTTTCAAAGTTTAAAAGTAGCCTACTATTAAAGTCTATTGTTCGTTTAAACATTGATAGTTCGGAAACAATTTCGTAATTTCAAAGCCTGGCATATTGTAACAATTTCCTCTTTAATTATGCACTATGTTATGCAAACTTTCACTCAACTAAACGTAAGAGGATACATCGAAGCATGATTTAGCTCGTTGTGTAAGTGAAATAACGTTAGGGCTGTCTAGTTTGACGCGCGAGATAGAAGATTCGTTCGACTCGCTTCGTTTAAATGTGGATTTATGACAAAACGCTATACATAAATCAATTTTAAGCTTAGTAAGTCCTTAACATATTTACATACCTTCGATTACAAGTAAATTTTACTGCACAGTAAGGACTTGTTTACGTATAATTAATTAAAACAGAAAATAGACGGTAAAACTTTGGAATTTTTTTCTGTAGAATAAAATTCAAAGTTTCATGTATCGATTCCAAGTAATCATGTATCGATTTTATTCCAGCAGTATAGTTAAATAACATATATGGAAAATCCAAATGATTTAACTTTTGATTTTATAGGAATTTTAAAAACACAAAATTTATCGATGTTTCCCCTTAAAGTGTCTGAGTTTGGCTAATTTTAGACCTAAAACCTCAGCGAGTGGGGAGGGTTGGGGGTTAGTTGCGAAACCCATAGGTTCACAACTACTGATGATGATATGTTTTCCACCGGATGATGTTTTTTTTACGTTTATATATATGTGATATAAGCTTATATACCTAATAAAAAACCGGTCAAGAGCGAGCCGGACTCGCGCACCGATGGTTCTGTCCGGTTCCTGAAAAAGTGTGCTATTTAGAGACATAGTTTTATTTTTCCTGTAATCTTTATATCAACTTCTATCACATAGAACTATTTCAAATTTTTCTCTTTGCAAACTTCGGGGTTGGGGGGGGGGGGAACGGTATTTTTTTTAACACATTTGTCATCAAAAGTCGAAAACTATGCGGTCTAAAAAAAATAAAAAATGTTTGAGAATGTGCAAACAGCGCTCTTTCATATGATACCCCACATGCCCTAGTAGCCCCACTTTAAATTTTTAAGACGCCCTTTCAGTCCCTGTTGCAAAAAAAAAGACGCCCTTTCAGTCCCTGTTGCAAAAAAAAAGACGCCCTTTCAGTCCGTGTTGCAAAAAAAATATAAATATTTTAATTTCTTTCTTATTTGCAAAATAGTTGGGTCAACGTCATCTAAAACTATTCTAAATTTCAAGTTGATAGCATTAGTAGTTCTTGAGATATCCAGCTGTGACAGACAGACAGACAGACAGACAGACTGAGTGACACCATAAGGGTTCCTTTTTTACTATTATGGTACGGAACCCTAAAAAAGGGTTTTTCTTATGCACACATGGGGTGCATTCGACACTTGAGGGGTTAACTGGCCAGTAGTTATACTTAAACCTCTGCCTGTCCCGTCGGGGACTACAAGCGCAATGTGGTGTTAGTTTTGGCTATGCCTATCCTTTGTAGTTGAGTTAACAGAGACAAACAACATAAAAATATTTTGACCCGTGCAGGATTCCAACTCTCGACCCGTACCTACCACAAAAGCCGAGCGCTCAATCGGTTCACCAATCGACCCAACATAATAATAATCCTCAACCTTTCTTCTCCAACGTAACGCTATCAAAATAATCCAATGTTAGAAGCTTGCCTTAAAATAGCCAGCCTGTAACTCCACCCACTCCTTTCAGTAAATAGCGTGAAGCTAAGATTAAAATGGCGGTGTAAACACGCGCCGCTTGCGTGGTCGGCGGTTATATATACGATGGTCAGCTTATGTGGCCGCATTTCACACCGAAGCGTAACATTTGGAGATAATTTATTCTCTAATCTTTTAAGAGCGTCTAATACCTCAGCTCAAATTCATATTTTCCCCCAACTTCCCCGCGCCGGGTGTCACTCCTCTATCCCACTCGCACTGTCAAACTGATTCAGTTAGGATGAACTACGCTATTTATGGACTAGGCTTGGTAAACCTATAATATATATTATTTTACGAAATATTGCAAATCGATTTCAAAGTACTATTAGAATCGTCGTCTTCTGGAAAGGTAAATGAAAATATTTTGAAAGTTTAGCTAATTAATTTATAATTTAGCACAGAACCCAACATCCTGCCTTTCCCGAAGGGAATTTACAATTTAGCTTATTTTGGTGTCGTAAGTACAGACGTTCAGTTTTACATTCCTTTTGGTATTCGAAAACATAATATTTGTTCAGCAAGATAAAATATATCAAGTTGCTCTTTTCCATTGTGTCAACAACGTGAATGCAATACAATACACGGCTAGGAAATATTTGGCTTTGCCCTTGACTATGCAGGTATCAGTAACATCAGGAAATAGCTTCTGGCCGCAACTTCGTCCGCTTGGAATTTCTTGTTGTAACCTAAAATATAGAAAATATATCCTATCGCGTTGATCGATTTTTGATAGTGGGAAATCTGGGTTCACGTCACTGACATGCGATATGTTAGGAATATATAGTTTTACGTTTAAGTTTTCACTTCTCTTGGCAGTCCCCGTGACTGCCTATTTTTTATTGTTTTTAGGGTTCCGTACCTCAAAAGGAAAAAACGGAACCCTTATAGGATCACTCGTGTGTCTGTCTGTCTGTCTGTCTGTCCGTCTGTCCGTCTGTCACAGCCAATTTGCTCTGAATCTAATAAACCGATTAAGTTAAAATTTGGTACACATATGGATTTCTGTGACCCAAACACGTACAGCTAAAGTAAATATATGAATTTTGAATATGAGAGTCACTTTTAGGGGGAAAATAAGAAAATTAAAAAAAAAAGTTTGTAAACTGTACCGAGTGACATATCAAATGAAAGGGCTTAACTATGAGGGTCTCAAATATATTTTTTTATAATTTTAAAATTTATTGTTTTAAAGTTATTTAAGAAAATAGACGAAAATTTACCATTCCCCCCCCCCCCTTATCTCCGAAACTACTGAGCCTAAAATTTTGAAAAAAATATACAAATTAGTTCTATAACTGTAGATTAAAGGAAAACCTATAAGAAGTCTGTGGTCTTAAAATAACATGGTAAATCTATGTATATATATAAAAAAACCAAAGTCCTGACTGAGTCACTGACTAATATACCAACGCACAGCCCAAACCAATAGACCTAGAGACTTGAAATTGTGCACATAGATACCTTATATAGTGTAAACATCCACTAAGGAAGGATTTTTGGAAATTCCATCCCAAAGGGGGTAAAACAGGGGATGAAAGTTTGTATGAAAAATCCTATCCCTTGAGTTAATAGACTTGAAACTTAGCACGAATATTCATCTAAGTAAATTATAAAGTTTATCATTTTTAGTTTTAACTACCCCCTAAGGAGGGATTGGGGTGTCAAAGTTTGTATGGAGGAACGCGGACACTCGGTCCGATTAACTCAAAACTCAGTTTTTATACTTGAGACCAAAAATTAATTTTTCCAAAAATCTACCCCTTAGGGGTGAAAAGTTAATTTTATAGCGGAGGATTTTATTGAGGGCTTGATTAACTCTAAAATTGGTGTAAATAATGTTTGAGTCAACTTATGGAAACATACCAGACGATTTTTGAAATTCTTTAGGTATCTGTGTTCGTGATAACAGAGATACTGTTTATATGAAAAATCTTATTAATTTGGTTAATGAACTTGAAACTTAGCACAAATACTTGCATAAGTAAGTAATAATGTTTGTCGTTATTAGTTTTTCAAAACTACGCCTCAAATGAGGTTTAGGGATGTTAAAGTTTGTATAGAAGAATATTAAAGCGCAGTCCGATTAAAAAAACTACTTGAGTCCTTTACTTGAGTCAACTTAGGAAACTTGCCAAAGGAATTTTCACCGATTTTGACGGCATATAGCTGATGTTTTAAGGAGTAACTTAGGCTATTTTTATTTTAGAAAAATAATTAGGGTTCCGCGCAAGAAAATTAAAATCCATGAAATCAAACAACCACGTACAGCCCAGTACAAACTTACTAAGCCTCCGCTGTCTATTACGGCTATAACAACAAATAATAAAAATAAAGCAAAGTTAAAAATTTAAGGGGTCGGTCCCCATACAATAAACTTTTCATTTGGAAAAAAAGTAAAAATTTTAATCTAGCATGTGGGGTGTCATGTCATTATTTCATCACCGCTGCTCTCAAAACGGTGAAGGAAAATATCGTGAGGAAACCGGCATGTCCTAGAACCAAAAATTCGAAGACATGACATGTCTTCGAATTTTGATGTCACATTGTGACATCTACCAACCCGCACTGGGCCCGCGTGGTTGATTACGGACTCCCTCTCACCGAGAGGAGGCCTGTGTCCCAGCAGTGGGAACATTATAGGCTGATTATGTGTTATGTGGGGTGTCATCGTCTAGAACTCATTGAGTAGAGGACAAACATATTTTTTTTAATCTTTTAAAATTATGAAATAGGGGGCCGCAAAAGTTGTACATTTTAGACCATTTTTGTACGAGCTCTAGCGCAACAATTCAACAAATTAGGAATTTGAAACTTCTTTATACCATGTAAGTACCATGAATACTGTATTTAATCAACAATACTGAAAACGGCGATTCATAAGGTATTTTGTTTAAACATGGGTGATTTTCTGCAACTGCAAAAAATAACCTTGTAATTCACAGTATCATTATAAAATAAGTAAAAAGTTATCTTTGCGATTGTTAAACATATATGGTACGGAACCCTTCGTGCGCGAGTCCGACTCGCACTTGACCGGTTTTTTTGAGAAACAGTGTTACGCAATTGGGAGCAGCTTTGAAATTTGCTCGTTCGGTTCGGAGTGAATGGAGTCTGTTAATCTGACGTCGCAACGTTTTTCCAATAGCTTACATTCATGTCGGACAGCTATGAGAACTTATAGACACATGGAACATTGTAGGAGGAAATGTTTAAAATCAACGTTCATTAATTTTTAAAACGTTTGGTGTACTAAATAATAAATGTTTTCTCTTGTAAATAATTATAATTATATAGTGTGTACTAAATAACAGTATTGTCTTGTAAATAATAAAATTATACCAATTTGCTGGTACAAAAATTACGAAATCAAGAAAATTCTCTTTGTGTTCGTATTGTATCCATATTTTTAATATTTTAAATGCGAAAGTAATTCTGTCAGTCTGTTATCTTTTCACGCCTTATTCTTTTTATTCTTAACGGCTGAACAAGTTTGTACTTTTGGCACTAGGATAGACCATGACCTGAGTCAGGATAGGACATAGGATACTTTTTATTTCGGTAGTACTTAAGTATCCGTTGGACTAATTTCCGACAATCACGCAGGCGAAGCCGCGGGCAGCTGTTTTTTTTTGCGATTTCCGATTTATTCCCATAGTAAAAGTTGTTCATAATGATGAGTACAACCCCTTAAAAGACCCCTACAGACCCCTTAAAAGATTGCCACTGTTTACAAGTGTAAACAGTGGCAATATTTTAAGGGGTCCTGTATAAGTAGATATATAAGTATAGTCTTGACTCTTTAATTAGTTAACGATTTCCTTCTACGAAAACTGTAAACAACTCTTCTGCACTAGAAACCTCTTTCATGACAACATCAAAGAACTTACCTACATTTCTAGACAAAATTATTAAGTCTTACAGTTTCAAAACTATAATAATACTCACGTGAACATTTAACAAGTACTTATAGAATTCTCAAGACTACAATTTCGTATCTCACAACTATACGAAAGGGCCTTGATGAAATTATTTTCGTAGAAATTTGTCAAAAGAGACACTCGAGATTTTATTGTTTACTCAAAATGTTGATTGCGCTAAAAGTTTTGAAAAGCTATTTAGACATTTTGAAGAAATTATTAGTGTGAAGAGCTACTTTGATAATACTGCTTTTAGAGGATTATTTTTGTGTTCCACTTTGCTCTCGAATCGACCTCAATCTGCCTTGCCTTTTCCTAATTATGTTGAGGTTGGCTTCCAGTCTAATACCAGCTAATAGCAGCTGAATACCAATATTTTACATAGAGCAACTGTCTATCTGACCTCCACAACCCAATAACTGGGTAATACGATACTCGTGATAAGACTGGTTGTCAGACTTTCGGGGTTCTGACGACCCGTAATGACTGTCAAAGATCCACGAATAACAGCCGAGAATAACGGCTTAACGTGCTTTTAGAGGCACGGAGGAGTCTCAGTATGTAAAGATGGTCACTTATCCACGGACCAACCTCGGCAATATCGACCCGTGCGGCTGTTATTACTTATTGTTTGTTAGCCACGAGCTCTCGAATCGACCTATGAGTATGAGGTGAGAATTTCGACAGTTTAGGGACAACTATCACGTTGCGCTGTTTGCACATTCTCAAACATTTTTTCTTTTTTTTAGGCCGCTTAGTTTCGAGTAAAAGTTTATAGGTGGTATTTTTTATACCGCCTATAAACTTTGAGGTTAAGGGGGGCCTTATCTCCAAAGTTTGCATAGAGAATAATCTGAAATTATTCTATGTGATAGAAATTTATGTAAAGATTACTAGGAAAAAAATAAAACGATATCTCTAGGTACTACACTTTTTCAAAAATCGGAACGGAACCCTCGGTGCGCGATTCCGACTCTCTCTTGACCGGTTTTTTTCTTTAATAATCGACGTGAAATTTCAACGCAGGGGGAATCATGTGGCGGGAGTCGAAAGCCGATTGCCGGTCACCTTAGGCGTGGTCTTGCGGACGGCGAGCAATGGGTAGCTCGCCGTCCGTTAAGGACCAGGGGGTCTACTCCCTAAGCACGAAATTCGTAGTTCGTTACAGGCGTTTCCTACTCCGTATCACCTATGGACGTATGATTGGTTCGGGGCCCGAACGAAGTATGAATGGCAACACGATACGACAGTTGTCCCTACTCCCGATGTCGTTTCGTCCGTCCGAAAAATTTAACTTTACACTTGTTTTGATGGATCTTTAAGTCAGACGGACGGATAAACGGACGGACGTATGAACGCACGGACTTAGCGAGTAGGCCCCCAGGCCCGCGTCGACGGCGCATTGTGTTCCACGCGCGCCTCAAATAGATGTCAGCAATGATCGGAGCAAGTCGGCGTCGGCCCTATTGGACCCCCCAATAGGGCCGACGCCGCCGGGGTCGCGGGTTGTTCGAAAGAGATGCCGTGGCCCTGCCTGGCACAGGCAATTGAAGGAACACGGGTGGGTTTTAGTCAGTAAGTCTTACACACCCTTCCGCTCCACCCAGAGTGGGAGAAGTCATTTGATGATTTCCTATCCACAAAAAAAAAGGGGGAATCATGTACTAGGATCCATGGTAACAAGGGCGTGCGTCGATGTCACCCTGTATAAAACTGCCAGATTCACTAAAAACCAGTGCTGTATAATCCGTAGTAGAACCCACGCCGCGCGGTACAAGTTTCAGTTGATTCACAAGCGGTCACCCGTTCATTCAATGTTCACGGTCGAGTGCGTCGCTCGCCTCACTGCTCGCCGACTTGTTGATACATCGCCGGTTTTAACTCGCACGTAAATAGTCGAGTAGGTGAGGTAGTTTGAACGAGCTAGATTGAGTGTCTCTTGTCGTGACTGACATTTGTATTGAATTGTATAGAATTTTGGATCTTCTTTACTTGGCTTGGCTGAAAATCATTAAACATGCTGTAGTGTAAAGATTCCTAGAAGAGCGGCGGCCGCCACATTACGGCCGCAGTGACGACTGTCATGAAAATGAAAATGATGACAGCGGGGTCTTTACGGTCAAAAAACGCTCAGTAACGAAACACGCCAACTTACTTTCATGTAGAAAACCGGAAAAATGCGAGTTGGACTGGCACACGAAGGGTTCCGTACCATCTATACAGGGTGTTCGGCGCATGGACCGACACAATTTTTTGGGGGATTGGGGGGGTCATTTGCTAGGTTTCACCTAAAGACCTCCATGTCCTAAGTGTGACGGTAATTGAGATATGTTTTTTTTGGTTCTTTCTTTGAATTACCCAAAATCTCGCCTTTGAATCGATATATATTTTTATACCATTCCCCCTCTAAAAAGCTTATTTTATTCACTGAAAACAGTGAATAAAAAGCACTTTTACTCACTGTTTTGGTGTTTGAAAATGGAACACACTAATGTATTCGACCACAGATTTAGAGTACCTAGGCTAGATAGGGCATGTTACTAGATAGTATGAAATCCCAACGTGTCATCTTTTTTATACCTACGATAACTTCACCCCAGCCATTTAGTGATGTGCTCAAAGTAAACAGAATTGTTTCAATCGCTAAGCGTCACTGAGCTAATATACTTTTTTTAGTACGAACAGTCGAACATGCAGGGCACGCTTGGTCGGATACCTAGCCGTATCTAGTGTAAGTGTAATCTGTGTATTCGACCTAATTGATGTGTTCTAAATTCAATTTGATTGGTCGACGTTTTCGACAAGGAGTTTAGCATTAGAATAAAAACTGTTTTGTGTTCTTTGCTGTCCTTAGTAAATTGGCGCTATTTTGAATACTGACTGTAAGTTGTACGAACACAAAGTTTAGTGTTACTTTAATCTTTAATTTTGTGTTTGTTTAGTGTTGTTCTAATCGATTAAAAAGGCATTCTAGTGATGAAGATGTCTTAACACCTGAGTTTATAAAAGAGAGGGCGGCCGATATAGTGGAAAACTTGCTACCCAAAAAATCACGGCTGGTTTACATCAAAGCCAATTTAACTTTCCTTTTTCTTCATTATATGTCTATTTCCACTTAAATCTTTCTTTTTCTCGTAGTCATGGTATAAAGTATAGTATGCAACTCTTGAATAAAACGGATTTATATCGAGGGCCATGAATCACTCGCGTCGCTCAGGACTCTAACACTTGAATCACTCGCTACGCTCGTGATTCAATCATCATGAATCACTCCCTACGCTCGTGATTCAATCGTTAGAATCCGTCACTAGCTCGTGATTCATCTATGGCCCTCGCTTTAAATCCGTCCTTTATTCACTAATTGCATAATATACTATTTGTTTATGGTTGTAAAAGAACAAAATAATTTTTATTATAGTCTACAATGTATTCTTATTCGAAATAAAATAAAAAAATATAATTACCGTAATAAGTCTTTTCTTAAAACACTCCATAACTGACTCTCTAACTAGTATTTTGACTACATTTGAATTGTTTTTCATAGCGTGTAGCATACCCTTAGAAAGGGTACAAGCTAAAGAACTTTTTGACATAAAAATAACGTCAAAATGGCTTTATTTAAAAAAAATATATGAATTTAAGAGTAGTAATTTTTCATACATTTAAACATTTTTAAGACTTTGGAAGCACATAAGTCATTGTTTATTGATCAATTACATCAAATAATAATTTATTTAGAATAAAAATACATTGCAGACTATTATAAAATTTATTTTGTTCTATTGCAACCATAAACAAAAAAAATATATCGATTCAAAGGCGAGATTTTAAGTAATTCAAAGAAAGAACAAAAAAAACATATCTCAATTACCGTCACCGTTACCGTTACTTAGGACATGGAGGTCTTTAGGTGAAACCTAGCAAATGACCCCCCAATCCCCCAAAAAATTGTGTCGGTCCATGCGCCGAACACCCTGTATAAATAAAAAGAGAAGTCCTGACTGACTGACTGACTGACTGATTGACTGACTCATCAACGCCCAGCCCAAACCCTTGAACCTAGAAAGCTGAAATTTTGCACAGAGGTTCCCTTTATAATGTAGACAAGGAATAAGGAAGGAATTCCCGGTAGTATGTTCCCGTGGGATATTTTCAAATATTTTCAAAAGCTAGTTATCTATAAAAACGGCAAAAAAATCACGTTTGTTGTATGAGAGCCCTTAAATATTTATTTTATTCTGTTTTTTAGTATTTGTTGTTATAGCGGCAACAGAAATACATCATCTGTGAAAATTTCAACTGTCTAACTATCACGGTTCATGAGATATAGCCTGGTGACAGACGGACAGACAGACAGACAGACGGACAGCGGAGTCTTAGTAATAGGGTCCCGTTTTTCCCTTTTGGTTACGGAGCCCTAAAAACAAGTGCTGTCGGGGGACCCCTGTCAGGAACGAAGTTCCTAATGCGATACTCGCACGCGAACACACACACTTATATAATAACAGAAACAGATAGAGAGAGAGAGAGAGAGAGAGAAAGTCGCATGGGGGGGGCACAACGCTATTATCTTACGTGATTACTTCTACCAGTGAACTCCTATCGCATGACGTTGCAAATAATAATTATAAAATATACCTACTAAAACACAGTTCGTTCAGGAGACTTCGCTGTCAAACAAGTCGCTACAGAATTGCAATTGGCGGACATGTTTACGAAGCCATTGTTTGGACCAAGACTGAACATGCTAAGCTGTAGAATTGGACTTCAAGATTTGTCCAAGCTCTAAAAAGTATCGTGGATGTGAAGATATACAACCTTCATATTGTGTCGATGGTTGGTTACTTAGCAATGTGTTGTTATATCTGTCTTGTTACTTTTACGAAAATATATTCCTTCTACAAAATAAAACAAAGTTTTATTATAACGTTTAAAGGCTCTTACAGACAGAGGCGATATCGCGTCGCGACGCGATATTTTGCTACGGATATAATATTGAAATATAGCGTCGCGACCGCGATATCGCCTCTGTCTGTAAGAGCCATAATTCTGCATCTACGGCAACTTATTGATTATAAGCTTTACGGACTTATTAAAGGTTTCACACTAATAAAGCTTCACAAAAATACATATGTGTATAATAATATAATAAGATATTTTGACGACACGGTTGGCGCAGTGGTTGAGCGATTGACTGCTGCGCAGCATGTCGCGGGTTCGATTTCCGCACGGAACAAATATTTGTACGACCTACAAGTATTTGTTCCGAGTCTGGGTGTTTTTCTATGTATAATATGTATTTACAAAAAAAAAAAAAAAATATATAAGTAGTTTATCAGCCATCTCGTTACCATAACACAAGCATTAGGTTGCTTAGCTTGGGACTAGATGGCGTTGTGTGAAATGTCCAAGGATATTTATTATTTATTAATTTAAATTAATTTAACTTTTTTTGCAAAAGTCCGAAGATTTAAAACAACATTCATAGAAAGTTCCTTCGATTTGATAACATCTTCCATTGCCGAAGTCGATTTCAAATAGCTGAACTTGAAGAATATTGAAAATCTGTAAACTCTCACACATAATGCAATCCCGCAGATGTCGGCAACACGTACCGTAATACATTCAACTGTAAAGTACGTGCCCAGACTGCACTGGCAATGGCGGTGCAACGCGTTGGTACTACAGGAGTAGCATTTTATTCAGTCGATTAGGTATACACAGAAAATTATCAAAAGTATAATTCTGTATACGTAAAAATCGTCTCTAATCATTCTGCCTAGCCTTTTCCCAACTATGTTGGGGTCGGCTTCCAGTTTAACCGAATGTAGCTGAATATCAATATTTTACATGGAGCGACTGCCTATCTGACCTCCACAACCCATTAACTGTGTAATACGATACCCCTTGATAAGACTGGTTGTCAGACATTCGGCCTTCTGACGATCCGTAACGACTGTCAAAGATTCACGAATGACAGCCGGGACGAGGCACGGAGGAATCTCGGTATGTAAAGATGGCCACCTTGATGGATCGACCCGTATGGCTGTTATTACTTAGCCACGAGCTCCTCTTCGTCTCTAATGTCTTCGAGAATCATCTGTAATGAGTTGTTAAAATCTATTTCCTTGTCACTTCAGAATATTATAATAACGTCACGCCTTCTGAGCAGTGGTGCCCAGTGGTAACAGCCACGACTTATGAGTTGTAGGTCGTAGGTTCGAACCTAGACACGCGGTTTAATTTGTGTAAATTATTTCATCACCACTGCTCTCAAAACGGTGAAGGAAAACATCGTGAGGAAACCGGCATGTCCTAGAACCAAAAATTCGAAGACATGTGACATCTACCAACCCGCACTGGGCCCGCGTGGTGTCCTACAGCCCACTCCCTCTCACCGAGAAAAGGCCTGTTCGCAGCAGTGGGAACATTATGGACTGATTATGCTACGCCCAATCATGTTTTCCCAGAAAGTGTAGTTATATATACTTTTAGTTAGGCGTCCTCGTAATTGCTTTATCACCTAAGGTCGAATATCACTTGCACATCTTAAAACTATAAGGTCTGTTTATTAATGCAGCTGTTAGATAGTTCCTACCTTGTTATGTCGAGGCCACACCAACGTCAACGTGAATACCCATCATCGCCATAAATATCGCCGTAATTATTCCGATGATTATCACGATAAATTGAGTGGTCGTGACACTTGAACGCCGCCACCGAGTTATCGCCACGTCAATCGGTAATGTGAATGCCGTTGTAAAATTAACGCGATAAGTTGTGGCTACTACTACGGCCTATGTCCATCATCGCGATAATCAACGGCGTTTCCCGTTGGTATAGCCCGGACATTATAAAGTTTCAATTTAGTGGGAATTGTTGTCAAAAGTAAGAAGCAAAGTCAAAGGTAGCACTCTACATACGCACGCTATCATTTCAATATTCAAATAAGGTTAGAAATATTGTAGGTATTATAAATGTAAACTTCTGGCAAAGCATCCATAAAAACATGGAAGTCTACTCATCTCCTATTGGGTAAAAAACAACACACCAGTAAATCCCCTAGTATGGGTACCCTTTTAAGAAAAGCGGAGGGATATTTGAGATCCTTAACGTATAAATCCGCACTGTGACCGTTCTAAGAACATAAGGAGGTTTACCCCATGGCTACTACATGCTCAAGCGAGGCGCGTCAGACAAAACAAATGAAAGAAGTGGTTTAGAACATTCCACGAGTCGAGACACCGACTTACGGAGCGACGCGACGGACGGATATAGTCTACTCTCTAAGGCCGTGCGCTGCGTTAGGCGTGCGCACGGCGCGGGCGCCCGCGTGGCGTGCTGTTTTCATGTAATCTCATGTGTGCTGCGCTGCGCTGATCTATGAGATTACATGAAAACAGCACGCCACGCGGGCGCCCGCGCCGTGCGCACGACTAACGCAGCGCACAGCCTGAGTCCATCTGTCCGTCCGTCCGTCTGACTTAACGATACATCAAAACAAGTGTAAAAGTAAAATTTTTCGAACGGACAAAAACACATCGGGAGTAGGGACAACTGTCAAGTCGTGTTGCCATTCATACTTCGTACGGGCTCCGAACCAATCATCCGTCCGTAGGTGATACGGAGTAGAAAACGCAAGTAACGAAGGAAACTTCGGGCTTCGTGCTTAGGGAGTAGGCCCCCAGGCAGGTGAGGAAGCGCGAGTATCGCTTGACGCAAGTCGCATCACTCGACGCTGTGAACAGGGGCCTTAGGGATCTCCGGTGAAACGCACCAATGCACATGTAAAGACGTCCCGGGGGTAGCAAAGTCGGTTCCCGAAACATCTTAACCTATGGTTGATATTTCTGGAATTACAGATAATGTATACGTATTTATGGTGTAAGGTATAAATAGATATTGTAGGTATAATTGTCATCTACCTAGCGTTTTCCTAACTATGTTGGGGTCAGCTTCCAGTCTAACCGAATAATAAGGTATAGGCACGGATATCGAGGTATAGGTATAATAATTAGAAAGAGAGAGAGGAGAGAGGAGCTCGTGGCTAAGTAATAACAGCTGCACGGCTCGATCCATCAGATTAAGTTACGCTTTCCGGGGTTGTTCCGTAAATGGGACCATCTTTACATACCGAGACTCCTCCGTGCCTCGGAAAGCACGTTAAGCCGCCGTCCGGCTGTCATTCGTAAATCTTTGACAGTCGTTACGGGTCGTCAGAAGCCCGAAAGTCGGACAACCAGTCTTACCAAGGGGTATCGTATTACCCAGTCACTTGTTGTGGATGTCAGATAGGCAGTCGCTCCATGTAAAATACTGGTATTCAAACTCAAACTCAAACTCAAAGCATTTATTTCAATTAAACCAATTACAGGCACTTTTGAATTGTCAAAGAGTCGGTCAGTAGGTAAGTCAGAAAGTTGAAGCTAGTTGCCCATTCCAAAACGTAGATCTATGGAGAAGAACGGGCAAGAAACTCCACGGACACTCTTTTAAATCAAAATATCGTTATATTGGTTACATCATTCATGTTGAAATTATACATGTGAGAACGATGAACGTTAAAAGCGTCCGTATTAAAAAAATAAAAAAAAAACAATTCAAAATTAAAATTAAAATAAGCCGTGGCAGCTAAGGTATGACCAGCCTCCACCAACAGCGCCCGTTGACGAACCTGACGTATGGATTCGTTAAATGATCCAACACACGCGCCACCATCAGCGAGGCATTAGAGTGAGCATGACACACTCTCAGCCGCCAGGGCACATCCAAGTCAAATAATTCAGCTGTATCCGGTTATACTGGAAGCTAACCTCAACATAATTGGGAAAAGGCAGATTGATGTGTAATAATTATGTAGGAACATGCGCCAGCACATCAAGCTACTTACAATCTGTCAAATTTCTTTAATAGATTTTCATCTTTATCGCTAAAGCATTAGGTTCAAGAATGATGGGCAAATTTGACGACAGTTTCGGGTGGGTTGATGTGCTGGTGTCAGTACCTGGAACTTATCAAAACTCATTTGTTTTATTACGTCATCTGCAGCCTTCAGCAGTCCACTGCATATTATATGCCTCTCCAATTGTACATGACAGAGTTATATCCTAGTAAAACACAATAAACTAAAAAAGAATACCAAATTATTATTTCTCATCACTGCACTGTAGTCTGGCAACATGAAATGTATACAGTAATAAAATACGTTTGAAAACATCACATATCATTGCATATCATGCTTGCTTCGTGCACTACATAACAACATAATTAAGTTCAGCAGCATTTCTGTTCAGTATAACATGCGTTTAAAATATGTTCGCTTTTCTCGTACTACATTCTCGTATTTCGTTGAATAGCTGTCTCTACAAAACGTTGTATCAAAGCTAATTGGCAAAAACTGTTGTTGAAACATGTTCTGCGAATATTTGCAGCAAAACAACTGAAAACTGACGTTTAAAACTGACATATTGGTCGTACTACGAGTTTGTAGTTTGTAAACTGGAGGATGTTAGTGGTCCAATTGTAGAAGCAATTTTTTTAAACTAGGTTTAACCACTAACGGCTCCCGCGTTACGTCATCACGATTGTTCGAGACTTTTTGTCGGCGCGCGACGAGGTGCATATAGCATCTTATACACGACTTGTCACAAAATATTTATATGAAAGGACAAGAAACTGATGACTGTTTCCTAAAGTGTATAGACTAGGCTAGATTAAGAATTTTGTTTTAGGACAATAGATGCACGGGTCGTTCGATTACGCTTGCTGCGGTTGATCCGTGGATGGGTGACCATCTTTGCATACCAAGACGCCTCCGCGCCTCGGAAAGCACGTTAAGCCGTTGGTCCCGGCTATCATTCGTGGATCTTTGACAGTCGTCGTTAGAAGCCTAAAGTTTGACAAGCAGTCTTACCAAGGGGTATCGTATTACCCAGTTACTGGGTTGTGGAGGTCAGATAGGCAGTCGCTCCATGTAAAATACACAAATGACGTTGATATTTTACAGTCGTTGATCTCGGCTGTCATTCGTAGATCTTTGACAGTCGTTACGGGTCGTCAGAAGCTCGAAAGTGTGACAACCAGTCTTGCCCAGAGGTCGCTCCATGTTAAACACTGGTATTCAGCTGCATCTGGTTAGACTGGAAGCTGCCGCCCGCCAAAATAGTTAGGAAAAGGCTGGACAGATGATGATGATAATTAGTAAGGTATCGATGCCTGTAGTTGCACATCGTACATTCTTCTTTCTGATCTATTTCTTCTTTTCTTATTTTTTCTGCAATTAATTGTTTTTATCCATCTTATCTTCAACAAAACATAATATAATCTACTTCATTGACCTCATAAAACCGTAATCGGGGAAAAGTCGCACTAATCCTTGATGTTGCTATCAAAAATGGTGAAAGAAGTCATCTGTGAAATGCTCAGTACTCCGTAAGTAATAGGACATGCCTACTCAAAGCGATCCATATTGTATGAATATTGTTATATATTATATTTATATGTGGTATATACTAGTGGTGTGTGTGGAGTTATGTGAACTATGTTGTGCGTGGGAATTTGATGCAGGCATGTGGAGTAAATACATGATAATTGTGATCGAGCAATAATAGGGCTCTTTGACTGATCAACATTGTTATCGTCGTAAATAAGTGTTAGTAGTTATGTTAGACCAGCCGGTCGATTCTGTAAAAATCTCACCGTGAAAACTTAGGTGAAGTGATTTTGTTTCTGCTAGGAATTGACACTGTTGACAGTTCACTCCACGCTCACTTCACCTAAGTTTTCACGGTGAGATGGTTACAGAATCGCACTGAAGGTCTTCGAAGGAATATTGGCAGTTTTTTTTAAAAATCGGGAAATATAAGCGAGTCGATGAGATAGGTTTAGGTACTTGTTAGGTGCATATCAGCCGTAGATATATTTCTATGGTATCAGCAAAAATTTTTTCATCGTAGGTAATGTTAGGTTCTATATTCGACCCGTATGTGAATGTATGTATGTATGTATGTATGTACGTTTGGTTGTCCGCGATTTTCTTAAAACTATTGAACAAATTTTGATGATTCTTTCACTAACATGATCTACATACCTTCAGGGAGGTTTTAGTATAATTATAATACAATATTATTCTTATGTACGTAGTTATACCGTACTGTAGGTATATAACATGCATTGTACATTTCTAAGCGGATTTTGATGATTCTTATTTTCGTTTGTCTTGGGCTTATGTCATTGTATATTCAACTAAAAACGAACAATAAATTTACTTTACAAAAAGGAAAAATCGACTTCAAAACCTAAAAATAATAAAATAACATTCATAAAAAAGTTAAAAGCTTCTGAAGTCGGTGTCTTCAATGCACCTTAGCTTGGCATCGACTTCAGAAGCTGTTAAGTTTTTTATGAACGATATTTTATTCTTTTTAGGTTTTAAAGCCGGTTTTAACTTTTTTAATGCAAACTCATGTACTTTCCTATAGCAACCACGCAAAATAAAACCTATTTTATGATGGTTAACGATACCTTGTTCCCACAAATCAAACTTCAATGTCCAACAGCCGAAAAAAAAATGTTGGCAATTATTCGCCCAAAGTAAAGTTACACGAACAGACTCGACAGTAAAAAGTCCAATTATCGTGGTTCAGAGATCGCAACTTGTTGCGGTGTGAGAGCCAATTTTGAAATCAGATAGACTGTTACTGTTAAGGGTATGGTAGGGGAAAAGAAATATTGGAACGAAGTTCCTTATCGCGCGTTGTGAAAGGGGGCTAGACGGAAAAAGTCTCACGAAAAGTTGTCACGACACTTTTTGCTATAGGTAGCCATTGTAAGCCGTGCGGCGTGCGCATGTTTCCCTGTCTGTCTCTCTCTCTCTCTCTCTCTCTCTTATAGAAAGCAAGCCAGATATTTTCATTTCTATTTCGCATTGAACAGTGTGGTGTCGCGATGATGATGATGATGATGGTGGTGATGATGATGATGGTGATGATGATGATGATGACGATGATGATGATGATGATGATGATGATGGTGATGATGATGATGATGATGATGATGATGATGATGATGATGATGATGATGATGATGATGGTGATGATGGTGATGATGATGATGATGATGATTTGTTACAATTCCTTCACTAATTAATCGAAAGGAACTTCGTTCCATCCGGGTGTCCCTTGACACCTTTCATTTTTTTTTTTTTAAGAGACGGTCGGTTTGTTCGGGGGGAGGAGCTCGTGGCTAAGTAATAACAGCCGCACGGGTCGATCCAACAGGTTAAGCTACGCTTGCCGGTATTGGTACGTATATGCGTGACCATTTTTACATACCGAGACTCCTCCGTGCCTCGGAAAGCACGCTAAGCCGTTGGTTCCGGCTGTCATTCGTGGATCTTCGACAGTCGTTACGGGTCGTCAGAAGCCCAAAAAGTCTGACAACCAGTCTTACCAAGGGGTATCGTATTACCCAGTTACTGGGTTGTGGAGGTCAGATAGGCAGTCGCTCCATGTAAAATACTGGTATTCGGCTGCATCTCACCCCAACATAGTTGGGAAAAGGCTAGGCAGATAGATTGGTCGGTTTGGTCGAGACTCCAGCTACGTTCTGTGCCAAGATTACTTCTTCATGAGACTGAGATGAACTCAATTTTATGATATTCCAAATATTTTGCACCAACATGCGTGACATAAACCATCAATAAAAATTATTATATTCTTATTGGATGCATTTTGTACTAAATCCACTGCTTTGTTTCACATTCTTTGCCCATAAAAAAGTTTAAGGGATCATGATAATACCCATTGTACCTATACATAGCCTTTTTGGCAGTTGTAATGCTTTTTGTTCTGATTCATAACTCTAAGCATATTGAAATAGTAGTGAAACCTTGCCCTTAAGTGACGAACTATTTGCATTCAGTTTGGATTGGCAAACGAGTCCCGATCGCCGTAACGATTTCACTATATTGGTGATTTTCCGACCTAAAAATACATATTGAAAGGTATACAGACTAGCTATTTGTGTACTAGGTCGTTCTCAATTTAGCTTGCCAACATCTCGTTGCCCTAGTGCTTGAATGGCCAACCGATATTTTTTTGGGAAAATTAGTTTATAATGGGTGTTTTTCTATCGATAATATGTATGTATTTACAAAAAAAAATGTATATAAGTAGTTTATGAGCCATCTCGTTTAGCATTAGGTTGCTTAGCTTGGGACTAGATGGCGTTGTGTGAAATGTCCAAGGATATTATTATTATTATTTTTTGTTTACATATCTCGGGACCCTGGGATCCCGGTCCTTTGGAAGGCATACGAGGGGCCGAAGCCAACTCGCAGAGGCCCCTTAGACAATTTTAAATTATGATGAGGCACCAGCCGACGATTATCCCTGTATGCAGTATGCAAGTGCAGCCAAGGACAACCCCCGGTTGGTGCAGGACTATTGCAGAACATGGAAACAAAACATATTGGGCTATGGCTTTGGGTGGTTGTGGACTGGTTACCTAGAACTATAGAAACACTATGGCCCCTGCCTGACTAATGTTTTGTATACAATAGATAAAATGGCAGGGGTTGACTTGCACACTCAATAATGGGCCCCTATTATTATATTAATGTATAACTGTAGAAACAGCATTTTTCTACAGTTGAACTTAAGGGGACTACAGGACCTAAAGTGCGTTGTCTGTCGGATTGCATAGAAAAGAAAGAGAAGCGCGATGACACAACGCTGGTAATTTATTGCAAAATATGAATTAATTATCTATTTACAAAAAATCTATTGATTGGACTAAAAAATTAAAACACTTTTACTAAAAAAATATTATTACAACTTGCGTTAAGGTCCTGTAGTCCAGTAGAAATCTCGATATTCTGTAAAGTCGGGGTGGTTTGCTAGTAAGGAGGTATATATCTATTTCCTTACTAGCGAACCACCCCAAATTTGCTTGCCTTTACTATGTAGTTTTACAACGTAACATCATGTTTTTACAGCCATTGAAACTTGTCCCAGAAATCTAAAATTTCGTTACTCAGGTTTAGTAACGAAGAATTATTCTGAACGTATTGCTTTAAAGGTTGGCGGCACTGTATCATTTAATATTCTGGCAACACTTTAGCATCTGTCAAAATCATTTGACAGCGAGGTCGTTTTGTTGTCAAATGAATTTGGAAGTGCTCTTGCTGAAGTGTTTTTTGTACAAAAATCTCAGGGTGATTAACGACAGTTTTATCAGATAAATATTGGTTTATATTGTACAAATTTATTCAGTAATTATAGTTTCGCTCTACATTTTCACAAATACTTACACCCAGTTCTTATACGTACAACACCTTGTTTTATTGTAAATAATTTTTGAGTTTATAATTTCTCAGCTTTTGCCCTCAGTTTCGTTATATTTCGTAATGTTACGAAACTGAGAAATTGTAAAGCTTAGTTTTTCTATTAAGTTAGCCTATTAAACATTTATGATAATTTCAGAAGACTTGATGACACCAAAAACTATGAAAAAGCCAATTAAGTAAAACTAAAACGTTGTTTTATTCAGTTATGAATCGAGTGGAGTTATTGGAAGCTATTATATTGTACATATTCCTATTATTATTAAAGTGTCTTTGACATGTCTCGGGACCCTGGGGTCCCGGACTTTTGGAAGGCGTACGAGGGGCCGAAGCCAACTCGCAGAGGCCCCTTAGACAATTTTAAATTATGAGGAGACACCAACCGACGATTATCCCTGTATACACTATGCAAGTGCACCCAACGACAACCCCCGGTTGGTGCAGGACTATTGCAGAACATGGAAACAAAACATATTGGGCTATGGGTTTGGGTGGCTGTGGACTGGTTACCTAGAACTATGAAAACGCTATGGCCCCTGCCTGATCAATGTTTTATTATACACGGAAAAATAATGGCAGGGGGTGACTTGCACACTCAATAATGGGCCCCCGAAAACGGTCGCTAGCACACAGTGTCGTAGCGGCAAGGGAGCAACATGTCCTGTGGTGCTTGTGAGGAGTGGAGAGGTATTCCACGGTTCTCAGAACAATCCCAGAGCCCGGAAGATGGTCAAGATCCCTACAAACACTTACTGGAATACTTCCTTCCTCCAAGGACGTTTGCTCTTGCGAATCTCCACTCAAGCCAGCCAATAAAGGCAAGAATGAGGTGGGAGCTCTGTTCCCGTCATTGTTTACTCCAGCCGGCCAATAAAGGCAAGCGAGAGGTGAGGAACAAGACTTCTCCCGGGAGATAGGGTCCGTGGGGTCGCTACTGCCCAACAGCTCGCCACATGCTGCCCTGCGGGTTTCTGTATCTCTCTTGGTCTGGCTCCTCATCCTAGACCTGTTCCAGCAGAGTAACTCTACAGGCACAGACCTAGAATTCAGAGCACGCAAGCCCCACCACGACGTCAACGTAGAGATACTGCGGTGCGGCTATTATTATTATTATTATTTGCTCCATGTGAACATTGCTTTATAATGTCAGTTTCGTTACAAAGATTATCAGTTTTGTTATCCCTCAGCTTAGTTACATGTTTCAAAAGGTACATATTTTCTGCAAATGACCCATATTCAACATAATACTACTTATACTTGTTTTCTTTCTACGTAAAGTTTTAAATTTCATATTGAATTATGTGACAATATGTATCTTTTTTTTAATCTTCGTTTATTTTATTTGTATTGACATTTTATTCTCATCTATTCTGTTTCCAGTATTGTGAAATTTATATATATAATAATTGATGAATTGCTATAACAATCACGTCTTATTAAAAATATTTGCTCCACGACAAATGAAACTACTTACCTATAATGATTGTGCTCACTACGGCTTTTACACGGTCGCATAATGATTCAATGGACGGATTTTTCATGCCTATGCTATTAATAAGCATGAAATCCATTCAATGAGGTAGTTTTCTGCGATTTCTGTAAGTACCCAGTGTATCCTTATCAGAACTGAACCGAGGTATTTAATTCCAGTCTACCTGTATGAGAAATTCGACCAATATTAATACACGAACGAACAAAACATGGTGAATACGAACTTCGATCACGGAATATTTGGAGACTGAGACGCTGTTGAACATTTAAAGTGTTCGATGTTCGTGTTTACCATGTTTTTGTTCGTTCGTACACGGCATTACATGTGATGTTCGTAGTGCTGTTGACACACAGTCCGCTTAACCCCAATTTCACAAAGTTTATACTGCATTCACGGTATCTCAAAGAATAGGTAGATAGCATGAAACACCAAGATATTCAGTCATTCATTTAAATAATATTCTTGTGAACATAAAATTCAATAATAACACCATACCATCACATCTCCTCTTCTCCACACAATATCGCTATTTATTAAATATTGTAATATTTATAATAACACTAATAGGTTACCTTAATTTACAGTGGATCTCCAGCTGCTATTCTATGCCAACATCGTGTGTGGGCACGATGCTGGCCCCAAGCAAATAGGTCGAGTTAACTCTCTCCTTAACCGTCATGTCATGTTGCGTAAATTATTTTGTTTATGTACTATTTTATAGAATTAAGTTCTCAACAGACAGCTGTGCTGCTGGGGAGTTTGTTGCGCTACTTCTTGTTCCCAGCTAAAGCACTAGGAAGTGGTGAAGGGCCAATATATATAAAATGTACTCTGTGTGAAGGGCGGGAATTTTGTGGGGACTGTCTTATGTAATTTTGACGTTCAGAAAGTGCTGACTCTCAGTCATTTCAAAACTGGTGATGCCAGTATAAGAAATACAATGTTTCAATAATCGACTAAATGTTAACACATTGAAACCGACAGCCGACCATTTTCCAAAATGGCGGATTTCGTCCACAAATTGAATTTCCTGATAACGCGTTTTGAAATCTGATAGCATCCAGCGACGGATTGATTGTTAGTCTGTTTGGTAACTGTATCCGTCTCAGAAATAGTTCCAAGGATTGTAGGACGACTAATGTGGTATGTATGTAGCGGGGGAGATTTGAGCATTCCGAGAAGTGATGTTGAGTTTAGTAAATAGAGCGACTATTTGTTCCTGTTGCCGTGGAACGGATTTATTTATTAAGCAACTGGCTGGGTGTGACTGTAGGCCAATTCTCGTACTTAAAAACGTTAAAATCAAGTTGCAATCACATTTCAGCGACAATAAATGTCAAAATTGTGCCTAGTTAAAAATTGAGTTTATTTTTTTTGACAAATTGAGACTCGGAAGAGACTGCAAAGGCTGGGTGTGACTGTAGGCCAATTCTCATACTTAAAAAACGTTAAAATCAAGTTGCAATCACATCTCAGCGATAATATGTCAAAAATGTGCCTAGTTAAAAATAGAGCTTTTTTTGACAAATTGAGAATTGGAATAGACTGCAAAGACTGGGTGTGACTGTAGGCTAATTCTCATACTTAAAAAACGTTAAAATCAAGTTGCAATCACATCTCAGCAATAATTAATGTCAAAATTGTGCCTAGTTAAAAATAGAGCTTTTTTTGACTAATTGAGAATTGGAATAGACTGCAAAGACTGGGTGTGACTGTAGGCTAATTCTCATACTTAAAAAACGTTAAAATCAAGTTGCAATCACATCTCAGCGATAATTAATGTCAAAAATATGCCTAGTTAAAAATAGAGCTTTTTTTGACAAATTGAGACTGATAATAGACAGCAAACGTTTCGTAAAATACGGGAATTGCTCCTCTGGTTAAGCATAGGTACAGCACATTACTGCCGCGGCCTGCAAAAGGGGCATTGATGGACGATCGTGAAAAGTCGAGGCACACATTCGTGAGTCCTTCAATGCCTGGTTGCGGCCAACGCTGTATAGTACTTTTCTCAAATAATGCGTGGAAATTCAAACAAAGTAAATTAATAACAGTCCATTTAACATTTCCAAGGCAGTCGGGTAGAATATAATGTGAAAGTTCCTAATAATAGGATTTTCCTTTAGTCGTACGTAGTTCCCAAAATGGGTACATGTGCTTCCTATTCTTAGGTAATTCTGAAAATAGGTATGTATGGCAGGTATAATCTGTTACGACGGGTGACCAGGTATTATAAATAAATAAGACGACCAGACTATTTTATGTATCGTGTATTCAGCCATTACATGACGAGCGATCGGAATCGGTGACAAGACAACAGGATCCGGAAATACCACAGATAATATATATTTTATAAAGACTGATACACATACGTAACATCTCCCTTATTAAGAAAAGAAAATGGAATCGTTACGTGGAACATGGTACGTAAGTATACTCTTTTTTTTTTTTTTTTTAAAACATTAACAAAATTCTTATATACTAGTAGACTAAGTGGAACGGAACATCTCTAAGAAGTGACAAGTTGACTTGACTGACATTTACATTGCGACAGTTCTGACAGTGACGTCTATCAAATTGACTTAACTAAGTTTTGACAGCTACTAACAAAACAAAATTAGGTTTGACAATGCTTGTACAACAATTGGCAGAATCATCGTTAAAACGATGGAGCCACTCATATAAAATTGGAATTGGAATTGGAACAATACATTTAGTAAATTAAATTAAAACTAAGTACAAATTAAGAACTTAATCTAGACCAATTTTCAAAATCTTCGGGGCTTTATTATTGCTCTACCGAATGAAGAATAAGTTGTGTGTTGAGTTTGTTTATTTGGTGTATGTGATGTGTTTGTTTTTGTTTCAGATTCTTGGACAGGATTACTTGTACAAGGAGATTGATAATTAGATGGAGATGACGACGGCAGTATATTGGAAGGCGACGGTGGATCAGTGTCTAGTGGAACTGATGGGGATTGAAGTGAACTTCTTCTACTAGGAGCGGACTCAGTTGGTGAATGTTTTGGCTGTAGGATATGTTGGCGATTACGGCGAAAAGTACCTTCCGGGGAGACAATAGTATATGATCTAGGCTGTGGACCTATGTCTGACACAGTACCAGGTGTCCAAATACTGTCTGGCTGTTTCTGGAAGTAAATTTTATCACCAATGTTTAGGGAAGACAACGGTTTAGTATGTTTATTATAATAAATCTGTGATTTGTTCACTTTTATTTGAGTTTTATTTGTTAGAGACCTGTAGTTAGGTATTTTAGGTTTCAGAGTTTGTTCTAAGACTGGAAGTTTAGTTCTGAGTGTCCTGGACATTAGTAATTGGGCAGGCGAATACATATTTTCTTTAGGTGTATTCCTATACTGTAATAATCCTAGATGAGGGTCTGTATTATCAGTAAGACATTTCTTTAATATGTTTTTAACCGTGGCTATGGTTCTTTCTACAAGACCATTAGACCGTGGATAATAGGGACTTGATGTAATATGTTGTATTTGCCAATCTAAAGCAAAATGATTAAACTCTTTTGAGTTAAATGGGGGACCATTGTCTGAAATTAGAATGTTGGGTATTCCATGTCTGGAAAATATAGACTTTAGGTGACTAATGACAATTTTACTAGTAGAACCACCTGCTAGCTTTACAAGCTCGACATATTGGGAAAAATAATCTACGACTATGACATACTTGTTTGAATTGAAATCAAATAGATCAACTCCGACTTTATTCCAAGGGATTGGTTTTACCTCATGGGGCTGTAGTGACTCTTTGGAATTGCTGCGTCTGTTAGTGAGACAGTTATGGCAATTATTAACATATTTTTCTATATCAGAGTACATATTGGGCCAGTATACTAGATTTCTTGCCAATCTTTGGCAACTATGAATACCTTGGTGACCTTCATGTATCTGTTTCAAAATGTCTTTTCTCATGGCTACTGGTATAATGACACTGTTGTTTTTGAAGACAATACCATTAATTATATGTATATCGGTTTTTAAAGGAAAATAAGGCCTAAGTATGTCTGGAAGCAATTTTTTATGTTCAGGCCAACCTGTTATGCAATATTTACTTAAGAGTGACAATTCATTGTCTTGGGAAGTCTGTTCTTGAATAGATTTAAGTTTATTTGGACTAACTGACAGTGATCTAATGACTAAATTGACATGTAAATCTAGATCAGAATCTAGATCATGTAATGACTGTTCTGGTAAAGCTGCTCTAGACAGAGTATCAGCTACATAAAGATATTTACCTGGTTTGTAAGTTACGTTCAGGTCATATGGTTGTAATCTTAGCATTATTCTTTGAAGACGGGGTGGAATGTTATAAATTGGTTTTTTATACAGCGATACTATTGGTTTGTGATCTGTTTCAACTAAAGTGTGGCGACCATAGACATATTGGTGAAACTTTGTACAACCAAATAGGATTGCTAACAGCTCTTTCTCAATCTGAGAGTATGACTGTTGACATGAGCTTAATGAAGCTGAAGCATATGCTATGGGGTGTTTATCATGGCAAATCACTGCACCCATGGCATCTTTAGACGAATCAACTGACAGTGTAATTGGTTTATTTTGATCATAATATGTCAAGACAGGGGCTTTTGTTATACATTCCTTTAATTCATTAAATTCTACATTATGTCTCTCTTGCCAAGACCATTCATTATCTTTAGACAGAAGTGTTCTTAAATTAGAAGTTTTATCTGACAAATTCTCTATGTATGCGCCTAAGTATGTAACCATACCTAAAAACCTTTGTAATTCTGTGACATTTGTTGGTGGTGGCATACTGCAAATGGCTTTCACTTTGTTTTCATCAACTCTCACACCATCTTTAGAAAAGATGTGTCCTAGGTACTTGACTTCACTTTTACATATATTAGACTTGTCTTTATTAAATTTTATTCCTATTTCTCTAGCTCTATCTAAGACTTGTTTTAACCTAAAATCATGTTCTTGTTTAGTTTGACCGTAAATTAGGAAATCATCCATCATGATTTTGACTCCTGGAATATCACTGAATCTATTTGTCATGATGGAATGAAACAGTTCTGGGGCTGCATTTATCCCGAAGGGAAGTCTTAGGAATCTATATCTACCTTGAGGTGTGATGAATGTACATAGTTTTGAGGAAGCTTCATCTAACTTTAGCATATAAAAACCTTTGTTTGCATCTAGGGTAGTGAAATATTGTGAACCAGAGAGGCTGGATTTAATTTCATCAATAATTGGAAATTGATAATGAGGACGCATAATGGCTTTATTAAGTTTTCTTGGATCAATGCACAGGCGTAGTTTACCATTTTTCTTTGATGCAATTACAATTGAGCTTACCCATTCAGTAGGTTCCTCGACTTTGACTATAATTTGATTTTTTTCTAACATGGCTAATTCTTCTTTTAATTGTTCTAAGAGACTGAATGGAATTCTACGACAGGCATCTATAGACGGTACAGCATCAGGCTTCATTGACAAATGACATTCATAATCTTTAAGACAACCTATTCCTGAGAAGAGATCTTTATATTTGTCAAGCTGTGATACATTGAGTGACTCATGAAATTGGACATTATGGACTCTTTTAACTAATTTTAAATTCTCACAACTGTTGCGACCAATAATATTCCTACAGGGTATATCTATAATGTGGAAATTAACATTGTATAGTTTGTTGTTATGTGTGACAGACAGAATGCATTGACCTACAGTCGGTAATACTTCACCGCTAAAGGTTGATAGTTTGTGACTACTTTTCTTTAAACTACTCAATGGCAAATTAAGTTTTTTATAAGAGTTAAATGATAAAATGTTAGTGTCAGCACCTGTATCAAGTAAAAAGTCTACATTCTTACTATTTATGGACAAAGTTGTATGATAAGGGTTTTTTTGGCTGACAGAAATCTCATTAGTGAAAAGACTATTTAGAAAATAAGTATCAGTACCCGTACTTTCTTCTTCTTCTTCTATGGATCTCACATGTTTGCTGCGGCAACACTTGGCAAAGTGATTGGGCTTGTGGCAGTTGTTACAGATGACTCCTATGGCTGGACATTTTGTTCGGTGGACTTGACCACATCTGGAACAATTCTTGGTTGACTGTTTGGATTGAGGTTCTTGACTGGACGATGCTTTACTTGATTGACGACTTTGACTTGTTTGAGACTGATGACTTTGACTTTCTTGACGGCTATGACTTCTTTGACGACTGTGACTTCTTTGACTGTGACTTTTTTGATTGCGACTCTCTTGACTACGATGTGTTTGGCGACTGTGATGCGATTGACGACTGGCAACGACACTTACTTCTTGGCTTGATAAAGCTTTAGCCTGTAACCTAGTATTTCTTAGTGTTTTAGCGAGACTGACGGCGGCATCAAATGTTGATGGTTTCTCGATCAGGATACGTTCTCTGATGTACGAGCAAGATGAATTTAAGTTCCATGAGAATATGTCCTTTACTATATCATCGGCAAGACCTTCAAAATTGCATTGGATACTTAGATTCTTGAGATCCGTGGCATATGTCTCAATTTCTTCATCTGGACCTTGTTTTCTGTTGAACAGCTTATGTCTTTCGACGGAAATATTGACACGTGGTGTGAAGTAGTCTTCAAATTTGGCGAGTAAATCCTTATAGGTGATCTTGTCAATTTGTATGTTAAACGAGTAAAATATCTGAAGAGCGTCTGGGCCTATGATTTGTAGTAAAATGGCTACCTTTCGTTTGTCTGGTTGTTCTTCTAAATTGTTGGCTATCATGTAAATCTCTAGACTTGTGTTGAAATTTCTCCAAGCCAATGGCATGTTCGAGTTGTTGATATCTAAGCTGAAATTACTCGGCGGCAGGGGATAACTTGTATTATTTGCGTTTTTATTTTCCGGCATTTTAGGGCTGGACCACGCGGCGACGTTTTACTCGAAATTTTTTTTTTTTGACTGTTTGCGGCACTTACTTTTGTGGTTTTTTGTGACTTCTTTTTCTTCTGTATCTTCTGACACCATGTTACGACGGGTGACCAGGTATTATAAATAAATAAGACGACCAGACTATTTTATGTATCGTGTATTCAGCCATTACATGACGAGCGATCGGAATCGGTGACAAGACAACAGGATCCGGAAATACCACAGATAATATATATTTTATAAAGACTGATACACATACGTAACATAATCGACCTCATATTTGCTTCACCACTTTTGACAGCTTGTGTCCCAGTATATTAAACCGTCATTAAGGTTGAAACTTTCTTACGCTTGCCGAGGTCAGTCCGTGGATGGGTGACCATTCATAATGTAACGAGACCCCTCAGTGTCTCGGAAAGCACGATAAGCCATTGGTCCCGGCTGTCATTTGTAGATCTTTGACAGTCGTCTGATAGGCAGTCATTTCATGTAAAGTACTGGTATTCAGCTGCATCCGGGTAGCCAACCCCAACACAGGAAAAAGCTAGACAGATTAATTGACATAGACAAATAGACTTTGTCCTTTTGTGACGTGCAAGTGACACTTAGCCTTACGGTGGTAAAGCAGTTACGAGGCCGACAATACAATGACAAAATAATATTTTATCAGCGAAGACTAACATAAAACAAAGGAAACTTTTTATTACACTATGATCTATATTTTATCAAAACTTTATTAACTAAGCCTGCAAACTTTGAATAGAACAAAGAAAATATGAAAGGCCTTGTAAGTTAGAACTAACAAAAAACCAATATAAGTGAGGGAACATAATAAATCAATCATCCGTGTCTACAGCTGAAAGTTTACTAAAGGAAAAATGTTCCTCTTCTCTTCTGACTTTGTTATTTGACTTGTACTGTGAGATATTTCTAAATATTGACGTGTCTGACTTTTAGAAAATACCCAGAATTTGCGAGTCTCTGTAAGACTCGAAAATTCTGGGTATTTTCTAAAAGTTTGTGTTACAAAAATTGGCTTTTCATTTTCAGTTGTTTTTGAGATACTACATCTGGCACATGCGAAAATAGGGTGTAAGGGACAGCCCTCCGCAGACTGATGGGGTGAATTCAGTATATCATACTAAGACCGGTATATGAAATTATTTCAGGAACGTTATGGGAATCCATTTGATTTGTTTGAGTTTTTGTAAAGAAATCGGAGCATCTCTAATGGTTGGGAGGGGTAGCTGATAGCTATGCAGTGAGTTCGATGAGCTCTGTAGCTAGGCAGAAAGTGAACAGCTGATTTCACGCGTCGTTTCTTAGAGTATTTCAACATCCTTTGCTGTTTTTTTTATTTTAGCTGTTTTATTTACATAAACGGACTGCAGCGTACGAAGTAAAGCAATAGTAACTGAAAAACCATTTAAAAAAAATACGGAGAAATTTTCCGGTGAAATATGATTTAAAATAAAGAGCTGAATGCACCCTGTTAGTTTTCGGAGGGCTGTCTCTTACACACTGTATATTATTTTACCTATTATTAGCTAAATCAAAAATCTGCCTAGCTTTTTTTCCCAACTAGGTTGGGGTCGGCTTCCAGTCTAACGGGATGCAGCTGAATACCAGTATTTTACATGGAGCGACTGCCTATCTGACCTCCTCAACCCAGTAACTGGATAATACGATACCCCTTGGTAAGACTGGTTATCAAACTTTCGGGCTTCTGACAATCCGTAACGACTGTCAAAGATCCACGAATGGCAGCCGGGACCAACGGCTTAACGTGCTTTCCGACGCATGGAGGAGTCTCGGTATGTAAAGATGATCACCCATCCACGGACCAACCCCGGCAAGCGTAGCTTAACCTGATGGATCGAGCCGTGCGGCTATTATTATGCTTTGTTATTACTAACCACGAGCTCTTCCACGAGGAAATGAAGTGAAATGAAACTGTTTATTCCATAAACAGGATATCGGAATTACTTTTACACGTCATATAAAAAAAATATATTTAAAAATTAGTTAGATAAAGTCGCCATTTCCTATCTGACTACCCTGAGATGAAATGGCGAAACAAATTTAGGGGTCAAAGTCCAGACATAATCTTGGTCAGATCGTGTGAGGACCATGTAGATCCATGTCTGAAATGGACTTTTGAGGAAAAAACCGGTAAAGTGCGTGTCGTACTACGCACAATGAAGGGTTCCGTAGTTGGGATGAAATGATCCCAAGAACAAACTTAACATTATAGTTGAAATACATGTAGGAATAAGTAATACTGTTGGAATGTATGGGAGAACCATACATTCCAACAGTAATGTAAGTTGGCACTCACAATATTGAGAGATTTACCATGTTATTTTAAGACCACAAACTTCTTATAGGTTTTCCTGTAATCTACAGGTATAGAACTATTGTCTGTATTTTTTTCAAAATTTTAGGCTTAGTAGTTTCGGAGATAAGGGGGGGAATGGTCAATTTTCGTCTATTTTCTTAAATAACTTTGAAACTATTTATTTTAAAATTATAAAAAAAAAATATATTTGAAACCCTCATAGCAAGCCCTTTCATTTGATGTCACACGGTACAGTTTGAAAAACTTTTATTTTTATTTTCTTATTTGCCCCCTAAAAGTGACCCCCATATTCAAAATTCATTTATTTTCTTTAGCCGTACGTGTTTGGGTCACAGAAATCTATATGTGTACCAAATTTCAACTTAATCGGTCCATTAGATTCGGAGCAAATTGGTTGTGACAGACGGACAGACGGACAGACAGACACACGAGTGATCCTATAAGGGTTCCGTTTTTTTCCTTTTGAGGTACGGAACCCTAAAAACCATACAAATTTGAGTGGACCCGTCCAATCAGTGCAAGCATTTGTCAACAATCGTGTAACTCAACTCAGGATTTAAGGAGCTCGATCACTCGACGAACAATACCTAAGAAAGGACATTTGGGTAGGTCGCATAAAGTACTCAAAATGTCAGACCCTCAATAAAACTTGTGGCGGCATCTACATCGCCACATACGAACTACGCATCACAATGACATGACGTCACGAAATCCTGCATCGCGCAATTAGAGTTTATCACGCGACTAGCATATATATAACGTCCCGACATCAACCGTTGGGCAGTTGCCCACCAGACACGACACCCGTCTGGTCAGAGGATCCTCCCTTTTAAATGGAGGATGAGTGAACTTTACACCCTGTTCCTCATGCCTCTAAATCAGGGAAAAAAAACAACTTATTTCTCACAATCCAATAAATTAAAGTAAACAATATAATGCTTACATGGTCTCCATTATTTAAATATTGTTAGAATGTTCAAGGTTTGCGTTGTGCAAATTGGCTTGTCTATTTTGGGCTTTTCCGGGAAACTATGATTGATATAGGTCTGAATCCAATATCCTCAATCAACAAGTAACTTCAAACCTTGTGTAAATTATTTAACTGTTGGTTGTGAATCGTGTTATCTACCTCAAAAGGAAAAACGGAACCCTTATAGGATCACTTCGTTGTCCGTCTGTCCGTTGAAATTAACACTAAATACGTAAACCTATGGTCTCCTTGCAATCCCAAAAAACTCAAGCTTCTAAGACAACGCCATAAAAACATACGGTCATTTATGAGACATATTTTGATACTTGCAAGTAAATCAAAACCTATTGGGTACTTCCCGTTGTCCTAGAATCTTGAAATTTGCCAAGAACCAAGGTCTAGCAGCACAAATAAGGGAAACAGTTCGAAAATTGTTAATTTATAATTCTATCACATAGAAAAATTTTCAAGTCTGTCAGTCTGTCAAGACCCTTTTTCTCAGGGACACTTGAAGGTATCAAGTTGAAATTAATGTGAAATACGTAGGTCTATGGTCCCTTAGAGTTCTAAAAAAATCAGCTTCTAAGTCAACGCAATAAAAAAATTACGGCTATTTTGCAACACATTTTGATACTCGCAACTGTCGCAAGTTAATCAAAACGTATAAGGTACTTCTTGTTGACCTAGAATAATGAAATTTGGCAAGAAGCAAGGTCTCCTAGTCTCTCTCTCTCTTTAAGACATTTTTTTTTTGGGATGCAATGTTAAGTTTGTTTTTGTGATAAATTCTTTTCAACTACACCCTTCATTGTGCGTGGTCCAACACGCACTTGGCCGGTTGGTTTTTTTGTTTGCTTGAACGCGCTAATCTCTGGAACCACCAGTCAGACTTGAAAAGTTATTTTTGCATTTGATAGCCCAGTTCTTGATGATAGACTATTTAACATGCATGGGCAGGCAATGCGGTGCGACGGGGTGGGTCGGGGTAACAAGAAATTTCACGCGAACGAAGTCGCGGGCAGAAGCTTATTATGAAATAAAGACGTCTATCGATGACGAGGACGCAGGAAAGACAACTTTCTTAGGGTGCGTACTGACGCGGAGCTGAGCGAAGTTGAGAGGACCCGACCAAGAATTGACCAATCATGTTGCTCGAAATCTCTACTCCACGTCAGTGGAAACAATGTAACCGTCTGAGTGATTGGTCAATTCAACGTCCGCTCCTCTCTACTCCGCCCAGCTCCGCGTCAGTAACTTAAGACTGCGGTGGGCGCCACCAAAAAAAAAATCAGCTGTTCAATACATTTATCTACACCAAACTCGTCAAAATGTAGGGAGGAGCTGATTTTTTTTCACGATTTCAGGTTTAATACTTTGGCTAAAAGTTGTTCATATTCATGGTTAGAACACCCTATGACATTTTGTCAATCTATTTTAATGGGACCTTATATACAGTATAGGTACGTATATTTTATAGTAAATATGTATGTATGTATGTAGGTGTATAATAAGTTTATAACTTATTTATGTACTTGTATACAATATTGTCTATTTATAATTAATCAAGCTAAATTTTAATGTTCTTTTTAAAATTAATCCTCTCAAACTGAGCACTTGCCAACAACCTCTTCACCACCCTTGGTTGACTGGTAGAGAATGCCTGATGATCAAGTCCGCCTTTGTACAATTTTTTAGGGCGAAAACTTTAAATAAATAAATAATCAAAAAATACCAGTACCTATCCTGTATTTTTTTTTTAATGAAACATTTTCTGATCCCTGTCATCGAATCAAGGATGTTACTGATTTAAAAAAAAAATGTAACCCGCGTTTTACACTTTAGTAGGTGAATCTACAATAGAAACATAATTAAACTCATAAAACCTTATCCAAATAATATTAGAAAATTTCTAATATTATTTGGATAAGGTTTTATGAGTTTAATTATGTTTCTATTGTAGATTCACCTACTAAAGTGTAATGTAGAGGCCTCTGTACTAGGAAAACTAGATCCAATTCGGCGCGAATTAAACCGACATCGGTGACGGGTTCGTTACGTGTCGATGTTCCGAACATAGGGAAGAGAAGGGTCCGTTGTTTGACGGCACGAGAATTCTAATGAAATTAGAAGTAAAGTAAGTTAATTTAGTTCAGATAAAGAAGTTGGTTTTGAGGTCAAACAGATGAAGTACCTACCTACGAAGTAAGAAATATTCGTTCAATCAATCAATCAACCTAGCCTTTTTCCAACTATGTTAGGGTCGGCTTCCAGTCAAACGGGTGCACCTGAAAACAATATTTTATATGGAGCGACTGCCTATATAACTCCACAACCCAATTACTGGGTAATACGATACCCCTTGGTAAGACTGGTTGTCAGAATTTCGGGCTTCTGACGACCCGTGACGACTGTCAAAGATCCACGAATGACAGCCGGGATCAATGGCTTAACGTGCTATCCGAGTCACGTAGGGGTCTTGGTATTTATAGATGGTCACCCATCGACGTACCAACCCTGGCAAATATACGGCTGTTATTACTCAGCCACGAGCTCCTCTAAGGAAGCAAAATCGTTTTACAATAACATTGTTTATTTATTTATTTATAACTAGCTGTTCGTGCCCGCGCTGTCTGGATGAATTTCATGTCTCTATCTCTGGTGGTTTAGTCTGTGTGTTGCGTGTTGTCATCAAAAATACCAGTGAATTTTTCCATACAAACCTTGTCCCGACAAACACAACAAAAAAAAAACCGGTCAAGAGCGAGTCGGACTCGCGCACCGAGGGTTCCGTTCCGATTTCTGAAAAGTGTGCTATTTAGAGACATCGTTTTATTTTTTCTGTAATCTTTACATAAACTTCTATCACATAGAATAATTTCAGATTTTCTCTTTACAAACTTTGGAGGTAAGGGGGGAACGGTATTTTTTTTTACATTTTTCATCAAAACTCGAAAACTATGCGGCCTAAAAAAGAAAAAAAATGTTTGAAACAGCGTTCTTTTATATGATACCCCACATGCCCTAGTAGTCCCACTTTGATTTTTTAAAACCCCCTTTCGGACCCTGTTGCAAAAAAAATATAAATATTTTTATTACTTTCTTATTTCCAAAATAGTTGGGTAAACGTCATCTAAAACTGTTCCAAATTTCAAGTTGATAGCATTAGTAGTTCTTGAGATATCCAGCTGTGACAGACAGACAGACAGACTGAGTCACACCATAAGGGTTCCTTTTTTACCATTTTGGTACGGAACCCTAAAAAGAATTAGCCAAATAGGTACAACCGTTCTGAAGGGATGCGCTTACATACATTCGGTAAATGATTTTTATTTGAATGTAATTTATTTCATATACATGCACACAATCACACTAATAAAGGTTTGTTAGTGAGTGTGTATGTTTGTTACTTCTTCACGCTCATACGGCTGGACCGATTTGGATGAAATTTGGTATGTAGATAGCTTATACTCTTAATTAACACATAGGCTACTTTTTAACCCGCTCTACACTGGTGAAACCGCGGTGCGCAGCTAGACTTTCTATAAATTGCAATATTTAGATAACATAATAATATCAGCCTACGTAAAATGTTCCCCGTGCTGCGACTTATTATAAAATTGTTTCTACCAAAACAGTCACAAATTAAGATACAAGAACTCCATTTGTAAGTAAACAATGGAAACCCACAAGAACACTTGCTTGCATCAGGAAATGGTATCCGATGGTATCTGTGCCGTGTTAAGTGAAAACTGAAGCGTTCCGTGTTGCCATGCCGGATTTATCTCCTTGTAACGCTAACTCATCTGGCTGATGGAGGATACAAGCCAAGTCTTGATAAGGAAAACGGAATTGAGAGTTGATACTGATAATGCAGTATAATCAGCCTATAATGTTCCCACTGCTGGGACACAGGTTTCCTCTCTTCGAAAGGGAGTAGGCAGTAATCTACCACGTGGACCCAGTGCGAGTTGGTAGATGTCACATCATCTCATGTTTTCGAATTTTTGGCTCAAGGACATGCTGATTTCCTCACGATATTTTCCTTCACCATTTTGAGAGCAGTGGTGATGAAATTATTTACACAAAGTAAAGCACCTGCCTGGGTTCGTACCAATGACCTACAACTCGGTAAGTCGGGGTCGTTACCACTGGGCCACCAGTGTTCTCTGATATTGGAGATAGACTTGATATTAAAATTACACGAGGACTCAAGCCGTCTTATTACAAAATAAGGTTCATCTTCAAACCCAAGTTTAAACCATGGACCCTTTTTTGAATTTAGAACTTTATTCCGACACATTGAGATATAAATTTTACAAAACTGACAACTTAGTACAGGACTATGTTGTCAGTTTTGTATAAAGAACTGTATTTCTATCACAGCTAGGTTCTTATTACAAAAACTGACTCGATGGTTTAAACCATGACTGAAGAAAAACCTCGTTTAAGAAAGGACGAAGAAAATTGACTGGCAACAAACGAAGTAGATTTCGAAGGTCGTCGGTCTACTCAGTGGGCGTCTCATACTGCGCCTTCCAGGGGCCGCAATATGACGTGAGTCGGACTCGCGCACCAAGGGTTCCGTATCATGTAATTTTTATTGATGATTTCTGAAAAAGTGTGCTATTTAGAGACATCGTTTTATTTTTCCCGTAATTTTTACATAAACTTCTATCACATAGAATAATTTCAGATTTTTCTCTATGCAAACTTCGGAGATAAGGGTACGAACGGTATTTTTTTATCAAAATTATGCGGCCTAAAAAAGAAAAAAATGTTTGAGAATTTGCAAACAGTGCTCTTTCATATGATACCCCACATGCCCTAGTAACCTCATTTCGGATTTTTCAAGACCCTTTCAGTCCCTGACGCAAAAAAAAAAATTCTTTCTTATTTTCAAAATAGTTGGGCAATGACGTTTGCCCAACTAAAACTGTTCCAAATTTTAAGTTGATAGCATTAATAGTTCTTGAGATATCCAGCTGCCACAGACAGACAGACAGACTGAGTCGCACCATAAGAGTTCCTTTTTCCCAGTTTGATAAGGAACCCTAAAAAGCTATTTTCCGAACAAATATGTTTTTCTCTACGATTATTTTAACTAATACATACTGTACTGTTAACAGTATTTTTCAAAGACGTATAACAGTGCAGGGGATGGCTTACAGATTTGGTCCCAGAGTGAAAAGGGAAGATAATAAATAACATGTTCTAACGGAATATATCTTTTTCTTACTTAGTACATAATGTTTAGCCTTTTCATAATATTTAGCCCAAAATGAATGATATCCTTTTAAATATTTTCGAGTATTTAAAAATTATTTAATGTAAATAAAACTTTATTTTAAAATGACTAAAAAAATATATTAAAGTAGGTAGGTAGGTAAGCCATTTCATTTGATATTCAGACGGTACAATTTGCAAAACTTTTTTTTAATTTCCTAATTTGACCCCCATATTCAAACAGACTGACAGACAGACATAAAAATAGACATACGAGTGATTACTATTTGATTTGGGTACCGCTTTTTCATGCAGCCATACGGAACCCTAAAAAGGGAAAACCGACTTAAAAACATTTAGTGGATCATTAACAACCAATGCGATCGAAGTCGCGCGACAACGCCAGTCGGTACTTTGCACGAGCATTTGACTATATAGCACAGCACAAAGTTGTTTATTTAGTTTGAGATTGATTAGACACCCACACCACAGACTGACAGACAGACATACAGACAGACACACAAGTGATCCTATATCCGTTCCGCTTTTTCATGCAGACGTACGGAACCCTAAAAAGGGAAAACAGAATGCGACCGAAGTCGCGCGACCACTCCAGTGGGTACGGTGCACGAGCATTTGACTATCCACAGCACAACGTAGTTTATTTAGTTAGAGATTGATTAGACACCCTAATGGAACAATTAGATACACGACACACCGTTAAATTGATTTAAGCTGATTCATTTATTTATTTATTTAAATGCCTTAAAACTACCATTACATTATTTTCTGCAATCATAAGCATGATAAAAATAATGGTGAACATATCATTACCTACCACTGAGACGAATTAAAACAAAAAAAACCGGTCAAGAGCGAGTCGGACTCGCGCACCGAGGGTTCCGTTCCGATTTATGAAAAAGTGTGCAATTTAGAGACATCGTTTTATTTTTTCTGTAATCTTTACATAATAAAAAAAAAAAAAAAAAAACTTTATTGTGCAAGTAATTAAGCATTCAATATTCTCATAACACTAGCCTCCACACTAGGATTCCCTGTGTCGTGGAGACTAGTCTCCTTCGTCTTACAAGATAAGGTACATAATCGGTCGATAGGTATTCATACAAACATAATAATTAATTGACAAAATAAAACGTGTATAGTGTATTCTATTGTAATTTTTATACATGTGTGGTGTAGGTGTGTGATGAATGAGTGAGTTAAGGTGGGTTTGAACCAAATGAAGACAGAAACCAGAGGAAGAGTGACAGCAATCTCATTCCTGTATCCCTAATATTTCTGTGGGTATGAGTACACCAACAAAAAGAATCCGGAAACAAGTGGGAACAGAAAAAGCATTCGCTCATTTGGTCCAAATCGACCTTTATATGTATTAGTGTGATGAATGTGTGTGTGTTGTGCTCATGAGTTAATGAACTTCTCCGTGCTTTCATAGTCCATATGTGCCAGAAATTTGGAAAGATGATTTTTACATTTATTCTTAGTCAACTCCAGTATGTTCATTTCATTGTTGAGCTTAGTGTAAATAAATGGCCCCATATAAAGAAAGCATTTGTTGCCGAAGAACAGTCTAACTTTAGGTTTAAGCCATTTGGGCTTATTTGCATTTCTTAGAGAGCGCACGTTGGTGTATGTTAACGCGCTATGGGCAGTTTTGTGGTACTTCAGTGCCACTGCCAGAATGTATAATTGGCGCACACGCAGAACACCAGTCTCTTGGTACAGTGTGTCAGTCGAGAAGCGCATTGGTTTCTTGTAAGTTACCTTAAGAAGAGCCCGTTGAGCGCGCTCCACTTTCATTAGATGCGTCTTATGTGCTACACCCCATGTTATGATGCAGTAGTTGAGAACAGATTGGCAGAGTGTGTGATAAAGCATTTTCAAAACAGTGTTACTAGCAATCCGGCCCATTTTTTTGAATATGTGTATAAGCTTTAATAAACTTCTATCACATAGAATAATTTCAGATTTTTCTCTTTGCAAACTTCGGAGATAAGGGGGTGGAACAATATTTTTTTTTACATTTTTCATCAAAAGTCGGAAACTATGCGGCCCAAAAAAAAAAAATGAAAAATAGTTGAGAATGTGCACACAGCGTTCTTTTATATGATACCCTACATGCCCTAGTAGCCCCACTTTAATTTTTGAAGACCCCCTTTCAGTCCTTGTTGCAAAAAAAATATAAATATTTTTATTTCTTTTTTATTTGCAAAATAGTTGGGTAAACATCATCTAAAACTATTCCAAATTTCAAGTTGATAGCATCAGTAGTTCTTGAGATATCCAGCTGTGACAGACAGACAGACTGAGTCACACCATAAGGGTTCGTTTTTTACCATTTTGGTACGGAACCCTAAAAATGATTGGTATAGCCAACTGATTTACCGCGCTTACTTTGTATATACATGCAAACTCGGCCTATTTAATAATCATTCATCTAAAGCTCAAGAACGGAAGAAGAATGTTTAAATTACTCGTTTTGGTTTTTGTCATGGTACTCGTGAGTGTAATCAAATGTCAGAACAGTGACTACCGTGAAGATGAGGCTATACCTCCCGCCTGACTGAACAATGACGCCTACAGACGGCTCGATGATGTTCTACTCACGCCATCAAATAGACGGGGCTGGGATGATTTATCAAAATCTTATGGGAAATAATTGCTGGCGACGCAATTTAAGGAGTATATTGTGTGTAAGAAACTACATTTGTAAAATATACTCCTTGTAAATCTAAACTGCCTTTATATTTTTTTTGTCAGACCTCATAACCCCAAAAACATTTTCCACCAAAAAATAAATGTAAAAAAAGGCGGTGTGTTTGGTTCTGTACTTTAGTTTTTTTACCAGAGAACGAAAATAAAGTAGGTAATTTTTTCTTTGTAGTGTTTTATTTTAGTTTTTTTTTTGTAAATAAGGTTTTTATGTTTTACTTTTTAGCTGTGGTACCTACCCCACACCAATTCGTATACTACTACTTGCTATGTTAACAATAGCCACACAAAGTTTTATAGCATCATCAACTTACAAAAACTAGATTAATCAAAAACTACACAAGCAAAGTCAATAAAATTTATCTGGGCCCATGACGAAAGTTTCTTCTACTAAATGAAAAAAATATTTGCAAAATCGGTCCACAATTGATGAAAATATCGATGAAAATACATACAAGCGAACGTAGAACCTCCTCCTTTTTTGAAGTTGGTTAAAAAATATCGAAATAAATGAATGCGCAGTGGTTGCGTTTTTTGCAATTTGCAGATTTGCCCCGGATTGGTCTGATTTCCGAAATCAGACCAATCTGGGGCAAATCTGGAAATCACAATAAACAAATCAAACAATACGAAACAAAATGGCGATTCCAGAGTGGAAATTATCTGCTTTTACGCTTTAGGGCTCTTACAGACAGAAGCGATATCGCGTTGCTCCTGTGTGGTATGGTCGCGCGATTCCATAGAAATAGTTCTACGGATAGAATATCGCAATATCGCGTTGCGACGCGATATCGCCTCTGTTTGTAAGAGCCTTTAATCTTTTTAACAACGTAGTTGGCCAACTGGGGTTCAATGTTGAAATGACATAATTAATAATACCCCTACGCATAATTAATAATACGTTCTTGATCGTAGTTAGGTACAATCACGGACTTTTTCGGTGAATCACTCCTAAGGCTATGAGCTTTTTTTTTTTTTTTTTTGATGGTGGGAAATCATCAAATAACTTCTCCCGCTCAGGGTGGAGCGGAAGGGCGTGTCAGACTTTTACTGACTAAAACCCACCCGTGTTCCTTCAGTTGCCTATGCCAGGGCCGCGGTATCTTCTTCAAACAACCCGCGACCCCAGCGGGTCCGAACGCAGAGCTAGCCCCATCTTCTACAAACATACGCACAAATACCTGTCAGATATTTATACTGTAAGCAACATACTTGTATTTTGCACGTGAGTTGAAATGTCATCATGGCATTCTTCATTCATTATCCTTTTTAATTTTTTTCATATTTGAGAGTCAATATGCCAGCGAAAATGTATTGGAAGCGCATGTAGAATTAGTATAGAATAGGTTTTTGCAGAAAATTATAGAGAGAGAGAGATAGAGATTATTTATTTGTCTGAAACATGAAGTTTTTTTTTGTGTTTATGATGACAGCTTATTTGTTAAGACAAAATTAATTATTGTAAGGTCTTTAGTGCATAACATTTATTTGCTATACAAGGTGTAACATAAATAACCCACAACCTCTTAAGGGGTCATTGTACTCATCATTATGAACAACTTTTACTATGGGACCAAACCTGGAATCGCGAAAAAAAAATCAGCTGCTCCCTACATTTTGACGAGTTTGATGTAGATAAATGTACTGGTCAGCTGATTTTTTTTCGCGATTTTAGGTTTGGTCCCATAGTAAAAGTTGTTCATAATGATGAGTACAATGACCCCTTAAGAGGTTGTGGGTTATTTATGTTACACCATGTATATCAGATATATTATGATTAAATAATTCCTTTAATTTGAATCAGTCTGAAGCCATCCTTTCAATTTAAAAATATTTTTACAGAATATACCGGCTGTTTGTCTTAACTCCTCAGATGTCTGAGTAGGGCTAATTTTAGACCCAAAACCCCAGCGGTGGGGGGTTGGCGATACTCAATACTCAATACTCAATACTCAATATCTTTAATGCTTTACCATAATGTGTACTTAGGTGGTATAATATATAATTTAGATCATTATGGACCCTGTAGGGCACAGCAAAAGGGTAGGAGAGAGGAAGCCGTGTTTTAGGAGATCATGAATAACTATTATTGCTATATTATTCAATTTAATTTATTATTAAGTACTCGTATTTCTAAGTATTTTAATTGCATTATTATTTTTGTTATATTATTTTATTATTATATTAGATTATTTATTACTATCATTTATTGTTATATTAATAATTACCATATCATACCATTTTTATTTTAAACATATCTATAAATTGCGCGACTATCACTAATTTTTGTTATCAATTATTATTATTCTTATGTCATTTTTTATTATATTAGTAATTTCCCTAACATATACTTTAAACATTTCTCTTATTATTTATGTTTATCATTTAAATATTCATCTAAGGAATAATAGCATTTTTTTATTAATAAGTTTTTAAGTTTTGTTACAAATATATTGAACTTTTCTTCTTTCTTTATTATGTCTGGTAATTTATTGTATATCTTTATAGACATTACGTAGGGACTTGTGGAATGCATTTTTAGCCTGGATGTTGGTATGTTTAGCCTCGATCGATGCCTAAGTGTGTACTGTGATTGGATGTCTTCGCGTTTTGTGTAGAACTCTTGATGCTTACGGACAAATTTACATATTTCTAGGATATAAATACTGGGGAGGGTTAGAATATTATGTTTTAGAAAATAGGGTTTGCAGCTGTTAGTTTGATCAATATTTACCATGATTCTAACTAGTTTCTTTTGTAGGGTAAAGAGTGTCAGTGCATCTGTACTATTTCCCCAGAGGGTTACACCGTAGCTAAGCCATGCATTGGCATACGCATAATATGTGGTGAGGGCGGTTTGTAGATCGGTGGTCTTTTTAATTTCTCGAAGAGCGTATGAGAATTTTGAGATTTTTGAACGGGTTTTTTGTATTTGTGTTTTCCAGTTGATATGCTTATCTATTGTAAGTCCAAGTAGTGTAAAGTCATCAACAGTTTCCAATTTTGAGCCGTTAAAGGTGAAATTTAAGTGTAGAGGAGCTTTTTGATAAGGGTGGAAAACCATTAGTTTAGTTTTAGCATGATTAATTTCTAAATTATGTGAAGTCATCCAGTTACAAGTTTTTGTGAGTGTGGAACTGAGTTTTTCTTCTATGTTTGTGTTGTTTTGACAGGAGACTAATAAAGATATGTCATCTGCGAATAAAACACATGGCCCCTCTATGGTTTCTGGTAAGTCGTTGATGTAAACAAGAAATAATAGGCCACCTATAACACTTCCCTGGGGAATGGAAGCGTTAGTTATTTTGCTTTTAGATCGGATTTTTTCTATTTCTCTACTATTGTGATTAAAGTATTCAATTTCAACTACTTGTTCTCTATTTTTTAAATATGACGTAAGCCATTCATGGGCTTTTCCGCGGATTCCTATTCCATACAGTTTATTTAGGAGTATTTTAAATTGTACTTTATCGTATGCTTTGGTCATGTCCAGTAAAATCCCTACAGCGTATTTCTTATTATTTATAATATTTAGGGCTTCTTGGATGTATTTATAAACAGCTAATGTGGTGGAACGGTTTTTTCGGAAACCGTTTTGACAATCGCTCAATATGTTAAATTTTTCGCAAAAGGTATAAATTCGATCACACATAGCTTTCTCAAAAATCTTGGACGCTGAGGGTAATAGAGCTATTGGGCGATAATTATTAGGATCAGTTTTTGTGTTCTTTTTATGGATTGGTTTAATTAGTGATTTTTTTAAAAATTCCGGGAAAGTGCCTTCTGTAAAAGATTGATTTAATAGAAGATAAAATGGTAAGGTGAGTTCATTTGCGCATTCTTTCAATAACATAGGTGGAATTTCGTCTAAACCGTAACTTCGTTTATTTTTTAGGTTTTTAATTAATGTGTTAACTTCCCAAGCTTCTACTGGGCTAAGGAACATGGTGTTCTCCGTGGAGTTTAATGTTGACATGCCGCCCAGTGCAGTACCAGATGGATTGTTGCAATTTTCTCCTATTGACGCAAAGAAGTCATTAAAAATATTCGCAATTTGCTTGGGTTCGGTTATTATAGTATCATTGTGTTGTAATTTTATGCTACATTTTTCCTTTGTTGGTTTTTTATTTGTCCTCTCATTTATAATACTCCACATCGTTTTTACTTTGTTGTCTGATTTCTTTATTTTGTTTATATATTGTAATTTTTTTGCAGTGGTAACTGAACTTTTTAATATTTTTTCATATTTTTTATAATGCTGTGTAATTATTTGGTTTTTGGTTTTATTGGAAAATAATTTTAACAATCTTTTGTTTTTGCAGGAAACTTTAATGCCTGTAGTTAGCCAGTATTTTTTATTGTTAGTTTTAAGTTTCATTTTACGCATAGGTATACATTGATTTAAAATTTTTATTAAGAGATTGTTGAAAGAATTATAATTTTCATTTATATTATTGTTTGATTGTATAATGTCGTGCCAGTTTTGTGTGCTTAATATTGATTTAAATTGTGTAATGTTCGCTTTATTAAATAATCTTTTATTTGTGTACCATGTAATTTTTTTCGCTGGTTGAGGTATGCTTAGGTTTATAATTGTTCCACTATGGTCTGAAAGTCCGAAATTTTCTACGGTTGTAAACATATTTTTGTCGCTGAAATTCGTAAATATTAGATCAAGACATGTTGATGTTTTTTCTGTAATACGCGTAGGTATTTTTATATGTTGAGTGAATTTGTATTCTAGCATGAGATCCAGAAACTGGTTAGTTTTAAAGTTGTTGCCCAAAATATTAATGTTAAAATCTCCACCTATAACAATGTTAAATTTATTATACTTAATGTTTAAATAGTTTAGAATTTGTTTTAATTTATCAATGAATGTATCTTCCTCTCTTCTATTCCAGTACATAGTAATTAACAAAAGGTTTTGTTTAGGTAACTCAACAGCGCACACTTCCAGTACATATTCTGTAGACATGTTTGAGATATCCTTTTTCTCTATATACTCAAATTGATCTTGTAGGAGGATGCACACGCCGCCTCCTCCTCGAGTTTTCCGGCAGTATGATGATGCAAGATTATAGCCATTTATTTGGATGAGGGAAATTTTGTCTTCGGATAGCCAGGACTCAGATATGCATATAGCTTGATAGATAGGGTTTTCTGATAAAAATGCTTCTATAATGTGTAGCTTGTTGGATATACTTTGCATGTTTTGGAAGAGAATTTTACAAGGTTGGTCTATGCTTTCGAAAGGAGTGATTCTTTGTGTCTTCGTTGATGGTAGGCTGATCGCAGGTTCGATCTACATTGTAGTTATATGTGGTTCCCTTCGAGTCATTGATTTGTATCGTTTTATATATTTCGTTGCTCTGGTTAACTTTCTGTCCTTCAATAAACAATTGATTGTTTTTGATGATTGCAAATAATCCGTTTCTTCGGGCCTGAAGCATTTCCTCTCGCAGTAATTGTCTTTCTCTTCGCGTGTTGGTATCTAGGAACTCTGAGACAAATAACCGAGTACCCTGAAGGTATTGGCTATTGCTTATTACGTACTTGGCCATTCTTTTGCTGATTAATTCGATGATAAGTGGTCTGTTGTTGTTATTGTTGTATCTACCCACTCGGTATGTCTCTTCTATATATCCCGTCAGGTCTACGTTCATCGTGTTGTAGAATACTTCAATGATTCTGTTGTGTAGGTCAAATTCCGGTTCTTTGTAATATTCAGCAAATCCGTAGAGAACTATTTTTTTCGTGTTTGTTTCAGTGCAAATCGCGGTTGGGGTATCTTTTCTGTTTTTTATATCTAAAATTTCTTTTTTTAGTTTCTCATTTTCTTTTGTAAGGTTTTCAATTTTTAGGTTTACTCTTTCTATTTCTTCCTTTCTTAGTTCGTTCTGGATATCCAAGGCATCTGTTTTTAGTTGGATGTCTACCTTTAATTCAGTGATGGCTTTATTTATCTCGGTTTGGATTGTATTTTGAATTTCTGTTATAATGGATTTATTATTTTCTTTAAGGCGCAGTATTATAATTTCACTTAGATTTTGTAATGTTAGTTCGGTTTGACTGGCTGTTTCCTTTTCCTCTGTGTTCAGTGTGTCGCCTAGTATAGTTAGGTCTTCAGAATTAAAAGTGCAGTTGTTAGCGTTTGTTTTTGTGTTCACCCTTCTTAAGGTGACATTACATTCTTCAGAAGGTGATTTCGTTTGTTGCGGTAGGTCACGGTCTTGTAGGCGTATAGGGGTATTTGCATTTCCGACTTTAGGGGTTTTGCAGTAACAAGCTGGACATTGCCATTTAATTTTATGCTCAGAAGTCATCAATTTTGTAAAATGACGAATTGAAACATTAGCACATTTTAAGTCATATGCATTTTTGCAATGCGCACAGGTAAGTTTTTCTGCTTCCGGTATTTTCTGATGACAGCCCGCACATTCAGAAACCATTTCTGTTTATTTTGGGACTAGTAGCGCCCTCTAGTAGTGGATTGCGGTACTTGAAGTATTGGTGTTTGGTGTATGTTTCTCTTGTCGACAATAGATTGTGTTAATTGCCGAAAAGTGAGTTCACAATTTGACTCAAGATAGGATAGATATGATAGAAAGATAGAATACTCTTTTATTAGGCCCAAAATGAAGTAATAAGTAATATGTTACTCTATTCGTTAATAGATGGCATTGTTTTCAAAATCAAATCAATGCTCGTGCATTCCAGTTATTTGCAATTTAATTTTCGTGTGTAATAGTTGTAGGAAAATTAATTTTCATTATTCGTAATTTCCCTACCTTTCATATGGTTTTAATTCTCATCGTTGTTTCTCGTCAGATCGTCAGTTTATTTGACACCAATTTTACAAAAACTTGCGGGTGGGTCGAATATTTCTTCACTTAATGTTATTTTTGCCACTTATGTTTTGCTGTTATATTTCAACTGTTTATTAAATTGCATGGTAAGTTATCTATTTGGTTTTGTTTATTGTTTAGGTCACTTTATCAACACAACACAAACACCTTGATTCAGAGTTCAAATCTTTAAATCATTGTAACAATGTTCTCTGTGGGAGTTCGGTTGAGATAACAATGTTAGGTGAAATTAACACTATCTAGATTAGTTTAACACTATACTTTTCGGCAAATTATCACTTAGAACATTTTTTCGAATTAAATTATACGGAGCACAATGTTTACTTGACGGCAACGCCATCTACCCTAGTTTACTACCCTACCGATAGTTGCCAACCCCATAGGTTAACAACTGCTGATAAGGATATTATGTTTTCCATCGGATGATGTTTTTTTTTACGTTTATATAATATGAGATATAAGCTTATATACCTATTATGTAAAGTTTTGTCTTTATGCACACATGTAGTGCATTTGCAACATTAAACCCCAGTTGGCCATCTATATTAATACAACTATTATAGGGGATCGGCACTGTTACTCCTTAATACAGGCTATTTCATAGTCTAGCAAGGAGAGCAGCACGTCACCCACATGATTGTTAGAGATTCAACACTACCCACTTGTTTAAAAAAGGTTACATGTTCTACAATCGGTTTTATATAAATAAATATATTTATTTATTTATTTATATTTGTTATAAAGAGTAAAGACTAAAAATAGATCATTTCCACTCTGGAATCGGAATTTTGTTTTGCTGTTTGTTTGTTGTAATTATCCAGTATCGCAACGTTTTGTAATCACACAACGTGTCTTTGGTCTTGGTGTAGACCAATAAGGTTGATCCGCAGTGGTAACCCGTGAAATTCATTTTTTTTTGCGTTTTTTTTTTTTGCAATTTGCAGTTCAGTGTCAGGTTGTATGTACTACTCACTACATTATAAAACAAAGTCGCTCCGCTGTCTGTCTGTCCCTATGTATGCTTAGATCTTTAAAACCACGCAACGGATTTTGATGCAGTTTTTTTTAATAGATAGAGTGTTTCCAGAGGAAGGTTTATATGTATAATACATGCATAATATAGTAGAGAAACACTGATAAGTTTAGAGGTTTCTAATGTGATGTCGTAAATAAACACATTTTTTGCGCTTACATTGCAAACGCTGGCTGAACCCTACGAGATAGATCAAAATAATGTACTACAGTATTGTACACTTTAAAAAGGTCTGTAAAAAAATCCGCGATGGTATATGTCTATCTCTCAGGGATAACCCACAATAACCATTTTTTATCCTTTACTTTTTTACGGGAAATTATGGCTTATTTACGAAGCGATTTTAAGCAATACAGCATTAATCCTTATCCAATTAAGTACCTTAAATACATTCTGCATTTACTTTAGATCAATATGGCCATTTAGAGCATGTAATTTAAATGAATATTTTCGAAGACATTACAGATATCAAAAAACTTTTTACAAAAAAAAAAACAACCTACTCCCAAAAAAACACTACAAAGTGAAAAATAAGTTTAATTTCGGAAGTCAGTGTCTTTGGTTTTTTATTTACTTTTTTTTTTTTTTTGCCACCGACTTCCGAATTTTTTTACCATTTTGGTATGGAACCCTAAAAACGAAAGAACAGAACCAAAGCTACCGGCTTTTTTACTATTGTTTTAAGTGGAAAATATTTTTGGGTTATGAAGTCTGAGAAAAAAACGATATAGGCAGTTTAGATTTACAAGGAGTATATTTTACGAATGTAGTTTCTTACACACAATATACTCCACAGATTGCGTCTCCAGCAATTATTTCCCAAAAGAGCTTGCTAAATCACCCCAGCCCTGTCTTCTTAGTGGCAGGAGAATATTATAGAGCCGTCTGTAGTCGTCATTGTTCAGCCGGGCAAGAGGTTTAACCCCATCTTCACGGTAGTCACTGTTCTGACATTTGATTACACTCACGAGTGCCATGAAAAAAACCAACACGAGTAATCTAAACATTCTTCTTCCGTTCTTGAGTTTTAGATGAATGATTATTAAATAGGCCGAGTTTGCATATTTATACAAAGTAAGTGCGGTAAATGTGTTGGCTACACCAATCATTTTTTAAATTTTAATTCGTCTCAGTGATAAAATATATGTTTTTGTTTCAATAAAGATTATTATAATATGTTATTGGTATGTAATGATTTCTTTACCATTATTTTTATCATGCTAAGGGCCTATTTCACAATGTCCGAATAGCCACTACTCACCGAATAAATTCAAAAATGGAACAGAATTTGTATGAAATTATCTGACAAGTAAGTTATTAGGAACATAATCGTAGGTGGTGAAACAGACCCTTAAGATTGCAGTAAATCAGCTTATTAGTAGATTTTTAAACATGGGATGTAAGTAATCAATTACATCCGAGGTATTTAGGCACACGAGCGAGCGAAGCGAGTGAGGGTGCTTATAGTTTGAGGGTGTAATTGATCTTTAGATATCTGTACATTTGTTTTATTGAAAAGTAATAGTAAAACTTTAGACAGCTGAAAGAGGCATTGAAAATACACGAGACTATCAAGACGAAGGAGAGAGATGAAATTCCTACATGAACACATGAATTTATATATATAAAAGAAAGTCGTGTTAGTTACACTATTTATAACTCAAGAACGGCGGAACCGATTTGGCTGAAAATTGATGGAGAACCAGGAGACGGACATAGGATACTTTAAAAAAACACAAAAAACGGATAGAACGTGATATAACAACGGCTGGACCGATTTAGATGAAATTTTGTGTGAATATTTGAATGGGTTTCTGGATGGTTTGAAAACACAATTGGACCCGGTAGGTGGCGCTGCAGTCGGGTTCTAGGATCGTTTAGACAGGACAACGTCTGTCGGCTCCGCTAGTATTTATATGAACCAAAAACTCAGTAAGTATTACAAAAGCATACACCAAACGGACATCAAAGTAACCTAATCCACAAAATACCTTGAATCAATCCAGAAGTTTCTACGGAACCAATAACAGCCCAAAACTAAAAGATATCCAGCAATCTCCCAAAACATTGTCCGTCGAAATCCTAAAAATATCTCTTCAACAAAACTACTTATCCGTAACAGAACTATCGAGGAAACAATCTGGGTAAACATCAAGCTATGTGACGTCACGTCAAAACGTCGCCCGTCTGTCCTGAGTAGACGAAGGACCGAAATATCAGGCAATAGATACATCGGGCTGGCAGATTTTGTTACCAACTATACAGTTAACAAAAACATCTTGCACTGCATAAACAAAATTCAGGCTAACTTTTAAACTTATGTTTAAAAGTTAGCCTGAATTTTGTAAGACACACTTAGACAAAAAATTCAAAGCATTTTCATAATATTGCACAAAATAATGAGTTTTGGTTAGCTGCCTGATTACTTATTTCTTTTGCAGACTGTACAGTTTACATGGCGTGGTTGTGTTAATGCGGTTTGTATTTCTAGAGCAAACAGGAATAGGAATCCTGTGGATAAGAGATGTTCAATGGAGATAGGTATTCAGCAGTAACTAGTAAATCTGTAATGGAAAGTTGAGATTTAAGTCAGATCTAGACATAAAACTTTCTCTATCAAACGTTTAGTAAAATAACTACGGTAAGGCCATCAATCGTCGATGGGTAATCGGTGGGTTCGTATTTAGAAGACCTTTGATTTTGTGCCGGCTTAAGAAACCATTATCCATTTTAACATTAAACATATACACTCGACTAATATTACAATTCAATTATAAATTACTTAGCAACATTGGCCATAAATATTCACCATTATTTTATGTCGAGAAACATTGGACACTTCTGTTGTTACGGTTGCATAACATGAGGTCACATTTTTTTTCTATATGATTTCATAGAATACAATTAATATAATGACTTTATTCTTAAAGTAAGGACCTCAGCAATAATAGCATCATACCAAAACTAATTATTAGGTACTCCAACATCCAACCACGTTTAATTTTCGAAAGCAGACTCCACCTTGGTTGGTGGTAAAATATTTACATTCTCTAAGCAAACAGCGTTAGTTGCTGTCCCTTGGGTACCATTGAATTTAGCTGCGATGCCGTAGGCTACCGCAAGATATTTATGTAGTACACCTATGTTCCGGTTCGGGAGATTATGGGTTTCGAGTTCAAGATACAAAGGAAGTTGGAATATGACAGGTAGAGGAACAAGGCATGTTAGACAAAGATATTTTGGGTCCAACTAAAATTCAAACTCAAATTCATTCTCCTGCCTGATAGAATTTAGTTGAAATAAGATAGATTGATTTTTCAAGTTTAGTGTACTTATCTTTTAACTATTGTTGTGCGGGTATGATCATTTCTACGTTGGATATGATTGTCATCTTATACCACTAGATGGCGTTACTTTTGGTATAGTTACGATCCATTTATTTTGTTAAACATTGATTATACATTTAAAGTTATGCATTCATTAATTCCTGTATTATATGTAACGTTAAATCGAGTATTTAAAAGAATTGCTTTGGTTTGTATTTAGGACTAGTGTTCCCCGACAGACGTTGTCCTGTCCCAATTTCAATATTCCCCTATAAAATCCACTTTCTGTTTTCCAGAATTTTCCAATTTTCCAGGCAACTTTTCCGATTTTTCTCATCGTTTAAACCTTCCCTGAACTACGTCAAACATTTCTAAACCATCAGCTAAATCGGCCCAGCCGTTCTTGAGTTATAAAATTACAACGAAAAGTGGCATTGATTTTTATATATTAGGATGTCAAATACTGATACTGTTTTACCAAATGAGGTGGCGCGCTAAAGCCGGTCCCCATCGGTAGATATTGGTGAATGTATTGGTGACCCGAAATGGCTATTATAATTGTTTCAGATTGCGTGTGGTAATACCTATAATTTAATCAGTGTCGTACGTACTTTCTTCATTTATTTGGACGCTAATTGAATCAAAACTTTGTATAAAAAACCGGTCAAGAGCGAGTCGGACTCGCGCACCGAGGGTTCCGTTCCGATTTCTGAAAAAGTGTGCAATTTAGACACATTGTTTTATTTTTCCTGTAATCTTTACATAAACTTCTATCACGTAGAATAATTTCTGATTTTTATCTTTGCAAACTTCGGAGATAGGGGTGGGAACGGTATTTTTTTTTACATTTTTCATCAAAAGTCGAACACTGTACGGCGTAAAAAAAAATAAAAATATGTTTGAGAATGTGCAAACAGCGCTCTTTCATATGATACCCCACATGACCTAGTAGCCCCACTTTGAATTTTTAAGACCCCCTTTCAGCCCATGTTGCAAAAAAAATACATATATTTTTATTTCTGTCTTATTTGTAAAATAGTTGAGTAAATATTATCTAAAACTGTTCCAAAATTCAAGTTAATAGCATTAGTAGTTCTTGAGATATCGAGCTGTGACAGACAGACAGACAGACAGACTGAGTCACACCATAAGGGTTCCTTTTTTACCATTTTGGTACGGAACCCTAAAAACAGGAATTTTCACCAAGCAAGTTCAATCCTTGCTTTTCGTCTGTATACAAACAACCATAATCAATATTAAGTAATCTGAAAACTAACTGCCTAAAACGAGATCACCCAACTGCACTACAACCACACTGTATGCTCTATCACCAACCCTTTCACACTCACCACTATCTACATGAACCCGTCCCTCTCCCCAAATTTAATCAAGCTACAGCCAAATTAAACGGCAGTACCGTAATTAAATCAAACCTGTCAAACGGTTATATCCACAAATTATTTGATAAAATGCCCAAATCATGCGCTCGTTAATAGCAGATGTCCCCTATGCCAATGATTTATTAGTGGTTTAAATTAGTGACGTCATTATCGGAATTGACACGTGTACCAATAGCGATAGGTTAGTTGTCGAAAGCTTTTGATGGTTCGAAAATTGAACTTGTGTGTGTGAGTACATGTGTCGCATGCAATGTTGGGTGTTGACTATAGAGAGAGAATACAAATAGACAAGTCACTAAATAGTAGTAAAATTGAGACAAAAACACTCTTATTACCTATATACACATATTCATTCAATCACGAGTAAATGAGACAGAAATGATTTTTTTTTATAGATTTCCTCCGTGTACGCAAACTTTTTGTCGGGCCCCCAGTTAACCCAGCTGATTTTTTTTTTTGAAAATTGTATTTGTGGCGCGTTTTTTGTATTCTGTGAATTTGTAAGTGAAAAGGATAATACATATAAGTGTAGGTACCTAATAGACGTCGTTGTTAACTGGGACGTTTACTCAACTATTTTGCGAATAAGAAAGAAGTAAAAATATTCGTGTTTTTTTTTGTAACAGGGACTGAAAGGGGGTCTTAAATTAATTGAAAGTGGGGTTACTAGGGCATATGGGGTATCATATGAACGCTGTTTGCACATTCTCAAACATTTTTTTATTTTTTTTTAGTCCGCATTGTTTTTGACTTTTGATGAAAAATGTAAAAAAAAACCAGCAATGGATGTTGAAATACTCTAACCAACGACGCGTGAAATCAGCTGTTCACTTTCTGTCTAGCTACAGAGTTCACTCACTGCATACCTATTACCTACCCCTCCCAACCAGTAATAGACGCTCCAATTTGTGCACAAAAACACAAACAAATCAGATTTATTGGAGTCCCTTAAAGTTCCTGAAATAATTTCATGTACCGGTCATCTTAGTATGACATACTGAATTCACCCTATCAGTTTGCGGAGGGCTGTCCCTTACACCCTGTATATTAATTTGTGACTGGTTTGGTAGAAACAATTTAAAATTAGAACAGCACGAGGAATATTACAGGCTGATATGTTATCTAACTATTGAAATTTATAAAAATACTAGCCATTGCCCGCAGCTTCGCCCGCTTGGATGCCCATGGGAACCTACTACCATACCATACCACTACCATGATCGCTGCAAGGCTGTCGAAACGTCGGGAAACAAGTAGGTACCTGTTTACCTCGTAAAAAAGGAATATCGCGATAAGACCCGTTCTCGATGTCGAAGTGAAAAATAACTTTAATTTTGGAAGTCTGTGGCATAAAACTAAAATACAGATCCAAAGACACTGACTTCCAAAATTAAAGTTATTTTTCAATTTGTAGTGTTTTTTTTTGGGAGTCGGTTGTTTTTTTTTTTGTAAAAAAGTTTTTATTTATTTTCGTTTTTTGCCACCGACTTCCGAAATTAAAATTATTTTTCACTTTGTAGTGTTTTTTTTTTGGACGTCAGTTGTTTTTTTTTCGGGAGCGAGCCTGGGGAACACTCAGTAAAAAGTACAAAAAATATATATACGCCTCGACTGAACCTCCCCCTTTTTTTCGTTGTTTAATAGAAAAGAGCATGCACTATTGCGTCCATAATAGTCCAAAGTAATTTGATATCCCCGAAACTTTGTTACACATTGAGCCAGAAAAAGTAGTCGCACCAAAGGAGATTATAATAATCCCTGTACGAACTTAATATAGACCAAAATGTTGGCTAAAGACAAGGGTACGACAATGACAAATTGGGTTTACGGACACACTGTACCTATAGGAACAACTAATTAATAGGTACAAGTGGCTGGTCTAGCTTACAAACCACACGAATCTAGTTACATAATCCATTTACCGCGACATTTTAGTTTAGGTAGTTAAAAGGGTGTCAAGAGCAGTACGTATGAATTATACAATACGACGTTTGATAACCAGGATCGATAATTCGATAGTTTAATTGAGGAACGGTACAGTCTAGATTTGTAAAGAATTTTTGGGCTGGCTAAAGCAGAAGTCGTTTTCAAATTTTTCGCCTGGTTCACATACGAGGCTCTTTTTATTTTCAGATCAAACTCAACTCAAAGAATTTATTTCAATTCAATTACTTTTGAATTGTTAAGCAGTCGGTCAGTCAGAGCTATGAAGCTAGTTGGTGGATTCCATTGCGTAGTAGGTTCCTATGGAGAAAAACGGGCAATAAACTCTATGGAAACTCTTTTGAATCAAAGTTTTGGTGACCATCACCAATCTTCCTACATCGGTAAGCTACATTTTTCTCATAATTTTTCAGAAAATAAAAACATTTTAATTTGGAACAAAAAGAACACATATATTATGAATACTCTACAAAAAAAATCCCCGAAAATGGTACTGTCTTAAAAGCAAACCCATTTTACACTGAATAAAAAATAAACCAGCCATTCAAGGATATTTTTCACAAAGAAATCTTAAAGGAACCTTAGCACAATGCTAAGTTATGAAGTCCCTCTATTTAAAGCTAACATTTCTATTATTTATCGCGGCCCGTTATCTTTTGAATTAATTCGGGGACCCACTTACTTTGGCCAGAAGTGGACTTTATCAGGCTAAAATGTAACTAAATTTGTTATTTTATGAGAAATTGCTTCTTTGCTTCGTTTCTGCTTATTTCGTTATGTCTGTTATCTGAGTTTCTAGCGGCTAAGTTATGCTTTGTTATGACTCGGAACAATTTGCAATTGAAGGTATTCGAGATACAAATTTTAATTTATTTGGCTACAAATTTACAATTTAGGTACTCCGTAAGGTACCTAAGTTTACAATTCAACATCTCTTCTTTCATGAATCACGATTTAATTGGTGAAATTTGTCTTATTTAGACCAGAAATAAACAACATAGATTTTGACAGTAGCTATCGATTTAAATACCTTTATCTACACCCATGCTATAAAACCTCTACAAAAGTTTCTGAAACAGTTAGCTTATTGCCAACATTAAAACAGCCAGTGTCATAGTAACCATGGTAACCATAATAGCATCCAAACGGGTTTTAATGTTGTACTGAATTTCATAATGCAACTCGTTTTCAAAAAAAGAACATTGTAATGCACGCGTGTTTCACTACAACAGCGCCGTAATTTAAAAAAATAACTTATTCGAATTCACGTCGTATACTATGACGCCGGCCGCTATGTTCGATACGAGTATTAGTATTGCAAAAAACTGTTTCAGAACCTTTTATAAAGGATTGATAACATGGATGTAGATAAAGTCTTGTATGCAACTGTACATAATTAGGTATTAAAACACTCATGTGATACTATTATCACACTCGGCCTCGTGTGATAAACCCACATTCGTGTTTTAATATCCCTTATTATACGTCAGTTGCATAAATAACTATTAATGAATGCTGAACCGACCAATTTGAGCACCAGTTTTGTAAGACAGCTAGCACTTCGCGCGAATACTATGCGACTTTGTTCGCGTAGTATTCATATTTTCCCTTGAAAATTTCAACACCCTTTCTACCCATTTACAAGTTAGTTTTCGCAAATTGATTACGGTCTTTATGTACTTATTTGTTTTGAAGAACAAATAATGACAAACTTTAATATTTACTTAGGCATGTACCTATACGTGCCAAGGTTAAATTTATTTTAGTTAACCCAAGGAATAAGATTTTTCATACAAACGAAAGACCTGTATAGAGGAGTGGTGGCCCAGTGGTAACGACCCTGACTTATGAGTTGTATGTCATGGGTTCGAACCTACGATTAAGTAATAAGTCAGGAAACCAAAGATGTCTATTTGTAACCTCGGAAGTAATTCGTATTTTGAATCATACGTCGTTTTGGTTTGAAATAGGGCCACTTTTTGTGTGGAATTTGTTCTGAATTACAATTCCTGACTTATTACTTATTCGTGGGTTCGAACCAAGGCAGACGCTTTACTTATTGTAAATAATTTCATCACCACTGACACAGTATAAAATGATTTATACTGGGTGAGTGTCCTGGAGGCCTGAAATACAGGGTTTCCCTAGTTTAGGCTCCAGTCCACCCCATAATCTACAATACTTATGTAGAAACTGTTACAATTAAACTGTATTATTTTAAAGTTGTGGTGGAAAATAAATAAAAATTTTATCTTTATCTTTTTATTTATAATAGACGTGCCACTGCTCTCAGAACGGTGAAGGAAAACATCGTGAGGAAATCGGCATGTCCTAGAACCAAACATTCGAAGACATGATTGTGACATCTACCAACCCGCACTGGGCCCGCGTAGTGGATTACAGCCCACCCTTTATCACTGACAGGAGGCCTGTATACCAGCAGTGGGAACATTATAGGCTGATTGTGTCCATAGAAACAAAATCCCCTTAAAAAAAAGGAAGCTGTTTGCAAAAATTCACGTTTCTAGTCCCAATAGTTTCGGTTGTGGGTATCTCAGTCAGTCAGTTGCTCCTTCTATATTATGAAGATAGTTGAGACTACCCAACCTTCACTCTCAACCTCATAGCTAGTAACACGGACCTATTCTGTTGTTCTCTGAGTGAGTTCACAAAGCATGCATTGTTTGTAATATTTTACAAGATTTAATTAAAATAATAAGTTAGCATAAGAGTTTTTAGATTTGTACACTATCGATCGCAATAGATTACTCTATAATGATAGATGTAAGTTGGAAATAAATAAATAAAAAAATCCTAATCAGCCTATAATGTTCCCATAGCTGGGACACAGGCCTCCTCTCTTTGAAAGGGAGTGGGCCGTAATCCACAACGCGGCCCCAGTGCCAGCTTGGTAGATGTCACATGTCATCAGGCTTATCCCAAGATAATTATAAACACCAATTACTGTGTGATCTAATTTCAACGCAGCTCTAATTAAGGGGACACATTCAGCTGAGTTATCAGCAGTGAGCAGTGCGTCCGACCGTGTATATTTAGCTTAGTACACGATACAGCTTGTATACATAAACTGTAGGTATTTGATTGGTAACGAGAATGACGAATTATTGTAGAAATGGGTTTCGAGGATAAATACAGGGTGTAAGTGTAAACAGTGGCAATATTTTAAGGGGTCATTTTACTCATAATTATGAGCAACTTTTACTATGGGACCAAACCTGAAATCGCGAAAAAAAATTCAGTTGTTCATTACATTTTATGTTCGCATAATTCGTCAAAATGTAGGTAACAGCTGATTTTTTTTTCGGGATTTCTGGTTTGGTGACCCCTTAAAATATTGCCACTGTTTACACTTATACCCTGTATAACATAACATTACACCTTGTTTCGCCAAAGGGTTGTGCAGAGGTGTACTTATAGTACACCCACATTTTGCCAGTTAGGTATGTTTAAGTCCCATGTAATTCGCCGCCATCATGCGGAAGCGTTGCGGTTCCATGATGGTGCGCTTACGCTCCTCCTCCAATGGCATCCTGAATGTGTTTTCAGAACGGTGGGACTCTCCCCTCTTACGAAGGGGGGTAAGTGTTCAGACACTTGTCTGGGTAAGCTGGAGTACCATTGACTGTTCTTTCAATGGTAATGGCAATGGTGGATTCTGGTTTATTTGGATAGGTGCGGCTCCGGCTGAAATTAATAATAATAATAAACAACTAATTATTATTATTATTAATTTAAGCCGGAGCCGCACCGGATCCGCGTACTTATATACCACATTGATACCGAGTTAATAAGCTTTACTATTTAACTCAGCATCAATATGGTGTACCTACACGCGGTTTCGGCGCGGCTCCGGCGCGACTCGGGCGCGTCTCCGATGCGGTGCCTGTGCGGTTTTCATTCGTATACACAAACATGCGGTCCGGCGCCCCGGTGCGGCTCCGGCGTCGTGTACCTCAGTTGTATTAAAATTTTAATAATAGGTCTTTACCTATGAAATTGCCGTTTTGTATGAAAAAATTTAAACGAATTTTTTTCATGTATTTTTTATTTGTATTATTCGAAGTAATCACCCATGCCATCAATGCATCTTTGCCAACGCAGTGGCAGTTTATTGATGCCCTTCTTAAAGAAATCAGCTGGTCGGGAGGCAACAAATTCTTCAAAGGCATTTTGTACTGCCTCTCGGGTATTGAATTTTTTTCCCGCCAAGAAGTTATCCAAATTCTGGAAAAAGTAGTAGTCTGTAGGCGCAAGGTCTGGTGAGTAGGGCGGATGACGGAGAGCTTCCAACCCCAGTTCTTGCAACTTGGAGACCGTCTGCTGTGCAGACCGTCGCGCGTTGTCGTGCAGGAGCAGCGGAGACGAGTGATTGACCAATGCTGGTTGGAGATGTGCCAGCTTCTCCATCATTGTGTTCAGTTCTTCACAGTACACATCTACAGTAATGCTCACCCCGTTTGGTAAGAAGCTGTGATGAATCACACCGGCGCTAGACCACCAAACAGTGACCATCACTTTTCTAGGGGTAAGTTTTCGTTTAGGGCATTGTTTAGGTGCTGAACCAGGATCCAACCAACTTGCTGAGCGCTTGCGGTTATCAAACAGAATCCATTTTTCATCGCAGGTAACAATGCGGTTCAAAATTCCTTCATTTGTGTATCTGTTGAGCAGTGCAAGGCACGTCTCGACGCATACTTCGCGCTGGCGATCATTGAGTTCGTGGGGCACCCATTTGTCAAGCTTTTTTACCTTGCCAATTTGACGCAAATGGACCAATATTGTTTTGACGCTAACGTCGAAAGCTGCTGCTAATTCAGCCGTAGATTGTGTATCATCAGCTTCCACAATCGCCTTTAATTCGTAATTGTCGACCAAAATCTTCGGACGACCGCGAGGTTCATTTTTCAGGTCGAAATTTCCAGAACGGAAGCGAGCAAACCAATAACAGGTGGTGCGTTGGTTTGTACTGTTAGCTCCGTAAACGTCGTTGATGTTGCGTGCCGCTTGTGCCGCGTTGCTGCCACGACGGTACTCATATTCCATAATTACTCGAATTTGTAACGTATCCATGATGACGAAAAAGATTGAAATGCGATGAAAATGTAACACTAATCAATAAACAAATGACTACGTTTGGAAAAAAAAATCCATGTTTTTAAAATAAAATTAATTTGAAATTAGAATTCTTAGCCAAACAAAAATTATTTTGATTTGAAATGGCCAGTACTGCAGAACGGCAATTTCATAGGTAAAGACCTAATATAACTGGGGTATCCAATTGATGTAGCCAAGCGAATTTCGCTCTGCTGAAGTCTCATCTCAACTTAGAGGGTTAGATTGATTTGAAGGCCATTTGTGATAAAAAAAAAATAAAAATAAAACACTGGACATGATTTTTACACCAAACCTAATTTTTCACAGACCTCTAATGGAAGAAAATTGCTTTACCTAATAAAAGCTTTAAAAAATAATGTGGTATAATCAATGTGATTTTAATCTACACTTAGGAAAGGCATTAAAAATACGTCTTTTACCCAAAACGGCTATTTAAAACAATTGCCGTGAACCCTCGTCCAAGCCAATAGATGACCTCGTTTATTCATGCCAAATTGAACTTTACACCCTAAGAAATACGGGAGTTAATCGATAAGCAATTAAGTCGGTAATTGGAAGTACGAGTAATGTTTTTCTGTGGATATATAGTTTAAGATACATCGGTTTTAATTTTCTTATTTTGTTGGAAATAAAACAGCTTTTAAACATTTAATGTCACTATAGTTAGAGTACATGGGTACGAATTTAATAAGGTACTGGTGATTTTACTACTACTTTATTTAGTTTATTCTACCGCTCGTGCCACAAACATCCTCCAGACACAGTTAATTGCGTCTGTCAAACATCCCCCACACACGGTTAATTGTGTCTGGGGGATATTTGACCGCTATAATATCTGGCTGCTTCCAAATATGTAGTATAGAAATAGTTCCCCGAGTATCATTTAAAAAAAAATAGGACTCAGACTATAACGTAATTTTTGTGAGCTTTAAAGCATCTAGCAGAAAAAACGGGAAGTTTCTGAAAGTATTGATTATAAATTATTAACAGTCTGACTGCTGATTTTGCAAATCATGCTCAGAATAACCATTCCAAATTTTATGAAATGGAGCAGAAATATGAGGTTCACTGTAATTTACCGGCTGGATAAGAGTCACATAGACCAGCACCCTAATTGCGTATCACATTATCAATCGGAATCTGAGAGCTCGTGGCTAAGTAATAACAGCCGCATGGGTTGATCCGTCAGGTTAAGCTACGCTTGCCGGGGTTGATCCGTGGATGGGTGACCATCTTTACATACCGAGACTCTTCCGTGCCTCGGAAAGCACGTTAAACCATTGGTCCCGGCTGTCATTCGTGGATCTTTAATAGTCGTTACGGGTCGTCAGAAGCCCGAAAGTATGACAACCAGTCTTACCAGTTACTGGGTTGTGGAGGTCAGGTAGGCAGTCGCTCCATGCAAAATACTGGTATTCAGCTGCATCCGGTTAGACTGGAAGCCGACCCCAACATAGTTGGGAAAAGACTAGGCAGATCGATTGACTATCTACCCTATGTAAAATTTCAACATTTATATCTGTAATTTTTATGGTGTGCATAGTAAAGAGTATTCTACTCGTATATATCTATCTATCGAAATCTGAATCGTTTTAAAGCAAAATGCTAATCCATTGCTTCACATGTACGAAAAATTTGTCTACTCAACAACGAAAATAACGCAATGAATATTGTTGAACTGTCAAAATGAAATTGTCATTAATCAGGCGCTACTTACAAGTATATCACACAAATGTTAGGTCTTTACCTATGAAATTGCCGTTCTGCAGTACTGGCCATTTCAAATCAAAATAATTTTTGTTTGGCTAAGAATTCTAATTTCAAATTAATTTTATTTTAAAAACATGGATTTTTTTTTCCAAAAGTAGTCATTTGTTTATTGATTAGTGTTACATTTTCATCGCATTTCAATCTTTTTCGTCATCATGGATACGTTAAAAATTCGAGTAATTATGGAATATGAGTACCGTCGTGGCAGCAACGCGGCACAAGCGGCACGCAACATCAACGACGTTTACGGAGCTAACACTACAAACCAACGCACCACCTGTTATTGGTTTGCTCGCTTCCGTTCTGGAAATTTCGACCTGAAAAATGAACCTCGCGGTCGTCCGAAGACTTTGGTCGACAATTACGAATTTAAGGCGATTGTGGAAGCTGATGATACACAATCTACGGCTGAATTAGCAGCAGCTTTCGACGTTAGCGTCAAAACAATATTGGTCCATTTGCGTCAAATTGGCAAGGTAAAAAAGCTTGACAAATGGGTGCCCCACGAACTCAATGATCGCCAGCGCGAAGTACGCGTCGAGACGTGCCTTGCACTGCTCAACAGACACACAAATGAAGGAATTTTGAACCGCATTGTTACCTGCGATGAAAAATGGATTCTGTTTGATAACCGCAAGCGCTCAGCAAGTTGGTTGGATCCTGATTCAGCACCTAAACAATGCCCTAAACGAAAACTTACCCCTAGAAAAGTGATGGTCACTGTTTGGAGGTCTAGCGCCGGTGTGATTCATCACAGCTTCTTACCAAACGGGGTGAGCATTACTGCAGATGTGTACTGTGAAGAACTGAACACAATGATGGAGAAGCTGGCACATCTCCAACCAGCATTGGTCAATCGCTCGTCTCCACTGCTCCTGCACGACAACGCGCGACCTCATACTGCACAGCAGACGGTCTCCAAGTTGCAAGAACTGGGGTTGGAAGCTCTCCGTCATCCGCCCTACTCACCAGACCTTGCGCCTACAGACTACTACTTTTTCCAGAATTTGGATAACTTCTAGGCGGGAAAAAAATTCAATACCCGAGAGGCAGTACAAAATGCCTTTGAAGAATTTGTTGCCTCCCGACCAGCTGATTTCTTTAAGAAGGGCATCAATAAACTGCCACTGCGTTGGCAAAGATGCATTGATTGCATGGGTGATTACTTCGATTAATACAAATAAAAAATACATGAAAAAAATTCGTTTAATTTTTTTCATACAAAACGGCAATTTCATAGGTTGTTTGTTACTTCTTCACGCTCAAACGGCTGAACCGATTTGGATGAAATTTGGTGTGCATATAGTTTATACCCTGGATTACTTTTCATCCCGGTCTACGCAGGTGAAATCGCTGGGCGCAGCTAGTTGTTGTTGTGTTGTTTGACGACACGTTTGGCGCAGTGGTTGAGCGATTGACTGCTGCGCAGCATGTCGCGGGTTCGATTCCCGCACAGAACAAACATTTGTACGACCTACAAGTATTTGTTCCGAGTCTGGGTGTTTTTCTATCTATAATATGTATTTACAAAAAAAAATGTATATAAGTAGTTTATCAGCCATCTCGTTACCATAACACAAGCATTAGGTTGCTTAGCTTGGGACTAGATGGCGTTGTGTGAAATGTCCAAGGATATTTTTTTTTTTTTTTTATTTATTTATAAAGGACAAATTATAAGTAAAACTTCTAAAGTTGTCTGCCCAATGAGAATAGCGGGTTGTCCTCTTGTTAGAAGAGCACCTTTCATTTGTGGAAACGAGCCAAAGCCATGAGATTCGAATGGGAATTCCTGGTGTTAGTTTAAGCTTCGCCCTGGCACTGTTCCGGGGTATTGAGAATGATCTATGTAACTATACGGTTGACGGTGTGTGTGGGGTGTAGGGACAAGTATGACCTGCGAGACAGATGGGCCTTCATTTTGATGAGCTTGTTTTACACGACTGCCCCAAAAGGAAGGTAATGTTTTTCGAGAGTATAATTATTGGTATGTATGTACATTATGTCTATTTCTTTGACACGCTCTGTAGACTAAAAAGCTTCATGGATTTTAACATATGATTTGTCGTTAGATTTGGCTGTCGCATTTTGTCACCTCTCTCGCTCACACAGGACCAACTTTTCAAGAATAAAAATGAAAAGGTGTTTTTTTGAAAAATTTAATCAATTAACGAACTAGTAAATAATGTTAACTTAATAAATAATAATTAAAAACACATTTTTATTGTAGCATTTATGTAACTCATCTCAAAAACAGATCATAATACTGTGGCGGCATCTATATCGCCACATACGAACTACGCATCACAATGACATGATATCACGAAATCCTGCATCGCGCAATTAGAGTTTACCGCACGACTAGCATATATAAAACGTCCCGACGTCAACCATCGGGCAGTTTCCTACCAGACACGACACCCGTCTGGTCGGAGGATCCTCCCTTTTCTATGGAGGTTGAGTGAATTTTAAACCTCGTTCCTCATACCTCTAAAATACTTTTTGAGCTGAGTTTATTGCATCACACTTATGTAATAACATTTAATCTAGATCAAAACAAAACTTGCTCTCATGAATTCAGTACACGCAAGGCTGTTGTCAAGACATTAATATCGGTAAGCAGTAACTTGTATTCAGAGGAGAATACGCTAATTACAAACTAATCAGTCCTGAGCCTGCGCTGGTAAACATCACTATGCTAATACATGACCTGCGTAATAAGATAGCTCTGAATTAATTGGTTTTGATCCTTCAAGGTTTCTGAAAGAGACTTGTGCTTTTCTGAGGTAAATAATCCAGTTTTATCATAATTATTATATCAACAACGAAACGTATGTCTTTTTTACGGTTTCGGAAGTCCAAATGAAAAAACGGAACACTAATAGGATCACTCGTGTCTGTATCTTCGTCTGTCTATTTGTAATTAAAATTAAATCAATTGTAATTTTTGCTGGGAAACTACTTTTAATTTTGTTGTGAAAAATTACAGATGCAACGCACGCAAAACGTTGTGCATTTTGGTGCATTCCACGGTACAGGAGATGTAGGGGTTAAGCTAAGTTATATTTTAACATTTCAAACAAGTTTTCATGAAAATAAGTTGTAAGTTTGACCTTCAATATCTACGTAACCTTCTGCACCAGATACATTTATTTACAGTTCAATATAATTATTTTGATTTACAATGAGTTGTACAGACGCCAGCCTGCAAATCAAGCTACTACAATCTGTCAAATTTCTTTAATAGATTTTTTTTTTATTTAACGTTTTTTACAAAAGAATACAGAATATTCATATTAATTTGACAGTTTCGGGTGACTTCATGTGCTGGCGTCTTTACAGTAAAAAATTATAAACTTCATACAGTGTCTCAGACTAAATAAAAAACCAAGACATAGCGTTTCATGATCACGTTTCGGGTTTCGTAAACATGTGTGCACGTAATAAAATGTACTTAATACTCAATAGTTTAGTTGTAGATGTGTGCGTGTGAGCGTGTACGCACAGAGCGAGGTGTGGTTTGGCGCATGCTTCACTGTATTGTTCGCAGCGCTATGTCTTGGTTTTTTATTTAGTCTGAGTGCACATTGTGTATGTGTGTATTACACACAAGCATAGCAGAACAGGCACGCTATGGCCCATCTTGTTACAAAAATCTCGTAGTCACTTTCTAGCCATCTAAGTGAGGAGGATTGGCCTATTTCTTTACCAAAAGGCAAAGTATACATTTGCACACACTCTAATTTCACGTAAGGCCTGTTACAGCATGTCGGGATGGTGACTATCTACAGCCAAATAAAAATGCAGCAGGAGTCTAGTATGATTAACCGGAGCTTATAGTTAAATTATATGACTAGCCGGAGATTTAGATAGATAGATTTATTTATTTGCATAGAATGTACAATATTTTTGAGTCCTTATACATTCAGGAGCTCGTGGCTAAGTAATAACAGCCGCACGAGTCGATCCGTCAGGTTAAGCTACGCTTGCCGGGGTTGGTCATCGCATGCAAATTTTTTTATAAGTTAAGTATTCAACAATTATGTACCCTATTTACTTAAAGCTAAAAAGTCTTGTCATTTAAAGTACTTTTTAAATCTTCCTAGGTTGCTCTTGCGCAGTGGTAGCCCGCGAAATTCAATTTTTTTTGGGTTTTTTGCAATTTGCAGGTCCGTGTCAGGTTGTATCTTGATCAAAGTATGACACGCGGCAATAAAACATTTATATTTACATAATTTTAACCATAAAAATCATCAATACATCTCACTAAGTTAGATTTCGTGCAGATTCGTTAGATTTCGTTCGTTTGACGAGTCTGCATGAAATCTGACTTAGAGAGATGTATTGATGATTTTTATGGTTAAAATTATGTAAATACATATGTTTTATTGCCGCGTATCACATTCTGATCAAGATACAACCTGTCACGGACCTACAAATTGCGAAAACCCAAAAAAATTGAATTTCGCGGGCTACACAGCGCAATCACATTAATAATTTTTGGTACATGGTTATAAATAGGAGGTGCCATGCACATAACACTCTTTTATTAAGGTGTAAGTATATATCGCAGGAAGATGGTTAAAGCCGTGATATAATTATATCCCTAGGGATATAGTCACAGTTCTAACCTAACCTAACCTATTTGGTCGGAGTGCCCTAATAGTTATATTACTAGATCGTGCGCTTATCAAAGTTAAATTCCAAGTAAGACAGTTATGAATCGCTTTCATATGACTATATTACGGTATATAGGTGTATCCCCAGATATCCTTAGGGATATATACTATATCACGGGTTCATCCGTCTCATTACAAAACAAGTTTCATCTTCAAACCCTGGTTTAAACCAACCATGGACCTTTTTTTGAACTTCGAACTTTATTCCGTCACATTAAGTTGTCAGTTTTGTATAAAGAATTACTGTATTTCTATTTCAGCTAAGTTCTTATTACAAAAACTGGCTCGATGGTTTAAACCAGGACAGAAGAAAAACCTCGTTTTGTAATCGATAAGAATCATGATCGGACCAAAAATCTTTCCCTGTAGTGTGGACAAGGCTTTACAGTGACGACGTCACCGCTAGTAACTCAACTATCCAACTATATAAGGTGTCCGATATCAAGCTCGCAAGCCGACCCTTACACGTAATTAACTGAGCCAAATTGGCTATACTATCCGTTCTTAAAGTGATAAAGAGTACTGTGATTATTATATTTAATTATGGCGTACGTTGTAAACGTGATTATCTGTGAGCAATGTTACTGTGCTTGTTTACATCTATTAAGTTTTAATGGTTAAATTCTCATTTACCTTCTTCTCGATCTTTTAACTTTTTTAACTTTCCATTGAACTTGAAATTTGGTGATAATGTGTATTATTTGCGTATATTTTACTAACAAATATCAATATATTGATAAATTAGATTTGTTACGGAACCCTAAATGTGTCAAGGCCGGTTGGCCGGTTTTCTGGATCTATTTTCAGTCTAACCAGATACTTTTGAATATCAGTCAGATGGTGTCTTTACACCCATAACCTAGTTATAGGATTTCAGAATTTGGAACTTCCGAGTTATCAGAAAGATGTTCATGCATATTCCTATGCTACGGGGTAATTCAACACACTTAGGGCCTGTTTCACTGCCTACGATTAAGTTATTGTTAACTTACTTGGCCGATAATTTCATACAAATTCTGTTCCATTTTTAGGGTTCCGTACCAAAATGGTAAAAAAGGAACCCTTATGGTGTGACTCAGTCTGTCTGTCTGTCTGTTTGTAGGTCTGTCTGTCTGTCTGTCTGTCACAGCTGGATATCTCAAGAACTACTAATGCTATCAACTTGAAATTTGGAACAGTTTTAGATGACGTTTATCCAACTATTTTGCAAATAAGAAAGAAATAAAAATATTTATATTTTTTTTGCAACAGGGACTGAAAGGGGGTCTTAAAAAATCAAAGTAGGGCTACTAGGGCATGTGGGGTATCATATGAAAGAACGCTGTTTGCACATTCTCAAACATTTTTTTTCTTTTTTTTAGGCCGCATTGTTTTCGACTTTTGATGAAAAATGTAAAAAAAAATACCGTTCCCCCCTTATCTCCGATGTTTACAAAGAGAAAAATCTGAAATTATTCTATGTGATAGGAGTTTATGTAAAGATTACAGGAAAAATAAAACGATGTCTCTCAATAGCACACTTTTTCCGAAATCGGAACGGAAACCTCGGTGCGCGAGTCCGACTCGCTCTTGACCGGTTATTGAATTTATTCGGAGTAGTAGATGAGTAGTGGCTATTCAGACTTCGTGAAATAGGCCCTTATGCTGGTTTCACACGAGGGCAGAACAGTGAGGCAGAACAGTGGGCAGCACAGTACTGCTACAGTTTGAACGCACAGAACAGTACTGTCTTGACAGTAACTTCCTGTAACAGTCCTTCTAAACTGTTCTGTCCCACTGTTCTGCCTCACTGTTCTGCCCTCGTGTGAAACCAGCATAGACTTTCATTTTGACAGTTCAACAACAATCATTGCGTTGTTTACTTTGCTGAATAGACAATTTTTTCGAAATTTTTGGACGTACTTTCCAAGAAACATAAAACAAGACCGGATCGCGTAAAATATAAAATTTGTACATTAATGAAAATAGAGGACAATCACTTTCCACTATATAATTTCAATCCTCAAACTTGGAAATGGAGTCTTACTGTCCTGAAATTTTCTTCTTAAAACCAATAACAATAACCACTTCGTCATTGCATCACTAATTCTCTTTCCAGCATCATTCACACTACAGAAACACTAATCACACACACACACACACACACACACTATTGTGTTTACAACCCTGCCAAATTCCGAACTTTACAGCATTACCAAAACAAATCCATCCGTAATTCGGTCACACCAAACAGCTCAGTACGCTTCCTAGCAGGAACGTTCTAAATTGAAATTCAGATGCGATAATCAGACAATTGTTGGGATTTACATTACCACGACATGTGTCATCGGATAGCGGAATTATGTGAAGTAATTGTCCACTATCGTTTTAAGTGATCTGATTGGCTGTTTGATATTTCGGCCGAAATAGTTTTGAGTATGAATGTGGATGGCTGTACGAGTAGGGGAAGACCAAAGAAACGTGACCAGAAAGGGAATGACTACCGAGCTAACGACTTATAGAGAAGTATGGAAGAAAAAGACATGTTGCAACAATCCCAAATAGTTAGGGATAAGGGTAGGAGAGTGATGATTTCGGCCGGAACAGAAAACATTAGATTTACTGATAATGTGCCGGACGGGCGTGATCGATGGACACCGTGAGGTGCAAGGAGTGTGTAAGCCTATCCAAGTGTATACCTATATGTGATTAGGCCTCCTAGTCCATGCGGCGCTGACGTCCTGCACCTATAGGCTCGGCTATCTGCAACCGATGACCAGCAGCTATGTTCTTGTGAGGGTCCTGAAGGATTATTTCAATGAAACAGCATCTTGATAAGTCTTCAGCGGATTTCAGGAGACGACTGGCGGACTCTTCAGGCAAAGATTGGTACCATGCCGATGGCTACGATTTGCTATTTTTTCTTGTGTGCTTAGGTACCTCAAAACTTTACCTTACTGAGGACCGCGAATCGTCTCCTGATTTTGGTTTTATTTTCAACTATTTTTTATTTAAAAAATTTCACAAAATCGCTTATTTCTATCTTAAATATTTCATGAAATATAACATGTGACATGTTGTCAGAATCGTCATTAGACCGCGCATCGATTGAGATATCTGTTATTCCTGTAAGTCTATGTACTGAAAAGATATTAGTGTGTAAACACTGAAAATTCGATTATTTTGATCAAAAAATATTTTGCAAGTTAAATTACTCGAAAACTACTGAAGCTATTTCAATGGTCTATACAGATATCTGAAGCCGGTCTAATGACCTAGAACAATACGATAGTTTAAATATCGGCACTATGTTTTTCAGGGCGTGACGCGCCCTGAAAACCTAAAACAATAAAATCTATTAACAAAAGTACGGTTGCAACTTCTATAAACACAATTAAGTGGGTTCTGCAGTTAAACCACAGGTCTAATTTTTATGCCCAGGGCTAGGTCTTAATCTAGGGTACCTGGGCACACTATCAAAACTATAAAAAACAGCTATATAGCCCACTCAATGGTAGTTTATAGGGATGCATTCACAGTTTCAACCTCTGTAAACTCAACTAAGTGGGTTTTGTAGATAAACTACAAGTCTAATACTACGCCCAGGTCTAGGTCTTAATCTAGGGTACCTGGGCGCACCAACAAAACTATAAAAACGGCTATATAGCCCACTCAGTTGCTATTTATAGAGGTTGTACTTACAGTTTTCCTTAGGAAACTTCACTATTTCACTATCACAGAGTTTTAGAACACTTTAGCGTTTTAAATTAACTTTAAATTACACTTTAACGCGCTGAATTTACTTTAAATTCACTAAATAAAATGATAAAAACAAATGTCTTTGATTTCCTAACTTAGAAACACCGTTTGATTCGCGATTGCACTGTACGTGAACTATGACGGTCCCCCGCTACTTGCGCCTATGTGCACAGATAGGGTCTCGTCGCCTACTATGAATCTACGTTAAGTTAGAACAAAAATAAAAAACCTATGTATCTATTGTTTGGTGACGCTTCGTCGCGAACAGATAAGAAACTGATGTTTTCAGAGACTTGTAAAACTGATTGACTTTTGGAATTAATGTACATAAATAAATAAATAAATAAAAGGTTTATTCACAAGAAAGATACAGAAACACATTTCAAATGCATATTATGTATCTGGAAATGTATTAGCTCATTTTTAAGAGTAGTACACTATAAGTTCTCTGAACCAATCTGCCTAGCCTTTTCCGAAATACTAGCTTCCAGTCTAACCAGATGCAGCTGAGTACCAGTATTTAACTTGAAGGGACAGCCTATCTGACCTTCACAATCCAGTTACTGGGTAACATACCCCTTGGTAAGACTGGTTCTCGGTCTTCTGCCTTACAGTAACGATTGTCAAAGATCTGTGAATGACAGCTGGGACTAACAGCTTAACGTGCTTTCCGAGGCACGGAGGGATCTCAATATATAATGAATAGTCACCCATCAAGCAATCGACCGCGGCAAACGTAGCTTAACCTTTGATCGACCCGTGCGACTGTTGTCATTCCATGAGCTCCTAATATACTGAATCATTGAGTAATATTATTTATACCATTCCCACTCTAAAAAGCTTATTTTATTCACTGAAAACAGTGAATAAAAAGCACTTTTACTCACTGTTTTGATGTTTGAAAATGGAACACACCAATGTATTCGACCACAGATTTAGAGTACTTAGGCTAGATATGGCATGTTATTAGATAGTATGAAAACCGAACGTGTCATCTTTTTAGGGTTCCGTACCAAAATTGTAAAAAAGGAGCCCTTATGGTGTGACTCAGTCAGTCTGTCTGTCTGTCTGTCTGTCACAGCTGGATATCTCAAGAACTACTAGTGCTATCAACTTGAAATTTGGAACAGTTTTAGATGACGTTTACCCAACTATTTTGCAAAAAAGAAAGAAATAAAAATATATGTATTTTTTTTTGCAACATGGGGTGAAAGGTGGTCTTAAAAAATCAAAGTGGTGCTACTAGGTCATGTGGGGTATCATATGAAAGAACGCTGTTTGCAAATTCTCAAAAATATTTTTATTTTTTTTTAGACCGCACAGTGTTCGACTTTTGATGAAAAACGTAAAAAAAAATACCGTTCCGCCCCCTTATCTCCGAAGTTTGCAAAGAAAAAAATCTGAAAATATTCTATGTGATAGAAGTTTATGTAAATACTAGCTTTTGCCCGCGACTTCGTCCGCGTTTCCGTCGTTTTTCGTAAAAAAGTACCATATGTCCTTCCTCACGGTTCAGTGGTTTTGATGTAACAGACAGATTAACTTTCGTATTTTAGTAGGGAAATATAATATGTCAATCCACAATACTGTTGAAAAATATCGCAATAAGGAACTGCAGAATATTATTATTAATAGCTGTGCCCGCGACTCCGTCAGCGTGTAACTCCTTGTATGTTATTAAGTTAATATATTGGACTGCTAAGCTATCGGGAGTTACACGTGTTATTGTGAGTCAACCATAAAAGATAGACATATGCTGTTGTGGGATATTTTTTAGATAATTTTATGTAGAACATTTCCGTAATAAATGATGTCTATGTAGCTTTAACCATTAAGGCTGCACACGCGACAGAAGCTTAAAAAATGGAGCAACTTCTCCCGTTTTCCCAACATTTCCCTTCACTGCTCTGCTCCTATTGATTGTAGCGTGATGAAAAGTATACTATAACCTCCCCAGGAGTATGAAGAATAATTGTACCAAGTTTCGTTAAAATCCGTCTAGTAGTTTTTGTTTCTATAAGGAACATACAGACAGACAGACAGACGGACAGACAGACAGACAGACAGACAGACAAAAATTTTACTGATTGCATTTTTGGCATCAGTATCGATCACTAATTACCCCCTGATAGTTATTTTGAAAATATATATCATGTACAGAATTGACCTCTCTACAGATTTATTATAAGTATAGATTACAGGAAAAATAAAACGATGTCTCCAAATAGCACACTTTTTCAGAAATCGGAACGGAACCCCCGGTGCGCGAGTCCGACTTTTTTTTTTTTTTTTTTTTTTTATGAATGGCTTCTCGCAGTTGACCACGGGGGGTCGAGACTGTTTAACCGGACTTTCCTGTGGCTGCTTTAAGCGAGAGCTTAAAGCCTCCGGCCAGGCTTAAAACTAGGACTTAAAACTAGGGGTTTGAGCGACTCTGCACGTCGCTGCGGTAAGGGTAGGGAGGACAGCCAGAGGGTTCAGGCTGGGTCGTGACGCGATAACATCCAAGGTACGAGGTACGAGAATGATCGGTGGGCAAGGGGAGTTTAGTGGCGGGTTAGAGGCTACAGGCTCGGCTGCGCTACCGGCTGGCGCAGCCTCGCCGAGTAGAGGGCAAGAGGGAGGTGGGCAATTACGTTTTCGACCTCGACGGCGGGGTCGGAACGTAGGTCTTAGCTTGCGTTTGCGGAGCGTACTGGTGGCCTTATTACTCTCCTGTAGGAGAGTTATAGGGTCATCAGGTTCGGAGAGAACATGTTTAGGACGGCGGGTCCTACTAATCCGGGAGGGAACATAGTTGGCGGATTCGACAACCAAAGGGTTGCGATGTTTCGCGGCGGTTTCAAAGAAACGCACGGAATTGCGTTTCAGAAATTGTCGGATCGTTGGGATTTTGAGGTCAAGGTGGAGGTTTTCGTTCCGAACGAACCAGGGGGCACCCGTTATCTTTCGGAGAAAACGGTTTTGCAGTGTCTGCATTCTATGTATGTGATGGGGCTTGGCGTGAGCAAATACCGAGCCCGCATAGGTCATGATGGGCCGAATGACGGCTGTATAAATGCGCAACTTGCACTTAAGTGACAATTTGCTACGTGCATTCAGAACGGAATGGAGTCTACCGAGGGCAAAAGCGGCCCGTGAACGAGCGAGCTTTATGTGCTCGGAGAAGCTTAAGTGCTCATCGAGCGTGACACCGAGATATTTGGCTCGCTTCTCCCAAGGGATTGGCTTGTCAAACATCGTGATTGGTCGGGGTAAAGGACGTGTGTGGTACGGTTTCAGAAAGAGAACCGCTTGACTTTTATTCGGGTTTACTTCGATTCTCCACCTACGAAACCACCAGGCGAGGTTATCGACTGAGGTTTGGAGAGTACGAGATATCGCGTCTGGGCTTTTTCCCGTGTAGTAGATGGCCGTATCGTCTGCGAACAGAGCCAACTGAGCCTTTCTACTTTTCGGGATATCGCTGGTAAATAGAGTAAAGATAAGGGGTGAAATTACAGAGCCCTGTGGTACGCCTGCGCGGATAGGGTGGGGAGAAGATAGCGCTCCTTCGATACGGTATCGAAAGGTGCGGTTTGACAAAAAGTCACGTAAAATGAGCACGAGACGGTCTGGCACTCCGAGTTTGTAAAGCTTATAAATTAAGCCGTTGTGCCAGACTTTGTCAAAAGCTTTCGCTATATCGAAAAATACCGCTCCCGTCATCGAACCGCGCTGAAAGCCAGCGCCTATGTGTTCGATGATGCGGTGGACCTGATGTACACAAGAATGTTGGGTACGGAACCCGAACTGTTCGTTAGGTATGAGGCCCTTTGTCTCGGCATAGTCTCTGAGGCGCTTATAAATAAGTCTCTCATAGACTTTGCCGAGGACACTGAGCAGGCTAATGGGGCGGTAGCTAGAGGGCTCGCTCTTGGGCTTACCGGGCTTATTTATACCGATAACGGTGGCCTGTTTCCAGGCTTGCGGAAATATGTTATTGCTCAAGGCACCATTGAAGATGATGGTCAAGAGCATTATCAAACGGGCAGGGAACAGTTGGACCACCCTATTGGTGATACCATCTGAGCCAGGGGCTTTGCGGGGTCTCAGACCCTTGATTATCTCATGCACCTCATCCGGAGTGACGGGGGGCAGGGGATAATCAGGGTCTTCGACGGGAGGAAGGGAGGCTCTACGTTCGACTTCCGCGTCGACCTCAGAGAGGTGAGCTTGGTCAACCGGTAGAGAGCTGGGTGTGCATTGCGCCTCGAGGCTGTCGGCAAGGCATTCCGCCTTGTCGACATCCTCGAAGGCAATGGTTTTGTCAGGGCGGACTAAGGGTGGCATAGAAGCTATCCCAGGGGATCTAAGTTTCCTCTGGAGTTCCCAGAAGGCAAGGTGGTTTGGCTCTAGTTCGCTCAGCATCTTATCCCAGCCGGCGTTACGCAGTTCCTCCATACGTGTCCTTACAGATTTCTGTAAGTAACGCATGTGGACTTTGTTCGCGCGACAGGGAAAGTTGCTGTAGGCACGGACCGCCGCGTTCTTCTCAGTCAGCAGCTCACGTACATCGTCCGGCAACTTCCAGCGACGGTCTTCCGCCACTGGAATTTCCCTTGAACAATCGTTCAGGACAGATTGTACGTGTTCTGTGAGTGAGTCGATCGCGGCCGTCGTGTCAGCGATAGAGTCAAAATGATCGGGTATAGCGTCTAAGTGAGGGGAAGAGGAGGATTTCAGGCAATCGCTTACTTTCGTCCAATCCGTCACTTTTTGGGTGCGAGGTGGTACTGAGGGGTCACGGAGCCCTAAACGGGGGACTAGACTTACGACAACCGGTCGATGGTCAGAGTCCAGTTCATGTATCGCTTCTATAGAGTCCAACCGAAGGTTGATATTCTTTAGAAGCGCTACATCAAGTACGTCAGGGGTATGGTTATGGTCGTGGGGAAAATGTGTGGGAGTCATTGGAGCAATGACGTCAAAGTTTAAAATGGAACAGAGGTCGAACAAATGTCTACCTCTGGTGGTGGTCAAGGAGCTATTCCAGGCGGTATGCTTGGCGTTGAGATCGCCCGCTATAATGACGGAGTCACTCAAGCCGCATAAGATATTAAAGTCGTCAGATAAATTCTGGTAATTCTCTGGGACGGTACGGGGTGGAATGTAAGCCGATACTAAAGTGATCGGCTGGTGGCCTGTCATGCCAAGGCGGCAGACAGACACTTCCAAACGTGAAAGAGGAGGAGGGTCAATGGGGATGCAATAAAGGGTGGATTTATAGTAGATTAGGGTACCACCCGCGTGGCATCGCGTCCTATCATTGCGCACTATACGGTAGTTGGCAATTGATGGGTTACGGTGGTTGGGTTTTAGAAAGGTCTCCTGTACAAGGAGGATATCTAACTGGTGGTCGCGAAGGAAAGTGCAGATTTCATCGCGTTGGTTTTTAATGCCATTGGCATTGAAAAAACCTAGTTTAAGGGATCGGGGTTTGGTTCTCGCAATAATTTGTCTATCCATTATTGGTTAGATTTATTGGAGAAGGAGACCAGGGCTTGCGTGATCTCCGGGTAGGCATTGTAAATGTCGTGAATTTTGCGCAAGTCGCCAGCGCTTCTGGCGACGACTAGCTCGTTAGCCATTTGCATCGCACGGGGCGACATAAATGTAAGGAACGTACCGGTAATTACATTGAACGGGTCAATAGTGCTGGTACCGGCCCCAATAGTGTTCGGGGTCACGGTACCGGTAATGTTAGCGGTAGTGGCGGCTACGTTTTTAGGCACAGCCGTGAGTTTAGTGGGTTGGGTAAGGGGTGGCTTTGGGATGCAAGGATCCACTAGAGCCGGCATGGGTAAAAGAGGTGGTTGCGAGGACCTCAACGCAGGAAAAGCCTGCTGGTGGAGGCCAGCGAACCAAGGGTTCGGTCTTTGGGGACTAAGCCGCGGGGGCATGTCGGGTACCTTAAAAGAGTAAGGGCATTCTCTTTGCTGACGAACGTCCGAACGTTTGTTCAGCTTAGAGGAATTATTATTTTTTGGGGCTTTAGGGCAGCCACGGTAATTAGCTGGGTGACCAGCTTCACCGCAGAGCACACAGCTCGGAAGCTCGGTGCACAAGGTGCGGTCTTTCGGCCGAGAGCACTCAGAAGTGCCATGGTCACCCAGGCACTTGACGCACCTGGGTCTCGCATGGCATCCTTTGAGAATGCCCGTAAAGCTGGCAGCGGTGGCACTGGCCAACGAGGCCATTTTTACGGGGCTTCTCTATCTCAAAGCCTACCAAGTTGCATATCGATTTGATTTTAAAAATCGGATGGTACCCCTCAGAGGGGGGGCAGACTACGAGGACCATATCGTAAGCTTCCCCTCCCCTGGAGCGGTGCATCCGATGGACCTCGTCTACAGGAATCTGTTGCGACTCAAGGTCGGCTTTGATTTCCTGAGTCGGAATTTCTTTAGGGATCCTACGGATCACCACGCGAGTCTGGCGATCCTCGGGTAGAGAGTATGTGTGGAAAGACACAACTCTCGATTTTAAAAGTTTGGTAAGTTCCCTGTAGTCTTTCGACGTCGGTACTGATACCTTAATACCCTGTTGGGTAGAGCGGGCGCTGGTGAAACCGATCCCGAGATCGGTACACCACTTAGAGACGTCGGTCCACTTTGCCTTGTCTTGAATATAGACGGGAGGCGTGGCGGGCGACTTAAAAGGGGCAATGGGGGTATCCTGCAAGGAGGATGATTTAGAGGGGGCATCCTGCAAGGAGGATGGAATGGTAAGGGCGGGTGGGGCCAAGGGCAGGTCAGAGGGTTTAGGTGGAGGAGGGGGAGAGTCTGAGTTCTTCCCCTTCTTCGCCTTGGTTTTCGCGGCTTTCGTCGCCTTCCTTTTCTTATTCTTCCGACCCTCGACGACCTGAAAGCCGTCGTCGTTGTCAGAAGAAGAAGAAGCGGAAGGGGACGAAAGAACGGGCTGGGCAGAGTGCTCGGCCTCGATATCGGAAGAGTCAGGAGAGGTTTGGCCTTCAGTGTCCATGGACACTGTCGGGCAGTCTACGTAATGGACCGTAGGAAGAGAGGATTGGGTGGGCTCGAGAGCATCGCTAAAAGTAGCGATGTCTGAGGCAGGGGCATGCTGAGACTCAGCGAGTTTAGCCACGATTTTCGCGCGAAAATCGGGGCTTTTGAGTAGCGCTTCAATGAAGGAGTCTGGATCCTTAAGGATATCCTTAAGGTACAGCTCCTTCGCTGATGCGGACGCGGGCATCCTAGAGGAGGAGCATAAACAAAAACCTATGAATCCCTAACACCTATCTCCCCGGGTGGGATTGCCCGGGGGCCCTAACCCTCCCTGTCGGGTGATGACAGGGAGGTGTGTACCTATCGTGAACGACCTACGCTTGAGTCATCCGTGCCAGTCTTAATGTGCAACGGGGCCCTGACTAAGAACTAGCGCGAAGGGTGTAGACACACCCTAAAGACACTAGGTGCAAGCTGTGGAAGCAAAACTGTCATCCAGTGCCGACTAGGAGACCCCCCAAGGCCGGTTAACACTGGGACCCGTCCAGCTGACTGCCTCTCCCTGAAGGAGTTCGGCGGGTGTGTTGGGTCTACACCCCACTCGGATTCGTTGGCACCGTGAGGTTTCCTCCGAGGACCACGAAACAGTGGATTTTACCCAGAAGGGGCCAAAAGGAGCGCGAAAGACGTTTAGTCCGAGAGAGAAATATTTTGCCTTGATAAAGGCACTTGGTCTGATCGTATGTCGAAATAATTAATTAAATAAATAATTAATTATTCGACGATCGGGAGTAGTCGGGTGACTACGAGGACGCCACGAAGAGCAGCGCAGCGGAGGGAGACTCTGGACAGCGAGCGCAGCGGGAGCAGCGAGAGCGCACGACCGCACGCGTCGAGTGCCGAGCGTCGAATGCGAGTCCGAGATGGACTCGAGATGTCGCTACGCCCCCTAGGGGGCGTGGCATGCGGCTCCGGGGCATAGCCCCCTGTCCGCGGATGCAGCACGTTGGCCCGTAAATACGGGCCCCTCATTGAGTGGGCCTCACACGGCCTAGGATGAAGGGGCGCCTCGCGCCCCTGTGTGTAGATGCTATATTTGTGTCTGTAGGCACGCCACGACGCTGCTAGTCAGCGCCGCTTTCTTCACCGTACCCCGGCGGTCAGCCCCTACCAGGTGGAACCCCCATCTACATGGGAGAAGCCCAGCAGAAGGCGACCAGCGACAGAGGTACGGACTCGACGTTCCTACAGAAGGGTGAGTGGCCCCCGCCCATCACACTTTCAGAGCTAGCCGAGCCTGCGTGGGTTAGGGGGACCGTGTCATGGGTGTGTGGGTGGCATTGTACTGTGTGGCGCCACCCGGTGTCTATGCGAATTCGCGCGCCCGCGCTGCGTCTTCGCGTGTGTACTTGGTGCATGTATAGTGATGCATGTCTGGGGTTTGCCACGTGATACGCCTAAATTATCCTAGCACGCACCACGTGACAGCGTATGTATTTGTAGTGGAAGTGTCGCTGTCACAAGTGAGCCGCGTGTAGCCGGGAGCGGCTCACTCGGAAGGTCAATCCGGTACTGGCGATGGGGTCATCGTCCGCAACAGGTCGCGGGGCAGGGGCCTAGCGTCCGGGGGGCGCGTATGCCAGGGCGCGATCTGCTTGACATGAGGCCAGGCAGACGCGTCGGCACGCGCGAACATCCCCTTCGCCAGGCGGCCCACAAACTTGTCCAGGCTCTCAATCCCGAGGTCGCGGTGGAGCACGTCGTTCCTCACGAAGCGGGGCGCGTCGACGATTGTCCGCAGCGCAAGGTTTTGCTGCGCGCGGAGCAACTTTCTGCTGGGTTCGCTCGTGAGGGCGAACCATGCTGGGGCGGCATAGGTCAAGATTGGGCGCACGTACAACTTGTACACGCCCAACTTGACCCGATGCGGGAGGCGGGACGAGAGCACTGGTCTGAGCAGGTTGCGGGCGACCCTACCTTGTGCGGCGACCTTGCGGACGTGTGGCCCCATGGTGAGCCGACGATCGATGGTGACACCCAGGTATTTGACCCGGGGCGACCACTCGATGTCGGCTCCTTGAAGCCTCAGGGGTGGTGGTAGACGCGCGGACCCGGAGACCATCGCCTGCGTCTTACCCACGTTCACCGACAGCCGCCACTTAGACAGCCAGTCGGGGAGGAGGTCGAGGGCGCGCTGCATTTTGACCGCCGCGTACTTCGCATTCAGCGAAGTGGTGATGTACGCGGCGTCGTCGGCATACAGCGCGAGCGTCGCATCCTCCGTAGTGGGGATGTCGTCCGTGTATCGCGAGTAACACGCAGGCGATACGCAGCTACCCTGTGGTACGCCCGCCGACACCGGGCGGGCGCTTGATAGCGCGCCGACCACCACCACTCGGAAAGTCCTGTGGGAGAGAAAGTCAGAGACCACCCTAACAACGCGACGGGGCGCGTCCGACGTGGACAACTTGTATATAAGGCCGTCGTGCCACACGCGGTCGAAGGCCTTCTCCATGTCGAGGAATACTGTCACTGCGTACTCCTTCTTATTTGCAGCAGCTGCGAGAAGGTGCAGTACCCTCGACAGCTGGAGCGTCGTGCTATGTTCCGCCCGGAACCCGAATTGCTCTGGGCGCGGCGAAATATGAGGCTGGAGATGTCGCAGCAGGAGTGCTTCGAACACCTTGGAGACTGTCGGCAGTAAGGTGATCGGCCGATAGCTCTCCGGCTTCAGTATGTTCTTTCCCGCCTTGGGCAGCATGATGACGCGCCCCTCCTTCCACGCAGCGGGAAAAGCCCCCGTGCGCAGTATCGCCGTAAACAGGCGCGCCAGGGCCGCAACCATTCGGTACGGCAGGTGGCGCAGCACTGTATTGGTGATACCGTCAGCACCAGGGGCCTTACGAGGCTTCGTGTTCAGGATGGCGCGTCTGACTGCGCCAGGCGAGAAGAAGATGGGGTCCTCTTCGGGAGCTATCGGCGTCGCGAAGTAGGCCTCCAGGTGTTGCTCGACTGCTGCGACATGTTCGAGGTCGCTGGTCGGGTTCGGTTGGAACTGACGCTCCAGGTGCTCGGCGAAGACCTTCGCCCGGTCCTCCGCTTGGTATTTGAGCGCCCCGTCGCTGCTAAGCAGTGGGCGCACCGGGGCTGGGGTATTCGTCAGCTGGCGGCAAAGTTTGTAGACAGACGGCCAGCTGTCTGTGCAGGCGTCTATTCGTTCCTCCCAGTCCGCGGCGGCCTGAGCTTTAAGCTCGGCCTTCACCTTCTCCGCGAGACGGTTGAGCTGTGTTTTTAGGGTAGGGCATCTAAGTTGTTGCCACTGCTTGCGAAGGCGCCTCTTCACGGCGATCATCGCTTTAAGGTGGGTCGGCAGGGGCGGCAATAGCACTCTCCCCTGCGGCTGCGTAGTAGTCGCCGCTTCTAAGGCGCTCTGGATGCAAGCAGTGACGTCATTCGCTGTCTGGTCAACGTCCGCGGAGGTAACGATAGGCCGAGTCGGCGTGGTGGTCTCTAACTTCTCCTGGAAAATAGTCCAGTCCGTTAATCGACGTGGCGCTATGGGCTTCAGTCGGGTCGGCATACCCGATAGGACGACGAGTACTGGCTGATGGTCCGACTGTAACTCGTCGTCTATCACTTGCTGCGTGATCTGGCCTTGTAGCCCTCGGTGGACTACGATGTCCAGCACGTCCGGCATGTATGTGTGGGTGTCCGGATAGTGGGTGGGCGTCTCTGGGCCGGACACCGTATAGCCGAAGGCTTCAGCGTCCGCGAAGAGCCGTCTCCCCTCGGTATTCGTGTTGGATGAGTTCCACGCTGGGTGCTTACAATTGAAGTCACCGGCGAGGATGGTTGCCCTCTGTGATGTGCATAAAAGGGCCCGCAACTCCGATAGGTCTAGGTGAGTCGCGGGCGGCTTGTAGCAAGCGTATAAGTTGATGTCCTCGCCGGCTATGTGTAGCTGTACACCCAGCGCGTAAAAAGAGCTGAGCGACGACAAGGGGAGTTCTTGGTGGACGACCCTTCGCCTCACTATTGTTGCCAGACCACGGTAGCGGACGTTCTGAGCCGACCTTTCATCCTTCCTGTAGACGAGGTAACCCGGGACCCTAACCCTATCTTCGGGTCCCAGGAGCGTCTCGCTTATGAGCGCCACGTCGATATCTTGTTCCCGAAGGAGGTGGCGGAGGGGGGCGACCTTGTCCCTAAGGCCGCGGGCGTTCCAGTGTATCACCCTCAATGGCCTAGCCATTATAGAGTGCTAGAAGGGTGGCCAGGCCATCGAGGATGACCGTCTCCACATCTTGACCCTGCCTAATTGCCTTAATCAGGTCCATCAGGAGTCTGATGGCGCAGGCTGTGAAATCCTTCTTGGATGTTGTTGTGGCTTTGGCGCCGGCAGCGCCACCACTCGTCTCTTTCGTGAACTTTCTATGTTCCAAAATCTTCCGCTGCGCTATGCCGGCGCTAGCTGTAGTTTCGGTAGTGTTCACAGCCTGCGCCCCGCTTGAGGCAGGGTCGGCCTTCGGGACTTCTTCCTGTGTCGCCGGGGGGGGGAGGGTCGGCTTCTTGCCTCTTCCCTTACCCCCGCGTCTCTTCTTCCTCCGCCCTGAGGAGGAGGCTTGGTTGCGCTCTGTAGGCCCATTGGCCGCCGCCATCAACGACGTACCCTCTTGGGCCTCTTCCTGTATCACTTGCGGCCTTTCGGTGGCCGCATTGGGCCGGCGCGCCTTGGTCGTGATGGCGGCGGTCCCCGCCCGCTTGTTCCTTATCTCGTGTTGGAACACGGGGCACTTTATGTTGCACGCGGGGTGCGGGCCACCGCAGTTCGCGCAGGTGGCCGCTTCTTCCCGCGGGCGTGGGCATTCTCGTGCCGCGTGCTCCTCCCCGCACCGCACACAAGCGAGCGGGCGGTGACAGTGGTGAGAGCTGTGCCTAAACTGCTGGCACCGGTGGCACTGGGCTGGGCCTCGTTTGCCCCTCCAAGCCTCTATCTTGACACCCCGCATGTACATGAACACGGTGGTGTCATAGATGGCCCGGACGTCTGGGGTCTTCTTGACAATTGCGTGGAACACGCAGCCGGGTCTTCCTTGCGCCCCCTTAATGTGGCGCACGTACACCGGCTGGTATCCCAGCGTCCGGAGCTCCTCCTCTATCTCCTTCGGGTCTGTATCCGCTGGTAGGCCCTTAATGGCTACCTTTAGGTCCTTCTCCGCTGGTAGAGAGTAGGCGAACCACGATATGCCGCTCTCTTTCTCCAGTGCGACTAGGTATCGCTGGACCAGCCTATATTCGTCCTCGGTTTCGGGGGTGAATCGAACACCCGCCCCATATGGACGGGCATTGGGTGGCCGGCCCAGCTTCGCGGCGATGGCCCGGAAGTGGGTGGCCCAATAAGGAAGCTTCTCAACTACCAGCGGAGGATAGCGGGGCTTCTTTGTTTTCGTCGTTGCCGTCTTAGTGGCGGCAGGGACGGTAGCAGGGGGTGCGTTATTCGCAGGGGGGGCAGGGGGTAAATTTGAAGCACTTACCCCAGCGGTACTCGTCGTGGGTGTCGGTGACGGTGAGCGTGGTGGCGAGCGGCGCACCGCGTCAGCAAAAGTTGGCGACGCGAGCAGCTCGAAGCATGTCCGCTTCCCCCCCTCCACCTCGGATTCCGACGACCTCCTTCTCCTTGGCACCTTTCGCTGTGGCCGGGGCTCCAGTCGGAATTCAAACCCGAATCCCAGCGGCTGCGGTGGTGTCGTCATCTTCTTGGGGGTTTCGGTTGCGGCTCCTCCCACGGGGGGCCGCTGCCCGGATCGCGGCGTCGTATCCGGAGACACGTCGCCGCGACCGGACGCGACCGAACACACTGATGCTAATGACATGCTCGAACCCGCGCGAGACGAGCATGCCGACAGCATAGCTGGCGAGTCGTAGGCGGAGGTACGAGGGGGCGCCGGTGAGGCGGGCGCCCCTGGTAAACACGGCACTGCACTTGTCACTTCACTTTTCGCGGCCGACGCCGGTCCCGCCAGCGAGAAGCGGGGACCGGGCACCGCGGTGCGCGACGCGGGCACGGCTTTGGGCGCTGCCCCTGGGGGCGCGGGCGGTGACGCGAATCGCGGCGGCGGCGCAGCGGAGCGCGCAGGGGGTACGCGGGAGCGCACGGTTGGTGCGGACGGTGCGGCGCACACGGGCAGCGCGGCGGCGCGCGCGGCGGGCGCAGGGTTGCGCATCGCGGCGGTATCGCGCACGGTTGGCGCCGCGGCGCGCGCAGCCGGCGCGCGGCTAGTGCTCGCGGCGGGCCCCGGGGTCTGAATAGGCACCGGGCGGAAAGCAGCGGGGCGGATGGGTACCGCTTGATGTCGACTCGACGACGGCAGCGGCGCAGCGCGCGCAGGCGCCGGCGCCGTCGGTGGACCGGCAGCTACAGCGGCACTCGTTCCCCCCCCTCTTCCTCTCTCTTCTTTCTTCAGCTGGGCTGGCCCTGCTGGCGGCGCACCGGACACCGCGTCGCCAATATTTGGCAACGACGTCGCCCGGTCCAACGCCGGCTGGGCTTCTGGGGACCCGGCACCGCGGCCTAACGAGCCGCGCTTGCCGGGCTTCGGCATGGTGATGGGTGTGGCCTCCGCGACCGCGACAGTGGGCGAACCCACCGGGCAGCACGGTGCCTCTCCCCTGTGTGCACACAAATGCCGGCTCGGTTATTTGTGTGAACACAGAGAGAAAGATAAAAATTTGGCGGTCCGCGCAGAAAAAATAAACTAACACGTGTGGGTAGGACGCGTGCAGCTCGGGCCACGGGCGAATCCTGCGAGTCCGACTCGCTCTTGCCCGGTTTTTATACCTACGATAACTTCATCCCAGCCATTTAGTGATGTGCTCAGAGTAAACAGAATTGTTTCAATCGCTAAGCGTCACTGAGCTAACAGACTTTTTTTAGTACGAACAGTCGAACATGCAGGGCACGCTTGGTCGGATGGCTTGCCGTTTCTAGTGTAAGTGTAATCTGTGTATTCGACCTATATTGATGTGTTCTAAATTCAATTTGATTGGTCGACATTTTCGACAAGGAGTTTAGCGTTAGAATAAAAACTGTTTGTGTTCTTTGCTGTCCTTAGTAAATTGGCGCTATTTTGAATACCTACTGTAAGTTGTACGAACACAATGTTTAGTGTTACTTTAATCTTTAATTTTGTGTTTGTTTAGTGTTGTTCTAATCGATTAAAAATGCATTCTAGTGATGAAGATGTGTTAACACCTGAGTTTATGAGCTATATCGGCCGGTATAGTGGAAAACTTGCTACCCAAAAAAAAATCACGGCTGGTTTACATCAAAGCCAATTTAACTTTCCTTTTTTTTCATTATAATGTCTATTTTCACTTAAATCTTTCTTTTTCTCGTAGTCATGGTATAAATTATAGTATGCAACTCTTGAATAAAACGGATATATATCGAGGGCCATGAATCCCTCGCGTCGCTCAGGATTCTAACACTTGAATCACTCGCTACGCTCGTGATTCAATCATCATGAATCACTCTCTACGGTCGTGATTCAGTCGATAGAATCCTTCACTAGCTCGTGATTCATCTATGGCCCTCGCTTTAAATCCGTCCTTTATTCACTAATTGCATAATATACTATTACATAGCTGACTGTCTGTGTCATAGCAAACCTTTGAAGATTCCACAGTTACGCTAGGAACGTTTGGATTTTTGCCAGAAACGGCAATAGATTTGTCCTGATCAAAGCCATGGTGTTATTTATCGCAGTTCACAAACTGTTGTCGTACACAATTTATTTTCAGGAACACCATACATGATATCCTAAATTGAATCAGAGTTATCGGTGAGAATGTTGAGCTTATAATAAATTTGGGCAGCGTTTAAATCACAACAGATTTCGGAAGCATCAGGACGTTTGGTGCAATTCATTAAATGGACCTATGTGTCTGAATGTGCTTGATATATGACCAAAGGTCTGTTTTGCGTGTGGTCTCAGTGAAGAAAGATCGCAGTATTATAGGTAAATCTTAAGGGGTGTGCTGCGTGAACCACACGATGCAATGCGACGCGATGCTTCACGCGACAAATGTAAATAAATAAATAAATAAATATCCTTGGACATTTCACACAACGCCGTCTAGTCCCAAGCTAAGCAACCTAATGCTTGTGTTATGGTAACGAGATGGCTGATACACTACTTATATACATTTTTTTTTGTAAATACATACATATTATAGATAGAAAAACACCCAGACTCGGAACAAATACTTGTAGGTCGTACAAATATTTGTTCCGTGCGGGAATCGAACCCGCGACATGCTGCGCAGCAGTCAATCGCTCAACCACTGCGCCAACCGTGTCGTCAAATGTCCTACGTGATTTTGGTCATTACTTTTCGAAGTACAGTACAATTTTGCTTGAAAGTTCATATTTAAAGTAAGTACAGACTTATAAAAAATATCGTAAAAAACAACAATCTTTGCTCACGCACTGCGGCGATGAACGCTTCTGAATCTTCTTCAACCATTTCGTAGTTCGTGGTGTCGCGTCTGGTCTCCCTCAAAATAAGTACGCGTTACGTCACGTCTCGCCGCAGACTGCCGCAAAGCCGTTGAGTTGATCGCGTTTGTCGCGTTTGCAGCGTCGCGTCGCGTCGTATTCGTCGCTCACGCAGGAGACCCCGTTATTGTCTGTCGAACATCCAATTATTACGTGTGCCGTCGAGTTGATCGCGTTCGTCGCGTTCGTCGCGTTCGCAGCGTCGCGTCGCTTAGTATTTGTCGCTTACGCAGGACACCCCGTTATTGTCTGTAGAACATCCAATTATTTCGTGTGCCGTTGAGTTGATCGCGTTCGTCGCGTTCGCAGCGTCGCGTCGCGTCGTATTCGTCGCTCACGCAGGACACCCCGTTATTGTCTGTAGAACATCCAATTATTGCGTGTGTGGAAACCATTTATAAAGAAGCTGGAAGAGGAATTAATAGCGAAGCAATTAAAACACAAGTATTATGATTCCAAAGATCCTGTCTACGGTTAAATTATATGATTGCTAATATGATTGCTAATCTGTAATTCGGATGGTCTTTTAGGTTTCTGTCTAAATAATAAAAGCCGCACTATCTATATATCACTAGCCGGGCTATCGAAGGTTAAGCTACGCTTGCCACGGTTGGTTCCTAGATGAGTGACCATCCAATACACTTCGAGACTCCTCCGTGCCTCGGAAAGCACGTTGATCCTGTTATTCTGATATAGATCTTTGACAATCGTTATGGGTAGCCAGAATCCCAACAGTCTGACAAATTAGTCTTGACAAAGGGTATCGTGTTATCCAGTAACTGTGTGGAGGAGGTCAGATAGGCAGTCACTCCATGTAAAATACTGGTATTCAGCTGCAACAAGTTAGACTGGAAGCTGACCCCAACAGCATCATCATCTGCCTAGCCTTTTTTCAAGTATGTTAACAGGGCTCCAGAGAGAAGAACCTCCTAACAATCCGAGCCGTGTCCAGAAGTACCGCTTTCTGAATCAAGCCCTTCATCCAGCTGCCCAACGAGAGCCTCCTTTGGTTTTGTATTTGTTCTTAATTTTCTAAGGTAGGTAGATAATGCTTTAGAATTTACCTTTCTACGGTTCTATGTTCTATGTTAGAGGATTTGGTTTCTGCACTTAGTCCTTCATGTGGACCATTGTGCGTGAGCCATGGCGGCCGTCAGGGGTTATTCCAACCAGCCCACCTCCCTCCAGAAGTTGATCAAGTCTCCTGGTCTGCTAAGAACATCTGTGAAAGTTCGGGGTGTTCTGAGGGTGTCTGTTCTAATCTGGGTGATGGCTGTGCATTCAAAGAGCACGTGCGCAACGATTTTCTCAGCCTCCATGCAAGCTCTGCACTGACTGACCATTATTCCTATTGTGTGGAAGTCTTTCTATGGTTGTTTTTAAAAACATAGATTACTGACGTGGCTTAAAAAGCCGATAAGTAGAAGTGGGACTGGGCTGGCCATGCTGGCCACGTCTGCCATATGCCCAATGAAATGTGGGCCAAAATAACTACTATGTAGAGCCCTAAAACAGCAAGAAGGCGTCGCAGCAGACCCCGTAGAAGATGGTGGGACAAGCTGGACAAAGTCAGTGGACCAGTAGTCCATATTAGCCTGGATCGAAAGAGCTGGTAGCCCTTGCCCAGCAGTGGGATGAGTTAAGCTATCAGCAACAGACACAAAATAAATGAATCAAGTGCTGACGAACAACATAACACCAATAACTCTTAACTTGTACCAACAATCACGTAGTGATTTGTAGCTGGAAACGCACCGTGATCGCTTGATTCACTCGCGCCTGTTAATTATTAAAAGCAATTACTGAATACCGTACTTTGTTTTATTTTCCAATTGTTTTCCCAACGTTTACTGTTGCTGGGTTAAATAGAAAGGCGTGTGTGGTATTGTTTGGTGCTAAGGCTTAAAATGTGTGGGTGATTTTATTGAACCTTTTAGGGTTTGGTAATAAATCAATCTTCCTAGCCTTTTCCCAACTATGTTGGGGTCGGCTTCCAGTCTAACCGGATGCAGCTGAATACCAGTACATGGAGCGACTGCCTATCTGACCTCCACAACCCAGTAACTGGGTAATACGATACCTGTGGGTAAGACTGGTGGTCAGACCCAGTAACTGGATAATACTATACCCCTGGGTAAGACTGGTGGTCAGACCCAGTAATTGGATAATACGATACCCCTGGGTAAGACTGGTGGTCAGACTTTCGAGCTTCTGACGACCCGTAACGACTGTCAAACATCCACGGACCAACGGCTTAACGTGCTTTCCGCCGAGGCACGGAGGGGTCTCGATATGTATAGATAGTCACCCATTCACGGACCAACCCCGGCAAGCGTAGCTTAACCTAATGGATCGACCCGTGCGGCTGTTATTACTTAGCCACGAGCCACTTTGTTTTTCTTAATAATAAATATTGTACCTACCTAATTAATTGGCTTGTGAAACTTTGATACTTTTTTACGACTTTAATAGAGGCGTAAGCAGTTGATATGGCATTCAATGGCTGCTAAATTAAAGTAGAATCACCTATGATGATGATTTTTTTAAAGGAAGAAAATATAATGTTGGATTTCTCAGCTACGTGCTAGAGTTTCACTCAGAGATTTTTTTAAAGTTAGATATGGAGCAGGGGTGGTCCACTTACGAGTTGTAATAGATCGCATGTTCAAACCATGCTTTTTTTTTAATAGCCTACTCTTTCCCACTCCTGGGCAAAGGCCTCCCTCCTTCCTTCCTCCTCTCTCTTTGTGGAGGCAGGCGCTTTACTTTGTTTAAATAATTTCATTACCGTTGCTCTCAAAACGGTGAAGGAAAACATCGTGAGGAAACCGGCATGTCCTAGAACCAAAAATTCAAAGATATTGTGTCATATACCAACACGCACTGGACACCCACGTGGTATATTATAGCTGACTCCCTCTCGAAGAGAGGAGGCCTGTGTTCCAGCAGTTGGAACATTATAGGCTGATAATGCTTAAGTATATGCTATGGCGAGAAGGGTAATGGCTGATCTTTGGGTTATGCTCATTGTCCTGCATGTGCTGACCACTTTTTGAGGGTTCCGTACCAAAATCGTAAAAAGCCTCATAGCTGAATATCTCAAGAACTGCTAATGCTATCATATTTATTTATATCGTGGAGCTATTAAGGTATGTCGGGTAGGTATCATAATTTTAGTAGTACTGTCATAAGTCTGGAGATATGGAACATTTTGAAATTTCCTATGCTCACATTTTTAGTCAGATGAGGTAGAATATTTTGTATCAAAAAAATCAACACTAAACCTTAGGACCTCACTTCTGACATCTGACTAAAAATGTGTGCATAGGAAATTTCAAAATGTTCCATTATCTCTAAACTTAAGATTTTTTCCCAATCAAAAATCAAAATCAAAAGTCATTTATTCAAATTAGGCTGATGGGAATCAGCACTTTTTGAACGTCGAAATTACATAAGAGAGTCCCCACAAAACGCTCGCCCTGCACCACTTCCTGGTGCTTTAGTTGGGAAGAAGTAGCGCAACAAACTCCCCAGCTGCCCAATGGTGGCCCTAGTTGGCAATACTACTCGCCTTAAGTTATATTATACCTTTAATCATCATATTTTCGGAACAAACACGCGTTATATTTCAAACAAGTACCTCATCAATCTGTAGTAACTTCCCCAAACCTGTCGAATTTTCACATTCAGGCCTAAAACACACATAATTTGCAAATCAAACATAATATCCAAACTTAACTCAAATAATCCAAGCAAATACACTGTCAGGAACACGTATCTAGCACAGCATCTGTTACCTACAATGTACGTGTGTATAGATTAGTTCAGAGAAAGAATTATGTTGGCCAGTATGTATGACTGCCATGAAAATTTAAGCTTTCAAATGTTTTTTAAGTGGGTGATGAATTTTAAAGCGTCTGAACTCTTTTTCGTTTGGTTGGAAGTGGGACTGAAGTTTTGATACAAAGTATAGTGGAAAGGTTTTCAGCATAAAAAGAATGAGTGCTATTTATTGTTTGTAATTGTTTTTGTAATATAGGTAATGTAAGGCCAATGGGCCTCGCAATGAGATTTATATAGGGCTTAACAGCTATTATGTCCATAATTATTATTAGTAGTACCAATTTTTTTGTTTCAAATGATTGTTTTGCTGTCGTTGCTACGTTCGTTGTTACATTGTTTCGAGGCCGCGTAATTCGGTGTGAAGTTTTTCGTTGGAACGTGCATTCGTTGTTCCGTGATTCGTTATCAAATGCTTTCGTTGTAATGATATTCGTTGTTGTGTGTTTTCGTCATTATGTTATTCGTTACTGCAAACTTTCGGCGTAGCATTTTTCGAGGTCACGTGGCGGACTCATATCAATTAAACCAGTTATAAGCGCGAAATTATCAAGGAGTCGGTCAGTCAGAGAGAAGCTAGTCACCAATTCCAAAGCGTAGTAGGTACCTATGTAGAAGAACGGACAAGAAACTCTATGAACACTCTTTTAAATGAAAATATTGTTTAAAAATATCGGTTACATTAAAAAGTCTGCCTGCCTTTTCTCAACATGTTGGGATTGGCTTCCAGTCTAACTGGAAGTAGCTGAATACCAGTATTTTATATGGATCGACTAGCTGTCTATCTGACCTCACAACCCAATAACTGAAGACCCCTTGGTAAGACTGGTTACATCAATAGTTAGGTTATTCCATTTCGTATTGTTTGATTATTTGACTATGAAAGTAATTTTGAAAATGCTTTTATTGGAAGAAAGATCATGAAGAGTACCTAACCTACGCTTTGATTTATACAAAGAAGCAATTAAGATTGTTAGTTTTTAACGAATAAAACTGAAGAAAAACATGGTATACCCATTATTTAGGAAGTATACACACTTGTAGAGGAACTCGTAGCTAAGTAATAACAGCTGCACGGGCCGATGTATCAGGTTAAGCTACGCTTGCCACGGGTGGTCTGTGGATGGGTAACCCTCTTTACATATCGAGACCGTGCCTTGGAAAGCACGTTAAGCCGTTGGTCCCGGCTGTCATTCGTGGATCTATGAGAGTCGTTACGGGTCATCAGAAGCCCGAAAGTCTGACAACTAGTCTTACCAAGGGATATCGTATTTCTCGGTTGTGGAGGAAAGCACGTTAAACCTTTGGTCTCGGCTGTCATACGTGGATCTTTAACTTACGGGTCGGCAGAAGCTCGAAAGTCTGACAACCAGTCTTACCAAGGGGTATTGTATTACACAGTCACTGGGTTGTGGAGGTCAGATAGGCAGTCGCTCCATGTAAACCACTAGTTTTCAGCTGCATCCGGTTAGACTGGAAGCCAACCCCAACGTAGTTGGGAAAATGCTAGGCAGATTGATTGACACTCTTGTGCATAAACAGTGCCGTTTAGTGGCCGTCAAAGTGGCGCCGCAATGCTAAGGCGTCCATACGCGACCTGCTTACATAACCATACGCTATCACAGATTAATACAGATGGGACACTCCGCAGTTTAGGTATGAAGCTACAAGTACACGGCGGGCCCCGTCCACGGGGCTAATTCAGTAGTACTGCCGCGCGCCGAAGGTATAAGAGTTACCAAATGTCTTTTCTTTGGTATTGTTCGTCGAATCGTTAAGCTCCTTAAGTTTTGAGTTGAGCTGCACGATTACTGACAAATACGTGCGCTGACTGGACAGGTCCACTCAATCTGTGTGGTTCTTTCATCAAAAGACCATTTCAGACTGCAATCTACATGGTCTTCACATGATCTGACCAAGATTATGTCTGGACTTTAAAAGACACTGTGACCTCTGAGTTTGTTTCGGCGTTTCTTCTCAGAGTAGTCAGATAGGAAACGTCGAACTCATCTAGTTTAAAAAAAAATATGTTTGACATGTAAAAGTGTTTGTACAAACCTACTTACAGAAAATAAATCATTTATCATTTATCATTTACGCGACAGAAAGAGAGGCAATGTGTAGGTGAATATAACTGTAGGTAATTAGCGTTCTGCGCTTTATTGTGTCGTAGCAAGAGTCGCTTTTTATTTAAATGATTTTGCGGAGTATCCCATCTGTATGAATCTGTGACGCTATTTGCATTCAATTCGTCGTACCTATAAGCATAGTTACAGTTACTGTTACATCAGTATGTTGGTACATGCTTTGCTTTTACTACAAAAACAGTGTTAATGGGCTCTAGGCTTTGTAGTATACGTAAAACCATCTTACTAAAACACATTGCTGGGGAGTTTGTTGCGCCCCGTCTTCTTCCCAGCTAAAGCACTAGGAAGTGGTGAAGGGCGGACGTCTTGGGGGACAGTCTTATGTAATTTTAACGTTTAAGGCGATTGTCAGCTTAATTGGAATAAATGACTTTTGATGTTTTACATAGGAACTAACTAGTGCATCCGATACCGATACCAATACCGATCAACACTTCGTATTTGTGTGATCCAGTGTTCGATGTCGGGTTGGGCAAAGTTTTATAATATGGTTTTCCTTAAATGTTCTCAGTAGCAACCCTGACACTGGATTCATACAGATACATAACTACCTTCTTTTTGGAAATACATTTACTAACTTCTACATAATATAGATATAAATAAAATAATGAGGAGACATTGACAAATTCATAATGTTATTTTCAATAACCATTCATTAAATTAATTTCACAAATAAAATACGAATTTATCTATTGTTAGTAGTAATTACTGTATGTCAACTCCGCAAATTATTGTTAAAATGTAATGTAAGTGAGCATTGAAATAATGTGTGTTCATGAAATGTAAATTACAAAGGAATTAAAATAAAATACTGTACAAATGGTTATTATTTTATTTTGTACAAGCTATGTCTTTTTGTATGTCTTTTTGTTGTTACGTCCAGTACTATAAGCATCTTTCTTGCATCTGTAAAAAGGTATTATAAATTGAAGTTGCTTTTAGTGTCTGTCTGTGTGGCCGCTTTGTTCCGTTAACATTAAGGCGATACCAAAATAAATTGGGGACTTTTTCGTAACCATTTATTTCACTATAGTAGCTGCGCCCCGCGGTTTCACCCACGTAGACCGGTATAAAAAGTAGCCTATGTGCTAATCCACGATATAAGCAATCTACATACCAAATTTCATCCAAATCGGTCCTGCCGTTTGAGCGTGAAGAAGTAACAAACTTACGTACACACTCACAAACTTTCGCCATTATAATATTAGTGATAGTGATTAAAGCATGTATGGATTAAATTTTTGAGTACCTATATGTTTACTATGACTGAAGGAAAACGGAACTGGGTTAAATTTCCTCGATAGAATTTAATTCCGAAAAGACCTCTACTTTTTATATTTTTTTCTGTAATTCTAAAATCCTTAGTAATATCACGCAAGTGAGTATGAAACCTAAACTACAAATCGAAAATATTCACTCAAAACCCTCAAAATTAATAATCAGATAAACTGACGTAACTATAAATCCTACTTAGCATTCCTAGATAATTATATAAAGCCTGGATAAACTCTATCTGACTTTAGCATGACTTTTGAACTAAAACTAAATTGTATTATACAGGTCATGAACTTGAACACGGTTAGTAAAACTTATTAATATTTTTGAAGGTTAGAATTAGGGTTGTCAATAATTAACTTTGATTGTGAAAAAAAAAGCCGAAATCAAAGAGATATTTAAGTCTTTTTTGCACATTCGAAAATTAACACGTAAAATGACACCTTTAGGTAATCCCCGAAGACTTAAGCAGAGTTGTACCATAGTACAATGTACATTTCGTCAGTTATGTTTAAGTAATAGGGGGCGTGTCTATTGCCATCATCATCATCATCATCATCATCATCATCATCTTCCTGCCTTTATCCCATGTTACTTGGGGTCGGCGCAACACGTTTTCTTCTTCCATTCTCCCTGTCAACCGTCACTCTATCATTCACTCCCTTCTCTTTCATATCATTCCTCACATAAGCCATCCATCTTTTATTTGGCCTTCCTCTGCCTCTTGCCATCAACCGGGCACAAATCCAGACTGCTACTGGAGACAAAAATCGCAAATTGTTTACATTTTTCAAGGCAACAAAAGGTTGCAAAAGGTGTCAAAAGATTATTAAACAAACAAAAAAAAGTGTACACATTATAAAACACTATCGAAAACGGGTCTTATCGCGATATTCATTTTAACGAGGTAAACAGGTACCTACTTGTTTCCCGACGTTAAATAATACCCGTTATATGAATATCGCGATAGGACCTGTTTTCGATAGTGTTTTAAAAAAAAAGTGTGTTCAAAAATCCTCGTCAAAATATAATTATTTCCAAAAAAAAAATCCCATTGACAAGGTGTTGACAGTTCTATTTACGTGCAGCAGTCATCGTCCAAAGGCTAATAATATTAGCCTTTGGACGATGATTTTGACTTTGAGCGAGTTAGTTAATATTATTAACACTTTGAGCGGAGCGACGTTATAATACGTAAAATTTGATAAACGCTATTTGACACAACGTTTAATCACGTCAGCAAAAAATAGGTCTTTCTTTAAAGAACGTGTATAAACGGCTGCGGCCTATACCAATTCCTTCAAGCTACGTCATCGCGCCGTATCACTTTAAATTTTCGAACTGCTAGCGTTAGTTTTGTTGCTGAAAGTGTTAACTAACACGCTTCCGCTCGCGGCTTTGCCCGCGTGGTATATCGCTAAAAGTAACCGTGTGCTAAATCACCAAATCCGTTCAGCCGTTATAGCGTGAAAGCGTTACAAACAAACAAACTTACTGTCGCATAAATTTATGATATTAGTTAAGATTAGGATTTAAAAGGTATTGTTAGTATCTGAAACTTATTAACAGTACCTAACTGCTTCGTTGGTCTAGTGGTCAGGAGCGCTACGGCTGAGTATGAGGTATCGATTTCCGGCTTGGTCAAAAGTGTTATTGAGTGGTTCCATCTGGAATTACTCAGTAGCCGTCCGGAGTCAAGATTTGTGTCCAGTTTATGGCAACAGGCTCGAATATAACTGGAAAAATATGGGTGTAATATAGGTGCAGCTCTGACTAACCTTTCGGAGAAACAGGCGTGATTTTATGAAACTAATAAAAAAAAAATAAAAAAAAATTAAATCAAAAATCAAATTAAATGCAGTCTCTAACCTTTCTGTACATTTACAGCTACTGACAAGTTAAAATTAAATAACCCCCGAACCCTCTTTTTAGGGTTCCGTACCAAAATGGTAAAAAAGGAACCCTTATGGTGTCACTCAGTCTGTCTGTCTGTCTGTCTGTCACAGCTGGATATCTCAAGAACTACTAATGCTATCAACTTGAAATTTGGAACAGTTTTAGATGACGTTTGTCCAACTATTTTGCAACTATGAAAGAAACAAAAATACATAATAATATGTTTATTTTGCAACAGGGACGGAAAGAGGGGGTCTTAAAAATTGGAAGTAGGGTTACTGGGCCATGTGGGGTATCATATGAAAGAACGTTGTTTGCACATTCTCAAACATTTTTTCCTTTTTTTAGGCCGCATAGTTTTCGACTTTTGATGGAAAATGTTAAAAAAATACCGTTCCCCCCCTATCTCCGAAGTTTGCATAGAGAAAAATCAGAAATTATTCTATGTGATAGAAGTATAGGTATAGATTACAAGAAAAATAAAACGATGTCTCTAAATAGTACAGTTCTTCAGAAATCATCAACAAAAATGACATATGACATGATGGTACGGAACCCTCGGTGCGGGAGTCCGATTCGCTCTTGACCGGTTTTTTTTTGCTACTCCATCATCAGACCCTGATTGCCAATCCCCCTCATCATCTCTCCTCTGGTCTTCATAGATACCATTTCAATGAGCCCAAACACTGCATGTACCTCAGGGCCCCAAGTCCACTATTTTTTACATTCCAACACGATCCCATTGTCACTGCATTGTCATTTTGCTAAAAGTTCGTAATCTGCTAAATTCATAATTTCATACAATGGAGTGTCAGTGGTTGACCATTGGAAAGTCATAATGAAGCCATTATGACGCCATTATATTAGTAGATTACCAAACTTGTCAAAATCAACAATTATGAAATCAATGATAGACCATTCTGACACTATTATAATAGCAGACTTGAGGCCCTGGTGTGAGTTGGTGAGGAAGTCGGGTATCCTTCAAATTCCAGGTAATGCTGTAGCATCAGTTTAACTATGTTATTTTAATATCATTGAAGTAACTGAATACCAAATTTCGACTTGTCAGACCTGTGGAAGATGCTCATATTCATCAACTAGAAAAGACCTGATTATCTCCAAACGGCTGAATAGATTTTTTTGAACTATAATAGCTAAGAAGACTCGATCATATCACTTTTCAAACAAATGAAATAAAATCTAAATCGGTTCAGTCGTTTGGGAGCTACGATGCCATAGACAGACGGGAGCTACGATACCATAGACACTGATACACACTTTTAACGTAAAACACCCCTCTGTTTCCGTCGAGGGTTAAATAGCAAAATTAACTAAATAAATGTGCGGCAACCCTACTTTGAATAATGTTACTCGATTTTTCATATTTTCACGGTTCGTTTACTCAAAGCTGCTACCACTATAATTTTGTGAATAGTGTATTAATCCATTTGAGAGTAATTTGATTACAGAATATAATGTCTAAAGCAAACATTTGAACCATTCGTTTAGGACATTTCAAAGATTTTTCGGGTTCTCCCTCATCATCTGCCTAGACTTTTCTGAATGACTGAATACCAGTATTTTACATGGACCGACTTCAACAACCCAGTTACTGGGTAACACGATACCCCTTGGTGAGACCGTTTGAGACACCTTACCTTGGTACCGACTTCAGATTTTCAGAAGCTGTTAAGTTTTTTATGAAAATTATTTTATTCATTTTAGGTTTTTGAAGTCGGTTTTTTTAACTTGTGGGTTACAGTTCGCCTAACAGGCGAGCTATAGTGTTACAAATAGCAATTACGAGAGCAACTACATCACAAACGTACCTAATTTAAATCAAGTAAATAGATACTTGTACAAGGCTTGTAAATGTTACTTTGGGGCAGTGCGTGGGTATAAAGCCATACTTATGTGTATTACCTACGCTTTTTCTTAAGAGCAGTATAAAAATATTAGTTTCTCAGGTAACATTTATTTGTTTACCTTAGGTAGAGGTCTGGACCTGAAATAGGTTTCCAAATAATATTGTTTTTGTAGTAATTCAAAGGTAAAAAAAATAACTTTCAGAGGTAGGTAGATACACAGATTTAAATCGTTAGATTGGCCCTCACCGTACCTAAACCGCGCGAATAGTGTCAAAGCTGTGAAGAATGAGCTCACACACCCCCATAATAGTGTTTCTATGGCCGCATGCAACATTGTATGGGTTAGAGATGTCAAAACGAAACATAAACGTGAACATAATATATTTCTTACTAGCTTTTGCCCGCGGCTTCGCCCGCGTGGATCTCGGAAAATATCTCACGGGAACGTACTACCGCGATTTAACCCCTCAAGTTTCGAATGCACCCCATGTGTGCATAAGAAAAATCCTTTTTTTGTTAGGTATATAAGCTTATATCACATATATATAAAAGTTAAAAAACATCATCCGATGGAAAACCAATAATCATCATTAGTTGTGAACCTATGGAGTTCGCAGCTAACTACCCCTCCCCCCGCGTGTCAAATGCACCCCAAGTGTGCCAAAGGACAAAACTTTACATAATAGGTATATAAGCTTAGATCACATATATATAAACGTAAAAAAACATCATCCGATGGAAAACATATCATCATCAGTAGTTGCGAACCCCACATAGGGTCGCAACTAACCCCCAACCCTCCCCACTCGCTGGGGTTTTGGGTCTAAAATTAGCCAAACTCAGACACTTGAGGGGTTAAGTACCCTAGGTGTTAATCCAGGTAAACAATATCTTCTCTTACTGCTGCTACTTAGGAGCGGCGCGCGGATTGCTATATGATTGCTGGAGGATAATACATCTAAAAACCTAACAATAATAACGGAATATAAACCGAACCCCGCACCCCCCGTAGGATATTTTTTTAAGACAAAAAGTAGGCTGTTTCCTTTCCCAGGATGCCATCTATTTATTTATTTATTTATTTAAGGATTACCAACGAGATACATTACAATTAACTTCTACAGTAACAAACATGCGTAATAAATACGTTATCCTGTAATGCGTACTCAATTACAGGTAACCACAGCTTACACATTATCGAGTACACATGCTCTGAATACATATAAAAAGAAAATATACATATTACTATGATTTACAAAGGTATGTACTAATAAAAAATAAATAAAAATTGCATCCATACAATACAATAAAACCAATTTCAATATTATATCTGAATTAAGTGTAGGAATACAAAATAATAGTTTACAATTATTATAAATTAAATTAGTTTTAAAACAAAAAAAGAAAATAAAATTTAGTGATAAATGATTAAATTATTGGAATGATAAGTCAAATGTCCTCTAAACGAAAGTGCTTATATAATTTATTTTTAAAAGTGTTAAGACTATCGTGATTGATATCAATTTCAGCTTTGCTTTTTCATCTATTATCGATATACGTGCAGATTTGTGAATTTTAAAATCATCCCCCCTTTGATCCCCTTAGGGGATGTTTTTTCAAAAACGCTGTACCACACATGTCTTTATTTCCTACCAAAAGCATATATTTAAATTTTCATATCGCTAACTTAAGAAATGCTGGGTTGCCCATACAAACTTTCATCCCCTATAGCACCCCCTGTACGATATTTTTTAAAGACAAAAAGTAGGCTATGTCCTTCCCCAGAATGCCATCTATAGTCTTTCTAAATTTTATAGATATCCGTGCAGTTTTGTGTATTTTAAAATCACCCCTATTTTACCCCCTTAGGGGATGATTTTTCAAAACTATGGACCACACATTTCTTTATTTCCTACCAAAAGCATAAATTTGAATTTTCATAGCCCTAACTTAAGAAATGCTGGCTTTCCCATACAAACTTTCATCCCCTATATCACCCCCTGTAGGGTTATTTCTTAAACAAAAACTAGCCTATGTCCTTCCCTAGGATACCACCTACAGCCTTGCCAAATTTTATGGATATCCGTGCAGTTTTGTGAATTTTAAAATCATCCCCCATTTAACCCCCTCAGGGAATGATTTTTCAAAAACGCTGGATCACACATTTCTTTATTTTCTACCAAAAGATAAGTTGGTCTCATCATGAAAATAATCACACAATTAATACCATTTAAACGGGAATGTTAGTAATTAACCTCACAACTGCTACAACTAACAAACTTGTACTAACATCATTGTCGATTAGTTTCTAGTACGTACTAATGGCAGCGGATCAATGTTATTTGACTTCGGTGACTTCGAAGCTACTTTTGATAGCCAGCGCAATTGCTTTTAGAGTCTGTGCGAAGTAAATGGTTTGACTTCTAAAGGATGAAATTTAATTCATGGGCATCGTTTCAAGGTGTTATTGTACTCATTATTATGAATAACTTCTACTATGGGACCAAACCTGAAAACTTCGCGAAAAAAAAACACAGCTTTTCCTTACATTTATGTTCACATTATTTTTTTTCGCGATTTCAGGTTTGGTCCCATAGTAAAATTGTTCATAATGATGAGTACAATGATCCCTTAAAAGGATGCCTTGAATTTAATTTCATCCTGAATATAAGGTGCTAAAAAATATCAGGCACGGCTACAATGGGAGATTCTGTTTTTTGATTCTTAATTATTGAGCTAAATATAAATAAACTAATAGTAACGAAGAGAAGCTCGTGGCTAAGTAATAACAGCCGCACGGATTGATCCATCAGGTTAAGCTACGCTTGCCGGGGTTGGTCCGTGGATGAGTGATCATCTTTACATACCGAGACTCCTCCGTGCGTCGGAAATCACGTTGAGTCCCGGCTGTCATTCGTGGCTCTTTGACAGTCGTTACGGATCGTCAGAAGCCCGAAAGTCTGACAACCAGTCTTACCAAGGGGTAGGTATCGTATGACCCAGTTACTGGGTTGTGAAGGTCAGATAGGCAGTCGCTCCATGTAAAATACTGGTATTCAGCTGCATCTGGTTAGACTGGAAGCCAACCCCAACATAGTTGGGAAAAGGCTAGGCAGACTGATAATTATCTGAATTGTGGTAGGTATGAACTTTTTGGGGGGTTGTCTATGGCATTTTATATTATTTGTTTATATTTTGTCTGTTGTCTCCTGTTTTGTTGTCAGGCAGATAACAGAAGTTTATTTTTTTGTCTTTCATCAAAAAGTCTTACCAAGGGGTATCGTATTACACAGTTATTGGGTTGTGGAGGTCAGATAGGCTGTCGCTCCATGTAAAATATTGGTATTCAGCTGCATCCAGTTAGACTGGATGCCGACCCCAACATAGTTGGGAGAATAATAAAAGAACATTACTGTTGGCATCGAATAATTTTGTGTCAATTTAGATGATGTGTAAAAGCAGCATTAATAGACTTTTGTCGCCGACTGTACCATTTTTTTTGTGGGTTCCCAAATCATCAAATGACTTCTCCCACTCTGAGCGGAAGGGCGTGTCAGACTTTTACTGACTAAAACCCACCCGTGTTCCTTCAGTTGCCTGTGCCAGGGCCGCGGTATCTCTTTCGAACAAACCGCGACCCCGGCCGCTCGCTGACTGCATATAATAAACGCAATTGATATCGAACCATAAACATTGAAATAAGCTCACAGTGGAATAAAGACCATGTAACACCTGTTTTCAAACTGAGAAGAAACATGAATTGATCACCATCATAGTATCACGCATGCTTACGGGTGTTGAATATTTAATCTATATTCAAGCTCCCAATGTTCATTTTTCGAAAGCCAAAACTGTCAACGAATATGAAACACATCTACAACACACATCTTAAACCACATTTTAAAATTCAGCACAGCTGTTGGTTGTATTCTATAAAAACGCTGGCGAAATGATATCAAAATTCACTTAAATTCAGAACAACAGATGCAGCGGAAATCCTTGCCAAAATCCGATTTAGAACAGTTGAAAATTAAAAATATTATGAAGGAATAACAAGGGTGGGTCCTTTTTGTTTACGGTGAAGATTTTCAAATAAGTTACTTAATTAAATGACTTTCATAATAATTTAAACAAATAAATAGGCTGGCGAATAGGGCCTATGAAAATAAACAAATATTATGTTCTACTAGCACTTCAAGCACGGCTTCGCCCGCGTGGATGTCAGAGAATATCCCACGGGAACAAAAATTCTTCCTTATTCCTAGTCTACATTATAAAGTGAACCTCTGTGCAAAATTTCAGCTTTCTAGGTCCAATGGTTTGGGCTGGGCGTTGATGAGTTAGTCAGTCAGGACTTCTCTTTTGATTTATATAGATTCTAATTGATTATACTTAGTGCCTTTGTAACAGAAAAGAGCTCAAAATGGAATTAAATCGCTTAAGGGTAGTAGGTAAAGTGCAAAGTCCTCGAGCATGTAAATGATATCAGAACAAAAAACACGCATAACACAACACCACACCTGTAATCTCTGAAGGGTTAGGCAAAGTACCTATAGTACACCACATTTCGCCAGTTATTTAAGAGGGGAGGTGGCCTACGAGGAAGAAACTATTGCCGTCGCGCTGTGCCCGCGCTGTGATAAGAGAGTGCGATAGGGACAGCAGCAGCTCAGACCGACGAGATCGACGTTTCGTATTCCCCTCTTTTCTCCTCGAAAACAGAGCCGATTAAATTATTTTTTTCATTAAAATTTTAAGAAAGAGTATGTCTAGGTTGCTATAATTTTCTTATATGTTAAAATCTTTTAGAATTTGTCTGGTAGTCCTCTAATCACGGCGGTAAAAATGGAGCATTTTTTGCAATTTTTGGAGGATCATATTTCCCTTACTAATTAGTTCCGGAAAAAAAAAGGAAATGACAGGGACGTATCAGCAGAACTAGATTTTATGAAAAAAAAATATGATTGCTCTAAAGGCATTATTCAGGAAGAAAAACGGGGAATACTTTTGTATGGGGAATCGTAGGCCACCTCCCCTCTTAGGTCTCATGTAATAGATGGCGAGACTATTGCCATCAACCGGGCATATAAACAGATTTCGAAACATTTTGATGAAAGTGATTACGAGGAAATATTTAAGGTTTTAAATTTCGACACTTTCCATGTCAAATACTTGATTAAAAATATTTAAAAAAAACCGTAAATAACGAAATCTATATATATATACAGGGTGACTTTGAAAACATGCGACAAAATTTAAAAGGGGTGTTCTACCCATCATTATGAACAACTTTTACTATGGGACAAAACCTGAAATCGCGAAAAAAAAATCAGCTGTTCAGTACATTTTGACGAATTATGCGAACATAAATGTACTGAACAGCTGATTTTTTTTTTCGCGATTTCAGGTTTTGTCCCATAGTAAAAGTTGTTCATAATGATGGGTAGAACACCCCTTTAAATTTTGTCGCATGTTTTCAAAGTCACCCTGTATAAAAATTAATCTCTATTTCCCTTAGTCATCGCATCACGCGTGAACGGATGGAACAATTTCGCTAATTCTTTTTTTGTTGTGTTTATTATTGTCAGCAGAAGGTTCCTATGTAGAGAAAAATTGGAAAAGTTGCCGGGAAAATTGGAAAATTCGGGAAAATTTTCTATGGGAATTTTAAATTATTGAAATTGGGACAGGACAACGTCTGTCGGGTCAGCTAGTAGTGAAATAAAACCAAACTCATGAATGAACAAAATGTCAAATTTATTATAGGCCTTAGGGACCTGGCTATGATCGCGCCGTCTATAATTAGCTTTGCCCGACCTTCCCCAATCGAATTTACGATATGAGAGTAGATAAAATGGCTTTACTTGTCAATTTAGGAATTAATTGTATTTTCATTCTTTTCTTTCTTTCTAATTTCCCTGACTGTATTTTACTATCTTGTGAGCGTTAAGCATTTTTTTTTTCATTTACCTACTCGGAATAATCGAATATTCCCTTTTTGTATTAGTCTGCGTGAAAGATAAGCAGTAGTAAACCAGTGGTAACGGCTCCGACTTACGAGTTGTAGGTCGTGGCTTCGAACCCAGGCAAGCGCATTATATTGTGTAATATATTTCACCACCGCTGCACTCAAAACGGCAAAGAAAAACATTGTGAGGAAACCGTCATTTCAAAGAACCAAACATTCGAAGTCATGTGATATCTACCAACCGCACTGGGCCCGCGTGATGGATTACGGGCCACTCCCTCCCACAGAGGACTGGTTGTCAGACGAAGACGAGAAGCCCGAAAGCTTCTGACGACCCGTAACGACTGTCAAAGATCCATGAATGACAGCCGGGACCAACAGCATAGCGTGCTTTCGGAGGCACGGAGAAGTCTCGGTATGTAAAGAACCCTGTAGCTTAACCTGATGAATGAACCCGTGCGGCTGTTATTACTTATCCATGAGCCTCCTTGCCTCCTCCGTATTACGCAATACATTGGTAGTAAAACGTATTCAAGCGAAATAAACGGGCAAATAACACTAAAAGTTAGCCCAACTAACACCAGGCACTTTATTAACGGGTTTCCATTGGATTTGCCTGGATTTGTACTGGATTTTAAATCTATTGTAACTAGTGGAACATTGTTCTATTTGCTTGTAATTCAATTAGTCTATGAATATTGCATACAAGTGTAAATGTTGAGCAACAGGCAAACTGTAGCTTGGTTTTGATGCTGGATTCTTTTATCGTGTTGGCACGAACTGATTCTAAAATTTAAGAAACCAGTCAAGAGCGAGTCGGACTCGCGCACCGATGGTTCCGTTCCGATTTCTGAAAAAGTCTGCTATTTAGAGACATCGTTTTATTTTTCCTGTAATCTTTACATAAACTTCTATCACATAGAATAATTTCAGATTTGTATCTTTGCAAACTTCGGAGACAAGTGGGGTATTTTTTTTTACATTTTTCATCAAAAGTTGAAAATAGTTTTCAACTTTTGATGAAAAATGTAAAAAATGTTCAGACTAAAAAAAAATAAAAAATGTTTGAGAATGTGCAAACAGCGCTCTTTTATATGATACCTCACATGCCCTAGTAGCCCCACTTTGAATTTTTAAGACAGTCCCTGTTACAAAAAAAACTTAAATATTTTTAATTCTTTCTTATTTTCAAAATAGTTGGGTAAACGTCGTCTAAAACTGTTCCAAATTTCAAGTTGATAGCATTAGTAGTTCTTGAGATATCCAGCTGTAACAGACAGACTGACAGATAGACAGATAGACAGACAGACAGACAGACTGAGTCACACCATAACGGTTCCTTTTTTACAGTTTTGGTACGGAACCCTAAAAAAACAAATGTTATTATTTTATTTCACACTAGCTGTGCCCTGCGACTTCGTTCGCGTGGAAATCTTAAGATACCTTATATACTAAACTAACAGCCACGTTTTTATAAATCGCCCTCGTCCAGGGAGTGGAGTTGCATCGCCCTCCCACGCTATTTGTTCACAATTCCAAGGGTTTCATTTTTTTGTGCGGAGCCCTAATTCTTTTTCTGATATAAAAGTAGCCTAAATTACTCCTTATAACATCTATTAGCTATCTGCCAGTGAAAGTCCCGTCAAAATCGGTCCAGCCGTTTCAGCGATTAGCCGGAACAAACAGACAGACAGACAAAAATTTTAAAAATTGTATTTTTACTGTACTTTCATATGCATTAAGTTCAAAGCTGTTATTTGGACATTACAAACAGACACTTCAGTTTTATGTATTTGTCTAAATTAACCTACATGGGCACTAGTGAAACGTCACAAGCTAAGTGCATGGTTCCAATAGATCGATTCGTATGAAGAAGAGCCGGCAAGAAACTCCACGGTTACTATTTTAGAAATAATTGGCTTTTTCAGTGTCCATGGTATGTGAGGACAGTGTAGGCGTTTCAACAAGTACCAAGTACTGAATTTAAAATAGAAAATGGTCAACAAATCTACAGTTTAGTAGGCCTACAACGTTCTTACATTCACAAAATCGAAAAGAATTGATGTTAAAGATAAATAAAATAATAAAAATTAAAACCTATTTAAACCAAATGACATGACCATTACAACTACAGTAACAAATCTGAATAAAATATCATGCCACAAAAGCCACTAATAAAGAATTGAAATAAGAATTGTAGGTATATACTGGCAGTATATATACTACCAGTATATACCGTCGTATATATACGAGGACCTAACGTATGCTGAGAGGTAATTTTGAGAAGGGGAGGGATTTGAATGTCAAAAAATTTTTTATAAAAACAAAAACAAAAAAACGGGTTTTATGAATGAATGAATGAATGAGTGAATGACCGCCTGCCAGCGGACTGCTAGCGGACTGTAAATGTGTGTGTGGCCCATGAGGTACCTTTTGTCGTAGAGTGTCACAATTTTTGAAATCAAATCAAATATCATTTATTAAAATTAGGCTGAGAATAATCTGTGGCTGAGAAGCAGCACTTTTTAAATGTCAAAATTAATTAGATAAGACAGTCCCCAAAACGTCCGCCCTTCACCACTTCATAGTACCTTAGCTGGGAAGAAGAAGTGGCGCAACAAACTCCCTAGCAGGACAGCAGTAAGAAATACTTGATTCTACAAAGTAATGAATATTAAATAAAAATAAAGACACACAAAATATTGAACTAAATTATTTGCCCTTTAACAGCTAGCATAATACAAAACATTGAAAACATTACGCCACCCAAACGTTGAATTAATGGAGTCTGATTCAGTTCCCATTAAAATAAAAACAATAATAGTACATTGTGATACAAGGGTGGGAAGTTGGTTATTGCAAACGAGCTGTCACTAACAAGCCTGAGCCGAAGGCGAGGGTTTTTAATGACACGAGTTTGCAATAACCTACACACCCGTGTATCACACGACGTTTTTCAATACAGTTGTGGGAAATAGTAAAAAACAAATCAAAGAATTTATTTAGAGAGTAGTTTTTAACATGGAATAAATTGACCACAATGCATGTAGATGGTTTATATTTGCCACTCAATTCATGAAAATAAGCTAACAAAACATGTTCTGAAAATCAATGACGTATTATAAAGGTAATACTTACATCATTGCTGAAAATTATTTAGTTTTCTTTTGTTTTTTTCATAAAATAAAAAGATCGTAAGTCGCCATATTCTCGAGATTTTGGGGAAAAATTTCATCTTGTGCAGTTTTCGTCTCAGATAAAATATCGGGTGGAGTTAATTCCATTTCATCACTCGTACTTGAACTCATTATCATTTTATCACAGAAAAAAATAAAATTTTCAGAAAATGGCGCGTTTCTGCAACGGGACAATTTTTTTTTACAACGGAAACAGCCTATACAGCCTATTCGATTTTTGACAAATGTTGATGTGAAAATAATTGAATTAAAACTGGTAATTAAATATATTAAACAACCATTTAAAAGACTTTTGTGAATTCAATGCTAAGACGTACGGACTCATTCATTTTTCCTCGTATAAAATTTATCCCAATTTATTCTATGTATGAAAACTCCTTGCTACTAAAATTTTTAATTTGACTTATAAATTTAAAACTAAACTGCAAAACAAATGATCGAGCTCGTAAACAAAAGTCACGACCGCGGAAGAGAAAGATGCCTGTGCAAAGGATTTAATTTTCGAATCATAATTATAGCCTCTGAAAGTACGCCATGTTTAGCTACTGTATTGAAAACGTAATTTATTCTCTAAGTAGCTCATTGCTTTTCAAACCCATCAAAAATCAATCCACAATTTCCTTATAACTTTCACCTGCAGACTTAATAAACGACAAACCGTGAAAATAAGTTACAGTATCAAAAGAAACAATCGTTTCGGCTTAGAGAAAAACCCATAATCACACACGCACACACACATCACCGCCAGTTTCACTCACTCACACACACACACATACACCACTCACTGTGTGCACACACGACAATAGGTGTCCCACACACGGAAATTCTTGCAATTTCGATTCAATTTAGATTTCTTGCCGGCGACTTTACAGGGTGTCCTGTATAGAAATCGAATTTCAGTTTCGTGTGAAGTTAGTGTAGAGTTCTTGGATTTTATTTTATTTTGTGTAGCGTAAGGTTTTTGATGATAAATTTCATAAATATGATTTAAAATAGCAAAAAGATCTTAAACTTTTCTACCAAACTTTTTGAAGTTGCTTGCGTTTTTTTTATTTTAAAGAAGATAATCTATTGCTGTAGGTTCAAACTCATAATCAAGCTCGATCATGAATCCAACGCATTTAAAGAGTATTCTGTTCTATTCTTTTCCATTTCCCACTAGGTTATACAGCTTTAGTTTACATAGAAAGTGTTGATCGGTCACACAATAACGGCTGACTTTAAACATAGCGTATTTTGACACCTACATGTCAAATACTGATGAAAATTACAGATGTTCATGACCGCAGTTATATTATGACAGAACCGCATTCTTAGGAACCAAAGCTTTATCGCTACCTCAAGTAACAAAATCATAATTTTATTTGTACAGTAAATTATCACAAACAACAGTATCTTTTAATTTACTGCTTACTTTCACCGGACACGCATATAGAAAACACGATTGCTAACAAATCTGTAACAAAACGCCTAATTTAATGTTCTTAATCACGCAATACGATGTTTAAATGTTAATTAAATGAATATTATTCACACTTTACAGTCCCTATCGTGATATTTATATTGACATGATACTTATCTTATGCCTACCCTACGTTGGTAATAAAATTGCAATTGTAAAATTAACAAAAATAGTGAGTAGGTACACTTTTTTGTTACAATTGCCATGACAATGGTGATGAATGAAACAGTGGCTATGAAATAATTAAGGTAATAGTGACTTATGTTATCATACTTGTCATCAATTTTAGAAGAAATAAAGTTTCGTACTGCAGTTGGCAAAAGAAATCATGCGTCTACTACGCGAATATTAATACAAACATCAAAAGTTTCATTACTTAATTTTGACAGCTGCAATTTTTTATTTGTAAAAATAATAATGATTATGAAGACCCTTCTTGAATGTCTTTTTAAGTAGCTCAAACGCACCTGGTGTATGTTTTGTTTTAATTCAATTAATCAAGTAACTTTTCAGAGCACCCTGTAAGTCACCTGTCCCCAGAGATAAAGTTGAGTGTTTCCTACATCGAAGGTGTCGAATACTCGAATGAACGAACGAATGAAATGATCTAAAGACGGTATTCATCAACCTTTTGTAAGTTTTAACAAAAGATTTCGAACCGTATTGTCTTAAAGATAAAGTTACATTTTACACGTCACTTTTGTAAACAAGTTTCAAGTTTGATCTACGAACGAAGTGTTAATTTTGAGAGCTTTAAACTGAAGCCGGTTTGATTTTGTACTTTCATAAAGTTTTGTTTTTCAAGTCTTATTTTAAAATATTATTATTATGTACCTAATGAATACTTACATGAGATTCCACCACGGGACCCACGGGAGAATAATAATTTATGCTTTTATTTCAGACATACAGTCTATTTTTTTTTACAAAGATGGCTTTAGGGAGGATGGGATTAGTTAGTGGGGTTGTTAGTAGTAAACAAAACAAGTTGTTACTAGATAATGACTAAAGTGCACATAGTAAAAGAAGTAATTATCGATTTTGAAGAAGAAAAAATAAAAAAAAACACGTAGGTATATCTGCGGTAAACATGACGCAAAAAAATAACACTAACACAAAAAAAAAACATGTTGGGGGAAAATATGCGTCATATCCAAAAAAATGTCACACGCAAAACTAAAAAAAAATTCGCACTATCGAGTGTAAAAGGCAACTAAATGATTATTATTGATGCGTGGGTAGGCAGGATTAGATACTCATGGGGTAGCAGTAATATCACCCTGCCTGATAAAAATAAATTGTGACCACAATCCTTTTGCAAAGATAAAGGATAAGTAATTGCATTCTTTGTATTTGAGTCCGGCGCATGCTGGGCAGTATTAGCCACTAACAGCCATGCTGGTTGGCAAATCTTTTAGCTTGGCATGAACTATTCATCAAGACAGAATAGGATCCAGTAGACGTTAACAGTTTAGTATTGTGATTTATGTACAGCTTACCTGGGAAAAGTATGCGCTTCGGGAATCATCGCCTACACTCAGAAATACGAACGCGCGATGATGAGATCTACTATAGAGCTGTTACAACCACAGAAGTACGTGCTTATTTTGTGTTACCATGATTACAAAATTATACCTAAATTAACAACACTGTGCAACTACAAAATCTTTTCAATACTTTTGAGTGACATATTACCTTGTTTTGTAATAAGACGGATTGACTCTGTGGCGAGACGTTCATGCTATTCGGAAACACGAAGATTACTGAAGCGTATACTTTTCTTTGTAAAAATGTAGGTAGTTTTGTAACAACGACAAAGGAAATATCCGAAAATTGTTTTTTATTATTCAATAATTCTAATATGGATAAGTTAAGTATATTTGGACAGATATCTCAAAAAGTAGTGGTTGTAACTATATCATAAATTTTTTAATGGTCTCCAATTTTTAGAGAAATCGTTTTTAGGGTTCCGTACTAAAATGGCAAAAAAGGAACCCTTATGGTGTCACTCAGTCTGTCTGTCTGTCTGTCACAGCTGGATATCTCAAGAACTACTATTGCTATCAACTTGAAATTTAGAATAGTTTTAGATAACGTTGACCCAACTATTTTTAAATAAAAAAGAAATTAAAATATTTATATTTTTTTTGCAACAGGGACTGAAAGGGGGTGTTAAAAAATCAAAGTGGGGCTACTAGGGCATGTGGGGTATCATATAAAAGAGCGCTGTTTGCACATTCTCAAACATTTTTTTTTCTTTTTTTTAGGCCGCATAGTTTTCGACTTCTGATGAAAAATGTAAAAAAAAAATACCATTCCCCCCCTTATCTCCGAAGTTTGCAAAGAGAAAAATCTGAAATTATTCTATGTGATAGAAGTTTATGTAAAGATTACAGGAAAAATAAAACGATGTCTCTAAATAGCACACTTTTTCAGAAATCGGAACGGAACCCTCGGTGCGCGAGTCCGACTCGCTCTTGACCGGTTTTTTATTTTAGTGTGAATTTACTCCTAAAACGAACAAGCATTTCTAATTATCTAGGATATTAAAGTGAACACACTCCAAACAAAATAGTAAACTTGTTAAACTTGACACGCGATAGGTCTGTCATTTATGATGATGATAGGATGAGGCCTCATCAGGTCTCTCGCCTGTCAGTCAACACTTTATGTCATATTTGACAGATGAATAGAATCAATTAACTGTCAATTATGACATTGTCAGTGTGTGGGAGGTTTTGTTTGGGTTACCATCGATAAATAAAATATGTAAATAGTTTATCATTTTTCTCTTAAAATATTATTTCAGTGGTTCTAAGTTCCATATTTTTGTCGTGTTTATTTAGATGTAGTTTGATGCTTGTTAGATTTTTGTCGGAATAAAAAACCAACGTCCATACATAAAGCGGACATCTCCTTTAAACCAGCCAGACGCTTAGCACTGTTTACAAGTCACCCTCAAAATTGTAAACAAAATGTCACACATGTAAATTAGCCGAGTGGTCAAGGTATTGTGGACAGCGTTACATCCCCTGTCATGTGGGGATTACCTCGCGTGTTATGTGGATAACAATTGGTTGGCGATTACTGCTGTGATTGGCAGGTACATGTGTTTGTGTGTTTTGTATGTGTATAGGGATTATGAGTCTGTTTAGCATTACGCTTTAAGGTTACTTCTTATTTACGCCAAAGTTATCAAAGTACAGCAGTGCCTTTTGTACGGTTTTAGTGATATTTTTAGGGTTCCTTACCAAAATGGTAAAAAAGGAACCCTTATGGTGTGACTCAGTCTGTCTGTCTGTCTGTCACAGCTGGCTATCTCAAGAACTACTAATGCTATCAACTTGAAATTCAAAATAGTTTTAGATGACGTTGACCCAACTATTTTACAAATAAGAAAAAAGTAAAAATATTTATATTTTTTTTTGTAACAGGGACTGAAAGGGGGTCTTACAAATTCAAAGTGAAGCTACTAGGGCATGTGGGGTATCATTTAAAAGAACGCTGTTTGCACATTCTCAAACATTTTTTATTTTTTTTTAAGCCCCATAGTTTTTGTGTTTTGATGAAAAATGTAAAAAAAAATACCGTTCCCCCCCCTTATCTCCGACGTTTGCAAAGATAAAAATCTGAAATTATTCTTTGTGATAGAAGTTTATGTAAAGATTACAGGAAAAAATAAAACGATGTCTCTAAATAGCACACTTTTCACACACACGCACACTTTCAGAAATCGGAACGGAACCCTCGGTGCGCGAGTCCGACTCGCTCTTGACCGGTTTTATTTTTTTAACAATCGTCTACAAGGTATATGCTCTATCCGATTTTTTCACTGACAGGTTTTTTTTCGTGGCTACTTGTTTAAGTTTTGTAACTTATCTAAAACCCATAACACGTCTTCCTGGTACCGACCCTTAACTTCACTAAGAGATACATACAAGTTGTTGTTGTTGAGTTGTTGTTGTTGTTGTGGAGTTGTTTTAGTGTACAATTGAAGTTAATATACATTTTATTTATTATTAGTTACTTTTTCATTCAGTTACCATGGTTATACCACTTTAGTAGGTAACACAAAATGTTTAAAACAGTTGTGAATCGTGATCTTTGGGTTTTCACTATCAACGATGAAATAAGGTAATTTTTGTGACGGGCATAACTCACAAAAATTACCTGAACTATTTCAAGCTGTTTACTGCTATGCCTCAGTTTGTTACCGTTATGGGTCCAGCGCAGACAGAGGAATAATCCCCGGGCATTTTATTTACGGATTTTTTTTCTTTACGGACGCCGCGCGGGGATTCCTGCGTATTTTTGTCAGGTTCAAGCATTTATGCACTTTATTTTAATAGTTTTAAAGTTTATTTTCAAGTGCGTTAGTAAAATCCTCTCCGCTGCGCTCCGTTCTGTCTGTGCTGGCCCTGGGTGTGGGTAAAATAATATGAGACTTGAATTTCGACGCGTTTGTAATCGCCTCGTCATTATGTATCAGTGTGTGAGTCGTCAGGCAATTAACAAACAAACAAACAAAATGGGAGCAGGACTATTGATTATTGCTCCCATTATTTTCCGAAAGTAGGAAAAGGAGTTAAATTCCTAAGTCCTTACTTCGCTAGTATATTTATGTCGCATATCACTCTATCAGAGGGGCTTGTGGCTAAGTAATAACAACCGCTCGGGTCGATTCATCAGGTTAGGCTACGCTTGCCAAGGTTGGTCCGTGGATGTGTGACCATCTTTACATATCGATATCCCCCCGTGCCTCGAAAAGCCTACATCCTTACTTCGCAAGTTATAATTATGTCTCATATCTCTCTATCAGAGGGGCTCGTGGCTAAGTAGTAACAGTTCACGGGTCGATCGATCAGGTTAAGCTACGCTTGCCACGACCGGTCCGTGGGTGACCATCTTTGCATACCGAGACTCCCCCGTGCCCCGGGAAGCATGCTAAGCCGTTGGTTCCGGCTGTCATTCTTGGATCTTTTACAGTCTTTACAGTCGTCTGATAACCAGTCTTACCAAGGGGTATCGTATTACCCATCAGTAACTGGTTTGTGCAGGTCAGATAGGCAGTCGCTCCATGTAAAATACTGGTATTCAGCTGCATCTGATTAGACTGAAAGCTGACCTCAACATAGTTGGGAAAAGCTAGGCAGATGGTGTATCTCTATTTTTATCAGACCTAAATTTGCTGCAATTTTATCAAAGTTAACGCATTCTATGCCCCGTAAACACATAATGTCGCATCGTACATAGGTAGTAAAAGTGATGAAAGAAAATTTTGGCTGTAGCATAATCAGCCTAATATTTTGGCTGTAGCATAATCAGCCTAATATTTTGGCTGTAGCATAATCAGCCTAATATTTCCACTGCTGGGACACAGGCCTCCTCTCTTCGAGTGAGAGTGGGCTGTAATCTACCACGCGGACCCAGTGGGGGTTGGTAGATATCGCATGTTTTAGAATTTTTGGTTCTAGGACATACCGGTTTCCTCATGATGTTTTCCTTTACCGTTTTGAGAGTAGTAGTGATGAAATTATTTACACAAAGTAAAGGGCCTGTCTGGGTTCGGACCCACGACCCACGACTCTTAAGTCGGGGCCGTTACCACTGCTCTCATGAAAAAAAATCATGAGAGAAAATTTTGACTGTGCTGTTTTGCCCTATTCTTTAACACCCTAAAACTAAGTAAACAAAACACCTGTCCAGTGAATGCTATACTATACATACTATAAAACATATTATTTTTATCCGCGGAGGTCGGCATCTGGTCACGTCGTATCCGCCTTAGTATCCGCTTTAATTTCCGAACGGCATTTAACGTGATTTCGTGCTCTAACGACTGGTAGGGATGTGGTTCAATCGATAGTTTGATTACGATAAAATTTGTGTTTGGGTACACCATTATATGGTTGTGTGCATTACATTTTGTTAGTATTAGTTTTTTAACGATTTGAAAGCGTTAAGATTCGTTTGTTGAAATGACTGGCTTTTTAGTAAGCTGTCGAGTGATTAAAGATGTATCAAAATAACTTTAAATCTAAACAAGTCCAATTACTCTAAAATATAACATCTATTCAGTGCTCAATTTTGCTGCAATAATTTGTTACATTATAATGTAATAACATAATCATTATTATGTTACGCCAAACTGGCACATGACTACATAATTGATAATAATTAGTTAGTGGCATATATCTCGCAAATTGTTATTCACTATTCAGCTAAAAGAGAGCAAAAAGATCAGGAAAGGCAAAAAAAAAAAAAGATATAAAGAGTAAAGAGCTGGGCTGAGCCAAGAGTATTATATCTATCTATCTATCTATCTTAAACATTACCTATGGTCATTATTAAAAACAATAATCTAAAATAATATCGATAAGACATTCGCACATCCCTATCGTCCAAGGAACAAAATAAGACCAACGAAAAAGTTACAGAACAGAAGCGTATTATAATTTAATTGCCTTCTTTAATTACGTATCGACGTAAATCTCTTTTAATTCTAACTTAATTAGCAAACGAAGTGGAACTTTTTTATGGAAAGAGACGTCGTATAAAGTATACTTAATTGGGCATTAAAAGTTTTGAAGGATGACTTTTGAGAGGGAGACTCAAGGGAAAAGATTTCTTGTTGGTATTTTCTGTAATGGTTTAATAAATTCAGGGAAAATTGTTTAGCATATTGACTCATCTGCCTGCCTGTCAGCCTTCACTGACAGCGCCCGTTCAAGAACCTGACGCATGGATTAGCACCATTTAGCTCAGCCATTTTGAAGGGAGCTAAATGATCCAACACACGCGGAACGATCAGCGAGACATTAGAGTGAGCATGACATACTCTCATACCGCCAGGGCACATTCAAGTCAAACTCAAACTCAACTCAAAGCATTTATTTCAAATAAACCAATTACAGGCACTTTTGAATTGTCAAGGGGTCGGTCATGAGTCGGTCAGTCAGAAAAATGAAGCTAGTTGCCCATTCCAAAGCGTAGATCCTGGTGAAGAACGGGCAAGAAACTCCACGGACACTTTTTTAAATCAAATATTTTACATAATATTGGTTACATCGTTCATATTGAAAATATAGATGTGAGAACAATGTAGAAAGACGTGCACGTTAAAAGCGTGAGTAATGAAAAATATAAAAACTAAAAACAACTAAATTAAAAATAATCCGTGGCAGCTAAGAGACGACCAGTCCCAACTGACGGCGCACGTTCAAGAACCTGACGCATGGATTAGCACTGTTCAGCTCAACCATTTTGAAGGGAGCTAAATGATCCAACACACGCGGAACGATCAGCGAAACATTAGAGTGAGCATGGCATACTCTCATACCGCCAGGGCACATTCAAGTCAAAGAAAGACGTACCCAGTAAATGTTAGCTTTTTAATAGGTACACATATTACATAGGATTTAAACAAAACTGGTGAAATGCGGGTATAATGAAGGTGTGGCTCTGCTTAACCCTTTGGGGAAAAAACCTCCCAAGTGCGTGTGACCGGGGGGTACTCCCTAAGCACGAAGTCCGTAGTTTCGGCCTTCGTTACGGGCGTTTGCTACTCCGTATCACCTACGGACAGATGATTGGTTCGGGGTCCGAACGAAGTATGAATGACAACACGATTTGACAGTTGTCCCTACTCCCGATGTGTTTTTGCGCGTCCGAAACATTTAACTTTTACACTTGTTTTGATGGATCGTTATGTCAGACGGACAGACAGACACACGAGTGATTCCGTTTTTTCCTTTTGAGGTAGGGAATCTTAAAAACATGTTAACTGCCACTGCCAATCCTGGTCTGGACAGAAAACCAAAGCTTCTTTCATTACAGCTTATTGTTTTGCGTGAGCCATTTTCAATCACGATAAATAATTGTTTACTAATAATGTTATGTATCTGAGAACTCAATCTGGACGGCATTATACACTTAACGTGCTTGTAACAACGAAAGAGTGACCAGTAATGATGTACTTTTTATAAACTTAAAGGTCTATTATAAACAGGGTAGGTATAAAGTTATATATATATATATAGTTAAATATTGTATGCCTATTAAATCTATTTCAGTACTCAATAAGGGTACTACAAGACCTAAAAGCAACTAAACGCATTCATTCATTCTTCAGGATATATGCTATTTATATAGTGTGTTGACAAAATAATAAAACTTATTTGAGACGATATAACAAAATCACCTCGAAAAAAAATCATTATTTCAAAACTTCACTAACTTTAACTTTTTTTTTATTTAAACTTTTGACGAATAAAAACAATAATAATAATACTTGCAATCATTTTGATTTTTTGTTAGATCTTTCTACAAGCAACACGTAATAGTGTTTTAATTTTTTAGTCCAATCAATAGATTTTTTTGTAAATAGATAAATTGCTTCATATTTTGCAATAAATTACCAGCGTTGTGTCATTGCGCTTCTCTTTCTTTTCTATGCAATCCGAAAGTGACTGCACTTTAGGTCCTGTAGTCCCCTTATTCATGTGCGTTATTTAAAACGTTTTGTTGAGGTATTCCGTCTATATTTTAAACAAACATTAAAATTTTCGCCTGTTTTCCAACAACTACAACTAAATGCATGCTATTGTATACCAATATTTTAATGTAGCAACTGCTTTATTTTCTCTTGTAGGTAGAATCCAATTTAAGAAAGAAGAAAACGTGGCTGACATTTGGGTTTCTGTAGTGATTTATTAAAAAACGAATCCCTTTGCTTAAACTACCGTCTACTCCCTAAAAAAACGGTTCGTTTACCAGGCAATGAAAACACAACATAAATCATAAAATAACATACGAAAAAATGCAGATACGATAAGTATACGGATTCGTGAACAGCCTCGCGGAATTATGATGAATGTTATAGTTGCGTGCGTCGACTTAGAAGGGGTGTAGGGCTGACTGTAGGCCCAATTTAGGGGTATAATTTGGCCTGTTTATCGAAAATTGAGGATACATTTTAGTAATTAAAAATCATTTGAACGTCTTCAGTTGAGATTTGAGACAGCATTAAAGTCCACACCCTCATCTTTTGAAGTTCAAATTACTTGCACAAGCGCCATATCGACGGTGAAGTACCAATATCTCTTAACTGACATTTTTCGAGAAATTCCCTTTTTTTTTTCATTTTGAATTTAAAGGTGTCATTCGCTTGTTTTAGTGGAATCTCCTAGTGTATTTTCAGTTGCAACAGCAGCAGCATTAAGTTAAAATGTGGAAATAGGTACATACCTCCCAACTAAACCAACGGGTCTAGTGTAAATTTTTGACTTTGTCAGTTAGGTGGTAAGTAGTTAGGTGTTATTGGCACTTCGTCGATATGTGAATTCCATCAATGCATGAACCGCTCCCTAGACCCGATGCTAAGCGTTGCCATACAACGTGGCATATTATGTACCAGTGGCCAGTCTCTTGGGCATATTATGTATCAGTCGACAACGATGTGGAAGAATTTATCGACGCCATATTTTAGTTTGTTAATAGTTTTAGTTAAGTTTGACGCTCCTCTTTTTAATAATTTTAGTTAAGTTAGTCCCTCCTCTTTTTGATAGTAAAGTTCAACCCTCCTCTTTTTGATAGTTTTGGTTAAGTTCGACCCTCCTCTTTTTGAAGTTCAATTTGCTTGCACTAACGTCCTATTATAATATGAATTCCATACATGGATATTATTGTGCAAAAGTGATAGTAATTTTTGAAATTGGTACCAATTTGATAAATTGCTTCCGAATTAATTGCTTCGATTATAATGCATTTTATTAGTTAAAATAGTTTATTTCTCTCGGTAATTTAAAAATAATACTATTTATAGGTGACAGAATTCATTCAAATCACAATTCGACAAAAAACATAATTCTAAAATAATATTTCAAGACAAGTACAGGACCTACTAGACAATCATGTTTTTTTTTTTAAAAAGAAACCTTACCTTAGTCTGAATATTAATAACTTCCAAAAGAGCTATTGTTAGCTAGGTAATCAATGTTTGTTTAATCTGGCCTATATCCGTTATTCAGGTAAGCTTTCAGGGGTGGCACTTAGACCTATCTTGAAGTCCTGTTTTTCAAAATATAAGCAGATCTAATTGTGGTTCCGTAACCGAGATTGTAATTATTTGTTTTTGTTTTTACATTATTGGTAGGTAAAATGTATGCCTCATTAGGGCATTTAAAAAGCATTTTCATAATTGTATTTTTTTTTGTAATTTTTAAAGCAAGTTCGTGTATCGTTAATACCACGTAAGGTTACAATAATTATGGTAAAATATAAGCTCAATTCCAAGAAACACGTCTTCTGGCCCAAATATAAGCACCACAACCCTCTCTCACCGGAATTAACAGATTGACAGCACATATTAAATTTAATACAACACAATTTACGACCAACCCTACGCGGCGGGGCTCAAAAGAAAATATATTATTTGTAACATAATATTAATTATACTAGCAACTGTTTCTACCTGAAATTATTACAGGCTAAGTAGAAAATTAATTATTGTAATACCAGAGGCCGCGACGTAATGCAGATTTTGACAGGTAAGGTTGGTTACACACGCGATCGCTTCAATGTAGGAACAATTTGTCGGAATTTTGTGTTGAAGCGGTTCAGGTTACTTGTATGGGTATGTTCTTAGTCTATTATGGTAATGAGTTTGAAGTTCTTGGTAGTATTTTGTATGTAACAAGTTGCTAGCTTAACTGGTTAATGTGTGTGGTTCATGATTTACTGCATTGCCGCAATGGCTGTAATCTTTGGTTTGTGCAAAAAAAATGTAAATGGCTTATCGGTTACACATAATTTATTTTTTTGTGCGCTCAAGAATACGATGTTTTAATTCAGTTACGTGTATTTTTGTTTGTTATTCTTTCTTGAAATTTCTCGCATTAGGAAGTAATATATATTTTTTTACTATTTACACTTTACTTACATAGAAGACTATTTTATTTTATATAATTACAGTGATTATTTTATAATGTTTTTACGTTCTCTCGCCTGAAACACAGGATGTCCTAGTTGTGTGAACTTGACATATATTTAAGCAAAATTGTATTAACTGTTTTACGTTTTAACTTGAATAAATATTATTTATTTATTATCATTTATTTATTTCTTAGCTCTTTTTGTGGTTATATCTAATAATATGGTTTTTGTTTCTTTCTAAAGATATGTACTTAACAGCAATTTTTTGAAACAAACTATACTAGAGTAAACACAATTTCATGCTTAATAAAATTCCTACCACATTAGTTTTTGCTAAAACATAAAAACGTAGCATGTGTAGCAAACCTTAGTCTTAATAATATTCGTAAAATGCACGCATGGTCGTGCATACCTTCGCGTGGACGATTAAGGGTTAAATGAATTTAAACTGCAGCATTAACCAGATCGCTTGAGTCATTTATTATAATCATGTTTTGACAGCCATTTTGATGCCAACGTTCTTTTTTTGGGTTCCGTACATCGGAATGAAAAAACGGAACCCATATCCTCGAGTGTCTGTCCGTCTGTCACAGCCATTATGCTTTGAATGCAATAATAAATATCCTTGGACATTTCACACAACGCCATCTAGTCCCAAGCTAAGCAACCTAATGCTTGTGTTATGGTAACTAGATGGCTGATAAACTACTTATATACATTTTCTTTTTGTAAATACATACATATTATACATAGAAAAACACCCAGACTCGGAACAAATACTTGTAGGTCGTACAAATATTTGTTCCGTGCGGGAATCGAACCCGCGACATGATGCGCAGCAGTCAATCGCTCAACCACTGCGCCAACCGTGTCGTCAATGGACCGATTACGTTGAAATTTGGTATACAATATTATGAATTTCTGTGACCCAAACACAGACGTGTAACGTAAATAAACGAATTTCGAATATGGGGTCACTTTTGGGAGGCAAAGGAAAATAAAAACAAAAGTTTTCCAAATGGGGTTGGCTCCTTAAAACTTTTGGCAGATGACGCTAGCATAGCTTTCACCTGTCACATTTGTTTACTCAATTTGTGTGTTCGGTTTTGTAAATTTTTTCATCAAAATACCGGGATGGATGATAAGATAAACATGTACTCAACATGAAGAATAAGCGAGCTAAAGGCTGAACTGAAAAAAACGAGGTGCTTCTTTACAAGGAAGTAAAGCAGACCTTATTGAAAGGTATACTCTTAAAATTATACATCAAGCTATTTTGTTTATGAAATGGGTTTGTTTGTAGGAAGTATACATTTCATAATACTTTTCGCCAATTATACAATACTACAAAAAGCCGAATTAGACCACTTTTTTTTATTACTTTTTTTAACCTTTTATTTTTAATTCTACAGCTATCAGAAATTGGTGTGGTACTATTTCTTTGCATTAAGGCACTTCACATTTCTTAGGCATTTTGTAAAATCTTAAACAAACAAATACTTCATACAAATGAATATAATTTTGGTTAAAGCTATGCTAGCGCCACTTTGACAGTAGCCAACCCCATTGTCCCGTGTGAGGCACATGAAAGGAGGATTTCTTTAATTCTTTAAACCTGCTTATTACAGGAAAACCTATAAAAAGTCTGTGGTTTTAAAATAACATGGTAAATCTCAATATTGTGCGTACAAAAATATTACATTAAAATTTACAGTCGGAATGTATGAGAGAATAAATGTTTTTCAACTACAATGTTAAGTTTGTTCTTGGGATACATATTATTCATCCCAACTACGGAACCCTTCATTTTGCGTGGTCCACAAGCACTTGATCAGTATTTTAAATTGTTTTAATAATCCGACGGCTAAGCGGTGGTCGAGAGGCTATGATTCTGATTCCGGCTTCGTTAATGATAAATAGGCTCGCCTATGACATGGAACATATGGCAAAGTGTGAGTGCACCTATGATAAAACTCTGCCTACCCCTGTGGCGGCATCTACCGAACTACGCATCACTCTGACGTCACGAAAAATCCTGCATCACGCGAGCAGAGTTTACCGCGTGATTAACATAATTATATGTATAAGGTGTATCTATTCATAAACGAAATCTTTTAAGCGGTCATTGTACTCATCATTATGAACAACTTTTACTATGGGCCAAACCTGAAATGGCGAAAAAAAAATGAACTGCTCCCTACATTTTGACGAGTTTGATATAGATAAATGTACTAAACAGCTGATTTTTTTTCGCGATTTCAGGTTTGGTACCATAGTGAAAGATTTTCATAATGATGAGTACAATGATCCCTTAAGAGATTCCGTTTATAAATAAATACACCTTATATACAACGTCCCGACAACATACTATCGTCGGGAGTATCCCACCAGACACGACACCCGTCTGGTCGGAGAATCCTCCTTTTGCTATGGAGGAACAGGGTATAAAGTTCACTCAACTTTATACCCTGTTCTTATTCTTCTTCTCTATACCTATTCTGCGAATATAGGTTTCATGCTTTATTATTTTACAGGCTCAGGGCAGATACTGTAAATATTCGAATTGTAAATAACCATAAAACTTTGACCGACTCAAACAGTATCCAGGACCTCACTCCCATAAGTATCACTTCTGACCAACATACCAATGAAACAGCCAAAGTGATACTTATTAATTGAATGCCTTGTATAATCAAAACTGAAATCGCCCAGCAATCACTATCATCAAATATTTAATCAGTTTTATTAATTAATTGATCGCCTCTCCACACTGCAGATAGGAGAATATCAGATATAATTCATAATTAAACTGCTTAACTTGCAAAGTGGATTCATTTTGTTAATGCTATAAATGTGCGGATGTTTGGAAAACATCTTTTATCTATCATTTTTTTCTTTTATCTTTTCTTCTGTGTGTTTTACACAGTACGACAAGCTAAGGCTTGTCGTACTGTGTAAAACACACAGTACGACAAGCTACGTAATAAAAGATGTTGGTTGATTTTAATCTATCTATATAAATAAAAATAGAAGTCCTGACTGACTGACTGATTGACTGACTCATCAACGCCTAGCCCAAACCCTTGGACCTGGAAAGCTGAAATTTTTCACTGAGGTTTCCTTTATAATGTAGACAAGGTTTAAGGAAGGAATTCCCGGTAGTACATTCCCGTGGGATATTTTTCGACATCCACGCGGGCGAAGCCGCGGGCAAAAGCTAGTATAACATAACATCAGTTTTAGGTTAGGCAGAGGTGTATCTATAGTACCTACATTTCGCCAGTAATGTATAAATCCCATGTAGTAGGGGGCGAGCCTATCGCAAGTGTGAAAAATCAAACCAATAACACTTTGACCGCCATTGAAATCGAACCCAAGACCTCATGCTCACCAGTAGCACTTGCAACCACTAGACCAACTAGGTAATGGTTGATTATGATTGTTTTCTAAATCACTAATATTATAAAGGCGAAAGTTTGTGTGTGTGTGTGTTTGTATGTTTGTTACTTCTTCACGCTCAAGCGGCTTGGCCAATTTGGTTGAAATTTGGTATTTAGATAGCTAATACCCTGGATTAACACATAAGCTACTTTTTTCTCAGTCTACGTGGGTGAAACCGCGGGGCGCAGCTAGTAATTAATAACTATGATTTCAAAACATTTTCTGTTCTTTTCCAGGCTCAGTCTCAAAGGTGATTAACGAAAGGAGCTTATATATAAAACGGATGTTAGTGGAAACCCCACAAAGAGACTTGTCTGGTGAAATGTACGTACAGTGATCTGCATCAATTGGATACCCCAGTTGTATTAATATTTTAATACAACTGGTGTTGGGTGAATCAATCATCAATTGGGTGTTGATGCAGCCCACTGTACATGGTGGTGGCGGTATCCTGTATGGACATTATAGGTGACTAGCCTAAAGGCTCCTTCAAACAGGAACGACACGCGACGCGAATCGCACGGGACACAATGGCACCGCGTGTCGTGCGACGAGCGGTCCTTTTGTGTCGCGCACGATTGGTGTCGCGTGTCACGCCTTTACTGGTGATATCCTTCAAAAACGCGACAGCAATCAGCGCAGCGGCGCGGCGCGAATATGCGTTAACGTAGAAGAAGAAAAACGAGCATGTTACGATCACCGCACGTGATTTTATGTTGATTCTGCCTTCCTCCATTGTGGTAAGAGTTGAGTTTTGTAACATCATCACTACATCATCATCATTGACAGCCCTTTTGCTCCACTTTTTCAAAAATGGCATCCATTTTATCCGTAATAGGGCGACCAGAGCGACGTGCATTTTTGACATCAAAATTTCCGGATTGAAAACGCTTAAACCAAATTTGTGCTACTCTCACAGACACTGCACTAGGTCCATAAACATCGCAAATTTTTTTCGCGGCTTGCGTTGCATTTTTACCTTTTTTGTAGTAAAATTTTAAAATGTATCGAATTTCTTCATTAGATTCTTCACTCATCTTGACAGTACGAAAAACAAATGAAAATCACACATTTTCCTAATTTGAATTTGGAATTATGTTCTTTAAAATTTTAAACTTTCAATGATACCAAAACCAGCCAGATACAAATAGTATAGCCAAAGAGATTTTATTACAAGTTCATACATACTATAATACGAAAAAACTTTTTCCCCGACTATATAACATAACAACATAATCAGCCTATAATGTTCCCACTTCTAGGACACAGGCCACCTCTGTGCGAGAGGGAGTGGGCTGTAGCAGTAATTTAACACGCGGGCCAAGTGCGGGATAGTAGATGTCACATGTCTTCGTATTTTTGGTTCTAGGATATGCCTGTTTCCTAATGATGTTTTCCTTCACTGTTTTCAGAGCGGTGGTCATGAAAATATTTTTACCTGGGTGCGAACTCACGACTTACCGACAACTCTTAAGTTGGAGCTGTTACCACGGGGCCACCACTACAAAAATACCTACATAATATAAAATGTTTAACATACTTCTTGTGTACATAAAAGTCCAATATAAAAAGCCTTGTATTGTGTCATACCTACCTACCCAATCTATCCTAAAATCCAAAGAAATCCCGTCCCCAAAACTCGCGCTTTTAACAGTAAAGTGACATCTTAAAGTATGTTTATAGCCCGTTCCGAAGCTTCTAAAGATGGCGTAAAAGCAGTATTAGATACACTGTAAATAAATTCACTCACACGGTAATAAAATGTTCGCCTCGCACCGGATAAGTGTTGTTCCTATGTCGAGAATAGAACCAGGTTCGTTTCTGAGACGTAAAATTTTAAATGAGATTTTTATTGGGCAAACAATAGTATAGCCATGCATTGCAATGGTATAAGATTTTGAAAGTGTTTTTGTTCGATTCTTTTAGTTTATAATTTTAGTGTTTTTGACATATCTCGGGACCCTGGGTTCCCGCATTTTGGAAGGCGCACGATGGTCCGAAGGCAACCCGCACAGGTCCCTAAGACAATTATTTTAAATTATGAGGAGGCAGCAGCCGACGATTATGCAAGTATGCACTATGCAAGTGCACCCAAGGATAACCTCCGGTTGGTGCAGGGCTGTTGCAGAACGTGTTTTTGTTAATAACATCAATTGGATAGAACTCAGTGAGTACGTGTTTTTGAGAGTCAAATCGTGTGATAGATATTTTAAAAACAAAAACCGACTTCCAAAAAAAAACACTACAAAGTGAAAAATAACTTTAATTTCGGAAGTCGGTGTTTTTGGATCTGTATTTTAGGTTTTTGCCACCGACTTCCGAAATTAAAGTTATTTTTCACTTTGTAGTGTTTTTTTGGAAGTCGGTTTTTGTTTTTGTAAAAAAGTTTTTATTTTTCACTTTTTAGTGGTTCAGTTTGTAATTTATCTAAGTTACAATAACCCAATGTCAACTGCTCATCACGTTTTACAAAATGTTGCTTTTCCCGATGCAGGGACGTTAATTGTTGAGGAGTTCTCCTAGTAAGAACCAGGAGAAATGGAGCTCATGGTGAAGTCACCGTTACCATTATTTTGACGAGCATAAACCATATTAAAGTAATCGAATCGCAACCTGTTATATACTTAGATATAATTGAGTATTTCCGATGGCCCTCTGTGGTCTTTATCATCAGTTCCAGTTCACCGAATGGTACTTTCCGAGAGCAAATGCACGAGTTACTATAAAAAATACCGAAATCGATATAGGTGTGCCCATAAAATTTGAGGGTTTCCCTCGATTTCCATGGGATCCCATCATCAGATCCTGACTTGATGATCATGGGACCACTTGGGACGTATACCCTTTCGAACAAAAAAAGAAAAATCCAAATCGGTCTAGCCATTTTCGAGTAATCGGGGAACATACAAGGTGGAGTCTTGTAATTGCAACTAAAAATATTGGACTCCTTACTTAACGGTTCCATAATTCTATATTAAATAAGCACAATGTATTTTTTGAAAGATTCGTTAATAATTAAATTTAATGTAGATTTATATAACCGTCATATTTAAAGGAAAGCTGTAAAGAATAAAAACATATTTCATAAATTTCTTACACAGGCAGCAATAGTTACAATTACCAGTCCTGGCGGGTAATTGCAACTAAGTACTTGTTTTACTTTTTATTGTATGGGTGCATCTACTGTAAAATTTAAAAAAACATGCCTTGAACAAGAGTTCATAGGATTTCAATAGCTATGCCTTTATAACAAAGTCCAATTTTGCACAAAATAACTTTTTAGCTGTGGGACCGGTAATTGCAACTATTTACCTACAAATAGTGATGGGAACCTTATCGTGATTTTATCGAAAAGTTAAAGTCAGGGATATAGTTTTATATATTTTTATTTTACTCGTAAATATCGAACGCGTAAACATCGTTCATTATTTAAATTAAGGAATTATTATTATGTTCACTGGTAAAGTTTACACTTACCAGTGAATATTTTAATAGGAATATTTTGAAAGGATTACTGTGATATTACTATCACAGTAATCCTTTAGTAATCAAACAGTCTTTTTCACTATTATCTTCGATCTCTTAAAGTTTTTTTTTCTTCAAGTTCAGGTGGTCTGCCAGGCGTTGGCTATTTGTCATCGCGCGTTCCATATAAACGGTGCATAATATGTAGTTGACCTCGGGATTTCGTATTTTACGGAGGCTTCATAGCTATTCATCTTGTTTTGCCGTACATTTTCAACTGCTTCTATTAGATCAGTTAAAGAATATGTTAAATTAATATTACAGTTAAATTCAGAATTATCATTCTTTGAATGAATTGAGATGACATAGACAGCATTCTGCAATCCAGCATAGTATGGAAGTGTGCATTTCGATGAAATAGTATTTATCGACATAGTCATTTTCACTGTCACATTACTAGCATTTTCATCCTTCATACAAAAACGGCCAGTTAATTGCAACTACCCTAAAAATTGAAAAATAGTTGCAATAACCAGACTTTTTATTTTTAGTCCGGTAAATGTAACTGCATCCATAACTCGGAGTAAATTTATCGTAGAATGAAACAAATACGTAAAAAGTAACTTAACGTGGTTAATAATCACTCTCCTCGTGAAAAAACCTTCAAAAAAACCGGACAAGTGCGTGTCGGACTACGCACAATGAAGGGTTCCGTAGTTGGTACGAAATTATCACAAGAACAAGCTTAACATTATAGTTATAGTTGAAAAAAATGTTCTCCCATACATTCCAACTGTAAATGTAAGTTTGTACTCACAATATTGAGAGATTTACCATGTTATGTTAAGACCACAAACTTCTTATAGGTTTTCCTGTAATCTACAGGTATAGACCTATTTTCTATGTTTTTTTCAAAGTTTTAGGCTCAGTAGTTTCGGAGATAAGGGGGGGGGAATGGTCAATTTTCGTCTATTTTCTTAAATAACTCTAAAACTATTTATTTCAAAATTATAAAATTAATATATTTGAGACCTTCATAGTAAGCCCTTTCATTTGATATATCAAACGGTACAGTTTGCAAAACTTTTTTTTTAATTTTCTAGTTGGCCACCTAAAAGTGACCCTCATATTCAAAATTTATTTATTTACTTTAGTTGTACGTGTTTGGGTCACAGAAATCCATATATGTACCAAATTTCAACTTAATCGGTTCATTAGATTCGGAGCAAATTGGCTGTGACAGACGGACAGACAGACAGACACACGAGTGATCCTATAAGGGTTTCGTTTTTCCTTTTGAGGTACGGAACCCTAAAAACCACAAAAAACTGAATTTTACATATAATTACGCTCCGCGTGTACTCGGCGTCACTACGAAAAATATGGTGGTTTGACAAAAATAACTGTCATTCACATAGTTCTTGACATATCAGCGCCATCTATTTTTTTTCATTGAGAATTTTAGTAGAAGAATAATATCACGCCTTTCGTTGTTCAGAACGGTGATCCTAGAGGGAGTTATTTATGTTAGTTGCAATAACCGGATAGTTGCAATTACAAGACTCCACCTCATAAAAAAAAAAAAAAAAAAAAAAAAAAAGGTTCCAACGAATTGAGAACCTCCTCCTTTTGGAAGTCGCTTAAAAAAGGAATGACAATACAAAATAATCATATTATCTGATGTTATAAAATATATTCAAGGATCATCAAAGGCATTGTTCCAAAGTACAGGCATACGTCAAACAGAAATCAGTTTTGTTTATTTATTAAAAAAGTTACGTTACTAAAAATACCGTCCAAAGACGGACTTAAGTTGTGTTTGCGTCCATTGGGTCGGAATCGGAGTGTGCGCACCATACGCAGCATCCGGATTTACAAAATGCCGATAGGGTGCGTCCACTGCGTTCGGATTTTGCATCGGCAATATCAACCAGTGTTTCCACTTTTAGGGATTTCTTCCTTTTTTTTGGATAAAATTACCAGTATTATGCTTGGCTTAGGGCTATTTTATTTTGACAGGGATTTATTTGTACCTAGAGTTGTTTGCATTGCGACAGGTCGCGGCATAATAGGAATAAAGATTTTAAAGTGTTCAGGGACGGTTTCTTGATCCGTAGGTATTTACTACTGGTTGAGTTAAATAAGGATCAAAAAACCGAACCTTAATATTATTCGTTTGAAAGTAATTTTAATTAAAAATGTTTTTGTTTGTTATTGAATTCAATTTGCGCATCAGTGTGCATCAATCACGTAAAAATTGTCAATTGCCATTGATCGTTTCAAGTAGCTTTAATCCGTGTACCTGGTAACACTGGGCGCGTTTACTGCGGATGACGTCATTGGCAGACATACCGGTCTCTTCCACAGATTTGCCGATCCATTGCACGCAGTACCATAGAATTCAATACAAAGCAACAAATCCGTACGATGCAGACGGACCGATTCGGACCCGGTAAACGCGCAACTTTATTGCCCGAGTCAACCTTAGAGTATATAATATAGTCGGCTGTATGTAACACAGCTGTGTTAGACATTTCAGCACCCTCTAATGTGTAACTGTCCTACATCGCTTAACCCTCTCACGTACACTATGAAGCGAAGTAGCCGCGGGCGCAAATATTGTGTGAAATAAGCTTTATATTCCTCTATCTTCATAATAGGAACGGGGATCGCTGTCTTGAATGTGACTTTATTTTGATTTAACAGAGATACAAGGGTTTAAGAAAAGAATATTACGAAGAGCTACTAAGACAACCAAACTATGGTATAGTAACAGCCAGAAGTCGACTAGCAATCTCACAAAACAATGGCATAGCAATATTAGTTTACTTTTACTTTGGCGACACGGTTGACGCAGTGGTTGACGCAGTGGTTGAGCGCTTGACTGCTGCGCAGCATGTCGCGGGTTCGATTCTCGCACGGAACAAATATTTGTACGACCTACAAGTATTTGTTCCAAGTCTGAGTGTTTTTCTATCTATAATATGTATGTATTTACAAAAAAAAAATGTATATAAGTAGTTTATCAGCCATCTCGTTACCATAACACAAGCATTAGGTTGCTTAGCTTGGGACTAGATGGCGTTGTGTGAAATGTCCAAGGATATTTATTTATTTATTTTATTTATTTACTTATGACCTTCTTCGGCGCCGCAGCCCGTGTAGATATAAGCGCCGCAGCCCGCATTTATCGTTGTAATTTAATAGTACCCATGCAGTCATGTATTCGTTTTCAATCATTTGTATGTCAATATTGGCAAAGCATAGCGCACTAATTAATTTTTTAAGATCTTTTTATGTATTACGTATGTTTAACAAATAAATTATTCTATTCTATTCTATTCTATTCCGTATAGCGTAGGCGATAATGGTCATTGCGGTGTAAGTGGACTTCTGGCCCTTGACTGTACATAATAAATAACAGTAGGTACTAACGTAACCATGGTTTTAGTCCAGTCGCCTTCGTACGGATATTGACCATTCACGCACACATAACTCCATCAAATGTACCGATATTCATGGTGTAAGTGTAAACAATGGCAATATTTTAAGGGGTCATTGTACTCATCATTATGAACAACTTTTAGTATGGTATTATACCTGAAATTGCGAAAAAAAATCATGTGTTCCCTACATTTTGACGAATTATGTGAACATAAAAAAAAATCAATAATTAATTTATTAATTATCTGACTGAAGCATTTATTTTGACATACATTCTATTTTTTTTTAATTTTGTTTTTTACTGATGGCATTTTTAATTAATTATTTTTGGCTACATTTGGTAGAAATATGCTACTTATATGCTACTTATTCATATTTCTACGCCGTCATCGGCAAAACATAGTGAACATGTTTTATTAACAACACCCGATGGCCAATTCTCGTTCCTAAAAACGTTCACAATCTCATGCCAGCGTCAATCAAATGTCAAAAATGTAGGTAAACGCTATACAATTTTTGACAGATTGAGACTGAGATGAGATTGCGAACGTTGTTAAAAATACGAGAATTGCCCCTCTGTTCTTTACACCACCTATGTTTTACAAATATTTGACTTTGATAAATGTACTGAACAGCTGATTTTTTTTTGTGATTTCACGTTTGGTCCTATAGTAAAAGTTGTTCATAATGATGAGTACAATGACCCCTTAAAATATTGCCACTATTTACACTTACACCCTTATACAGTCAAACACACCAATGTGCAGTGGGCTGCAGCAATTGGGTACCCCAGTTGTATTAAAATTTTAATACAACTGGGGTACCCAATTGCTGCAGCCTATTGTACATAAAGCACACACACACACACACAGACACACATTTATCACAAACCACATTACATAACAAACAATGTCATCAAATAAAAAATCAAATACGTGCGCTACGAAGTGCTACGATATCGTAGCCTCGTAGCAAACCTCGTAGACAATTTGTAGACGCTGCTACGAGCATTTACTTTAAAGCTCCACTGAATATAACAAAGTCTTACCCACGATGAAAATAATATAAACTTATATGATATACGAGACTGCATTCTTTACTACTGATGCTGAAGTTAAGTACTAATATTTTTATTTAGTTTAAACACCAATTTGGACGTGATTTGTTGTTTTTAGTGTTGAGACACGTTTTAAAACTGAATATTTAATTTTTCTGTGCATAATTTTAACATACAGTTTAAATTCACGTTCTGTTTGCAAACTAAGACGAATCGTGGATAAGTTTTTGGTACAACTACTAAACAATGCTTTACGGTGCTTCACTTTCGATATGCGTGGCTCGGAGTCCTCCTTTTTTATACGTCTGTGGTACGAGTATGACCCTGTGTAGTTATCTATAGGCATGTGTCGGATCGTAAGGCGGACGGCAAATATAGATGTTTGCTAAGGTCTGTGTTAGCTCTGTGGGACTACTCGGAGCGGTGTCTCCGTTCGCTATTTTATCTATTTATATTTTGTACAAAAGTGATGTTCTTCTTTTGTTCTGTTGCTCGTGGTAAGGTAAAAAGACTTTAAATAATTATTGAGTCAAGTTCTAAGTGAAAGTAATTTTGGCTAAATAATATACAGGGTGGCAGGGAGGAAATTGACGCACAATCTGTTACCATGGATTCATTACATGATTCTGCAGCCACCCCTCCCTCCCGCCTTGAAATTGTTCGTCAGTTATTTAAAAAAAATCCTACAAAAGTGCAATGCCGCACAATCATTGACGCACAATCTGTTACCATGGATTCATTACATGATTCTGGACCCCCCCCCCCCGCCTTGAAATTTTTCGTCAGTTATTTAAAAAAAATCCTACAAAAGTGCAATGCCTACGCGTATAAAATGTATGGGATAGCAATTTTTTTTAAATATCCGGATAAAAAATTCAGCACAAGGGGGTCCAGTGTCATGTACTGGTTTGTGTGGTTGGTATTCTGGTTGTGCGTCAATGGCCCTGCCAGCATTTATACACCTATTATGTTGAAATAACGTTGTTAAATAATGATTGACAGGATTTCGTTAATATGAACAACATTTTATATTAACAACAACAACAACAACATAATTTGCTATTCACACAAAAACCTCTAAAGTAATTTAGTACCAAAAACCCTTATATTTTAAGCATTTATTTTCATTCGTTTAATTTTTACAATTTTTATAAAACCATGACTGATTGTGATTGATTTAAACACACACACATCATTATAATACGTGACACATAGCTGTGTTTTTATTTGCGAAACTGACCTATTACGTCAAAATATGAATAATATGAATAAATTCAAATTCTTTATTAACTTAAAACATGGTGCTTATAGGTCTTACTATTTAAACAGGAGTACAAACATGTTTAGCTATTGGAACTGTAGCATGCAAAATCGAGTCATAGCTTAAACGGAGTCATAATTTATTTTCAAAGAATGTTTTAAAGGAGTAGAAGTTGTGGACTTAATACAAAATTTCATATTCAAGTTTTTGTGAACGAAACTCCGAAACGGACTATTCAAATTACATTTACAATAATTTATTAAATCTACTTGTAACTACATTAAAGTTGAGATTTTGCACGTACCTAGGAACATTAAACGCGACGGAGACAATAACCCTGTATCGGGGCTGTATGTTGAGCTGCGACCAATAATGTACGAGACATTATTGGTCGCAGTTTGTGTAGGTAATGTTACTTTCATATCGGACTCATGGCTTTGAAATAATACTTGTTGATAACGTAACAATACTTACTTATTGGTATTATTAGGTTTTATTAGTGTGTGTATTATCTGCACCCTAATTGCGTTACCCTAATCGGAATCGGTTTCATTTTTTACAGTTCAACAACATTCATTGCGTTATTTACGTTGTAGAGCAGACAAATTTTTCGAACTTTTGATCAATGGATTAGCAATTTGCCCATTTAAAAATCCGGAGTTACACGTTATTTTAGGGCATTAATCGAACAGACTACGTGTGACTCTGGATTTTTAATTTGTCTGTCTTTTTATAATTTCAGATGAGAATATTTTCTTGTTTCATACTTTTTAGAGTATTTTTCAGTAGTGGGGTTTTAGTTTTTATAATTAAACTTACTTTTTATTAAGTAATAAAACTGACTGCCAAAAGACCTGAATGTTTTCCTATATCTTCCTTACCTATTTAGTCAATATGCTTAACTTTTTGTAAATTTTTGCCTATCATTCGAAATTTTTCACTAGAAGTGAAAAACACAAAGTGAATCAAAAGTAAAATAATAAATAGTAATTGGGTTGTGGAGGTCAGATAGGCAGTCGCTCAATATAGAATACTGGTATTCATCCGGCTGCGTCCGGTTAGACTGGAAGCCGACCCAAACATAGGCAGATTGATTGATTGACAGAAGTATTGCACTTTTTTATGAATCACCAGATTTTTTTTTTGATAACCGACGTAAAATCTCTACACTAGGAGGTCTAGAATCACGATTTTGCTAAATTCCTGGTAATAGTTTGCACGTTGTATAACTTTATCGATGTCATTTTTAATTCTCTTCACAATGACAAGCTCATTCCAGGTTTCACATTTATTATTTGTTGTTATTAGCGATGTCAGGAGCTGGTGCCTGAAGTAGGCATAAAAACCTGTATTACAAATCACCAGGTCCCCACAGCACGGAAGAACAGGAAGTTTTATTTAACAAAAGAATATGATATTACAATCTAACGTTATGTATAAAAAGATTACGACTAAAAAGTTAAATTATTATAATTATTGGGGGTAGAAGTTAAAAAGAAACTATAAAGAAAAAGTTAATCAAGGTACCTGAGTCTGTCTGTATGTGTGTGTCTATGAGAGTGTTTAATGTTACTGTTAGTGTAATGTTAGTGTTATAGTATAGTTAAAATCTCGCTGCAGACTTGGTCATAAACCATAATCGGAGTAGGGATGTGCGCTAGTTGCGCGCGCTCAAGGCCATTATCGATAACAGAATCATTAAGGTTATCACGTAAGCATACTGCATTAATTAAGTATGCAGGGTAACTAATGAGTACTAATGTGTTTTTACGAGACTTTCTTCTCGTAAGAACACATTAGTAAATTTGGTAATAAAATAAAAAAAATGTGTATTTATTTCTATCACCCATTTATAAATATATAAAACTATCGATATCACTCATCGACTGCAGTAATGCACAGGACTACGTGTGGGCGTGGCCTGCCCATAAGGCCCGTGAGTGGGAAAGAGAGCGAAACATTCGAATGATTTATGACCGAGTCTGCAGCGAGATTTTAACTATACTTTAGTGTTAGTGTAACATGGAATGAAATAAAAATGGCCCTTCAGTCAAGTGAAGCGTCGGGTTTAGTAACACCCACACAATACCACAATCACAAACAAAACCACAAACAACTACGTCACCATACACATGTCCATGTCCACGGTGCCTATCGTCCCATCCAACGTAAGGAGGCAGGACGTCCCAACCCTTTTACCTCACCCTCATCAAAGCGAACACACTGGCGTGGATACGTCGCGTCTTGTTCAACGGCGAAATTGTAACAGGAAAAATAGAGTGGACCGGTTTTGTTACGCAGATGTTTTGAGACTTAAAAGGTACCTTGAATTTTTGGAGATAAATATTTTATATATTTAAAATTTAACGCAGACGCTTGATATACAGCGTTATTGGTAAAACCCCAGCAACCTCTTAAGGGGTCATTGTGCTCATCATTATGAACAACTTTTACTATGAGACCAAATCTGAAATCGCGAAAAGAATCAGCTGTTCAGGTGAGTTAAATGTGTAGCCTATTTATTTTGAAGAACCGTAGGCTGGAAATTACACTTTAAAAGTTTCAAAAGAAACGGCTGATGATAATTGTTATTCTAACCGTGTCAACTTGCATCCGAAGCATTTCATAGGTGATGTATTTGTGGACCACATCCACACTTCCCTTACCCAATGGCAAAGCGGACGAGTCGCGCTGATTTAGTGATTCCTTCATCCAATAATGTGCGGTTTTAGATTTATTGGGAGAAGAACTATGGATGTCTATAAATATGATGTCTAAGTTACATTGGTACTTGTACATTACTGATAAAGATGTTCCCTAATCGGGAGCATTCGCATGTAATGTAACGTTACAGATTCGAGCATTACATCAGTGAGGGAGGATAATCGAGCATTACAGCGCGCACCTTGTAATGCTACAATGTGTAATACCTTGATACAACTTGTAACATCAATGCGCTCCACTTGTAATTAAATGTTACATTACACGCATTAAAGCGCGCACCTTGTAATGCAACAATGTGTAATACCTTGATACAACTTGTAACATCAATGCGCTCCACTTGTAATTAAATGTTACATTACACGCATTACAGCGCGCACCTTGTAATGCAACAATGTGTAATACCTTGATACAACTTGTAACATCAATGCGCTCCACTTGTAATTAAATGTTACATTACACGCATTACAGCGGGCACCTTGTAATGCTACAATGTGTAATACCTTGATACAACTTGTAACATCAATGCGCTCCACTTGTAATTAAATGTTACATTACACGCATTACAGCGCGCACCTTGTAATGCTACAATGTGTAATACCTTGATACAACTTGTAACATCAATGCGCTCCACTTGTAACTAATGTTACATTACACGCATTACAGCGCGTACCTTGTAATGCTACAATGTGTAATACCTTGATACAACTTGTAACATGAATGCGCTCCACTTGTAATTAAATGTTACATTACACGCATTACAGCGCGCACCTTGTAATGCTACAATGTGTAATACCTTGATACAACTTGTAACATCAATGCGCTCCACTTGTAATTAAATGTTACATTACACGCAAATGCTCGTCAGTCAGGGAAGTAGTGTTGTAATTAATGCTCAAAGTCGAATTTGTAATGTTACATTACACGCGAATGCTCCTGGCGAGGGAGCACCTAACTGCTTTAAAACTATTGTCCAACATGACCACTGCTTACTTCTTACCATTCTTTGTAGCGTCATCAGTGAATGTTTTTATCATGTCATTTAAAAGTGGCAAGAGCCAATGAAAGGCAGGACTGAAGAGTGTAAGATCCTGACTTCAAACCTCATCTGAACTCACTCCTTATAATGCCAATTGTATGTAACTCGCTTTCTTTAACCCTAGATTAATCGTGTAGGTTTTTACACAACCCAGCACACGTTTGAATCTTTGAATATTATTTTATCAATCATCGATTCTTCCTAAAACAAAAAAAAAAAATGTTTTATTTTTTTTTATTTTATTCTGCCTAAGAAGGCTAAGGCGTCATTTACGGAGACGCGGGGCCTCACGCGGCGCGGAGCGCGGTGCGGGCTGCGGACCGTCACGTGTAAGAAATCGCTTCTCCGTAAACGCTTTCATAGAACGCCCTATGTTTGAATTTAGTGCGGGCCGCGCCGCACAACGCGCCGCGCAACGCCCCGCGTCTCCGTAAATTAGGCCTTAGATTTGTTATTTTAGTCATAAGAAAGCAGTAGTTTAGGTATTTTTATGGCTACACAAAAGGATGCTATTAACGGCCAGTCATAACAATATTTTTATCGATATTTTAAGAACAGTGTTTTAGAGGCACCTTTTTATTTTGCACCGGTAAGCAATCATAAAATGTGTTGATATCAGCCGTGTCAACTCCGGATATGAGAGCAAAGATGTCTGCCATAACGAGTAATGTATGAGAGAGAATTAATGTTAAATACATAGTTAGAACAAAGGAGCTGTCGTGGTATAAATAATTACGATATCAATCAAGTTTGTAACGGCACGACGTTGTGACGTCATTTTCATGTGTAGGAATATTATTACTTAAAGTTTCTTAAAATGTTATTTTGAGGAGCGATTGTCAAAATATAAATAATAATAATAATAACCCCACCTCCGTATCTCTACGATGACGTCGTGGTGGGGCTTGCGTGCTCCAAACTCTAGGTCTGTGCCAGTAGAGTTTACTTTGCCGAAACAGGTGTAGGGTGAGGAGCCAGACCAAGAGAGATACAAAAACCCGCAGGGCAGCTTGTGGCGAGCTGTTGGGCAGTAGCGACCCCACGGACCCTATCTCCCGGGAGAAGTCTTGTTCCTCACCTCTGGCTTGCCTTTATTGGCCGGCTGGAGTGAGCACTGATGAGGAACAGAGCTCCCACTTCATTCTTGCCTTTATTGGCCGGCTTGAGTGGAGATTCGCAAAAGCAAACATGCTCGGAGGAAGGAAGTATTCCAGTAAGTGTTTGTAGGGATATTGACCATCTTCCGGGCTCTGGGATTGTTCTGAGAACCGTGGAATACCTCTCCACTCCTCAAGCACCTCAGGAAGTGTTGCCCCCTTGTCGCTACGTCACTATGTGCTAGCGACTGTTTCCGGGAGCCCATTATTGAGTGTGCAAGTCACCCCCTGCTATTTATCTGTGTATAATAAATAACATTGGTCAGGCAGGGGACATAGTTCTACCATAGTTCAAGCTACCCAATCCACTATAGCCACCCAAACCCATCGCCCAATATGTTTTGTTTCCATGATCTGTAATAGTCCTGCACAAACCGGGGGTTGTCCTTGGGTGCACCAGCATAGTGCATACAGGGATAATCGTCGGCTGGTGTCTTCTCGACATTTAAAAGTTGTCTAAGGGGCCTCTGCGAGTTGGCTTCGGCCCCTCGTATGCCTTCCAAAGGTCCGGGACCCGAAGGTCCCGAGATATGTCAAATACAAAATACTAATAATAATAATAAAACATTTATTGCATACAATAATCACATTGTACTGCATGCTTTCAGTAGACATAATTAAAAAGTTTAACAAAGAGTACTAATTTTACACTCTATCCCTTAAACTAGGTCTGGCCTGTATTGGTTCAGCCATTATGTAGGACTAAATTATACAGGGTGTAAGGGACAGCCCTCCGCAAACTGATAGAGTGAATTCAGTATGTCATACTAAGATGACCGGTACATGAAATTATTTCAGGAACTTTAAGGGACTCCAATAAACTTGATTTGTTTGTGTTTTTTTGCACAAATCGGAGCGTCTATTACTGGTTGGGAGGGGTAGGTAATAGGTATGCGGTGAGTTCGATGAACTCTGTAGCTAGACAGAAAGTGAACAGCTGATTTCACGCGTCGTTGGTTAGAGTATTTCAACATCCATTGCTGGTTTTTTTTTGTTGTTTTTTTCTGCAGTTTTTTTTTACATAAATGGAATGCTGCGAACACACAATGCAATTTTACATTGAAATAATAAAAATGTAACTAAAAAAAAATTGAAAAAATGAAAAATTTCCTGAGAAAATTTCCGGTGGAATATGATTCAGAATGAGGAGCTGAATGCACCCTGTTAGTTTGCGGAGGGCTGTCCCTTACACCCTGTATTTATTAAAAGACAATGCGAAGCCGGCGACGATGTGGTACTGAAAAACGTACATAAATGAAAATAAAAGAAACAAAAAAAAAATATTAAAAGTACGGAGGTATGAATAGGTTGCGTATCTTTGGGTGGATGTGTGCGTAGTGTTAAATGTGGTGTATGTGTATATTATGGTGTGATGGTAGGCAATAAAGGGCTTAAATGTTATATGATCTCTTAGAAGACAGTTTGTGAGAAGGCTGATACCATAGTGTCCATTTCTTGTTGTGTAGGTTCAGTCTTGTTATTGACTGTCTCTTTGTCTGTATTTAAATTGTCTTTAGCTTAAGTTACTAACAATAGTGTTTTAAGTTCTAATTTTATTACTAACAATTTATGGATCTTTAGTTATCCGAAATAAAATGATTTTATTTTATTTATTTATTTATTTAGAAGAGTGATTCGTTATTCAGTATGACGAGGTACCAATTATCTATTGCGTTGTGTGTGATGGTTTCCTTTTATTGTTTTGTTTGTGACGGAAGGGTCTCGGTCAGGTGAAATGATTAATGAACTTTATGATAAAAGTCCTATGCTGTTTGCTGATAACTGGATCTTGTATAATATTACCGTATGATTGTGAACACCGTTAGTTTATAATCTGTCTCGCGCGATTGTAAACTATCGATTAATTGTGAACTGTAACCATACTGCTTACAATATAACGTATTAATTTTCGATAGTTTATAATCTATCCATGTCAAACTGTATTGTGAACGAACCACTAATCTTATCATTATGATATTAGGAAAAATAAAATTAATGAAACCAGTTCTTCTAAACACAATATGATAATGCCAATAATATACCACAATATAACGTATTAATTTTCGATAGTTTATAATCTATCCATGTCAAACTGTATTGTGAACGAACCACTAATCTTATCATTATGATATTAGGAAAAATAAAATTAATGAAACCAGTTCTTCTAAACACAATATGATAATGCCAATAATATACCAAAACCATCTCTATTCTTAGCATTGTTTGAAAATATTCCAGCAAAGCCATATGCATAACGAAATGTAAAAGCTAAAGGCACCATCAGTTCCGCGATGCCCTCATCGGGATCGAGTATCGGCAGGTCAACGGGGTTAGAGGTCAATGACAAAGGTCGGGAAACCGCGGGAAACTTCATTTGAAGTGAAAAACTGGAATGGACTCCTTTTGCTAGGATTTCAAATGGAAAATAATATGAGACAGACTTTTATGTGTTCATTCTTTTATTTTAAAGAATCAGTTTAATTAAAAACTATATATAAATATAAATCAAATATCGAATGTCGGTGATGGATGGTCGGGAAAAATGTTTTTTCGTATTTTATAGGTAAAGTTGTAGTAAAATCTCTATGGCTGTACTGTTTGTATCTGGCTGGTTTTGATCCATCCAAAAAAACAATAACAACCATCCAAATAAAACAACATAATGTTATTTATTTAACTCATCTCAAAAACGGATAATACCTTTTTAAACTGTGTTTATTAGATAACACAATATAATATAAATGTGTTTAATAATTAGATAAAAATTAAATTAACATCCAAATGATGTTCATTTAATGGGTTAATTTAATGGGCACTATTCCGTTGCATCAAGACCAGAATTAGCAGTACAAGATGAACCAGTACGAAAGAAAACTCGAGCCTCGGACTATTTACTAAGTTATACTGTCAAATTTAGTTGAACTATTTCCATACAGAATTAGACGACACGTAAAAACATGTCGACTAGAAACACGCTGAAGCACAAGGCGTAAACTAGTTTGACATCTCTAACTTAGTTCATAGCTATAGCCGTCATTTTCTCGCGCTGCCTGTTAGTAACGGATTCTCTAATTTTGGTTTAGTTATTGAACAAGAGATAATCGGCACCATTGTTAGCCTATGTTATTGAGATACTTTCAATGTAAACATGAACAAGATGTTTTTCCTCTAATCCTCTACAAAACATATCATCACGCCGGTATTTCCCCAAAAGGTTGGACAGCGGTGTACCTATAGTACGCCCACATTTCGCCAGTTATGTTTAAGCCCCATGTAATAGGGGGCGATCCTGTTGCCATCAACCGGGGACAAATCTAGACTCTGGGCTGCTACTGAGATATTTCTGATGAAAAAACTCAATAATTTTTTCCCCGGCGGGGGAACTGAACCCAGGACCTTATAAATAAATAAATAAACATTTATTGCAGAATCACTTCCATAATTGTTGTAGAATCACTTCCATAATTGTTGCAGAATCACTTCCATAATTGTTGCAGAATCACTTCCATAATTGTTGCAGAATCACTTCCATAATTGTTGCAGAATCACTTCCATAATTGTTGCAGAATCACTTCCATAATTGTTGCAGAATCACTTCCATAATTGTTGCAGAATCACTTCCATAATTGTTGCAGAATCACTTCCATAATTGTTGTAGAATCATTTCCATAATTGTTGCAGATTCACTTCCATAATTGTTGCAGAATCACTTCCATAATTGTTGCAGAATCACTTCCATAATCGTTGCAGAATCACTTCCATAATTGTTGCAGAATCACTTCCATAATCGTTGCAAAATCACTTCCATAATTGTTGCAGAATCACTTCCATAATTGTTAGTAACAATATAAACTTATAAACTAGTGCTATCCACCAACGGGCCCTTCTTTCGCTTAAGCTCAGCATTCCTCTACTAAGCAACAAAATAGTAATCCATTTATTTACTTGTGATAGTGGTTGTTATAAATCTCGTAGAGTTAGGTACCGCGGTAGATGCCCGTGCATTTGTCAGGGACTCAGTCCCCTGTCGCTTTGGGGTATGTCCGAGAAACTTAAATTAATAATACATCTTCCATTTTAATTTGCTTTCGTTCTCAGGGTTCCGTACCTCAAAAAGAAAAAACGGAACCCTTATAGGATCACTTCGTTCTCTGTCTGTCTGTCAGTCTGTCAAGACCCTTTTTCTCAGCTATCAAAATGAATCTATCTACTATCTATCTATCTATATAAATAAAAATAGAAGTCCTGACTGACTGACTCATCAACGCCCAGCCCTTGGACCTAGAAAGCTGAAATTTTGCACAGAGATTCCCTTTATAATGTAGACAAGGAATAAAGAAGGAAGTGGGATATTTTCCGGCATCCACGTGGGCAAAGCCGCGCGGGTGCTAGCTGACATATTTTGATACCTGCAAGTAAATCAAAACCTATAGGGTACTTTTCGTTGACCTAGAATCATGAAATTCGGCATGAAGCAAGGTCTCACAGCACAAGTAAAGGAAAAAGTCCAAAAAATATTCATTTGTAATTTTATCATAATTATAAAAAAAAACATTTTTGGGATTACAATAAAATTATGAGTTTGTTTTTAGGATAAATTCTTTTCAACTACGCGACGGAACCCTTCATTGTGCGTGGTCCGACACGCACTTGGTTGGTATTTTAGCAATGTTTAAGTGAAGCCTGGGTAAATTCTGGTTGTAGTAATATTAAAATAGTATATTCAGGCTTTAACGTTCCCACTGTTGAGACACAGGCCTTCTCTCTGTAATAGAGAGTGGGCTAGAATCTACCACGCGGGCCTAGTATGGATTTGTGGATATAACATTATCTTCGAATTTTTGGTTTTAGAACATACCTGCTCCGTCATGATGTTTTTCTTCACCGTTTTGAGAGTAGTGGAGATGAAATTATCTCAAAGTGTGTATAATACATACTTGCCAGAGTTAGAAATCATCCCTACGACATGTAAGTCGAGGCCGTTACCACCAGGTTACCACTGCTCTATATCATTATTCAATATTCTCTCATAATATTACCAATGAGTTTGTTAATTTATTAGTCAACCTTAGTACTATATGATCAAAAGTATAATTTCCTAAAATTTAACTTATAATCACGCTGTATAATTACATTTCATAATTAGAAGGTTCGGGGTTGTTCTATTTATAAATTGCTATCATGGTGAAACTGAAATATGTGTGTGAGTGTATGTATAATCTACAGCGTGTGTTTAGTATTTTACCATTTCCTCGTACGCTCTTATGATCTCACACTCACGGTTGATGAAAAAGGTACGTTACTAATTATAGATTTTTGAGAATAGATGCTTAAAATGTTTCTGCTTATAACCAACTGCCAAAAACAACAAGCTTAGACGCTTATGACGACACCGTTGGCGCAGTAGTTGAGCGATTGACTGCTGCGCAGCATGTCGCGGGTTCGATTCCCGCATGGAACAAATATTTGTACGACCTACAAGTATTTGTTCCGAGTCTGGGTGTTTTTCTATCTATAATATGTATGTATTTACAAAAAAAAAATGAATATAAGTAATTTATCAGCCATCTCGTTACCATAACACAAGCATTAGGTTGCTTAGCTTGGGACTAGATGGCGTTGTGTGAAATGTCCAAAGATATTTATTTATTTATTTATTATTTATTTATTAGAAGATATTTAAGGTATATCCACACAATACCAGGGCCGTGTCCGGGACGTGACAGGGCCGTGGCGCACATGGCAGGTACTGAAGCTCCGTTGCCGGCACGGACACGATCGAACGAGTTCATAAAAAATGTACACACCGATATTTTTTTGAGCTCTTGACAGAGCATGGTCCGTTCAAATCCCGGGCACGGCTTTGTAAGTATGGATCATAGAAACATAAAAAACCGGTCAAGAGCGAGTCGGACTCGCGCACCGAGGGTTCCGTTCCGATTTCTGAAAAAGTGTGCTATTTAGAGACATCGTTTTTTTTATTTTTCCTGTAATCTTTACATAAACTTTTATCACATAGTAATTTCAGATTTTTCTCTTTGCAAACTTCGGAGAAAAAGGGGGCGAACGGTATTTTTTTTTACATTTTTCATCAAAAGTCGAAAATTAAGCGGCCTAAAAAAAAGAAAAAAAAAATGTTTGAGAATGTGCAAACAACGTTCTTTCATATGATACCCCACATGCCCTAGTAGCCCCACTTTGATTTTTTAAGACCCCCTTTCAGTCAATGTTGCAAAAAAAATATAAATATTTCTATTCTTTTCTTATTTGCAAAATAGTTGGGTAAACGTCATCTAAAACTGTTCCAAATTTCAAGTTGATAGCATTAGTAGTTCTTGAGATATCCAGTTGTGACAGACAGACACACAGACAGACAGACAGGCAGACAGACAGACAGACAGACAGACAGACTGACAGACGGACAGACAGACAGACAGACAGATAGACAGACTGAGTCACACCATAAGGGTTCCTTTTTTACCATTTTGGTACGGAACCCTAAAAACAGGAGAAGTGGCAAGCGGGCGAATCTGTGTCCGCGCGACAAGTCGTTCATAGTACAAATTCCGTCACCGCGAACTAGTGCGCTTTCGACTGTGAACCGTGACAATTTATAAGAATGTCGTGTTGTTCAGTGGTTTCTTGTAAAAACCGAAGCCATGTAAATCATGGAATCACTTTCCATATGTAAGTACAAGTATTTTACCGTATTTTTTTTTTTTTTTTTTTGAGGGTGGGAAATCATCAAATAACTACTCCCGCTCTGGGTGGAGCGGGAGGGCGTGTCAGACTTTTACTGACTAAAACCCACCCGTGTTCCTTCAGTTGCCTATGCCAGGGCCGCGGTAACCCCTTCAGACAACCCGCGACCCCAGCGGCGTCGGCCCTATTGGGCCCCGTCACTTGCTGACATCTCTTTGAGGCGCGCGTGGAACACAACGCGCCGAGTGGCGAGCTACCCGCTGCTCACCGTCCGCAGGCCCGCGCCTACGGTGGCCGGAAATCGCCCCGCGATTCCCGCCGCCCAGGGCGTCTCCTGCGGCGACTGAGGGCGTGAGGCTGCCTCTCCCTCACGTGTTCCGCCTCCTCCTTCGCGAGCATCACTGCTTCGCAGAAGGAGGTGACGGCCTCCCATGCACTCTCGCTCCGCACCATGGCCTGGACCAGGCTCGGACGCGAGAGATCGCCGCCGCCGATCGCCTCCGTGAGAACACGGCGGTGCTCTGCCCAAGCCGGGCAGACCTCCACTGTATGCTCCACCGTGTCCTCCGGGCGATCCACACAGTGGAAACACCCGGGCGTTTCCTCCCGCCTTATGCGAAACAGGAACCTCCCGAAACAACCGCGTCCGGTGAGGACCTGCGTCAGGCGGAAGGTGAGGACGCCGTGGCGCCTCTCTAGCCACTCCTCAAAGAGGGGACTTATCGCCGCTATTGTGGCGTGCCCAGCGCTGGGTTGCGACAGTCGCGCTCTCCATGCCGCCATGAGATCCCGCCGGAGCTCTGTCCGCTGTACCGTGATTTCTCGCGGCAGCGGAGTTACGCCCCGGCGTTTCGCCTCCTCGCGCCACTCCCACACGTGCGCGAGGACCTTTGCCTCCAGATCCCACGGCGGCAATCCGGCAAGGAGGCTCGCCGCCTCCCGGGAGACCGTGCGGTATCCCCGGACTAGCCGGATGGCCATGACCCTCTGGGACGCGTTCAACCTGCCGGCTGGTCCCAGCCTTAGGGAATGCGCCCACACTGGAGCTCCGTAAAGGGCCATGGACCGCACGACCCCCGCGTAGAGCCTCCGGCAGGAGGCGTTTGGACCCCCCAGATTGGGCAGGAGCCGCCTCAAGGCAGCCCCAGCCCGTGCCAGTCTGGGAGCCAAACGTCGGAAGTGCCTACGAAGTTCCACCGGCTGTCGAGGACGAGTCCCAGGTACTTCATCGTCGACCCGACTCCGATGTGAACCCCTCCCACCGTTATATCGGAACCCGACGGTGGCGCATTCCGAGGACCATGAAAACACATGGCCTCGGACTTGTGCAAGGCCACCTCGAGTCCCAACTGCCGGATCCTCTCCACGACTATCGTATCAACCCCGCGTGTCGCTAAGTCCGGCGCCGCCTGGTGCGACCTCCCTTGCGCCAGGACCAGCGTGTCGTCAGCGTAACATACTACGCTGACGCCGCCAGGCAGGTCGGCGCGCAGCACCCAGTCGTAGCCGATGTCCCACAGATGCGGCCCCAGGACCGATCCCTGTGGGACACCGCACGACATCTCTCGCCGGTTCCATTCCCCCTGATGACCGGGGTATATGACGGCCCTGTCCGTCAGGTAGGCCTCGACCACTCGACAGAGGTAGGTCGGCATCCGGTGATACCGGAATGCCTCCCTGATGCAACTCCAGGGCAGGGTATTAAAGGCGTTGGCGATGTCTAGGGACACCGCCAAGACGACCCCACCCCGGGCCACTGCATCCCCCGTCGTGAGGGCTCGCACGCGCATGATGGCGTCCACCGTAGAGCGCCCCTTGCGGAAACCAAACTGGCTCTCCGCCAAATCCGGCCCCTCCTGCACCAGCCACCCGACGAGGCGATCTGCAATTACTCTTTCAAAGAGCTTGCCCACCTCGTCGAGCAGCACGATGGGTCGGTAAGCGGACGGAGAGTCCGCAGGGCGCCCCGGCTTCTTAATGAGGACCAGTTTCCCCGTCTTCCAGCGAAGTGGAAACTGGCCCCTCTCCAAGCATGCGCTTAGGAGCCCCCCTAGTCGAGGCCCGAGAGCCCCAAAGGCCAGAACCCAGGCTCTTCCAGGTAAGCCGTCGGGTCCTGGGGCGGTATTTTTGGCACTGAGCCTACGTACCGCCGCTCTCAACTCTACCTCGGTCACTTCCGGAGCATCATCGTCGTCGTCGGTCTCATGGTCCGCAGCGGGCACCACATGAGGCGGAGCCATAGGCGGGGGAGTATGTTCCCCTCGCGAAGGGAACAGAGCGCTCACCACGTCCTCCACGAGCTCGGGCCGGAGACTCTGCGTCAGCGGGGGCGCCCATGGGCGGAGTTTCTCCCGCACCATCTTATAGGGGCGCCCCCATGGGTCTCTGTTCAGAGTCTCCAGCGACTCCTCGCGGCCCAGATCCCTGGACCGCAAGATCTCCGCTCGGAGGGCGGTCTTCGCCGCTCTGTACCCCTCGTACAGCTCCGCCTGAATGGCTTCCGTATCCGGAGGGCGGATACGGAGCCTGCGGTGCCTGGTGTACAGGCGTCGCGCGGCGGGCTATTACAAAGAAATAGCATACGCCCGAGACTGTTCAAGTGAACAAGAGCTGAGGCAGTTGATTGCAGAAGCTGAACGTGTTGTGAGAGAGAACAGAGACGCTTTTAGACGATTGCCAGACAATTTCTTACGTAGGTGTAGAATGTGTATTGCTGCTGGTGGTGGCCACTTTGAAAACCTTTTGTAAATGTTAAAAATAAATTAAGTACTTTTTTCACATTATCATCTGTGTTTTATTCAAAACCACTTTTTACGTAAAACTTTTCTTACCCAACTCTGAAACTATTTGTTGGTTAGTTTTCAGTATTCTTATCATTAATTAACCTTAGGAACGAGAAAATAGCCAAAAAAAAATAATTACTCAGATGGGTAATTTTAAGAATTTTTCCACCTCGCTGTCTTTGAAGGCCGATTTTAAACAAAGTAGCCCTATTAAGTACTTAATTTTTTTTATGATTATGAAAGCTGAGAGTCTGGCGCATTCTTGAAGCCTACTTAGGAATTATGAAGTCACCTGTAAAGATTTTTAATTTAAAGTTGAAAATTTGAGTCATAATTTACCGAACGTAAATTTTTCACTTTAGATCAACATTTTCATAACTTTCATCACAGTTACGAAGCTGATTATTTTATGCATAAAAGTACTACTTATGAAAATTCAGTTGCAAAAAAGGAAACTCGATAAAACCCTCTACTTTTTTTTTTAGAATTTTTTTAGGTTGGTCAGGTCGAAAATTTTCAAACATTCAGAAAAAAATTCATAACTCGAAAACTATGAAAAGTCGCGGAACATACATGGGGGTGATTCGAATACCCCACGATACGAGGGACCGAAATTTTATTTTTGGACGTCAATGTTCCGGCCACCCTGTATTATACATTTTCGCGCGAAAACGCTGGACGTAGTGGACGCCATATTGCTCTGTGGTCATGACTTCAGTTCGCTGAGTAAACAAACACTTTATCTAAGCTGATCAGTTGACAGTTGACATTGACACTTTTAATTTATGCAGCCGTATGACGTAATAACATGGCGGCTACTTTCACGGTGTTAGAAAACAGTTTAAAAAACTGAAAACTTTGAATTGAATTTTAAAATTTAAATTATTATTTTATGAACTAAAACTAACATTTTCCGACTGCTTTTTGCTTAAGCTATCTAAATTATATATTTTTAGATTTTTTCTCCTATAAAGTAAAATACTTACCGTATTCTGACAAGGTACATCCATATTTTGGTTAGATTTAGGTACTTACCTACAAAACTATGTTAGTAATGATAAATATATTAAATATTATATATTATATTATATTATATTATATTATTTTTTTATTATATTTGAACATTGGTTGGGCAAAACCAATGAATAAAACTCAAACTAATGTAGGTACTTACGTTTTCTTCTTCCATTCTTCCCTGTTAACCGTCACGCTATCACTAACTCCCTTTTCTTTCATATCATTCCTCACACAATCCATCCTTCTTTTATTTGGTCTTCCTCTCCCTCTCCAACCTACTCTTATATTCATCACTCTTTTAATCACCTGCATTTCCTCCCTCCTCATCACATGCCTATACCAAGCCAAACGATTTCCTTACAACTGTTCTGCACTGAAACACTTTATTTCACTTTCGAAACTTAAAACATTGAAGATTAACTTTAGCTGGTGACCGTACACAAATTAAAGACTAAGCATACAATTAAATACTGAACTCAAATAGAACTCACTCTAACAATTTAATCTTAACACATGTACAATGTTTTCCCAATACGAAAGCAGCTAAGCAAACCTCGCAATAACACAATACAGGAAGAAATAGAGCGTAATCAATTTGCCAGGGGACAACATAGGGTACAGAAAGTAAACGTCACAGGGTCAGTGTGCAAGGGTCACTACTTTTGGGACACACGGGGGAAAATAAAACATAGAGGCGTTGTCTATTGAATTGTCAGTTTGGGCTTTTGATATGTTTTTTTTTTGTCTTTTTTGTGGAGTTGGTTCAAAACTGGATTCTGGTAAAAGGGAAGCGTTGTTTGAATTAATATTGGAGGAGTGTCATCTGTAAAGGTAAGCTATTCAAGCCTAGGTTAGTCCGTGAATGAGTTTGCTTCGCTATTTCTTCTTTCGGGGGTAGTCAGATAGGAAATGTCGACTCCATCTAGCTTTTAGGGTTCCGTACCAAAATGGTAAAAAGGAACCCATAAGGTTGCGATTCAGTCTGCCTGTCTTTTTTTTTAAATTTAATTATTTTTTTGCAACAGGGCCTGCAAGGTACAAGGTGCAAGTAGTCTTAAAAATTCGAAGTGGGGCTCCTAGGGTACGTAGGATAAGAAAACAGAAACAGCGCTGTTTGAATATTCTCAAACATTTTTTTTTCTAAATAAAAATAAATATTCACACAACACATTTCACACAACATTTTTTCTTTTTTTAGGCCGCATAGTTTTCGACTTTTGATGAAAAAATTTGAAAAAAAAAACCGTTTCCCCCCCTTATCTCCGAAGTTTGCATGGAGAAAAATCAGAAATGATGCTAAGTGATAGAAGTTTACGTAAGATTACAGGAAAAATTGAGTAGAGTAAAGAGTTAGATTTGGAAAACTGTGCAAATCATTGGGCACTACCAGGACGAGTCAACAGCACACGTGAAAGTATGTTCTGCAAAATAGGATTGCATTTTGAAATGCATTTTCATAAAGTTTAAATACTCGGATCCACAGGCCTAGTTCAGCTGTATGTGAAAAGGTTTTTTTTTCATTGTCTTTTTGTCAATTACCAGTTCCGTGTGGGCTAATGCTCAATATTTGAGCACTCAATTTCGGTGAAAGTTTAGTTTTCACAATCAATTTTGGCCTCAGGCTTTCTATGAATTTTTGGAAGCCTGCAAGTCTGGTTTCGATATTTTTAGCAATGTTTACGAATATTTTACTCGGATATTGAATTTCGGGATAGATTTATATAATTATACAGGGTGTTAGGTTAAACGAGGGACATACTTTAACGGAGTGTTGTACTCATGAAAATGAACAACTTTTACCAAAACCTCGAAATATGAAAAAAAAAAACAGCTGTCTTGTACATTTTAATAACGTAGGTTTTGCACTTTGAACACCTGATTTTTTTTCACATTTCAGGGTTAAGCAATTTTTTTAAATTTTTTAAATTTTTTAATTTATTTATGGTAAAACAATTTGTTAATTTTCATGAGTACAACACTCCGTTAAAGTATGTCCCTCATTTAACGAGCCTGTATGTTAAAAAAAAATCATTTGGAAAAGCATGGTTCCTATTTTTAGCGCACTTTTACGAAAATCCTCCTCCTCCTTAGTCTAGTAGTCGCAAACGCTGCTAAGCATGAGGTCCTGGGTTCAATTCTCGGGTCGGGCAAGGTGTTATTGGGTTTTTCCATCTGGAATTTCTCAGTAGCAGCCCGGAGTGTGGAGTTGTGCCGGTTGATGGCAATAGGCTTGCCCTCTATTACATGGGCCTTAAACATACCTGGCGAAATGTGGTAGTACACTTCTACCCAACCCTTCGAGGTAACAAGGCGTGATGTCTTGTTGTTATGTTTATGTAAATATTTCCCGATATTATTAGTTACAAAGATTTTAATTGCAATTAAGTTGAAATTGTTATCTTCTAAACAACCTTTAAGAAACTCCCCAAGATATTTCCATCGCATTCCAGAGGTAGTTCGAGGGTGTATTCTGGAGTTTAATAATATTAATAGGTAAGCTCAGAGAAATTCACACAGAAGACAAATTTGCACAGATTTGCACAGAAGTGACATAGAAGGTACGTCAATTTACAGTGTTATAACTAGTATTTTCATACGACTGTGAACAACTTGTGATTTGAATAATAAAAACTACAGACCGTTCACAGTCAAAATCAAATTTATATTCGTTACAATAAGGTTGTTGTTGAATTGCTGCTGTCAGAGGTAAAATAACTGTGAAAATTGTCCGTAACTGTACTCAAATCACAAGTGTCATTCTTTGACAGATTTATGACTGTTAAAGAATGACAGTTGTGATTAGTATACAGCTCAGAACAATAACAAAGCATAGAAGGAAGGCTAAAAACAGAATTCTGTAACTACCTTTATTCCCGTTCTATTATTAGGTACGATAAAGGTACGATAAAGGATGTGGGAAAGAGATAAATGTTTTACTCTTTGTTTTACTTTCTTGGCATGGTCACAAGATCAATTGTCATTTGGTTAAAAAAGTTATAGTATGACGCGGCCAAATTTGATAGTACTTTGTTTCAATGTCTGACAGTTCGTTCATTGAACTAGCTGACTTATTCGCGTGTTCATTGTTTACGTGTCTGTCGTAATATTCCATGGTTTTGCGATGTTTTAATAATATTTCTACTGTTAGATTGCATGAATTCTTTGTTTAACTACAAATAGTGAGTGTGTGGACGCTGTGGAGCAATTTCTTGTGTGGTTGGGGGCTGCAAGTCCCATTCATAGCGAAAATAAAATGAACAACAAATATTGACCTTCCATCGGTAAGTTTTTGCTCAATTTCTTGTTGCCTAAGATCTGATAAACGAATATAAATACATAACAAATATTGCTGTGTCACTATATAGCTGAAACCAGTCGTAATATTTACTCCAATAGAAGTTATTAGCGAATATTCGGAAATTGTTTTGGAGTTATCTTGATCAGCCATAGTGACGTAAATAATGTTGTCGATACTTTTCTTTTACAGATTTCCTAGACGATGTGAAAAAAAAATGGATAAATTGTATTGGTAGACGAAATTGGACTCCAAACAGCACAGCCACATAATATGCTCCAAACATTTTACTTTGTATTCATTTGGTAATGAACCTATGAAATGGATGTAGCATGTTCTTTAAGTCGTCACTTAGAGTACATGGTGTTCCTACATTATTTGTTATGTATAGAACAGATGAAATGGTCTTGATATATTATGATATAATTAAGGTATTTTATTGGCAATAAATAGTATCCCGTTCAAATTAAAACTTGATTTATTACATTACAGGAAATGCTTATGGAAGTCTGCGAAGAAGGACATAGCGCAATACTGCAAATTAAAAAAACCGCTCACCATCAACAGTAATTTAACATGAAGACAGGTATAACATTCAGAAATATGTTCACTTGATATATGCGATACAATGATATTATATTACAAATATCATTGATGCGATATCATTCTTCTAATTATCCCAGTCGGAAATATAATCGAGTGCAAATTTATTTATTTATTTTTAATACAAAATACGTAATTGTAGGATCCCGTAGCAATGGAAGTTGAAACAGGACCTAGTACATCGGTACAAATTAATGAATCGCCACTGATCTTGACATCTCGTGAAATCATCTCACATCAGTCAGGTAAGACATACAAATAAAACTATTTACCTAAATAAAAATGTTGATAAAAAATCTTACATAAATTTTATTGAGAACTGTTTGTTTTAGGAATCCTTGACACAGATGACAATAACAAATTCAGAAATAATTGGATTCCATCCCGATTCAAGAAGACTGCGCTTTTGGCAAGTTCCTGGTCGCCAGAGCCGACTCCAGAATCCTCAGGAAGTTCATCCGTACCAGGGCGGAATGATTATGGTGTGGGCTGGAATTCGACTAACAGATTATTAAAGTGGCTAGGCATTTTATTTTTTTATTTAAAATATTATCTTTTATTTAAAATATTATCTGGTCGTTATTTATTTTTTTATGTACGAAAAGTTTTTGTCGCTTTGGTACCATTTTAAATTTTCATAATAAATTTTATTTTTTCACTAACAACCATTTTATTTAATCAAATAATTCAAATCTCTATTAAATTACGCTTCTACTGATTTACAATAATATATGTTACATAAAAAGTATTAAAATAAAAATTATTAGGTACTTTGAATACCCTTTTTCCCTAGACTTTGTTGAGTAGTCTATGATGTAATCTAAAATTCAAATAAATATGAGAAAGTAAGTTGCTAAAAACATTTGCAAAACCGAATGTCTCCCACTTCTTTTCAATAAACTCATCAGTTATTATGGCAACTAAATACATTCGGGTTTAGCCGGGTCAGATTTAATACATGAAGGGCTGTCGGGAACCAAGGAAAACTTTGGTGATGATGATGACGAACTATTTAGTTCATACTTAAAGTATTGTTTCATTTTGAACGAATATATTAAGTATTGGTATCATAAGTATGCTTAGTTACTTCAAAATTTTTGGTACGCACGGCTACAGATCAAGCTATACATTTCCAGTATAAGCTGATCTCGCATTGTATAGGATTTCCTTACAATGAGCGGTCAGTGTAAACTGGAAATGTGTAGCTTGATGTGTAGCCGTGTGTACCTACGGTTATTATTCTTGGCAGTGTAAGAAAGAATGTCATTGTAAATTCTATCGACGTTGAAATTTAGTGGGTACATCACTAGTCAGAATAAAATGAATGACAACCTACAAAATTTCGAAACGTCTTCTGTATACGTGTCCTTCTTTAACATCATAGCGGCTCCATAAGTCAAAATGAAACAAATATATTGAGTTCAGTTGCTATTTTAACACTACTTCTATGCTTTGTTATTGTTCTGAGGTATACAGTGACAATGTAAGAAGGTAGTCAATTTAGGAAACAATTCGTTTCGACTTTACAAGTGCTTCCTTTATTTTTGGTAGGTACTAAAGATTGAAAAATGCTCTAATTTAATTTTTGGTTACAGATAACTAGTCCGGATAAATAAATTCATCTGTATAGATATCGTGACTAGATAATTAGAATTGATCATTACATGAAGTGTTCGATCATTTCATGAAATGGTTGTTTCATAGAATTGCCACCTGAAGTTGACCATATCTTTTACACGTCAACGTTTAATTTTAAGTCAGGCGACGTTTGGCCATAAAATGTCAATAATGTAGTATCTTATCTGTCGTGGTCCGATCGTAGAAATGGCCAAATCGTGACGAAAGCAATCTATTTAGGGAAATGCAAAATAGTACATTTTGATGCAAGTGGAGAACGTCTGTTATTGCATTCGAGGCGGAATTAAAACACTCGAGCCGTAGGCGAGGTTCTTTTTGAGCCGAGAACTGCAATAACAAATGTCCACGAGTATCAAACGACGTTTTTCAATACACTTTTGAAGAAATAAAATAAAAAACCCATAAAATAACGGAAAATATTTTTGTCATGAATTAATAGGGAACTATGATTTAAATTTTCTTTTTTTTTTCCGCGCTTTGCTTTCACCAGGTTGAAAGAGAAGCAAAGGTATAAAGCCGATAAACAGCCTATATAAAAAATAGAAAATTCAAATATTTTTGAGTGTAGAACACAAATAAATGTTAATTTGTTCATAAACGTTTTTTTATTGTAATAATCATGGTTTTTGATAATATTCCGTATAGAAGCATTATTTAAATATTCAAAAAATACTAACACCATAAAAAACCATATGTAATTGCCGATATTAAAAAAAAACATTCACCTCCGAATAGAGACTTGTAAATAGAGGCATTGAGCCAATTTGGACTAAGTATAGGTATAAGTTATCTGTGGCAATTTTTATTCCCGCACAGGGGTGGGAAAATGAAAAATCGCACGCGTGCGATATACATTACATTGTGAACCTAATCGTATTGCGATATGAACCAGTTTTCGAGAAAGTGTATTGAAAATAACTTTTAATATCCGACTGGTAGTTCCAGAGATTAGCGCGTTTAAATAAACAAACTCATCAGCTTTATTATATTAAGTATAGAAAAGATAAAGATACAATGTTAGATATTACTAGCAACACATTTTCAAACTATTTTATAACGTATTGATTTGAAACAAGCAAATTAAATTCAAATTCATTTTATTTTATTTTTATTTTATTAAATAGGAACAACAAACAGCTACAAAATGAAATATTACAATAGAAAAACATAAGTAACTTAAGTAATAATGTAGCCCACAACGCTGTTCACAGTTTACCATTAATAAATAAAACCTTAATAACTAGGAGGTGAACTGTTAATGTATGACAGTTACACTAATATTATAAAAACAGTATTAAAAAAAAAAAAACAGCAACAAACAAATTAGTCCTCGAGTTCAAGTGCCTCATACAAAAGGCTACGAAACCTTTTCAAAGAGCATGCAAATATATCTATTTGTTCGAATGCTTCATTGTAGGTTGCTGCCTTTCGCCGAACTGGTGAACGTAGACCAGTGTTAGATCGGCAGGTACCTACTGCAAAGAGCTTGCCCGCGCGCACCTGCCGTCTATGTACAGTTCTGGGTACTGCATAGCACAAAACATTATTTAGATCTATACAATCGAAATTGCCATTAACAATGTTATACAATGTCATTGCCTCTAATTGTTTCCGTCTAGAGCTGAGCGTCAAAAGCTTGTATTTACTGAGCAACTGGTTATACTGCAGATAAGTTTTGTGACACCTGTAGTGCATTGCACGAAGAAATCTACGTTGGACTTTTTCTAACATGTCAATGTACTTACTATAATACGGGTTCCAGATGGATACGGCATATTCGAGCTGGGAGCGGACTAGTGTTTTATACAGGCAGAGGTACGAAGAGGCCCGTTTAAAGTCATGAGTGGATCTCATTATAAATCCATACATCTTATATGCTTTATTAACAATTTGTTCGATATGCAAATCCAAGCAGAGTTTTGAGTCAAGCAAAACGCCAAGATCACGAACCGAGTCAACTTTATTTAATAAAGCATTACATAGTGAATATGAGAACCTTATGATGTTTTTATTTTTGGTAAAATTTAGGTAGTTGCACTTGGGAATACTCAATTGGAGCTTACTAGTGTAACAATAGTCCGTCAGTCGATCCAAGTCCTCTTGGAGAAGATAGCAATCCTGAATGCTACGAATAGGTCTGTATACTTTGAGGTCATCAGCATATAACAAAAATTTGGAATGATGGAAACAGTTACCAATATTATTTATAAAGATAATGAATAGAAGAGGACCGAGAATAGAACCTTGTGGGACACCAGATGTAACATGAGTAGTATGAGAGTGATATCCATTAATAACAACCCGTTGACAGCGGTTAGTGATGTACGAAATGAACCATCGCAACAAGTTACCACGAATACCATTGAAAGCTATTCGTTTCAGCAACAATTCATGATCCACCTTGTCAAAAGCCTTTTGAAAGTCTGTGTACACTGCATCAACCTGTATACGATTGTCAATGTTATTAAATAGGTCATTAGAAAATACTAATAAATTAGTTGTCGTGGACCGCTTTTTCACAAAGCCATGCTGTTGCTGTATAATAGTGTTATGTAGGATAGGGTACACTTCGTTATGTACGAGTCTCTCAAAAAGCTTCGACAAGGTAGATAAAGTAGAAATAGGTCGATATTGCTCAACACTACGCTTAGATCCACTTTTGTGTACAGGTGTGATATTAGCCTGCTTCCACACCGTTGGCATAACACCTTCTGTGATACATTTATTGTAGATTATAGCTAGGGGTCTACAGATAGTAGTAGCAGTATTTTTAAGAAAAAACGCAGACAGCCCATCAGGACCTGGTCCCTTAGATGGATCAAGGGATTTCAGTTCAGCCAAAACCGATTCTTCCTTAAAGTGTAGGTTAGAAACAACAATGTCGTTAGACACTGTTTCAGAAGGTAACTCCCATTGAGAGATTGCAGATGAAGCAGGTTCATACACGGAAGAAAAGAAATCAGAGAACATGTTGCAAATCGATTGAGGGTCGTTGGATACATCGTTTTTATATTGAACTTTCGCCGGTATACCGGGTTTGTCTTTGCGGTTGGAAATGTAGATCCAGAAATCCTTAATGTTTTTATGTATACTGTCCTCAATCGACTGAATGTATTTAGAGAAACATTTATCACAATTTTCCTTAAAGAAGGCTCTCTGCTGCGAAAATTTTTCATAGTCTGCAATGTTGCCATATTTCTTCCATTTAACCCATGCCTTTTGTTTTTTATTAAGTGTGCTAATTAATGTTTTAGAAAACAAAACCGGATAACCAGCTATCCTGGATGCTGATAGTGGTGTATGCTGTTTAATGACATCATCAATCTTATTGTAAAATGTGCTCAGTGCCTCTTCGGATCCCAAAGGGGCAAGAAGGTCCATCCAGTCAATATCCTGAATTTTGCGGTTAATGTGCTCATAATCAGATTTGTAAAAGTTGTATTTTTGTAGCGGTCGCTTTTTCATCGGTTGAACATCTACATTTAGACCTGTGTCACAAATAAAAGGTGGGTGATACGAGTCGATTGGAAGCAGAGGAAACAACGCAGCCGATACCCTACATGGGTGGTTGGATATAAGTAGGTCAAGAATTTTGCCATTAGTGTTAGCCACTACATTATATTGTAAAGCATCAAGTAATGACATTAAGTTGTTTAACTGACTACAAGTTATGGAAGTACCTGAACCCAGCCCACCGCCCATAAGTGGTCCTGCTGGGCCCAGTGTGACCCAAGTTATTTCTGGGAGATTATAGTCACCTACTATGTAGAAACAGTCAACACTAGGGTCACCCAGCACCCGCTGTAAGACTTCAAAATGTTGCTCATATACAGAGGTAGCCATTCTGGGCGGTACATAAGCGGCACTAATGACATGACGCTTGGACGGTAGTGCACTAGGCACTTCTATGAGTATGTGTTCAATAAGATTGCGAGATTGTGAATTAGTCTGAATAACAGAAATATCGAGTTCAGATGACTTAAGTGTTCGCAGAAACGCCACCAACACACCACCGCCATCCAGTTTATTAGTGATAATACGGTCACGATCACACCTGTACACAACATAGCGCTGATCAATAAACTCATTATTGCTAATTTCCGGAACTAACCAAGTTTCCGTCAGTACGATGACATCGTGGTTACCATTCAGAATGTTCATGTAAAGCGTGTGTAATTTTGTACGGATGCCTCTACAGTTTTGGTAGTATATGGATAGATCCTTATTACTCATCACTAGATAATAGGTATACTAACATAAAAATTACCAGCGATACAAGTTCAAACAACAAGTATTTGTACGTGTAGTGCTCAATATAAAATATAATAGTGAAGTAAAAATAATGTTTATCAATTATTAAAATAAAAATGACACCAAGCATACAGCAACACTGAACTCTGACGATACAGCAATAGACGCATTCAAGATATAACCCAATAAGAGGACTAATTACAGGTTTAATAGATAGCATAATAATCGCAAGTTGCAGCACTTTAAAAAATATAATAACACATAAACTAAGGCAATGCGTTAACGAGTACAAATCACAAATAAAATCAAGTTTAATGAACACAATTATTTTATAATGATCTAAACTTATAAAACTTATAAAATCGGGCAGCCTGCCAAAAGGTAGACACATAAATGATATAAATGAAATGCACAGAATATTGTTGTGTCTGTGCATTTGTAAGTATAAAGCATGACCCGGTATTGATAGTCCAGCAAAAACCTGAATTACACTAATGCATGTTAATTTTATGTTATTTATGTTTTTTATTTTATCCAACCATTTCCCAAGTTGTTTGTGATATTCATCACTATCAGAAACTACAATAATAGACCATCGGTCGTACAGTCTAAGCAAACACAAGCAATTTGAAACACAGAACACACATTTACATACAATAGAGTAACTTATCGAAGTCAACATAATACAGATTAGTACCTTACAAGCTAAAAAAAATATCGAAAGAAAGAGTAATATGAAGGTATAATATTGGTGGCACATTGTAATTATAGTTTGTTGGGGTTGGAACTCTTGGAACCACCATCAATATTGGTATTTGGCGGACTGCTTTTAATCTTACGAATGTCGTCAGCTGTGTGTATTGCAAATGCAGTTCGCCATCCCGTTCGCGCACGAGAATAGTGGCGTTTCGAATCCAGACGTACTTAAATTGGTGCAATGTGGCGACATCTTTAACCTTCCGAAATAAATGTTTGTTTTTGAGTGTCAGATGCTCATTCATGTAAATAGTCGCCGGTGCACATGTGAAACCCAATTGGTCAGACTTTATGTTTTTGACCTTGCGAAAAGCAGCGAGTAGGTTGTCCCGCAGGATACGTGACGATAATTTGACAATTACGTTTTTCGGCCTATTCGTTTGCTGGTGAGCATGTGGAACTCTGTGAATCGATATAATATCTCTTTGAGTAACGGGAAAGTTAATAGCAGTACCAATCGACTCCATTATAAGGATCAGGTTTTCACTGCGCGTTTCAGGCACGTTTATGATTTCCACGTTGCACTGTCTTGCCTGCTGTTCGAGATTATCAAGTTTTGTCTCGAGGAGACTAATAGATAGGTTTGATTGCTCAGAACTTTGTCGACTTATTTCATCCATACGTTTCTTGAGTTCAACCTGTTCTCCCGAATGGAATTCCACGGAAGTTTGCAATTGTGTCACTTCATGGGATAAGTCAGATACATTCTGTTTCATAGTATTGTGTTCAGTACGAAGATTGCTCAACTCAACTCTTACTTCACCCAGGGCAGACCTTAATTCGCTATTCAATTTATTTAAACTTGTGTCTATTTCGTCACGCCAGCCGTTTAATGTACTTTTTATATCGTCCTTGAAACTTGCAAGCGTATTATTTATGTCGCTTCTCCATCCCTGCAACGTAATGTGTAGCTCATTTGTAAATGCTTGAAAAGTATCCACTGTATCTTGAGCGACGGATTCATTAGCACTCGAGTGGCACGGAGAGGCAGGACAACGGTCTATGATATCGCACGACATATTCATGCTATCTTCGTGCGTGGGAACTAATGCGGCCCGCACAGGTGTAAGCAAGTTAGACCGCGCACGGCGCGTAACATTGCTGCATGACGGGCATTTCCAGGCTGCCTTAAATTCATTTGTGAAAGCTTCAAATTGACGAGGCGTTATATTTAGGCATTCAAAATGATAACAGCCTACGCACATTTTACATTTAAGAAACCGAGCCGCAGTATCGAGAAGTCTATTACAGCCAGCACAGTTCATGTTGACCTGTTATCGGTGGGTGTTTACAAACAATAGATTGACGGCCAGACAACAAGCAGCGCCACCTACCGCACCCGTGTGACAGATTGAAGTAAGGCGTCAACACTCGATCGATGTATCGCTTGTTGCACGTAGATCGTAGATTAGCAGATTAGCTACTCAGAGATAATGAGTACGGAAATGAGAGATTTTAGCAGTTCAAATGTGTAGTCACAGATGGCGTTGGTTTGTATGGGTAACGCAGCCGCCGTCGCGTAGTCGTAGTCGTGGGTAAATCGAAATTTTGGCAAATCACCGATTGAAATCACAGAACTTTTAGGAGATACTTAATAATTTTGAGTTTTTATGTGACACACCGATTTCAAGATTGTTTAAAAGTATCTAATTAGGATTTACGGCACCTTGACAGGATCAATTTTTAAATAACGGCCTATAGTCAGCACTGTTCTTATTAAGCACTCAAACACAGTTCATACACAACAAACTCAGATCACTTCAACTCTGGACTTGTTCGAAGTCTAGTTTCAATCAATTATGGTGATTAAACACAACAATAACAGCTTTTACTATTTTTAAAAATTAAAGTATACAGAGGGCAAAATACATAGGTCAACACACACACAGCGCCACGATTTATCGCCATTTAAACTCTCTCTTTTGTTCGTACCATCTGTATTTTAGCTATATTTTACCAGCAACAATTAAAATGTCATTGGCAATAAATATGTACTGTGTTTCAACTAAAACTAACTACGGTAATTATGGTACCAATTAGCTAAACAGCATGCAATATGGTACAAAAGCTTTCCAATGCGAAAACAATATGTAATTAGGAATTATACAGCGTGTACAAAACTTCAATGCCTACACGACCCAAATGTATGGAACAGCTGATGATTTTTTTCGAGATAACGATGTTGGTCCCATGTAGAAAGTTGTTCAGTTTGATGGTCTGTACCGCACCCTTAAATTTGACCACACTTTTCTGATAAAAGCTGTCTCAAAGGTATCCATGTTATGTTTTCGTTTTGTATGAACAACGTATTTTGTTACAAAAAATCACTTTGATAATTAATTAATAATGATGACATGTTTGTGTTTTAATAATTACGGATATTTGAAACTTTGTACGGTGATCATGTTTTAGCACTAACGTGAAATTATAAATAACATTTTAGGTAGAAGTAGGTCAGCTAGAATTAAGGTCTTCAAAACTAAAAAATATAATTTAAACTCAGTTATTGGAATAATCCAATAACTGAGTACTAAATAGCAGGCAAATAATTATTTGCTATTTAGTCAAATTTTTATGATTATTCTCTAATACAAACTCTGAAAGAAAACTCTCAGGAACCTGAAAATATTACTGTGAAAACATAGCTGAAGTGAAATTTGAAGTGAGCTATCATTGCACCTGATTCTAGGGATTGATACTGTTGACACTCTAAGCTCACTGCCACTAAGTTTTCACTAAACTGAACAAGGCCACTCTGGTGGCTCTGAGCGAAAACAGTAAATCAACGATTTTATGGCTTAAGAAACGTACAAAAGATTATCCCGTGAAAGTAAAAGAGAAACATATATTCATATTATTAGTTGATCGCTATCTGTTCACACCGCCAGCGAGTACTCGTTTGTCACAGTAAGAATAGCTTACAAAGAGAGAACTCGCTCAGCGACGCTCGCTTGACGGGCAGAAAACTCGCTTAGAGGCTCACGCTTGGAACAGTCAGCGTCAATAATATCGAGACCTTAGATTATGAAATGTCCAGATTCCTAGTAGGCTACCGTAAATTGATTCCAAATTTAAGCAACTAAAATTGGTATCTAGTCCGATCCCCGCGTCAGACGTCAAGGAACGATCGCCCCGCAAACGTCACGAGCCGGGAGTTTTAATTTTTATTAAAATGCCAGTCTGTGCTGTGAAATCGTGCAAAAATTACCCTAACAAAAAAGAAAAATGCACCAACATCTCATTTCATAAGTAAGTATTCAATTTCACCGTGTATTTCTTAGTTAAATTTGAAAACGAAAAAGTAACAATGTGACAGAGCAACTGTTGAAGTGTTGCCTAAGGCATGAAATCAATTTACCCATATTTTTAACAACTCACGACAAAAACGAGGGATGACAAAAGAGTTTTATTAACATGAATGATGATGATAATTTTTGTGACTGTTAGTTAGTTTGTTTCTTATACTTAGCCCGTAAGTTTCTTAATTTACCTTTATGAAATCCAAGTCTGTAAATGCGATAATCCATTTTGATGACAGTGGTGGTCGAGGCTAAAGAAACATAAAAATTGGGGATTTTAAACATCCAAACTCCACCACAAAGGCGGTGAATCATCATCATTATTTAATTATTTGACGAATTCATCCATTGTTCAAGTTAAGTTTTTTGATACCCAAAATCGAAGTTTGGCGCCAATTGTGTAGGTTTACATTTTTACTTTTCACAAATATGTAGTGATTGAAAATGTGACAAATATCATTCAAAATATTATAAACAACAAGAAAATACCCAGATCTTAACGTATTATACAAACACAGGTCCAATAATACGTAATATTCATTATCACTAGGTACTCAATATGTTCAAAATATCGCTGACCAATATTGTTTTTTTTTTATTGCAAAGATTCGTTATTCGATAGCGATTATGCCAAACGATTTTTTTTTTTAATTTCGATCGTCTCGAGTTTAAGACGAATGTCAGAAATCGATACTTGAAAATTGAAATAAAATTGTTTTATACATTAAATTCTTATAAGCATTGTTTTTTTTTAAATAATAATTTACACTTTTCTACTGCAAGCATTGAAAATAAATTATTGATTGCAAGTTTAACTTTTTTAGAATATTATGTTGAAACCAAGTCAACTGACAGGACCTGTTTAGACCTACAGGTACCTCATTTATTGAACTTCACGCTGAATTGTTTCTATAATTGAATTTAAATTTGGAATGCGCTCGCTCTTCAAAATTATTTTAATTTATTGGACAATTATTTATTGTGGATTTTATTTTTGATAGGTACTTTCTGATAGTTTGCTACAGAATGCCCAGCATATATTTAGGTAGGCTTTTAGCGTTTGGGAATGAATGATGATTAGAGATCGGATAATCGGATGCATATTTCGGATATCGGATAATTCGGATAATCGGATACGTGTTAAGGAAAAGACTTTCTTATATATGTGGTTTTATTTATTTTGGTCCGTGCATCTTTACATACCAGGTCTGCTCCGTGCCTCGGAAAGCACGTTTAGCCCCCGGTCCCGGTTAAGGACCCGGCTGTCATTCGTGGATCTTTGACAGTCGTTACGTGTCGTCAGAAGCCCGAAAGTCTGACAATCAGTCTTACCAAGGGGTATCGCATTACCCAGTTACTGGGTTGTAGAGGTCAGATAGGCAGTCGCTCCATGTAAAATACTGGTATTCAGCTGCATCCCGTTAGACTGGAAGCCGACCGCCGGTCGCCGCTGGTTAGCCGGAAAAGGAAAATATTCCGTTTGTTACACGTGGTCCCCGCGAGAAATACAAATCTGCCGAATTAAAATGGCTGTCCCTGGAAGGTACCGTCACTGTATTGGTGGGGTTGTTTTCATGGGACGATAGTAACTTTAAAATGTAAATCCAAGATGGCGGCTGCAATCATTTCCAAATTTTTCATCATGAGTGATTTGTTTGATCGTTTTCATGTTTTTGAGGGTGTTAAAGCCGATAGCCTTTTTTTTCGACACGGCTCGTATTTGTGTCAAGATCAGGAGCATAATAAACATTTTCTTTTTTCTAAAAAATATTATCTTTACTTACATAGATTTCCAGTCGATCCCGTAGCTGCCAATCGTTGGACTGAAATAATAAGACGGACTAGAAATGAAAGTTGGTGGAAACCTAAACCAAAAACGTCTATAATATGTTCAGCCCACTTCCATGTTAAGGACACTTACACAACGAAAAGTGGTCGTCGACGTATTAAATCAGGGGCTGTGCCTACAAAGGTTTGCGTGTGCATTTTTCATAATTTACTAAATTACTTTTGCAAAAACTAAAATAGGTACCTAAATAAGTTTTTTAGTTAAATTATAAGAAACTATGTAAATAATTTCTTATTTAATATTTACTCTAATAGAAGACGTATTTATTTATTTATTTATTATTATTCTCGCGAGAAAACTGGAAATTAATGGACACATAAAAAAATATTGATATATTATGTAGTCATTATTTATTATGAAATTAGTTGTGGATATAGTGATAATTAATTTATTAGTCAAATAATATAGCCTTCTTGTTTTCCTTTAGACACTTATTTTTAACAGAAACTTGGATATTACTTGGATTGCTTCACATGAATGATGAAATTTTTTTTTAATATAAATAGTCAATTATACCCTACAAATATCTTGCATGTAATTGACCATCTACATAATTATTTCAGTTATTGTTTATTCTAGAATTACTGTTAACATTACACATTTGTTATATTTTCAGACATTGTATATACGATTGTTTGACGAAATAGAAAACCTAAACAACGATATTAATGTTCCTACAAATATAAGGATCAAAGAGCAAGAACTTTTAGAACAAAACCTGTATGAACCTGTAAGTTGAGCCGGTAATTGCTACACAATTATAAGAGCTTTTGATTCATATTTGGATAGGTGACTCAGTAGTTGATATACATATACCTCTTTACTTTATTGTTACCCCTTGCACATATAGGGTGATTGGTAATTCGTGACCGATATTTAAAAACATGATTGTAATCATGATAACAAACAACTTTTACTATGGGACCAAACCTGAAATCGCGAAGAAAAATCAGCTATTCCCTACATTTATGTTTGCATAACTCGTCAAAATGTAGGAAACAGCAGATTTTTTGTTTCACGGTTTCAGGATTGGTTTCATAGTGAAAGTTGTTTGTTATCATGAGTACAATCATGTGTATCGGTCACTAATTACCAGTCACCCTATATGTATAGTTAGTAAAGCATTTATTTCATTTTTACTTCAGAGTACTTCGACAGGGCAGAAAACAGGAACTAATGAACTTACAAAAAGTCAGGGAGAGCGGGTAAGTAACTTGACTATTTATTATTCTAAATAGTACAAAACTAATTGATAATGTCAAGATTTGAAATATGTTCGGAAATACTTGTATTTTGTTGTAGGAAGTACGCTCTTCGGATCTAGAGTCAATCTTCGATTCACCGAAGAAAGCAAAATTAAGAAAGGAATTAAGAAAAAAAACTGCACTCCAAATAAAGCATACAAAAAAAATAAAACTACTCCAGCAAAGGAACCGGCGTCTCAAAAAGAGAAACGCCTCTTTAAGGCAGGTTATAGGTTTTTTAAAACGGCAGAGGTATATTGATAATGACATACACGCTCTTTTGGGAAAAAATGCATTTGCAGCAGATCTATATAACAATCTTTACAAAAAAATGGCAAAAAACAAAAAAAGGCCCATGCCAAGATATACTGCGGAATTCAGAAAATTTTGCCTCACATTAAACTTTTATTCCCCAAGAGCCTATGCCTATGTGAGAAAAGTATTCAATACCTGCCTTCCTCATCCAAAAACTCTTGCTACATGGTATCGCAATATTGATGACGCCCCAGGTTTCACTACGGAAGCATTTCAAATTCTAAAACTTAAAACTGAAAAAACTGAAAAGAAATATATTTGTGCATTAGTAGCTGATGAAATGGCCATACGACAGCAAAGTATTTGGGATGGAAAACAAAATCAAGGATATGTGGACATAGGAACTGGCACGTCAGACAATAATATCAAAGCTTCTGAAGCATATGTTTTTATGTTAGTTTGTCTTAATGAGAGTTGGAAAATCCCACTAGGGTATTTTTTGACACACGGCTTAACAGGTACACAGAAGGCTAATTTAATCGAAATTTGTTTGTCTAAGTGTCAAGAAGTAGGTGTCAAGGTAGTATCGTTGACCTTTGATGGTCACCCAACAAATTTATCGGCAATGGAATTATTGGGATGTCAAATAAAAGACACTGACAAATTGCTTTCAACATTTAAACATCCATCTGCAAATTATAGAGTAGCTGTATTTTTGGACGCTTGCCATATGGTAAAACTTATACGGAACCATTTTGAAGACAAAAAAACCTTTTTAGATGAAAATGAAAAAGAAGTGAATTGGGAGTATATACAGAAACTTAATGATTTACAAGAAAAAACAGGAATACATCTTGCAAACAAACTGTCCAGAAAACATTTAGAATTTAGGAATTCTATAATGAAAGTCAAACTGGCGACTCAGCTTCTCAGCAGGAGTGTTGCGCTTGCTCTGCAATGTTGCAGGAATGACTTAAAACTAAGAGATTTTGAAAAAAGCGAGGCTACAGAAAAGTTTGTGTTAGTTTTTAATAATTTGTTTGATATATTTAATTCCCGTAGCTTAAAACAGCACGATTTCTGTCATCCGCTAATTTCAGCTAACAAAACAGAAATATTTGGATTCCTGAATGAAGCTAAACAGTATATATCCAAATTAAATATAAAAATATCTAGGAAGCGCACGTACAAAGTATCACAACAAAAAAACAAATTGATTCTAAAAACATATGAATCAGTGTTGAAAACCAAAGCAAATACTGGTTTTTTGGGCATGCTAGTTTGCATTGAGAGCTTAAAATATATTTATGAAACTGTTGTAGAGCAAACAAAGGAATTAAAATTTATAACTACATATAGAGTCAGCCAAGACCATATAGAACTGTTTTTTGGGGCAATTCGCATGCACGGAGGACATAATGACAACCCTAATGCACGGCAGTTGAAGGGAATATACAAAAAGCTCTTATGTCACATGGAGCTTAAATTGACAGAAACTGGAAATTGTGTGCCATTGGAGGATATTGCAGTTTTAAATTGTTCTTCTGCGTTAACGGCAATTAACGCTACTACAAAATCACGAAGATTTGATGAGGAAGATAAAGATATCAGTGTTCTTCAGGATACAAGTGGCGATCACACTGAAATAAATCATGAAGGCTTATGCAGCTTACTTGATCAGACCGGCTCTCAGGAGTATTACCGACAAATTGTAGGTTATATAGCGGGCTGCATTGTACGACAATTAAACCGGAAAATAAAATGCATGCCCTGCAATGAGAGTTTAATAAGCAAAGAAAAATTAGACTTCCACAAATTAATTGGGCTACGGGACAAAGGAGGATTGAATTATTCTTCAAAAAATGTTTTTACTGTGTGCTGGTTATCAGAGGCAATTTTACGGAATCACCTCAAAGAGAAACAGATAATCACAGAAACAGATTACAAACATCTTATGATAAAAATAATGACGAGTTTGATTGGTACAAAGCTATTTAATTTTGACGAAACTGAACATGCATACGGCCGTCATCATGAAAATAATATCGTTAAACTTATAGTGGAAGGGTATATAAAAATTAGACTTTTTCATGTAGCGAAATGTGAAAATATTTTAAAAAGTATGCCGTCCAAAAGACAAGTGTTTACAAAAAATTTACAATTTCAGGGTTTTTAAAAATAAATGTATGTGAAAAAGAATTATGTTGAATTCATTTTTATGTTAATTTTATCCCCAAACCTTGAAACCTTGTGACTCTAACTCTGAAAAAGTGATTTGCGGGATTTTCTACTTTTCTCTATCGGCTTTAGCACCCTTAGAAACTATGAAAACGACATCCATGACAGAGAAATTGAAAATTTTCGCAGCCGCCATGTTGGATTTACATTTTAACGTCACTATCGGCTTTAACACCCTAGAAAAGCATGAAAACGACACCCATGAAGAAAAATTTGAAAATTTTTGCAGCCGCCATCTTGGATTTTCATTTTGACCAAATTGACACTTTTTTCTTTGTCTTCTTTTATTCTTTACAAGTTCGTTTTCAATGTTCCGTTTATATTTAAATTTTCCCACATTTTTAGGGTAATCTCTATGCGCTGGTATTATTCGCGTGTTGCACACATACGCAAATGCGTTATGTAGTACACGGCGCTCACTCACACATGTATAAAAAGTGGCTTCACGTTCTATGTTACGTTTTGTATTGAACACGGAATCTGGACATTTCATAATCTAAGATCGAGACGAACAGTCTGTTCAAAATTATCTAAAATTAAATATTAACTCAATGACAGAAGGAATGTTTCAGAATGAAGACAGTACACAACAACTGTCATTCTGACAAGAACTTTATACAATTGAGATAAAGTTTAATTTTCTTAGTTGTTGAGATCATTTTGAACAGTCTGTTCGTCTTGATATTTTTGACGCTGACTGTACCTATTTTTCTTCATATATACATGAAGTACATGAAGGAAAATAGGCTCACGTCCTACACACGCAAACCAGCGAGTATTAATCGCTCGTCGACATCGTGCACTCGCCACTCATTGCTCGGCAACTCATTTTTATTTGTTAGCTATACTCGCTTCTCGCCGGCGCGTGGCGATGGGATGGTGCCTTCGAGAAACAAAATTTGCAAAATATTCTCTATGCTATAAATATGCTCTACTATTTCTGTTATTCAATGCAAAAAAAAACCTTATAGGTAGTTACAGTAAGGTTTTTTTTTTAATTTAAAAACGCCTGCAAATTAATCACAGCAGCAAAATATACTCAATTTCACAGCCAGAATAGGGTCACAAAATTAATGAATTCCGTAGAAAATTAGAGCACGGTGTCGATCCTAATAATATTTCATGTTATAAAGTAAAGTTTAATAAATTTAAGATCAAAATTTATAACTTGTATCGTCAGTGTTATTGATGATGTTCTTCAGAAAGGTCAGGTACGTAGTACTCGCAACCGGCGTGCGTGTATGACCAGATGTATGTGTCGCAGGTTTATGACAAAATCAGGTTTTTGATCAAAAACCTAGGCTTTTGATCAAGAACCGGAAGAATAGAGTTTTGTTGGATTGTAAAAAAACGTAACGGGAATTTATGTGTTAACATATTGTGTACGTTACCCCAGCAAGAAAGTGTCTCCTAGAGTTATATGAGTAGAACGTATAATTGGTGCATTATCTGCTGTAAATGTGCCCCCACATAAAAAATGTGTGCCCCCTGTCGTTTTGGAAAAAAACGGAAAAAACTATTCTTGCTGGGGTAACGTTTTTCTAGCAGGAAAATTCTAAACGAATGATCGGAGAGAGAAAAATTGTGCATGGCCAGAGAGCTTATATGTGTGCGAAAATGTGCCCCCAAAAATAAAATCTGTGCCCCTTCAGGTTTTCGAGATATTGCATTTCCTGCTGGAGTAACGTTTTGATGAATCGTGTATCTCTAAAACAATTGCATGTGCCCCTGTAGAATAAACATACACGAGTAGCTCCTAATGTGTGCCCCTTAGTGCCCCCAATTAGATTTAAGAAAATATTTATAGTTTTTAAGTTATCGCGGTTTTATGAAAACCCGAAAAAACATCGCAGCGCTTAAGAGCGTTGTTGCATTTTTCATACGTAAATCGAGAACTTGGGAGATTTTGAAGTGATTTTGGTCACATAATTTATTTTTTTAGCTTCTTTTGACTTCAATCATCGTAATTATCATATATTTTTATTTAAAGTCTATTAAAAAAAACTTGTTCAAATTGAATTATTGACTACGAAAACAGTCGATTTCGAAGGCGCGATTTCCAGATGACGCGCGAAGGCTCAACTTTGAAGTAATCTTACACCAATTATTACTACTAATTAAGAAGGTAAAGTGGTATTCATTCGAAGAGGCATATCCTGAAATTTAAATTGCATTGAGAAAAATTTGATTTTTAATTCATTAACTTGTATTTTAATCACGTCTAAGATAATCAAAAATCGAGAAATCGACTACAAAAAAACACGTCATTTCTCAGAATCTAAAAGTCATTTGGCAACACAAATCATTTTATACGTATGAAGAAAGATTGTACTATATATGTGTAAAAAATAAAACATATCTGTCTTCAATCATTTACGAAAATAATTTTTTAAAGTGAGTATAAAATCGGGTGCATCGAACGGCCTAAGTCAGTCGCGCTCTGGCGCTCTTCGACGCAGGACCTACGTCGGTTGACCTCCCGCCGCCGCGCATGCGCCTCGCGTGATATATAGTCAATTGTAGTGCGACTAAATATTTTTGATCCTTTCATTTAAGTAATATTTTAAGAAGCTAACGTGGTAGGCACACTTACTTTAGGAGAATTATGTTACAATTCTTGAATTATGTTGTATTACTTGTAATATTGATATTGTAATTACAATATCAATAATACAATATAATTTGGTCAAAATGTAAATCCAAGATGGTGGCTGCGAAAATTTTTAAATTTTTCGTCATGGGGATCGTTCCCATTGTTCTCGAGGATGCTAAAGCCGATAGTGACGTTAAAATGTAAATCCAAGATGGCGGCTGCGAACATTTTCAAATTTTTCATCATGGGTATCGTTTTCATGGTTCTTCTGGGTGCTAACGTCGATAGTGTAGTCAAAATGTAAATCCAAGATGGCTACAAGAATTTTGGAGGATGAATATGGAGAAAAAATTTATATCAGATTTTTATTTGAAATCTCTACTGCCACAATCTCTATTGTGGATCCGTGACAAAGGAGACGGAAACCATGTCATATAAACTTGGGCCTGGGCCTGGGTTGTAAAAAAATGAAATTGGTGTCAATTTATAGCTACTATATTATCAAACCATCACTGAACATTTTGCGGATTTTCGCGGTCAAGTTCCGAGTTAAAAGAGATGTAATAAAAGTGAGGTTACATAACGATCTACATATAGGTACTTAACAGCTGATTTTTGAAGTTCTTCAGCTCGACGACCACGTAAACTCCCACTCACACACTCACTTTGCCACAATTTACACAACGATCCATGGTGCCAATATGAAATCAGTAGGCTGGTCGTAATATACAAAATAACAAGTTCAAGTCCAACGTTTATGCGGGGTTCTCCGTACCGTGTCCGGTGTGGTAGCAAGGTTCGTACAAGAAGCAAGATCAGAAGTCCGCAGAAAGAAAACAGGGGTCGAGGAAAACATCAATAAAACTATGGGAAATACACTCAAATCGCGACCGCACTAAACGATACGAAACGAGTGAGGCATAGATAAAGGCACTATATAAAGGTGTGTCCAAATATAGAGCGGCATTTGAGCGCGGCTGCCATGCGCGGCTAGCCGCGCTCTGATCGGACAAGGGCCGCGCGCGGCGGTGTTGAGCGTAATATATCTTCTCGTCTCACATCAGTGATGACCTCTGGCACTGAAACGTGCTCGCTCACAACATAATGGGTCTCAATCATAATCAGCCTATAATGTTCCCACTGCTGGGACACAGGGCTCCTCTCGGTGAGAGGGAGTGGGCCGTAATACACCACGAGGACCCAGTGCGGCTTGGTAGATGTCACATGTCTTCGAATTCTTGGTTCTAGGCGGTTTCCTCACGATATTTTCCTTCACTGATTTGAGAGTAGTGGTGATGAAATTATTTACACAAAGTGCCTGCCTGAGTTCGAAACCATGACCTACTCGTATGTCGGGATCGTTACCATTGGGCCACCATTGCATTGCTCTCTTGGGCCGCATAGTGCAGTCAATCATCCCTTCTAGGATGATTGACTTCACTATCAGCTTCATCCTCGAGAACTATGAAAACGACATCCATGACGAAAAATTTTAAAATTTTCGCAGCCGCCATCTTGGATTTTAATTTTGGCTTCACTATTGGCTATAGTCGAAATCGAAAACTATGAAAACGATACCTATACAAATCCTTATCACTTACCACTGACGTGCGACGTGTGGTCGACTGTATAGTCATTAGGTCGACTGGGCACGTACAATACCTGCCTAGGCTAATAAACATTATAAAACCAACCCCACACGAACGCAGCAGTACTATTATTTATTCTGTGGCAGCGGGGTGACCTTCCTATTTGAAATTTGAAAACAGTAAACCAAACATTTGCGCATGAGGCGGCTTTATGTATTTATGTATTAGTGTTGGTTCAAATTCAACTGTTTTATGCACTTGATGCGGTTGGTAAACCTATGCCGCAAGAAAAATAAATAATTATAGCTAGCGCGTGGCGTCTTTATCTACATTAAAATAGGGCTTAAATTGAACTGTTTTACACAAAAAAACGATGATTTTAGACAAAAGATGGCTCCGCTGTTAACAAAATTTTATTCTGATTGTGTTCTCCCAGAAATTATAGATCCAAGGAAAAGTCAATCAATCCCCTTAGACAAATGAATAAAATAAATAATAAATAAATATCCTTGGACATTTCACACAACGCCATCTAGTCCCAAGCTAAGCAACCTAATGCTTGTGTTATGGTAACGAGATGGCTGATAAACTTCTTATATACATTTTTTTTTGTAAATACATACATATTATAGATAGAAAAACACCCAGACTCGGAAACAAATAAGTACTTGTAGGTCGTACAAATATTTGTTCCGTGCGGGAATCGAACCCACAACATGCTGCGCAGCAGTCAATTGCTCAGCCACTGCGCCAACCGTGTCGTCAAATACAAATACTTTTATAAAACTTCAATTACTTATAAGTATACAAATACTTAAGCAAATAAGTAAAATGAGTTTATTTTTTTTAAGTACCTACATAATATTATTTTCTTCATCCATATTTGTATAAATTTAATTAAAATACACTAATAATGTATTGTGGACAGTCTTTTTATTTTCTCCGTAAACCTCTAGCTTTTACTTCAAAAAAATATAGGTACGCCATAGCTACGATCAAGATCGTTTAGTCGTCGCAGCATCGCAACTGTGTGCCGTACATGAGGAAAAACGCACACAGGCGCACTCGCTACGCGGCGTCGAGCGTCAGATGTTTAAAATCCGAGCGCGAAAATATGCGACCACAGTCTTAAATGAGACAAACTATAATTTCGCTTCTTGACGCTAATAATATCCATACAAAGTTTCAAAACTGTTCATGCATGCGTTTTTGAATAATCTTGCTAAACGTCAAAACGATGGTGTCATAACTTTGACGGCAAAATACAAGGAACCGGCTCAATCCCAGATGTGTAGGTGTAAACCAAAATCTTGTGCCTTTAGACAAAAATATATGGTGAAAATATTTAGCTTGGGTTGTTTCGCATTAAGTAAATATTAACAAAAAACCAAAATATGTAAACAACGGCTGGTTATCCGACCAAATTCCAATGACGACTAAAAAGCGACTGATTCATACATATCGATGACCAGCAGATAGGGCACCAATTATACGTTCTACTCATATAACTCTAGGAGACACTTTCTTGCTGGGGTAACGTACACTAACATATTGCTTTTCGGTTCTTTGAAGTTTTGTCGATGAATACTTAAATCAAAACTTAAACATTTCTTTGTTTAAGTTTTGCAAATATGAGATTTAGTATAGAATAGAATAGAATTCAAATTACAGATATAAATGTTGAAATTTTAAATTATGTGACACAATGGGCGGTCTTATCGCTAAAAGCGATCTTTTACAGACAACCTTTGGATGGATTAAGGGGAGAAGGAGAGACAATTCTGTAAGTAGTCAGTAATTTAATTAGAGACTATTCGTTTTTTGGATACGCAAAGTCAAATTATTTATTGTTTATTAATTTTTTATTTACAGTTAATTATAACGGTTATACACCAATTACAATAATTAACCTAGAAACACAATACTAATATTATAATATCTACTACATACTTAATAAATAACAGTGGAAATTCTCTCATACTTTCTCTCGCAAAACTTCAGACACACTCGCATTATCTCTCTCCATTCATCAGCAAACAGATCACAATCAGGATTGACTGCCAGGAGGGCATTGAGGGCTTCCAGAGTCCGACACACCGGCGACTCTGCTCTAGCGACCGTACGACATGCTGGCCGAGCAAACAATTTGTGCCTCTTACTGTGGCGGTGACCTATATAGTGAAAATCAAAAGTTGAATGACATATTGAAGCAGGTATATACCTAGTGCCATTTTTACAACATCAATTCTGATTCTGATTCAATCTATCAACTCAGAATATCGCAGTCCACTGCTGGACAGAGGCCACAACACCCTGTCCTCCGCCTTCCGCATACAGTCTGTCCCAGCCAACTTTTTAAGGTCGTCGGTCCATCTAGCTGGGGGCGTTCCACACTACGCTTACCGATAAGCGGTCTCTACTCCAGGACTCGTCTGCTCCACCGGCCATCGGTCCTTCGACAAACATGGCCAGCCTACTGCCACTTCAGCTAGCTTACTCTGCGGGCTATGTCAGTAACTTCGGTTCTTTTCAGGATAACTTTGTGGCGGCATCTACATCGCCACATACGAACTACGCATCACAATGACAAGACGTCACGCAACCTGCATCGCGCAATCAGAGTTTACGGGGTGACTAGCATATATACAACGTTTCAACATCAAGCGTCGGGCAGTTGCCCACCAGACACGACACCCTTCTGGTCGGAGGATACTCTTTTTTCTATGGAGGATGAGTGAGCTTTACACCCTGTTCCTCATGCCTCTATAACTTCATTTCTGATGTTATTCTTCAAGGTTGCGCGCTGAGCAACCTTGAATTTGTGGACCAGCCCAATTGTATAACATAAGTAGTTCTATCTATATCAAGAAAATAGTGAAAATCTTATAAGATAGCGTAAACAGAAATCTAGTAAAGTCGCGACATCAACCGTCGGGCAGTTGCCCACCAGACACAACACCTGTCTGGTCGGAAGATCCTCCCTTTTCTATGGAGAATGAGTGAACTGTACACCCTGTTCCTCATGCCTCTATATTTTCATTGCTGATCTTATTCTTCAAGGTTGCGCGTTGAGCAACCTTGAGTTTGTGGACCAACCCGATTTTATAACATAAGTAGTTCTATCTTTATGAAGAAAATAGTGAAAGTCTTATAAGATAGCGTAAAGAGAAATCGAGTAAACATAAACACTAGGGCCTTTTTCCTTTACTGAACTTTTCTTTTTAGTTTTTCTATTCCTTTTTCTTTAGCTATTGACCTTTGAACTCGCGCTTGACTTGTTCAATTCTTGCGATAGTGATTTCTTAGGAAACGGTAAAAAGGTGCTCATCTAGAGTTAGGAAAAAAAGGTAAAATAAGATTTAGGTGTGTCTGAAAAGAGGCGTGCTTTTGGAGAGGTTTATGCACAGTGGGATGCATCATTTGGGTACCCCAGTTGTATTTAAATTTTAATACAACTGGGGTACACAATTGATGCAGCCCACTGCACATCAGTGGGCTGCTGTAAGCTAATGTATCTGAACAGCTAGAAAGTCGATAGTCACTAAGAAGGTACGGTCTATCCATTTAGGTACGATCAGCAACGTAAGTCTATTAACACTGCTACTTTTACACATCATGTAAATTAATACAAAATGATTTGATTATCTCCTTTTTTCCTAAAATATCTAAAAGTCATCTAGTATATCTTTAAATTTTACTTCTGTTCCGATTTTAATTAAATATCTTGCTCAATAATTAAGATTTGAAAAACTGAAGTGTTAATCGACTTTTGTTGCTGACTGTACCTACCTAGGTTTCAATAAGTCCTCATAGCTTATTTTGTAAGTAGAATATAGTAGTAATTTTGATGAGAAAAATATTTTTTTTGATACAAAATAAAATTGCGATTTTTCCCAGAAAGATTATGGGAGGGTTTAGTAGGTAATTATTCAGTGAGCAGAAGAAGTCAATGAACGATATTCCTTACAGCTAGGTATATTAGGATCTTTGAAAATCATCACTTACGTTTAATGTTACAGTGCCCTCCAAAAGTTAGTTGACATTTTTCCAATTCAGCTGTGATGCCACATTATATAAAAAACCGGTCAAGAGCGAGTCGGACTCGCGCACCGAGGGTTCCGTTCCGATTTCTGAAAAAGTGTGCTATTTAGAGACATCGTTTTATTTTCCCTGTAATCTTTACATAAACTTCTATCACATAGAATAATTTCAGATTTTTCTCTTTGCACTGTGCGGCCTAAAAAAAATTTTAAAAATGTTTGAGAATGTGCAAACAGCGCTCTTTCATATGATACCATATATGCCCTAGTAGCCCCACTTTGAATTTTTAAGACCCTCTTTCAGTCCCTGTTGCAAAAAAAATACATGTATTTTAATTTCTTTCTTATTCGCAAAATAGTTGAGTAAACGTCATCTAAAACTGTTCCAAATTTCAAGTTGATAGCATTAGTAGTTCTTGAGATATCGAGCTGTGACAGACAGACAGACAGACAGACTGAGTCACACCATAAGGGTTCCTTTTTTACCATTTTGGTACGGAACCCTAAAAAGAACACTGTTCTAACGAACATTCTTTAAAATATTTTCAGTAATCAATCTAATATCATCAAACAGACCTAGACATAATGGTCTCTTAAACGGAAGGACGCAAATAGTAAATAGTGCACTTTATTCACAATTAAATACAAATAGCTATATAGTACCAGTTTTAAAGTTCCTCATATTTCACGTATTGTTACAGCTTATTCTGCTCACCTCGTAAAATAACATAGTCATGAGCATAAACAACAATGGAATTACCGGAGAGGATTTTTAAACGAGCATAAAATATGTTGCGAACTGATAAAGTGGAATCTAAAAGTTATAACGGTAATAAATATTGAATTCCTTTTATAATATGGCCGTTTGTTACACCACTACACTATGACGTTTCTATATAACAATTTTCCTGACGATATTATGACAAAGTTACGAGATAGCTACCTAGATAGATATTTAATGGGCAGGAGAATAACTGTTGGGGGACTTAAAGTCTACCTTGATTTGTTAGACCGGGTAGTATTTAAATGCACATAAAAAAATCGGTCACGAGCGAGTCGGACTCGCACACCGAGGGTTCCGTTCCGATTTCTGAAAAAGTGTGCTATTTAGAGACATCGTTTTATTTTCCTGTAATCTTTACATAAACTTCTATCACATAGAATAATTTCAGATTTTTCTCTTTGCAAACTTCGGAGATAAGGGCGTATTTACCGTATTTTTTTTACATTTTTCATCAGAAGTCGAAAATTATGCTGCCTAAAAAAAAGAAAAAAAATGTTTGAGAATTTGCAAACAGCGCTCTTTCATATGATACCCCACATGCTCTAGTAGCCGCACTTTCATTTTTTAAGACCCCCTTTCAGTCCCTGTTGCACAAAAAATATAAACATTTTAATTTCTTTCTTATTTGCAAAATAGTTGAATAAACATCATCTAAAACGACTGACAGGTTGACTCATCGACATACGGTGAATTATTTCGAAATTAATTAATATCAACGTGGTTTCTTCTTAATTTAGGTGTAAGTACATCGTACACACTGAAGAGTGCAGTCTTCCGTAGCACTATTATCTGAAAAACCCTTCATTTTCAAGATTAAGATACTATAATAAAGAAACCGTGCTGTCAAAAAAAAAATATAAGTCACATTCGTCGAATCAAAGAAAAGTGACACATACCTTGCATGAAAATCATTCTAATGGAATATATTTAACTCATATTCTGAAGCATCGGCTCTGAATAACACAAAGTGAGAAAATATCAATAATAATAATAACAGGACGCGACGCCAGTCCGCCTGTCACCAGGCAACGGTTGCCAGGGCTGCGTTGAAATGTGTCGGCGGCGCGGCGCCCTAGGCCGCCAGCGCCACTGCGTCGCTCCCGTCACATTTGTCATCTCATCGGTGTCACATAGACATTTTAGTGTGTTTTATTGATAATTAGTTTTTATTGTTGTTATTTTTATTTAATTTAATTTATAAGTTTATACAAATACATGTTTAGTGGCAGCAGCGATGTGGTGGATGTTAGTGTTAGTGCTAGTCAACCTTCGACATCACTGAGCATCCTGGAGAGATGTCCGCTATGTACCCAGGCACGGTTTTTTAAAGGTAAGCGGGGTCTGAATGTGCATATTGGAAAGGTGCACAGACCACTTAATACGCTCACATCAGACCCTGTCTCAACAGCTACACCTACAACACCAGGTACTTCTGCTTTTGACCCGTTTTGGCAAACTCTTTCAAAATTCAAAAACTCTATTCCCGTTTTGAAGCGAGTTCCCCGGGGCGCTAGACCTCTAGTGGCACAACACTTAGCAGGTTGCGTTCGTCTTGCCGCCCGGGAAAACTCGCATAGTGCTTGGGAACAGCTGCTCACCTTCCCTTATAGAATTCTACATGTACAAAAGAATTTGGCAACCAAAAAGACTTTAACTGCTCAAATTAAAGAAAACTGTAATATTTCGGCCCATAATTTAGATTCAAAATTACTGACACAGAGTTATACCTCTTCAAGAGGTATATCCCATCTGGTAGAGTCCAAGTTAGGGGAAGGTGATATTAGCGGAGCAGCCAGGATTCTTTTTAGTAGTGATGTGATGGCACCGTGTACTCCAGAAACACTCGCAGCTCTGGAGAGCAAACACCCTGCCCCAGCGGATGATCTTTCTTTTCCCGACCCCCCTGATCTGGATAATCACTCCCTCACCATTACAGGTCGAGAGTTGGTCACAGCCGTTTGCTCCTTCCGTAGTGGCTCCGCTGGTGGCCTCGACGGCCTGAGTCCTCAGCACCTTAAGGACCTTATCAGTCCAGGCGCCGGGGCAGCTGGTGAGTTGCTCTTGAAGGAGCTTACGGCTCTGATTAACCTTATGCTCTCCGGCAAGGTGAACGAGGCCGTCATCGACGTTCTATACGGGGCCAACCTATGCGCCCTGCGTAAAAGGGATGGCGGCATTCGTCCCATTGCCGTGGGAACTACTTACCGTCGTATGGCAGCCAAGATTTGCTGTAAATTTTTTGGTGAGGTTGTTTCGGAAAAATTGCAGCCCCTGCAGCTAGGTTACGGCTCAAAAGGGGGCTGTGAGGCTGCCGTACACGCTTTATCGACCTACCTAAATTCTGGCAAAGGTGAGGTCATCCTGAAGGTTGACATAAAAAATGCCTTCAACTCTGTTAATAGGGACACCTTGCTGGCAGAAACTAGAAAAGAAATACCCCAAATTTATAGTTTCCTTTGGCAATGTTACAGACACCCTTCTAAATTACTGTACCAGGACAACCTTCTGGAATCGGCTGTTGGCTGTCAGCAAGGTGATCCCCTCGGGCCAGTGATTTTTAGTTTAGCCATTCACCCAATCATTCGACAGCTAAATTCCAAATTTAACATTTGGTATCTTGATGATGGAACCTTGGGAGGCGATGTAGATACTGTTTTAAATGACCTACAATTCTTAAAAAATGAACTTCATTCCATTGGCCTTGATCTCAACCTTTCGAAATGTGAACTATTCTTAGCGGACGATACTGACAGACATCTAACACTTCCTAAATTTAACGCAATAGCCCCAGAAATCAAAATTATTGAAAAGAACACTCTTCGTCTCCTTGGGTCTCCAATCTATGAAAATTCTTTTCCTGTTTTTATTGAAGAAAAAATTCAAAATTTCAATGACGTTTCGGAAAGATTGTTCCAAATTAACATGCATTCGGCCATAACATTAATCCGTTACTGCTGTTTCGGCCCTAAATTAATATATTTCCTTCGCGCTTCCCATTTATGGCTGCACACTCACCTTTTAGACAAAATGGACAAAATTATCCGGCATACTTTAACTTCAATCTTAAATGTGGCCATGGACGACCGTGCATGGGCGCAAGCTACTCTTCCCATCCGTATGGGAGGCCTCGGCGTCCGCAAAATATCTAGTATTAGTTTACCGGCATTCATATCCTCGGTCCACGGCACAGAGAAGTTAATCAGGAAAATCCTAGCCTCCACACTGGTTAATTTTGATGTGCCTTGTTTCGCCGAGGCTATGGATGCCTGGAAACTCGCTTGCCCGAATTCAGATCCACCCGATAATCCATCTTCCCAGAGACGGTGGGATGAGCCGCTCTGCAGAGTAGTACAGAACAATTTACTTGACACGTCTGCTACTACTGCGGAGCGTGCACGTCTGCTGGCTGTGGGTAAGTGGGAGTCGGGTCTGTGGCTTCACGCACTACCGTCGTCGAACATAGGCACTTTGTTCGACGACACTACTTTCCGCCTCGCTGCTTCACTGCGACTAGGAGCTCCATGTTGTTCTCCTCATCGCTGTCACTGTGGTGAAGTTGTCAACAGCCTCGGACACCACGGCCTGTCTTGCAGCCGAAGTGCGGGTCGCTTAGCACGGCACGCGAACATCAATGACATCATCCGACGAGCCCTTGTCACCGTCGGCGTTCCAGCTGTATTAGAACCCAATGGCTTGGCACGCGACGATGACAAGAGACCGGACGGGATGTCTTTATTTCCATGGAAGGTGGGAAGGCCTTTAGTGTGGGACGCAACGTGTGTCGATACTCTTGCGGCATCCCATCTTCCTGGCTCGGCGTGCTGTGCTGGCACTGCTGCTGCGGCTGCGGAAAACCTCAAGCGGCGGAAATATAGTAACCTTATCGGTAATTATATTTTCGAGCCGTTTGGGGTTGAAACCCTTGGGCCGTGGGGTCCAAGTGCTCTTGTTTTATTCAACGAAATCTCCAAACGGCTGGTTGACACTTCCCGTGACCCGAGGGCTGGCTTTTACTTTGGCCAGAGGCTTAGCATTGCCATACAACGTGGCAATGCCGCCAGTCTCTTGGGTACTTTACCAGTCGACAGCGATGCGGAGGAATTTTTCGACGCCATATTTTAGTTTTTTAATAGTTTAGTTAGGATATAATTTTGTTGTGTATAGGTTATTCTTAATATAATATAATAAAAATTTTTGACAGATTGAAAAAAAAAAAAAAAAAAAAACTATTCTAAATTTCAAGTTGATAGCATTAGTAGTTCTTGAGATATCCAGCCGTGACAGACAGACAGACAGACAGACAGACTGAGTGACACCATAAGGGTTCCTTTTTTACCATTTTGGTACGAAACCCTAATTCCCAATTTTTCCCAACAGAATATGTGCACCAAAAATACTGTTTGCACGTCAAAATTTGCATGTCTAAATAAATTAAACTTAACGTCAGGTTGACGGAGCCCCGCTGGTCGGGGCTCCTATTTCCCTATTCAGGGTTTAAAGGAACCTAACTAACCAAACGGAACCTCGGTGTGCCTAATAATTATAATTTGTACCTACAAGTTGTGATATTCAATATTCAATTAGTTAGTGCGAAAATTTTCCGGTTTTGTTTAAAACACATATTTAAACGTCTTTCTGACTGGTATCCGAGAAAAGGAAAGAAGAAAAGAAGACGACCGGTACGTAGGTGAGAAGATGACTGACCTGTTGCAGAGGGAAGATAACCTGAGCTCGACAGCGGATGCGGATGAAGAAACTGGGACGTTGGAAAGCAAAACAAACTCAGTACCGGTGTCTGATAATATAAAAAATTTAAAAAAGTAAATACCTAGTTTGTTACTAAAAATTATTTGAATTTTGAACTGTCAATTCGAAAATAATAGGAATCATTGAAAGCTCATTCAAAAGCTTTTGATTTATTGTTATCAGCAATAGAATTTTACACATATTTTAACTACAAAAGGTTTGGCTGAGCCTATTTCAGCCAGCCTAACCAAGATGGCAAACTTTTACACTTCAGCTTTTAACAGTATCATCATTTAAATAAATAGCTACTATATTGCTGCGACACAATAAAGTCGCACATCGTTAATTACCTACAGTTACATTCACCTAGAAGTTGCCTCTCTTTCTATCGCGTAACTCTTATACCTTCTGCATCTTAAGGCCCAGCAGTGCGATTCTGTAACCATCTCACCCTGAAAACGTAGGTGAAGTGAGCGTGGAGTGAGCTGTCAATAGTGCCAATTCTTAGCAAAAACAAACTCACTTCACCTATGTTTTCACGGTGAGATATTTACAGAATCGACCGGCTGGTTCCAAGCTTGGTTTAGCTCGGTGTGTAAGTGAAATGGCGTTATGGCTGTCTAGTTTGACGCACGAGATAGAAGCTTCTCACGCGCACCGGAATTATGTCGTAAAAGTGCAAATAAAATCGTATAAAATTAGAAATTAACTATGTAATAAAAAGTAATCCATCACTGGATGCAGTTTGGAATTTGACATTTCATGGTATATTTTAATTTTTATTAAAGATTAAATAGATTAGATTTGATTTTTTAGATTATTTTTATTGATCAGATTTAGGTATGTTTAAAGATTTTTTTGGTGCATTAAAGTATGTTTAATTATGTTTTGGCTTCCATCACTGTATGCGAAAAGGACTTAATATTTTTTTAACATGTCAAAATTATTTACGGTTTATGAGATACACACCTTTAAAAAACCACCTTTTTGATCGTTTTCAGGAAATCTGCGCCTTAAGGGTTATCTTCTTTGACGACGCGGCCCGTGAGTGGGTATCGAACTAACGTGCGAGCCGGCTGGTGTGCGGCAGCCCACACTGAATTAGCACGACAAGTCGAGCCCGCCGCGTAAATACCTTTTGTGCCACGTAACATATGTGGCATGGAACGGTGTAACAGCCTCCCGACATTATCTCTACGAGATTTAAAATCACTTTTGTTGAATTTTCTCATCTCACACGACCATTCGACCATACGTAGAGTATTTGTAGTAAGAGTAATAGATTCTTTTTGTTGACCGTTGATCGTAGGAATTGTTCGCTGATAGCTTCAGTATTATTTCAACCTTTATTGCAATGTTATTATTACTTTGATCTTTTATTAGGGTTCCGTACAAAAATGGTAAAAAGGAAACCTTATGGTGCGACTCAGTCTGTCTGTCTGTCTGTCACAGCTGGATATCTCAAAAACTATTAATGCTATCAACTTGAAATTTGGAACGATGTTAGATGATGTTTACCCAACTATTTTGCAAATAAGAAAGAAATATAAATATATAATATGTTTTTTTGCAACAGGAACTGAAAGGGTGTCTTAAAAATTCAAAGTGGGGCCACTAGGGCATGTGGGAAACCATATTGTTCAGATCGTCAAGGGTGCAGATGAACGGACAATTGGGACGCTTTAGCAGATGGGACATAGTCCGTTCAGGAAAACCGCACTCCCATTGAATGTTGAGTGAATTGATTATGCCTCCCTTCGCCAGATTATGTTTGCAGCGGCCGTCTTGGATACGCAATCAATTCAGAGTTTTTTGAATAGGCCACAGCAATTCCCGAATGGGAGGCAAATGTTCTTGGTGCTGTACGAAGTCGAGAGTTTGTGTATAACTCTTAAGAGCTTATATTACCTCAAGTGGCTTAGCATGATCCTGCGTTATGTCGAAAATACTGCAGCATTAATTTGGAAATGAAAATGTTTGACGAAAACACGAATCCTTAAAATTTTATCGATAGAAAAAAAATCCAAAATTACCTCCAAACCGAATAATAAACCAAAAACACTTCAAAGTAGATCATGAAACATTGCATACTAACTGAACTAAGTATAAAGCAGGTCTTATGTTTTTTATTTTTTTCAAATTACCATTATTTTCACCGTAAAGAACAATTACCTAAGCTATCGGCGCCCAGTACCGCACTCAGTTCGAGCGCAGTATCGTGCGAGCAAGATAAAAACCTGAGGTATTATGGGCTCTTAATCCATCGTTCATCGATCATCACTCACAAAGCAAGGAGAGAGCGGCAGCTGTTGGTAGTGGTGGCATTGTCAACATACAAACCAAGCGTGTCACTGTATATTGTATAATCTGCAATACTGATAAAGAATGGAAAACGACCCTCCTTTTTTTTTTTTTTTTTTTGATGGTGGGAAATCATCAAATAACTTCTCCCGCTCTGGGTGGAGCGGAAGGGCGTGTCAGACTTTTACTGACTAAAACCCACCCGTGTTCCTTCAGTTGCCTATGCCAGGGCCGCGGTATCTTCTTAAAACTACCCGCGACCCCAGCGGCGTCGGCCCTATTGGACCCCATCACTTGCTGACATCTCTTTGAGGCGCGCGTGGAACACAACGCGCCGTCGACTCGGGCCTGGTCCTTACCGGACGGCGAGCTACCCGCTACTCACCGTCCGCAGGCCCGCGCCTACGGTGGCCGGAAATCGCCCCGCGATTCCCGCCGCCTAGGGCGTCTCCTGCGGCGACTGAGGGCGTGAGGCTGCCTCTCCCTCACGCGTTCCGCCTCCTCCTTAAGCGATCCTGCTGGCGCGGCGATTCTGTGGTGTTTATTCCACCAGAAATCCATAAAAAAAGTTGAATGCCAAAAAAATTTCTAAAGAAAACATCACCATTTTGATATTTATCATTGCGGGGTCCAACAACCTAACAATTAACAGTAATAACAACAACCAACAACAACAATTACAATTTTATGTTGCGTTTGATCCCTAAAGCACAATATTTTTCAAGCATATTTATGTGCATAATTCAGCACTCTTTATGGTGTTGCTCATGTTACGAAGGACCGTCCCATAACTTCCCTTGGGGGCCGTTGACAACTAAATGATTGTGGAAGGGATGCCAGTAGAAACTAGGTAAAGCCATAGAACAAGAAAACTGTGTAGAAACGACACTCATGTACAGTCGTGAAGTGACAAGGATTCCACCGTGCATGAGATGCAAAATTCGTATTCAGTCACGGAATAAAAGGTTAAATACTTATGTATCTAAAATTAGATACATCAATTTTCGTACTGTACTACAGTCAAAACTTTAATTAAAAATGTCAATTGATACGAAAATATATTTAAAAATTGCTTAGTATACAGGGTGTAAGACAGTGTAAACAGTGGCAATACCTACCTATTTTAAGGGGTCATTGTACTCATTATGAACAAGTTTTACTATGGGTCCAAACCTGTAATTGCGAAAAAAAAAACTGCTGCTCCCTACATTTTGACGAGTTATGCGAACATAAATGAGGTCTGTCCCGTGCGGCTGTTATTACCCAGCCACGAGCTCCTCCGGTGTCGCTTCTATACATTCTTATTCTATGGTAATGAGTTTATATTGCCAAACTGGACCGTCAGTGATGTATGGCGTACCTGCCACGTTGGTCTAAACTATTGGCCATTTATTTAGGTAATAGATTGGACTATTGTGCATAATACGTGTAGGTATTTACAGGCAATTACAGTACGACACAACTTAGATGTAGCTTCGACAAAATTCGTAAAACCGATCACGATCCGAACTGAGTGCGCCTTCAACATCATCAACCTTTATTACTGCATTAGGCGAAAATGATCTTTACGCATACGCAATAACTTGTAAAGTCATATAACCAAATACATTCGTAAAATTGAAATGCTCAAATCTATGCTACATCTAAGTTGTGTCGTACTGAAATTACTAGGCTATTTTTTATGACATGGCTATTTACAGTAAGTTCTTGGCGAAAAACGGACTACATGTTATGGATATTTTCCGACATACATGCGGGCGAAGCCGCGGGCAAACACTAGTAAAAATATAAGCAATATATTCCAAGAAACAACCAAGTAAGTATAGCTCTTTTGACCGCGTTCCTGACCTCTACAAGAGAGCCAAACAATCGTCTCGACGCGACGTTCAAATCTCTACATAATACAAAGTCGATTCTACTTAACTCTACGTAGAGTCAAAAAGTACTTTTATAACAAAAGAATCGTATACGTTTCATTTCGCGTAGCTATTTGCAGTTTTGCGAAAGCCTTTGACCCTAAATGCGAATTTTAATAAAAATGTATTGGGTTATACGGTTTGAGAGGCGAAAACAAGGGTAAAGGTAGAACAGGGTGTTTATTATTGTATTACTCGATATTATTTTTTTCCAATGTCAAAATCGCCTCTTTCGAGTGAGAAGGTGACTTCACTAGACAAACGACATCGTTGACAGCATCTTCACTACCATCAGATAAGGCAGTGGTTCAACGCGAACCTATCAATATTTCACTGTCTTAGAAAATGCAAAATTTCATCTGCCTAGTATTTTCTTGACTATATTGGGGTCAAACACAGATTTAGGTCCGTATTACAGAAGGAAACTCAAGCACTGATCTTTGTTTAAATCTAGTTTGAAACTAGATTCAACCAATCAAATGGCTTGAATCGAGTTTTAAGTAATGCTTGAGTATTGAGTGACGTTCTGTAATACGGACCTTAGAGTAGGCTGGATACCGCATGTTTATTAGATAGTGTGAAAACCGAGCGTGTCATCTTTTTAGGGTTCAGTACCTCAAAAAGAAAAAACGGAACCCTAGGATCACTTTGTTGTCCATCTGTCTGTCTGTCTGTCTGTCTGCCTGTCCGTCTGTCTGTCAGTCTGTCAAGACACTTTTTCTCAGGAACGTGTGGAAGTATCAATTTGAAATTAATATCTAATACGCAAATCTATGGTCTCTTGGAGATTTAAAAATCAAGCTTCTATGGCAATGCAATAAAAAAATACGGTCATTTAAGCGACATGGTTTGTGAGCTTACAGAATTTTTTATATCCTCGACGACACAACTCGCCACTGGCGCGATCGAACACAAACTAAAGTAGTAGCGCGTCAAGTTTGTGCACGGCACAAACATGCACGCTTGGTCGGATGACTTGTGGTATCAAGCCTACTCTAAATCTGTGGGGTCAACCTCCAGCCTCATCGGATGCAGCTAATTATTAGAAATACTGCCTAGATCTGACTATGAATACCAAAAATGTTTAGCAATGATTAAATAACAGTATCTAGAGGAGTAACAAATCCCATTGATTCCCTTATGATATAAGCCGGTCATCCAATCGCAAATTATTAGATTTACGCAGTTTTTTTTTTGCCAAATCCCCTCACAGACTCGTGAGTAGATAGTGCATTTAAAAATACTATTTCCACTCCTATCACGGAACATTTTTAATTCCCGAATAATAACAGGCTTAAACCGTATGAATGAACAATGGAAATTAAAAATCTGACTACCCTACTACCCAGTATATCCATTCTGGCAGCTTTCCAAAAAGTTTTGGAGAGATAATCTTGAAAATTTAGCCGTTCGTGTAGACGAGTTGCCGGATGGAAGTCACGTATGGGTGGCGTGATGTGCATTCCAGGTAGCCTGGTCTGGATAGGAGGCTACCCAAGTGTACGATATCTAGTAGGATTAGCTAGGGAATTGATTAAGTGTTGAGTCCTGGATTGGGTCTTGATTGCGGGGAAATTGGTTGTTTTCTGTTTGGTAGCTTTTTTTTTTTCGTGTAGTGATCCTTTGATTTTGGGTGATATCTATACAGAATGCAGATTATCACTATGATTTTTTTGGCTTTAAACTGTGCGGATCATTGCTAAGATTCATCTTGTTTTGTTCTTCCGTTTCTAAGTTGACCACAGAAACCTTCTTTCTTCACAGAAAATGCCTTTGGCTAAAATTTGACAAGGTGTAGGTGTAAACAGTGGCAATCTTTGAAGGGGTCATTGTACTCATAATTATCATTGAACATCTTTTTCTAGGAGACAAAATCTGAAATCGCGAAAAAAATATATTAGCTGTCCAGTACATTTATGTTCGCATAATTCGTCAAAATGTAGGGAACAGCTGATTTTTTTTTCGCAATTTCAGGTTTGGTCCCATAGTAAAAGTTGTTCATAATGATGAGCCCCCTTACCTGTTTACCCTTATTGAATAACCCCTTAAAATATAGCCACTGTTTACACTTACACCCTGTTTAATGGTATTTATTTGTGTAAGTTGGTTCAAAAAACACATTCTACATTTATACTGACGTCAAAAGAAAATGGTGGTTGTAATGATAGTGAGATAAAATTTTATTTTTTCAACAAAAAAAGTTAAAGCCAAAAGCCACTCGTTAATTTTGACAATCTACTAAGGTTAACTAAAGAGAAAGTCATTTCATGACTGCTTTCATAATACACCCCTCACAACATACGTTAAAAAAAACAACACCCACATTTATCGATACAGCTGATCGGTCCGGTATCGCCGCCATTTTAGGGTTCCGCACATTAAAATAATGTTTTTTCAGGTAAATATTTGAAATGGATTCGATACGCAGAACCATGTAATTTGTTTGATTGATAAAATATCGGGTGGAAGCCCGAATAATTGCTTGTATTTTTCGTTACAATTATTTCTGTATCGCATGTTTTTTTTTCGTGACGCGTTCTGGGTTTGTTTCATGTAGATTATCAGATGATTGGTTTTTCTATTGGTACTGAATCAAATTTTTGGTTTCATTCATTCATGATTGAAATGGAAATTGGATAAGAATAATGTTTTGTGTTTATTTATTGTGAAGGGTTTTACCTATTTACGTTTGTTTTAGGATTGAATTACTAGTTTCTATGACTACTTTCACTCGACTACAATGACATTGTTGTCAGTAGGTAATTTATTGGTTCATTCCAAAAGTATTATTTTATTTTAATCACAGCTGGGAGATACGACTCTTCGATAATGCATAGCATTATTAAGAGAAGTATCGCTCAGAATAATCTTGTTGGAAAGTAATAATATTAGGCTTTACTAACATAGTCATAAGTTTTCCGTGTACTAACCCACTATGGATACTTGTCCGAAATAAAGCTTATTATATTTTATTTTATTTATTTTTTTATTGCATGGTGTTTTTTAGGGTTCCGTACCTCAAAAGAAAAAACGGAACCCTTATAGGATCACTTCGTTGTCCGTCTGTCTGTCTGTCAGTCTGTCAAGACCCTTTTTCTCAGGAACGCGTGGAGGTATCAAATTGAAATTAATACCAAATACGTAAATCTATGTTCCCTTTGAGTTCTGAAAAAAACAATTTTCTAAGTCAACGCAATAAAAAAATACGGTCATTTATGTGACATGTTTTGATACTCGCAAGTAAATCAAAACCTATAGGGTACTTCCCGCTGTCCTAGAAACATGAAATTTGGCAAGAAGCAAGGTCTCATAGCAAAAGTAAAGGGAAAAGTCCGAAAATTGTTAATTTGTCATTTTATCACATAAAAAAATATTTTCAGGTCTGTCAGTGTGTTAAGACCCTTTTTCTCAGGAACTCGTGGAGGTATCAAGTTGAAATTAATATCAACTACGTAGGTTTATTGTTTCTTAGAGTTCTCAAAAATCAAGCTTCTAAGTCAACGCAATAAAAAATACGGCCATTTATGTGACATATTTTGATACTCGCAAGTAAATCAAAACCTATAGGGTACTTCCCGCTGTCCTAGAAACATGAAATTTGGCAAGAAGCAAGGTCTCATAGCAAAAGTAAAGGAAAAAGTCCGAAAATTGTTAATTTGTAATTTTATCACGTGATTTTTTTTTTTTGGGATTACAATGTAAAGTTTGTTTTTGAGATAACGGGTTTAACACGTAGAAGGTTATAAGTTTACATTTACCTACTTTTAATTGCAATTGTATTTATACCATCGCAATGGGAACACAGTCATGTCTGGTTGCAGAAATATGTGAAGGTATTTAACAGAAAGCGTACTCCCAGCAATGATACTGGCATTAACTAAAAATTTCCATACAAATTCCACCAAAATAGTACAAAAACAAATCACAAACCAGCCCTTTTTAGCTCACTGCAGTCGGGAAGCCAACGACGCATGACGACACGCAGTCATTTGGGAAACCAACGTTGCGTCAGAAAAACTCGTCCCGAAATTTTTTCCCACAGTAAAGTAACTACTTAGTTGTACATTCGACAAAATAGTTTAGTTTGCAGAGAACAAAATATAGCAGGCAATTTTCACAGATCTCGTGTGCGTGACTTTTGAAGCTTAATCCAGTAACCACGAGTTATACGCATTTTGCTACAGCGACTACGGTAAAAACAAATGAAAGAAGTTTTTTAAGAAGTCTGTTCGACGTCTCTCATTGTATATGCCGCGATAACTTTGTAAGAACGTCTACGTAAGAAATTGAAAAATCAAATTCGTAATCCTAATTAATTACTGTGTTATATAACAATTAGTATCATTCGTAAGCACCAAGGTACACTTTATATTGGAAAAATGTACTCAAAAACATGTATTAATAATTTATTAATATTTCGACAGGACGCCATTACAATGTTATGTCTTTGGGTTGCCGCAGTGTTGTGACTTGTGACCGTTCTAAGCTGTTTTTGGCCAAATAAAATCGATGTTCTAAAAAATCTATACATTGACAAACGTTGGAGAAACGTATATTTACTGTATTATTAAATGTTTAAAGCAAGTCGCATCAGTCGAGGCCGTGTATATCCAACATTCATTTTGACGGCCAGCAGAAAATGGTTAAAAATGAGTTTGCTATTCCGTATTGCTACAGTCTTCGATTTACAAGTAAATTGGTTACTTTTAGATAATCGTGTTCTATAGTCGATAGTGTCTTTACGTATGAGATGGTAATAATACGACAAGCTTTAGATAATGTTTTTTTAACTTTTATATTCTAACTAGCTTTTGCCCGCGGCTCCGCTCGCGCATGTATTATACATATAAACCTTCCTCTTGAACCGCATCAAAATCTGTTGCGTAGTTTGAAAGATACGAACAGATTTGGTTTGTATATGCATACATAGGGACAGACAGACAGCGGGAAGCGACTTTGTTTTTACAGTATGTAGGTAGTGATTGTTCGCGCCTGCTCATTTTTAACTGACTTCAATAAAAGGAGGAGGTTCTCAAATCGGTTGTTTTTTTTTTTGTATGTTTGTTACCTAAGTACTCCGTCATTTATGAACCAATTCGGAAAATTCTTTTTTTATTTGAAAGAGTAACCATGGGTCCAGATTGGTCCCATTTTTATCAAAATCCAGTTTTGATGATTGGATCCATGAGGAATCGAGGGAACTCCTCAAATATTATAGGCATACGTATACCTAGCTATTTTAGCTGTCTACCAGCCATATTTTTTTTTATGATTACGGTTGTGTTGTTAGAAGGAAGAAAAATATATTTCGTACTCATTGTTTCGGCTCCGTTAGAAAATGTTGCTAAATTACTTAAATTATACAAATCTCAATTTATCGATGAGTTTTCTTAAAGAATTCCATTCTTGTGCTTAAACAGTGATAATGTACAAGTACCAACTCTACGTTATCGTGTAATTGAACATAGAAATTAATGTAAGTGAGAAGATATAATCGGGTTTCAAGACCGAACGCGAACCTATCCAATAAAAACGTATCTGATTCTGCACTTAGCTGCCTACATACTTTTCTCTTTTGCCAACTGTACACCTCGTATACGGGCCCCAAAAAAGGCACAACTGCACGGAAACTTTACCATCAGTGTATCGCAAGTGGCGTACGTTTGAGAACAAAATGCACTTCGCTAGTATACTTTTTTCAGTTTAGGCACGTAGAGAGTTTGGCAGCTTTGTAAGTTTGGGAGGAACGGACTTATTTTTGAGGATGTTAAGAAGTATTATGGAGTGTGTTTTGTTGTAAATAATTTTCTGAATTGTAAAGATGGTAATGATGATTTAAAGATGGTCAGTCATCTACGCTTGCCGGGGTTGGTCCGTGGATGGGTGACCATCTTTACATACCGAGACTCCTCCGTGAGTTAAGCCGTTGGTCCCGGCTGTCATTCGTGGATCTTTGACACTCGTTACGGGTCGTCAGAAGCCTGAAAGTCTGACAACCAGTCTTACCAAGGGGTAGGTATCGTATGACCCAGTTACTGGGTTGTGAAGGTCAGATAGGCAGTCGCTTTATGTAAAATACTGGTATTCAGCTGCATCTGGTTAGACTGGAAGCCAACCCCAACATAGTTGGGAAAAGGCTAGGTAGACTGATAATTATCTAAATTGTGGTAGGTATGAATTTTTTGGGGGGTTGTCTATGGCATTTTATATTATTTGTTTATATTTTCTGTCTGTTGTCTCCTGTTTTGTTGTTAGGCAGATAACAGAAGTTTATTTTTTTGTCTTTCATCAATTTATAAAAAAACAATTATTATAAAGTAGTGAATCGATCCAATGGTATTGGATTTTCGCACTCCGAAATCATTTACTTGCCTATTGAATGATTGAAAAATGAAATGATAAGAGCAGAGATGATGTTCATACTGTTATTTTTGTCGAGGTTGTTTGAACTTGGAATGAAAGCATTCATTCGAATGACCCATTCACTAGAGTAAAGCATCCACATTAGCTTTAGAGAATTAGGTACAAACATCTGCCTGTTTTAAAATTATTATCATCACGTGCAGGCCGCCCCACTACCAACCTAAGCCGACGCTCGCACGGACGTAACAATATCGCCGCGGGATTTTATTGCACACTGGATTTTCAACTTTCGATGTTGAGCCTCGCTTCGAGAATCCAACAGAGTGCATCCCAGCGCGTCGAAAAAACACAAACGACTCAACTCTACACGCTAAGCAGAGCGTTAAAAACCAGTGCGCGAAAAAAAATCGTCGCGATATTTTTACGTCCGTGCGATCGTCGGCTAACTAACTGGCCAATCTATTACTGCAGTATTATCTATTCACGTATCGTGGCAACACTCGTCATAATCCCCCAACATGAGATGATGACTAATAGGTATACATTGATGACATGTTAAGTACGTACAACATAATTATTATGTTAATGAGTACATGAGAACGTACAGCCTTCATCAACATTACCTTTTGATGTATGTAGCAGACCTTTCATTATATTTCTAATTAGCTTCTGTCTGCGGCATCCGTTCGCGTAAAAGTCAATTAAAATATAAAACAGCCTATGGCTAGAACCAAAAATTCGAAGACTTGTGACATCTACCAACCTGTACTGGGCCCGCGTGGTGGATTACGGCCCACTCCCTCTCACTGAGAGGAGGCCTGTGTCCCAGCAGTCGGAACATTATAGGCTGATTATGCTATCCTACGGCACTCGGCAATAGTATAGCTTTCTATATTTGTACGACGGAACAAATATTTGTACGACCTACAAGTATTTGTTCCGAGTCTGGGTGTTTTTCTATCTATAATATGTATGTATTTACAAAAAAAAAAAAAGTATATAAGTAGTTTATCAGCCATCTCGTTACCATAACACAAGCATTAGGTTGCTAAGCTTGGGACTAGATGGCGTTGTGTGAAATGTCCAAGGATATTATTATTATATTATTATTATGCGGGAAATATTTTTTTTAATAATTGGAGCAGTTCCAGAGATTACCTCTTACAAACACACAAACAATTGTACCTTTACTGTTTGAATAATACGACAAATCAATCTGCCTAGCCTTTTCCGAGGCTTTCAGCCAATCTAACCGGATGCAGCTGAATACCAGTATTTTACATGGAGCGACTGACTATCTGACCTCCACAACCCAGTAACTGGGTAATACGATACCCCTTGGTAAGACTGGTTGTTAGACTTTCGGGTTTCTGACGACCCGTTACGACAGTCAAAACTCCACGAAGGACAGCCGGGACCAATGGCTTAACGTGCTTTTCGAGGCACGGCGGAGTCTCGGTATGTAAAGATGGTCACCCATCCACAGACCGACCCGTACGGCTGTTATTACTTAGCCACGAAAGACAAATAAACTCTTTATATTTTGTGCTGTAAATAAACTTAATAACCGAGTTCATATTACTTAGTTTAGATAAAATGATCAGCAATTTGTCCCCAATAAAACAAACTCTAGAATTAATTACAGAACTATAGAAGCTTGCTTGATGATAACTACCAAGCGTCGCTATTAGTATTAGCACCCGTCTGAGTCTGCCTCCAATACTTGAGACGGTTGCTGCCTGACACCGTACTGTTCAGACCTGCTCACACACTGCAGGGTCGTTCGGAGAACCGATATTTTTGGAAGGGCAGAATCTCTCAGCTTGCAGAACCGTTATTTGTTGACACATTTCCTGAAAAAACCGGCCAAGCGCGTGTCGGACCACGCACAATGAAGGGTTCTGTGGTTGAAAAAAAAATATCCCAAAAACAAACTTAATCCCAAAAAAATATTTTTAAGTGTTATAATTACAAATTAACAATTTTCGGAGTTTTTCCTTAAATTGTACTGTAAAACCTTGCTTCTTGCCACATTTCATGATTCTGGGTCAACGGGAAGTACCTTATAGGTTTTGATTTACTTGCGACTTGCGAGTATCAAAATATGTCGTTATGCGACATATTTTGATACTCGCAAGTCGCATGGCCGTATTTTTTCATTGTGTTGACTTAGAAGCTTGGTTTTTTTAAAGCTCTTGTATGAATCTCAATGTAAGATTCTTAATTCGTTTTAAATCTATCATTGTTTAATTCGCATTATCATAGAGATACTTGTTTTTAGGGTTCCGTAACTCAAAGGGAAAAAACGGAACCCTTATAGGATCTCTTCGTTGTCTGTTTGTTGTAGGTCTATACTTACTTATTTGATATTAATATCAACTTAATACCTTCACGCACTCCTTAGAAAATGGGTCTTGACAGACTGACAGACAGACAGACGGACAACGAAGAGATCCTATAAGGGTTCCGTTTTTAGGGTTCCGTACCAAAATGGTAAAAAAGGAACCCTTATTGTGTGACTCAGTCTGTCTGTCTGTCTGTCTGTCTGTCTGTCTGTCACAGCTGGATATCTCAAGAACTACTAATGCTATCAACTAGAAATTTAGAATAGTTTTAGATGACGTTTACCCGACTATTTTGCAAATAAGAAAGAAATAAAACTATTTATATTTTTTTTTGCAACAGGGACTGAAAGGGGGTCTTAAAAATTTTAAGCGGGGCTACTAGGGCATGTGGGGTATCATATGAAAGAGCGCTGTTTGCACATTCTCAAACATTTTTTTCTTTTTTTTTTAGGCCACATAGTTTTCGACTTCCGATGAAAAATGTACAAAAAAATACCGCCCGCCCCCCCTTATCTCCGAAGTTTGCAAAGAGAAAAATCTGAAATTATTCTATGTGATAGAAATATATGTAAAGATTACAGGAAAAATAAAACGATGTCTCTAAATAGCACACTTTTTCAGAAATCCGAACGGAACCCTCGGTGCACGAGTCCGACTCGCTCTTGACGCAAAAAAAATATAAATATTTTAATTTATTTCTTATTTGCAAAATAGTTGGGTAAACGTCATCTAAAACTATTCTAAATTTCAAGTTGATAGCATTAGTAGTTCTTGAGATATCCAGCTGTGACAGACAAAGAGACAGACAGACAGACAGACTGAGTGACACCATAGGGGTTCCTTTTTTACCATTTTGGTACGGAACCCTAAAAAAAACTCATAATAGGCATGACTAAATATTTTATATGGAGACGTATTAATAAGAAAATCAAATTTTGAACATCGTCAATAATCACTATTACTAATTACTATTATTTATCCCTTGGTAATCTCGACTGTTTACTGCACACTGTTAATTCCATGCACCAGAGGCCTCAGTGCGAGTTTTTATACTTACTCGAACTTCAATTTGTACTGAAAATGACTTTGATTTTTCAAGACCCCCTTTCAGTCCTTGTTGCAAAAAAAATATAAATATTTTGATTTCTTTCTTATTTGCAAAATAGTTGGGTCAACGTCATCTAAAACTATTCTAAATTTCAAGTTGATAGCATTAGTAGTTCTTGAGATATCCAGCTGTGACAGACAGACAGACAGACGGACAGACAGACAGACAGACAGACAGACAGACAGACAGACTGAGTCACACCATAAGGGTTCCTTTTTTTACCATTTTGGTACGGAACCCTAAAAATGGAAACAAAGTTTCTTATTTTCGCCGTATTTTAGCGAGGATAAGCCTTAAGAAACACATACGTTCATACCCAACATGCTCGCCGAATATCAACCCAGTGTCTCCCAACATCCTAAACTCTAAGTTACTATCAAAGTTTCCGATGCAGTTGACTCGGTAACTTAGGTAACTTGATAAATAACTGTATAATACTTAGTAGTGGAGTGTTTCGACCAACTTGGTGATGGTCAGTTTGTCTTACACTTTATTGAGTTCAAATGGAAGCGTATTGAGTTTCCTCGTTTGTGTCAAAATTGTAACCAAGTTTTTGGTGTTTCGTGCCAAAATTGGTACCAATTTAATTTATAGCAGAGGGTGTCTGACCGTATTAAAATTGATCACAATAATTAAATAAATAAATAAATAAATATCCTTGGACATTTCACACAACGCCATCTAGTCCCAAGCTAAGCAACCTAATGCTTGTGTTATGGTAACGAGATGGCTGATAAACTACTTATATACATTTTTTTTTTGTAAATACATACATATTATACCTAGATAGAAAAACACCCAGACTCGGAACAAATACTTGTAGGTCGTACAAATATTTGTTCCGTGCAGGAATCGAACCCGCGACATGCTGTGCAGCAGTCAATCGCTCAACCACTGCGACAACCGTGTCGTCAATTTAAACGGTGATTAACTTTCCAATTATAGTTACTTAGCAGTTTAAGTTATATTTAAATTACTTATTAGCGAATAGGCTAGATTGTAATATGAATAAAGTTTCACTACCCGTGGTACTTTATATAAGGAAAAAAAAAAAAAATTCCAATAGCAGGTTTTGGATTAAAACGTAAGGCGTTTGATTTTTGTTTTATACTTAGAACTAGTTTCTGCCCGCGACTTCGTCCGCGTGAAATTTCGTGTCGCCCCTCCATAAAATGTTTTTTTAGTAATTACCTATTAAATTAATATTATTTAATTGATTACATTTTTCAAAAAACCATCTTTTCATTTAACAATCTTGGTCCCGTATGAGCGAGAGAGGTGACAAAATGAGACAACCCTCTTAATGCAGGTGTGCAGTTTTATGCTGTTAGTCTAAAGTGCGTAATTGTAATTTTACATTGATTCATCATCATCTGCCTAGCTTTTTCCCAACTATGTTGGGGTCGGCTTCCACTCAAACCGGATGCAGCTGAATACCAGAATTTTACATAAAGCGACTGCCTATCTGATCTCCACAGCCCAGTTACTGGGTAATACAGAACCACTTGGTAACACTGGTTGTCAGATTTTCGGGCTTCTGACCACCTGTAACGACTGTCAAATATCCACGAATGACAGCCAGGACCAACGGCTTTACGTGCTTTCCGAGGCACGGAGGGTTCTTGATATGTAAAGATGGTCACCCATCCACGGAGAAACCGCATTAATTTTGCATTGATTCTGATACATAATTAATGAATTACGAAATAATATTGGTCGTAACAATGCGACCATCCGAAATCAGACAATAATCAGAATTCTAGCTGTGTTATATAGCTTACTATGGTACCTACTTTTATGTTCATTCAATATTAAATCTACCTAATATATTATAAGATTGCTGTGTTCCTCAACACATACTAATTAACTAATATTTATTATAAGGATATTTATAGAAAGGCTAATATTATCGATGATCGGCCTGCGGGCCCTATCAAAATACCAGCGCTGCTGTATTTATTTTTTTAATATCGCAGCGTTATGCTGAGATAGGAGCCTTTTGGCCTTGCGCGGGTCTTTTTCTCGATAATTTTGTTACTTCTTAACGTTTCATTTTTATTGTTTATCTATATTTTCTGTGCGTGTCCCAAATAAAATACTTTTCGTCATTTCGGTTCGGTAAACATAATTAAGAATATTATATTCTATTCTTGGATATATGAGGAAATCTGAAAGTTGTGTGGTTGTCATTTAAGGGTCTGTGATGCGGAGAAATGAGAAAAATGTCACCAGGAAAGTTGAATCTGGATGGCTATATGAGTAGAGGAAGACCAAAGAAACGATGGATGAACTGTGTGAAAGATGACATGGCTAGAAAGGGAGTGACTGCCGAGATGACGACTAACAGAGAAGTATGGAAGAAAGGCACATGTGGCTCCGACAACAAATACATTAGAATAAGAGCAACAGCTGTATTATCTGTTTGACGTAATATCCTAGTCACTTTTTACAACATACACGAGTAAAGAAAAAAGAAAAGAGGAAAAAGAAAAGAACGAAGAGAAGGAAATAAGAAGAGGAAAAAAGTGTTGAGTGAGTAACAAAAATAAAAATGACTTTGATTTTGACAATGATGCAAGATCAGAGTTAAAATAATTGTGAACGGTCTGTATACTTCCTAGATAATTACATCATTTAAAAAGTATTTCCGACGTAATAAGCTGAGCTTACTGCTTAATATCAAATATACAATTACGAGTATTACTCAGTTCCATACAGGAAATTACTACCCCAAACATTTTTCTTTTACCAAAACAAAAGATTACCACCATTTTCCTAACGACCACTATTACTAAATCTTCTTCCCGTATGTCAGATTACACTAAAACCATGCTTATACATTATTATCTCATATACAAAGGGATTATGGTCAACGTCATTTGTTTTTAGTACTCACTTAATGTAATTAGATTTCGCCTTGCGTGCGCGATTTATGTCTAAAAAAGTTTTGCCTCATTTTTAAAGCACTAAGTATGTTAATGCCGAGTTTCTAGTTGTGAAAATATCCATTTTTTTTTCTACTCGTGTATGTTGTAAAAAGTTACCAGGACATCATGTCAAACAGATAATACAGCTGTTGATAATGTGATATTGTAGTCTATTCCTTATGTTTGGTGGTACTGATTTGACGATTGGTGCTCATCTTTTCTTGATGTCTTGTCTTGTATAAGATCTCTTATTGTAATTACTGTATATCTAGCCGAAAACTGAAAACCTGTAATTGGATCATGTTTCTTATTTCAGTATATTTATTGTTTTTATGTAAAGCTGTTGGGTTTCCACATGATAAATAAATAAATAACCATAATCATTCTCTGATCTTATCCTAGTGTATTTGTTGTCGGCGCCACATGTCTTTTTCTTCCTTATTTCTCTGTTAGTCGTTATCTCGGTAGTCACTCCCTTTCTATAAGCCATGTCATCTTTCACTCAGTTCATTGGTCTTCCCCTACCTTCCTCTCCCTCTCCAGCTATCAACATTTATCACTTTTTTAGTCACACGCGTTTCCTCCCTCCTCATTCATGCCCATATCAAGCCTTCCCTTTAAATAACGAGATCTCCAGCTCGGGTCCTTAGGGTTCAAAACAAGCTGCAAAAGTCAAAGTGTCATCGAACCTCATCAATACAAACCATCATTCATCCAACCAACCTATCTATTTCCAACCAACTTACTCCTCAAAAATAAACAAATTACACTCATTTCAAGCTTACCACATTCAAATTAATTTCAAACAATTCTGGACAAAACAATAAATTAAATAGCGCTGGCCTTAAATGAGCAGACCGCAAACATTTAAATGCTTAGCTAACTTGTAGTAACGACCGGTGATCATGATTGGAACGTTCAGTTTTGTGCTAAATGTATTTTAGTTTATGGTATATGTTATACGAAATGTCTATGAGCAAAAAAGTTTACGTGTTTTTGAGACAAATAAACCAATTTTTTTTTTATTTCTTCTTTTGTAAATTTTTGATTGAATTAAAAAAAAATGCCTGAAATATGAACAGGGATGTAATTTTTTGTTGTTCGTCATTTAGATTATTATTTTTTTACGTAGGTAATCAAAAGATTACGGCGATACATTTAGTTAAAACAGCACTCATTGCTAGATTTTAAACGTAGTTTGTTATAGTTATGACGTAACCAACTTTTATGCGTTTTATTAATAATTGATAAAGCAAAAAATTCGTGACTAATATTTTTTTGATAACTGACTAAGGGACTAAATAGAATTTCTTTTTTTTTACACAGGAAACATACCTATTCCTAGAATGGTTAGTAAAGGTGTAATTAAAGTACCACTAGTAAAAGAGCCTATTGCCATTATCCGATTAAAACATTGTCCGACCTTGGAATCGAAACCATGGCTCTCATGCTTACTTGCTTAGTCACGCTTGCGATCTCTAGACGAACGAGGAATTCAGAATGATAATGTTTATAATCAAGATGCTTCATAACAAAACTTTTGGGCCTCTGCTACAGATTAATACAGATGGGACACTCCGCAAAATCATTCAACAAGTTAAGCGCCAAGCCCAAAAACCGTATTGCACTTTGGTATTTTATTTTCAGACATAAGTTTTGAATGAAAAAGAAAGTCGTACAAAAAACCGACATATACCAAAACAACCGTGGAGGCCAGAGGTATCAGAATTCATAGTAAAATGTATTTCCTGGCGGACACACTGGCCTCAGAATAAAGCACTGCCTGTGTTTCCGGAACGATACACATGGGCTACCTCACAATAAAGTGCAATTCAGGTCGCACAACGCTTATTACCTACAGTTATATTCACCTACAAGTTGCCTCTCTTTCTATTGCGTAACTCTTATACCTTCTGACTCGTTAGGGTTGTCTTCTTTTACGACGCGGCGCGTGAGTGAGTATCGAACTAACGTGCTCCCCGGCCGGTGCGCGGCAGCCCACACTGAATTGACCCAGTGAGATGAGCCCGCCGCGTACTTGTAGCTTCATAACTAAACTGCGGAATGTCCCATCTGTATTAATCTGTGCTTCTGCCTCTAAAAAAATACACGTACTGCCAGTTCTTCCTTAAAGTACACAGCCTTTTATAAACACGCGTCTCCAAGGAACAGTCTAAGAAAAGGCGAGATGAAGATTATATTCAATGTACTCTCAAAGAAATTTGAAAAAGCCGTCTCTCTCAAGCCTTAAAACGACCTTTAGTAAGATATCCGACGTCTAGGTAATTAAAATTAAAACACTGTCTTGCTCCAAGACTTTAACACAAAATAAAAAATACAGAAGGTTAGCTCTTGAAAGAATGCTGGTCGTGAGTGCGCTTGCACTCACTGTAAGTGAAGCGTGTCTATGTGTGCGTATGTTTTCGCTCGATTTAAGGAGTCGACCTTCTGTATCTATCTATTTTGTGACAATAGCGCTACAGAATACACGTAGCTGCTACGCGTATCGTAGCTGCTACGAAATTAAGTCTCTTTGGCGTAGCACGCTCGTAGTGTTTAAATTAGTTTTAAATGTTACATACCTAAAACTTAGTTCAGGGAGTTTTGTATGAAGGTAGGTTAGGTAAACATGCAATTCGGATGGGTTGGATTCTGTTTCAATGCATGGCTGAGCTAAAGACTGATGGTTATCGGTCAATATAAAAAAAAAACATTTGTTTTTATGCTATAATATATATATATTATTATAAAACGTCTACGAACAACAGTGTCCGTAGACGCGGCGGTCACTGCATATCACGGATACGTATCGTCTGTGTTGTCATATGGTCTGATACTATGTGGCAATTCAGTTGAAGTTTTAAAGGCATTTCGGGTACAAAAACTTAAAATTTTACCCTGCATGGACATCACAGAACTATGTATGCTAGTAAGACAGTATCCGCACTACTTTCGTAAGCAATCAGAAGTGAGCCGCAAAAAGACTTCTGCTAGAAATAAATATAAACATGAATTAAATGTACCTCAATGTAGATTGCAATTATTTAGGAGGAATGTATATGTTCATGCCATTCAGGTGTATAACAAGTTGCCGAACTCATTTAAGGAACTTCCCATCTCCATGTTCAAGAAAAAGCTGACAAGTTTGTTATTGGACAACTGCTTTTATGACATTAGCGAATATATGGAATTTTGTGAAAATCCAAGATGACATGTACTTATTTTTGACATTGATTTATGAGTGTTTGATAGGTTATAATTCATAATGGACTTAAAATTAATTGTACTGTATTGTAGCTTATTTAAGAGTGACATTTGGGTATTTGTACACCATAAGTTGTGGTAGAATGTTTAGAACTGAAACAAATATTAACACCATAATTATCATGTAAAACTACATTCTTACAAATAAATTCTATTCTATTCTATGCTAAAAATTTAGAAATACAGAGCCTTTTTTTAGAATAAAAAACGTTGTTTATAACCCTTTGCCGGGAATCTAACGAGAGTCTTAAAATATGAAACAAAAATATTAATCATAGGTAGGTACTCGTAGTTTATTACCAATTTAACAAACCCACAAAAAACAGCTTCCATACTTAAATAAGCGCATGAAACAAGATGTACATCTGACAAGGTTCACTTCATAAAATATTTAAGGTAGTACCCAAGTCACTTGGCGACACACACACGGACGTACCTGTAAGGGTACTTTCGTATAAAGGTCGATTTAGACCAAACGAGTGAATGCATGTTCTATACCCATTATACCAAATTATTTTTGTGTAAACAGGGACAGAACATCTCTTCCTTGCTTTCTTCCTCAATAAAATGTCAAGAATATAAACAAAATAATGCTCTTGCTCTTTTTCTGGTACTGTGTTCGTTTGGTCGAAACACATTTTGACACAAATTTCATCGTGCGCTGCTGCTGCACGCGTCGTGCATTCACGACTAGACTGACATAATATGTCAGTTTTCACACTTCGTACGCTCAGTGACATATTATGTCACTGAGCGTACGAAGTGTGAATTGTGAATTGTGAAGTGTGAATGTGAAAGTTGTTAAAAATTTGTTACAAAAAGCATACAGTTTATAAGGTCCCATTAAAATAGGTGGACAAATTTTCACACGCCTGAAATCGCGAAAAAAAAATCAGCTGTTCAGTACATTTATCTACAAACTCAAAAAAATGTGGGGAGCAGCTGATTTTTTTTTCGCGATTTTAGGTTTGGTCCCATAGTAAAAGTAGTTCACATTCATGGGTAGAACACACTGAAAATTTGTCCACCTATTTTAATGGGACCTTGTGTATTCTAAAGTTACCGGTGAAGCGTCGAAAAAAATCGCGTTCGTGTGTACGCACCCTAATACTACAAGTACATACAGCGTGCATCTCATAATGGAGTATCTTGTCGGCGACTAGCTAAGTTTCCTTTGCCTCGTTGTGAATATTATGCCATAATTAGTGTTTCAGAAGCTGAATATTGTAAACAGCTGTTCATATACTTCTTTGTCAAGTTAATCCAGCTCTTTTATCCGTTTTTTTCTTGCTTTTAAAAAGCTTCAAGTGAAAGAGATGGGCTGAAAGATATTAAAGAGTTTACTTTTCAGGGTTCCGTACCTTTTTTTTTTTTTTTTTTTTTTTGAGGGTGGGAAATCATCAAATAACTTCTCCCGCTCTGGGTGGAGCGGGAGGGCGTGTCAGACTTTTACTGACTAAAACCCACCCGTGTTCCTTCAGTTGCCTATGCCAGGGCCGCGGTAACCCTTTCAGACAACCCGCGACCCCAGCGGCGTCGGCCCTATTGGGCCCCGTCACTTGCTGACATCTCTTTGAGGCGCGCGTGGAACACGACGCGCCGTCGACTCGGGCCTGGTCCTTACCGGACGGCGAGCTACCCGCTGCTCACCGTCCGCAGGCCCGCGCCTACGGTGGCCGGAAATCGCCCCGCGATTCCCGCCGCCCAGGGCGTCTCCTGCGGCGACTGAGGGCGTGAGGCTGCCTCTCCCTCACGCGTTCCGCCTCCTCCTTCGCGAGCATCACTGCTTCGCAGAAGGAGGTGACGGCCTCCCATGCACTCTCGCTCCGAACCATGGCCTGGACCAGGCTCGGACGCGAGAGATCGCCGCCGCCGATCGCCTCCGTGAGAACACGGCGGTGCTCTGCCCAAGCCGGGCAGACCTCCACTGTATGCTCCACCGTGTCCTCCGGGCGATCCACACAATGGAAACACCCGGGCGTTTCCTCCCGCCTTATGCGAAACAGGAACCTCCCGAAACAACCGTGTCCGGTGAGGACCTGCGTCAGGCGGAAGGTGAGGACGCCGTGGCGCCTCTCTAACCACTCCTCAAAGAGGGGACTTATCGCCGCTATTGTGGCGTGCCCAGCGCTGGGTTGCGACAGTCGCGCTCTCCATGCCGCCATGAGATCCCGCCGGAGCTCTGTCCGCTGTACCGTGATTTCTCGCGGCAGCGGAGTTACGCCCCGGCGCTTCGCCTCCTCGCGCCACTCCCACACGTGCGCGAGGACCTTTGCCTCCAGATCCCACGGCGGCAATCCGGCAAGGAGGCTCGCCGCCTCCCGGGAGACCGTGCGGTATCCCCGGACTAGCCGGATGGCCATGACCCTCTGGGACGCGTTCAACCTGCCGGCTGGTCCCAGCCTTAGGGAACGCGCCCACACCGGTGCTCCGTAAAGGGCCATGGACCGCACGACCCCCGCGTAGAGCCTCCGGCAGGAGGCGTTTGGACCCCCCAGATTGGGCAGGAGCCGCCTCAAGGCAGCCCCAGCCCGTGCCAGTCTGGGAGCCAAACGTCGGAAATGCTCCACGAAGTTCCACCGGCTGTCGAGGACGAGTCCCAGGTACTTCATCGTCGACCCGACTCCGATGTGAACCCCTCCCACCGTTATATCGGAACCCGACGGTGGCGCATTCCGAGGACCATGAAAACACATGGCCTCGGACTTGTGCAGGGCCACCTCGAGTCCCAACTGCCGGATCCTCTCCACGACTATCGCAACCCCGCGTGTCGCTAAGTCAGCCGCCTCCTGGTGCGACCTCCCCTGCGCCAGGACCAGCGTGTCGTCAGCGTAACATACTACGCTGACGCCGCTAGGGAGGTCGGCGCGCAGCACCCAGTCGTAACCGATGTCCCACAGATGCGGCCCCAGGACCGATCCCTGTGGGACACCGCACGACATCTCTCGCCGGTTCCACTCTCCCTGATGACCGGGGTATATGACGGCCCTGTCCGTCAGATAGGCCTCGACCACTCGACAGAGGTAGGTCGGCATCCGGTGATACCGGAATGCCTCCCTGATGCAACTCCAGGGCAGGGTATTAAAGGCGTTGGCGATGTCTAAGGACACCGCCAAGACGACCCCACCCCGGGCCACTGCATCCCCCGTCGTGAGGGCTCGCACGCGCATGATGGCGTCCACCGTAGAGCGCCCCTTGCGGAAACCAAACTGGCTCTCCGCCAAATCCGGCCCCTCCTGCACCAGCCACCCGACGAGGCGGTCTGCAATGACTCTTTCAAAGAGCTTGCCCACCTCGTCGAGCAGCACGATGGGCCGGTAAGCGGACGGAGAGTCCGCAGGGCGCCCCGGCTTCTTAATGAGGACCAGTTTCCCCGTCTTCCAGCGAAGTGGAAACTGGCCCCTCTCCAAGCATGCGCTTAGGAGCCCCCCTAGTCGAGGCCCGAGAGCCCCAAAGGCCAGAACCCAGGCTCTTCCAGGTAAGCCGTCGGGTCCTGGGGCGGTATTTTTGGCACTGAGCCTACGTACCGCCGCTCTCAACTCTACCTCGGTCACTTCGGGAGTATCATCGTCGTCGTCGGTCTCTTGGTCCGCAGCGGGCACCGCATGAGGCGGAGCCATAGGCGGGGGAGTATGTTCCCCTCGCGAAGGGAACAGAGCGCTCACCACGTCCTCCACGAGCTCGGGCCGGAGACTCTGCGTCAGCGGGGGCGCCCATGGGCGGAGTTTCTCCCGCACCATCTTATAGGGGCGCCCCCATGGGTCTCTGTTCAGAGTCTCCAGCGACTCCTCGCGGCCCAGATCCCTGGACCGCAAGATCTCCGCTCGGAGGGCGGTCTTCGCCACTCTGTACCCCTCGTACAGCTCCGCCTGAATGGCTTCCGTATCCGGAGGACGAATACGGAGCCTGCGGTGCCTGGTGTACCGGTGCCGCGCGGCAACGCACGCCTCGCGCAGAGCCGTCAGCTCCGGCGACCACCAATACACCTGGCGAAAGGCGCGACTGGGCTGGACCCGGGGCATTGCCACGTCGCACACCTCGGACATGGCCTCCCGGAACCACTCCGCCTCGTCGTTGATGTCGGCAGGCCTGTCCGGTGGTGACACCCAGGCCTGCACGATCGAGGCTTCCAGGAGGAGCTCCCGGTCCAGCTTCTTCAGCGCCCACCGCGGACCACTCGGGGCCTGTCGAACCGGCGCGCTCGAGGTATGGGCGGAGACATCAAACCGGATGTACCGATGATCGGAATAGGTCTCCACCCCCTCCATGACGCGCCAGTCAACCACGTGCGGCAACAGGGCGGGGCTGGCGAACGAGATGTCCACCACCGATTCGCCCCGCATCCGCACACACGTGGGGACAGAACCCCGGTTTAGGACGACCAGGCCTGTTTCCAGAGCCCAGTCCTCCACCATCCTGCCCCGTGTGTCCGTATACCGGGAACCCCAAGCCACATTCTTGGCGTTGAAGTCCCCGAGGACAAGCACGGGAAGGGAACGAAACCCGACGACGACGGTTTTCAACTCCGCAAGGGAGTTGTGGAACTCGGCGAGAGTTCGGCTCGGGGAGAAGTATGTCCCCACCACGACAATCCCCCCGAACCGTGCTGCAACGCAGCCCTGTCCCTTCTTGACGGCTTCAAGGGACAGGGTACCGGCGGCGGCCGACGAAATGAGGGTCACTGAGCCGCTCAGGTCCTCCACCCAGTAATCACTGGGCGGGACAAAGTACGGCTCAGCGACCACGGCGATGTTAATCGACCACTGCGCCATGCTCTGGAGCAACAGATCCTGAGCGGCGGCGCAGTGGTTGATGTTCGCCTGGAGGAGGCGTAATGGGGCCACTACTGGCATTCCATTTCAGCCCCCTCCTGAGCCCCCTGTGAGGGCTCCGCCGCAGTGGGTACGGCGGCGACGGCAGTGGGGGCGGCAGCGACGGCGCCTGTGGCGGCTGCGGCGGTGACGGCGGTAGAGGGGGCGGAGGGCTTGCCCTTGCCCCGGGCTTTCGTGGGTGGACCACAGCCCTTGCTTCCAGCCCGGTGATCGGCCGGCTTGCCAGCTGCCGCACATAGGTAGCAGTGCGGCGTGGCATTGCACGAGCCGGCCTTGTGACCGGGCTGACCACAACGGAAGCAATTACTGCTGCGGTCCACCTCCGAGGTGCATTTAGCTCCCACGTGGTTGCCCACTTGGCAACGGAAGCACCTCAGAGGTCTGGGTTCCAGCAGTTTTACCCGCGTGGAATCCCAGCCCACCTGGAATCTTGGGCCCTCCCCAACGATTTTGTTGGCCGCCGATACGGGGCAGCTCACCGTAACGGCTCGCAACCCCGTGGAGTCTGGACGGATGGTGCCTACCTTCACCTGCTCGAAGGCGCACCCCCCAGTCTTGACCACGGCGGCCACAACTTCCCCCTCCGTCACGGAGTCGTCCAGACCCAGGATGCGCATGTCAGCGCACTTGGCGGGTCTGGACACTCGGGCTTCGTCCGCATTTAAGGACGCCCTGAGCTTTTCAGCCAGAGCGTCAGCGGTCGGGCCACTGGCCGCACCGGGGATCTCGAGCATACGAGCCCCAGTCGCCGTGACCCTAATACGCATGCCCTTAGTGACCCCGATCTCCTCCAGGTTCACCGCCGCCCGCGCCTTGGTGAGCACGTCGCGGTAGGACACGCCCTTCTTCTCCGCTTCCGGCTGTAGTGTGATCACTACAGCTGCGGACTTTGGGGCGCGCAACCTCGCCGCGACGCTTCGCTCCTTGCGCCGACGCCGCCTCTCCTTTCGCTTGGCCGCCCTTGCCGCCTTGCCCTCCTTCTTCTTCTCCCCGGCTACCTGCCATTCGGCGTCAGCCGGAGGAGATTTAGAAGGCGGGGGCGGCCGCGTCGTCGTCGCCGCCACAGCCGGGGCCTTCTCAGGCGCCTTAGCGGGCGCCTTCGCAGGCGCTTTCGCAGGCGCCTTTGCAGCGGCGGCCCCGCCCTTCGCCTGCCCCGCTGACCCGGGTTTGGGCGTGGCAGCCGTGGCGGCGTACGATGCCGCCTTTGGCTGGCCCGAGGCCTGCCGGCTCGCCGCTAGCGGGGGCCGGAGGACAATGCCCTCCAGGACCGAGAACCGGCTGTTGAAGGCAGCCAGCTCCTTCCGCACCAGGGTCAGTAGCCTCTCCTCTGCGGGCCCGAGCCCGCTCTGCCCCTGCTGCGCCCCCTCTTGCGGCACCTTCTGAGGGCCGGCATCGCGGAGCCTGGCCAGGTCCGCTCGGAGCTCCTCATTCTCCTTTCGGAGAAGCTCCATGGCGGCTGTCAAGCGGGCGACCTCCGCCCGCATTTCCGACATACCGTCCGGCGGAGGCCCTTGGAGCAGGACCTCCGCTGCCGCCATAATGGAGGCCTTGGCTGCAGGTATGGCCTTGTCTTTGGAAGATTGTTTCTTCTTCAAGGACACACACTTGACTGCAGCAGCCACGACCTCCTCAAACCTGGCCCGCTCCGAGTTGGGGCCACCAGTGGCGTCCGACTCATCGCCAGACGCCTCGATGGCGCTCCCCTCGGCCGACCCGACTGAGCCGTCCACCGGTACGGTATTTGCCCGGCCCTTGCTCTTTTTCCGGGTCCACCCTAGGCCCCGGCGAGCATACTTAGGGGCCGAGCCCTTTCCGCCATCCGACGAAGACTCCTGGCCCTCCCCCGGATTCAACTCCACATTCCGCTTCAGGAAGGCACTCCTCCTACCAGCGGCCGCCACCAATACGCACTCCGGGCTCTTAAAAGAGCCCTTCGCGCCCTTCGCTCCCGATGCGGCGTCGGACTCCGACCCCGCATCGCTCCTCTCCTTCTCCTCTTCTCGTCTTTGGGTTTTGTTTAAATTTTCCATTTTTGTTCCCACGAGTATTTTACTTTGTGTACCTGCTCAAAACTGTGTGGTTCGCACTAGCGACTAATTAAGCTACCCATTAATCAAGCTACCAACCTCCCTCACGGTGCGCCGCCGCTTGGAGGTTTGGGGTAATTTTTTATAGAGGTTTTCTTCCTCGCGGTCCGGGCGGTTAAGCCAAGACCCTCGACCCCCGTCAAAAGTCAGAGACATGACCTTGAACGATCTTCGGGGCTACGAGACTAACGGTGGCAGAAGGAAATGACGAAATGAAAATGGAAATGATGATGGGAATGGTGATGGTGGGTGATGGGATGGGAATGATGATGTGGTGAATGATGAATGGTATATGGTGGCGGGGATGATGATGATTGATGGTGGATGATGGGATGGGAATGATGATGTGGTGAATGATGAATGGTGTATGGTGGCAAGGATGATGATGATTGATGGTGGATGAATGGCTTCCTTCTGCCTGCCCGGCGGCAGGGTTAGTGCACACCGAGCCCGTTCTTACTCCGCCGCTGTGCGTCTCTGCTTAGAGCAGAGGGACACACGTTGGAGCGTTCCTCCGACAGGATATTAGCATACGGGCAACGAAACCCCTTAGGCACTTGTGCCTAAGGGGAACCATTGCCCGCATCCCAGGGTGCACCGTCCCGAAGACTGGCCTTCCCCACGGACGTATCCGAAGGGAATTCCAGCCCACGGGAACTCGGGGAGGTTTCCTGTCACCGCACCCCAGGGTTCCGTACCTCAAAAGAAAAAACGGAACCCTTATAAGATCACTTCGTTGTCCGGCCATCTGTCTGTCAGTCTGTCAAGACCTTTCCTCTCAGGAACACGTGGAGGTATCAAGTGGAAATTAATATCACATACTTACGTAAGTCTATGGTCACTTGGAGCTCTAAAAAAAATACGACCATTCATGCGACATATTTTGATACTCGTAAAAAAAATAAAGTGTACCTACTTCCCGTTGTTGACCTAGAATAATGAAAGGGAAGAAGCAAGGTCTCACAGCACAAGTGAAAAGTCCGAAAATTGTTAATATGTATTTTTATCACATACATATTTTTTTTTTGTAAATTACAATGTTAAGTTTGTTTTTGGGATAAATTCTTTTCAACTACGGAACCCTTCATTATGCGTGGTCCGACACGCACTTGGCCGGTTTTTATTTTTTGTAATACCTTATAATAATATAAGGTTACCAAAAAGGCCCTACGAAAGTTGTTTTTACCCATTTAGGACACTTTCAACACAGATAAACACACAAACTACACACTAAAACTACAGTATTCTCTCCTTTCTCCCCATAATCCATCCAAAGGTTGTCTGTAAAAGATCGCTCTTAGCGATAAGACCGCCCATTGTGTCACCCTATGTAAAATTTCAACATTTATATCTGTAATTTTTATGGTGTGCATAATAAAGAGTATTCTATCTATCTATCTATCTATAAACAGTGCCTAGATTAAGGTAGAAGAAATCCCGAAGAAATACATCAAAAACTTGCGAGTCATAGGTCATATAATAATTTTATCTTCCAGTAAAGTCAACTGGAACTTATTTGGAAGTTTTAAGACAATTTACATACTTAATTCACTACGCCATCATAAATTACTATCACCCTAAACACTACAATAACTTCAATCACTCATATCTCTACCGACCCCAGTTGGTACAAGAAGTAACAAATAGCACTAATTCCAGTGAGGTTGGAGCACCACAGCGCAGCGCCATTACGATGAAATGTGTGTGAGTGAGCACATTTGTCAAATGTTTGATACTCATGGAGGACAGTGTTTTATGATTTTTGGGTTTTTTCTTGAACTCGAATATTCGTACCTACTGATTTTACATAGTGTGATAGATATGTCGCAGTAAGATAGTTGTAGCCGTAATACCTATAGCTATATCGCTAGGGATATAGCTAGCTAGCTTTCTACCGTTATTTAGTTATACGAAAGCGGTTCCTAACTATCTTACAAGAATATAAGTAACTGTCCATCCTAAGGTTGCCTGGAAGAAATCGCAGAAAGCGATAAGGCCGCCCATTGCATGTTTTGTAGTGTATATGTTTTCTTTTGTTATGTATTTTTGTGGTGTACAATAAAGTATATACAACGTGTAATGCTAAATGCGCAAAACCCCTTAAGGGGTCATTGTACTCATCATTATGAACAACTTTTACTATGGGACCAAACCTGAAATCGCGAAAAAAAATCAGCTGTTCAGTACATTTTGACGAATTATGCGAACATAAATGTACTGAACAGCTGATTTTTTTTAAAAGTTGTTCATAAGGATATATGTTTTATTTTGTTATGTATTTTTGTGGTGTACAATAAAGTATATACAACGTGTAATGCTAAATGCGCAAAACCCCTTAAGGGGTCATTGTACTCATCATTATGAACAACTTTTACTATGGGACCAAACCTGAAATCGCGAAAAAAAAATCAGCTGTTCAGTACATTTTGACGAATTATGCGAACATAAATGTACTGAACAGCTGATTTTTTTTAAAAGTTGTTCATAATGATGAGTACAATGACCCCTTAAGAGGTTTTGCGCATTTAGCATTACACGTTGTATATATTACACGTTGTATAACATTAGAGACTCATTGAATAGTAAAAACATAAAGTGTAAGCTGATAGAACATTGCATCGACTCGATTATAACTTAAGAGGAAACGTGGGTGCTCTTTTCTCCATACAAAAAGATACAAACGCTCTCGCCTGTTTTCTTTCTGGTTAATGACCATAAAGCAATGATTTTTTACAGAAATATAAATATCAGTTACTTGTATGCCCCTATGTTTTCCTTTTTGATGATATATTATTTTTATAAGAACTAGAACCCTCCAAAAATGCTCAAAATTGCCTATTCAGACCGCTGTCAACAGACGCCTAGTGTACCAATTTGACAACTATTAACGAATAAAGAAAAACATAGGGGCATAGTATATATCCTTCTTATTCAGTTTATGAAATATCTTTTAAATTGGTCCAATATTGGAGGAGGAAATAGGCGAGAGCCAAACCTCGAAATGTGATTTTTTACATAGGCTATTTAGTCGGATCTGCAGTTGTCCTTATCGCACGAATTCGAGGGCGGAGCGCTCGCAGAGCGACAGCAATACCTTCTTAAAATACCTAATTTTCAAAAGTCTGGCCACCCGCCTTTGCTCTTAACTAGTGGCGTTGTAGTCGAGTTGACGTAGTGCTGTAAACAGCTGTTCATACGCGTTGATCAGTCTCAGGCCTTGGCATGCTGAGACAGACCCCAGAGGTTGTGTGCTTTGTTACACCTATGTAAGAAACTTGTAATTTATAAAATAAAATAAATAATAATAAATAAATAATAATAAATAAATAAGTATTAGGGCATTCCGACCAAATAGGTTAGATTAGAACTGTGAGCACTTCTAAATTGGTCGCAGTAGCAAAATTAGGGCACTCCGACAGTTTTCATATAGCTATATAACTATATTACAGCTACAACCATATTATTGCGACAGATACACCATACTTTTCCTAAAGTCAAAGTACCAATGTGCTTTTAAAAAGCCACTGCTAACTTCGTGAGGACATCTGGGCTTACCCTGTTTGTCCAAGGGACGTCAACGAGAAACGAGAAGACCGAATGTGACGTCCCGTTGACAGACGTACGGTGGACACGCGGCCACAGTAAATGTATTTATCGCTACTTCGGCGACGTCATCTCGTTGATGTCCCGTTGACGTGGGGGTGGACAAACGTCTTTAAGTTTTACCCACACAGCTTCGAAATAATCGGGACTCCAAACAGCCCGGACTCATATCAGTGAACGCAAAGACGCTACTGAGCATTATTCTACAAACCTAAATTCGGTGAGTGTTATATTAAGCAGCCAACTAGTCGAACTCGTTGGTAGCGTAGCTAATATGCATGTTATATAGTTACTTTATTTATTTAGTATAAATTTATTTTTTATGTATTTAGTGAAATAGACGATAAATTATACAAAAACGAGCGCGTAAAATTTCGTGAACCTTATATAGATATTACGAAAAAAAGTAATTAAAAAAAATAAAAAACCCCACTACGGTAAAAGTTAAGTTAAAAATAAAAAAACTGAAAAGCTAAAAACAAGCCCATTTTAAATTAAATTAAATTTGGAAGCAGGCGGGACCCGTTTGTGTTTGAAAATATAAAAAATGTAATGGGTCCCGCCAGCTTCCAAATTTAATTTAATTTAAAATGGGCTTGTTTTTAGCTTTTCAGTTTTTTTTATTTGTAACTTAACTTTTACCGTAGTCGGGTTTTTTAGTTTTTTTAATTACTTTTTTTATTTTCAGCTTTTTAGTTTACAAATGTGAAAAATTTCGCAGACGATTTAGTTCTTGCAAGGAGTTTTGAGGGTTATTTTTATTTTGATTTTCTTTTCGTGTTTTTTTTATGATTTGTCACTTCGAATTGCTTTTAATCATATAAGTTGTATATATTTTTGTAATCACCCTTTAAAACCCTTCAATTTGATATCCCACTCGATGGTATCAGAAGAAAAAAAAAAATTGAACTTCACAATATGGCACCCCAAATCCGCCATTTTACTTTGTTTTTGATTTTAATGTAACCAGTGACACTCGCGCTACTAAGACAAACCTAAAGACGTATAATTCATCTAAATCCATTCATTCGTTTAGGAGTTACGAGGGAACAAAGAAACGGACATACATACATACTTACATACAGGTCAAATACATAAATCTCCTTTTGAGCTTCACCGCAGTCGGGTAAAAGGCATTTAAAACAACAACATTATAAACAACATTATTTACATTATTTAAATTTTTGAGTAATTGTATCCCTATACGGTAACAATTCTGCCATTTTCATACTACGGAACCTTTTTATTTACGACCAAAGAAGTGTTAAAATTAGTGTTGAAATATGGAAGTTTCGACGCTCATAACTTCCAAACAATTTTTTTTCCGATTCTGCTTCGATACAGGGAGATAATGATGAGATAAATAGAAATAATTTTTAGTTACATCGTGGAACAGACGAGTAATCTCCATACTACGTTTTTATGGAAGAATGAGCGACTAGCGTGCCCTTAACACCCATTCGTTACCATTAAACAGGTGACTAACTGACAGCAATTAAATTTAATCACTTACAATCCTGCTCACATCAGACAAAATTAGCTGATACAAATTGCAGTCATTCCTGTGCGGTCCAGAGGAACGCCGTGGTCTAACATTGTAATGTGCGGTGGGAACGTATTTGTCAAACAGTATAATTAGTATATCCTCCATAAATTTTCCGTGTTATAGACAGTTGTGATTTCAATACACGGACAATTTAAGATTTTAATCGATTTGATTAATAATTAATTACACTGATTTAAATTATATTGATTTAAAAGGGATAATATTTTTGTGTTCACCAAAAATCTGACAGGCAGCGGCCGCCGAGCGCCATATCCAATAGATGCTCGTTATGACATATTTTAATGAACATATTTTGGTGCACATTCAGTATATTTGGTGGAACACAGGCAAAATTAGGTAAATGAAATGGGAATAAATTGAAGTACTTTTAAATACCATCCATTTAAAAGAGTGTCCGTGGAGTTTCTTGCCCGTTCTTCTCCATAGATCTACGTTTTGGAATGGACAATCTGGCTTCAACTTTCTGACTTACCTACTGACCGACTCTTTGACAATTCAAAAGTGCCTGTAATTGGTTTAATTGAAATAAATGCTTTCAGTTTGAGTTTGAGTTTGTTAAGTATTGTTCCCGTATAATGGCAATAACCTTGCCTTATGTTAGAAGTGCCATGTAACCTATGTATAAGACTTTTAACATAATCTGGCTTATGAGGACTGTTGCATTTCATCACCTCTCTCGCTCACACGCGACCAAATTTTTAAGATTGTTAATTTTTTTTTTTTTTTTTTTTTTTTTTTTTACAAGTTTACGAACTGACGTCCTAGCTAGGTTACTTAGTAGCCTGTATTAAGGACAATCAGCGCTCATTTCCCGAAAATAAGACAAAAGTATTGATTAGACTGTTACATAATTATTATCAAAAAGAACAAATTAACAAAAGTCCAGTACAAGAATGTGTGGTGCGCGCGCGTGCGTGTTGTGTGTGATTGTGTGCGCGTGAGTGTGTCTGTGTGAGTGTGAGTGTGTCGGGGTGAGTGTGTGAGTGTGTGTAATGAATTACTTCATTGTTGTAAGAAGGGACTCGGTATCATCATAGTTTTTGGTACAAAGAAATTCAGTAATCCGCTTTTTGCATGTTAGCTTACAACATGTTTGCAGTGGAATTATTGCGTTTATTCTATTATATAGAAATGGGCCTTGATAAAGAAAGAATCTTTTTGTAAAAGCAAAGTATGGATGAGGTACAGTACATACCCTGTTTCTTCTTCTGGGTATTGTCGGTCGACATGCAATTGGAGTGTTTGTGTGCTGTTGTAAGATTGTGCAGAGTATGAACAACTGGCGAACGGTAAGGACCTCACATTTCTGATAGAGGTCAAAGGTAGGATAAAGTATTGGTCGAAAAGTGGCTACCTTCAGGACTGCTCGCTGTGCTATCTCAAGAGGCTTGAGAATTGACTTAGCAGCACCACCCCAACTTGTAATACAGTAAGAGATTACAGACTGGCACATTGCAAAATATACGGTCCGTATCACATTTACGTTGGCAATGTGTCTAAGAGTTTTAAAAAAATAAATAAGTTTGCGGACACGGCCAGTCAGAAGAGTAATATGTGCTTTAAAGTTGAGGTGCTTGTCTAAAGTGATACCAAGGTATTTAATTGTATCAGTATAATAATAATAATAAATAATAAATATGTAGATGTAATATGTAGACATTTACAGTTTGGTGTATTTAATTGACAGGTGTGAGCTTGCAAGCTTACGGGAGTGGAAGGTTGTGATGTGATTTTGAGAGAGAAAGTAATGAGTTTTGTTTTAGAGATATTTAAGGTGAGAGAGTGAGACATAAGCCAGCTATGTACATCATCAAACCCTTTCTGAGCGATAGTTTGGAGACCTGACCACGAGTTGTCGGAGAAAGTGATGGCAGTGTCATCGGCAAAAGAAACAATGTTTCCGGAATTTAAGTTCATGTTACAGAGATCATTGATGAAGACCAAAAACAACGTGGGACCTAAGACACTGCCCTGTGGTACTCCGTAGGCAGTAGGCAGTTCGTCACTTAGATACTTGTCGATTTTGACCCTCTGTGAGCGGCCTGAGAGATAAGAATGAAAGAGTCGTAGTTGCAAATCTCTGACACCTAAATGTTCGAGTTTGGATAGTAAGCAAGAGAGAGGAACGGTATCGAAAGCCTTTGCAAGATCAATAAATACAGTAAGACATTTTTTGTGGTGATTGAGTTTGTCAACAATACCGGTTATCAATTCCAAGGCTGCATCAGAAGTCGATTTATTTTTCCTAAATCCGAACTGGAAAGATAAAATTCCTAAATGAAAAGATGCTTTTGAAAAATGTAATCAATTAGCGAACTTGCACTTTGCAGGTTATCGTATCATTTTGTGTTAATTTAGATGATGTCAAAGTAGCAGTGTTCTCTTGCTGGCCGTACATAGTTTTTAAAATAATTCTGCGAGTTTAAATAATTAAATTCCTAAAATCATTTAAAACATGCTCTGAAAGACAAACGGATGCAATTTCACTAATCCATTTTTGTAAAATACCCTCGCTACATCTCCGAATTATTTACCACCAGTCGTTAACCGCTTTGAGTAATGTCAGTGCAATGATTGTTAACACTTAACAAAAACCGAGCTTGGTACAAATTGCACTCATTTGAGTGTGGTTAAGAGGAGCACCGTGCTATAACATTGTAATATGGGGGGCGCGAACGAATTTGTCGAACACGGTTTCAAAATAAAACCTCTTATTTTGAGTCAGTTAAATTAACGCATGACTAAGGTTAATTATTTTGACGACACGGTTGGCGCAGTGGTTGAGCGATTGACTGCTGCGCAGCATGTCGCGGGTTCGATTCCCGCACGGAACAAATATTTGTACGACCTACAAGTATTTGTTCCGAGTCTGGGTGTTTTTCTATCTATAATATATAATTATGTATTTACAAAAAAAAAAATGTATATAAGTAGTTTATCAGCCATCTCTTTACCATAACACAAGCATTAGGTTGCTTAGCTTGGGACTAGATGGCGTTGTGTGAAATGTCCAAGGATATTTATTTATTTTATTTATTTACTAGCTTTTGCCCGCGGCTTCGCCCGCGTGGATGTCGGAAAATATCCCATGGGAACGTTCATGTGGAAAACATATCATATCCCTAACTTAAGAAATGCTGGGTTTCCCTTACAAACTTTCATCCCCTATATCACCCCCTGTAGTATTGTTTTTGAAAGTATCCTATGTCCTTTCCCATGATGCTATATAAATATAAAGCCTTGCCAAATTTTGTCGAAATCCGTGCAGTTTTGTAAATTTTAAAATCAACCCCTTGTTTACCCCCTTAGGGGATGATTTTTCAAAAACGCTGAACGGCATATTTATTTATTTCCTATCAAAAGCATACATTTTAATTTTCACATCCCTAACTTAAGAAATACTGAGTTTCCCATACAAACTTTTCTCCCCTATATCACCCCCTGTAGGATTATTTTTTAAGACCAAAAGTAGCCTGTGTCCTTCCCCAGGATGCTATATAAAGCCTTGCCAAATTTTATCGAAATCCGTACAGTTTTGTAAATTTTAAAATCAACCCATATTTAACCCGATTAGGGGATGATTTTTCAAAAATGCTGAACCGCATATTTCTTAATTTCCTACCAATAGCATAAATTTGTTATCCCTAACTTAAGAAATACTGGGTTTCCCTTACAAAATTTCATCCCCTATATCACCCCCTGTAGTATTGTTTTTGAAAGTATCCTATGTCCTTTCCCAGGATGCTATATAAAGCCTTGCCAAATTTTGTCGAAATCCGTGCAGTTTTGTAAATTTTAAAATCAACCCCTATTTTACCCCCTTAGGGGATGATTTTTCAAAAACGCTGAACCGCATATTTCTTTATTTTCTATCAAAAGCATACATTTTAATTTTCACATCCCTAACTTAAGAAATACTGAGTTTCCCATACAAACTTTCATCCCTTATATCAACCCTTGTAGGATTATTTTTTAAGACCAAAAGTAGTCTGTGTCCTTCCCCAGGATGCTATATAAAGCCTTGCCAAATTTTATCGAAATCCGTGCAGTTTTGTAAATTTTTAAATCAACCCCTATTTAACACCCTTAGGGGATGATTTTTCAAAAACGCTGAACCGCATATTTCTTAATTTCCTACCAATAGCATAAATTTGTTATCCCTAACTTAAGAAATACTGGGTTTCCCTTACAAACTTTCATCCCCTATATCACCCCATGTAGTATTATTTTTGAAAAAAATAGTATCCTATGGCCTTCCCCAGGATGCTATATAAAGCCTTGCCAAATTTTGTCGAAATCCATGCAGTTTTGTAAATTTTAAAATCAACCCCTATTTTACCCCCTTAGGGGATGATTTTTCAAAAACGCTGAACCGCGTATTCCTTTATTTCTTATCAAAAGCATACATTTTAATTTTCACATCCCTAACTTTAGAAATACTGAGTTTCCCATACAAACTTTCATCCCCTATATCACCCCCTGTAGGATTATTTTTGAAAAAAAAAGTAGCCTATGTCCGTCCCCAGGATACCATCTATAGCCTTGCCAAATTTTATCGAAATCCGTTCAGTGGTTTAGGCGTGAAAAGGTAACAGACAGACAGACAGACAGACAGACAGACAGACAGACAGAGTTACTTTCGAATTTATAATATTAGTATGGATTATTTGTTTTGGTTGTTGAAATTTTGAGTGTTTTGAAATTGGCTTCATATAAATGCTTATGCTTTTGGTAAAAGATTACGTTACCGTTATAATGAAGTCTAAATAAATATCTTTAAACCAGTATGACCGAGTAAAATCGGCTTTGCCTAATCTTAACAGCTGGCAGATATTTAATAAGACATTATTTTGTTTTCTTCTTACACAAAATTAACTAACAAACTAGATACTGCTTGGATTCAAAGCTAGTTATAAACATAGTGAAAACAGAATTAGTCGACGTTCGCACGGACGTAAAAATATTACGGTGATTTTGTTTCGCGTACTGGATTTTCAACGCTCTGCTTAGCGCCGAGAGTTGAAAATCCAACAGTGTGTTTTTTCGACGCACTAGAATGCACTCTGTTGTTGTTAGGTTGGATTCTCAATGCTCGGCTCAACAGCGAGAGTTGAAAATCCAGTGCGGGATAAAATCCCACCGCGATATTTATACGTCTGTCCGAACGTCGGCGTATAATTGTGTTATAGTGTTGTAAAATGGTTGTAAACATGTTGTAATGACTGTTTGACTACACTGTTATTATTTATGCTGGGTACAATAACTTGTCTTCTTATGATGGCGAGACATATAGATCTTAACACTAATATTAAAATATTATTGCACAGACAACAGCACATCAGGTTATACCAAAATGTAAAATTTCTCGAAATGATTTTAAACCTTAAAATATTGGATGTTAAGTTCAAAATCAAATGAGAATATTTGACAATTTTTTTTTAAAGTTAATTTGACAGTAACTTGACCTGCTGTACCATGTTTTAATGCAAATAAAAACATTATGTACCATTATATTCCATACCTGGATACAGGTGACACTGATGAACTCAAACTCAAATCATTTATTTCTAATAAACCAATTACAGGCACTTTTGAACTGTCAAGGGTTCGGTCGGTCAGAATGATGAAGCTAATTGCCATTCTATAATGAACATTATCTAATAAAGCTTTGACTGAACCAGTAAGAAGGTTATAACGAACTCCAGTAGGTGCCTTATCCTCACAATTTTATCATACCATCAGCCAATATAATTTCAGACACTAACAATAGCGATAAGGCCTGGGTAAAAAAAAAAAAAATTTTTTAATCCGTCAGTCAGATAATAAAAAAATATTAGACACGTATTTTTTGCTTTATCATATTAACCCCTCAAGTGTCTGAGTTTGGCTAATTTTAGACCTAAAACCCCAGCGAGTGGGGAGGGTTGGGGGTTAGTTGCGAACCCCATAGGTTCACAACTACTGATGATGATATGTTTTCCATCGGATGATGTTTTTTTACGTTTATATATATGTGATTTAAGCTTATATATCTATTATGTAAAGTTTTGTGCTTTTGCACACTTGGGGTGCATTTGACACGCGGGGGGGAGGGGGGTTTAGCTGCGAACTCCATAGGTTCACAACTAATGATGATGATTGGTTTTCCATCGGATGATGTTTTTTTACGTTTATATATATGTCATATAAGCTTATATACCTAATAAAAACAAGGGTTTTTCTTATGCACACATGGGGTGCATTCGACACTTGAGGGGTTAATAAAAAAATACTTAGATAAACGCATCAACTTGGGTAGTGGGGGCTTGCTACGTCACAATTCAGTATAAAATCTATTAGCAAGGCGTGACGTCTTCCACATTTTATACTCAATGTATCGCCGTAATCTTTTTAATACGTAAAAAAAGAAAAAATACGTGTCCAATATTTTTTAATAATCTACCTGATGGACAAAAAAAAAATGTTTAGTCACCCTTATTCTGCTCAACCCATTACCAAAAAGCAGATACAAATTGCACTCATTGAAGTGCGGTTAAGAGCAGTGCTATACATATGGGGGTGTACGCCATAACATTGTAATGTGCGGTGCGAACGCATTTGTCAAACAGGATGGGTGAGGTTATCGCTAAGTGGAGCAAAAATGGAACATATATTTTACTGGTAGGTATTATAATTAAGAGTATTGTGTTGTGTTTTTGTGCTTGTATTTGTAGGTAATTAAATTACCCTAGAAATTATTTGGGACCTGTTTGTTAGGTATGCTACAGGGAGCACTGGTGGCCTAGTGGAAACGGCCGTGACTTACGAGTTGTAGGTCGTAGGTTAGAACCCAGACAGGCACTTTACTTTGTGGTCTTAAAGTGCTGAAGGAAACCAGCAAGTCCTAGAACCAAAAAAAAAATTGTGACATCTACCAACCCCCACGGGGGCCATGTGGTGGATTATGACCCACTCCCTGTCTCAAAGAGGAGGTTTGTGTCCTAGCAGTTCCCGACATTCTAGGCTGATTAAACTTAGCATGAAATATAGGGCGATTTTTTGGTGCTAGTATTTTGTAAATAGTATTTACCGTGACGTATATCAAAGTATGGGAAAACATGTTTTTCAACTACAATGTTAAGTTTGTTTTTGGAATAAATTATTTTCAACTACGGAACCCTTCATTGTATGTTCCGACACGCACTCGGTCGGTTTTTTGTTTAAATAGATTTAATATTGGGATCACCTTCGTAGGTCGTCGCTTTTTAGCTAGATATTGTCCGTATTTTTTAGGGTTCCGTACCTCAAAAGAAAATAACGGAACCCTTATAGTTATAGGATCACTTGTTTGACCGTCTGTCTGTCTGTCTGTCTGTCAAGACCCTTTTTCTCAGGAATGCGTGGAGGTATCAAGTTGAAATTAATATCATATATGTAGGTCTGTGGTCCCTTAGAGTCCAAATAACTCAAGCTTCTAAGTCAATGCATAAAAAAATACGGTCATTTATGCCACATATTTTGATACTCGCAAGTAAATCAAAACCTATAGGGTACTTCCCGTTGTTCTAGAATAATGAAATGTGTCACGAAGCAAGGTCTCCCATCACAAGTAAAGGAAAAAGTCCGAAAATAGTGAATTTGTAATTTTATGCCATAAAAAATTAACTACGGAACCCTTTATTGTGCGTGGTCCGACACGCACTTGGCCGGTTTTTTTTACTACCGGGAGATAACAACGTCATAGCAATTAAAACAAAATGGCGTTACAGAAAAACAATAGCACGACAATTATAGTACACAAATAGTACAAAGCACTCATAATTCAAAACACATGTTATTCTACACACAGATTAGACAGCAAACCTTTATATAAAATTAACGTAGCGCTGTAAAATGTAAAATTTAATCCTCTGAGCTGGATTAAATTGTACATACGAAACAACAATGTCGAAACGGGAAAATCCGGAGATGTGAGAGCTAAATCTGGGCAAAGAGTTCCCGTTTAGCAGTCATTGGGATGAAAAAACAAAACATACAAGTTTTAATGATCGTTGTAATTTAAGTTATGTAAGGACTAAAAAGTAAAATACAGATAATAGTGTTCTTCTGAAGGGATAATTTAATATTTAACCCCTCAAGTGTCTGAGTTTGGCTAATTTTAGACCCAAAACCCCAGCGAGTGGGGAGGGTTGGGGGTTAGTTGCGAACCCCATAGGTTCACAACTACTGATGATGATGTTTTTTTACGTTTATATATATGTGATCTAAGCTTATATACCTATTATGTAAAGTTTTATCCTTTTGCACACTTGGTGTGCATTTGACACGCGGGGTGGAGGGAGGGGTTAGCTGCGAACTCCATAGGTTCACAACTAATGATGATGATTGGTTTTCCATCGGATGGTGGTTTTTAAAACCCACCCGTGTTCAGTTGCCTATGCCAGGGCCCTGGGCCCAGGGCCAGAGGTGGCCCTGGAAAAGGATGCTTGGAAGGATTTGGGAAAGGCTTTGCTCAGCAATTGGACAGTATAGACTAACATAATAATAAAAAAAATAAAACGAGAGGACGTGCACACTTTTACGCCCCTATCACATAAATTGTCGTGATTGCTGTTTCTTGAAAAACAATCGCCTCATATTCAATTTTGAAAACTAATTCTAAATTCACTTGAGCTTGATCGAATGCAACCAGACTCATTTTCTGCCTAGTTACTTATATATTTTTGATTTCTTTCAGAAAACAATAAAGTAAAATGAAACTTCAACCACCTTTTTTGACGATAAAAATAACCTGACGTCAATTTGCAATGCTCTAAAAACTTTGGGATTGAAAACAGACACAAATCTTACCATCAATAAATAACACACATTACAAACCACGAATAAATTACTCCTTTCAACAACAAACTGCCTTCTCAACTCACCCCACAAACACAAAATACCACTACATTTGCATCCAAACTCAGTTTTCCTCAACACTCAAATCTTAACAGGACTCATACGCTCAGTTACTCTATCAAATCTGATAGCCTTATACATACCCTACACAGATTACCCATTCGCATTCACTCAAGTTAGGGGTGGTCAACGTTTGGTGGAATTACCATAAGTAATACGATAATAGTAAACTGATAAAGACTTTATTGTATAGACATCAATGTTTTAGATTAAATTGAACAATAACTGGAATAGTTTGGTCTTCAATTAGAATAAATTGCTCAGTAATTTGTGAAAGGGTTAATAATATTGTATTGAATAAATAGGGTCAATTAATTTGGTTACTTTCGCAGTAGCCTATCACAGTTTAAACTGAATAATTGTATACATTTTAACATTCTGAGTCTTGATTGTGACCTTGAAGTAGTCAAACAACTTTTGATCATATGCTGTTGGTATGTGTTATCAATACTGAATGTTAATTTAATTGAATCGATCTCCTGTAACTTTTCAACCATACACTTTAAAAACTCCAATCATGAACGAGTGTGCAAAATGAAAAAAAAAATATAATTACCTTACTAGCCGTTGCCAGCGGCTTCGCCCGCGTGTATGTCGGAAATTATCCAACGGGAACCTTCTACCGGGATGAAAAGTATCTTATGTCTTAATCCAGGTTATAAACTATTTGTATACCAAATTTCATCCAAATCCGTTTAGCCGTTTTTGCGTGATTGCGTAACAAACATCCAAACATACAAACTTTCACATTTATAATATTAGTTGGATTATTACGTTAAATCAATTAATCTGCCTAGCCTTTTCCCAGCCATTTTGGCGTCGGCTTCCGGTCTAACCAATACTAGTGTTTTACATGGAGCGACTGCCTATCTGACCTCCACAACCCAATAACTGGATAATACGATACCCCTTGGTAAGATTGGTTGTCAGACTTTCGGGCTTCTGACGACTCGTAACGACTGTCAAAGATCCACGAATGACAGCCGGGACCAACGGCTTAGCGTGCTTTCCGAGGCACGGAGGAGTCTCCGTATGTAAAAATGGTCACCCATCCATGGACCAATCGCGGCAAGTGAATAGATACAAACGACTTTACGTACCTACACAAGCAAAATTCAACTAACGACCTTTCCTGGCTTTGTTTTTGGTCCCAAAGGTGGTAATTTCTACGGTCCACGCCCAAAAATTAGTTCACTCATCATAAACCAGTCTTAAAAAATCAATAAAAAAAAAAAACGATTCACAATCCCTGCAAGACGATATACAAACAAAAAAAAATCTCGTATAATAATACTTCTAAGAGAATTTGGGTCAATGCTCGCATTTGGTCAGACACACGCGATTCCCTACTAATGCTGACATTATGCTGATTGCCTGCTCTTCCTACGTTGAATAAAAACTTAGTATTTCTAAAGGAATATTTTTTGTAGGTAAAAAGGAACGGTTTTTGTAACAGCTGTTGCCTTAGGACTGTTTTGCCAGATGGTCTGGGTTCTGAGTATTATTGGGTCCTTTTTAGGTTATAGATACTCTTTATTAGATCCTGTATTTTTATTTAGAAATATGATAAAAAATTTGTAGTCGCATACATAACGACTACTGGGCAAGAGTATCCACACAGTAAGTGCCTGAAGATGGACCAATCATTAAAAGGCCCTTTTTTAAAACAATATTAATTTAAGTGACCATGCATGCATGCATAATCAGCCTATGGCGTTCCCACTGCTGGGACACAGGCCTTCTCTCTGTTAGAGGAAGTAGGCAGTAATCCACCACGCGGGCCCAGTGCGAGTTGGTAGATGTCACATGTATTTGAATTTTTGGTTCTAGAACATGCCGGTTTCTTCACGATGTTTTGCTTTACCGTTTTGAAAGCAGTGGTGATTAAATACGTTGCATCTTACACTAAAGGCCTACCCACCTTCCATGGAAATAAAGACATGCCATCCGGTCTCTTGCCATCGTCGCGTGCCAAGCCATTGGGTTCTAATACAGCTGGAACATCGACGGTATAAGATTCTATCATATAACATCATCAGAATATTACTTCCTATTCAATAATAATGAGTGGAAACTGCTCGCCTACACAAAAAAGTAATCAAAGTTGATTACTTATCCAATATTATAAAATTACCAATCATGACCACACGTAATGGACACACAATAATAATATTTATTTTGTAACGATACCATTATTAACATACAATATTTTTATTTTTATGTTTTTGTGTGTTTTTCTATAAGATATCTCAAATTGGATTAAAATATAATCGTAATTTTGTTTAAGACCGTTATAAATTCACAATCTCTCTCACAGAGAGGAGGCCTGTGTCCCAGCAGTGGGAACGTTATATAGGCTCCATCACTCGCTGTCATCTCGAACAGTCCGATATGTCATATAAAAGATATTGTTGTAAATGTTTTACAGACCCCCATAAAAAGATAAATAGATAGAATACTCTTTATTACTTACACCATAAAATTTACAGATATAAATGTTGAAATTAATTAAATGTTGAAAAGAAATAAAGTTGTTGTTCAACGTGCATGCACGTATAATGATATTTATAAGATGCAGGTATTCAGTGGACAGATTACCGTTTGCAGGTCGTCAAAGGATTCCAGTCCAAGCAGTCTGCAGTTTTATATGTCTCGAAGCATGCTTGGAATGATAAAATAAAAATCAAGTGAGCTACTTGTGAAAGTATCGTCCCGTTTACCTCCTTTCTGCTCTGTTCCTTTGCTTTACAATAAAAATATTCTTATTTTCAGTTTGACGGATGCGTGTACCAGTAAAAAATTACAGGCGCTTGTTTTTTCAAGCTTGCACACAGAGGTACGGTAAATGCAACAAATGTTCTACAGAAATTATTTTTTTTTTTTGTAAATATTTTTGTCTACGAAAAACATATATTTAGGCATTTTCAGCTAGGCCAAAGTTTAGGCATTTTTCAACTTTTACTTTTTAACAAAGATCTGCTTCGCCACCAGCTATGATAATAACTTAAATTCCATTAAAGTCGCGCAAATCATTTTTTTATTGTATTTTTCATTAAAAAAAATTAAAAATCGTAGTAACTCAAAAACTGTTGCATTTCGGTAGAACATTTGGTGGCTTAATTTGTTGCATTTTAACCCTACTATGACATCCTGCAAGGAATACGTTGAATAACAAGTAACCCTGTATTACGAGTATGTAGGTTGCGTAGAAAGGAGTATGGTTGCTTTTTACTTTTTATTGAAACAGGTGAGTTCTACAATCTATCGAAGCTGAGCTTATGTACATTTTAGAACTTATCAAAAACCAATAAAATGGTAGGTAATCTTCCTACGCCAAAATCAATATCCCAAAGTCTTCTCAAGAAAATGTTATTGAGACCTAAACGTTAGATGGTTTCGCGCCAACGATATTAAATATCACTGATCAAAGCCGTGATAAGTGCTCGTTAGATGTAAATTGTAATTAATTAGCAGAACATTATCCATGAACGCTTCGGATATCTCTGAAGTGGATGCTGTTTGATCAAGTGACAGGATGCGATGTGTCAAGTGGTTGGATACAGTTTTGCATGGCTTGGTCATGTTTCGCTATGTAATTTACAATAATTATGGCACTGAAAAATGTGTTTGTAAACAAAAATAAGAGATATGGCCCAGTAATGGCCGCGGCTTACGAGTTGTAGGTCATGTGTTTGAACCCAAGCAGGCATATTACTTTGTGTAATTTATTTCATCATCATTGTTCTCAAAATGGCGAAGGAAAAAAAACATCGTGAAGAAACCGGCATCGGCATGTTCTAGAACCATTTATTCAAAGACATTTGACATCCACCAACCTGCACTGGGCCCGTATGGGGGAACTAAGGCCCACTCCCTCTTGCAGTAAGAGCAGTCCTCTGTCCCAGCAGTGGGAACATTATAGGTTGATTATGCTGAACAAAACTACATGAATGTCTTACTGGCCCTGAGGTTAAAATTATCATAAGTTAAGAGCTTATTATCTGACTTCAGCTACAGATAATAACGTAGAATAGATCAATGGGTATTGAGAAATAAATCAAGCCAAACTCCGTGTGTATGTACAATGTTGCATTATTAAAAGGTTCAATTTTTTTATCATCAGTAATAAATCTATGGGAAGTCTAAGAATATTCTATCCTTTCTGTACTTAGAACTTACCTCTGTTTTCCTAACAATATTCTATCCTTTTCAGAAAATATTCTCAAAACTCCTCTCAATCATAATTATGCTGAAAATATTCAAATTTCTTGAAGCTGAAAATGTGAACGGGTAAGTGATCGCATATACCAGGCGCACAGAAATAGCTGGTAGCAAGCGTTTCGTCGCTCTAAATGCCTGAAGGCCGCACTATGTTAGCACCATACCAGGGTTCTCCCACCGAAGTGTAATGTGAGTTACACTGTTATTTAAGTTAAGAAGAAACAAAGTTGGTGCTAAACCCGGAGCAAAGTGAACAGGAAAATGAAGTAAAAAGTTACTTTAGTTTTAGCATACAATTTTGGACTTTTACTTCGGGTCTAAAAGACCCGGGGCTAAGGGATATATATATAATGGGGATAAGGGGCCAAGAATCTAACGTGGGCTTAAAATAATTGTCCCAATGCAGAGCAAAGACAGTGTTAATACGATAATCGTATCATCAAGATTGCTCCTGAATTTTTGTTTTTTAGGGTTCCGTACCTCAAAAGGAAAAAACGGAACCCTTACAGGATCACTCGTGTGTTTGTCTGTCTGTCCGTCTGTCACAATTTGCTCCAAATCTAATGGACCGATTAAGTTGAAATTTGGTACTCATATGGAGTTCTATGAACCAAAAACGTACGGCTAAAGAAAATAAATGAATTTTGAATATGGGGGTCACTTTTAGGGGGCAAATAAGAAAATTTAAAAAAAGTTTTGCAAACTGTACCGTGTGGCATATCAAATAAAAGGGCTTACTATGTGGATCTCAAATATATTCTGTTTATAATTTGAAAATAAATCGTTTTAAAGTTATTTAAGAAAATAGACGAACATTGACAGTCCCCCCCCCCCTTATCTCCGAAACTACTGAGCCTAAAATTTTGAAATAAAATTCAAAAATAGTTCCATACTTGTAGGTTACAGGAAAACCTATAAGAAGTTTGTGGTCTTAAAATAACATTCCCTCAATATTGTGAGTACAAACTTACATTTACTGTTGGAATGTATGGGAGAACATGTTTTTCAACAATAATGTTAAGTTTGTTCTTGGGATAATTTCATCGCAACTACGGAACCCTTCATTTGGCTGGTTTTTTTTTTCATAATCTTCTTTCATTGTTTTTGCAATGAACTATCTCTCTCCACTCGATGCAACTAATCCTTTATTGCCATGATTTCCGTCTGTAAAATGTTTTATTTTTCAAACCTTTTACTACTTCGTTGGTCGACTTGCTCTAACCGACCTACATTACAAAACAGTGCGACAAAATTAAAATTCCTACTTCACTACTGCATGCAACCATCCACCACAGTTAGTGTGCTGGTCCGTCCGGCGCGCAGTGAAAGCATTTCATTCATTGCTATCTTTTGATGAACACCATTCCGTGTAGCGTCACTTACCTGTCCTATCACACAATAGTTTCACTTTAGTTTTAAATATGATACTGCTGTGTTTGTATAGAGTTTTTAATGTTCTGTAGGACGATAAAATGTTTTGTCATTGTGGTTTGTGTTAAAGTTGTGAAACATTTTTAGCTGTGTCATTTTATTTCGGTTTTTTTTTTTGACAGTGTATTGTTTTTCGGATTTTTAGGGTTCTGTACCTCAAAAGGAAAAAATGGAACCCTTATAGGATCAGTCGTGTGTCTGTCTGTCTGTCTGTCCGTCTGTCACAGCCAATTTGCTCCGAATCTAATGGACCGATTAAGTTGAAATTTGGTACACATATGAATTTCTGTAAACCACACGAACGGGTAAAGTAAATAAATTAATTTGAATTTTTGGGTCACTTTTGGGAAGCAAATAAGAAAATTAAAAAAAAAAGTTTTGCAAACTGTACCGTGTGATATATCAAATGAAAGGGAAACTTATTATGAGGGTCTCAAATAACCTTTTTATAATTTTAAAATAATTTGTTTTAAAGTTATTGAAGAAAATAGTCGAAATTTGACCATTGCCCTTATCTCCGAAACTACTAAGCCCAAAATTTTGAAAAAAATACTTACAGAAAATAGTTCTTAACCAGCTGATTACAGGAAAAACTATAATAAATCTGTGGTCTCAAAATAACATGGTAAATCTCAATATTGTGAGTTCAAACTTACATTTACAGTTGGAATGTACTGGAGAAAATGTATTCCAACTACGATGTTAAGTTTGTAACCCTTTAGCTATAGAACCCATCATTGTGCGTGGTCCGACACGCACTTGGCCGGTTTTTTTTAAAAGGGTTGTGAGTAACACACAAATTATTATCCTTTGATAGCAATGTAAGTCTTGTAACAGAATTATAATATTTTTTACAAATTATGAATACTTATGAAAATTATATTTTAATCCATTAATTTGTAAATTCCTCCAATCAAATAAGTAATATTGTAGATCACAACACTGACAGCACCCGTTCACGAACATGACGCACCTCCTAACCTCTCTGCTAGACCGTAACGTGTTCAGCGAGCTTCATTGCTTTAAAAAACCACCTCAGTTATCTATTGACAGTAACATATTAGTCATTAAACGCTTTCCAATATCACTGAAAGGTTTAGTTTTAGTATAATGATGTGGTTTACAAAATGGCGTACATTCATGTGCAAGCGCTGTTACGCTACGGTGTAAATGAGGTCAAAAATGGTTTTAGTCTCGCGCTGCAATTTGGAAATTCCAGATCTTCCTTCAACAGGGATTGAAGAAAAATGTGGCTCTGACATGTTTCACGCAGTAGAAATTCTGAAGTGTGATGTGTGGACTCTTAATGGCTTGATATTACATCATTATTGTGTATACTTCATTGATTGAGAGTACATTGTAGGTACAACAAAGAGAGCAACGCAAGTAGTCTTTTTATGTCACAGCAACCAAGAAACCTCTTCTTTTCTAAGTCCAATAAAGCCAAGCGGGCAGCAATACAATTTAGTTACTCGAACTTTACTCACTGATGCAGTCATAAAATTCTTGGAAATTGACGTACAGTCTGCGAGGCGTAAAATGAGCTTTGCATTTGTGTGAGTGCACACAGATAGTGTAAAACGTTGTAAAACGTAAAACGATAAGTTGATTGAAGATTTTGTCTTATGTTAAAACGATAAGACAAAAATGTTGGTCATGGGCTCTCGTACCATTTTGGTGATCACTCACACAAATGCAAAGCTCATCTTACGCCTCGCGGACTGTACCTACCTTACTTGCTTACTTACTTCCAATTCATAACTTACATATAAACAAAATAATTTCCCAATTTGAAGTTATTGCCTTGCTTAAACCTATGAATCACGTGGCCGTGATAGTGTCCATGAAGAAATCTTATTGCTCTTTATGCTACTGTTCCCTAAGTGTCTTATGCCCGGTTTCTGAGATATTTAAACGGAGTTTATCCATTCGGTAGTGATTATTGGTTCTATATCGTATTTCTTAAAACTCTTTAAACGTCGAGTGACACCCAGGTGTGCAGATAACAATAAAAAATCTATTGTGTCTGCTAATTGGCGTGCGACGGGTCAGCATAAGGAAGGAATTCGCTTAAATAGATGATTTTGTCGAATCAATAGCTATTGAGAGTTTAAACTCCGTTTAAGAATTCTTCAGAAACCTTAGAAGTTCAGATGTTCCTTGCACCAATAAATTGTCCACTACACCATTTAAGGTGAACGTCCACTGGTCCGCGCCGGCCGTAACGCACGCACGGCACGCAACGGATTTCGGTTTTCTCTCTATGAATTATATAGCACTGCCTCCACTATCGGTACCGGCCGCACCGACCATATATGACCAAAAAAGGCGTTGCGTGCCGGTGACGTCATAAGGAATGCCGGTGACGTCACCGGCACGGAACGCATTTCTTAACTCACCGCATCTGTCAGTGTCATCCTACTGATTCTAGGGATTGCCGAAGCATAACATTTACATTTTTTTTTATCTAGACTAGTCCTTATGTGTATAAAGACTATAATATATAAACAATTAAAAACAAAATTGAGTTTCTGGTTTCTGACTGCATTTCTGTTGTGCTTTATTATCAAAATCAAAAAAATAATAATAATGTTTAGACTCGTGCTCATAGACATGAGCGGCACGCGTCAACGGCAGAGGCAACTGCAGTCAACTTCTGCCAAGTAGCAACTGATAATAATAATAACTTCGTCAATCTCCATGACAGACGACGTCTACTGACAACAACAAAAAAACTCAGACTAAATAATAAAATGGTGGACGCATGACACCGGCAAATCCGTTCAATACGTTGCGTGCCGTGCGTGCGTTCCGGCCGGCCGGCGCGGACTTGTGGACAGTGGACGCATGCCATCGGCAAATCCGTTCATTATGTTGCGTGCCGTGCGTGCGGTGCGGCCGGCGCGGACCAGTGGACGCTCAGCTTTAAATGTCTGTATTTAACTTGCCAACAGTCTTCGAAATTCAATAATGTTTTTAATAGAATTGATCCCCTAATAATATGTTGTTTTTTTATTTATCCATTCAGTATGACACGTACGTTTAAGTTGGTGCCAACATAAACTCATTGGAGTAAAAATTAGATGAGATTGACAACATATAAACCCTTCGGACGTGGCTGGATCTAGATTAATCTTGAATTCTAGACGAAATGGCACTATAAGTAGTCTTGACTGTGAACCCGTTCTTGGTATGAAATGCCTTCTAATTGGTTCAATCAAATCCCAGACGGTTGGGAACTTTAGCTGTTGAACGATTTTTGGTTGAAGATGTACAGTTTGTGTGGATAATAGATTCAATATCGTGCAGTTAATCGGATCAATTTAAACTGAATTATTGGGTACAAAATTGGATGATGTTATTGACGTACAAAGATTTATTCTTCGTATTAAGGCTCTTACAGACAGAGGCGATATCGCGTTGCGACGTGTCGCGTAGCGGTGTTGCGACGCGATAATATCGGAATATCACTCGCGATATCGCCTCTGTCTGTAAGAGCCTTTAGATGTTCGGTCGGTAAAATCTTTTAAAATTTTAACTGTTAAACTAATCTTTACTTTTACTTCACGCACAATTGTCCACCTAAAAAACTAAGCGTGGAAACCAAACCTTTTAACATAGAACATAAGCGTTACCTTTTAGATTTAATTTCAGAAAAGACTACGTGACTATACATAATATAAATAACGTGTAATCTTTTATTTGCCATTCATTTGATTGTGATACATTATTTCCGTGAACATAAATTCAATAAATAAAACAAAATCTCCCAATTTCTGCATTGCAATACAAAAACATTAAAGGCTAATTTTTCAATCGACAGATAACTTTTATTTATGGAATAAATATGGCGGTTTGACAGCTTTTGTATACTAAATATGTCAAACTCTCATAATATATTATTGTACATGTAAATATTGCCATTGGCACTCTTTCATATAATTTTGACCGATAAATCTGTCTTCAAGAATCTTTCATTATAAAACTGCAGCTTCACACAAAGCATCTTAGTTAAATTCAGCTGTTTGATCCTTTGAGCTTTTATTATCAGCCGAACGGGACGATCCATCAGATTAAGCTACGCTTGCCATGTTTGGTCCGTGGATGGGTTACCATCTTTACATACCAAGACACCTTCGTGCCTCGGAAAGCACGTTAATGGCCTCGGCTGTCATTCGTGGATTTGACAGTCGTTACAGGTCGTCAGAAGCTCGAAAGTCTGGCAACCAGTCTTACCAAAGGGTATCGTATTACCCAGTTACTGGGTTGTGGAGGTCAGATAGGCAGTCACTCCATGTAAAATACTGGTATTCAGCTGCATCCGGTTAGACTGGAAGCCGACCCCAACATAGTTGGGAAAAGGCTAAGCAGATTGATTTGTTTGATCCCTTAATCATGAAACTACTGATGTTTATAACTACCAGCAATAATTATATTTTCAAATCTAATTTGTTAATTCAATTCCGGGATGGAGTAGATTTCCACTGACCTGGGATTTACGGTGATAATTCAATATTACTACTAAGCGTGGTCGCTTAAACTGCTTCTGGAAGCGTTAAACCGTTTTGGTAAAAAATTAATCCGTGTAATATTGGGGTGGATTTTGGTGCTAGTTATTTTGGTGTAACATTGCTAGTTATTTGCAAATAGTAAATATTTGGATGATCTTCTAAAATCGTACACTTAATCCGAATTACTGTGTTGATCGAACCAAACTTGTATAAAAACATATGCCCGATTTCTGAGGTTTTTAAACGGAGTTTATCCATTCGACAGTGATTATTCGTTCGATATCGTTTTTCTGAACACTTCGTTAGAGAAGAATTTAGCTTAAAAATCAAGTGAATTACTATCAAGTGTTTATCTGAGGATCTTAAACAACTGAGGATATCAAAGGAATTTGCTTAAATAGATAGTTTTGTCGAATCAATAACTGTTGAGAGTTTAAACTCCGTTTAAGAACGCGGCGCGTGAGTGAGTATCGAACTAACGTGCGAGCCGGCCGGTGCGCGGCAGCCCACACTGAATTGACCCAGTGAGATGAGCCCGCCGCGTACTTGTAGCTTCATACCTAAACTGCGGTGTGTCCTATCTGTATTAATCTGTGGTATTAGGTGTATCTGAGTCATGCCTGAGCATGTACAAAATAAACTTTTTTTAACCCCACTACTACTCTTTTGAGAAGACGATGCCAGCCCTACTATTTTTTAACTATGGCCAAGGAGCAGTGGTGGCCCAATGGTAACGGCTGGACGGTCGCGACTTACGATTTGTAGGTCGTGGGTGCGAACCCTGACAGGCGCTTTACTTTGTGTAAATTATTTCATCATCACTGCTCTCAAAACGGTGAAGGAAAACATCGTGAGGAAACCGGCATGTCCTAGAACCAAAATCCAAAGACATGTGACATCTACCAACCCACACTGGGCCTGCGTGGTGGATTACAGCCCACTCCTGCTCACAGAGAGGAGGCCTGTGCCCCAGCAGTGGGAACATTATAGGCTGATTACGCATAAGCAGCTATTCTCAAAGCTCGTGCTGAGTGAGACCAGAAAAAAAATCTGTTGTCACTTTTCTTTCATCTGTTATAGGCAAGGTAGGTCTATGCTAAAAGCCCTTTCATAAGATACTAATATCATTAGTACCCGCAGACAGACCAGGTTCCATTATAATTTTACCTGTGATCCTTTTTGATCGATAAACTCAATATTCGTAACATAGCAAGTGCCAGACAAAGGTCGAGGTCAAACCCAGCTTAAAATATAATGTGACATGTTAATCCAAATCTAGACGAAACCCTACTCCTGATCTTGTACCCAATAAGTAATTGGCTTGATCGAATTTTCGATACGTAGAATATAAGAGGAACTACACATCGTAGATTAAAGTCGATTTTCGATACTATAATAAGATTAAATTATTTTATTAAGACATATTTAGCCCACAATTAAATATCTGTCCAACTGCGAGAGGGACTACGAAGGTCCGATGTGAAAATCGTTCGTGTCTTTGAATCGAACCCCAGTGGTCCTATCGGCTCCCGACTTTATTTTGACTGTTTTTGTATTCATAAACTCGCAGCTCGCAGCTCGCAGGTTTGCTCGTTGCTCAGCTGAAGTCAAGTTAGCGCTATTCAAAGCATACTGTCAATCTTTTTACACGAGCAGCCTGTGGGTTAATTATACTCATAGGGCATACAGCGCTCTGCGGGTACAATACAATAACGTCTTCAGGATGTTGTTGCGGTTGCCGCGGTTCTGCAGTGCGTCCGCGATGTTTGCCGAAGCGCGTACCGATGACTTTTAATGTTTTTAATTGTTGTATAATTTGATTGTATTGTGAATTCATTATCTACTAACATAGTTTATAAGTTCTTGCTGTTACTAACCATAATGATAAAATATTTTAATTGTTATTTATTTTATATTTTAATTGTTATTTATTTTATTTTTGATTGTCATTTTAATTTAAATTCAATGCCTACTAACATAGTTTATAAGCTCCTATTGTTACTAACCACAATGGATCATGTTATCCGAAAAATAAATGAATAATAATAATAATAATAAGCTGGCAACACTAACGTCAACAAGTCACAAAATTTGTTTTCATAATTTTCTTAGTTTTATTTATTTTAGACGCAGTTTTTCATTTCATCAGAAACCCCAAAGTAAATATAAGAGTCTATAAATCAAATTACAACATAAAAATACAGAAATCAACCTATTAAAACCTATGTAATAAAAAAAATGCCGAATCGTAGGTGACATCTGTCATGTCACCTCTTATAAAACCAATGAAACCATTGAATAAAACGGAAAGAACAAAAATGAAAATAAAGTGATGTTGACGAGATCAGCTGCACGAGCACGCCCACCACCTCCGGACTCGTCGCTCAGCTCCGCCTCGCCACCGCCGGTATCCAGCCCCACCGTGAGCGCTGTGACAACACCGGCCGCGGTAGTTGCGTCGAGCTCCAGCGACGAGTATTTTTCCCCGCCGACGTCGCCAATACCTGTACGTCGGCAGGGGAGAGGCCGGCCACCGAAGAGCTTGGGACTTGGGGGCCAACCGGCCCCGAGCCGGGTCCCCGCTGCCGGTGGTTGTGTGCAGCGCATGAGATGGACTCAGTCTATGAACGAGAACGTCATGCGCGCATATTACGGGTCTACAGAGGGGGGAACTAACCTCACTGCGTACCGTGTTAGGATGCTGTCTCTGTTTCAGGAACTGGAACCAACCATTAACGTCTCGGCCCAACGACTGTCGGATCAGGTGCGCGTCATCCAACGCAATCATAGGTTGGACGATGCCGCGCTTGATAGGCTGCGCTCAGAGATACTGAGCGACCGTATCGTCTCAACTCAGGCACAAACCGCGGTACAAGATTCAATTATTGATGCGCTCCCGCCGCGGTCCAATCATGTTGTCGAAGAGGAGGATGATAGGGTCGCCACAGTAAGTAGCCAGTCCAACGATCGATTGAGGAGTGCACTGGAGGATGCGTTTCGCGAGTATAGGTCCACTCCAACCGAACTTAGACCCCGACTACCACGCCTTCCCATGCACAAAAAAAATAGGGCGCTGGTGTGTGCCTTGGACTCGCATCTTAAGGATTTTTTCGAGAGTAGCGAGGATCTCGTAGATACACACTCGATCCTGTATTGCGCGGCTGTTGCGGCATGTCGTTTAGCTAACGTCAAGTTTCCAAACTGTGACGGAGCTAATCGATCAAAACCAGCCGTACCAGCCTGGCAGTGCAGGATCGAGCGTCGTATCGATGGGGCCAGGGTACTCATCGGCAAACTATACTGCTTCAGGGAGGGCAATACACGACCAAGAGTGATGCGCTTTGTGAGGAGGGCATTCTCGGGGACTGGAATCAGTCCTCCAGAATACATGTCCCGTGTCACAGAGCGCATCGACTTCCTGAAGCAGAAAGTTTGTGCATGGGCGAGCCGTATTCGGCGGTATAAGCGGCGAGTTGATCGGTACACGCAGAATCGCATGTTCCAGAGCGACGAGAGGTGGGTATATAGAGCTTGGGAGCGACCTGAACAAAATGTGACGGACGTGTGCCGCCCGGATGATGCTGCCACGAGTGCATTCTGGCGCAGCATATGGTCGGTGCCCGTCTGTCACGCTGAGGCTGGCTGGATGCAGGATGTCGAGCGAGTGTGTGAAACTATACCAGAAATGGAAACAGTCTTAATTACGCCATTAGACGTTGCCAGAGCGGTCCGACCGTTCCCGAATTGGAAATCGCCGGGACCGGACGGACTGCACAACTTTTGGTTGAAATGGCTAATCAGTTCACACACTTGCCTGGCATCTCAGTTTCAGTCATCCTTAGAGTCCGGGTCGCTACCGCAGTTTCTAACAACAGGCGTTACCCACCTGCTCCATAAGTCAGGTAGTCCCGTGGAACCCAAAAATTACAGACCGATCACATGTTTATCGACGGTCTATAAACTTCTTACATCCATTTTGAGAGCGAAAATTAATACGCACATTGCGAGTAACTCAATTATCTCTGCCTCTCAAAATGGATGTAGGACCGGGTCCCGCGGTACTAAGGAGCTACTCCTCATCGACATGGCCATTAGCCAACAGGTTCGTCGTTCCCGCAAGGATCTGTCGACATGCTGGATAGATTATAAGAAGGCCTACGACTCGGTGCCACATACATGGCTCTTAAAGGTGTTGGAGTTGTACAAGATTGATGCAACTCTACGCACCTTCCTTGAGTCGTGTATGGGGCAATGGAGGACGGTCCTTCGCTATCCAGGGTGTCAACAGATTCGGGGGAGTGATGAACCTGTATGGATTAAACGGGGAATATTTCAGGGCGACAGTTTGAGTCCACTCTGGTTCTGCTTAGCCCTGAATCCGCTAAGCACACTGCTGGAGGATTCAGGTCTAGGCTATCGGCTGAGGAGAGGTGGACAGGTCATATCTCACCTCCTCTACATGGATGATTTGAAACTCTTTGCCCCCAACGAATTGCGACTGATGGAGCTACTGAAGGTAACTGAAACTTTCAGTGGCGCCATCAGGATGGAATTTGGTGTGGACAAATGTGCAGTCATGCATGTAAAGCGAGGGGAGATTATGGAATCCGAGGGAATTCAACTCACGGATTCCATATACCTTAGATCCCTCTCCTCATCCGAAACCTACAAATATTTGGGTATGTCGGAAGCGTTAGGTATCAACGTTGCTGACGTGAAGCAATCGTTGAAGGAGCGCTTCTTTGGCCGCCTGAAGAAGGTATTAATCAGTCTTCTTTCGGGCGGGAACAAGGTGCGCGCCTTCAACGGTTGGGTCATGCCGGTCTTGATGTACTCTTTCGGCATACTCAAATGGACTCAGACTGAACTTGATGCCCTGGATAGGAGGGTCCGTACACTGCTGACCGCAAACCGGATGCATCACCCACGATCATCGGTGATGAGACTGTACATCCCGTGGAAGTGCGGGGGTCGAGGCTTTTTAAATGCGAAGACCCTCCACAACCGCGAGGTGTGCAGCCTCAGAGAATATTTTTTAAAAGCCGATGTGGGTATGCACCGTGATGTGGTCGCAGTGGACAAGGGACTCACCCCGCTCTCCATGGCTAAAGAGAACTGGCGCAAACCTGTACTACTTACTACCGATGACCGCAGGAAGGTATGGCAAAGCAAGGAGCTTCACGGACGCTTCTATCGGGCTCTTCATGAGCCCGGTGTAGATTTCTTAGCGTCCGTATCCTGGCTACGTTTCAGTGACCTTTTCGGGGAAACTGAAGGTTTTTTTTGTGCAATTATGGACGAAGTTATCTTGACGAATAACTACCGGAGATATATTATGAAGGACGGGACGGTTGACGTATGTCGGGCATGCCACCGTCCGGGTGAGTCCATCAGACATATTATATCGGGTTGTTCTCGTCTGGCTAACGGCGAGTACTTGCACAGACATAACCAAGTGGCCAGGATTATTCACCAGCAACTTGCTTTGAAATATAAGCTTGTGGACTCTGAGGTACCGTATTACAAGTATGTGCCCGACCCAGTTCTCGAAAATGACCATGTCACGTTGTACTGGGATCGATCTATCATTACTGACAGGACTATTGTAGCCAATAAGCCTGATATAGTGGTGATAGATCGATTAGCGCGCCGCGCAATGATTGTTGATGTTACCATTCCACATGACGGGAACCTCGTGAAAGCTGAGAAAGAGAAACAAATAAAATATCTCGACTTAGCTCACGAGGTTGTTGACATGTGGAATGTGGACTCGGCTGTCATTGTGCCGATAGTAGTAACGGCCAACGGCCTGATAGCCGATAGCCTCGACCAACATCTTTCGAGGCTCTCGTTAGGCGGTTGGATCAAGGGCCAGATTCAGAAGGCAGTACTCCTCGATACGGCTCGTATTGTGAGGAGGTTCCTATCTCTGCAGCCCTAACCACCGGTAGCTTGGACCCTGCTCCCGACACCGGCGGACCACTATTTTTTATATTTTTAAATGTTTTTTATTTATTTTTTAAGAAATATTTAAAAATGTATTTTATATGGAAAAAATATAAATAAACGAAATAATAATAATAAACTGTATCTTTACTGCTCTCACTTGCACAAAGTGTAGGGAAAAAACAAGGATGGTATACCGTCACATGTCAAGTCTCTAAAACAAACCAACAACGATAACAACCAGAAATAAGCGAGCATAAGCGAGAGAAATGGCCGTCACAGTGTATAGGATATGAGGGGCTCGTGGCTAAATAATAACAGCCACACGAGTCGATCAAAGGATAAGCTACGCTTGCGCGTAGGCCGCAATCCACCCCGCGTTCCCAGTGTGGGTTGGTAGATCTCACATATCTTCGATTTTTTTGTTCTAGGACATGCCGGTTTCCTCACAATGTTTTCCTTCACCGTTTTGAGAGCAGTGGTGATAAAATTATTTACACGAAGTAAAGCAAATGCTGGTTTCGAACCCACGACTCGTAAGTCGGGGCCGTTACCAGTGGGCCACCACTGCTCTCATTTTGCTTAACACGGGTAAATATAACATTTAATTGGCAATCCAACTCGAACGGACGACAAACCTCTCCATTGTATGGTCCCTCTTACACAAACATGAACTAAGTAAATATGCGGATTATTTGAGAAGTACTTGAATTCGATGGCTAACAAGAAAAGTTTGTAACTATGTTCTCTCGATCCTTATAAATATTTTTTCTAGGAATTTTTGCGACACAAATTTCATGTTGATGTGTAGATATGATAGTAGTATTGCTGTCCGTTGTTGTTATCAATTTTGGGAAATGTTTATCTCATTACTGTGCGAAAAATATGGTCATACAATATTCTGGACTAGTTTCTACATATTTTTAATCCTATAAATCGATCCTATAAATGAAAATAATGGTTTCTTCTCACGTATCAACATATTCTATTGTTTTGAAGATAATGGTAGCTAAAAAAAATATCAGTTAACAGTAGTGAGTATACCTGACGAACGTTTAGTACCGACTTTTATACACACTCATTCACACGGTATATTTGTGTTTTGCAATGTTAATTACTTTGCTTACTATTGTATAGAATCAAGTTTTGCTAAATTAACCGACAACTGTGCTGCTGGGGAATTTGTTGCGCACCTTCTTCTTCCCAGCTAAAGCACTAGGAAGTGATGAAGGGCGGGCGTTTTGTGGGGACTGTCTTATGTAATTTTGAGTTCAAAAAGTGCTGATTCTCAACCTAGTTTATATAAATGACTCTTGATTTTGACGCATTAAAACATGTCATATGGACACCCTTATTGCATATTTTATAGTTACAATAACACCAAATATAGGAAGCAGCGTTAGTTAAATATTGGTAAATAATTAAAAGCTAAGTTAACGAACACTTACAAACAATCTTGCTACCCAAAAGAGCAAGTTCTAACATTAACAACAAATCATTCATAATTACCAATAACAGAGACAATAACCATTGTAAAAAGATCCCTTGTATCGCCTTACCAATTACGGACGAGGAAAAGTGTCTCAAAAATAATAAGAAGTGAAGAACAGTCGGATATACGACACTCGCCAAAGGGAAGATATTAAATCGGGACCCTTGGTCCTTTATTGTCACATGTAAGAGATAAGGATGGGTGCAAGTGAACGATGGTTAACATGATTGTCTGATGATTGTCGGTGATGGACCGATTGACCGGTCGAGAGTGTTGACGACACTATTCGAATGTGATTGTAGTTATGACGTCATGTCGACGGTCAGTTGAGGGTTGTCCGAAATGTCCTGGATTGCAGATTTTCTAGGCATGCAGTCATATTCCTTATCAGCATTGGTTGCATTTATTGACTGACTTTTCAATTTTGATGAATTGGGATATTTATTTATTTATTTATTTATTTATATATACTTTATTGTACACCACAAAAATACATAACAAAAGAAAACATAATATACACTACAAAACATACAATGGGCGGCCTTATCGCTTTCCGCGATCTCTTCCAGGCAACCTTAGGATGGACAGTGATTTATCAGGATATGATATGGGGCTGTTGTTGGTGCAAATAGTAAATACCAACTTATACAATATTAAACTAAAATAGATACATACATATCCTAAATAATAGATACATAAATACATACATTTTAAATATTTAGGCAACGAAAATTAATGAAGACTAAAGATGTTTAATTTAACAGTTATGAGAACAAGATCACAACGACAAGTAATGATCCTTATGGGATATTAAGGCTTGTCCGCCGTAAAAAGCGCGGTTACTGTCGGAATGCATAGAAAAGAAAGAGAAGCGCGATGACACAACGCTTGCAAAATATGAAGTAATTACCGATTTACAAACAATCTATTGATTGGACTAAAAAGTAATCACATGAAATCATTCCTTATTATTTTGTAAAAAACTGTATAAATTTATGAACACTTTCAATGGAAACTGTAGGAGTAATATGGTAAGAACTCGAAAAAATAGACAGAAATAGACCTGGATTTAGTTTTTTTTTTCCATAGTTCTACAAACTAAAATAGGTTTCAGGACAAATGAAATCACTTCGTATGTATTTTAGATTACTGTGTATTTTTTTCCATCAACAATATGCTATAGTTACTGTAAAAGATGGATAAAAAGTTACTTAGTTTCGCTTTTTTTTGGGAGGAATTGGAGGAGGAGCCTTAATACAAATTGTAATTTAACGCCTTCGAGAAACCAAGGGGCTAATGCCCGTTTTCACCAACCCTAACTGACACTTAAATGAATCCAAAAATATTATTGCACTGTTGGATTTTCAACTCTCGGCGCTGGCAGCCTAGCGTTGAAAATCCAACATGAGAGACTGATGCTTGAAGTAGGTCTAATTAAAAACCTGTATTACAGGTCACCAGGGCCCACTGATATTTATTTATTATTTATTTATTTATTTAAAACACACATACAACTATCATCACAGGCTAATTCTGGTTATTTCTGTGAATTGGTCCAAAAAAACACTTTTACACGTTAAAAATAACTTATTTCGTTTTGAAATAGACTCAGTGATTTCTATCCGACTACTCTGAGAAGAAGCTATGCTATGCTTTGGAGTGTATGCATTAACACAACACCTTCGACAAATCTTTGATAGTCATCTGCGCTTACAGCCTCTGCTCGAGAAAGAAAATCGCTCACGTGTGTACGCCCTTAAAGTACCCACTCTTCAATCCTTGAACAGTTTTTGGGCGTGTGAAAGAACATGGAAGGTTTCCTTTTAATATGTGACGGGTTGATCCGGGTATGGGATTATTCTAAATGTTTTGACATTGTATGGGTTGAATTTGACAACAGTTATTTTAACCATACAAAGACGTATTTGAGAGAGAGAGGAGCTCGTGGCTAAGTAATAACAGCCACACGGGTCGATCCATCAGGTTAAGCTACGCTTGCCGGGGTAGGTCCGTGGATGGGTGACCAACCTTACATACCGAGACTCCTACGTGTCTCGGAAAGCACGTTAAGCCGTTGGTCCCAGCTGTCATTCGTGGATCTTTAACAGTCGTTACGGGTCGTCAGAAGCCCGAAAGTCTGACAACCAGTCTTACCAAGGGGTGTCGTATTACTCAGTTACTGGGTTGTGGAAGTCAGATACACAGTCGCTCCATGTAAAATACTAGTATTCAGCTGCATCCGGTTAGACTGGAAGCCGACCCCAACATAGTTGGGAGAAGGCTAGGCAGATTGATTGAAAGACGTATTTGAAGATGAAAACTGAATGCGAGTGGTTTGTGAAGTATCGGTTTGTAGTCTTTGGTCAAGACTCTTTCGAAACACGAATTTAATAAGTGCAAAAGTATTTCAGCTGACTCTGTTTTAAGTATATTTTGAAGGCTAGATACTTTAACACTAAGAAATATAAAACTAGGTAGTTGTGAGGTTGTCTCCAATATATTAGGTCTTTACCTATGAAATTGCCGCTCTGCAGTACTGGCCATTTCAAATCAAAATAATTTTTGTTTGGCTAAGAATTCTAATTTCAAATTAAGTTTATTTTAAAAACATGGATTTTTTTTTCCAAAGTAGTCATTTGTTTATTGATTAGTGTTACATTTTCATCGCATTTCAATCTTTTTCGTCATCATGGATACGTTAAAAATTCGAGTAATTATGGAATATGAGTACCATCGTGGCAGCAACGCGGCACAAGCGGCACGCAACATCAACGACGTTTACGGAGCTAACACTACAAACCAACGCACCACCTGTTATTGGTTTGCTCGCTTCCGTTCTGGAAATTTCGACCTGAAAAATGAACCTCGCGGTCGTCCGAAGACTTTGGTCGACAATTACGAATTAAAGGCGATTGTGGAAGCTGATGATACACAATCTACGGCTGAATTAGCAGCAGCTTTCGACGTTAGCTTCAAAACAATATTGGTCCATTTGCGTCAAATTGGCAAGGTAAAAAAGATTGACAAATGGGTGCCCCACGAACTCAATGATCGCCAGCGCGAAGTACGCGTCGAGACGTGCCTTGCACTGCTCAACAGACACACAAATGAAGGAATTTTGAACCGCATTGTTACCTGCGATGAAAAATGGAATCTGTTTGATAACCGCAAGCGCTCAGCAAGGTGGTTGGATCCTGGTTCAGTACCTAAACAATGCCCTAAACGAAAACTTACCCCTAGAAAACTGATGGTCACTGTTTGGTGGTCTAACGCCGGTGTGATTCATCACAGCTTCTTACCAAACGGGGTGAGCATTACTGCAGATGTGTACTGTGAAGAACTGAACACAATGATGGAGAAGCTGGCACATCTCCAACCAGCATTGGTCAATCGCTCGTCTCCGCTGCTCCTGCACCACAACGCGCGACCTCATACTGCACAGCAGACGGTCTCCAAGTTGCAAGAACTGGGGTTGGAAGCTCTCCGTCATCCGCCCTACTCACCAGACCTTGCGCCTACAGACTACTACTTTTTCCAGAATTTGGATAACTTCTTGGCGGGAAAAAAATTCAATACCCGAGAGGCAGTACAAAATGCCTTTGAAGAATTTGTTGCCTCCCGACCAGCTGATTTCTTTAAGAGGGGCATCAATAAACTGCCACTGCGTTGGCAAAGATGCATTGATTGCATGGGTGATTACTTCGATTAATACAAATAAAAAATACATGAAAAAAATTCGTTTAAATTTTTTCATACAAAACGGCAATTTCATAGGTAAAGACATATTATTTACATTCATACATAAAAGTCCTTAATGGGAGGAAAATAAAAACTTTACAGGTGAAGCTCGTAATGTAGCAGAAATAAAATAAAATAAAAACCGGCCAAGTGCGAGTCGGATCACGCAAATGAAGGGTTCCGTAGTTGGAATGAATTTATCCCAAGAACAAACTTAACATTGTAGTTGAAATACATGTTCTCCCATACATGCCAACTGTAAATGTAAGTTTGTACTCACAATATTGAGAGATTTACTATGTTATTTTGAGATCACAGACTTCTTATAGGTTTTCCTGTAATCTACAGGTAAAGAACTATTTTCTTTATTTTTTTCAAAATTTTAGGCTCAGTAGTTTCGGAGATAAGGGGGTGGGAATGGTAAATTTTCGTCTATTTTCTTAAATAACTTTAAAACAATTTATTTTTAAATTAAAAAAAAATATACACCAATGAAACTGGCAATAGGGAGCTGGCATATTGCCTCAGTTACATGTTTTACTGCCGCTATCTCAGGGTTTATGCCTTATAAAATCTATTTGATATGCAACACGATACAGTTTGCAGAACTATTTTTTTTTAATTTTCTTATTTGCCTCCCAAAAGGGTCACTTTTGGGAGGCATATTCAAAATTCATTTATACTTTATCCATACGTGTTTGGGTCACAGAAATCCATATGTGTACCAAATTTCAACTTAATCGGTCCATTAGATTCAGAGCAAATTGGCTGTGACAGACGGACAGACAGACAGACAGACACACGAGTGATCCTATAAGGGTTCCGTTTTTTCCTTTTGAGGTACGGAACCCTAAAAACGTGTGCGGGCGGGGGACTCCCTTTAGCAACGAAGTTCCTTCTCACGTATGATTTAAAACAGAAACAAAATTTTCGCAGACGCCATCTTGGATTTACATTTTAACCTCACTATCGACTTTAGCACCCTCGAAAGCTGTGAAAATACACCCATGACGAAAAATTTGAAAATTTTCGCAGCCACCATCTTATATTTGAATTTTGACTTCACTATCGGCTTCAGCACCCTCGAAAACCATGAAAAAGATACCCATGATGACAAAATAGAAAATTTTCGCAGCCGCCATCTTGGATTTACATTTTTACCAAATTTACACACAAATACATACAGAGATAGAGAGAGAGAAAGTTGCATGGAGATATAACGTTTTTTGTAACGTGACGATTTCTACCACTTTACTCCTACCGCAGGCTGTGTAAAAGAACTTCGTTCCAAAAAACCAAGCTCTGAAAATATTCCAAAACTAAAATTTATTTACGCATAACTAAAACATGAAATCCAAAACAGTAAAACGCTGATAATACCATAACCGGTCACCTACAGAGGGCTACCGGAAAAAAACACCCACTTCAAAGTTATATGCATATAAATATGAATATGTCCCATAAAACATGACACCAATAACTCTGAGTTAGCCACATCGAATCTTTGCCATAAATCTGCCAAGCTGATGGCATGTGGTGGGTCCTAAATTATGACTGTGGTCCACGGAGGATTAATTTTACGTTTTAAAATTAGATCCTCGGTTGAAAGGTTTAACATTCCTGTTTGTTCAGTTTTGAGGTCACTATTATTTCGATCGCCTGTTTTGTTACAGAGTAGGTAAGAGTGGAGTAGTTACTTACCACAAAAATGGCAATCAGCTGCATCATCATCTGCCTAGCCTTTTCCCAACTATGTTGGGTCAGCTTCTAGTCTAACTGGACGCAACTGAATACCAGGTATTTTACCATGGAACGGCTGCCTATTTGACCTCCACACCCCAAGTAACTGGATAATATGATACCCCTTGGTAAGACTGGTCGTCAGACTTTCGGACTTTTGACGACCCGTAACGACTGTCAAAGTTCCACGAATGACAGCTGGGCTTGGGCCTTCGGAAAGCAGTTGGCGGCTTAATGCGCTTTCCGAGACACAGAAGAGGTATTATAGTATGTTTTTAAATATCGAACATTTCTAGTTTTTTTTGCCTTGGTTTTATTTTTTTTTTTCTTTCTTGTAGTAGGTATGAAGTTCCTACACACTTGGACTCGGCAGTTTATCCTTCAAACGACACTTCAAATGACAGTCGCGACTGGAGAAATGTAGGTACCTATACATTTTTCTTTTTTTCCAAATCAAGTAGTGTAACTACACTCCTCATAGTTAGTTATACCAACACATATAACTTCCAGTTGAAGAATTACTCGATATTTTTTTACGGAAGTGATGGTGACCATAAAATAGAATATTTTACGAACTGTGAAGTTATAGGCAGAAAATGATGGTTTAAGTGGAGGATAGAATGGTGTTAGAAGCTTTACACTATGGACGATTAAGTTTGAAGGTACGGGAACCATGTACTTTTGTTTTGTTGAAAAACAAAAGCTCCCGATACGAAAGTAAAAAAAGCTTGAAACAAAAGAAAATCGATTTTACCGAATGTGTGAAGCTCGTTTGAACAAATCGAAGTAAAATGTGAGATAAAGGAGTAAAAGAAAAGAAATAAAGAAAGAAAAACAGGTTTATTTGTCACAGAAACATGTACTACGTGTTCAGTAGTTTCAGTCATGTCCTAACTGTGCAAGGGGTTCTATATTATGGTTCCCGACTAGCAAGCCATTCGACGCCACTAATAGCTGTTTAAAGCATTATTCAGACAAGTAAAATTACTGTCAGTACAAGTTTCCTCGCGTTGTTATTCAAAACGATGTATGCAGACTCATTTACAACAATGAACGACTTTGAGCTGAAATGTATTGAAGAACTTCAAGCAATCCCGAGATTGTTTCATAATACAATGACAAAACTGTCGTTGGATTTATTTAAAACGAGACAATACCCTCATAATTCGTCCGAAAACCGACTCTAAGCCGACCACTTAAGATTCTTATCTCATATTATTTAGAGGATATCCCGAAATTCCGCGCATAGTCCTTGATCCAGATAATTCTCAAAACTTATCCGAAGTCAGATTAAGGGAGGCGAGAATTCGAAATTCTTAGTGTGGTTGCAGAACAAGGCATGGGCGTATTTCACACTAGAGAAAAGCGAGCAGAGCGTAAACGAGACTTTTTATTACACCCATTCAATTTCCAACCTTATAACGAAGACAATAGGTTTTCAAATTGAATGTAGATAATTTATATCTGATAGGATATTGAAGCAGACGCTAGTTACCACGAGTTCGGCCGCGGATTTTAATTCGGAACTGTATTTAAAGTTGATAGGAGTTATGATTTTTAAGCCGGTGTTTGAAAATGAGTGTGCCGTACACTGTAAGTCCGCACTGGTCCAGTGCGGACTTACAGTGCAATTTAAAATGAGTTTTATTCACTAAGCTTTATTCACAGTTCTGAAAATAGCTCAAAATTTCACGAGGATTTAAAATAGTGTTAGTACTTTTCTACATCTGTAGGTATACTAAAAATAAATATGCAGAGTTTGTTGTTTTGATTGTTTGTATGTTTGAACGCAATAATATCTGAAACTGCCAATCGGATTTGATAAATTCTTTTTGCATTTGATAGCCCGATTCTTGAGGAAGGCTATCATCATCTCTGAGAAGACGAGCAAAATTTAAAAAAAAAACAGATTCTATGCTAAGCAAAAACGAAGAAACATCGCGGGTAGCTGATTCAAATGATGCGATGCGATGGAGTGGGTCGGGGGGGCGAGAAATTTCATGCGGACGAAGTGGCGCTCAGGAGCTAGTACAGACGCTAGCACATCAAGCCACCCGAAACTGTCAAATTTTCACAATTAACCTTGAACCTTATGCGGTAGCGATAAAGATGAAAATCTATTAAAGAAAGACAGATTGTAGTAGCTTGATGTGCTGGCGTCTGTACATAATAATCTGATGCAGTCGTTGGTATAGGAAAAGTTCCCATTCAACAAAGCAAACTTTAACCCCCTTATTTATAAACATTCCTTAAAGTTAAGAGTCGTCAAAAACGTATGGTTATAGAGACGTTAATCTTCAACTGTAAACGGGGATTAAAGTTAAGTAACGATAACCTCCCCGTTATTTAAGGGAGCACATGAATGTGTGATGAGATAACTACGTACCGATTTGTTATAAAAACTTTTTTACAAAAAAAAACAACCCACTTCCATAAAAAAAAAACACAAAAACACTACAAAGTGAAAAATAACTCGGATCTGCATTTTGGTTTACTGCCACCGACTTCAGAAATTAAAGTTATTTTTCAATTTGTAGTGTTTTTTTTGGAAGTCAGTTGTTTTTTTTTTTTTTTTTGTAAAAAGTATATATTTTTCACTTTTTAGTGGGTCAGTTTGTAATCTAAGTTACAATAGCCCAATGTCAACTGCTCATCACCTTTAACAAAATATTGCTTTTCCCTATGCAGGGACGTTAATTGAGGAGTTCTCCTAGTAAGAACCAGGAGAACTGGAGCTCATGGTGAAGTCACCATTACCATTATGCATTTTGACGAGCATAAGTTGCTTAGCAACCATATTAAAGTAATCGAATCACACCCGTGAAATACTTAGATATAATTGAGTATTTCCGTTGGCCATCTGTGGTCTTCATCTTCAGTTCCAGTTCACCAAATGGTACTTACCGAGAGCAAATGCACGAGTTACTATAAAAAATATCGAAATCACTATAGGTGTGCCCATAAAATTTGAAGGTTTCCCTCGATTTCCATGGGATCCCATCATCAGATCCCGACTTGATGATCATGGGACCACCTGGGAAGTATAACCTTTCAAACAAAAAAATCCAGGCTTTTTTTATCTTGGAACACACAAAAAAAAAAGGTTCCGACGAATTGAGAACACAGTTAAAAATGCGCGCCATACAGACAATATTAGCATCGAACTATTTTCAAAATGGCGTAAAAAAAGCCTGTTTCTCGGCTCCGGTCTCTTTGTTGTGTAACCTGCCTTAAATTCCCAACCATCTGAAAACTATTAAGGTCTGTTACCGCATCAAGTTTTTCAAAGTTTTCAAGAGGCTCAGCACCTACGTGTGAAGTGGAATGGTTTGCGGAAATACCGCGTAAAACACAGTTAAGTGAGGCGAAATGAAGCAAGAGAGAGCTTGATGAAATGTTAGGCACAATTTTGGTATTAGTAAGTACCAATTGAAATGGAAAAGGAAATAGCAAAGAAGACTCTTCGTTACAGTGTGCGTAATCAACAGATGTGAAGTGGATGTGAAGCATATTTCCCCCAATTTATTACGCATACCTACACTCAATCTGCATAGCCTTTTCCCAACCATGTTGGGGTCGGCTTCCAGTCTAACTGGATGCAGCTGAATACCAGTATTTTACATGGAGCGACTGCCTATCTGACCTCCACAACCCAGTAACTGTGTAATACGATACCCCTTGGTAAGACTGGTTGTCAGACTTTCGGGCTTCTGACGACCCGTAACGACTGTTAAAGATCCACGAATGACAGCCGGTACCAACGGCTTCACGTGCTTTCCGAGGCACGGAGGAAAGACAAGGAAGGCACGGTAAAGATGGTCACCGATCCACTGACCAACCCCGGCAAGCGTAGCGGATCGACCCGTGCGGCTGTTATAACTTACCGCTCTTCTAGCTAGAGCATGAGCTATATTACGCATACACTATAGTGTGATATTATTCTCTGTAAGAACAATATCACACTATTAGAGTATAGCCTGTTCAGTCCGCTGATCTCTATCTCATCATAGAGTGGAATTTGCTCGGGAGAAGAGCGTTCAGTGACCTTCCCTAAAATTTGAACATGGAAGAAGAGCTTTTGGTACATCTTTACAGATAATAGAGCGATATTCCACAGGAGACATTAGACGACCTAATACTCGGCATGCCACGCCGATATGGAGCCGTCGCTAAAGCCTTGAAAGGACCAACAGTTTATTAAAAAGTTGCTGGGAATGTCTTGGCTAAGTAATAACAGCCGCACGGGTCGATCCATGTGAATATGTGAGTGAATATAATATTTTATCACGTAGACAAGCCGTGTTCCCCATGGTATTTCCCTTCGACATAAATAGTGAATTTTCGTACAAACTTTCATACTCTATTTAACCCCAGTAGTGGCTAGGAGGAGCTCGTGGCTAAGTAATAACAGCCACATGGGTCAATCCATCAGCTTAAGCTACGCTTGCCGGGGTTGGTCCGTGGATGGGTGACCATTTTTACGTACCTACCGAAACTCCTGCGTGCCTCAGAAAGCACGTTAAGCTGTTGGTTCCGGCTGTCGTTCGTGGATCTTTGACAGTCGTTGCGGGGCGTCGAAAGTCTGGCAACCAGTCTTACCAAGGGGTATCGTATTACCCAGTTACTGGGTTGTGGAGATCAGATAAGCAGTCGCTCTAAGTAAAATACTGGTATTCAGCTGCATCCCGTTAGACTTGAAACCGACCCCAACATAGTTGAGAAAAGGCTAGATAGATTGAATGTTATCTGTGCGTTAGTGTTCTAGGCAACCTGGGCACTTTTTCCTGAAAATGCCCGTACAAATTGGAAACTTAATAATAATCCAGAAAAAATCCTATAAACCCCACCCATTCTGGATTAAACATAACCCATTACACGTTAAACAAAACTGGAACGCGGAATCCCTATACCCGGTGGACCTATCAATTTTACGATTGTACGTAAACGGTAGCGCGCAATTTACGATTCACGATCCGACTTACGTATACGTACGATCGTAAACAAAGATGGATGTCACCTGCTTTGTTAGAGAATGGAATAAGGAAATTAGGAGGGGATTGGTTCGGAGCTTAAAATTTTATGCTGGAGAATATTTTTAGCTTATATTTGTGAATAACATGCCACACAACATCAGGTAGGGAGGGGCTTGTGGCTAAGTAATAACAGCCGCACGGGTCGATCGATCAGGTTAAGCTACTCTTGCCGTGGTTTGTCCGTGGATGGGTTACCATCTTTACATACCAAGACCAAGTTAAGCCGTTGCATTGGTCCTGGATGTCATTCGTGGATCTTTGAAAGTAATTTTATTGTGGGTCGTCAGAAGCCCGAAAGTAAGACAACAAGACTAACCAACAATCGTTTTACCAATATACTTGGCACACAAAACATAGGAAAACTTCTCAAATAAAATAACCTTATGGTACCCTCTTTAAAACTTTGCATAAAAAACTTGCCCTCCACTGGATAGAAAACATACTTCATGTTCACACGACCAATTAAACTTTCAATAGGTTTAAGACTACTTTCCAACCAACATACAAAGGTCCATACAAATACGCAAAAAATCATTCCAGCACATACACACTTCCATTGTCCAATTCCCATAACAATCATTCAGTGGTCTCAAGACAACATCTACAACCGGGTCTTTGATATCGTATAATACTTTTTGTAAAAAACGGTAATAGAATCTATGCTCCATAACGAATGGATCATCAAATCTAAATCTCGGAGTCAGATCCGTGTAAAATACTCGTATTCAGCTGCATCCGGTTAGACTGGAAGCCGACCGCAACATTGTTGGGGAAAGGCTAGGAAAATTACGAGTATAACAATATAAGGTAGGGGAGATACTATACCCTGCCACTTTTTAGTTTTGGATGCTAAATGAGACAACCGATTCTCTTGTTCAATAACTAAACCAAAATGAGAGAATCGCTGTCTTTGACTAAAAAGTAGCGCGAGAAAAGGACGGCTATAGTTATGAACTAAGTTAGAGATGTCAAATTAGTTTGCGCCTTGCGCTTCACCGAATTAGACGACCGTAAAAACATGTCGACTAAAAAAGTCGCGATGTTTTTACGGTCGTCTAATTCTGTATGGAAATACTAAGTCAACTAATTTTGACAGCTCTATAGTATAGTTAAAATTTCGCTGCAGACTTGGTCATAAATTATAATCGGAGTAGGGATGTGCGCTAGGCGCGCGCGCTCAAGGCCATTATCGATAACAGATGATGACGATGACTCAGACGAAGAATTTTAATTTTCTATTTTTAGTTTTATATATACGTTCTTTTGTTTATATTTAATATACTTTGTAATAAAAAAATGTGTATTTATTTCTATCATCCATTTATAAATATATAAAACTATCGATATCACTCATCGACTGCAGTAATGCACAGGACTACGTGTAGGCGTGGCCTGCCCATAAGGCCCGTGAGTGGAAAAGAGAGCGAAACACTCGAATGATTTATGACCGAGTCTGCAGCGAGATTTTAACTATACTATAATTTACGTCCATCACTTTCTTGTTTTATTAGAAAGAAAAAGTTAGCAATAGCCTAAATTAAGTTTAGTTTGTGCACAACAGAATCGGCACCAATGTAGATACTATATCCGTTAAACTTGTTGCCTTTGTTTCTATATTTTCTTAAAATTACTATGTTTCTATTGTGTTCTAAAATAAGAAGATAATAAACGCTTACTTCACAGGGTAAGATGAGATTGACTTTGCATACGAGGTTGTCAGAATTACGAGGATGTGGAATCATTTATGAGTACAAGTAAGTGAATTAATATAAATTCAACCGAAGAAGCAAGACTAGGAATCGTTTGTGGAATGTTACCACATTTCTTGGTAAACATACACGATTTTTCATTCCCCAAATCAACATGAAAAATAACACCGGTTGGTACCTTCGTGCTTTTATAGTAAGCATGTGGGGCATATGGCATTATACTACAATATAGCAAGTAGGGCAATAAAAAACTTTTATTTACAGACGCCATATTGTGCCAAATAAAACACGACGAGTAAAGTCGTGGCAGTAAAATAAATTTTGTGAAAGTATTTTTACTGAATGGAAAATATACGAGTTTTTTTTTTTTTTGGTAATGAATATCGGAGAACAATTGACCGTATGGAATATGAGAAGGTTTTTTTATTTTCGAATTTGTGTATTCAGTTTAAACTTGGTGCAGTGGTGGCCCAGTGGTAACGGCCGCAAATTTCAAGTTGTATGGCGTAGGTTCGAACCCTGACAGGCACTTTAATTTGTGTAAATTATTTCATCACCACTGCTCTAAAAACGGTGAAGGAAAACATATTGAGGAAACCGGCATATCCTAGAACCAAAAATTCGAAGACATGTGACATCTAACCCGCACTGGGCCCGCGTGGTGGATTACGGGCCCCTCCCTATCACAGAGAGGAGGCCTGTGTCCCAGCAGTGGTAACGTTATAGGCTGATTATGATGATGATGAGTTTTCTTTGCGGAAAGTAAGTAGGTATAGTAAAACTCTTTCAACATTACGTTACCGAGTTCAAAAAATATTTTAATATCTAAGCGATCTTATGTTTACGTCAAAGTGTTTGTTTGTTGTTGTGGGTACGGGTAGTCCATTTGGCTCAGGCGCAAAATCTCGCTTTCGCAAAATGTCTACTGGTAGTAAAATGTCTTTTTCTCATAATATCGCTTTCGCAGAATGACTCCTTCTCAAAAGGTCGCTTTCTCACAATGCCTGTTTCGCAGAATGTCTCTTTCGCAAAATGTCGCGTTAGTAACTTAGAAAAAAAATTAGCCTGCTTTAAAAAAAGGTTATTTTTTTCCAATTTTTTTTTTCAAATTTAATTCAATTTAAACCACCAAAAAAAAAAACAAAAAAAAAAAAAAACCAAGCAAAACCAAAAAAAAAAATACCAAGAAGAAACCAAAAACTCCAAACATAGCTTATATGTTGTAAAACATGTGAAAATTTAATAAGAAATTGGAAAAAATAACCTTTTTTTTTTAAACCCGGCTAAATTTTTTTCAAAGTTACTAACGCGACATTTTGCGAAAGAGACATTCTGCGAAAGAGGCATTGTGAGAAAGCGACCTTTTGAGGAGTCATTCTGCGAAAGCGACATTATGAGAAAGAGACATTTTACTACTAGTAGACATTTTGCGAAAGCGACATTTTGCGCCTGAGCCCTCCATTTTACTAAGCTTGGTGTAAAAAATTGATTTATATGGAACTGGCTTTTGCCCCCGGCTTTGCCCGCGTGGATGTCGGAAATACATTTTAGAACACAAAAGCTGTTATTGTGACTTAACTGTGATAGTTAGATTTATTTCCTCGCAGACTTATTTGTATGTAATAGTAATAAGTACTTTAATTAGTAGTACATAATTTTTATGTATCATCAATAATTTTCTCAGCGCACGGCAAATAATGAATTAATGTAACCAAAAGTAGCAAAACTTTGCCTATAAAGGCAAAATTTAATTTTGGTTACATTATTTCAATTTTTTTAAGGATCTCTAATATTTTTAAAATAAATTATAGTCTATGTTACTTCCTGATAATTTAGCTTTATATTGGTGAAATAATGACAAAAATTGGTCCAGTAGTTTCAGTGCTTATTCGGTACAAACAAACAAACAAATAAAAAAATCTTTCCTGTTTATAATATTATAATTTTAGATTAGTTTACCTAGTTAGTTTAGTATACCTAGTCCTGCCATAAATATTGTCACGAAAAAAAAAAAATTTGTTATTGCAAATAATATTTATTACTTTTACAGTGTGTTAGTTTAATACATAAATATATTTAAAAAAATATATAAAAAGCTTATTCGAAGTGGTCTCCATAGGCTGCAATACAGTCCTTTAAACGTTGATGCCAGTTATCAATCACGCACGCACTCTTTGCATGGGAAAATTCTTCACTGCCAATCGTATGGATTGTTTTAGGGACTCCAAACTATCATGGCGTTTAGAGCAAGCAGTACTCTCTAAAACTGACCATAAATCATAATCCAGCGGATTAAGACTAGACGAAGGCCAGTCTTCAGCTCTGATGAAGTCCAAAACGTTCACTTCCAACCAAGACTGCGTGGACCGAGCTTATGACCTAGAGCCGAGTCTTGTTGGAAGGACCATACTTGTTTATTGAACATGGTGTTGTTAAGGGGCTTAACTACCTTCTCAAGAATGGTATTGTGGCGGCACCAACAACAAAGGCGCACTCTTATTAGCCGTATGATGGTTGCACTCTAATCAAGCGCGTCGACTGTGTACCTCGCCGCCTGCGCCCGCGCACCTGCCTGCCGCTCGGCGAGACGGCCGATCCGCTATCGCTCGGTCACCTTGACCAGTGCCATACATGCTCCGACGGCGAATGCACGCTCGTTATTCCTCGCGCCTAATCGCTTACGCTAGTGCATTATACCTAAGTCTAGACTTTCTCGTGTTGTCCAAGTGCTTTCTTATCTTCCTCTGTACTCTTCGTGTCTTCCTACTTATATCATTTACTTTCGTGCTATCTGTAACTGTAGCTGGCTAGCAATAAACGTTTTATTAAGCAACTCAACGGTGTCGTGATTTGGCTGTGTAAACATAGTTATATTCCTACAAGTGGTGACCCCGACAAAGGAACTCAAGAGTCGAAATGGCGGAGTCCGATGCTGGAGTAGGAAATAAGGCTGCTGAAGGAGATTTGAGCGATGTTTGGCGTGTTGGAGTACGAGTACCGCCATTTTATCCAGACGATCCGGAACTTTGGTTCGCACAGTTAGAGGCCCAATTTACGCTGTCAAATATTAATAGTGATTCGACAAAATTTTACTACGCCGTGACACAGCTGGAACATATGTATGTAGCTCATGTGAAAGATATACTGTGTAATCCGCCCGCGACCGGTAAGTTTGAAAAGCTTAAGTGTGAACTGATCAAGCGACTTAGTGCATCTAAGGAAAAGAAACTGAAACAGCTGTTCCTTCATGAAGACATGGGAGACCGTAAGCCCTCACTATTTTTAAGACATCTTAGAAATCTAGCAGGTCCAACCGTATCAGATGACGTGTTAACCACATTATGGACCGGTCGCTTGCCACATAGCTTGCAAACCGTCGTAGCTTCACAGCCCAAGCTTGCTTTAGACGATCTGGCCGAGCTGGCAGACCGGGTGCACGAAATAGCACCATCAACGCCTCAACAGCAAGTGGCTATGGCTTCAACCACACCACAACCATCCACATCACGCATGGACGAGCTGGGTCAGGAGATTTGTGCTTTAACTAAAGAAGTTGCTAAACTCACCTCTTATGTGTACAGGCAGTCACGCGAGCGTTCCAGATCCAGGTCCAGGGGCCCTCACAGTCGCAACCGCAGCCGCAGTCAGTCGCGTAATCGACAACCACCACCTGACCACCCTCACTGTTGGTACCATTACAATTTTGGAGCAAGAGCCAGGAACTGCATAGAACCATGTAAGTTTAATGCGGGAAACGATGCGGGCAGCCGGAAGTAATGGCCAGCGACTGCCCAGTCCAGACAGGCCGTTTATTTGTAACAGACCGGACCAGTAAGATGCAGTTTCTTATAGACACGGGATCAGATTTATGTGTATACCCACGTTCAGCAACCAGAGCACCATGTTGCAAGAGCAAATATGATCTCTCTGCAGCAAATGGCACAACCATACATACTTATGGCCCTATAATGCTACATTTAGACCTAGGACTGAGGCGTGATTTTACGTGGCAGTTCATCATAGCAGATGTATCTAAACCAATCATAGGAGTTGATTTTTTAAGCTATTATAATATTCTTGTGGATTGTAGGAACCAGCGACTCATAGATGGGAAGACGTCACTATCAATAGCCGTACCGAAGCAAAACATACCAGAGAGCATTGTGTCCATCAAGACTGTCACGGGGGAGTCAGAGTATTACGACATACTGCGCGAGTTCCCTGAGGTTACGCGACCTACTGGAGTGGTACGTACCATTAAGCACAATACATTGCACCATATTAACACTACTCCAGGCCCTCCTGTAGCCTTTAGACCACGACGCTTGGATCCTGTTCGACTCAAAGCGGCCAAAAAGGAGTTTGATGAAATGTTGGCTAATGGTACAGCTAAGCGTTCGGAAAGCTGTTGGTCTTCGCCTTTACACATGGTTAGGAAGAAAGATGACGGCTGGAGACCCTGTGGAGATTACAGGGCACTCAACACAAGGACCATTCCAGACAGATATCCAGTGCGTCACATTCAGGATTTTTCTCATCAGCTATCAGGCTGCACAATCTTCTCTACAATCGATTTGGTTAAAGCATACAACCAAATTCCAGTAAACCCAGAAGATATCAAGAAAACCGCCATAACAACACCTTTCGGGCTATTTGAATTTAATTTCATGACGTTTGGCCTACGCAATGCTGCACAAACATTCCAAAGATTCATAGACGAAGTTCTGCACGGTCTAGAGGAATTCACTTACGGATATTGCGATGATATTTTAATCTTCTCTTCTTCAGAAGAGCGTCATAAAGACCATCTACGGCAAGTTCTGCAGCGTCTCACAAATTACGGTGTTCTCATCAACACGACCAAATGTGTGCTGGGAAAGCCAGAACTGAGTTTTCTTGGGTACAAAATCTCCGCATCTGGTACTCGACCGCTAGAGAACAAAGTACAAGCCATCATGGACTACCCAGTACCGAAAACAGTGAAAGAGTTAAGGAGGTTCCTGGGAATGCTTAACTTCTATCGTCGTTTTATACCAGAAGCAGCGAAACAACAGGCACCACTAAATTCACTACTAGAAGGCACAAACATCAAGGGTTCACATCCAGTCCAGATGACTCAGGAGTTATTACATGCGTTTGAGGAATGTAAAAAGTCACTGTCAAACTACACGCTACTAGCTCATCCAGACCCAAACGCTGAATTAAGCATTGCTACTGATGCTTCAGATGTGGCAATCGGCGCAGTTTTGCAGCAAAAGAAGAATAGCAATTGGGAACCATTAGCGTTCTTCTCTAAAAAACTGACACCGCCTCAGAAAAAGCATAGCCCATTCGATAAGGAGCTGTTAGCTATGTACGAAGCAATTCGATACTTCCGCCATATGGTCGAGGCCCGTGACTTTTCTGTCATAACCGATCATAAGCCACTTACACATGCATACACAACTAACAGTGAGAAACACTCGCCTAGGCAGTTTAGACATCTGGAGTTTGTTGCGCAATTCACAACCGACATACGATATATTCCCGGAAAGCAGAACGTCGTCGCAGATGCCTTGTCAAGAATTGAGGAAGTCACTAAGGGCATCGACTATCACGCTCTAGCACAATCACAGAATGACGATTCAGAACTGCAAAGTCTGCTTAAAAAAGGATCATCACTCAAGCTGCAAAAAGTCAATGTACCAGGAACATCTATTGAAGTCTTTTGTGACGTTTCAAGTCAGCCACCACGTCCGTATATCACGCCAGATTTTCGACGACAAGTCTTCGACTCTCTCCATAACTTGAGTCACCCTGGAAGAACAACTACAGTGCGACTGGTCGCGCAGAGGTACGTGTGGCCAGGGATTCGAAAAACCTGTAGGGAGTGGTCTCGCAAATGCCTCAAATGCCAAGGCACTAAAATAACTCGTCATACCTCTTCTCCAATTTCCCCATTCCAACCTCCTTCATCCAGGTTCTCCCACATCCACCTCGACATTGTCGGGCCATTACCAATTTCTTGTGATTTCAGGTACTGCCTCACGGTCATTGACAGGTTCACGCGATGGCCTGAGGCGTACCCCATCAGAGATATCACTGCAGAGACGTGTGCCGCTACGCTCGTGTCCGGCTGGATCGCCAGGTTCGGCTGTCCGATGAAGATAACAACAGACCGTGGGCGACAGTTCGAGTCTCATCTCTTCAAAGCCATCACTTCAATGGTAGGTGCGCAGCACTTTCATACGACCGCCTACCATCCTGCTGCAAATGGCATGGTCGAGCGACTGCACAGGCAGTTGAAGGCAGCCATCATGTGCCACTCGACGATGCAATGGACAGAGGTACTTCCATTGGTACTTCTAGGTATCAGAAGCGCTTGGAAAGCAGATATCCAGGCGTCACCAGCAGACCTAGTCTACGGAGAGCCGCTGCGTTTACCGGGCCAATTCTTTGCACCTACAGATGACTACAATACAGCTGACGTCACTGATCTAGCAACGCGTCTACGAAACCACATGAACAGGCTCACTCCAAAACCCGCGTCATGGCATCGAAAAGGTCCCTTCTACATACCTCGCTGTCTCGATAGCTCCTCTCATGTATTCTTGCGGCAGGATTACGTCCGAAGACCGCTGGAACCGCCATATGCTGGACCTTACAAAGTTCTAGAACGGCATCCAAAATACTACAAACTTGATGTACGTGGGAAAGAGATGACAGTAAGCGTGGACCGGCTGAAACCAGCATTTGTGACGCGAGAAGATGACCTCACTTCTTCGTTAACAGCATCTGAGTCGCCAACTGGAACATCAGAGTCCAGAGTAGATGAAGAGAAGAGAACGAGAAGTGGACGACGAGTACGCTTCCCTGATTTTTACCGCCCGCAGTAGCGGTCTCAGCGGGGGAGTACTGTGGCGGCACCAACAACAAAGGCGCACTCTTATTAGCCGTATGATGGTTGCACTCTAATCAAGCGCGTCGACTGTGTACCTCGCCGCCTGCGCCCGCGCACCTGCCTGCCGCTCGGCGAGACGGCCGATCCGCTATCGCTCGGTCACCTTGACCAGTGCCATACATGCTCCGACGGCGAATGCACGCTCGTTATTCCTCGCGCCTAATCGCTTACGCTAGTGCATTATACCTAAGTCTAGACTTTCTCGTGTTGTCCAAGTGCTTTCTTATCTTCCTCTGTACTCTTCGTGTCTTCCTACTTATATCATTTACTTTCGTGCTATCTGTAACTGTAGCTGGCTAGCAATAAACGTTTTATTAAGCAACTCAACGGTGTCGTGATTTGGCTGTGTAAACATAGTTATATTCCTACAGTATCTTGATAAACTTGTGCAGATGTCTTTGTGAAAAAGGTATCACTTTTTCACAAAAATATGGCTCAGTCACTCCTTCATAGCTAACACCCCACCAAACTGTCACTGAAGTCGGATAATGCCCACGTTGCACTCTGTCGACTAATTGGGAAGCTTCCTTAGAGCTATGAGCATAAATACGGTCATTTTGTTTGTTAAAATGTTGCTCAATTGTAAAGATTTTCTCATCCGTAAACAAAATTTTTCTGTGACCTCCCTTTGCGTACCGCTTCAGTAGTTGTTTCGATTTTACCACCCTATTCTTTTTTAAATTATCGGTTAAAAAATTACCAGTGCGTCTCTTATAGGCTGCAAGTCCTAAGTCATCCTTTATAATACGCGACATGGTTCTGGGTGCTATCTTCATCTCCCGAGATAAAATCTTTTGCTTTCGGACAGGATTTCTTCGAATTCTTTCCCTTACTGCTTTGACCACCTTTTTCGTACGAACACTACGTGGACGGCCAGATCTTTTTCTGTCACCAACAGAACAGAGGAGGTCTCATTGTACCTATTAATAGCCCGGTACACAAACATTTGACTAATACCAAGCGTATGGAGAGTTTTAAAAATTGCATTTGGCTCCATACCCACTTTGTGTAATGCAATCACAGCGATTCGGTTCTCTTTATCACCCCACTCCATTTTAATATCGCAAAATATTGTACAATGTATTGGCGCCAAAATTAGAAAACTCAATGAACAATCGTATAAAAATGACAGATTCCAAATTCAAATGTAATATTTTCTTATTTTTAATTGTAACAGTATTTATTTATGGCCAGACTGTGTAGATATAGATAGATCTAGCGCGAAAATAGCAGCAAAACTTTTAATGAACAGTGTGTTTCTAAAGTTAGGGTTTCCTAAGACTGCGATGAACGCCACATAGCGTCCGCAATTTACCGTCGAATGACGTCACAGAAACGTTATAATATGAAAGTAATTGGTGTGTTGCCCTAGAGAGCGTTTTTTTACGCCGTAAAGTCAAACCTCGCTGCCATCATTTTATCATTTCCATAACAGCCGCTACTGCGGCCGTAATGTGGCGGCCACCGCAAAAATTATCGACAGTATCTGTTTTTGTGACTCGACCATTAATTTCATTACAAATCGAAATACATACACAGAATAGGAAATTAACAGTATTCCATTGAAATCTATGGTGAGAAATCACGAGTTCAAAACCTGCTTCGATTAAATTATTCACTAAACAATACAGATGTGGTGACTGACGATCGAGACGAGAGAGAGCTCAAACCTCCTTTGAGCTGAGTGGTGAACCTTCTAGCACAAATGTATTGAGCTTAGTCTGTATAGTAGGGGCAAGAAATAGATTGGTAGGTTCAGAAGGTCCACTCCTTTCAACGAACGAAAACAGGCGCACGCATACAGACGCATAATATAGTCAGTTCTAAAATTATCGGATGTAATTGTAAACAAACCCTGTTCAAGTTAAATTATTGCGCAATCATTCGGTCAAGGGAATTACTAAGGGAATTACTAACATATTCATTTGTATGTAGTAGGTTTGGACTTTGTAATCTCACCACTTTTTCAGACAATGTTTAAATAACATTATATTATTAGATTGTAATTGAAAAATAATAATTTTAACCAGCGAGGCAGGGCCGCGGCAGACCACGTAGGAGATGGCGGGACGAGCTGGATAGGTTCGGATTAGGAAGGAGTGGAGAGAGGCCTTTGTCAAAAAAAAAACCTGAACCTCATGGTCAAATAAAAAACATCAGTATTTAATGAATACCTACTCAAATCAAAGCACTTAGTATTTTGTAAGTGACACTGCAAATTGGCATCCACAGGAACGTTTTCTGATCTGTTTGTTTACATTATCATCAGATTCCTTTGAAACAGACCATAATATTGTGCTCGTACGCATGGTTAGTTTCAAAAGTATTTCATGAAAAATTCGGCATCATTTAAATGTCTTGTGCTAACCGCGAGTACGCTCGCACTGGCTATACGTAGAGGCGTGTCTACTGTGCGTACGTTTTTGCTCGTTTTATGGAGTTGGCCTTCTGGATCTATTTTGTGATACTGGAGTTAACGGGAATATTATTCATGTGCAGAACACTGGAAATAGTGTGAATTTGGTCCTATGTGGTGTAGAATCAATTGTGGTTTTGTAAAGACGTGTCGAACTATACCTTCTCAATTTTCGTAGTCATGTGAAATGACTAAGGGAATTCACGATATACCTAGACATGATTGATATTTCGCATGTTTGGCAATATTTTGGACTAATCAGTTCAGCAGGATTTTTTTCTGTACCTAATTATATATCACTACCATACGCCCTGCTTGGCACAGTTTTTACTACTTGACAAAACAACGAGATTGGTTTATTATTATGTGATTGTAATATATTAATGTATTATACACATAAACCTTCTGGAACAAATCTCTCAATGATAGTGAAAACTGCACCAAAATCCGTTGCGTAGTTTAGAAGACTAACGCGGTCACAAAGACAGACACGAGAAGCGACTTTAATTTGTAGTAAGTCTGTAATAAAATTTATATAATTACTTTTTATATAAATTTTATTACAGACTTACTACATGAACGATTTCTGCAAAAAATGGGTTGACATTTGCATACTGGGTCATGAGGGGTCGTTCGGTTGCAAATGACCTCTCTTACATTCCCTTAATGGATTGCTGACATATGCACCAATAACATATACCATAAATATGATGAACCTAATTATATTACAGTAAACTTAGGATGAGGAAAATGTTGTCTTAAAAAGGTCTTAAAAAGTCGTAAACATAATAATTATGTTTACGACTTTTTATGCATTAATTTAGATTCTCAGGACCTTCCTACCTCAGACACCTTTCTCTATATAAAATTGTGCATTCTATTTAAAACTAGCTAAGTAAGCAGCGACTAGGTATAATTAGTTCCTCGCTTACACCCGAATCCTAAGGTAAGCTCGGTGACCGAGCACTAAACTCGGTCACCGAGCAAACATGTACTCGGTAATGAAGTAATTACTCGTTAACTAGTCGGTTAAGAAAGTTATAACGAGTACTGAACTATGGACTACAACTTTTTGAGTTTGCAACATCGATTTAAGTTAGCTTGCCTTGTTCAGGAAATATTTTCTGAGGCGTGAAAAGTTGGAGCGAAGATTGTTTAGGTGAGAATTTTCTTTGAAGTTCTTAATAGTGGTTATTATGGTTTTAATGAGATTGAGTTACCTACTTTGAATAAGTATGCAGTTAAAAATGGTTATTGAAGTCTTTTGAAGCCTTCGAAAGCTTGTAGCTAACTAATAACAGCAGCACGGGTCAATACATCAAGTTAAGCTACGTTTGCCACGGTTGGTCCGTGGATGGGTGATCATCTCTATATACCAAGACTCCTCCGTGCCTTGGAAAACACGTTAAGCCGTTGGTCGCGGCTGTCATTCGTGGATCTTTGACCATCGTTACGGGTCGTCAGAAGCCCGAAAGTCTGATGACAAACAGTCTTACCAAAGGTTATCGTACTACTCAGTTACTGAGTTGTCAGATAGCCAGTCGCTCCATGTAAAATACTGGTATTCAGATGCATTCAGTTAGACTGGAAGCCGACCCCAACATACTTGGGAAAAGTTTGGGCAGATTGAATTTTGAAGCCTTTTTCTGAAAATTGAGGACTAGTATCTTAATACTAGTACACAATTTTTAGAGTATGATTTTAGCGGAGTTTTAACATGACTAAAGACTGCGTCCAATTCCCGTCATCCCCTCTACAAATATCGCCAGCGTGCATGTTGGAAATTATCCTACGGGAAAGTATTACAAGGATAAAAAGTATGTCCTAATCCAGATCAGGGTTTACCCGTGAACTAAACTTCATCCAAATCCGTTCCGCCGTTTTAGTGTGAAAACGTAACAAACAAATAAACAATCTCACTTTCGCATTTATAATATTACCTACTAGCTGCGCTCCGCAGTTTCACTCGCGTAGACCGGTATAAAAAGAAACCTATGTGTTAATCCAGGGTGTCAACTACCTCCATACCAAATTTTATCAAAATTTGTCTCGCCGTTTGAGCGTGAAGAAGTAACAAACATACAAACACACACATTCACAAACTCTCGCCTTTATATTATTAGCGTGATAATTAGGATGCGGCACACAATATGATGCTACGTGGCCACCTATTGGACACAATTAATTTGAAAAGCACTATCGAAGGAAGAAAGAGTAAATACAATAATCCTCAAGTGTCGTAAGTAGAATTTAAATCTGCGTAGACGTGTTTAATAGTCAGTAACATGGGTAGACAGCATCCAGATAACCAACCCATCCAGAAAAGGAACTATGTAGGAAAAATACCAAAATTGCAAAATTCAATCTTCCATAACAAACCAATCAAAACTTCCAATCCAAAATACAAAAGCAACAGAAAAAGGAGAAAACCGAACAGAAAAAAATGTCATAACACCAACATTTTATGTAAACCAAGATACAGAAGCGAAACTTATACCGGTGTCGTTAAAAAGTTCTAGTAACAGTTCCGTCCCACGAGAAATAAAAGTAATATACGTTACATTTCTAACTCCCAACTGTTCGGTTTAACAAGAGTTTGGTTTGTTACCTATTCCTAGGAAAGATATGAAAAGTCTATTACAGGACGTGTTTGATAAGAGTGATGTTTTGATAATGAGCAAGTTTTGGTTTTCTCGTTCCTGAAAACTTTGGTCTTTGATAGTTTAACACTTTCAAGGACACTAAACGGCTATAATAATAGTCGTCATAACAATAAAACTTCTATTGTGTTTCGTTTACCGCGCGTAAACTTGTTAATTAGAGTGATTCTGTATATAAGAAGATTCATATAACAAGTTGTTGTCATTTTGTCTTCGATTTGGTGTTACCTAACTCGATTTCAAAAACCTGAAGCTATAGTGACGGAACAAGCAAATACGTAAATATAACTAAAGATACTCTTACGCCAGCCCATCTTCCTGGCTCGGCGTGCTGTGCTGGCACTGCTGCTGTGGCTGCGGAAAACCTATTATATTTTTAACTTAATTTATTTATTTATTTCTATTTCCTTCGGACATAATCCATATAACTAAGTGTTAGTAACAATTTTCTTAAGATCTATGTTAGTAGGTACGAAATACAGTCACAATCTTCCCGTAACTATTGCCACCCAGTGAGCCTGAACGGGACAGTCGTGGCGGGATGCAATCATTTGCAAAATGCTGTTGGTGCTACCGCGCAGTCTTCGAAATAATGACGCCACTTTCTTACGCATTATAGCGTGAAAACCGTCCACGCGCGCATTAGCGAACATTTGTGACGCACTACAATGTCGCGGCAACCCCAACAGCATTCTGAAAGCATTATTATACTGAATCCGTAGGACGTTGTAGGCTCGCTGCGTATACCGAACCCACAGGCCGCTCGAGTAAAAAGATTGGCAATATGCCCTAAAAAGTGTTATTTTAACTTCATTAGTACATCGAGCGAACCTACGGGCCAGCCTAATGCTCCTTACCGCCAACGCCCTACGTTCTCTCTCTATATCTGGGTCATCCTTTAAGTCCTACGTGACCAGATGACCCAAATATTTAAAGCTCAAATAAAAATTAATTTCTCAGTCTGATGTAGTAAACAATAAATATAAATAGGTATAGCAATAACATTTAAAAACAAAATTGACATTGAAATCCTTGCAATGACAATCATGTGACCTTGAGAATCAAACTTGAAAGATATTATCGTTTAAGGAAGCATATTTCGCAAATCCCCCTTCGTCGCTTTCTCATTCTAGGAATGGTCACTTAAAAGAAATGTTAGTTGACAACTTCTGTTATGAGTTTTGAAAAGATATTTTTGTGTTCGTTATGAAAACGTTAAACGCAATAATCTTGGAATTATTATTATAAGCATATTACAATTGTTGTCGATACATTAATGCTCTGATAATAATTTCAAGATTATTACGTTTATCTGATCGCCTATCGACCTATCGTAGATATTTTTAGAATTGACTCTAAACTCAAGTTATCATACATTTATACCTAAGGTATTTAAATTAATACAACACAGATCCACATGTCATGATCTCACTATTGTGTATGCTGAAAAAAGTAAATGTTCCAGTTCCGAAATATGTGGAACTAATTATACCTATACTAGCTTTTGCCCGCGGCTTCGCTCGCGTGGATGTCGGAAAATATCCCACGGAAACAAAAACCCTTCCTTATTTCTTGTCTACATTACAAAGGGGACTTCAATAAATCAGTGCTATACAGATAGCAACTTTAAGGTGTAAATGTACTTGTCTCCCCGTCTCCCTCTTACCCTTCTCCACTCACTGTAACCCCCCTCCCACCCTCCCCTATCCCCCTCACTGCTCCCTCTTACCCCCTCACCCTTCCAAACCCCTCTCCCTCTCATACCCCTCATCCTTTCGCCTTTCCCGCTAACCTCCCCCTCCCCGTCTCACCCTCTCTTACATCCCCATCACCACTTTCCCCACTCCCTCTACCCACACCAACTCCACCCCTCCCCGTTTTCCTTCTCCACACCCTCCCCCTAACTACACCCTCCTATCTCTCTCCCCTCCCTCCATCATCTTACCCCTCTCCCTCCTCACCACCTCTCCCTTCCTCTACCACATCCCCTTCACACTAACCTCCGCCTACCCGTCTTACCTCTTCTTATACCCCTTCGCCGGTTTCCGCTGCCTCTCTACCCTCACCAACTCCTACCCTCCCCCTCTCCCCTTCTCCAAACCCTTACCTCACCACATCCCCTTCCCACTAACCTCCACTACCCCTATTAACCCTTCCCACACCCCCTTCACCGCTTTCCGCTCCCTCTCTCTCCAAACCCTCCCGGTTTGGAGAAGGGAAGAGGCTGAGGGGAGCTGGAGTTGGTGAGGGTAGAAAGGGAGCAGAAAGCAGTGAAGGGGTTGTGAGAAAGGGTAAGAAGGGGAGGGGGAGGTTAGTGGGAAGGGGATGTAGTACACCCTCCCCTTCCCCTTTTCCTCCTCATTAACCCCTCCCCTTCCCCTTACCTTCTTCCCCACCCACTCCCCTTCTCCCCTCCCCCGCTACCCTTCCCTCTAAGGGAAAAACTATTAATGACAAACTTTATTACTTGCTTAGGCAAATACTTGTGCCAAGTTTCAAGTTAATTAACCAAATGAATAAGATTTTTCATATAAACTATATTCCCTGTTTTCATCCACAGGGATGGAATTTAAAAAAAACGTTTGGGATATTTGCGTAACTTGACTGAAAGATCATTTACACCAATTCTCGATTTAATCAAGCCACGCAGTAAAACCTGCCCTGTAAAATTGACTACTGACTACCCCTATTCACTCCTTTAGGGGTAGATTTTCGTAAAACCCGGATACACGTTGTTCTTCATTTTCGGTCTCAAGTATTATAAATATATACTGAGTTTCGAGTTAATCTGAACGCGCGTTAAAATTCCTCCATTCATACTTTGACACCCCCCAATCCCTCCTGAGGGGGTAGCTTAAGAAAACTAAAAATGACAAACTATATAATTTACTTAGATAAATATTCATGCCAAGTTTCAAGTCTATTAACTCAAGGAATAAGAATTTTCATACAAATTTTCATGCCCTATTTGTCCCTCTTAGGGATGGAATTTCCAAAAATCCTTCCTTAGTGGATGCCTACACTGTATAAGGTATCTATGTGCAAAATTTCAAGTCTCTAGGTCCAGCGGTTTGGGCTGTGCGTTGATATATCAGTCAGTCAATCAGTCAGTCAGGACTTTGAATTTTATATATATAGATTTAAGACCTTTTTGGTTTTATGCAAAATAAAGAAAATCTATTCCAATTATACATTTTACCGTAACAATAAATAATGTAGACAATCACTCAAACTAAAATACAAAAATATGGCTGTTCCCGAAATACAGGAAAAAGCAAGGAAATGATCCACAGTAAAAATTAAGTCATAATGATAAACCATTCAAATGCCCGTGCGGTTGTCACTAATTAATCACATTAGCTTGTGGCTAAGCAGTAACAGCCGCACGAGAACCGACCAACGGACGGGTTGGTAAAAGATGGTCACCGTCCGTGCCTCTGAAAACACGTTAAGCCGTTGGGCTGTTTATAGATCTTTGACAGGTGTTAAGAGTCGTCAGAAGCCCGTAAGTCTGAAAACCAGTCTTAATCGTATTACCCAGTACTGGGATGTGGAGGTCAGATAGGCAGTCGCTCCATGTAAAATACTAATATTAGACTGGAAGCTGACCCCAACATACCTGGGAAAAGGCTACGCAGATAATGATATCATTAAGATATCATTCCCATCGCCATTAAAAACCAACTAACCCAGAAAATAAGTTGAAAATAACAAAATTAAACAGTATAAAACCCAGACGTTACAAAAAGACGTCAAGCAAACGAGAGGAAACGATGCTGAAGTTCTGTGAAGCAATTGAATAAGCAGCGAGTTACTAATAATGTAATGATGTCTAGCTTGCACGACTTTAAGGAGAACATACAAGTTATTACTGTGGTTGCATTTGGGAACTCAAGGAAGCATCTCATTAACATGCACTTACTTGGTGACTTTTGAGTATACAGGGTGTAAGGGACAGCCCTCCACAAACTAACAGGGTGCATTCAGCTCCTCATTTTGAATCATATTCCACCGGAAATTTTCTCAGGAATCATTTAATTTTTTTAATAGTTTTTTCAGTTACATTTTCTTTATTTCATTCATTCATTTATGTAAAAAAAGCAGCAAAAAAAAACAAAAAAAAAAAACCAGCAATGGATGTTAAAATACTCTAAGGAACGACGCGTGAAATCAGCTGTTCACTTTCTGTCTAGCTACAGAGTTCATCGAACTCACTGCATACCTATTACCTACCCCTCCCAACCAGTAACAGACGCTCTGATTTGTGCACAAAAACACAAACAAATCAGGTTTATTTGATTCTCATAACGTTCCTGAAATAATTTCAAGTACCGGTCATCTTAGTATGTTAAAATGAATTCACCCTATTAGTTTGCGGAGGGCTGTCCCTTACACCCTGTATAGCAGGAAATGAAAATGAGTTTTGAAAGGATATGACGGCAAACGTATATACAGGGTTATTAGTAAAACACCAACAACCTCTTAAGGGGTCATTGTGGTCATCATTATGAACAACTTTTATTAAGGGAAAAAACTTGAAATCGCGAATAAAAAATCAGCTGCTTATTTGACTGAACAGCTGATTTTTTTTTGATGTTATATATTATGATGTCCCGCTAGATTTGATCAAAAATTTGAGTTTTATGAGAGACGAAATCATAAACTTGACATTTTTAATGCATCCTAATTTATTTATTCAAAATTACGTAAATAACACCTTAACAGCTAAAACGACAATGCAATAAAATAAAATACAATTAGATACAATCAAAGTAATATATAATATTGTGCTTGTTTCTTCACACACAATATAAATTCTATCTACCTCTGGCTCTTACACAAGCCATGTATCTATAACCCTACTAAATCTAAACACAACACAACACAAGCACCAACAGGGCTGGTAATCCGAAGGTTATGAGAGCAGTATTACAGCATATGTAGACACAGGGAATCCGCAATTTGCAAGCCGATGCAGCCGACATCCCTATTCAGTGACCAGGAATTTACATAGCGTTTGTGAAGCGTAGGGCTGTGCTTACTTCTTTTTTGCAGAAAAACGTCAGTTTAGAGGTAAGAGAACCGTTTTTGCTGATGGATGTTTGAAATTTGACGGTGGAGTGAAAAGTGCAGTTACTGTAACAGTGACTGGTATCCTTGGATTTTAATTTTACTCCTGAATTCAATGATATTATAATTAAAAAGAGGTAGATAGGTTATACACGCTCCGCAAGAGGCTCGTCAAAATCTGGCTAATTAACCACATTTTCATCATCTTGTCTCTTTTTCGCTCCCGATAATTACGACATGCCATCCTACTTCTACGTGTTAACTAATACTTCGAAATTGTGCCGTTTTTAAACATCGAATGTTGGGAAGTAACCTATCTACGTCTTTTTACTCATAATATCATTGCCTGAATTAGCCCATTTCTCTCAAAAAGTTCATGTGTTTTTTCTTAGTCAGACTGATTAATTTCATTGCGGTTTCCAAAACAATTGGATCGTTTTCCCGGGACTCGTTAAGCATTATAGTCTCGGAGCTTTTCTGTTGGTCGTCATTTTAAAATCTAATTTACACGAGTTGCATCGGTTGATATAGTGTGGCGGACTTGTTTTATACAGGGTTACTTGTAATTCGACTTATTCCTCGCAGGATGTCACAGTAGGGTTAAAATGTATCAAATTAAGCCACCAAATGTTCTACCGAAATTGAGTTTTTATTTTTGTAATTTTTGTATAAGAAAAATATAAATTACGAAAAATAAAATGTTTCACTAACTTTTAACAAAGATCTGCGACGGCATCAGCTATGGTAATAACTTAAATTCCAGTAAAGTAAATCATTTTTGAATTGTGTTTTTCATAAAAAAACAAAAATCTAACTAACTCAAAAACTATTGAACTTCGGTAGAATATTTGGTGGCTTAAAATGTTGCGTTTTATCCCTACTATGACGTCCTACAAGGAATACGTTGAATTACTAGTAACCCTGTATTAGCACACATTTGCCAAAATATCATACGTTCATTATTAGAACAGCTCATACACGGGTGGAATGATTAGACAGTCACCAATATTCGTAGCCCGGGGTGCGCCAAACTAACACAAAAATCTAGAAGGTTCCTCAACCGGAATCAACCTAAAAAATATCGTAACTCGTAATCCCAACCGACTTTCATGAAAGCACAATAAACCTAACTACCTTTCCTTTCTGAATTCCGTTTATTATTCAATACACGTCATATTTACGCGGCATTAAAATTGGGGCTGGTCTTTTCAAAAAAAGGATTACGGTCTCCCCCGTTGCGACTAGAAATTGAATATTATTATGACTTTAATATAAATCTGCTGGATGTATCCTGGAAGGTAATTCTCGCGGATCTCTCATTCGTGATTGTCGCTCGATTCATACTTTTCCCTCGTAAAAATCAAGTTGAGCTATTCTCGGCATGTTGATTCGAGAATTTCTCGCAGGAAAACCATGCGACATGCAAAGAGTGGTCGGCATTGACTCGTACATGACGTCATGTCGACCGTGGGAGTAACGTCAAACACCTGCTGTGGTTCATTATTATTGTTTCAATTGTAAGGTAATTGTAAAAATATTAAATCTTTTTAGGTCCGGGACTCCAGGGTCCCGAGAATTGTCAAGACATTATAATAATGTATGTTCTAATGTATGTTCTGTTGTATGTTCTTATAATTATGGAAAGTGATTCCATGATTTACAAAGTTTTAGTTTTGGCTTCGGTTTTTACAAGAAACCACTGAACAACACGGTATTCTAATAAATTGTCACGGCCACAATCGAAAGCGCACTAGTTCGCTGAGATGGCCATTTGACTATGAACGGCTCATACTGAGCATGTCGCGCTGACACAGATTCGCCCCCTTGCACTTCTCCTGTTTTTTATATTACCTACTATGATTTCAACCGATTGGTCGATTCCTGCACGTCTCCGCTCCGCTCCGCATCAGTAGAAACGCACGGGTTCATCATATTGCATAGTTTCGATTAAAATATTTCATCGTGAAACCTATTTCCCTTCTAGCAAAACTATAGAGCTAGGAACTCTTTCATCCATGTTTTTTTTTTCTTTTGAATAAGTTGGTCGTCGGTTCTGAGACAGTTTAGCATTTCTGGAAACTTTTCGTTGGAGTTATTATTCAATGTTTATTGGTCAGTGCGAAAGATGTTGAATTATTTATATATCGAGCCTTGATTATGGAAATGGTTGATGTAAAGTAATTTATCAGAAGAGTGTAAAGTCTGTCACAGATTTGTGCGGGCCGCACAACATTGCAAAAGACTATTGCTACATTAGTTTTGTACATTTTGTAAGAACCATCTTTCGCTACAGGTGGGCCACACTGCACTTTTAAGGTTTCGTACCCGTATTTTTTTTTTTGCAATATTAGGTTTGTTCCCATAGTAAAAGTTGTTCATAATGATGAGTACAACAATCCCTTAAGAGGTTGTGCGTTAACTCTGAGACATGTTGTATAAAAGCAGTCTCAAATTAACAGTAAGTAGAACATCTTTCTAACTCACTCACTACGCAAATATTCCCATAATAAAGAATATCCCTCTAAAATAATCATTCTGCCAAGCTTTTTCCCAACTATAATAGAGTCGGTTTTCAGTCTAACCGGATGCAGCTGCATACCATTATTTTACATAAAGCGACTACCTATCTGACCTCCACAACCCAGTTACCGGGTAACAAGATACCGCCCGTTAAGACTGGTTGTCAGAGTTCTGACGACCCATAACGACTATCAAAGTTCCACGAATGACAGCCGGGACTAACTGATTAACGTGCATTCCAAGGCACGAAGGAGTCTCGTCATGTAAAGGTGGTCACCCATTCACAGACAACCGCGGCAAGCGAAGCTTAACCTGATGGATCGACCCGTGCGGCTGTTATTACTTAGCCAAGAGCTCCTCATCCCTCTAAAATAATTTCGCCTTCCCGGTAATCCGTGGAAAGGGCTAAAGGCAATAGGCATAATTAAATTGCGTGCGTACAAACGTTGCTATTGTAACGTTTGCAGCTAGAGGCCATCATTATCATTCATCATGACTACGTACACATAATTCCCTTGCGGGCGAATGGAGATAAGCGATCAATTGGATTAGATAATGGTATGGCATATATAGGTACGAGTATAATGTTGCAAATGGGCTGTATAATAGTGAAGGAGTGTTTGCAAAATTAATTGGGGCAAGATGAGTGGCAACGTTCTCTTGTATGCTGGCAATCTTAGCTATATAATTATAAAGAGAAGTCCTGACTGACTGATTCACTGACTCATCAACGCTCAGCCCAAACCCTTGGACCTAGAAAGCTGCAATTTTGCACAGAGGTTCCCTTTATAATGTAGACAAGGAGTAAGGAAGGAATTGCCGGTAGTATGTTCCCTTGGGCTATTTTCCGACATCTACGCGGGCGAAGCCGCTGGCAAAAGAGATTGATAAACAATTTATAACAAAACGTCACGCTTGTATTGTCGAAAAGTTAGGCAGAGTTTTTGTTCAGTATCTACGACAACATTTCGCCTGTTATGTTATAAGTCCCATGTAAAAGGGGGAGAACCCATTGCCATCAACTGGGCACAAATCCAAACTCTGGGCAGCTAGGGAGAAATTCCAGGTGGAAAATCCCAATAACACTTTGCCCTGCCCGGGAATCGATCACTAGATCAACATGGCAGCCTTTAATAAAAGTGTAGGAATTTAATTCTACCCTAATTTTAAATAACGCACAACATTTTAACCCTCAGATGTCTGAGTAGGGCTAATTCTAGACCCAAAACCCGAGCGAGTTGAGGGTTGGGGGTTAGTTGCGAACTCTAGTTCACATCGAATGTAGTTGTAGTAGTGGAGTTTAGTAGTTCACAACTAATGATGATGATTGGTTTTCCATCGGATGATGTTTCTTTACGTTTATATAAGATAAGATAAGATAAATGTTTATTTTCTCACCACAATATTATTGAAAATACACAATACACCATGAATACATCATTTGAATATTGTGGGAGACTGGTGCCTGAGCTAAGCTCTGGGCCTGTATTTCAGGACACCATATATATGTGATATAAGCTTATATACCTATTATGTAAAGGGTTTTCCTTATGCACACATGAGGTGCTTTCGACACTTAAGGGTTTAAGGGGTCATTGTACTAATCACTATAAAAATAATTGCTGTTCCCTACAGTAGATTTTTTTTGCGTTTTCAGGTTTGGTCCCATAGTAAAAGTTGTTCATAATGATGACTACAATGACGCCTTAAGAGGTACGTTATTTAAGTTACACTTTGTATACCTAATCACATAATTGCCAAGAATTTAGTACAATCACGTCTTTCGTATCGAGCGTCAAAATTCTTTGATACGCAGACTCAAACGGCCCCCAGCATTAACATTAGAGACGTGACCTACCCGACTATGAATAAATCAGACCTGTCCTATGTTAATGTGTACTCTACTGTGGTCTGAGATATTATAGGCAAAAGGAGCCTGCATCTGGAGACGTAGGTATACATTACAGGTAAGTATGGTTGAAGATGCGGCGATATAAATGTTTTGGTATTTAGTTTGTCTTCTCCTTCTTTCAGGGAAAACAGGTCAACTTAATCAATATTTTATGTTATGTCAAGATAATCTTAGCAACACAGCGTTATTGTAATAGCAACAATTATTTTCTTTTTTTTTTCTTTCATCACTTTTAACCTTTAATTAAAACGTGGCAATGGTGTGGGTTACATGTTTGTTAAATCTTAGTTTAAGTATTTTCTTGTATTCTGCAGCATGTAACTGTTTGTTATCCCTAATAAATAAAACATAATAAAATATAACATAAATATAAATGTTAAGTTAATATTGTATACAGTATTTTCAGTAGCCGTAAAACAAATAATTCCTTCTTAAAACAAATAATTCCTTCTTACGAAAAAACCGGCCAAGTGCGTGTCGGACTACGCACAATGAAGGGTTCTGTAGTTGGGATGAGTTTATTCCAAACCAAACTTAACATTTTAGTTGAAAAACATATTTTCATGTACTTAATTATAATAATATTATTTCTAATGTAATCACATAAAAATAAAAAAAAAACTGTTATGTGATAAAACTGCAAATTAATGTTTTCGGACTTTCTCCTGTGGAAAAAAACTAAAAAGAATGTTGTGATAAAACTATAAAATTAAGGCGCTACCAAAATAAATTGGAGGATTTTTCGTTACCATTTATTTCACTATTGCAGCATGTATGGATTAAATTTTTGGATATATGTTTATTGACTATTTGATTAATACTTTGACTGAAGGAAATCACAATTGGGTTAAATTTCCTCGATAGAATTTAATCCCGAAAAGACCTCTACTTTTTAGGGTTCCGTACCTCAAAAGGAAAAAACGGAACCTTTATAGGATCACTTGTTTGTCCGTCTGTCTGTCTGTCGGTCTGTCTGTCTGTCAGTCTGTCAAGACCGTTTTTTTTCAGAAACGCGTGGAGGTATCAAGTTTAAATTAATATCAAATACGTAAGTCTGTGGTTTCTTGAAGTCCTAAAAAATTCAAGCTTCTAAGTCAATGCAACAAAAACATACGGTCATTCATGCGACATATTTTGATACTCGCAAGTAAATCAAAACCTATAGGGTACTTCCCGTTGTTCTAGAATCATAAAATTTGGTAAAAAGCAAGGTCATACAACACAAATAAAGAAAAAAGTCCGAAAATTGTTAATTTGTTATTCTATCATTTAAAAAAAATGTTTAAGTCTGTCAGTCTGTCAAGACCCTTTTTCTCAAGGACGCGTGGAGATATCAAGTTAAAATTAATATTAAATACGTAAGTCTATTGTCCGTCCTCTATTACGATCTAAAAAAATCAAGTGTCTAAGTCAACGCAATAAAAAAATACGGGCATTTTGCGACACATTTTGATACTCGCAACTGTCGCAAGTAAATCAAAACCTATAGGGTGATTCCCGTTGACCTAGAATAATAAAATTTGGCAAGAAGCAAGGTCTTCCAGCACAAGTAGAGGAAAAAGTCCGAAAATTGTGAATTTTGTAATTTTTTCGCACAAAAAAAATATTTTTGGGATTCAAATCCAATGTTAGGTTTGTTTTTGGGATAAATTATTTTCAACTACGGAACCCTTCATTGTGCGTGGTCCGACACGCACTAGGCTGGTTTTTTATGTTTTTTTGGATAATTCTAAAATCCTAAGTAATTTCATTGCAAAATTTCATTCAAAATGTGTGGATTAGGTAATTGAAAACTCTGGCTGAACATAATTTTGATAGATAGCTTAATTTATTTTTCAACAATTTTTATTTCATTTGACGCTTTAATTTGGTTCCAGCGCATTGTTGCGCTCTCTTTTTTTCGCATGTGGAAGTAATTGACTCTTTCACTTTCTTATTCCCGTCCAGTTCATATCACTTATACTCAGTTTATATCACCTTAACGCTTTTCGGACTTTTTCCTTTACTTGTGCAGTGAGACCATTCTTCTTGCCAATTCATGATTGTAGGTCAACAGGAAGTACCCTACAGGTTTTCATTTATTTGCGAGCATCAAGATATGTCGCATAAATTTTAATGGCTGTTATGCGACATTTTTTACGAGACCATAGACCTACTTCTTTGGTATAAATTTCAATTTGTCACCTCCACGCGTTTCTGAGAAAAAGGATCTTGACAGACTGACAGACAGACGGACAACAAGGGTTCCGTTTTTTCCTTGGCATCCTAAAAAAGGACAAACTATGGATGTCGCCAAAACTCGAACTGAACCCCGAAAAGCCAAGAAATAAACAGACGTCACATTATTCGGATCACATACGAAACTGATTCGCCGTGTGCCCGTTACTCGCATGATTTGTACCGGGGTGCAGTAGACATTCATTTGCATACCAAATACCGTTTGGATAGGGGATTTCATTACGTTAGAATTTCAATGCCTACCTATGGATTTTGTGAAATATCTTGAGTTGTGTTATTAGAAGCTGTTTTGCAGCATAATGGGAATTGGAGTTTTGATTTCGTGTCATGAGCTGTTGTTTTCTAGGAGCTCGTGGCTAAGTAATAACAGCCACACTGGTCGATCCGTCAGGTTAAGCTACACTTGCTGGGGTTGGTCAGTGAATGGGTGACCATCTTTACATACCGAGATGCCTCCGTGCCTCGGAAAGCACGTTAAGCCGTTGGTCCCGGCTGTCATTTGTGGATCTTTGGCAGTCGTTACGGGTCGTCAGAAGCCCGAAAGTCTTACCAAAGGGTATCGTATTACCCAGTAACTGGGTTGTGGAGGTCAGCTAGGCAGTTGCTCCATGTAAAATACTGGTATTCAGCTGCATCCGGTTAGACTAGAAGCCGACCCCAACATAGTTGGGAAAAGGCTAGGCAGATTGATTTTGAGCTGTTGTTTTCTAGAGATTAAGACCGACGACTTCTTTCATATCGCCACCCATCCATAAAACAACGGTGCACATTGAAAACCGTTACAGTTATTTCCTTCTTAAAACTAAGAGGCACTTGTTAATTACCAATATTTAATTGTTTCGTCAAAAGATGGTTGACCCAACCATTTTCAGTACAAAGCTTTTAAAAAATGAAAATGTTTCGGTTATTGTCGCGCCGAACGGATCGCATTGCAAAAAACCTCCATCATTACTTTCGTACATTTTCTATGAACCTATAACGCACACATGGGGGCGGCTCCGCACTTTTTTGCATAAAAATGCGTTGCGGCTGTAATTACATATGCGCTTGCCTTAAAATCACAATATGTAGATAGGTATTCCCGAGTAATCACAATTTTTGTGATGTATTTTTGTTCTTAAAACTATCTCCTGCGCTATAATATACACCACACACACGCACACACCAACATTATAGATTAATAATTTTTTCTTTTATTTTGTCCTTCTACCAGTTTCGATACCCATACTGTATTTTTATACTTGTATTTAACATAGTTATTGTAATTTGTGCTCATACCGTGGGTGGGTGTCCTGGAGGCCTGAAATACAGGGTTTCCCTAGTTTAGGCTCCAGTCCACCCCATAATCTACAATACTTATGTAGAAACTGTTACAATTAAACTGTACTATTTTTAAGTTGTGGTGGAAAATAAATAAATTTTTATCTTTTTTTATCTTTAATATAGTAATCGGTAACTCATTAAACTAATTTCAGGCTCCCAATTTTAATTACATTCGCTCAAATAAACAGCAGCTATATTCCTACATCATTTTACGTCATTACTCTGACATTTTACTTATTTTTAGATCTCGCCGGTATTTACGCAACATGACAAGGGACTAATAAGTAAAAAAATATGAACAAATTTTACTCCAAAGTAACTCAGTTTCTTATCAAAATGAGTAAGTACGTCGACGAAAAAATTTTGGCACATTTTTTATTTATTAAGAATCTTCATGTGTTCTCCTTTGAGGAAAACGTGATTTTATTTTATATTCATATCTTCAAGCTACGTATAATTATCTCAATCTAAACGTTAAGGGCTCTGCAACGGAATGTAATGAAATAATTTTGTTATTTCAGAAACGGTTTTCGTGAGGAGAAAATTTCTCTTTATTTTCGCATTGGATGTCGTTGCTTTGGCGTTTGATATGCAAGAATAACATGCCTACCTAATTTGTTGAGTAAACGTGCTTGAATTTGTAAATGAAAAGCATAATAAAAATCTCATAGGTATAATTTTGAGAATAGGCCGACAATCAATCTGCCCAGGCTTTTCCCAACTATGTTGAAGTCGGCTTCCAGTCTAACCGGATGCAGCTGAATACCAGTATTTTACATGGAGCGACTGCCTATCTGACCTCCACAAACCAGTAACTGGGTAATACGATACCCCTTGGTAAGACTGGTTGTCAGACTTTCGGGCTTCTGACGACCCGTAACGTCTGTCAAAGATCCACAAATGACAGCCGGGACCAACGGCTTGACGTGCTTTCCGAGGCACGGAGGGGTCTCGATATGTAAAGATGGTCACCCATCCACTGACCAACCCCGGCAAGCGTAGCTTAACCTGTTGGATCGACCTGTGCGGCTGTTATTACTTAGCCACGAGCTCCTCCTGAGAATAGGCCGACAAAGATTTGAAAATCCAATATCTGGACTTAGTCCACGAGGATGGTGACATAGACTCGGCAGTTATTACAATAGTAAGGAGCCTCGACTAGCGACCAGCATCTCCAAGTGCGGGGGTCTGAATCAATAGCCTCGACTAGCGACCAGCATCTCCAAGTGTGGGGGTCTGAATCAATAGCCTCGACTAGCGACCAGCATCTCCAAGTGTGGGGGTCTGAATCAATAGCTTGATGTCTGAATCAAGCCATACATAGACTCGGCAGTTATTACAATAGTAAGGAGCCTCGACTAGCGACCAGCATCTCCAAGTGTGGGGGTCTGAATCAATAGCTTGATGTCTGAATCAAGCCATACATAGACTCGGCAGTTATTACAATAGTAAGGAGCCTCGACTAGCGACCAGCATCTCCAAGTGTGGGGGTCTGAATCAATAGCTTGATGTCTGAATCAAGCCATACATAGACTCGGCAGTTATTACAAGAGTATGGAGCCTCGACTAGCGAGTAGCATCTCCAAGTGTGGGGGTCTGAATCAATAGCTTGATGTCTGAATCAAGCCATACATAGATTCAGTCACCCACACTTAATTGCTCTTACCCACAATCACTCACCCGTTCACACACTCACACAAATATTTCATTAAAAGTAAGTAAGCTTAGTTTATAGAATTTGTTTTTATTGTTTTTTTACTTCTACTATTTTGTTTATATTTTTTTTTAATAAGTTTACCATGTAGCACATTTGAAAGTTTTTTGTTTTTTATGTAACCTAGTTTGGAAGGCGCTGGTGTTTATGATACAATGATTTTTTTAATTAGTTCCTTTTAGATAGTAAAAAGTAAAATTATTTTTGTAAACCGTAAATGTATTTTTTCTAAAATTAAAAAAAATATATTCATTATTTATATAAACAGGGTGAAATTTTAATCGTTTTAATCCTCTGAAGGGGTCTTTATACTCATCATTATGAACAACTTTTATTATGGGACCAAACCTGAAATTGCGAAAAAAAAATCAGCTGTTCAGTACATTTTGACGAATTATGCGAACATAAATGTACCTACTGAAAAACTGATTTTTTTTTCGCGTTTTCAGGTTTGGTCCCATAGTAAAAGTTGTTCATAATGATGAGTATAATGACCCCTTAAGAGGATTAAAAAGATTAAAATTTCACCCTGTATATATATACCACGCCAATAGTTTCTGATAGCAGACAGTCCCTGCCTGTCTATAAGCTACTAAGTCTTATTAAAAATTTTGTAGAAAACATAATCCACACTAACAAAACTAAATGAACTAGATCTCGTAAAGCATAACTACGTCATAAGAGCGCTGCACACGTCATTGAGGCGTGCGCTACTTGCATGTTGCGAGTAATGCGAGAATTGCGAGAACGTGCCGAGCGCGTAATGTGACGTCGACTGCTCGTAGTACAGTAGTACTCAACTAATAAGGCGCGTCGTTAATCTTCGTTCACGCAGAAAAGAAAGTATGGCCCCGAAGATTAACGAGATGGCTTAAAACTTACAATCAACCTTAGATCACTACTATAAGGTTCATAATACACTGCAGCTGTTAGTTCCATCTCACTCGCAAGTATGGCGGCTGTCAAGCGGCGTTCGCTAAAATGGCGGCAGCTGCGACCAATAACGGTACAGGAAAAAGCGTGGAGTGTGCCGATTGGTCAATAGCATTTCCCGCGCTTTGAAAATTCATCTTCTGCGCAGGTACATCTATAAGCCATATTAGTTGAGTACTACTGTACTCATTGTCGAATAGCTGCACAGCCCGTCTCACCATTGTCACAGCATGTGGATTGCGTGTTGGGATGAGAAAATCGTAATGGCGATTTTAATGCTGCATTTTTATGTGAAAATTTCTTATGCAGGTTTTAATTAAATTGGCTAGAAAAACTCGATAGACGTGATACTTATCATCAGTCAACGTAAGATTGTGAGAACCATTAGTTTAGTTTATCGGTATTATTTTGAATAAATTAGGATTAACTGTCGAAAAATTGTGGGCTGGGTGAAATGGTTAGGTTCGAACTGAGACTATCCGAGTGAGCGCAGCGAGCGGTACCGCGGTAGCAGCTGGCGAGCACTACTTCCGAGTTTCTCGCAGCAAGTAAGTTTAATACCAGTTAACAATTTGTCGGTTTCCCATGGATAGATTATAATAGCAATCGAAAAATGCCTAAAGGCTTTTACAGACAGAGGCGATATCGCGTCGCGACGCGATATTATATCCGTAGAACAATTTCTATGGAATCGCGCGACCATACACACAGGAGCGACACGATATCGCCTCTGTCTGTAAGAGCCTTAATACGTTGAATTTTAAACGGTTTGTTGCAGTTCACAATTTTTCTACAGCTTATAATCTAACCGTAATAATACCGATAGACTGCAAACTAACAAAGTTCATAATTATACGGTGACATATCGATTTGTAAATATGATAAAAAAATCAATGGCCGCAGTTATTGTAGTTACTTGAAATATAAGTTTAAAAAGCAGTTTATTTGCAGACGTGATGGGCAAAAATATCTAAACACGATAAAATGAAACATAAACTGTTTTGTGCCCGGTTGATGGCAATAGACTTGCCACATGGGACTTATCTGTCGAAATGTGGGTGTTACTATTCTCTGCCGACTATTCGGGGAATACAGGCGTGGAGTTATGCAATGTTTATTAGTAGAAATTATTTAATCACTATTACTTAGTCAATTAGTATGGTAAAATTATCCGATGTAAAAAAGACTCCAATGCGATCTCAATACATTTATTTATTTATTTATTTACTTATCATCCTTACAGCTATCATTACAGGCTTTAACCTAATGCGACAGTGTATCAACTTAAAAATAACTTATCTAACCTTTTATATCTAACAACAAATAATATTTTTTACCTTAAATAACTAACTAAATTTAATAAAACTCTTGCGAATTCACTCAAAGAGCACGAAAAAATATCTAGTCTGTCATGGACTTCGTTCACCACACGGATTGTTCGGGTGAGGGGTGCTTTCGCCAGTAAATTAGTTCTGCCCACGGGCACTTTTAGCAGTTGCGGGCATCGCCGCCTCCACACGTACCGGTCCGGCACGCTGAGTTCCAGCTGACGCAGCACTCCCGGGTTATGTGCTACGCCACGCAGTAGCTTCACTACATACGCAGCAAGACAGAACTCCCGGCGAACCTTTAGCTCATTATACCCCACCATACCAAGTACAAACAGTGTGGGGTACATCAACGAGTAGAACGGATACACCCCATACAGTTTAAAATACAAGTGTCTTGTAAACTTGTTCTGTACCCTGTCCAACATGACACTGTATTCGGCTTCATGTGGCGCCCAAATAACCGCACTGTGTTCAAGATGGCTTCTAACTAGTGCGTCATACAACACCTTGAGCGTGGTAATGTTCGTAAACCCCTGTGACTGCCTCAATACGAACCCCAGGTTTCTGTAGGCTTTCTTAAGATATGCAAGAAAGCCTACAAAAACCTAGATCACGTACCTGCGACACACGTTGCATTGGTGCTCTCTCTACTTTGTACTCGTAGCATATTGGGGTCCGCGCACGAGTGAACGTTATCACCGAGCATTTGTCAACATTGAAGTTGAGCTTATTATTATGGCTCCACTCCACCACCGTATCTATGTCCTCCTGCAGGCGTTCACAATCCAACTCATCTTTAACCTCGAGCAGCAGTTTAAGGTCATCTACAAACAATAAACATAAGCCATGTCTGACGACCTCCGGTAAGTCGTTTATCATTATGATAAATCCGAGAGGCCCCAAATTGCTGCCCTGGCTTACTCCGGACCTTGTGTTCAGACTCACACCCATTGTAGTCCACATACTGCTGCCTATCTTTAATTTAGCTCACGAAGAACTGCAATAGGACTGGTGTACAGCCGATCTCTGCAAGCTTTCTTAATAGGACATCATTGTCGACGGTGTCAAATGCCTTTTTGAAATCAAAGTATGCCGCGTCAACCTGCACCCCAGCATCGACTGACGGCACTACTTTCACCGTGAAGTTGATTTACATAAATCAATTGTGCCATATAAAATGCAGTACTTCGTTGATGAAAAAGAGTTTTTTTTGGAATGGCTTCAAAAATTTACAGTAAAATACCCGATAGTATAAAAAACATGCCCCTATCAAAGTTTAAGAAAGTTCTCACCTCGCTATTAATTCAAAAATGTTACTATACTGTTCCAGATTTTATAAATGATAATTTTTAATATTTTTTTTAGTTTTTAAGTATTTTAGTTTTAATTAAATTTTTACTTTATATTCACGGCAAAACGTAGCGCCCAAATATTAAAACCAAACACCTTTACGTAAATACCTATGTTTTACAAATAAATATATTCTGTTTCTGATTCTGATATGTGTAAAATGTTGACTTTATTCAGTGTGTGTCTCTGTTTACAACCTGGAAATTATTGTGTTATGAAAACATTTTATTAGTTCAACACTCTTTGTCCATTATGTATATACGTCTGCACGACGACATGTACTTAGTAAAGTAAACTTGCTTATTATATGTACAAATATTAAACGAATTCAATAAACATCGTTCCGGTATCCGTTACCGGAAAGTTTTACTAGAAGGAATAAACAGAAATATCTCAACTTGAACAAAACCGATAAAAGTTTCTGATCTAGTTTCCCATTAAGATATTGACAGATTTTGTGTTTTGCTGTGGAATGGAGATAATGAATACTTAGTACTAAACTTGTTATTTTTTTTTTAGATACTGTTGTATATTTTTCGGCTCGCGGGTAGCGGGTAGTTAAACATTTATATATAAATAAAAATTAATTGCCGCATGTATAGAGGATCATCACTTGAAAACGGCTCCACCGATTTGGAAGATTTTTTTATTGTTGTTTCTAATTGCTAGGACAATATTCGTATAAAAAATAATCAGGAAATCCACCGGGCACGACAGCTAAATTTTAACAGTAATATTTATAATTCATAGTTAGGTACAGCTCCGTCTAATGGTGAAGGCCTAGAGTAGCCATCAGAGTAGTTAGTTCAGCTAGCTACTCTAGTCTTCGCCTAGCTGACCCTTGATAAAGGCAGGCTGGCTGGCAGTAGTACTATAATCTTCTGATAATTTCATACGATAGTTATTGACCGGCGAGCGCAGCGAGTGAATCGTCTATGCTTCAAATCTGGCAAAATTTGCTTTCGTCTGTCAGTATCTTGCTACTCCTCTACAGGTCGTATTTTAAAATCGACCTGGATGAAACTTGGTACCTATACAGTTTTTACGACTTTATTGCATTTTTGCCGTCGGGGATTTATGATTGGTATTGGTACTTCCACCAAAAAGGAACAAAAAGGGGGCTACTGGATATCTCCGCCTTATGAGATCCGATTCCGGTGGTTCTTTTTTAGGGTTCCATACCAAAATGGTAAAAAAGAAACCCTTATGGTGTCACTCAGTCTGTCTGTCTGTCTGTCTGTCACAGCTGGATATCTCAAGAACTACTAATGCTATCAACTTGAAATTTAGAATAGTTTTAGATGACGTTGACCCCACTATTTTGCAAATAAGAAAGAAATTAAAATATTTATATTTTTTTTGTAACAGGGATTGAAAGGGAGTCTTAAAAAATCAAAGTGGGGCTACTACCGTCCCCCCCCCCCTTAACTCCGAAGTTTGCAAAGATAAAAATCTGAAATTATTCTATGTGTTAGAAGTTTGTGTAAAGATTACAGGAAAATTAAAACGATGTCTCTAAACAGCACACTTTTTCAGAAATCGGAACGGAACCCTCGGTGCGCGAGTCCGACTCGCTCTTGACCGGTTTTTTTAAAGGTTATAAGTAGTTACTTTAAGTTGGTCTCTTAAAAAATTGTTGAAGATCTGATGAAAACAAAACATGGTAAGTATCCCGTTATAAATAACTTTAGTGGTTTATTAATTGTTTCAAAAAAGTTTCTGCTTGGAGGTTCACTGTTCGCAGAAGCACTAGTTTATAAAAAGTCCTAACAATGAGTATTTCACTCCAGTGTAATCACAACGAACGGTACAGGCATCGGCGGGTACTGATCCAACAGATTTGTTCAAGAAATGTAAAGAACTGCTCACACAAATGCTACACAGAACACTGCATTATTCTTAAACATTCTCGCCTCAAACTAACAGTTTCAAAACCAATCCTTATTTACTCACTAAACAACAAAAATCCAGACCAAAAAGCGAGCGACGGCCTATTTACACACACCAAGCGATACCATTGTGAAAGTTGTCCGTATCTCCACAATCGTGAAGTTTCAACAAAAGAGAACAGGGAGAACAGGCGGAGGACAAAACAAACTTGTCCGTTGAACTAAAAGCGCGAATCCTTCTAAAAGTTGTGCATTATCATAATGTCGGGGGATGTTAACTACAGGGCGGTTTAGGATGTTTAAGGATGGCTGGGTTTAACTGTGGCTGGTAGCTGTCGGTTTTTAAGTTCGTTTAGGAATTTGATAGCTAAATCGTGATATTTTATAATCTGCCTATGCCTTTTCTCAACTATGTTGGGGTCGGCTTCCAATCTAACCGGATGCAGCTGAATACCAATATTTTACATGGAGCGACTGCCTATCTGACCTCCACAACCCAGTTATTAGATAATAAGATACCTCTTGGTAAGATATCTTACCAAGAGGTATCGTTTGTTAGATTTTCGGGCTTCTGACAAATCGTAACGACTGTCAAAGATCCACGAATGACAGCCGGGACCAACGGCTTAACGTGCATTCGGAGGCAAGGCGGCTGAATTGTGCTAATTCTGAACAAAAATATTCATTGTATTGATGAAATAAATTAAATTGGATTAAATTAAATTAAATGATTAATTTGGCGACTAACAAAAGGCATTGAGGTATTGAGTGGAAACGCCGGGGATGCCCCAGATGTCGTGATCTTATTGATGATATTCTTCAGAAAGTTCAGATGAGCGGTGTGTGTATGACCAGGTTTATGAACGTAAATAAAGCAAAAGGTGTTTGTGAGGTGCATGTGGCGTTCTGTAGTTTCTGCCTACCTCCATGGGAAGATGGCGTGAGTATAGTATAGTATCTATGTAAATAATAATTCTTGTGATAGTTCTGTAACTGAAGCTGTCGGCGCGTCTAAAAATTCATGGTGGAGTTTAGCCCGTGTTTCGTAGGTACCCATCCCCAAGAGTATTCCAACAATTATTGCACTGGTTACATCTTCGACTGTATGAAGAGAATGATCCATAACGACTATAATGTATTTGGACACAATTTTTAGTATTCACTTACATCCTCCCATCAACTCGTGATCAACTCAAGTGCCCACCAACTCAAGAGGAGCTCGTGGCTAAGTAATAACAACCGCACAGGTCGATCCATCAGGTTAAGCTACGCTTGCCGCGTGGTTCGTGGATGGGTGACCAACTTTACATACTGAGACTCCTCCGTGCCTCAGAAAGCACGTTGGGCCCAGCTGTCATTCGTGGATCTTTGATAGTCGTTACGGGTCGGAGAAGCCCGATAGTCTGACAACCAGTCTTACCAAGGAGTAGGTGTCGTATTACCCAGTTACTGGGTTGTGGAGGTCATATAGGCAGTCGCTCCATGTAAAATAGTGATATTCAGCTGCATCCGGTTAGACTGGAAGCTGACCCCAACATATAACCCCAACATCATCATCATCATCATGTACTATGTACTGCTGTGGGGATATCATCATTTTAATCCACTGCATGTTGACGATCATAATTTTATTATTCTTACTTGTTTCCAAGCCACCCTCTATCATAACCGGAAGCCTATAGTGACCTTTGTCAGATCTTTGATGACGTAATTAGCTCTATTGTTCCAAAATTGTTTAAAACTTATTGTTTTGGATTAACCTCTTTAGAAATTATTTAAAAGCAAATATAATATATATTTGGTTTTGTTGTTTCTGAAATAGAATTTGAGCTTTATTTTATACTAGCTATTACCCACGGTGTCGTCCACATGGGTTTCGGAAATAATCCCACGGGCAAAAAAGGATAAAAAGTATCCTGTGTCCTAAGCCAAAAAGTCATGGTTTACCTATCAAAGCCGTTATGTAGTGAAAAGGTAACAGACAGACAGACAGAGTTATGTACCTACATTCGGTATAGAAAAGTATCCTATATCCTAATCCAAGTCATGACCTACCCCTGTGATAAATTTTATCCAAATCCGTTCAGCCGTTTTAGCGTGAAAGCGTAACAAACAAAAAAACTCACTTTTGGGTTGATGATATTACTTAGGACTATGATTGTTTAGTTTGAACAAGTTCTGAAGGCCAATTCTCGTACATAAAAACGTTCAAATTCAAGACGCAATCTCATGCCAGCGACAATCAAATGTAAAAAAAAAAACCGGCCAAGTGCGAGTCGGACTCGCGCACCGAGGGTTCCGTTCCGATTTCTGAAAAAGTGTGCTATTTAGAGACATCGTTTTATTTTTCCTGTAATCTTTACACAAACTTCTAACACATAGAATAATTTCAGATTTTTATCTTTGCAAACTTCGGAGATAAGGGGGGGGCGGTATTTTTTTTACATCTTTCATCAAAAGTCGAAAACTATGCGGTCTACAAAAAATTAAAAATGTTTGAAAATGTGCAAGCAGCGCTCTTTCATATGATATCCCACATGCCCCAGTAGCCTCACTTTGAATTTTTAAGACCCCCTTTCAGTCCCTGTTACAAAAAAAATATAAATATTTTTGCTTCTTTCTTATTTGCAAAACAGTTGGGTAAACGTCATCTAAAACTGTTCTAAATTTCAAGTTGATAGCATTAGTAGTTCTTGAGATATCCAGCTGTGACAGACAGGCAGACAGACAGACAGACAGACTGAGTCACACCATAAGGGTTCCTTTTTTACCATTTTGGTACGGAACCCTAAAAAAACGCTATACATTTTTTGACAAATTGAGACAGAGATGAGATTGCGAACGTTATTAAAATACGGGACTTGCCCCTCTGTTATATCTTGTGTACCTATTTATATTCAAAGTGTGAACACCTCTAACTATCAAACCTACCTCTACCTAACCTCCGCCCTCTGCCTCCCGCTGCGGGAAATACAGGCGTGATCTTGTGTTAGATTCAAAAGTGATTGACTATGAATTGAGTCTTTGTGAATGCAACACAATTTTGCGACTAAATGTATTTTAACGGATAATATTAAGGTTGTGTTTGTTATTTCTCAAAATCAAAATCAAAAGTCATTTATCCAAACTAGGCTGAGAATCAGAACTTTTCAAACGTCAAAAAATTACATAAGACAGTCCCCCAAAACCGCCGCCCTTCATCACTTTTAGAATACTGGTATTCAGCTGCATCTGGTTAGACTGGAAGCCGACCCCAACATAGTTGGGAAAAAGGCTAGGCAGCTGAGTGTGACCAGAGAGAAAAGTTTCGAAATAAAACCATTTAAAAAAAAATTCAAACATTAAATACTAACTACAACTTTCAACTACGAAAGTTAAAATAATTCAAGACTTAGGGCCCGTTTCACGATGTCCGAATAGCCACTACTTACCGAACAAATTCAAAGATGGAACAGAATTTGTATGAAATTATCTGCCAAGACTTAATCGTAGGTGGTGAAACATGCCCTAAGCTCAATGCCCTAAGCCATAAAAATAAAACAAAAAAAAAGTAATTAAAAAAATTAAAAAACCCGACTGCGTAAAAAGACCGAAGTTTAAAAAAACTGAAAAGCTAAAAACAAGCCCAATTTAAATTAAATAAAAGTTGGAAGCAGGCGGGATGCTTCCAGCTTTTCAGTTTTTTTTTAAACTTCGGTCTTTTAACGCAGTCGGGTTTTTTAATTTTTTTAATTACTTTTTTTTATTTCCAGCTTTTTAGTTTACAAATGTGAAAGATTTCGTAGACGTTTTTATTGTACGTGTTTTTTACGATTTGTCAGTTTTAGGTACTTTTAACCATATAAGTTGTGCATATTTTTGTAATCACCTTTTAAAACCCTTTATTTTGATACCCCACTCGACAGGTTTTGAGAAAAAAACATTTTTTTAAGACATAATTTGATGCCAAAAATCCGCCATTTTGTTTTTTTCTTATTTTGATATACCCATTGTCACTCTCACAGTAAATACGAATCTAACGACACCTCTCAAGCTGAAATCCATCAAACCGTTCAGGCCGCAGAGCGTGCCAAACAATTATACATACATACATACATACATACATACTCTCGAAAAACATAACCCTCCTTCTGGCGCAGTCGGGTAACTAGCGACGACGCGGACGCTCAGACGATAGGTACAATAATAATATATTTTTCTAATATCGAACATATTCGATACTTACGACTCATACGAAGAGTAGGTAAGGACACAATATTGAGGGACACCCATATTGCAAGAAACTACACATCAAATAATCGTAAAATGAAATCAGATGGAATAAATAACTTTTGATCACATATTTTTATGACCATATTTTACTATTATGGCATAGTTTTGTACTGCGTATGTATGTACAAGATATAAAATGGCGGGGTATCTAGCTTCCATTTTTACTAATGTTATGGGACTGAAAACCTTCGCTGTTGAATCTTACTTCTTGGGCATCGCCATATTATATGGTTATTGCTATATTTTGGTTGACTGGAGGGGTGACTAAACGATAACGCCGAAAGGGTCGATCGGGGGTTAAGGTACGCTGGTCGCGGTCGATTCGTGAATGGCTGACCTCTATTACCTACATATCGAGACGCATCCGTGTCTCGGAAAGCATGTTAATTCGTTGGTCCCAGTTGTCATTCGTAGATCTTTGACAGTCATTACGGGTAGTCAGAAGTCCAAAAGTCTGACAGGGATCCAATCGCTCCATATTGTAAAATACTGGTATCCAGTTGCAAACCCGACCCCGACATAGTTGGAAAAAGTCTAGGCAGATTGATTGATTGGTACCTTTTGGTTGAAAGTTTGTTACAAGCGGACAAGAAAACTCCAATCCTCACTGTCTTGACATATCGCTCATTTGCGACAAGGTCGACATTTCTCAAAATTGATGATTTTTAGGGTTCCGTACCTCAAAAGGAAAAAACGGAACCCTTATAGGATCACTCGTGTGTCTGTCTGTCTGTCCGTCTGTCCGTCTGTCACAGCCAATTTGCTCCGAATCTAATAGACCGATTAAGTTAAAATTTGGTACACATATGAATTTCTGTGACCCAAACACGTAAAGCTAAAGTAAATATATGAATTTTGAATATGAGAGTCACTTTTAAGGGGAAAATAAGAAAATTAAAAAAAAAAGTTTTGTAAACTGTACCGTGTGATATATCAAATGAAAGGGCTTACTATGAGGGTCTCAAATATATATTTATAAAGTTAAAAATTATAAAGTTTATCATTTTTAGTTTTAACTACCCCCCTAGGAGGGATTGGGGGTGTCAAAGTTTGTATGGAGGAACTTTAACACGCGGTCCGATTAACTCAAAACTCAGTTTTTATACTTGAGACCAAAAATTAAGAATAACGTGTATCAGGGTTTTCCAAAAATCTACCCCTAAGGGGTGAAAAGTTAATTTTATAGCGGAGGATTTTATTGGGGGGCTTGATTAACTCTAAAATTGGCGTAAATAATATTTGAGTCAAGTTATGGAAACATACCAGACGATTTTTGAAATTCTTTATCTGTGTTCGTGAAAACAGAGATACAGTTTATATGAAAAATCTTATTAATTTGGTTAATGAACTTGAAACTTAGCACAAATACTTGCATAAATAAGTAAGTAATAATGTTTGTCATTATTAGTTTTTCAAAACTACGCCTCAAATGAGGTTTAGGGATGTTAAAGTTTGTATAGAAGAATTTTAAAGCGCAGTCCGATTAAAAAAATGTGTACTTTGAGTCAACTTAGGAAACTTGCCAAACGAATTTTCACCGATTTTGACGGCATATAGCTGATGTTTTAAGGAGTAACTTAGGCTATTTTTATTTTAGAAAAATAATTAGGGTTCCGCGCAAGAAAATTAAAATCCATGAAATCAGACAACCACGTACAGCCCAGTACAAACTTACTAAGCCTCCGCTGTCTATTACGGCTATAACAACAAATAATAAAAAAAAGCAAAGTTAAAAATTTAAGGGGTTGGTCCCCATACAATAAACTTTTCATTTGGAAAAAAAGTAAAATTTTAATCTAGCATGTGGGGTGTCATGTCATTATTTCTTCACCACTGCTCTCAAAACGGTGAAGGAAAACATCGTGAGGAAACCGGCATGTCCTAGAACCAAAAATTCGTAGACATGTGACATCTACCAACCCGCACTGGGCCCGCGTGGTTGATTACGGACTCCCTCTCACCGAGAGGAGGCCTGTGTCCCAGCAGTGGGAACATTATAGGCTGATTATGTGTTATGTGGGGTGTCATCGTCTAGAACTCATTGAGTAGAGGACAAACATATTTTTTTTAATCTTTTAAAATTAATAAATAAAAATTAAAAAATTAAATTAAATTAAAATTATTAAAAATTAAATGATTTTTATTTCGGAACAAGTAATCCATAGAGTGTTAGTAACATAATATTAAAACAACTTACTATCTAGTGTTAGTACCAATCACCCTCCGCACAAACTGTTTTATAATTTTGGAGAACTGAAGCTCTCCGCTATAGTTCTCAAGATGCTATTGCGACTGTCTCTAACTCTCCTCAGCAGCGATGCTATTTTTTTCCGCACAATCGCGTGAAAACCGTGGTACGAGCTCGGGCAAACATATCTGACGCGCTGCAGTAGCGAGGAAGTCCCAATAGCATCCTGAACCCATTATTATACTGGACGCGCAGGACATCCAAAGATTTTTTGGTGTAACTGACCCATAGATTACTCGTGTACAAACTCTGGCAGTAAGCCTTGAAAATGGTGATCTTTACTAGGTCCGTACACCGAGCAAATCTACGGGTCAACATGTTACACCGGACTGCGAGTGCCCTGCGCTCCCTCTCTATATCTACATGGTCCCTAAGGTCGTCGGAAAGAACGTGACCTAAGTACTTAAAAGCGGATACCCTTTCAACTACTGATCCGCCTATAATTAGCTCGGGTCCCACTTCACGGCACTTGCCGCCGACCTCAAAGACCATGTATTTACATTTCTTCACATTGTAAATCAATCCATGTGCGGCAGCGTAGGCTTCACAAGTCTTAAGCAACTCTCTGATTGCCCCCGCGGACGGACCCAGCAGCACCATGTCATCAGCGTAGTTAATGTTGTTAATGCTAACCCCATCAACACTGCATCCGACACGCATGCTGCTGAGTCCCTCTATGATATCATTTACATAGAGGTTGAAGAGCCTGGGAGATGTCAGACATCTGATTACCGTACCAATGTTGCAGTAGTCCACATATTTCCGCGGGTATACCCCTGTTTACCATCTTTTCCCAGAGCACATCATACGAGACAAGATCGAAGGCTCTGGAAAGATCAAGGAAACAGGCGTACACCGACGTTTTGCGATCTATATAGTATTGAACTGTATGCTTGAGACTCAAAATAGCGCTTTCAGTTGAAAGTCCGGGGCGAAACCCGAATTGAAGATTTGATTAAGAAATAGGGGGCCGCACAAGTTGTAAATTTTAGACCATTTTTGTACGAGCTCTAGCGCAACAATTCAACAAATTATGTATTTGAAACTTCTTTATACCATGTAAGTACCATGAATACTGTATTTAATCAACAATACTGAAAACGGCGATTCATAAGGTATTTTGTTTAAACATGGGTGATTTTCTGCAACTGCAAAAAATAACCTTGTAATTCACAGTATCATTATAAAATAAGTAAAAAGTTATCTTTGCGATTGTTAAACATATATGGTACGGAACCCTTCGTGCGCGAGTCCGACTCGCACTTGACCGGTTTTTTTTTAACAGTTTCAACGCAGAATCCTGTACATACTGAATCCATGGTAACGTTAAAAAAAGGTTGTGCGTCGATATTTTGTATCGTGTAATTTAAAAACGGGTCTCAGCATTTTATAGGTCATAATTCACTTTGATTCAAAGCAAAAAATTATGCAGCATTAACTTTTCCGAGAATTCCGACATCATTTAGCTTTTACAACTAAAGTAGGTAAGCGCATAGTACAAGGGGACATACGAACGGTATAAATATTAATCATACGTTATATTCGTGATGTACGTTGATGTTACGTGTTGTCCGTATTTACTTAGGATAGATTAATATGTGGTTTTGTATAGATAGGACAGTCTGCATGTTATGTAAAGGTTTTTTATAATAATTATTAGGGTTCCGTACCAAAATGGTAAAAAAGGAACCCTTATGGTGTGACTCAGTCTGTCTGTCTGTCTGTCTGTCACAGCTGGATATCTCAAGAACTACTAGTGCTATCAACTTGAAATTTGGAACAGTTTTAGATGACGTTCGTCCAACTATTTTGCAAATAATAAAGAAATAAAAATATATGTATTTTTTTTGCAACATGGGGTGAAAGGGGGTCTTAAAAATTCAAAGTGGAGCTACTAGGTCATGTGGGGTATCATATGAAAGAGCGCTATTTGCACATTCTCAAAAATATTTTGATTTTTTTTTAGGCCGCACAGTGTTCGACTTTTGATGAAAAATGTAAAAAAAAATACCGTCCCCCCCCCCTTATCTCCGAAGTTTGCAAAGAGAAAAATCTGAAAATATTTTATGTGATAGAAGTTTATGTAAAAATTACAGGAAAAATAAAACGATGTCTCTAAATAGCACAATTTTTCAGAAATCGGAACGGAACCCTCGGTGCGCGAGTCCGACTCGCTCTTGCCCGGTTTTTGATAATATTTGCTCCATTGTGTGGGTATAATGTTATCACAGATAATGTTGCATGGACACTGACAGTCGGGCTGGCCCAAAAATTCAAGGTCGCTCAGCGTAAGCGGTCTATACTCGGAGTTTCTTTGAAGGATAAAATCAGAAATCAAATTATCCGGAAAAGAAATGGAGTTACCACAGCTTGCGGAGTAAGAAAGCTGGAGTGGCAGTGGGCTTGCCATGTTTGTCTAAGGACTGATGGCCGTTGGAGCAGACGAGTCCTGCAGTGGACACCGCGTATCGGCAAGCTTAGTGTAGGTCCCCCCTAGCTAGAATGATGGCCTGGAAAAGGTCACAAGGCTGGGATAGAGTGGACGCGGAAGGTGGAGGACAGGGTGTTGTAGTGCAGCTTGGGAGACCATGGCCAGCAGTGGACTGCATTGGGCTGAATTGATTGGTTTAATATCATAGTATGGACAATAGTGGATACGTGATGAGGAGGAAGGATCGTGTGACAAGAGTAGTGCTACGTTTGAATGTTGACTATTAGAAAATAGGTAGACTATAGAAAAGATTAAAAAAAATAAATAAAAATAAATATCCTTGGACATTTCACACAACGCCATCTAGTCCCAAGCTAAGCAACCTAATGCTTGTGTTATGGTAACGAGATGGCTGATAAACTACTTATATACATTTTTTTTTGTAAATAAATACATATTATAGATAGAAAAACACCCAGACTGGGAACAAATACTTGTAGGTCTTACAAATATTTGTTCCGTGCGGGAATCGAAACCGCGACATGCTGCGCAGCAGTCAATCGCTCAACCACTGCGCCAACCGTGTCGTCAAGATGGAAGATGAAAGAGAAAAAAAAAGATGAAAAAGATTTTTGGAATGTGTGGAAGATGATAATGTGGGATCGTGTGGTGAAATAAAAGAGTCGCGATGTTGAAAACTTCTATATTTTAGAATAAATCAAAAGAAAACTTTCAATAAAAACCTAACACGTATCGTCTCGTCGTACATCTTTTCCTTCACGTATCGACATATTTGTTGTTTCTATCTCTCTTCCGTTCACTCTTATACACCTTTCACTCGCACCTCTGCATACGTTCCCTTCTACTCAAAATTCATTCCATACTAATTACATACAGCAATGAAGGTGAATTTGAATTTTGAGATGATGGCTAAAAGAGATGTATGGAAAACAAAAATCCTGCTGCAGTGACCCTAAATTTATTGAAATAAGGGTATTATGATGATGGTGATATTGTTTGTGGCTACATAATGATGTTGAGGAGCTCGTGGCTAAGTAATAACAGCCGCACGGGTCGATCCATCAGGTTAAGCTACGCTTGCCGGGGTTGGTCCGTGGATGGGTGACCATCTTTACATACCGAGACTTCTCCGTGCCTTGGAAAGCACGTTAAGCCGTTGGTCCCGGCTGTCATTCGTGGATCTTTGACAGTCGTCAGAAGCCCGAAAGTCTGACAACCAGTCTTACCAAGGGGTATCACATTACCCAGTTACTGGGTTGTGGAGGTCAGATAGGCAGTCGCTCCATGTAAAATACTGGTATTCAGCTGCATCCGGTTAGACTGGAAGCCGACCCCAACATAGTTGGGAAAAGGCTAGGCAGATTGAATGATGTTAATATAAATTAGAGATACGATTCAATTCAACAGAAAGGCGTAGATAAAGACGTTACTGATGTAGGACCATTCCGTTTTTACAACATCAGTTTTAGTTACATAACAGATTATAGCAGTGGTAGCCCAGTGATAATGGTGACTTACGAGTGGTCGTGAGTTCGAGCAGATGCTTTACTTTGTGTAAATATTTTTTACAACATCAGTTTTAGTTACATAACAGATTATAGCAGTGGTAGCCGAGTGATAATGGTGACTTACGAGTGGTCGTGAGTTCGAGCAGATGCTTTACTTTGTGTAAATATTTTTTACAACATCAGTTTTAGTTACATAACAGATTATAGCAGTGGTAGCCCAGTGATAATGGTGACTTACGAGTGGGCGTGAGTTCGAGCAGATGCTTTACTTTGTGTAAATATTTTTTACAACATCAGTTTTAGTTACATAACAGATTATAGCAGTGGTAGCCCAGTGATAATGGTGACTTACGAGTGGTCGTGAGTTCGAGCAGATGCTTTACTTTGTGTAAATATTTTTTACAACATCAGTTTTAGTTACATAACAGATTATAGCAGTGGTAGCCCAGTGATAATGGTGACTTACGAGTGGTCGTGAGTTCGAGCAGATGCTTTACTTTGTGTAAATATTTTTTACAACATCAGTTTTAGTTACATAACAGATTATAGCAGTGGTAGCCCAGTGATAATGGTGACTTACGAGTGGTCGTGAGTTCGAGCAGATGCTTTACTTTGTGTAAATATTTTTTACAACATCAGTTTTAGTTACATAACAGATTATAGCAGTGGTAGCCCAGTGATAATGGTGACTTACGAGTGGTCGTGAGTTCGAGCAGATGCTTTACTTTGTGTAAATATTTTTTACAACATCAGTTTTAGTTACATAACAGATTATAGCAGTGGTAGCCCAGTGATAATGGTGACTTACGAGTGGTCGTGAGTTCGAGCAGATGCTTTACTTTGTGTAAATATTTTTTACAACATCAGTTTTAGTTACATAACAGATTATAGCAGTGGTAGCCCAGTGATAATGGTGACTTACGAGTGGTCGTGAGTTCGAGCAGATGCTTTACTTTGTGTAAATATTTTTTACAACATCAGTTTTAGTTACATAACAGATTATAGCAGTGGTAGCCCAGTGATAATGGTGACTTACGAGTGGTCGTGAGTTCGAGCAGATGCTTTACTTTGTGTAAATATTTTTTACAACATCAGTTTTAGTTACATAACATATTATGGCAGTGGTAGCCCAGTGATAATGGTGACTTACGAGTGGTCGTGAGTTCGAGCAGATGCTTTACTTTGTGTAAATATTTTTTACAACATCAGTTTTAGTTACATAACATATTATAGCAGTGGTAGCCCAGTGATAATGGTGACTTACGAGTGGTCGTGAGTTCGAGCAGATGCTTTACTTTGTGTAAATATTTTCATCACCACTGCTCTCAAAACGGTGAAGGACAACATCGTAAGGAAATCGGCATGTCAAAGAACAAAAAATTCGAAGACATGTGACATCTACCAACCCGCACTTGGCCTGCGTGTTAAACTACTGACCACTCCCTCTCGGAGAGATGAGGCCCGTGTGTTAATGCTATGCTATTATAAAGTAATGTCTCATCTTAACATTAATCTATGTTCACACCTTCATTAGATTATATCAGAGGTATCGCCACTCGCTATGATTGCAATCGCGTTCACATTTCGTGTTTGGCGTGTGTCCAGTAATTTTGCATTTAGCTGATTTCCTTCAATGCAGTGCACAGGACATGAATCTAAACCAGGACAAACAACAAATGTATAAACTCGTGTAATGAATAATGTAAAATACAAAATAGAATTAAGCAGAATTGATGACATAATATAGGAGGAGCTCGTGGCTAAGTAATAACAGCCGCTTGGGTCGATCCATCGAATTAAGCTACGCTTGCCGGGGTTGGTTCGTGGATGGGTGACCATCTTTACATATACCGAGACTCCTCCCGCCGTGCCTCGGAAAGCACGTTATGCCGTTGGTCCCGGCTATCAATCGTGGATCTTTGACAGTCGTTACGGGTCGTCAGAAGCCTGAAAGTCTGAGAACCAGTCTTACCAAGGGTTAACGTATTAATAATAATAATAATAAGGTGCGCGCCTTCAACGGTTGGGTCATGCCGGTTTTGATGTACTCTTTCGGCATACTCAAATGGACTCAGACTGAACTCGATGCCCTGGATCGGAGGGTCCGTACGCTGTTGACTGCATATCGAATGCATCACCCACGGTCATCGGTAATGAGACTGTATATCCCACGAAAGTGTGGAGGCCGAGGCTTTTTAAACGCTAAGACCCTCCACAATCGCGAGATATGCAGTCTCAGGGAATATTTCCTAGAAGCCGACGTGGGGATGCATCGAGATGTGGTCGCGGTGGACAAAGGCTTCACCCCGCTCTCCTTGGCTAAAGAGAACTGGCGCAAACCTGTAGTGCTTGACACTAACGATCGCATGGAGGTATGGCAGAGTAAGGAGCTTCACGGACGCTTTTTCCGGGCCCTACATGGACCCGATGTAGATTTGCTAGCGTCCGTAGCCTGGCTGCGTTCCGGTGACCTCTTTGGGGAAACCGAAGGTTTTGTATGTGCAATTATGGACGAAGTTATCATGACGAACAATTACCGGAGATTTATTGTGAAAGACGGAACGGTTGACATCTGTCGGGCATGCCACCGACCGGGAGAATCAATTCGACACATTATCTCCGGATGTTCTCGTCTAGCTAACGAAGAGTACTTGCATAGGCACAACCTTGTAGCCAGGATTATCCATCAGCAACTTGCTCTGAAATACAGCCTTGTGGAATCGGAGGTGCCATACTACAGGTATGTGCCCGACCCAGTTCTCGAAAATGGAAATATCACATTGTACTGGGACCGATCCATCATCACTGACAGGACTATTGTTGCCAATAAGCCTGATATAGTGGTGGTGGATCGAACAGAGCGGCGCGCAATGGTTGTTGACATAACGGTCCCGCATGACGGGAACCTCGTGAAAGCCGAGAAAGATAAACAAATCAAGTATCTTGACTTGGCTCGCGAGGTTGTCGACATGTGGGATGTGGACTCAGCAATCATTGTGCCGATAGTCGTATCAGCCAATGGCTTAATTGCCAAGAGCCTCGACCAACACCTAAGGAGGCTCTCGTTGGGCAGCTGGATCAAGGGCTTGATTCAGAAAGCGGTGCTTCTGGACACGGCCCGCATTGTTAGGAGGTTCCTCTCTCTGGAGCCCTGACCGCCGGTAGCTTGGACCCTGTTCCCGATATCGGTGGGCTACTATTTTTATATTTTTAAATGTTTTTATATTCTTTTTATTCTAATATTTAAAAATGTAAACAGTATGTGTAAAATGAAATAAAAGAAATAATAATAATAACCCCACCGCCGTATCTCTACGTTGACGTCGTGGTGGGGCTTGCGCGCTCCGAACTCTGGGCCTGTGCCGGTAGAGTTCACTTTGCCGAAACAGGTCTAGGGTGAGGAGCCAGACCAAGAGAGATACAGAAACCCGCAGGGCAGCATGTGGCGAGCTGTTGGGCAGTAGCGACCCCACGGACCCTATCTCCCGGGAGTAGTCTTGTTCCTCATCTTTGGCTTGCCTTTATTGGCCGGCTGGAGTGAAAACTGACGGGAACAGAGCTCCCACCTCATTCTTGCCTTTATTGGCTGGCTTGAGTGGAGATTCGCAAGAGCAAACGTGCTCGGAGGAAGGAAGTATTCCAGTAAGTGTTTGTAGGGATCTTGACCATCTTCCGGGCTCTGGGATTGTTCTGAGAACCGTGGGATACCTCTCCACTCCTCACAAGCATCTCAGGACATGTTGCCCCCTTGCCGCTACGACACTATGTGCTAGCGACCGTTTTCGGGGGCCCATTATTGAGTGTGCAAGTCACCCCCTGCCATTTTATCTGTGTATTGTATACAAAACATTAGTCAGGCAGGGGCCATAGTGTTTCTATAGTTCTAGATAACCAGTCCACAACCACCCAAACCCATAGCCCAATATGTTTTGTTTCCATGTTCTGCAATAGTCCTGCACCAACCGGGGCTTGTCCTTGGGTGCACTTCCATACTGCATACAGGGATAATCGTCGGCTGGTGCCTCATCATAATTTAAAATTGTCTAAGGGGCCTCTGCGAGTTGGCTTCGGCCCCTCGTATGCCTTCCAAAGGTCCGGGATACCAGGGTCCCGAGATATGTAAAAATATAATAATGCCTCGTCATTTAAAATTGTCTAAGGGGCCTCTGCGAGTTGGCTTCGGCCCCTCATACGCCTTCCAAAGGTCCGGGACCCCAGGGTCCCGAGATATGTCAAAGATAATAATAATAATAATAATTCCTTTATTCTCAGGCAACTTAGGCCCATAGATAAAATACACAAATGATTTATGAAAAAATAAACAATAATAAACTAATACATATGAACAAATCTTATTAAAAACTATAACTATACACGTAACGTCGGCGTCGTGTTCCGCTGCGTGGTGTCGCGTAACCGTCCCCGGAAACGTCGAAATATGACACCTTTCGGCCAAAAGTCCTCTTCTAAGAAGGTCTGTAGATGTTGGGTTGGAACTCGTACCACGAACGACGTAAAGTTGATGTTGTGGCGCGACTCCAACCTTTCGACCCTCAGAGTCCAGTCGGTCTTCACCTTCAAATACTGCACGACTTCCTCAACCCTTGTGGAGTGAAACAGGCGCGAGATGTACAGCTGCGTCGTAGGCACAGCAGGGCGCAGCAGCATATTGGGTCCAGTCGGTGCGGTACCACACTGGTTACGAGAACAGGGCTTCTTCTTCTTCTTTTCTACTTTAGTGAAACCCTCTTCATCAACTTGGCCCGTTCTTGGTAAGGAGCTACGGACCGCAGTCAGGTCTGGTTGAGGACCCTTTTTCTCCCCTATCTTGGTTTGTCGCTTAGGTTGCGACGCATCCGATTTGCCGGTGGTGACAACAGCAGCGTAGGCACGTTTAGGGGTCGACGTACCTACGTGTGACGTTTCCGCAGCCGGTGTTGAGGTGCGGGCGACGGCGGCGGCGAGCGGCGCTTGGTCAGCATTATCAGCAGCTGGTGACGCACTTGTGTTCGCCGATTCAAAACTGCCGATGGATGCATTTTGCGCCCCTCGACGTGTGCTCACCTTTGAGGCCTCAGGTGACCCAATTACTGAACCAACGTTTCGTAATAATGCTATTTCTGCACGTAGTTCAGTGTTGTTTTTTTCTGAAACCTCCATTCTGGACTGTATCATGGTCATCTCTGCTTTCAAGGTAGTGATGTCCTTTAGCAGCCGTGTAACGTCGACGTGATCGAACGTGACGGGGGGCAGTTTACTCAGCTCCTTCGCAACGATATCTGGCACGTCGTCCGGGTCAGTCCTCTATCGGGGTAGTCGGGTCTCTCGGGGTATTTCTCAGTAACTGGGTCGTGGAGGTCAGATAGGCAGTCGCTCCATGTAAAATAGTGGTATTTAGCTGCATCCCGTTAGAGTGGAAGCCGACCCCAACATAGTTGGGAAAAGGCTAGGCAGATTGATTGATGACATAACATAAGAAGAATTCTTGTTTCCCTGAAGGGTTGGCCAGAGGTGTACCTGGTATAGGTACACCCACATGTCGCCAGGATGTTTAAGCCCCATGTAACAGGGGGCGAACCTATTGCCATCAACCGGGCACTAATACAGACTGCGGGCTGCTACTGAGAAATTCCAGATGGAAAAACCCAATAACACTTTGCCCGATCTGGGAATCGAACTTAGGACCTCATGCTCAGCAGTAGAGTTCGCGACCACTAGACCAACAAATCAGCAGAATTGATGAATTTCTTGAAATAAGACACCGATACGATAACACCGAGAAACACATAGAATGGCGAGAAAATATTGTTCTGAGCCCATACTACCTCAGCTTTTTATCTCGCTCGCACGATACTGCTCGCTGACTAAGTGAGAGCGAGACTGAGTGCGGTGCTGGGTGCCGATACTTCATATCTTTTTACGGTGAAAATAATGGTAATTTAAAAAAAATAAAAAACCTAAGACCTGCTTTATTGTTAGTTCAGTTAGTATGCAGTTCTGTGATCTAATTTGGAGTATTTTTTGAATACCAGCGGTTTATTGTTCGGTTTGGAGGTAATTTTGTTTTTTTTTTCTATTGAGAAAATTTTATGGAATCGTGGTTACGTCAAACATAGTAAGTAGGTACTTAAAATTCATAGATAGAATACTCTTTATTATGCACAACATAAAAATTACAAATAAAAATTAATAATATAATAATAAAAATAATTAATAAATAAAAAAATAATATATATATTAATTTGTTATTAATTTATCCTCAACTTTACCATATATTTATTTCAAAATTAATGCTGCAGTATTTTCGTCATAACGGAGGATCATGCTAAGCCATTTGATTTTTTTTTTAGTATTCCACGCTAGAGCGTTTTAAATCAGCTTTAGAAAGCTGATTAACCCTTTCAGACCTGGAACTAAATTAAATTGTGTTCCTCAATCGCCTCTTTAAAAGTCACTCATCCATTTCATAGCTCCAAATTTTATCCGTAACTGAGATATTTCAATGAACCATCTCCTCTCCCAATTAATCTATGTCAGTACCTCCGTTAGATTATCTGACGAATGTTGAATGGTTCCACAACTTGCTTTGATTGCGTTCACAATTCTCTTTTGGCATCTGTCCAGTGTTCTAAGACGGCTATATTTGTTTGATTTCTGAGGTCGTATCTTATTACTGATAACTTGTATGCACGTACTTTTGTTCTTCTTGTCAGCAGTAGTACGAATCTGTGTTCAGTATTGACTGAATTCGCATTGCTTCTTGTTTCTTCGAGGAACTTATACATACAGGGAGCCAGTGCGAGCTGATAGCAGAGTACCATACCTATCGATTTAACCCCCATGTATGTTCTACGATTTTTTGAAGTTTTCGAGGTATTTTGGATCCCTCATTTCATATCAACGGTAGTGGTAAAGGATAGAAGTAGGTATAAAAATTTATGGTTTTATTATCAACTGAGCTCTGCTTAAACGTAGAGGAATAATAAATATCAGGATTGACAAAAATATGCAAAATAATAATAAATGATAATCACAAGATTTCAGATACACCACTTTCAACGACCGATTCCAGCAAATTATGGCCAATTTACTTTTGTCATGTTTAAAGTTGACCCAAAAAAAAATATATAATTTTTTAAAGCCATCATCTCGTTGATTCAGGAAAAATATCGAAAAAAAAATATATCTCGAAAACTACAAAAAATCGTATGACATACATGGGGTTAAATCGATAGGTATGGTACTCTGCTATCAGCTCGCACTGGCTTGACACCTTAAAAGAAACACTCTGTATATAATTACTAAAATCATTGCAATAGTAATTATGTGTGATTTAATATTGTAATTTGTGACTGTTACTGGCGGCCTTATATATTGTCAACAAAATAAATAAATAAAATAAACATATCACTATTATAGTATACAACGTGACGTTCTGCATCCTCGTCAAATTTAATGGTGTGGTGTGGTGTCCACCAAACCGAACAGCTGTTTCCATGGCACCAACATTGTAATCGCGAAAAAATAATCAGCCGTGCCATACATTTGCGTCGAGTAAGTATTGAAGTTTGATTGGACAGTTGAAAATTTTTTCGCGATTACGATGTTGGTCCCATGGAGAAAGTTGTTCAGTTTGATGTTCTGTATCAAATCAATCTGCCTAGCCTTTTCCCAACTATGTTTGGGTCGGCTTCCAGTCTAACCGGATGCAGCTGAATACCAGTATTTTACATGGAGAGACTGCCTGTCTGACCTCCACAACCCAGTAACTGGGTAATACGATACCCCTTGGTAAGACTGGTTGTCAGACTTTCGGGCTTCTGACGACCCGTAACGACTGTCAAAGATCCACGAATGACAGCCGGGACCAACGGCTTACCGTGCTTTCCCAGGCACGGAGGAGTCTCGGTGTGTAAAGATGGTCACCCATCCACTGACCAACCCCGACAAGCGTAGCTTAACCTGATGGATCGTCCCGTGCGGCAGTTATTACTTAGCCACGAGCTCCTCGAGAGGTTTGATGTTCTGTATCACACCCCAAAATTTGACGACGATGCAAAACGGCATGTTGTATAGATAGACATCACTATTGTGTCGCTACTCTATGTCCGGTCCGTTTCCATGTATACTCACCACTTGTCCGTGGCTCTTGCTCGTGGCTCTTGTCTGATAAATCCGACATGCTGACATAGCAATGTCAGCATGTCGGATTTATTATCTAAATAAAAGTATTGCGTGTATTCTCAATGAACAAAGTTGAAATAGACTGCATTCTCATTCCAGCAACATACAACATGTTCTAACTTCATGTTCATTTAGTGCATTCCATATTGTAAAAAGATATTACAAAAGACTTTTAAGGTAGGTACAAAAATAAGGGCATAGCAACAGGATACAATTTTAAAAAAATACAAAAAAACAAAACGAAAACTATTCTTAATAAAAAAAAAACAAAAATCTGGGTATTTAAATTATATGGGTATTATAATAATAAAATAATGTTATTAACTTAGCTTCTGGTAGGTAGTCATTCTATTCGTTGGTTCCCAGTCGTTGCTTGAAAACCTGTCAATGAATCAATACAAGTACGGATACCTGTGACAATTAGTAAAAATTCCAAGTTTCGGTAAAACTTGAGTATTCGGTCGCACGAAAATGAGGGTGGGGGGTGGAGGGGGAGGGGAGGGCGGGTGCCCACTCCCCCCAGGTACCACTCCCATGGAAAGAGAACGCACCATTCCTGAGAAAAACAAATTATTGTAACCTAACCTAAAAACACTTCTGTCAACACAAAGTTGCTTCCGCACGTCTCCGGCGCTGCGGGAAGTGCAGCCCCTTCGCCCTTACGTAACAAAGGACAGGCACCTGAGCTCACCTCCGCAGCTCCAGCCTCAGCCGCTGCGGCTCGCACGGGTGCCTAACCTTTGTTACAGCGGGCGGGGGCTGCTCTCCCTCCGCGCCTCCGGATTTTTAAATACAATCTAGTGTGCCAGCCAAAAGACTACGTGGAGTCGGGGTGCCCCGATTCGGTTTTGGGACAGATTCGACCTATTTTAATCATAAAGTGGGGTAACACTAACTTCCTACTGAACACAATTTCTACTAAGATACAGTTCTTTTTACGTTCCATTTTATCAATTTTACACGACATTTTGCACCACAGACAATATACTGGTACAGATTTGGTTGTCAATCGCCCATTTTAACGTTTCGTTACACTATTTATGTAATTTGAGGTTATAAACAATTAGTATAAATATCTTTGCAATATCTTTTAATAAGAGTGATATTGTTACAATCAGGGACCCAACCCCAACGACCTTCAAGCACTGTCACCCCCATTTTCGTGCGACCGGATACTAAATTCAACCCCAAGTTTTTGTTGCTGACAAGTCTCGTATTGACTACACAACAAAAGTGTCCTGCAGTTATGTCACTGGACATATCTGTGCACAAAATATATCCCACAAATAAAACGAGTCTGTGAAATATCGTGCGTCTAGCAAAAGTGCTCCAAAATATCGACACTGTACAAAAAGAAATTCACAGTGAGCCACACTTCCTTTAATAGAGGATCATTTTTACAAATAATCATCAATGTATTTATCTTATGTTTTTAGATCCTCATATTTGTTTGATTGCTTAGCTCATTTTCGATAACGGATAAATTCTCAGTTTATGCCAAGAAAGCACAACTTGAAATTCTGATTAGAAAGCTGATATCCTACACAAGGCATCCTCTGACTAAGTTAAGAGATTCTGCCGGATGACATTATTACAGACGTCATTAGTTTATCTTCTTTGTCATATCATTGCGCGTTGTCTATTCTAGTACAGTCCGCGAGGCTTAAGGCTGCTCCTTCCTAAAATACGGCGAAACTAACTAACTTTAAATAAAAATAAAAATAAATAAATAAACTTTGTAACCATCTTTTACAGTAACTATAGCTTCTTATAAGAAATGATTTCATGTATCCTGAAATCTATTTTAGTTTGTAGAACTAAGGAAAAAAAATCCTAAATCCAGGTCTATTTCGGTCTATTTTTTCGAGTTATTACCATATTACTCCTACAGTTTTCATTAAAAGTGTTCATAAATTTATACAGTTCTTTACAAGCTAATATGGAATGATTTCTTGTCATTACTTTTTTAGTTTAATCAACAGATTTTTTGTAAATCGATAATTACTTCATATTTTGCAAGCGTTGTGTCATCGCACTTCTCTTTCTTTTCTATGCAGTCCGACAGTGACCGTGCTTTTTGCGACGGATAAGCCTTAAGCTGAGCTTTACATTTGTGTGAGGGCATATAGATAGAGTAGGTGTGACGTCGGCCTAGAGCGCGACGTGTCCTTTACTTGGTTTCAAACCGGTTTATACTGCTTTTTGGCAATCGCCTTGAGGCGCGGTGCATCCCTCGCGATCACTCACACAAAGCTCAGCTTAGGCCTCGCGGACTGTATCTTTCCTGATGTCACTCAACCAATGTTATAGGTTTTCCGCTGGCAGAAGCAATCAATTACTTCAGCCAATCCCAATACATTGCTAGACAGAAGCTTGGGTCGTGGCTTTCGTCTTTTTCTTTACCTTAGCTAAACCCTTACGTCCAATTCTCCTTGTTCCGATTTAGTTTTCTCTTGCTATGGGTAACTTATCCCCTCTCTTTTTGGCATATAAAAACAGCCCACTGACACTTCAGCTACCCACCCAACTTTGCAAAATATATAACCATAGTCATTCTTGAGCCACAAAATTGAGTAAAACTTTGTAATTAAATAGAATAGGTATAGTCAGCAACAAAAGTCGATAAACACTTCAGTTTATTCATATAAACCTTCCTCTTGAACCACTGATTAAAAAAAACCACCTCAAAATCCGTTGCGCAATTTTAAAGATATAAGCATAAGCCTTTTATACTATGTAGTGAAGATATTTAATTAAAATCGGAACAGAAGTAAAATTTAAATATCTACTAGAAGACTTAGGTATTTTAGAAAAAAGGAGATCTTCAAATCATTTTGTATTCATTTTTATGATGTGTTATAGTAGCAATGTTTAGCGAATTATGTTGCTGACCTTACTGTTAGATAGGCTGTTCACTGATTGAATTCTTAGGCAATAATTCAACGAATTTTCCGTATCCAATATTTAAATAGGAATAGTACTAAAGTCAGACTCAATTTACTCTTAAAATCTATTCGAAAAAGCTTGAAAATTTCTAGACCGGAATGATTCAAATAAGATTTTGTAAATAAGTCATTATCAACTCTATTCAAACTTGATTTTAGGTTCTGGGTTCCTTTTAAAGGTTAATTCAAAAAGCCGGGTATCACAAATTCTATTTTAGGGTCAAGTCAAGTCAACACAAAAGTTAATTAGTAGCGCGGTACTGGAGAAAACGGGTTAAAGGCTTTATAACTCAAAGCGATCCGTATAAGGCTGATTGCATAAAGACGCGGGTCCCCCGGTAAAGGCACTTCGGAATACCGATTGATGCGGATAAAATAGTCCCGTATTAACTTATGCGCTGACACATAAAGAAACAGGTAAAACATTGTAACCGTTTCATTCCCGCAGTGATTTGTACCAGAAAACCTGCTGCTTTATATCTACAAATAAGTATCGTCGACCGCAGCCTAGCCGTCACCGGGACAACACCGAGAACGAGATGACGGCGCGGAAGTAGTGAAACTTACTCTGTACGTTCGTCACCGGAGCGTTGTCATTCCGACCACCGCAGTTTCGACTAATTCGGCTAGTACTCGGCCCAAGATCGTGACCGGCCGAATGTTGCCTGAATTCAAATAATATTTTATCTTGTCCACATACTGCTGTCGCACCGGCTTTTGTTTTGACTATCATAACATACTGGACCGACGAGTTCGGTCGCGGTGGACAAATGATCGCCGTCACCAGGACGTGACATTCAGTTCGAGAGTCAATTTCAACAACTCGATTTTTTACCTAATTTCCATGGACATTTTCATTTTCAGGTTTTGTAAAAATCTTTAATAATAAGGCGCAACATATCCACATTTTATATACATTTTATAAAAAGGGATTGTACTTATATATTACATAATGAGTTATTTGGGCCACCGAAATTGGCGAGCCACAGAAATTTTATTGGTGACACAGAAATTATGCGTGTGCACTGAAATTGTGAATTACTAAAAAAAATATTTTTAGTAATATGTAAGGAAAGATAAGGTATAATGAAAAAAACTGATATAATACGAATAATTTCAATAAGCATTTATAAAAATGCAACGTGGTGTAGTATTACTTAAATCTGCAAAAACTTACCATACTATGATTGATTTGAAACTAATAAAAAAATCCTAAACAAATGACTACCTATACCTTGTATGTATGTCTTCCTACGGCAAAGTCATCCAGCTCCGTAGACACAACTTTGAGAAAGAAGCCGACAGAAGGATCCAATTGGGTTGGGCAGCGTTTGGAAAACTTCGTCAAGTCTTTTCGTCACCCATCCCGCAATGTTTGAAAACGAAGGTTTTCAACCAGTGCGTCCTGCCCGTTATGACATACGGTGCTGAAACGTGGACACTTACAGTCGGGCTGGTCCACAAATTCAAGGTCGCTCAGCGCGCTATGGAGCGGGCTATGCTCGGAGATTCTTTGAAGGATAAAATCAGGCATGAAGTTATCCGGAAAAGAACCGGAGTAACCGACATAGCTTGCAGAATAAGCAAACTGAAGTGGCAGTGGGCTGGCCATGAGAACACCGCCTACACCGTCAGGTGCTCCTTTTACATGACCACATTCGCAGTAATGCCATATCACTCGAGACAAATCTGGCAAGTACAGTTGAAGCTGCGATATAATATAGAATTATATATTTTTTTGTTTCTGGTATTTTCCTGACGGATAATCGGATATGAGGTGCAACAGCTTCAATTTCTTGCAAAATTGGTATTAAATGGACTCATACTGCAGACGCATCGTGACGCAAAGATTCACTCATTTCTTTTTGCTCTGCAATCCTCTTCTTTTTTAACCTTTCTTTCCTATCTTTTTTCTTTTTGGATTCCTAAAGTAAAAAAGATATTTAAAATCTGTTGAGTCAATTTAAACTCTCACAGTTAATTATGAAAGGAGACATGAGCAAAATAATGGGATATAAGTATAACAGAATGTAATGGATTGGATAATGCTGGTACTCGTATATCTGTGTAATCTATAACTAGGTATGTTAAATGAGTTCTGACAAAGTAATTTCGGCATAACAAATATTGTTTCTTTTCAAAAACATTCATTAACATTAGTACAATAATTGATAAGTACAATTTATGTGGAGTCGTGTAATTTCCGTGGACACCCAGATGCCACGGAAACCACAGAAATTGCCCCACAGAAATTGGAAACGTGGCTATTTTTTTTAAATTACAAGATACTATCAAGGCTATGACTATTGTTTTCTATAATCTTAAATGTGTACCAAAGGCTACTTAGCATGGATAAAAGTGATAGCTTTATTTCTTGAAAAAATCTTTTTAAAACCTGATCACCGAAATTGCAAAATTTCGTTCCGAGTAAACTGAAATCACGTTCTTACATTTTTGACGGGACGACGTGGCGATATGGTGCACTACCATTCTCACTGCTTGTAAACGCACGACAATCTCTTGCCGGGCAAGGATTTATCGTTCGTTTAAACTCATTGGTGGAAGCTCAGGACGGCGAAAAAAAATGACCACAGAAATTAGTAATTTCGCGCGGACAAAACTATCGTTGACATGTACTCATTAACTATGAGTCTAAATATTCAAAAATAATTAGCTTCTTGTAGGTCCATTATTAGTTAACGCAATCAAAATACTTTTTCTTAAATATGTTGGAGATTATCTTACTGAGAGGCAAATGCTGTGTATGAAAGTGAGTGTGGACAAGACACAGAAATTGATAATTCGTCATTTACTGATGTTTTTCTTAAAAAGCAATAGTCTTATAAATATAATTTAAGTGGCTTCATATAGATTCACGTCTCTTTAATTCTGAGAAAAAAAATCGTTGCATTATCTGTAAAGCAGCACTGCGTTTTCAGCCTAGACGCGTCAATTTTTCGCCTGAGAAATTCACTCTCGAATAATCTCGTTTCTCGGTTACGTCCCAGTGACGGCTGCGGTGAACAAACGCTCTTAGGCCCTAAAGACTTGGATTATTAAAAATATTTGAATGTTCAGACTCTTTTGATAATATATTTTTATTTAAATTATTTTAATAATTACATAAGTAGGTACCTAATACGTTTTATTTCGTGGAACTCGAACTTTGAGTGGGTTTCGCTACACGTGGTTTTTGGTTTCAAAAGGATTCTCGGTATTTATAATATTAACATTATTAAAAGGAATATTAACGTAGCCTTTAATAGGTATACTCCTACGTAATTATTTTCGTATTGAAATTTTTATAACGTGCCCTACCTATTAGGCTAACATAATCCAAAGTTTCTTATAAATATAATCAGTCTGCCTAGACTTTTCCCAACTATGATGGGGTCGGCTTCCAGTCTAACCGGATGCAGCTGAATACCAGTATTTTACATGGAACGACTGCCTATATGATCTCCACAACCCTGTAACTGGGTAATACGATACCCCTTAGTACGACTGGTTGTCAGACTTTCGGACTTCTGACGACCCGTAACGACTGTCAAAGATCCACGAATGACAGCCGGGACCTACGGCTTAACGTGCTTTCCGAGGCACGGAGGAGTCTCGTTATGTAAAGATGGTCACCCATCCACTGACCAACCCCGGCAAGCGTAGCTTAACCTGATGGATTGATTCCTGATCTCCACAACCCAGTAAAGGTAATACGATACCCCTTAGTACGACTGGTTGTCAGATTTTCGGGCGTCGTAACGACTGTCAAAGATCCACGAATGACAGCCGGGACCAACGGCTTAACGTGCTTTCCGAGGTGCGGAGGAGTCTCGGTATATAAAGATGGTCAAGCATCCATGGACCAACACCGGCAAGCGTAGCTTAACCGACCCGTGATGCTGTTATCACTTAGCCACGAGCTTCGAGTTTCTAGCGTCGAGTTTCTTATAAATACATCGGATAAAATGTTTTTACCATAATCTTAAACAAAATATAACTAAGTTATCTTCATAAAGTGTAACTAAGATTAGCTAAAAGCAAAACTGATCGGAACTCAATCAGATTAGTTCAATCTAAGTAAAGTTTTCAAGTAGTACCAACTTCTACATTAGATCTTTCCGCATTAATGTTCCTAACTTTTGCGGGAAAATCTTAGACAACATTAATGTGTCAAAGTGTTATTGGATTTTTCTACCAGGAATTTCTCAGTAGCAGCCCCGGAGTCTGGATGGCTCGCCCTCTATTACATGGGACTTAGACATAACTGGCGAAATGTTGGTACTATATGTACATCTCTGTCTAACACTTCGGGGAATACCGATGTGATGTAATGTTATTTCATGTTTTTTTTAATTATTATTTACTTGTTACCATCTTAACCCCTCAAGTGTTTTTATGTACTAAATTTATAAACCAAAAACTCTCTGTAATTTATAAACGGTATGTACTAATTTATAAACCGAAAACGTCTGAAAGATGATGATGATATATTATCTTAATCAAGAGTTGTGGCGTGGTAAATAAATGACGTAACTTACCACTAATAAAATACAATAAATAAACTAAATAATATGAATCTAAAAAGAAACATTTAAAAACCTTCAAAACGGCACAAACCACATCACTATTTAAAACCCAAGAGATTTGAAAGAAGACTAAAATAATCGGAATACTGATCGGCTTACTCAAGTTTTACAGCTAAAAGGCTTTTAAACAATATATCTGTCCATTAGTCTCTGACTGTCGTGAAAGCGGAATACGAGAAAAAAAAAAGCTAGTTTTTACGCTCAGCCAGTGTTGCAGATCGATTCGGGATTCTGTACAGAAATGTAGATTTTCAGTCTGTTTGTATGGATTTGCTGCTGCATTTTATCTGCTGTTTGTATTTTGAATGGTAGTGTGTGCAGATAAGGTTGTGTGAGTGATTTTATAAATATATATTACTAGCTGCGCCCCGCGGTTTTACCCGCGCAGACTGGGAAAAAAGAAGCCAAAAAATAAAAGGGTATAAGCTATCTACATACGAAATTTCATGCAAATCGGTCTAGCCGTTTGAGCGTGAAGAAGTAATAAACATACAAACACTCACACACTTTCGCCTTTATAACATTAGTGTGATTATCAGCGAATTGATGGGATCGATTAAGCATATCACTTTGATGATGGAGTAAGATTAGAATATTTAGATTAAGTTCGCAATTTTTGTTGGGAAATGAAGCTTTACAGTAGACTATCCATCCATCAGCTGACTACTGCAATAGTCTGACAAAAAATCCGACTATTTCTATTTATCTCCGATTGCTAAACATTTAACCACTCAAGTGTCGAATGCACCCCATGTGTGCATAAGAAAAACCGTTTTTTTGTTCAGTACATAAGCTTATATTACATATATATAAATGTAAAAAAACATCATCCGATGGAAAACCAATCAAATCATTAGTTGTGAACTTATGGAGTTCGCAGCTAACCTCCCCTCCCCCCCGCGTGTCAAATGCACCCCAAGTGTGCAAAAGGACAAAATTTTACATAATAGGTATATAAGCTTAGATCACGTATATATAAACGTAAAAAAACATCATCCGATGGAAAACATATCATTATCAGTAGTTGTGAACCTATGGGGTTCGCAACTAACCCCCAACCCTCCCCACTCGCGGGGGTTTTGGGTCTAAAATCAGCCAAACTCAGACACATGAGGGGATAATAGGTACATATCTCTTCGCTACTAAAGCTACCAACAACATACTTTTGAACTCATCATTAACAATTCCACGTAAACCCCGCGATAAGCTAATACATCTCCCAAAAACTGCCAACTTCACATGACCTCGCAATTAAATTCATGCAAATAATGGTACCGCAGCATAGATCAAGAAATAATACTATGTGTAGATGCGACACTCCTGCTTTTTTAGCACTATTAAATGTTTTACTGGATTGCACATCTTACTAAGATGTCTATCTTCTAAGGATGACCGTAACCAATTTTATCTTTCAGAATTTCATTAAAAAAATATTGTTAGTTCCGAAGCTATTTCGACCGGTATTATTATTAATCCTTATGTGATAATAGTTATTTATGCAACTGACGTATAATAAGGGGTCTTAAAACACGAAAGTATCACATGAGTGTTTTAATACCTAATTATGTACAGTCAACGGCCAGAAGTCCACTTACACCGCAATGACCATTATCGCGTGCGCTATACGGGCTGCGGCGCTTATACACACATACGCATATTTATCCGTGTGAGCGATTTTCCAACGCTAACAGATTAACATGTCGTGTAGCATTGCTACGAGTAGTTATAGATGTGGTCAATGCTAGACAAGGATGACAATATCAGTAACTTGTTTTTCTATCGCCGTCTGATTATTTTTTTCCTAGTAATGCCAAATTTCAACATGTGAATATAAGTTAACATTAGCTAGATCGGTAACGAGGCTGCTATCGCTAATGTGATCGGGATAGATGTGAGTTCGAATCCGAGTTGGGCCAGTTTTTTTATGTTTTATATAATTGTTATGTTTTAGTAATTTATTTTGGTAAATTACTTTGAACAAATATATGTTAAAAAGTAGGTAGTTTATTATTATAACATGATAATAAATGAAACAAATTTTGATATGGTAACATTGTAATATTTTTTATATAAAAGATATCCTTTACACCTAAGTTATTATTATAGTATTGAATGTTAAAAAACACATTTTATGTTACATATAGATATTCTGTGATGTAATTTAAGAGGTTATAGCTTAATTATTCATTTTCTCAATGAAAAGGATTGAAACTTAACCTCAATATTACAATAATATAAATACTAATTTGTTAAAGTTACGGCCACTATGTCCCCTGACACAAAATTACCCTACCTGTTTAGGATTTCGGTGAATAGGACAATTTTATTGTCTTGCACAAAACTTAACATATTACGCACCGTAGACATTATATCATTCAACACTTCCACATAGTTGACACTGTTGGCTCGCGTCGATATAAAACTTAATTCACCGGGCCCATGAGCACTTATCCACCCCCACATATTCACACTGCTTCTGCCTGACTCCGTATTTGGTCTGACATTGCCTTCAGACCAACGCGTGTTATTTTACGCCACAAATGCAGCCTTCCTTTTTGGCACGATTTAAAAGATTTTTCGTCGGTGAATATTGTCGTCTCCCAATCAAAGTCCAAATATTCCCGGGCAAAACTTAACCTCTCCTCTTTATGCCGTTGCATTAAAAACGGTTTCTTAGCCTTGGCGTTCGGTGATGAAGACCTTCGGCATGGAGTATGCGGCGAGCGGTGCGTACTGATGTGCCGAACTCATCGGCAAAACGCCTTGTTGGGATGAAACCATTCGTCTCATATTCAGCTACCATATAACGTCGCTGAGGCTGGCTAATAAGAGGTGGTCTTCCGCTTCTCTCACGACTCTTCAGGCTACCTTCTTCCTCAAATCTCTTCACCCAACGACTAACAGTCTCTCCCTAAAAAAAAAAAACTATATTACACACTTGCAACAAGCGATTAATCTACCACTATATTTTGTTGGTATCATCACATAAAATTAAAAAAATAAACTTAAGCATTAGCCGGTTCCATTCGATATTTTAAGGCCATTCGAATATAGGGCCACAAGATTTGCCTTGGCTTCAATACTAATATTAGCCTGCATATTGAATTCAGAAGAATACAAAAATAGCAACAGCAAGATAACACAAACGCTCGTAATAACGCTCACCAACCAACAACAGCTAATAGTGGAATAATTTATGTGAACTAGTAAAGTAGTTAAAATATGAAGGTGGATTTACAAAGTGAAATTATCACTTTGTTTCAAATCTACCCTCATATTTTAATAACGACGCTAAGATTGAAAATAATTGTAAAACGAAAGAATCTTCGTTTAGTTGTGGAATATTTAACATATTTGTTAGCAACTCGGCATTCTTATTTCACATGTAATACTTAAAAAATATTTTTCATGTTTGATGTGAGACTCGAACCCGAACGTTCACCATGCGAGGCACAGTGCTAACCGCTTTGGCCACCGTAACGCTTACGACACTTATTGAAATTTGTAATAACAATCATAAGCGGGCAACAAGTTGCCAATGTGTAGTGTTGTCGAACGTTCTTAAAGAAGAAGGTCATAAATACAACTAATATTGCTATGCCACGGTTTTGTGAGATTGCTAGTCGACTTCTGGCTGTTACTGTACAGTTGCATACAAGACTTTATCTAGACCCATGTTATCAATTCTTTATAAAAGGTTCTGAAACAGTTTTTTGCAATACTAATACTCGTATCGAACATGGCGGCCGGCGTCATAGTATACGACGTGAATTCGAATAAGTTCTTTTTTTAAATTACGGCGCTGTTATAGTGAAACGCGCGTGCATTACAATGTTCTTTTTTTGAAAACGAGTTGCATTATGAAATCCAGTACAACATGCAGCCGTTTGGATGCTATTATGGTTACCATGGTTACTATGACACTGGCTGTTTTAATGTTAGCAATAAGCTAACTGGCTCAGAAACTTTTATAGAGAATTTATAGCATGGGTGTAGATAAAATATGTTATTACAATTGGGCATTTAATTAAGATTAAAATACGCCTTGACATCATATAATTTAAATGAATACTTTGTAAGATATCACAGATTTTAAATTACGCATGGCATAATAATTATGTTTGAAGGCGGGTGCGGCGCAACGGCTGACAGATGTCAATGACCTTCCTCGGCTATTAAGGAACTGCGATTATTGCCGTTTGATGACAGTGTGGTGGTGTTAGTTAATGCTGAAAACATTATTAAATAAGTATTCGGACGTCGAAACTCCATTAATCGAGAAAAACTCACACTTTTTTAAAATTTATCCAGTACAATATAGAAATAGAGACACCATAGACAATAGACCACTTTTCTTATTTTAATTGTAAGGCCCGTTCGATCGAAATGATATTTAGTTACTGTATAATTTGGTATCACCAGGCAGTTTCCTACTCCATCTGTTACTAACCATAATATGGAAATTGGAAAAGAAGATAGATGATGATCCCTACTAAATAAATATACTGTCATAGGGACCGAATGATTTTAAATAAATAAACCTGATAATTATAACAATAAGAAGTAGTCCAAAATTAGCTTATCGACCGACAAGTAAGACAAAAAGGCGTTTAATTATTATTTTTTGGTCATAATAATAGATGAGGAGCTCGTGGCTAAGTAATAACAGCCGCACGGTTAGATCCATCAGGTTAAGCTACGATTGCCGGGGTTGGTCAGTGGATGGGTGACCATATTTACATACCGAGACTCCTCCGTGCCTCGGAAAGCACGTTAAGCCGTTGGTCCCGGCTGTCATTCGTAGATCTTTGACAGTCGTTACGGGTCGTCAGAAGCCCGAAAGTCTGACAACCAGTCTTACCAAGGGGTATCGTATTAACCAGTTACTGTGTTGCGGAGGTCAGACAGGCAGTCGCTCCATGTAAAATACTGGTATTCAGCTGCATCCGGTTAGACTGGAAGCCGACCCCAACATAGTTGGGAAAAGGCTAGGCAGATTGATTGGTCATATTAATAGATGGAGCCCGTGATAAGCCGGGGCGTGTCGCTAGTACTTATATACAGGGTGTAAGGGACAGCCCTCCGCAAACTAACAGGGTGCATTCAGCTCCTCATTTTGAATCATATTCCACCGGAAATTTTCTCAGGAAAATTATCATTATTTCAACAAAATTTTTAGTTACATTATCATTAATTAAATGTAAAATTGCATTGTGTGTTCGTAGCACTCCATTTACGTAAAAAAAACTGCAAAAAAACCCAAACCAAATCTAACCAACGACGCGTGAAATCAGCTGTTCACTTTCTGTCTAGCTACAGAGTTCATCGAACTCACCGCATACCTATTACCTACCCCTCCCAACCAGTAATAGACGCTCCGATTTGTGCACAAAAACACAAACAAATCAGGTTTATTGGATTCCCTTAACGTTCCTGAAAAAAATTCATGTACCGGTCATCTTAGTATGACATACTGAATTCACCCTATCAGTTTGCGGAGGGCTGTCCCTTACACCCTGTATAGATTTCGAGCAAAGTACCTACAGTTACGGGTAATTCTGACAAGCAGAAGCAGTCAGGATTGTATCGTCATCTGCAGCAAAAGCAATACCGACAATATTGCCAACCATATTCCGTTTTGGACGAGTGTCGTTTCGCTTCTACATATTACGGTGTTTTTATTCTATGACCACAGAAAAAGAACCTAATCAAAAATGTTGTGTTCATTTGATAATAATTATGATGAAACTGGAGACTTCGCACGGCTTGCGTTGAACGTAAAGAACTTTATACAGAAATGTTTTAAGTGAAAAATAAATTTAATGGCGGGAATTTTAAAGAAGAATGAAAAGATTATTGCTTTTTGGGAATAATTGAATAGGTAATATATTGCTTCTATAAAAACAACGATGTTATTTTTATAATTGCAAAATAGATTATAATTACAAACATTATGTAATTATGTATTTTTAATGGAGAGGAGCTCGTGGCTAAATGATAACAGCCGCACGGCACGATCGAAGGTTAAGCAACGCTTGCCGCGGTTGGTTCGTGGATGGATGTCCATCCATCATGATATTGAGACTCGGAAAGCACTGTAATTAAGCCGTTGGTCCCGGCTGTCATTCCTAGATCTTTGACAGCCGTCACGGTTAGTCAGAAGCCCTAAAGTCTGACAAACAGTCTTACTAAGAGGTATCGTGTTACCTAGTAACTGGGTTGTGAAGATATCCATGTAAAATGCTGGTATTGAGCTGCATCCGGTGAGATTGTAAGCCTGCCACCACCAAGCCGATCACCTTATTTTCGAATCATATATTTCAATTAAACCAATTACAGGCACTTTTGAATTGTCAAAGGAGTCGGTCAATCAGAAAGATCAAGCTGTTGCCCATTCCAAAGCGTAGTCTGTAACTATGGAAAAGAATGGGCAAGAAACTCCACAGACACTGTTTTAAATCTAAAATTATTGTTACAAAAATATGGGTTACATCATTCAAGTTGAAATTATACGTGTGAGAACGGTGTAGAAAGATGTGGACATTAAAAGCGTCCATAATAAACTATTCCAAAAATATATATTAAATTAAGCCATGACAGCTATGATTTTACCACCCAGCTGACGGCAACGAACATGACGCATGAATTTGCACCATTTAGCTTAACCATTTAGTAGCTTAAATAGTACATAGTATATTATGTAATCGACAATTATAAAATAATAATAATAGATTGAATATAAGCAATGCAAATATAATTTCACAATCTTTAGCAGCTCCAACAGTATTTTCAAATGCTAATCAATTATTTTATGCCCTCTTATGAATGTAGAGTACGACCAGCATTGAGTCAAGTATTTTTGCCAGCGATGTAATTCTTACACTGTTTATCCAACGCACAACGTCAACGGGACGTCTACGAGAAACGAGTTTATTCGAATCGAACGTGACGACCCGGTGACGGTAACGCGGCCATAGTAAATGTACGAGTATGTATATAGGTATGGCTACTTCAGCGCCATTATCTCGTTCTCGATGACGTCCCAGTGACGTCACGGTGACGTGGCGGTGGACAAACGGCCTTATAGTAATAAAGCAATTAAAAGGTTGCTTTAAAAGTTAAGAGTCTATTTAAACTCCTGTAGGTTAAGGTACACAAGGCTCCTACCAAACTCTTATTTACTTTGTAACATAACTCGCACGAACACAAAGTTAGCTACAAAATTCATTTCCCATCGCACATTTTCATAAATTATACAAATTAATCTTTCTCTGTGATGTAACTCAATGAATTATTAAATTAGGACTTTTTTCACTGATGTACGAAATTGCAAATTATTTCATGTTTAGAGGGGATTCCGCCATCTGTTTCTTGGAACTCGTGTTAAAATTAGGGGAGTTAAAATGCCATCACTTATCTAAAATCTTCTAAGGGAGGGTGGAAAGAGCGAGAAATGAATTTGACATAGGTAGGTCAGGTTTTCATAGCATATCGTATTTAAGTTCAAATGTATAAATGTGTGATGGATTTTTATAATAGGTTCTTTTTATCTGTATTCAGAATTAAAATTAAATACATTATACAAGTTAACACTATTTACACTGTGTACTAAAGTGACTAACTAACTATACAAATAAATACAAAAACAAAAGGACACCTAGGCGTCGAAGTCGTCGTCCGCATCGATGTCATCTGGAAACGTGCCCAGAAGACAGGCAGCATTGCCACGTTGAATGGCAATGCTAATTCTTTGGGCAAACGAGCCAGCCCTCTGGTCACGTGAAGTGTCGACCAGTCGGCGAGAAATTTCCTTAAAAAGGAGACCCCAACTCGGGCCCCATGACCCGAGCATTTCGACCTCAAACGGCAAGTTCTTTAAACATCTGCAGATCTTGGATGTTCTTGGATGCGCTTTAGTTTATAAAAATAATGGATTTACTTTTGCTTGGAGTGTCTTATGGACGTGTGGAGGTGAGTACATTTGTCACTCGATGGGCAATCGTCTACTATCCTTGGAGACAATTTACTGGCTTACGTGTTTTACCAGAGTATTATTTCTGCTGGAAGAAGAAAAAGTATGCCTCTTTACCAGGCTAATAACCAATACCACCAATGAAACTGAATGCGATCAGCTCATCTAAACTGCATTTTTAGTTTCATTGGTGATATTGGCAATAAGCCTAGTAAACAGAATTCCGCCCCTAGTCACTTACATCTTCTTGAACAGAAGAAACTAGACGGATTCACTTACCTACAGAGAAGTAGTGAAAACAATTTGACTTTTTAATCGCCATTCTAAAGTAAAACTTCCTAAAAACTGGAAAACTTTCTACTTGACGGCCGCAAAGTGTATTTACAAAATCATGATTTTACGGGAGAGCGTTTTGAACGAAAAACTGTTATAATTAATAAAATATTATAGCTATCTTTTATATTTTACACCATTTGGTTAATAGGGCATTACCAAGGAAATGGATAAGGCCAATATTACTGTAATATTTTTTTCTCTAAAATACGGTTCATCTCTTTAGGAAAAATTGGTGTAGTTTTCTTTATTTAAGTGACTTAATAATTATATTATTAGTAAAAATTGAGAACCAAACAGAAAAAAAAACTATGATAAAACAAAGAACTTTGAGTCGAATAATGTAAAATGTAAAAAATTGTAAAAAATTTCGTAAAAAGTTGACTCTTTCTAATTTGTTGCCGTCGTACCGTCTACGCAGAAACGTCATTTTTGTCTATTCTTCGGTCGACAAAACTCCTTTCTATGGTGGTCATGCTAAACCTGCAGATAACTTCTACCATAGCGCATAACCCTATAACCCTATAAGAAACAGTTCGCAAACCATACCAAACCTAATTTTGTCGTTAAGCTCCTTGCTCTCATAAGTCAGCCATACTCCTCCGCCAATAAAATAAGTCCTAGTTTTACACCCACTGTTATTACTTATGTAATCACGGAAATATTCCACTCACCACTATACTAGAGCCACATAAACCCATGACCAAATGTCACGACAAACAGTTATAACTTTATTTACAAATCCAGGTAGAAATGGTGGACAGAACCAAATCGTTTCACTGTTCGTGAATAAAAAACCGGCTAAGTGCGAGTCGGACTCGCGCACCGAGGGTTCCGTTCCGATTTCTGAAAAAGTGTGCTACTTAGAGACATCGTTTTATTTTTCCTGTAATCTTTACATAAACTTCTATCACATAGAATAATTTCAGATTTTTCTCTTTGCAAACTTCGGAGATAAGGGGGGGGGAGGAACGGTATTTTTTTTTACATTTTTCATCAAAAGTCGAAAACTGTGCGGCCTAAAAAAAAATAAAAAATAGTTTGAGAATGTGCAAATAGCGCTCTTTCATATGATACCCCACATGCCCTAGTAGCCCCACTTTAAATTTTTAAGAACCCCTTTCAGTCCCTGTTGCAAAAAAAAATATAAATATTTTTATTTCTTTCTTATTTGCAAAATAGTTGGGTAAACTTCATCTAAAACTATTCCAAATTTCAAGTTGATAGCATCAGTAGTTCTTGAGATATCCAGCTGTGACAGACAGACAGACAGACAGACAGACTGAGTCACACCATAAGGGTTCCTTTTTTACCATTTTGGTACGGAACCCTAAAAATATGGGCCATTCTATGTGTTATGGTGTACTAAAACTCCTGGCTCCAATTTCTTGTTTTATCACATGTTAGGTTATGCTCACGGTTCTGGCTTCCGGAACTTGATTAACATAATTTTTCTTGGAATGAGGTTTGAGACTCTTCAATTTTTTCTTACACGATCTATAAACTTAAGGCGCAGATTTCCTGAAAACGATCAAAAATGTGGTTTTTTAAAGCTGTGTACCTCATAAACCGTAAATAATTTTGACATGTAAAAAAAAAAGATATTTTCAAGTCCTTTTCGCATACAGTGATGGAAGCCATAACATAATTAAACATACTTTAATGCACCAAAAAAATCTTTAAACATACCTCCTAATAATCTTTAAAAACTGTTTATCCCATCATTAGCAATTATAATTATAATGAAAAATATACCATGAAATGTCAAATTCCAAACTGCATCCAGTGATGGATTACTTTTTATTAAATAGTTAATTTCTGATTTTATACGATTTTATTTGCACTTTTACGACATAATTCCGGTGCGCGTGAGAATTTTCTATCTCGTGCGTCAAACTAGACAGCCATAACGCCATTTCACTTACACACCAAGCTAAACCAAGCTGGAACCAGGGCCTTAAGGTTGATGCGCCACGGTAGCCCGCGAAATTCAAAATTTCTAACGTTTTTTACAATTTGTAGGTCAGTGTGAGCTTGTATTTTGATTAAAATATGATTCGCGGCCGTAGCTAATATGGCTTTACAGAATTATAATCATTAGAATCAGCAATACAACTCCATAAGTTAGCGTTTACCTCAAATCTAGCGATTTCATGAAATCATGAGGTTTGAGGTAAATGCTAACTTATGGAGCTGTATTTCTGATTCTAATGATTATAATTCTGTAAACCCATATTAGCTACGGCCGCGAATCATATTTTAATCAACATACAAGCTCACACTGACCTACAAATTGCAAAAAACGTAAGAAATTTTGAATTTCGCGGGCTACCCTGGCGCTTTCGCCTTACACTGGCGATTGTTGTTGTGTGTGCGTAGCGAGCACGCCACGTTTGCGTAAACGAGAGCGATTGACGTGAGCGTATAAGAGAGAGCGAGACAAGCGAGTGTACTTTAGAGCGTTATTACATTGACGATTTGCCCGCGCGTTTTTTCACAGTATTTAGAGTCTAAAGGCACTTCGACAGTCTGACAAGAGCACGATTCATTTGTTGGCACAGCTAATTACAGAATTAAATTGGCCGTATTGCTCTATGAGCATCTGCATGAAGATTCATTATTTTCATCTTAAAATTTCGGGGTAGCAACAATAATCACTTGTTTGCATCAATAGCGTTAGGCATCCCTTTTAAACTATGAAAAAAGTATACATTATAAATATAAGCACAAATTTTCTTATTCGATCAGTAGAAATTTTCGTTTTCACTTTTTTATTTAGTTATAATTTTGTACTCTTGTATAGGTTGGTGAGGTCATTCACCGCAGCTTAATTTTACTCACGTTTTTACATTGTTTAATGAAACGGTCAGAATGAATTTTATACAAGGTAACTGAACTCTGTGAATATTATTATTACACCTTAAGTAATGAGAGGATTAGGACGGGTAGGTATTATGTTTAAAAGTACGAAATTAAAATGTTATATAAATTTGTGGGTTTACAATATAATGTTTATATTTTAATGCGATGTGGTAAAAAAAAAACTAGATAATAATATGTCATTTAAATTGTGAAGGTGATTCACCCCTCTTGTTAAGGCCGATGATCATGAGGCCCACGGCCCACCGCCGTCTTCGATAAGTCAAGAAAAAATAAACTTTGATGAAAAAGAGTGTCGATAGTCCTCTGGAGCAGGTTGATCACTATGTCAAAATTCTAATGATTGCAATCAATTTCTTTTAGGCAACACTAATTTACCATCGGACATTAAGCACTTACCATCGAACACGAAGTACTTACCATCGAAAACAAAATGCTTTTAAATCGATCCAAAGTTTCATTGAAAATAGAAAAGATTTAATTCCGTTTATTTTATTTTTGTGTTAATTTGATCTGAGTAATAATTATTTTACTAGGTATACCAGTCCTCTATAAAGACCTCATCCAATTTTAAACTCAGCCACCGTTATAACCTCCGCATTATAATGTATGTAGGTAATAATATTAAACGAGATGTTTAACAACTCAGTTAATATTTATACTGTCCCCGATGGTTCAGTAAGTTACGAGTATAATCCTGAATAAATATTATTACACCCGTAATATTTAAAGTTTAAAATTACCTGTTTATTTTTGACTTACAATTAATTGAGTTGCTGTTTACGTTATTTCCTTTGAGTCATGCATGTGAATATTATGTAAATATCAAGCTACATTTTTAATGGCGAAATGATTTTTTACATTCACGCCTCTCACGCCTTCCCACAGTGGTAGGCAGAAACTACAGCATATCACTTGCTACGATACTTACATCCTCCAAGTTCCATTTACACGGTGTAAGTGTCTGGAACGTTCAAGAGCAATATTCGCATGCCATAAAGCACCTTCAATTGTATTGCCATTCTAGAATTGCATGTACACGTGCGATTTCCACAAAATGGCTTATAATAATTGAATGCAATTTTTGCCATTCAATAAAATCGCATGCGACTTACACCAAGGTAATAAAATTGCCAGGCGATTATTGCATGCAAGTTTTGCGTCGTATAAACACAGAGTTGCACGTCAATTGATTCAATTTGTATTACCCGTATTTGAGCTGCCAAATATTTAATTTTTAATGAACGTCTTGTGGTGTGGAGTACTTACCTAGTAGTAGTATATACATACAACTACAGACATAAGTAACTCTAAGATGTATGTAATCGTTAATCAGGCACATTGATTTTATTAATAAAGTAGTATTTGCACCTTCAACCTGATCGCATGTGTTTTATTTACTCTCCCGATTTTGCATTCGTACAATCAAGGTCATTATTTTGTGAAAAACCAACGACCCAATCGCAATGTTCACGAGATGACTTTGCGAGGGAGTACGCGAACCCACAAGATTTCTCCCTATCAAAAATCACTTAACGCGCCTAAAGAAGTTTTCATTTCAAAAATATTGTATTGTCGACATTGGATAGTTAGAAGGACAATTACACTATTTCCCATCCCAACTTGACCCAATAGAATCTAGCCTATTTTCCACAAAATTCACTAAAAATAAAACCCTACATTTCGTTTTCAAGTCTCTAATTAGCTTGCTACTTAAGCGGTACTTTCTTTCATTGGTAAACAGTCTCGACGAAAAATGTTGCCGAGATCCAGCCTTCGAGGGTACACAAAAAATATCTTGTCATGCTGAGCAAGTTTTAAGAGTTCCTAAGAGAAAACGGGACGTTTTGATGTCGGAAAGTTTTTGAGACGCTTTCATTTTGTTAGTGAAATACTGTGCTGAGTGTTCCTGAATCTTATGTTTATTTTACTAATTGAATCTACTATTGAAACTTTCTACTTCAGACAGCTTAGTTATTAAATGCTGTGTTTTTTTTTTGTGTTTTTATTTTCAATACTGTTGGCTATAGAGCCCGTTTGTGACTTTTACGCAACATACAAGTAGAACATTACCTACTTACTAAACAGTCCAAAAAGGCAAAGCTCACAAATATCTATGTCTTTGTCTTGATTCCACGGAAAGGATAGAAAGACAGAAAATGGTGCATAAATGAATTTAAAACAAAAACAAAATTTTCGCAGCCGCCATCTTGGATATTCATATGGAATTCACTGTCGGCTTTAGCACCCTCGAAAACCATGAAAACGATGCCCATAATGGCGGTCATTTTGACCAAAATTCTAATGACAATTCGAATGAAGAAAGTCGCATGGAGGGTGCATTAAGAACGTTATCAAGATTCAACTGAAGTATGAACGCGCTTTTTCATTAGTGACGATTTCTACTAGTTTACTCCTACCGGAATCCGAGTTAAAGAACTTCGTTCCAAAAAAAAATACTATCGGATCAACTGAGATTCCATGAGCCCGAAAGAAACTTTTGATTCGTCATCATAAGTACCTTCAGACTCCGATACAAGAAACCACAAAATACCTTTCCTATACACGTACTAATGTCCTATAACTACCACAATTTACAATAACATACCTATCTTCATTCATCAGCAAACACCAAACCACCGGTATTTTATGATAATGTCGGGCGGGTTGCTATTATCGTACGGACAAGTCGCTAATATCGTACGTGAGCTATGCTATGCATGTGACGAATACCCGACACACGTTAGACACGTTAAGTGCTGAAATGACTCTTGTAGCCCCTTTCATATTTGTAGGGGTGGCACGAGTTGGGTTTAGAACATTCTTAAATGTTTCAAAGGGTTTAGGGACTACGAAATATTGTGGTGTCTCTGTGGTATAAGAAATATTTGTGTTATTCCTAAATTAATATTGGACCAGTAATTTAGCTGCCTAATAATATCCTAGTCATTAGCGGTCATATTTCATTATTTTCCAAAAAAAAATAGAAGTATTAAAAAAAAATAGTCCTCTCATAATTGTCATAGTAACAACTACCTACATCTATATTAAAAGAAAGTCGTGTTAGTTACACTATTTATAACTCAAGAACGGCTAAACCGATTTGGCTGAAAATTGGTGGGGATTTAGCTCAGAACCAGGAGACGGACTTTGAAAAAAAAACGTGGTATAACAACGGCTGGACCGATTTAGATGAAATTTTGGGGTATAATGTGATATAGATGTAAATTTGTTTGAATGGGTTCCTGGATGGTTTGAAAACACAATTGGACCCAGTAGGTGGCGCTGCAGTCGGGTTCTAGGATCGTTCATACAGGAAAACGTCTGTCGGGGCCGCTAGTATAAAATAGATAAGATAAGAAATATGAAATTCTGTATAAAAGTTATATCCTAAAACTTTTGCTAATCTTTGGATTTCTACGTGTTCCGAATCCACGTAATAATCCCTTCGCACCGTCTGCGAAACCGCGTTCACATAAATAATAACGAAATAATTGCTTTTATATGATAATATTGTTGGTTTATTACTTCCTTCCCGAGCTGACGGCTCTAACAGCGGCAATTACAGCGAGCCGCCGACATGTCTGCAAGTCGTCTTATTACGATTTGTCTGTATCAGCGATATTTGGTTCGTTTGTGGGGTAAGATCGTCTTTTTGGTGAGATGCTCTTTTAAAGCAACAGGAGTATTTATGGATCGTAGCATGTGGCATTCTCTAAAGTCGTACTTTTTAAAGACTTCTACTGTCATGTCGTTGAAAAATGGGAACATTTTTTAACGAAATGACAGATAAGAAGTGTCATTTTACTGCAGCTTATTATAAGTCCCAGCACTTCTTACCTCCATGAGAAGAAAGTGTGAGTTTATGTTATGTAGATGCTCTATTATAAGTCCCCGCATAGGTCCTTCCTACCTCCATGAGAAGAAAGTGTGAGTTTATGTTATGTAGATGCTCTATTATAAGTCCCCGCATAGGTCCTTCCTACCTCCATGAGAAGAAAGTGTGAGTTTATGTTATGTAGATGCTCTATTATAAGTCCCCGCATAGGTCCTTCCTACCTCCATGAGAAGAAAGTGTGAGTTTATGTTATGTAGATGCTCTATTATAAGTCCCCGCATAGGTCCTTCCTACCTCCATGAGAAGAAAGTGTGAGTTTATGTTATGTAGATGCTCTATTATAAGTCCCCGCATAGGTCCTTCCTACCTCCATGAGAAGAAAGTGTGAGTTTATGTTATGTAGATGCTCTATTATAAGTCCCCGCATAGGTCCTTCCTACCTCCATGAGAAGAAAGTGTGAGTTTATGTTATGTAGATGCTCTATTATAAGTCCCCGCATAGGTCCTTCCTACCTCCATGAGAAGAAAGTGTGAGTTTATGTTATGTAGATGCTCTATTATAAGTCCCCGCATAGGTCCTTCCTACCTCCATGAGAAGAAAGTGTGAGTTTATGTTATGTAGATGCTCTATTATAAGTCCCCGCATAGGTCCTTCCTACCTCCATGAGAAGAAAGTGTGAGTTTATGTTATGTAGATGCTCTATTATAAGTCCCCGCATAGGTCCTTCCTACCTCCATGAGAAGAAAGTGTGAGTTTATGTTATGTAGATGCTCTATTATAAGTCCCCGCATAGGTCCTTCCTACCTCCATGAGAAGAAAGTGTGAGTTTATGTTATGTAGATGCTCTATTATAAGTCCCCGCATAGGTCCTTCCTACCTCCATGAGAAGAAAGTGTGAGTTTACGTTATGTAGATGCTCTATTATAAGTCCCCGCATAGGTCCTTCCTACCTCCATGAGAAGAAAGTGTGAGTTTATGTTATGTAGATGCTCTATTATAAGTCCCCGCATAGGTCCTTCCTACCTCCATGAGAAGAAAGTGTGAGTTTATGTTATGTAGATGCTCTATTATAAGTCCCCGCATAGGTCCTTCCTACCTCCATGAGAAGAAAGTGTGAGTTTATGTTATGTAGATGCTCTATTATAAGTCCCCGCATAGGTCCTTCCTACCTCCATGAGAAGAAAGTGTGAGTTTATGTTATGTAGATGCTCTATTGTTTTTCGCAGACAATGAGAAGGAAAATGGAATGCACGATAGTTTCATGAAATACTGTTGTCATTTTTAACTTCTGAAAAAAGGAGTAGGTGATAGATTCGGATGTTTAATTTTTATTTAATTTTTTTTACAAAATGTTCATGAGTTTCGTAACTGTCAAACATTTAATGTTCATCCCGTCGATACGGTAAACTCTCCCCTCAAATTAAAGAACGTATTTATATAAAGGTTTCGAATCAACAAGATATATCCACAGTATTCGGATAGTGGCGTATTTTAGATTTTAAAAATGTAGAAATGAAAAAGGATTGACATAAATGTATTGGATGTCAAATATTCATAATTTTGACCTTTTTACTTTAAATTTATTCCGGGATTTTACTTTCCAGCAAAAAATCGTAGTTCAATTCTTAAAATATAAATTAAGTTATCCTACACAATTCAAAATGTTCTCAGCCTTCGGTAACTTCGCGCGTTTACATTAGAATATTCATAGCTAAAACAGGACACAGGTCTGTCAGGTCAGCTAGTTTTCTTAAATAATATAGTTACTAAGGACCAATATCAAAGAAAATGGCGGCCTTTGCCCTACAGTGAACCCCACATGCTTGTCTATTTATAATAAATTAATAATAAATGTTTTACTGACCAAAATTATTCAAATACCTACTACCACTCAGTACTGCCTCGTTTCCAAGAAGTACTTTGGATAAACAAAACCTTTAATGTTCTCGCCCGAAGCCATTTCCGCAAAGGCCCTTAACATAACCTTATCACGGATTCCCAGAATTTTTAACAGAGGCTCCCTACAAACTAATTTGTTACTGAATGGAATCTGTTTCTTGAATGGTCAGACCTGGGTGTAAGAGACAACAGAATTCATTGACGCGTATTATTGGATGATTTTTATTAGTAGTTATTAGTTTTTTTAGTTATAATTTTATATTTCGTAACTATCCGACAGACGTTGTCCTGTCCAAATTTTAGTAATTCATAGAAAATGCACTTTCAGTTTTCCTGAATATTCGAATTTTCCTGGCAAATTTTTAAATTTTTCTCTTCATAACAATCTTCTTTAGACTTCATCGAATATTTGAAAAAATAAATTATAAACGAATTGGTCCAGCCGTTCTCGTGTTTTGCGTTTAGTAACACATTTAGCCAGATTAGCCTTTCGACACGTCAGCTGAATATTCTTCAAAAACAGATCTTCATCCTACATGTCTCTGTCATAAAAATGTATTTTAGAACTTAAATAACTGGCAGAAACACTTCGATGTCTTTCACTAATATATCTAACACTCAGATTATTTTCGACGAACTCACAATGACTCTCCTGCAAAAATTTGTTAGGCGATTTTACCCCATACGTATTATTCAAATTTTTTTTTTGCTACTTGCATAACCTAAGTGCAATATTCCGTCCTTGCGCAGCCCTACCCAATGTTGCATACGCTGTGGCGATGGTGAGAGCCCTTCACTGAGCCCGAGGGTTCCGTAATTTGGGTCAGCGGACGCAAAAGTTTCTGTCTAGCAAAATTTTTAATTTGATTAGACTTCATTTCTGGCGTTTTGAGTTCGTTTCGGGAGCTGTTATTCTAGCTTTGGTTTGGAGAGGAATGGCTTGAGATTTGGGGCTTTGTGGAGTCGAGAAGAGATAATGAAATGAATAATAAACTACTTTAAGCCATTATATTGACGTCTTTGATGATTACATCATAGAAACTTTATCACACTAATATTGTATAAGCGAAAGTTTGTGAGTGTGTGTTTTTATGTTTGTTACTTCTTTACGCTCAAACGGCTGGGCCGATTTGGATGTAATTTGGTATGTAGATAGCTTGATTAACATATAGGCTACTTTTTACCCCGGTCTATGCGGGTGAAACCGCGGGGCGCAGCTAGTAATATATAAGAACATAACACCGTAAGGCCTATTGTTAACGACAACGGACAACGGCCCGATTTTGATAACGCGACAAGCCGACGCACAGTATTCAATAGGTTAGTGTGCCATATCTTCCTAATTACGTCATAATTTTGTAAAACATTGTGGTAAACTTAAAAATGTAATAAAGATAAGTTTCAAAATCATAACTCTTTATAAATGGCGACTGTCTACCAGCCTATCACTTAACGGCTGTGACCCATTTTCTTTAGAGCTATCCTACACTGCAGATTTTTATCGGCCATTAAAATCTTCTATGTCACACTATATGGGTAACACCATCTACCTACTTGAGTTGCTTATTAAAAGTGAAGATAGTGCGAAGAGATTTTATAGTCATCATTTTCTATGTTACATACTTAGGAGCTCATACTACTTTAGCTTTTTATCTCGCTCGCACGATACTGCTCGCGGACTGAGTGAGAGCGGGACTGAGTGGGGTGCCGGGCACCGATAGTTTAGGTTATTGCTTTTTACGAGAGTGATAATCATGATTTTAACTACACTATATCGTCGTTGCAAATTTAAAATCTCCGATGTAACATTTTTGTCGAAAATGAGTTTTACAGATATTTGAAAAGCGATTTCAAATACCCAATACCCATACTTAGCAAAAACTCCCATGTGAATATCTCATTATACCGCTAAGGCACGTATCTTTTAAAATAATCTCATGTGTCAACCTACATTTAATATTGTAAACTAAAATGTCTCGTTCTCGAAAAGTTACTATATACACAAAGGAGATTTTTTTGCAACGACGATATATACTATTTAGTATAGTCTATATGAAGCTCCATGTTTTTAACCGGCTTCAAAAATGGAGGTTCTGTATTCGACCCGTATGTATGTATGTTTGTATGTCCGCGATTTTCTCAAAAACAAATGGACCAATTTTGATGATTCTTTCACTAACGTGATCTACATACCTACTTTCAGGAAGGTTTTATTAAATAATACATTAGGTTAGTTTTATTAAATAATACTTAGTCTTATGTACGTAGTTATATGCATAAATCTACTGTATCTCTGGCATTTCTACGCGGATTTTGATGATTCTTTTCGTTCGTCTTGGGCTTATGTAATTGTATATTCAACTAAAAATGGAAAAATATATTTACTTTAAAAAAAGTAAATACCGACTTCAAAACCTAAAATGAATAAAATAACTTTCATAAAAAGCTTAACTGCTTCTGAAGTCGGTGTGTTCAGTTCTTCAAAGTTTTTACTTTTTATACTAGACAGGATCATAATAACGTAAGCCGTTCAAATTTTGCCACGTAGGACGTAGATGACTGCCTCATTCAAATTCAAATTCAAATCTTTATTGCTGAACACAGTACATATTATATTTCAGATGTTAGTGAATGCGCAATTCATTGTGTCCTACCAATTTAGGCATGCAAAATTTTCTATCACAAATCAAAATTTACAATTAAATCAAATAAAAGATACAGTCACCATATCAAACAAAAACAAAATAAATTAATTGCCTGTCGACATAATCTGGTTGAATACCACAGTATGTCGACATCTGCGACCTAAATCTTATCAGATAAATCGCCCGTGTGCGACAACCGTTACCACAAAAGTAGTCAGTATGACCTAAATTTCTCTCATCAACAAAATGTACAAGCCCTTTTCGCGTCGTCATGCAAAAAATTAACACCACATCTCACATAACATTATAAAAATATTAAAAAAGGAGAAAATGAAGCTGCCATATTTCACGCTCCTAAAACCATAGTACATAGGCAAGTAACGTTATGTGAACCATGAAAAAGATGAGACGAGATAACTTCGTCAAAGGTGACTCTTTAAGTAGAGATACGTAGGTATCCTTTGCAGCTAAAAAGCATCAGAGTGCCTTTCAAAGAAAATGGCTATTCGCTTTTAGTCGTGCCTCGCGACCTTTTACACTCATTTTTACAACGGTTAGTAAATGTTCCAACTAATGTTTTTTGGGCTTGTACAAAGTGCTTTTCAGTTTGTTGGATCTGTTTGGATTTTTTGTTATTGTGACTATAGAGTAGGTAGAAGGTAGGTTGTTTCTTAGGGTTCCGTATCTCGAAAGGAAAAACGGAAACCTTGTAGGAGGATCACTAATATTTCGTCTATCTGTCTGTCTGTCAATCTGTCAATATCCTTTTTCTCAGGAACGCGTGGAGGTATCAAGTTGAAATTATTATGAAATACGTAGACTTGGAGTTCGCCAAAAATAAATCAAGCTACCACCATACCATGTTTCTGGCACTTAAATAAATATTCTATTCTATTCATAATACAAAAATACGTCCATTTATGCAACATATTTTGATGTTTGCAAGCTTGCAAGTAAATCAAACCCGTACTTACTGGGTACTTCCCGTTGACCTAGAAAAATGTTTGTCAAGAAGCAAGGTATCACAGCACAAGTAAAGGAAAAAGTGCGAAAATTGTTATTTTTGTAATTTTATCACATAATTTTTTTTTGGGATTATTTTATTATTTTAAGTATTCGTAACTTAACTGAAATTCAACTAAAAATAAGATACCCGTATTTTTTAATTAATTCCTATGAAATCAAAAACTAACAAAACTTACGGAATATACAGAAAAACTAAAACTAAAATTATAAATTACTTAATACAATCTAATGTCACTATAAAATTAAAAAAACGTTAAAATAATTATTAAATAGAAAATACAAATATTTTACAAAATTACCAATTTTCAAAAAATCCGCCCCTAACTGTTCCTGGCGCAAAGGTGCCCATAACGCTTGCAGCATTGCCACGTTGGATGGCAATAGCCAACCTTTGCACCAAGAACGAGCCGGAGCGGGAGTCACCCGTTTTTTCACGGAGTTTGTGCCCTATCTCACCAATGAGCTTCCTGGCCTCAGTTCCCCAACAACCCATGGTCTCAACTGCTATCGGCACAAAATGATAACGGGTCGCCAACGGAGCGTACTTTACCCTCTTCCTTTCGGCGGCGTCTTCCGCTGCTGCCGACGGCGAGAGGACCGTGCGACCAAGGTGGCTGGCAGCAACAGTGCTGACGCAAGTTGCGTCCCAAATTAGGCACTTGCCGTTCTTCCAAGGCACCAGGGTCAGCCCATCTGGCCTCTTGCCGTCAGACCTGCTCAATCCCGGAGGCTCCAGCACGCAGGGGACATCTGCCGACACGAAAGCCCTCCTCACAATATCATTGAGGGCATGGTGACGCGGGAACCTACCCGAGCAACGACGACAACTCAAAGCATGATGGCCATCGGCCTCCACCGTGGAACCGCAGGTGCATCTGTGGGGTTCACACACCTTGCAGCCCAGGCGGAGGGCCACTGCCACACGCAAAGAGTCGTCATCAAGCAACGTGCCCAGGTGAGGCGAAGGAAGCGCGTGCAACCATGCCCCCGATTCCGGCTGCGATACAGCCCTGAGTCTGGCTAGATCAGCCCCCGAGGAACCTACCATCATCTGTTCCTGGATCAGCCTAGACGAGACGTCATCCCAAGCGCGCTGAACATGTGTTGCGTCAGGGCTTGCTGCACCCATGTTGAGGACAGACCAAGCTGACCCGGCATCCAACATAAAGGGTATGTTTGCCCCGTCACCATTGGAATCTAGAATGACAGTGACGAGGTCAGCCACCCCATGTGTCGACGCCAGGAAAGCCGGCAGGCCCACATCATGCACGCACCGCACCCCAAGCCCCCCGTGTCTGATAGGAAGAGCCGCCTGCCTCCACTGCGTATCATTAAAAGACACATTCAGGATCGACTCAACCGTTGATTTTAGAGCACAGTCAAAAGAACATACCTCCTCAGGACAAAGCCAAATAGGGGCGGTCCGCAAGAGATATGTGATTTTGGGTAAGGCAAAACACATGCGCAATAACAAAATCGCAACGTGCGCAGAGAGATCCTTGAGACGTTCACGAGCATTGAGGAGAAGCTGTGTACGGGAGGAAATGGCTTCTGGCACTCCGTCAAGAAAAATGGGAGATCCCAAAAGGGAGAAAGAGAGAGGAGAAAGTTCTTTGAGGCCAGGTAAAAGACAACCAAAGAGTGAGAAGTGTGAACGAGCACCAAAACCACAGGGAAAAAATTCGCACTTGGAGGGATTCACCTCCAGACCCAATTCCTTAAGTTGAGGAACAAGAACCTCTAGGTCCTGGCAAACTTCTTCAAGTGATCCACCAATGCCATCATCAAGGTACCACAGGTTAAGAGAAGATTTCAAACCAGAGATAACTTTGTGGATTGCTAAATTAAAAACAAGTGGCCCCAATGGATCTCCCTGCTGCGCTCCCACTTGAGACGAAATGAGACTATCATTAAAGAAAAGATTAGAAGGTGAATAATATACCTGATAAAGAAAGGGATATAGAGAAGGAATTTTATCCTTGACCTCACTCAAAAGAACGTCTCTTTCTAGGGTGTTAAAAGCATTGCGTATATCGAGTTTCAACACCACGCAGTCCGAGTTCTTAGGGTCTGGTGAAGCGTCAATGGCTTTTTCAATATTATGAAAATAATTAAATAATGTAATTTCTGATTTCTAATTTGTTGAATCGTCGCACCGCTATCTATGGAAGCAGCGGCCCGCATCACTGACACTTTCTCGAGTTACTCGCAACATGGCCCATAGATGGAGTTAACGAAAATAAAGGACTCGAGTATAATAGCGTATTATCTGTGTGATTGGGTCCTGATTTCCGGCACTTCCGCCTCGGTGAATCGAAAAATATATTATGTGTCGCTCGCTCCGCTTTTAAAAAATACTTTTATAGTGAAATCTTAGAGTTTCTCAAGAAATAAATAGGCGTGACTCTGTGCTTCTGCAAGAACATTAAGTGCTGTGTTGGATTTGAAGTTTCGACGAATAAATCAAGGAATATTCAGAGATTGAGTTTGCCGGCCGGCAGCTATTCGAAGAGACACGCGTGCATCGATGGTCATCGAGCCTGCCTTCCTGGGTCTGAGTGAGGTCTCTGGATTGAAAAGGTATGTGGGCTTAAATTGCTGCGTATTTCATCCCATGTGATGTCGGTTTAATGTGGTCGATTCAACATTTAGAAATTACTTTTGTTCTTGAGGTCCCGCCATATTTTTTTTTGTTCCGCCATTAATTTTCTTGGTCTTAAAACCACGCTATTGGTGAAGCTATTTACACGTTTCACCATATTTTTGGTCCTTCATTTACCGGATAAATGACCTTATACCTAGATTCTTACGTAATTATTCGGTAAAAATCATATAGGTTCACAGTTCATTATTCATACATATCGCACAATAGGTATAATTTTACGTAAACTTTTGGTAAATAATTATTACTTATAAAACGCATAAACATAATTGACAATAGACTTGAGTTAAATCTGTTCAATGATTAAATAGAACGGAACACGTATTTATTTGGTAACGTTCTTCGTTCTGTGTAGGTATTTCGCATTTATAATCTCGCTTTGTAGGTAGTTAATCGCCGCTTCTCGGCTTTGTGTACAATAGATAGGTACCTACTTATCGTTCATAGGATCGTAGGTACGCGGCTATTGTAAACCGCCTAGTAGGTATTTTTTCTCTGTTGTGATTGTTTTTATTTAAAAAAAAAATGTCGCTTAATCAAACTGAGCCGGAAGATATGCTGACTATTCTTCATGAAAAGAAGGGATTGTTATTTAAACGCATAAATCGATTATATAATTTGTCGAAAAGTATATCGTCGTTCGATTCTAGGGCGGATGAGAATTTTATGACTGAGTCAGAGACAATTGATGACATTCGAGATAAATTTGAATCGTTTGTCGATCAAATTAATCAAATAAATCTTAGTTTAAAACCTGGTACTAGTCTCGACTATGCCTGTTTAGAATCCTTTGAAGATTTGTATATTCATATCAAACGTGTTAGGAATAAAATAAACAGTAGACAGTATCCTTCAACACCCGGTGATAACCCAAAGTCTTTTTTTGAACCGCTTAAAATAAAGTTGCCTCCTATAGCGTTGCCGTCTTTCGACGGAAAAACTGAGAATTGGCCTGTTTTCTATGAGTCATTCAAGTCAAATATTCATGATAATGATCAGCTGACTGACTCGCAGCGTGTGCAGTACTTAGTGGGTAGGCTTACTCAGAACGCATTGAGGGTTACCGCTGGAATTGTGCCAACTGGTGATACATACAAGATTTTATGGGATAGTTTAATTAAAAAATATCAGGATAAACGGACACTAGGAACACATTATTTAAATAACATATTTGATTTAAAAGGTTGCTCATTTAACGCTAATAGTCTCGATTCTTTCATAGAAACATTTAGTGCATCTATTTCTGCCTTGAAACAACTTGGGATTACGGATCTTGCGGATTTTATTCTCTTGCATTGTGCAATGAGAAAAATGGACTCGCAGACTACTCAGTCATTTGAACTTTCTATTCGAGATGTTGAAATTCCCACAACGAAATTATTAATTAACTTTGTTCAAGATCAGGCAAAAATATTAGCACGCTCAAATTTATCTCACTCGAACGCGAGAAACTATAGTAGACCCCCCGCTTCCGCACATCGTGAGTCGCATACACAGACAAATGCGTTTGTTGTGAGCGAGTCAGCTGACTCGTCCTGTTCTTCTCCCGCGAATGCGACTTCGTGTTGCGCGTACTGTAATGATGGCGCTCATGTTCATTTGTATAACTGCGCGAAGTTTAAATCCGCGTTGACTCCTAGAACTAGGTTTGAGTTTATTAAATCCAAACGTGGATGCGCGAATTGTCTGAGTATGTTGCACGGTTTGAGTAGCTGTAAGTCGACATCAGTCTGTGACGTATGTAAACAACGCCATCACAGTTTATTGCATTTCGATAAGGATAGTGAAATCACGCACACAGCTGGTGTTGAAGTTACGAATTGCAATGTAGCCGTCTTGGCGCCTCCCGCACTCCTCTCGTTCCCCGTTGCGTCTTCGCCTGCCTCGGCTCTCGCCGCAGTGCCGCGCTCTTACGTCCCTTGCGATAAGGTCGATATCTCCGGACGGGTGGCTGAGTATGAATCTTGTGATGTGACGCCAGCGTCTTCAGCTCATAATACGGCTATGTTATTAGCAGCTGATACGAAGACTAAGGCGACAGTGCTGTTATCGACCGCTCAAGTTTATGCGCGAGCTAAAAGTAACAGTGCGGGTCATAAAAAAATTGTGAGGTGCTTAATTGACAATGGTTCGCAGAGTAACTTAACAACTACAGCATGTTGTAGAAAACTTAATTTAGTAATAATTCCTTTGAGTAATTCTTTTGTCAAAGGAGTTGGTTCTATATCGCGATCGATAATAGGTTACGTACATTTAGATATCGAGTCTCACGTATACCCAGATCAAACATATACTATTCATGCGTTAGTAGTTGAGTGCATTACAGACCAGCTGCCATCGCATCAAGTTTTGTGGGATAGTCATGTGGACTTCCACGCACTCCCGCTTGCTGATTTAAGCTGGAATATTCCAGGGGATATTGACTTAGTGTTGGGCGCTCAACTGTTTCCTTACATTTATTTGGGGAATAGGGTTGACTTTGGTCCTGGAGCCCCACCTGGGTTATTGACCACATTTGGGTTTGTCCTTATGGGTGATTTTCCGCATAATAGTAATAATTTAAATTTACCTAGCTCTTCTTTCAGGGCCTTGGCTCTTAATGATTTATTACAAACATTCTCGAAATTGGAAGAAGTTGGTGATAAACGCTTTCTCTCTCCTGAGGAAACTGAATATAAGAATATTTTTCCCTCGACCGGGTCACGTGTCGATGTGGGGCGTTATACAGTCGCGTTACCTTTTAGTAAGGATCCCGCAGAATTAGGTAACTCCCACACCGCCACGTACCGTCGGTTGATTGCGCTTGAGACAAAACTTCGCCAATCGCCGACGTTACGGGAAAATTATAACGCAGATATTAAACAAATGTATTTACACATTGGTGTATCCGTTGACCAGAATAAATACCTCCGCATTTGGTTTCGATTCAATGTGAACGAACCTGTGATGACCCTTGTTTTTAACCGCTTACCTTCCGGACTTATGTCGAGTCCTTACATAGCTATGCGCACTGTGCGACAGCTGGCCTCCGACAGTCCACATTCTTCTTTGAAACGTTTACCTTCTGGACTTATGTCGAATCCTCATATAGCTATGCGCACTGTGCGACAGCTGGCCTCCGACAGTCCGCCTTCTTTTAATCGCTTTCCTTTCGGACTTATGTCGAGTCCACACATAGCTATGCGCACTGTGCGACAGCTGGCCTCCGACAGTCCGCCGTCTTTTAATCGCTTTCCTTTCGGACTTATGTCGAGTCCACACATAGCTATGCGCATTGTGCGACAGCTGGCCTCCGACAGTCCTCATTCTTTTAATCGCTTTCCCTTCGGACTTATGTCGAGTCCACACATAGCTATGCGCACTGTGCGACAGCTGGCCTCCGACAGTCCTCATTCTTTTAATCGCTTTTCCTTCGGAATTATGTCGAGTCCTTATATAGCTATGCGCACTGTGCGACAGCTGGCCTCAGACAGTCCGCCTTCTTTTTTTAAACGCTTAACTTCTGGACCTCTGTCGAGACCTTACATAGCTATGCGCACTGTGCGACAGCCGGCCTCTGACAGTCCGCATTATCCCGCAGTTGCTAAAGTAGCAGAGACCAGTCACTTTAAGGACGATCTGGTGTATTCTGATAATAATACAGACACCGCCAAGCAGCTATCGCATGATCTCATAAATATGTTTATATCGGGCGATTTTGACCTTGTAAAATGGTGTGAAAATTCACCCGCGCTTTTAAACAGTCTTCCCGACTCGCATCGTAAGTTCCTCGATGTTCACGCAGAGAATGATGTGTCCAAGGTTATGAGGCTTTCGTGGGAACCTTCTCAGGATAATTTCTTCTTCACTTCCACTCAAGTAGCCGAGAAATATATTAAGAGAAATATACTCTCGATAGTCACATGCCTATTTGATGTTCTCGATTTGGTTGCCCCCGTGATATTGCATGCCAAATTGCTTATCGACAGGTTATGGTTGAATGATATCGGTTGGGATTATCCCGCTCCTGACGATCTCTTTAGGCGTTTCTCCGTTCTCATGCAAGAGTTTCCCTTGCTAGATATCTTAAGGATACCACGCCATGTGGGTGTTACCAATGATTTCTTCGTTCACTTAGTCACGTTTGCCGATGCCTGTATGGGTGGGTACGGGTGTGTTATTTATACACATTCTACTGGGCCGTCCGGTGTCGTAGTTTGCTTATTTCGTGCAAAATCAAAAGTTTCACCTACCAATGCCGCCGTGCTCATATCAAAATTGGTAAAACTGTTCGCGGTACTTACGCTTTACGTGTTCCTATTGCAGGAATTTTCGCTTTTTCTGCTTCCGCCTTATTTTGGAAGCATACTTCTCCGCACCGCTGGTCAGTCTTTGTCAGCGATAATATCGCTCGCGTTGTAATGGTTATGACAGGGTCGGGTAACTTTAAACGTGCTGTCATTAAATTATATCCGATTCCAACGCAATAAAATTAACTTTTAAATGATACGCATAGTTTTAAGGTATATTAATTAATCTTAAATAACTTGTATTTTTCCTCTCTCATTCAGTCATAAACTTAGACATTCGTCCGCAATTTTTTCTGGTCATGATTTAGGTCAGTAAATCTTTATAATTTTTACTTTTATTTTTGAAAGCACTTGCGTCCTTCCAAAGCCGGGAGCATGGTGAAGCGTCAATGGCTTTTTCAATATTATGAAAATAATTAAATAATGTAATTTCTGATTTCTAATTTGTTGAATCGTCGCACCGCTATCTATGGAAGCAGCGGCCCGCATCACTGACACTTTCTCGAGTTACTCGCAACATGGCCCATAGATGGAGTTAACGAAAATAAAGGACTCGAGTATAATAGCGTATTATCTGTGTGATTGGGTCCTGATTTCCGGCACTTCCGCCTCGGTGAATCGAAAAATATATTATGTGTCGCTCGCTCCGCTTTTAAAAAATACTTTTATAGTGAAATCTTAGAGTTTCTCAAGAAATAAATAGGCGTGACTCTGTGCTTCTGCAAGAACATTAAGTGCTGTGTTGGATTTGAAGTTTCGACGAATAAATCAAGGAATATTCAGAGATTGAGTTTGCCGGCCGGCAGCTATTCGAAGAGACACGCGTGCATCGATGGTCATCGAGCCTGCCTTCCTGGGTCTGAGTGAGGTCTCTGGATTGAAAAGGTATGTGGGCTTAAATTGCTGCGTATTTCATCCCATGTGATGTCGGTTTAATGTGGTCGATTCAACATTTAGAAATTACTTTTGTTCTTGAGGTCCCGCCATATTTTTTTTTGTTCCGCCATTAATTTTCTTGGTCTTAAAACCACGCTATTGGTGAAGCTATTTACACGTTTCACCAGGGTCCATGACGAACGCACGTGTCGCATGGATAGCGGCCTCGCACCCCCGAGGCGTCCCAAATCCTAGTTGATGCGGCTGAAAGTATTCGGACATAGCTACTCGTACGGACCGGCACGCCAGCTTAGCTGACAACCGTCTGAATACGCTGCCAATGGCAATTGGTCTCAGTCCTCCGTCTTTTTTCTTAAGTGCGCAAAGAGAAGCACCATACAAATAGGGACAAACTACCGGATTGAGCTGACCACTCATTAAAAAGTTTACGAGCTTTGTCAAAGATTCCAGCAAACGCCGCCCGTTTTCACCCGCAGAACCAGATGTTAATTCCTTCAAATGCCCCGGTCGAATTCCATCCATGCCTGCCGCAGAGCCACTATTAAAAGACCTCAAAGCCAACGTGACGTCCTCCACTGACGCAGTCACCCTTGGAAATGACGGGTCCGGCGCCGATATTAAGCGGACGCGATGGGCTTGGGTGCTTGACCGTAAGGGCGTCTAGCGTGCCAGGGTCGTGTTGTGCGAATGAGTCGTCTGAAACAAGCAAACGAACCGCTCCTCGGAGGTCACCCTCGAACACCTTAGACTCGATGGCTTTTCGAATCCCGCGTGGTTTAGAAAAATCTGCCACACAACTCGACTCATCCACAAACCGGTCAGCACCAACCGACTCGATGTTTGCCTTCACCTTTGTAGTCATGTTTCCAGGTGCGACCCTCGAAGGAACTCTCAGCCCAACAAAAGCAAAAGTGAGAAGCGCGCCCCATTCATCCACACCGTTACAGCTAACGCACTTATCTAAAATGTCACACAGCTTGCCCGCCGCCTGGTTCCGCGAACCCTTAGGAATATGCCTAAGCACAGGGGTACACATCTTCAAGGCAGAGAGCCTCTCCAGAGGGCAAGGGTGCGAAACCAGCGGCACCTGGCTCACAGGCTGGGAATCGGTGACAGTAGACGACGTCTGAGGAGTGGCGACCGGCTGTTGCACATGCTTGTGCATACGGCCTATATGGATCTTGATCCCATGTGAGCTAAATGTACGTGAAGACCCAGGGCAGTGAGGACAAGACAACATTGTGGACAGGGCACTCATTTGGGCGTCTAAAAAATACAAAACTCGCATTAACAACAGATACAATAAAAAAAACTGGATACCAGCAATATCACAACTAAAAAAAAATAATAATGAACTTCTTTACATAAAAATAGATCTAACATGATTTTGAAACACATAAAAAAAAAGGTAGAGAAGGCATTTTCGTGGCTGCAGACTGCAGAAACCGATTCCTTAGGACAGGTGTTGCCGTCTATAGAAACCGGAACAGGTTGGCCGGAATGCATTGACTTATATATTACTGCGTAAGGACTGGGCGGACGGCATGTTAAAATGACGCCACGAACGTGGTCCTCGAATGATCCTCCCCTAAACCCAAGTGAACTAGTCCGCGATCGGCTATCTTCGGGTGCGGTCGTAAATTTTAAAGGCAAAAAAGCCAAATTATGTCGTGACGGGTTGCGTGAACTACGACAAAAAACATAACAAAAAAAATTATAACATTTCATATCACCTGTAAGTCAAAAATATGTCAATAAATCAACTTCTAACATTATTTAAAACAATTTTCTTTTCTACTTTCCTGCTACAAGTAAATTGTCTTAGACGACGCGAGGCCACGCCCACAAGACCGTACCGCTGTGCGACATAACTTTGCAGCGGCGTGCGTTGTTACCGATGAAATAAAGATTTAATTATATTACAATAAGATTTAATTTTATACAAACTCTCACTCAATGGAACAACCTGTGTTATTAATCATAAATTACATTAATTAAAGGTCAATAATTGAAAGATATACAATGTCAGAAAACAGTACGAATCCAAAATGGAAAATATGTCAAGAATAACAAAAAGGCCAATGAAAATTTTATTATTTATACAAACAAACTGCAATAAATATAATTTTTGAAAAATAAAAGTTTTCATAATTTCTTTATATCTCGAAAAATACCACGCCGCTCTTACAAGGTTACGTCTACGAGCAGCCTGCGCCGATCAACATCGTAGTTAAGAGTAGTTCTAATAGATGGCGTTAGTGTTTCTGTGTGGCGAACGCGTCAGGCAAATGTACGGACGACCGTATCTTTACTTTTTATATCAATGCCGGAATGCAATTGCGACTGTCGCCAACACCTCAAATGTAACAATCTTGCAAACAGCTTATTCGGCGCGCCAGGCGTGACAGGCTATCGGTGATCGACTAGCGTACCTACACACTTTGTTAACGAAGTGCCACAGTTGGTCAAGTTGGTTAATTTATATTATTTAGCAAAATATTTCAGTAGAGTATACTGGAATGCACCCGTTGCCAAGTAACGGAAATCTCCTAAAGATGGCGCTATCAAATGTGAAGCTGAAAGTCAACAGTATGTGAATAATATGGAACGCGCCCCGTGTTGAATGCGCTTAAGTTGGTAGCACTGCTTGTCACTGTACTATAATTTTAAATTCAAATATATTTGAAATACGTTTTTAGATCACTTTTCTGCTGGAAAACGATATCACTGAATGTTTATTTGTTTATAAACACACTGTCGGCTTCACCTAATAGATTTAATGATATTATTACGAGATATTATTTTAAATACAGAGCCCACATTGTCAAAGCCAGTGTTGTCATCATAAATTATTAAATTATTTTAAGTTTGATTTTGGGATAAATTCTTTCAACTACGGTCCGGCACGCGCTTGACCGGTTTTTTTTAACTTTGTTTTCTTTCTATCATTATTTTTTGAAAACCTTTGTGATTCAATTATTAATAATTACGTTACTTCTGAATGAAAGTAAAAGTAGGTACAGACGCCAGCAGGTCAAGCCAACCGAAACTGTCAAATTTTCCCAATCAACCTTGAACCTAATGCTTTAGCGGTAAAGATGAAAATCTATTAAAGAAATTTGACAGATTGTAGTTGCTTGATGTGCTGGCGTCTGTACATAGGTCATAGGTACATAATAAGTACATGGTAATATCATAATTATTTTTGTATGAGCTACTCACAAAGTGCCTACTGATTTTTCTGTCTCTTGATCAGAACTAATGTATGAAAAAATTATGTCATTCAATTGACTTTGTTAAAACTAATGATGACCATTTTGCTGTACTTACAGATGCCATGTATCTCAATGTAGAAAGAAGACAAGGAAGTAGGTACTATAACTACATTCCTTCTTCACAGCAATATAGCGACATCGCATCAACCTATACCCTAATTGCGTAACACATTATCAATCGGAGTTTGAATTATTTTGAAACAAATTGCTAATCCATTGCTTCATATCTTCGAAAAATTTGTCTGCTCTACAACGTAAATAACGCAATGAATGTTGTTGAACTGTCAAAATGAAACCAACTTCGATTGATAGTGTGTTACAGTAGTACACAAGTAATATGGCTTATTGATGTACCTGCGCAGAAGATGAATTTTCAAAGCGCGGGAAATGCTATTGACCAATCGGCATGCTCCACGCTTTTTCCTGTACCGCTATCGGTCGGTAGCTGCCGCCATGTTAGCGCGCGCCGCTTAACAGCCGCCATACTTGCGAGTGAGACGGAACTAACAGCTGCAGTGTATTATGAATCTTATATTAGTGATCTAAGGTTGATTGTAAGTTTTAAGTATTCTCGTTAATCTTCGGGGCCACACTTTCTTTTCTGTGCGAACGAAGATTCACGACGCGCCTTATTAGTTGAGTACTACTGTACGCAATTAGGGTGCTGGTTAATCATAAAGATATCAAACATACGATGAACTACATAGTATATACACATCCCATTCAATCTAACTTGTACACTTAAGTAATATGTTTATGTATATTTTGCTGAAACTCTCAAACTTAGACTAGACTTTTACTTAAAAGAGGCATCTGTGACGGAGTTACCCTAATCGACTTTTAAGCATACAAAGTTGTTTCCACGCTTTCATGTCCTAAGTCAAATTTCTGGAAACTTCAATACTGCTGCGATTAGTGAGGGTTTCCTAGGTTTGATCCTGAGTCGGGCATAGTGTTATTAGGTTTTTCGATCATGTATTTCTTAGTATAGCAACTCGTAGACTCTGTTTGTGTCCGGGTTATAGCAATAAGCTCGCCCCCTTTTACATTGAACTTGGGCTTCGATGGCGTTTCGTACACGATGCGTTTTCGGTCAGCCATTGAAATACTAGTGCTGTGTCATTCTGGCTACTACTTATTAGTGATTTTAGCGAGTTTTTTAAGTGTGTCGACGGGCCTTAACCCCTCAAGTGTCGAATGCACCCCATGTGTGCATAAGAAAAACCTTTTTTTTGTTAGGTATATAAGCTTATATCACATATATATAAATGTAAAAAAACATCATCCGATGGAAAACCAATCATCATCATTAGTTGTAAACCTATGGAGTTCGTAGCTAACCCCCCCTCACCCCCCGGGGGTCAAATGCACCCAAAGTGTGCAAAAGGACAAAAATTTACATAATAGGTATATAAGCTTAGATTACATATATATAAACGTAAAAAAACATCATCCGATGGGAAAAATACATCATCAGTAGTTGTGAACCTATGGTCTAAAATTAGCCAAACTCAGACACTTGAGGGGTTAAACATAACTGTTGGAATGTACTGTGTACTAAAAGCCTTTGCATCATAATCAGCCTATAATGTTCCCACTGCTGGGACACAGGCCTCCTCTCTATGAGAGGGAGTAGGCTGCAATCTACCACGTGGACCCAGTGCGGGTTGGTAGATAGTTTTAGGTTCGAAAAGGTCCTCACCATATTTTCCATCACCGTTTTGTGAGCAGTGACGGCGAAATAATTTACTCATAATACCATATTATGAATAAATGAGAAGTAATAGGTAATTAAGTTCGTGGGCCTAGCACGTATTTTGCAGTAAAAACGTTTATTATAAAGTCTAATTTCATTTCACGCTAGATAAATGAGTCTTCGGTTTTCTGAGGGTGAGCTTAGAGTCTCTAAGCTGTACTAAAGTTTAAAGACAGACAGATGGTGGTTAGAAAATCGATCTAGAGTTTTTCAACCTGTCTAAGCTTATCTAGGGATTAGGATTTTGTATTTATTTAGAACTAGCTGCGCCTCGTGGTTTCACCCGCGTAGATCGGGATAAAAAATAGCCTATGAGTTAATCCAGGGTGTCAACTACCTCCATACGAAATTTTATCAAAATTGGTCTAGCCGTTTGTGCGTGAAGAAGTAACAAACATACAAACACACACACTCACAAATTGCGCCTTTATAATACTTGTGTAATTTTAGGATTTTTTGTTGAAACCGTTTAAGGGTCAGTCTTCTTTTCTACCGACAACACCTCCGTCACACTTTTGAATATTTCCGTCACAATTATTTTGTAAAAAGTATTACTTAATAATAAAAATGGTAGTGTTTAAGATTAATTTCATGGTTTATTTGTTTTTTATTTTGGTGGTTTTAACATTTGTGATTGTCGATGAAAAAGAACAACAAACCTTAAAATATATCAAGAGAATGAAAATATGGGATGATCCATGTAACCTAGACGAATCAATCCCCGTAAAACAACCCACCCTTTTCAGAAACCGATAAATTACATCATCGCCACGTCATCAGCGCTCCACTGCAATACTACAACATACCTTTTCCATTAGCATTCAGCCTCGTTTAGCATTGAAATCATAAAACAAATGAACGCCATATTTTTATGAGCAAAACGCGCGTAAACCGAAGCGGGTTCACGGCCGGTCATTGAGCCATCGATCATGAAACGGTCAAAGGTTTCGTAATGTTTCACATACATTACTGGATTATTTTTTACATTTTTTTACGAAAGAAGGTCATTTAGGAGCAGACATCTTCATAATTAGGGTTCCGTACCAAAATGGTAAAAAAGGAAACCTTATGGTGTGACTCAGTCTGTCTGTCTGTCTGTCACAGCTGGATATTTCAAGAACTACTAATGCTATCAACTTGAAATTTGGAATAATTTTAGATGACGTTTACCCAACTATTCTATCAATACTTACAGTACCTAGCCTTTACATAATTATAGTCTTGACTAGCCTAGCAAAACACATAAGTGATTATGAAACGCAGGACGAAAGACTTAAGAGGGAAAGCACAAGAAACCTATATTTGAAGCATAAAGTGAACACCAAATTAAATATTGTAACACATTGTGTACAGTATCAAGCGGTAAAATTATTTAATTGCTTGCCTAAGAATATAAAACAACTGCTTTATAAAACCACCTTATTTAAAAGTAAACTAAAAAACTTCTTACTGGAAAAATGTTTCTATTCCGTAGATGAATTCATGACTCGACATTAATGTAATGGTGTTTTTTCATTATTTGTAAATTATTTTTTGCTATGACATTATTTGATTTTAATTTTTGACATTGGATATTTAATAATAATAATGATACTTAATGATCTTATTGATATTTTTCTGGTATGACATGTTTAAATATTTTAATTAGTTTTAGGTACATAAATAATTTTAATTTTGACAATGTATGAATTGAAATTGTAGATAAGATTTTCTTTTTCAAATTAATTATCTTTGAACATTGTTTTTATGTTATTGTTGGTCTCATTTTAGCATTGTATTAGTCAATAGTTTTATTTCTTATTATGTTGACATTGTTTTAATTTTTATTAATTTAATTTTAGATAGTGATAGTATTTATTTATTTTTTTAATCGAGTTATAATATGTTTTTTTTTTTTAATGTTTATTTAACTATTTTTTGTAACACATTCAGACACAATATAACATTGTTAATGAATAAATGAAATGAAATGAAATATTTTGCAAATAAGAAAGAAGTAAAAATATTCATATTACTTTTTTTGTAATAGGGACTGAAAAGGGGTCTTCAAAATTCAAAGTGAGGCTACTAGGGCATGTGGGGTATCATATGAAAGAGCGCTATTTGCGCATTCTCACACATTTTTTAATTTTTTTTAGGCCCCATAGTTTTCGACTTTTGATGAAAAATGTAAAAAAAAAGACCGTTCCCCCCTAACTCCGAAGTTTGCAAAGATAAAAATCTGAAATTATTCTGTGTGATAGAAATTTATGTAAAGATTACAGGAAAAATAAAACGATGTCTCTAAATAGCACACTTTTCCAGAAATCGGAACGGAACCCTCGGTGCGCGAGTCCGACTCGCTCTTGACTGGTTTTTTTTTTTTTGGTTAAAGTACTCCTGTATTTGTGAGCTTAAAAGGCTGTGAGTTTTAAAAGTTCAAATACGGTAAAGATGAACCATTCGAATAATGAACGCCTCTCCACAGCGCTTACGCTCACATGCAAAGAAGTGTCTATAAGCAATACACATTATTGGTCTTACGAGTACGATACAGTCTCTAACAGTTTTGATTAATTTGTCAACATTACTGTAGGGAAACATGAAATATTGCTCTCTAATGCACTAAATATAACATAACACATAACATCACGCCTTGTTATCTTGAAGGGTTGGGCTGAGGTGCACTATAGTCAGACTTTTAACTAGCTGCAGTAAAATGACACTTCTAATGTCATTTTTACAGTCATTGCACAATTAAATGGGAACATTTTTTAACAAAATGACAGATAGGAAGTGTCTTTACTGCAGCTAATGAAAAGTCCGAGCATAAATATTTATTACGATAGTGAAATGCAATTTAGATGTAATTTTTTTTTTACATCTGAATTGCATTCCGGGCAAGTGCGTGTTAGACCACGCAAAATGAGGGTTCCGTAGTTGGGATGAATTTATACCAAGAAAGTGTTGATTTTGAGGCCAATTGCTAATCCATGGCTTCATGTTTGAAACAATTTCGTCTGCTCGAAAACGTAAATGACTGAACTGTGCAAATTAAAGGCATTGTCATTGCTGAACCTTACTTGACTGGCATGTATTTCTAGCAAGTTCCTGTCCTTGGATTATGACCACTTACACAAAGTGAAGAGACGTCCCCCTCATTTCACCGGCACTCATAAACGGGAGTGATACGTAGGTTCGAATGACGTTTTTGCGAAGGTCGCCATTTCGAAAAATTTTGCGAGTGTTACGACAGTTCGAAAACTCAATAAATCGAAAACCGCTATATCGAATGACGTTATCGCGAAAGTCGCCATTTCGAAATATTTTGCGAGCAGTAGGTACGCCTGTTCGAAAGGCATGGTATCGAAATCCGATGTTGAGTTAATTTGTCTGGGAATCGAACTTACGACCCCAATGAGACGAGGCACAGAGAGCATGGCCTTTTGATATGGTTTGGGAAAGAAAAAAAAAGAAAGACAATTTAACTCAACATCGGATTTCAATACCATGACTTTCGAACTGGCGGGCGTACTGCTCGCAATTTTTTTCGAAATGGCGACCTTCGCGATAACGTGTTTCGATATAGCGGTTTTCGATCTAATGAGTTTTCAAACTGGCGTACCACTCGCAAAATTTTTCGAAATGGCGACCTTCGCAAAAACGTCATTCGAACTTACATATCACTCCCCATATACCTACCCTTGAAACTCCAACACAACACAGCAATTCTGCATCACTAAGCCTGCTTTTGTAAGTCAGCAACTACTCAGTCTGTTGTCTTTCAGCCGTATGTAATACCTACTGTCCTTCCACAATTATTTGAGGTACCTCTGACAACAGCGACCTAAAGCCGTGTACGCACGAATGAACAAAACATGGTGAACACGAACATCGGTCACGGAACATTTGAAAAAACTCAGGACCCCTTTGAACCACCATGTTTTTGTTCGTTCGTGCGTACGCACGGCTACAGATCCAGCTATACATTTCCAGTATAAGCTGATCTCGCATTGTATAGGATTTCCTTACAGTGGGAGGTCAGTGTAAACTGGAAATATATAGCTTGATGTGTAGCCGTGTGTACACGGCTGTATACCTTAATACCAAGCGTAAAAATCACTGTGATATTTACAGACTTGTCAGTGGCAGCTGTCCAATAGCAACCATATCTTAAGACAATAAAGATCACTATTACTTTGACAGTGATGCAAAATCAGAGGTGAAAGTACCGTAGGTACAGTCCCCGGCGATAAATATTGCACATCGACCATTGGAAACAGACAATCGGCTAATTTCGGCTTCGTAGAGCGTTATCTCTGTCGCACGAAATACAAACAGTCCGGTATCTATTAGGAACTGTTAAAACAATTATGATTTGCTTCTTTTGATAATTATTTTTATTCTTTGTATTAAATACACCAATTTTAGGGTTCCGTACCTCAAAAGGAAAAAACGGAACCCTTATAGGATCACTCGTGTGTCTGTCTGTCTGTCTGTCCGTCTGTCACAGCCAATTTGCTCCGAATCTAATGAACCGATTAAGTTGAAACTTGGTACACATATGTACTTTGGTAACCCAAACACGAAAATGTGGCGTAAATAAATGAATTTTGAATATAAGGGTTCATTTTGGGGGAAAAATAAGTACAATTAAAAAAAAAGTTTTGCTAACTGTACCTTGTCACATATCAAATGAAAGGTCTTACTAAGAGAATCTCAAATATATTTTTTTTATAATTTTAGAATAAATTGTTTTGAAGTTATTTGAGAAAATAGACGAAAATTGACCATTCCCCCCCCCTTATCTCGGAAACTACTGAGCCTAAAATTTTGAAAAAAATACAAAAAATAGTTCTTTACCTATAGATTACAGGAAAACCTATCAGAAGTTCATGGTCTTGTAAATCTATATATATAAAATTCAAAGTCCTGACTGACTCATTGACAAATAATAATCAACGCTCAGTCCAAACCACTGGACCTAGAGACATGAAATTTTGAACATAAATATACCTTATATAGTGTAAACATCCATTAGGGAAGAAATTCCATCCCTAGGGGAATAAAATAGGGGATGAAAGTTTGTATGAAAAATCTTATCTCTTGAGTTATTAGACTTGAAACTTAGCACGAATATTCATCAACGTCGTATTATTCAATGTCGGGAAACAAGTAGGTACCTGTTTACCTCGTTAAAAAGAATATCGCGATAAGACCCGTTTCGATAGTGTTTTATAACGAATATTCATGTAAGTTAATTATAAAATTAATCATTTTTAGTTTTGCTAAACTACCCCCTTTTTTGTGGATGGGAAATCATCAAATGACTTCTCCCGCTCTGGGTGGAGCGGAAGGGCGTGTCATACTTTTACTGACTAAAATAAAACCCACCCGTGTTCCTTCAGTTGCCTATGGAAGGGCCACGGTATCTCTTTCGAACAACCCGCGACCCCAGAAGACGGTATTGGTGGGTGTCAAAGTTTTTATAGAGGAATTTTAACACGCGGTCCGATTTACTCAAAACTCAGATTTTGTACTTGAGACCAAAAATGAAGACTAACTAACGTGTATCAGGGTTTTCCAAAAATCTAAAAAGGGTAGAAAAGGGAAAATCTGAAAAGGGGTAGTAAATTTTACAGCGGAGGATTTTATTGGGGATTGATTAACTTGAAAATTGGTGTAAATAATGTTTGAGACAAGTTATGGAAACATCCCAGATGATTTTTGAAATTCTACCCCTGTGGAAACAGGGATACAGTTTACGTGAAAAATCTTATTAATTTGGTTAATGAACTTGAAACTTAGCACAAATACTTGCTTATGTAAGTAATAAAGTTTGTCATTATTAGTTTTTCAAAAGTACCCCTCAAATGGGGTTTAGGGATGTTAAAATTTGTATGGAAGAATTTTAAAGCGCAATCCGATTAACTTGATACTCAGTATTTATACTTTTGATGTAAAATAAACAATAATAAGAAAATTAAAACCCATGAAATCAGACATCCACGCGGGCGAAGCCGCGGGCAGTAGACTGCCCGCGGCTTCGCCCGCGTGGATGTCTAGCTAGTATCTCAATATTGGGCGTACAAACTTACTAAGCCTCCGCTGTCCGTCCCTCCATCTGTCCGTCTGTCACAGGGCTGTATCTCACGAACCTTAATAGGTATAGACAGTTGAAATTTTCACAGATTGTGTATTTCTATTACGACTATAACAATAAATAATAAAAATAAAGTAGGTAAAGTTAAATTTGAAGGGGGCGGTCCCCATACAAAACTTTTAATTAAAAAAAAAAAAAATTAACCTGTGTGTGGGGTGTTATTGTCTAGAACCCATCGAGTAGAGTGCAAAGATACTTTAATTTTTTTTATCTTCTAAAATGAAGAAATAGGGGGCCGTAAAAGTTGTCAATTTTATACCATTTTTGTACGAGCTCTATTATAATGTACCTTATACTATATTTAATCAACAAATACTAAAAACGGCGATTCATAAGGTATTTTTTTTAAATATGGTCGATTTTCTGCAACTGCAAAAAATAACCTTGTAATTCACAGTATCATTATGAAATACAAAGTTATCTTTGCGATTGTTAAACATTATAATATGGTACGGAACCCTTTGTGTGCGAGTCCGTCTCGCACTTGGCCGGTTTTTTCTGTAAGTGATGGCTTTAGGTTGGGGTGAAATAAAATAAAAAAAACATGTTCACATTATGTTTACGTATTTAATTATTTTGGAAAATTACACCAATACACCAATACACCAATTTTTCTGTAAGTGATGGCTTTAGGTTGGGGTGAAATAAAATAAAAAAAACATGTTCACATTATGTTTACGTATTTAATTATTTTGGAAAATTACAGCTGTTTTTAAATCTGTCAGCTTCGGTTACAAAATATTTATAAACATTGTAGATAATTTCGCGTGACTGACCTCGTAAAGGTTTCCCTCTTTTTCCTAAAGATGCCATAGTACAACTTTAAATTATTTAAATTTGGGGGTGTTAACAAGTCTAAATATATATTTTGAACTAACACTCTATCGCACTTGAGCAACGACTGACAAAACGTCACATAGGTAGTGTGCGACAGTGATAACGCTCTACGAAGCCGAAATTAGCCGATTGTCTCTTTCCAAAGGTCGATGTGCAATATTTATCGCCGGGTACTGTACTTAGTAGAAGAAAGATTTAAATGTACCTTTTATGAAACCTGGTGAAGGAAAAATAAAATAAAACAACATCAAAAAGTTTTTTTCACGAATTTTATTCTGTCTTATTTTTTTAAATTTTGATACTTGTCATAAGATTTCATAGTAACGGTTAGATAACTTGTTATCTTATAAATTCCCAACATATTATGATAATTACCAAGTTAATAATTATATGATCTTTACACAAACAATAATGGAGGATAACATTCGATACAAAACTTACGTTAACAGAAAATGTGACACAGAAACTTTGCCTTTTACGAGATGGATCTTCCACATAGAAATCAATGATTTATTTTTGTACATTAAAAACATAGGAAATTGCCTTAAAATAATGAATCACTAATGGCCCATTTCACCACCTCAGAAAAAGAGCTGAAAAATCGAACGTCAATTATTTACATTAAAAAAAAACTATAGTGATCACAACGTAATAGGCAAAGAGCTACTGCCACACGACACAAACCATATGATATTATAGTACAACAGCCATACATCATAAAAAAACACATCAATATAAAATTGTACGGAACACGAGGTAAAACAACACGACCATATGGAGAACATGTGACACAGATTTATCTAAATATTTTTCATATAAAACGTAACGTTAGAAATGCTATTGGGAATATTTTCAGGAACAAAAACTCTACCTATTTTGTGTATATTTGTTAGCAACGATGGCAGTACTTTCATTCACGGCTGTCATTTGTAGATCTTTGACTTTGATTTGATTTTGAATTTGATTAGGAGCTCGTGGCTAAGTAATAACAGCCGCACGGGTCGATCCGTCAGGTTAAGCTACGCTTGCCGGGGTTGGTCAGTGGATGGGTGACCATCTTTACATAACGAGATTCCTCCGTGCCTCGGAAAGCACGTTAAGCCGTTGGTCCCGGCTGTTATTCGTGAATCTTTGACAGTCGTTACGGGTCGTCAGAAACCCGAAAGTCTGACAACCAGTCTTACCAAGGGGTATCCTATTACCCAGTAACTGGGTTGTGGAGGTCAGATAGGCAGTCGCTCCATGTAAAATACTGGTATTCAGCTGCATACGGTTAGACTGGAAGCCGACCCCAACATAGTTGGGAAAAGGCTAGGCAGATTGGTTTGTAGATCTTTGACAGTCATTTCGGGTAGTCAGAAGCCCAAAAAGTCTGATAACCAGTCTTACCATGGGGTGTCGTGTGTGTTGTAACTGGGTTGTGGAGGTCAGATAGGTTGGCGCTCCATGTAAAATACTATTTTTCAGCTGCGTCCGGTTAGACTGGATGCCGACCACAACGTAGTTGGAAAAAGGCTAGGCAGATTGAAGTGTAGTAGTATACTTTGATTAAATTGCGCGTGCGGTATTTTATTACATTTTTAATAGTAACAAAATAGGTTTTAAATTTTTCTCGTATTGTATAAAGCTATTTTCACCGAAAGTATTTTACGCTGGAAAGGTTTGCATTTTGGTTTATCGTTTCAAAATACAATTCCGGTTAATTTTGTTATATTCCGGTTTATGTTATTACCTCTTCGGAACTTTTCACATGCAAAATCTAATTTAAATTACTTACTTTAAAAAAAATCCAAGAATCTGTGAATGCCTGAATCGTTGTTGAAACAGAAACAATTATTAGAATGCTCCTACAAAGTCCTGCCAACAATGGAGCAACTACATAAGTATGTCAGTAAGTTTCATTTTACCTTCACCAGTACAAACAATGCCACAATTATATAGTACTAGCAGCGCCATCTCGAATCCGTAAGAATATTGGGATAAAAAGTAATCTACGTTTTAATCCAAGTTACAATCTCTCTGTGTGCCAAATTTCATCAAAATCCGTTGAGTAGTTTTTGCGTGAAAAAGTATCAAACATCCATCCATCCATTCTCACAAGCTTTGGCGTTTATAATATTATACAGTAGGAGGTAGGGTGTAGTAGCCTAGTTTCCCCCAACGTAATCTCGGTTTACATGCTGCGACAAATTAAACAGTCTTATTCCTGTATGTAACCCGGTACCTTTGCTGCTTTTGTATTTCCAGAAAATCAAAACTATTAGCAGAATATAATTGGTTGCCGTCGACAGAACAGACAAAGAAGAAATGGAGATAATCGAGTAGAAATTAACCGGAAAAAGAACAGTAATATCCACTATTTGTGCAGAATATACAATTTTTCTTTCTTTTCTTTTCTTTCTAAGAAAAAAAAGTAGTTTTTACCTGTAACCAACTGAGCATAGTTTACGATAAAAGCAAAACTACTTTTCAAATTAAACACGTTAAAAAGAATTCCAGCCTCGTTATAAAACAGAACCATTTAACAAAACTAAACTAACAAACTTTTATTACGAAGCCACACTTTACAACTATGACAAAACAGTAAATCAACCAAAAATTGGTCATGCGTGAGCCCTAAATCGCCCCGACGATGTAACATATACAGTCGACCTCGGTACCTCGCCCCAGCACCCATTCACCGAACCCCAGCTACTTTATAGCTAGATTTCCTGACCTCATAAACTCGGCGTGTTGATATTAAAGCCTCTCTGATTCGCAGCGCGAAATTTTTCACTCTTTTTTTCATATATACATTTTTTCACATATGTACATTTTTTCACATATGTACATTTTCTTCACTGATCCGAGGTTAAATGAAAATGTGCGCTGTTTTGATAAAAATACCAGTTTGCTAATATTCGTGTTAAGCCTGCGTACTGCCTATCACAACCAAATTGTGGTTGTGATAGGAAATTGGGCGCAGTTTTCATAAAGAGTTAAATTACTTTTGGGTTGGTAAAAATATTCTACAGGGTTGTATGGGGCTGTACAATTTTGATTTTATATTTTTTTCCTTTTTTATTAATATAGAGCAGCTTATTTTGAAAAGCATTTTACCACAAATCATCATAACCATTTTGGTTCAATCCGATTTCCATGTCGCAACTATTAAACATAATATTGGTTTTTAATAAAAATGGAGGAGTCTCGAAAGTAACAAATACCAACGAGGATTAAAAACCACTAATCGCAAAAAGATGATGGAAACTTGACTTGCATAAGTTTTTCAGTAGTAGCTGCAACTAAGCTACCACCAAGTACCAAGTACTGATGACATCAAGGCAGCGATCAATCAATCTCGAAGGTTAAAATCACTAAGCAATCTCGCGTTCGTGACTCTAATCCAAACGATGCAAAAACCGTAATCCCTATAGGCACCCAGAATCCTGATACAAAAAATATTTCAATACACAAAAGCCCATTACAATTTCGTCGGCCACTGCACACGGTAGAAACAAAATGGATCCAAACTCCCAAACTCGCGATGAACACAATTTTATTGACGACAATACCGATTGTTTTTTCCCTTTTGACGATTTTCTTTTTATACAGAATCGTAAATACGTTTTTGGGACATTTTAATCATGTATTGTATGAGTTTTTTAAAGAGGATTCGGTAAAAGTACTCGTATCTATAAATCAGGATTGTACCCTTTGTGTTCACGATAAGTTAAAACAGTTTATTTATGCATGAAAGGTAAAAGTGTAATGTTTGTTTTAGACATTGGTTTGTGTGATTGCCTTTGCGGGTTCAAATGTTTTGTAACAATAAAATGGAAGCCAACTTTGCAAAAGTGTTATTTATGTTCCATTTAATATTGATGTAGAGTGGTTCTATTAGTGCTTTTATATGTATTCAAATTTTCAAAAGTTTTGGTTCTGACCTAGATAAAATCCATTATGTAGTCTGACGCCACAGCACAGATTGTGATGTGCTACATGTTCTTCAAAATAACGTCAGAAAAAATCTCGACACCATTAGAACGAAATTTAAAACATAATCGCTGATGCCTATAATCCGTGAAGGGTTAGGCAGAAGTGTACCAACATACATCCACATTTCAACAGTTATGTTAAAGTCCTATTTAACACGAGGCGAGCCTATTTGCCATCATCTTAGTAGAGGATCCGAGTATAGAACGACCTTCACCGAGCTGGTTAATAAATGAAAAGTATTTTATATCAAATTTGTTAGGATAAAAAATATATCGCGAGTGGCTTGGCTGAAAAATTTCAGTCCAGGATTTTTTTAGGGTTCCGTACCAAAATGGTAAAAAAGGAACCGTTATGGTGTGACTCGGTCTGTCTGTCTGTTTGTCTGTCTGTCTGTCTGTCTGTCTGTCTGTCTGTCTGTCTGTCTATTTGTCTGTCACAGCTGGATATCTCAAGAACTACTAATGCTATCAACTTGAAATTTGGAACAGTTTTAGATGACGTTTACCCAACTATTTTGCAAATAAGAAAGAAGTAAAAATATTTAAATTTTTTTTGTAACAGGGACTGAAAGGGGGTCTTAAAAAATCTGGCTACTAGGGCATGTGGGATATCATATGAAAGAACGCTGCTTGCACATTCTTAAACAATTTTATAATTTTTTTTAGGCCGCATAGTTTCCGACTTTTGATGAGAAATGTAAAAAAAAATACCGTTCCCCCCCCTTATTTCCGAAGTTTGCAAAGATAAAAATCTGAAATTATTCTATGTGATATAAGTATATATAAAAATTCCAGGAAAAATAAAACGATGTCTCTAAATAGCACACTTTTTCAGAAATCGGAACGGAACCTTCGTTGCTCTAGACAAATTACATACCAATCAAAAGTATGAAGTCTATAGAATATGTAAACGTTAGGTGGGCAATTTTTTTCCCGTCACAACTATTGGGTAGGCAGGTATAAACAGGTAAGTCAATACTAGTAATTTGCACCGGTCTGGTTAATAAATAAAACTTGCTAACCTAACGTTTGCATAGTATAAAGACTTCATACTTTCGATTAGTATGTAATTTGTCTATTAACCGAACCAGTGCAATGTTTAAAAAAAAAATTAAATATTTAATTAATCATATCCTGGACTGAAATTTTTCAGTCAACCCACTCGCGATAATTTTTTTAACATATTAAGTTTGATATAAAATACTTTTCATCCATTAACCAGCTCGGTGAAGGTCGCTCGATACTCGGATCTAAGACTATCTGGGCACAAATCCTGCCTGCTACTTAGAAATGCTAATGGAAAAACCCAATAACATTTGCCCGACCTAAGAATCGAACCCAAACCATATCGCGCTCGCGATCACTAGACTGAGACAGACCAAACGAAAAGAAATATGTACTTACTTATTATAATAGAGATTATCCAATACATTAAGCATCTCCAGAAAAATAAACATCAAAATTCCTAAGACGTCCATTCCCGAAAATACTTTATTTTACGTTTCTCGTTTTCTAGGTGCTCAATTTAATACTCGGTTAGGTTCGCCGTGTAAATGAAATGAATTACTTTTTTTTTGTTCTAGAAAGTTCCAAGCACGTACTTGACGGAAAAATAAAGATAATTCGCCGTCTTAAAAACTTCCTAATGCCGACACTTTAGCATTCCGAAGTAATTCTTTGCAACAATGAAGTTAATGATCTGTGCCACATGGTTCTTTGAACTGAAAATATCTTATTTTAAGTATACAGTCTTTAAGATTCTAATTTATTTACAATAATAGTCATTTTCAATGACAGTACTAAGTGAAGTAACATTGTGTTAGTTTTGCTGCATGATTATATTTACCCATGAGACATTCATAATGAGTTATTTTCTGAATTTACATTGTTAGTTTTCATGGGGGTGTCGAGTTTATTTTTATCAAATGACTTCATTCTGTCATCCATTTTGAATGGCGATGATATTACAATAATAATAATAATATTTACATGATCAACTAAAAGTTCAAAATGTACAGATTGTTACGATTTCTGAAAAAATGGATTATCGTTTTAAAAAATTACAATTTATTCAGAAACCTATAATTACAATTACACCTATGAATACTTAAAACGTTACCTGTATTACATATTACATTAATTTAACATCGTATATACACTGCTTTAGTCCGATATTTACAACCATGGCTTGTCCCGTGACACACACTGAATGTTCCGACCGTCACTTTACACATAATTGTAAATATCTTCCATGTCTCATACATTCATCTCCGACATCGCTGCTTGAGGGACCCTAGACTGCGAGAAGTGCTGGGAGGGGGGCGACGAAGGAGGAGGGAGGACAGACCCATTCCCGGGCCCTTGAGACTGCCCCGTCTGAGCTTGCACGTCAGGCAAATTCCCCGCACTGCTCATAAAAGTCGCGTTCTTCGGTAGCGTCATACAATTCGACGCGTTACATATCTGATTCTGCTGATAACTGAACCCCACTTTTCTCGGCAAAGTCGTACATTGTCCCCTATTTGTTGGCGGACTCGTTTTCTGCGACAAATTCGACATTTGTATCCCCGTGTGACAAACGTTCGGGCAGTTCGCTGTAGTGAAGTGGGGAACTCGATTTGTCATTGCGATTATCGCGTTTTTGTCCTGATGATCGATGTCGACAATCGTGCTCGAACTTTGCGAGTGTCCAACGAAGTAATGGGGATGCTTCGACGATACGCTATCGAACGTTGAATTATGGTTCCTTTTCTGTTGCTGCTGGAGTGCTTTTACTTGGAGTCTAGTTTTATCTCTTTGGTAGTAAACCCCGGCGAATATAAGAACGTTAAGAATTAGTAGAGAGCATCCTATAGCTATGGTTACACTTAGCGCTGTGGAGTAAGCGGTGTAACCTGCTACTTCTAAGTTAGATACGTCCTGTGTGTGCGTGTTGTTTGGAACTTGGCTCTGTGTGACGGCGGACCCTGGTCGCGCAGACATCACACTAATGCACGTAGTGACGTATGTATCCATCGTAGTGGAGGGTATATCTAATGTGAGGTTGTAGGTCGGTTTGCGGTACAGCTCCATCGTGGGATCGAAATAGTTGGCGCGTGTGAGAGGGTCCGGCCTGACCAGTCCATCGTACAACTCAGGGTCGTTGTGGTTCCTAAAAAGGTTGTGTTTTGCAACCACGTCCTTCATCCCCGCGCGGTGGATTTCCGGGATCAGCCGTAACCACACGGACAGTTGATGAGCCCTGTAATGGTTTTTCATCCGCGGTTTCATCCCTGCAATGGAATTTTTGATTGTGTAACGCGTAAAGGAATTCTTAGGGAGAAAATTGTGTGGCGCGAATAAATGAAAAAGGTTGACGTAATTAACTTTCGGAATTGATATAAGCAATGATCGTGAGGTGAGCGAGATTAAATTTTGACTTTTGAAGATGAATGTGAGGATAACATTCTGTTATTAGATTTTTAGATAAGAATGTTCAGTACCAGCGCAAATTAGATTTCAAGCGACGAAAAAATTCATAAATATGAAAATCTTTATTCATTTTATACTGATTTTCTTTTATGTAGGTTTAAGAAATTGATGCCACACCACGCCAATGACGTCAGATTTTGTACAACATCTGCTTACCGATTTCCAAATACTTCTGGTACAGTGTATCATACTCATCCCACAGTATGCTCTTGTATTTGTTCCTTTCTCTTGATATTGGCAGCACTGATTCCTGACGATGAACTTCATTCGGGTTTCTATAGAAACAAAAGAAATACGGGTTTAATGATGACGCAAAAGCCCAATTTATACAATACAAGTTCTTGCCTGTGGCAAGCAACAAATGACTTGCACCGTCTAAACAGTGTTCAGATACTGCAACTGATAATATTACTGCATAATGTTATGACACAGAAAATTCAATTACACAGTGTAAATCAAGCTTGCGTAATCAGCCTAATGTTTCCACTGCTGGGACACAGGCCTCCTCTCTTTGAGAGGGAGCTCAAGCTTGTTTAAAGCGTAATTTTACCCGTGCAAAATGAGTTGCGTAATTTACGTTCAAATGTAATTCAACAGACAACACATTTTGCGTCGTATTGTAGCACAAACCAGACTGATATGAGATAGACGGCAATGTAAATTAGCCGACTCAAGAAACAGAAATACCTAATATTATTTGGACTCGCCCTAATACAAACATTTGCGTTAAATAAACCGTCAGTTAATTTTTAAAACGGATCAATTTAATGAAACGGTAAACATAAAGAACATTGAAGTGTAGGTATCCCAAAATGAGAGCGAATTTTCAGAGCTATTTTACTAAATGGCCTTTTTAATGAAATTCAGCGTTCAATAAACGTTAAACTTGAAGTATTCACATCGACTAGATAATTCCAGTTATCATGTCTATTAACTTTACGTTAAATTAATTCATCATTGTAAAATAAGTTTTAAAATTAAACAACTCGACGTCTGTTTCAAATAGGAACAGTACAATTATTTCAAACTTTTGTTGGTGAGTAGTTGAGAAATATAACAGTTATTTCAATTAAACTGAATACAAACAAATGGTACTGACTGAAAACAAACTCACTTGGTTGGAAAATGTACGGAAAAACGCCGAAATATACTCAGTGAGCCTTAAAATGGAGTATTTGTTAAACCATTAATAATTTAATCTGTGTTTTGTTCACAATTTGTTCTCAGTTACTTTCTTGTTCATAAGTAAGTATAAAAGATAATATTATTGGTTGTAAGAAATAGTATAATTAAATTGAGAAAGTAACCGGAAAATGATGTACAGTCAGCGTCAATAATATGGGACGAACAGACTGTTCAAAATTATATAAACAACTATGAAAATGAAATATTAACTCAATGACACAAGGAATGTTTTAGAATGAAGACAGTACACTACCACTGTCATTCTCACAAGAACTTTATCCAATTGAGATAAAGTTTAATTTTCTTAGTTGTTGAGATCATTTTGAACAGTCTGTTCGTCCCTATATTATTGACGCTGACTGTACATAATTTTCCGGTTACTTTCTCAATTTAATATACAATTTCTTACAACCATTATTATTGCCTTTTAAGTAAGTACACGCTATAAACAAGAAAGTAACTGTGAACAAAGTATGAACAAAACACAGATTGAATTATTAATGGTTTAACAAATACCCCAATATACGAGTACTGATCGACATAAAATCAATCTGCCTAGCCTTTTCCCAACTATGTTGGGGTCGGCTTCCAGTCTAACCGGATGCAGCTGAATACCAGTATTTTACATGGAGCGACTGCCTATCTGACCTCCACAACCCAGTAACAGGGTAATGCGATATGCGGTAAGACTGGTTGTCAGACTTTCGGGCTTCTGAAGACCCGTAACGACTGTCAAAGATCCACGAATGACAGCCGGGACCAACGGCTTAACGTGCTTTCCGAGGCACGGAGAAGTCTCAGTATGTAAAGATAGGTCACCCATCCACGGCCAACCCCGGCAAGCGTAGCTTAACCTGATGGATCGACCCGTGCGGCTGTTATTACTTAGCCACGAGCTCGACATAAAAGTACATCTTAATATCTAAGTACATAACGTACATTATGGAGGAAACATATGTGATTGATTAACATTGATTGAATTGATTAACACACCAAGTTCCTCATTTGTTATGTTCGTGAGCTACGCATATTAACACCAGGAAAATGTTAGTTAGTTCTATTTAGATTTAGGGACCATTTTGGTTACGCATTCAAAGGGTTTTCGATAGGGTTTTTCTAAGCAGTTAATCAAAAACCCATACGATGTAGGTAACCCTTTTGAATGGCTTTAAGGACCATTTTGTTTATCCACTATTTTTTTTTAATGCTCAATGTCATATTTAAGACGGGGTACGTACTGTACTCATAGATGTGTGAGCTACGCATATCTACATCTAGGTCACAGGAAGACTTTAACAATTTAACAAAAAACAACAGTATTAAATTAGTTACAGTTAGTAATTAAACAGTTTTTCTTTCTTTCTTTTCTTTCTAATTTGTCTCCTGTTTACAGTCTGTCTGTAGGTACTCGTACACTAAGAAAATCACGTTTACTGCTACAACATTGAGGCGTTATCAATGATGTGTGGTTGACTACATGATAGAGTGGCAGAGAAAACAATCTACAAAGCCTAACTTTTTAGGGTTCCGTACCAAAATGGTAAAAAAGGAACCCTTATGGTGTGACTCAGTCTGTCAGTCTATCTGTCACAGCTGGATATCTCAAGAACTACTGATGCTATCAACTTGAAATTTAGAATAATTTTAGATGACATTTACCCAACTATCTTACAAATAAGAAAGAAGTAAAAATATATATATTTTTTTGTAACAAGTACTGAAAGGGGTCTTCAAAATTCAAAGTGGGGCTACTAGGGCATGTGGGTATCATATGAAAGAGCGCTGTTTGCACATTCTCAAATTTTTTTTTATTTTTTTTTAGGCCGCATAGTTCTTGACTTTTGATGAAAAATGTAAAAAAAATACCGTTCCCCCCCCCCTTTTTTCCGAAGTTTGCAAAGAGAAAAATCTGAAATTATTCTATGTGATAGAAGTTTATGTAAATATTACAGGAAAAATAAAACGATGTCTCTAAATAGCACATTTTTTTAGAAACCGGAACGGAACCCTCGGTGCGCGAGTTCAACTCGCTCTTGACCGGTTTTTTTTTAATGTAAATGTGCCATTTTTACGGCCGAGTCTGGTACTAAAATACTCGTGACTGCTAAGCATATTTACACATAGGTCACAAGAAGACGTTATTTAGTCTCCTTCTTACTAAACTAGACATAATAATGATAATGTTTTGTTTTATTTCCCTTGTTTATGTGCTGTCATGAGAAATAATGTTCACGCTTAAGTGGTGCGACGGGTATGAATTTGTTACACACGCAATTCGGATTTAGGTGGCGTATAGGCTAGAGATATTATTGATTTTCTTATAGTAAATATTAAGAACTGAAATATGGTATTTGATTATCTGTTTAATAATGAATCTTTTAATACAATAATGCTCGAGTTATAAAACTTATTGTTAGTCATCACCTTGTACTGTGTAATGAAAAGCGAGAACAAATCTTCAGACGTTTCGATTTAGCCAAACTGTGATGGGTTCTTTTTCTTATTTGCTCGATGAGTAGTTTTTAAATGCCGAACGTGTAACTAACCTAACCTTTAAAAAATTGGTCTTCATCTCATAACGTCTTTGTTCTCTATATTCTTCTGTAATGTTTTTAATATCGTTACTCTACTTCAACACAATTTTTTCTATTAATTTTTGAACAGAAAAATATAAATTATCTAATACAAGATATCGTTAATACCCAACCCTAAAAGGGCACAATGGTTGCATCAATTACTTACCGCTGTGACTGACAGTCAATTAAGTACATAGTTACGTACTCAGTTTATTATGTAGATAGATAAGTAGAACATTGATCAAGTATCTGCTAATTACTTTAGTTTCTAAGTCTAGTTCGATTCAAACTTAATGGCGGCTCGGAAGTTAGCTGCGAGTATAGTTAAAGTACAATTCAAACCTGTGAGTTAATAGTTATTTATGCAACTGACGTATAATAAGGGGTATTAAAACACGAATGTGGGTTTATCACACGAGGCGAAGCCGAGTGTGATAATAGTATCACATGAGTGTTTTAATACCTAATTATATACAGTTGCATACGAGACTTTATCTACATCCCTGTTATGAATCCTCTAAAAAAAGGTTCTGAAACAGTTTTTTGCAATACTAATACTCGTATCGAACATGGCGGCCGGCGTCATAGTATACAACGTGAATTCGAATAAGTTCTTTTTTTTAATTACGGCGCTGTTGTAGTGAAACGCGCGTGCATTACAATGTTCTTTTTTTGAAAACGAGTTGCATTATGAAATTCAGTACAACATTAAAGCACCCGTTTGGATGCTATTATGGTTACCATGGTTACTATGACACTGGCTGTTTTAATGTTGGCAGTAAGCTAACTGTTTCAGGAACTTTTATAAAGGATTTATAGCATGGGTGTAGATAAAATCTTTAAAAAATCTTAATTCTTAAATGAAAAAAAAACTTAACGGTCCGTTATGTTTTTTTTTTTCATTTACATTTTATCATTTACAAATTACTGTCGACTTGACTGTCACCGCCATTAAGTTTAAATCGAACTATACCTACTTATACTCATCATTATATCTAATAATCGTAATTAGTAAATTCTAACTAAAGGCCTATTCAGATAGGTATAATGCCTAGGCCGCACACATCGCGATAACCCGAAGATTCGCGTAATAGCGATGTATGTAGCCAAGTATTCGCGTATACTTCGGAGCTTCGTGCGTAGTCGCAACGACTTCGCTCCGCTGTCGGTAAACTCTCGCAGATCAAAGCGTTTTATCGCGATGAACTTCGCTTGCGCGGCCACACTTCAGTCGGCCCCCACCCTTCGTGCGTAGTGGAAGTGTCAAGTTAAACTACAGTGCATAATATAGCTAATATAGTTCTTAATTTTTGAATAGTTATCATCCACTTCCTCCTTTTTCTTGCTTTTAATTTGTTTTTTACATGACATAAATGTAAAAAATAATAATTTGCTGCCAGAAAATACAGAGCAACCGCGGCGTCCATTTTGTTTTATTCGTTTGTACATCGCTCGTACATCGCGATAAACTTGACAACACGCACTATGTGGCCGCGCAGCTTCGCTGTAGACCGAAGACGAAGTTTATCGCCCGAATGTCATCGCGATGTGTGTGGCCCAGGCATAAGCGATATTGCTGTCACACTAGGTAGCGATAATGGTCCAAAGTTACTAATATCCAGAAGGAGAACCAGAGGGCCTACACAAATGGCATTCGCTTCAGAGTGATTCTATTTCTACGATTGCTACAGTTTCAAAGTGACATTGACGTGATCACGCGACGTTTCGATAGCTTATGTCAACCCCATACATTTTTTGGCTTTTCTACTAGCGTCATACCTAATCGATTGTTACTTTGTCTAGACCCTCTGTATCGCTACCAAGCGCGACAGCGATATCGCTTTTATCTAAATAGGCCTTAATACTTTGAATATTCTCTGAATCTATTAAATCCCAGGAGATGAAAATTTCTTCTGAACTACTTAATCTACTTTTGCTGTTACTGACACAAAATAATGAAACATTGAACCGAAAATTTAACAAACAAAATTCACATAAAATTCGACGAACTCACCCGGTTCTCGCGAAATTAGCCATATAAAGTATAAATGCTTCTGACAAAGCCACTTCAGACTTGGTATAGTTTCTGGGGAAATGGCCGAGCCCCTCCACTAATGGGGCTCCGAATAAGTACGGGAGCTCTTCACCGTGAACTGACCCCATCCGCTGCAATAGAAAATTGTATTTGTGGTGAAATTTATTGGGTTGAAGGAAGATATGGTTGGAATTGAAAAGATCGGGAATAAAATTTGGAATGATTGGTAGTGAAGTGTATAATGGCTGGCTGGTGGCTTTTAATGTGAATGTATAAATGATTTGGTGGATGGACTAGATTTTTTTTTAGGAATCTGCTCTTAGGAACGCGAACGGTAACTAACCTATGGACTGAATTCTTGACAATTTAAGTAGTATATAATTATGCGTTTTATATACCTACTATAATCAAAGCTCTTAGGAATGTCATGGTATGCTTCTTTACCCGTTTGTATTCAGATAAAGAAATGGCAATTGTAGTGCGGTATTTAATAATTCATTTAACATTGTTTGAAATTATGTTTTCATTTAATCAATGGTCATTGTGAACCTGATTTGGTAGAATTTCAATTATCTACAATATATACATAATATGAAAAGTCATTAATCATCCATTTCACTGCAATCATAAATCCCAAAAATACATAAATCCTTTTTAATTGAAAGCTATCATTGATTGGATTTCAAGCATTCAATGAATATCACTGATTTAATTATAGGTACTACAGCGAGCAATGATTTCATTTATGCTCAAAAATGATTGAATGATATAAAAAAAAACCAACGTGCATCTTTTAATTTTAATCAAGTACATCTTTTACAAAACTGACCTACTTATGAACTAGTACGTACAAATGACGACAAACTATACTTTCCCAGCATAAGCTGACCTCGCATTTTATAGGGCTTCCATGAAATGAGAAGTCAGTTTACACTAGGAAAGTATAGCTTGTTTTGTCATCGTGCGTACTAACAAGAAACGTAACACAAAAACGAAATAGATGGCAAAAAAAGTAATAGAAATATTCTAACCCTCACCTGAGGATAGTCCCCATCCTTGGTCTGGTAATCGAACACGTAGAAGAAGGTTCTGGGTGAGGTGTCAGGAGAACTGAGGAAGTCTCCAGTCTGGACCAGTGGCGCAACGTATTGGGCATCAGAGAGCGCCAGTACTGCTGCGTCTCGCGTGTTTATGGGATGCTGTTGCAAGTGAAAATAAAGTTTACAACGACATTTTTGATAGCGTGCAATCTTACTATATTGTAGAAATTTACAGCTGCGCTTTTGGCATTCATGAGGTAAATACAAACAAACAAACAAACAAATTCTTTATTGAACAAAAAACACAGTATGACAATAACATTTAGTGCGATAATACCTACATTAGTAAAATACTGTGTCGTAGAAGTTAACGCCCACCTCAGGAAAAGGGCGATAGCGTTCTAGAATTTATGCTAAACACAGGAGATTGATTACAAACTAGAATAATAGGTTAAAAAATAATGTGATTCATATGTGTAGGTACGAGCGAATGTATTATGTGCGTGTGGGTGTTTGCATAGGTGTGTGGGGGTGTGTGTGTATGTGTGTGTGTGTGTGTGTATGTGTGTGTGTGCGTGAGTGTGTCTTAATATATGTGTAATGAGTCTATTTCGGAAGGAAGAGGTCGATATTGGAAACAAATCAGGGTTTGACCAAGCTCTCCAGGTCTCCATAGGTGAGGGTTTGAAGCCATTCGTCAGTGAGTTTTTTACAATCCCTATAAGAATGAGAATGAATATGGAGTACACTGTTTACCTTATTGTACAGCCTTATTGTACTAAAGAAATCGTATTGCCGTCGGACCACTTCAAGTTTCGCCGACACTATGCCACAAACTCTGTCCGATCTAGACCCACGACTACGCTCAATAGTGGCGTTAGGGTCGAAAGGCAACCCCGGTCATCAGGGAGAGTGGAACCGGCGAGAGATGTCGTGCGGTGTCCCACAGGGATCGGTCTTGGGGCCGCATCTGTGGGACATCGGTTACGACTGGGTGCTGCGCGCCGACCTCCCAAGCGGCGTCAGCGTAGTATGTTACGCTGACGACACGCTGGTCCTGGCGCAGGGGAGGTTGCACCAGGCGGCGGCTGAACTAGCGACACGCGGGGTTGCGATAGTCGTGGAGAGGATCCGGCAGTTGGGACTCGAGGTGGCCTTGCACAAGTCCGAGGCCATGTGTTTTCATGGTCCTCGGAATGCGCCACCGTCGGGTTCCGAAATAACGGTGGGAGGGGTTCACATCGGAGTCGGGTCGACGATGAAGTACCTGGGACTCGTCCTCGACAGCCGGTGGAACTTCGTGGAGCACTTCCGACGTTTGGCTCCCAGACTGGCACGGGCTGGGGCTGCCTTGAGGCGGCTCCTGCCCAATCTGGGGGGTCCAAACGCCTCCTGCCGGAGGCTCTACGCGGGGGTCGTGCGGTCCATGGCCCTTTACGGAGCACCGGTGTGGGCGCGTTCCCTAAGGCTGGGACCAGCCGGCAGGTTGAACGCGTCCCAGAGGGTCATGGCCATCCGGCTAGTCCGGGGATACCGCACGGTCTCCCGGGAGGCGGCGAGCCTCCTTGCCGGATTGCCGCCGTGGGATCTGGAGGCAAAGGTGGCGCACGTGTGGGAGTGGCGCGAGGAGGCGAAGCGCCGGGGCGTAACTCCGCTGCCGCGAGAAATCACGGTACAGCGGACAGAGCTCCGGCGGGATCTCATGGCGGCATGGAGAGCGCGACTGTCGCAACCCAGCGCTGGGCACGCCACAATAGCGGCGATAAGTCCCCTCTTTGAGGAGTGGTTAGAGAGGCGCCACGGCGTCCTCACCTTCCGCCTGACGCAGGTCCTCACCGGACACGGTTGTTTCGGGAGGTTCCTGTTTCGCATAAGGCGGGAGGAAACGCCCGGGTGTTTCCATTGTGTAGATCGCCCGGAGGACACGGTGGAGCATACAGTGGAGGTCTGCCCGGCTTGGGCAGAGCACCGCCGTGTTCTCACGGAGGCGATCGGCGGCGGCGATCTCTCGCGTCCGAGCCTGGTCCAGGCCATGGTGCGGAGCGAGAGTGCATGGGAGGCCGTCACCTCCTTCTGCGAAGCAGTGATGCTCGCGAAGGAGGAGGCGGAACGCGTGAGGGAGAGGCAGCCTCACGCCCTCAGTCGCCGCAGGAGACGCCCTGGGCGGCGGGAATCGCGGGGCGATTTCCGGCCACCGTAGGCGCGGGCCTGCGGACGGTGAGCAGCGGGTAGCTCGCCGTCCGGTAAGGACCAGGCCCGAGTCGACGGCGCGTCGTGTTCCACGCGCGCCTCAAAGAGATGTCAGCAAGTGACGGGGCCCAATAGGGCCGACGCCGCTGGGGTCGCGGGTTGTCTGAAAGGGTTACCGCGGCCCTGGCATAGGCAACTGAAGGAACACGGGTGGGTTTTAGTCAGTAAAAGTCTGACACGCCCTCCCGCTCCACCCAGAGCGGGAGAAGTTATTTGATGATTTCCCACCCTCAAAAAGAAAAAAAAAAAAAAAAAAAAAAAAAAAAAGTGTCGAAAGGCAACTACGAGTGTTTCCGTAACATTGTGCATAGAATGAAAGACTGCCTTACAGTAGGTATCATCCATAACGAGTACAAATCGTGAGTCGGGAAACGAATGGGTTTATGTGCCATAACCTCAAGGACCCCTCTCTGTGCCCTCTCAAGTCGAAGGAGAAGACACTTCCCAGCCCCACCCCAAGCCGTTATACAATATGTAAGAACGCTATATATTATATAAGACCTTAACTTACGATCCTTTAATCAGTGAAGCAGGTATTGTACAATCAACATAATTAAATCTGCTAAAAGACTTTTGGACAAACTCTACTTCCAAATATCAGTGCAGCACGACTAAGCATGTCCTACGTAATGTAATTCCACAAAATTTTCTTTGTTTCTCTTTTATTAACAAGTCGTCGTTAGTAAAATGGCTGCGTAGACAAGCCTTTAAACAAGATTAGCCTTCCCAGCAAAGCTTTCCTAGAGCAAATGCTAACGAATCTTAAACATATCTCACGAACGTGATGTGTGTTCGAGATTACATTCACACAAAAATTCAGTACTAGACTATAAGCAAAGCGCGGCGTTTTATTGGCTGCCAAAATCCTAACAACTCCTTTACTTTGGTTAAAGTTAAAATCAATATTAACGAGGTCCTTTATTAAAATTCCTTTGAAATTCTCAAGCTAAATGTTTGTAAGTCCACCTCAATCATTAACAGGGTTGAGTTTGAACCGGTGACCTTTCGATTGGCGGTCAACCCTACTGCTGATGCTATATTTAGAATTCATTCACTCGTTTTAACGCGCCTACGTTGGATGTGTTCCGGTCATATGGTTATTACTGAGTGGGACAGTGGCCGGTTGATAGCTTGGACAAAAGGAGATTTAACAATAGAGAGGACCAATGTAAACTATTCAATAGAGTAGCTCCATTGTAAGAGTTTGTTAACTTGTAACTAAGTTTAGGAGTAACATGATTAATTATTGGGTAAACGGTAGGAATCTAATTTTAGACATGTAAACAAAGTTAAAATAGAGACTAATTAGAATTAAAATTTCCACAGAGACTATAAAAATAAAATAATAAAGATTACATTGACAAAGCTGATGCTATATTAAAACTTAAACGGGATAATGTTACGGTAACTGTATTCAATAATGTAGCAATTCATTTGCACGAAACCAACCGTAACCTTAAATCCAAACATGCAAATGAAATCACAGTAACACGAATAGAAGAATTCCAACGAACAATAACAGACGAAAATCATAATGAAAATGAAACACGATAAATCGTGAGAATTCAGCAAACTATTCAAAAACTTATCCTATAAAATATGTCCGGGACACTCAATACGAAGGCGCTTGAACTCGGAAACAGTGGGAATTTGGCAGTGGCAGGAATTTAGAGGCAAGTGCCAAACGCGCCTTTAGGTGGCACTGCCAAGTCATCAGAAACGTGTGTTGCCTAAACGTGGGTAGATATGGGTCATGTTGTTGCTACTTTGGGTAATGTTTCATGAAGTTCGATAGCTTTTGAAGAATATTTAGAAGGAGAGTTTGTGTTTTGTGAATTGATTGTTTTTTTAGTGAATTTATCGTTATCTTTTCATGTAATACACTGGGATTGCTAGTAGTTTACTAGGCCCATCTATGAATTGGATATGTGAATTTAACGATGGAATCAGTTCTTTAGACTTAAGTCTCAAACGCAAACGCGTCTTACAGTGGCAAGTCATCAGAAACTTGTGTTGCCTAAACGTGGGGAGATGTGGGTCATGTTGATGCACCTTTGGGTAATATTTCATGGAGTTCAATAGAGATGGCGGAAAATATCGAAAGAGTGTTTGTGTTATCTGAATTGAATGTTTTAAGATTTAATTTGACTTCGTTTTCTTTTTCAAATATTATTTAAATGTTGACTTCTGCTGACTAGGCTCATACACGAATCGAATAAGTGTATTTAATGATAGACATTTTTTTTACACTCAAGTGCCAAACAGATTTACCGTTCTTATCTTTTTAGTCTTGAAGTAGAACTTCATCATCGACTAATCACTTACAAATAATAGTATTAATTAGATCATTAAATACACATTTTTGTTGTACGGACCTAAATGTTGTACCTAAAGCAATTTAAGTGCATTGACAAATAATAGACCAATAATGAGAATGAACAAGTAATAAAGTCCGTGGTGAATAAATTATTGAACCAATAAATAATCATAATTACCTGAACAGTCCTCTCCCAGTCCGTGTACTCGTTTACGATTGTGAAGAATATTTCGCTCAAATGATATGTGTATGCATTTCTGACGTATGTCCTGAAACAATGGAGGCGTTTAGTAGTCGAAAAAGTTTAGAAACCTAGCTATATACACAAATAATAATCTGTTGCTTGGTTCCGAAACCAGGGATGATTGTTTTTTTAATGACTGCCTACCAATGGATAGATTGATAGATAGATACGCAGCTCATGTTTATTACATTAGACACTAGCTGCTGCCCGCGACTTCGTCCGCGTGAAATTTCTTATTCCCTCGACCTACCCCGTCGCATCGCATTGCCTGCCCGCGCTATTATTTAGTTTTCACTATTATAGCGTTATTTCTGCCTTTTTTTCTTTTAGCTCGGCACGTAAAGGTCCTAAGATTTGGGCTATAAATGCAAAAAAAAATTCAAAGTCTGTTAGTTGCCCAGATTAGCACGTTCGTTCACCGTATTCCCTTCCCGCTAACCTCTCCCTGCCCCTCATACCCACTCTCACACCCCCTTCACCACTTCCACTTCCCCCTCTCTCCCTCACCACCCCGTCCCCTCCTTCTCCCTCTCCTCCTTAACCCTTACCGCCCCTTCCTCTCCTCACCAACACCTGCCCCTATCCCCCTCCCCTTTCCCTCATCACCAGCCCCCCTCCCTCTCCCCCTCTTTCAAGTTAATCAAGCCCCGCAGTAAAATCCTCCCCTGAAAAATTTACTACCTCTTTTCACCGCCTTATGGGTAGATTTTCGAAAAACCCACGTTATTCTTAATTTTTGCTCTCAAGTATAAAAACTTCGCGCACTTCGAACGGAACGCGTATAGCATTTTTATACTCGTGATAATTTCGAAATTAAACGTCCGATTCGAATGAATTAAAAAGTATTTTAGTGCTACATAAATACTCTTGATGATAAAACTATTTATTTGATTAGAATTAATACTACGATACGATTATAACCAACTTTTGTTTCTAACGGCAATCTGATTAAATTTTAGAACACAAAAGCTGCTATTGTGACTTAACTATGATAGTTACTTTTTTGAAGGTAATAATGAGTACTTTAATCATGTAGTACATATTTTTTATGTATCATCAATAGTTTTCTCAGCGCACGCCAAATAATGAATTTTATAGGCAAGTTTTTGCTACTTGGGGTTACATTATTGCAATTTTCTTAAGGATCTCTAAATTTTTTGAAAATAAATTATAGCCTATATTACTTTCTGATAATTTAGCTTTCTATTGGTGAAAAAATGGTTAAAATCGGTAGAGTAGTTTCGGAGCCTATTCGGTACAAACAAACAAATCTTTCCTCTTTATAATATTGGTATAGATTTATAAATAAAATGCTCTACTTAATTCGGTGGAACGTAAGTAGGTCACTTGTTATGAATTTTCGGTCTCACTTCTTCATTATTTCTAATGAATCCAGTGTTATAAGCCTAAACGGGTCTGTAAATATGTACTCAGAATAGGCGAAAGAAAAATAAAATCTTTTTCAAGTGCTTGTAATTCTGTAGGTACCTTCCAGTAACCGACTGACTGAATAAAATGCCTGAACTTAATACGCGTAGTTATTATAGATGGTTGTACTTGTGGGTACTTGACGGTAATGGACCAATAACCTGTCACTGTTCGTTCGTATTACTGACCCTAACACAAATAATATCTAACTGTTTGGTACTTTGGTGGAATATTCGGACTTGAAATAAATTGTCGTAAATTTTTATAATACGATTAACTGTAAACACTTAAAAACAGAAACGTTATGAGAACGTTTTTTTTAATCTTACCATATACGATTTTAATAATAAAAACTCATCACGGAACAAAAACGAAGGAAAAGAAAAATTTATAAAAGCTCAAATTGCCATTTACTTCCAAATAAAAACCAAACAAAAGAAAAATTACATCGAAATATTATTACGTTTTCGAAATAATTTAATTCGTCATACAGACACGGTACACAAGTTCACATCAAAAGACTGTTTTTTTTTAAATAAAAACCCCTTTTAGGTCGCAACGAATAAGGCTGTAATTGGTGTCTGTGAAAAAAATGCAAAGAGTACGCTCGTATGGCGTGACATGCACATTAAAATGAGAATTTATAATACTCGTATATTTTTTTTTAAATAAAACTGGGCTGCGGCAAATGGTTCGGGAAATAATTTATACGATTCCGATTAATACTATTTCGATAAAAGAGTTATTATTGTGAGTATATAATTCTTATTTTTGTGTTCATCTGAGAAGGATTAACGTATTTATTATTAATCGTGTATTGCCTACTTTAAGTTAAATTATTGTATTAGCTTAAGCTTTCTATATAAACTAGCTGTGACCCAAGGTTTCACCCACGTAGACCGAAATAAAAAGTAGCTTATGTGTTAATACAGGATATAAGCTATCTACATACCAAACTTCACGCAAATTGGTCCAGCCGTTTGAGCGTGAAGAAGTAACAAACATTTTGTATGTTTGTTACTTCTTCACGCTCAAACGGCTGCTTAACTTATTAATTTAAGAGCTACCTTTTTTGTAGTAGTACGCTTCACACTCTTCTCGCTTATCACTATTTCAATAATTTATACTTTGCATTTCTACAGCAGTCCTTCTATACCTAAATAAATTCCTGAGAACACGTCAGACATACGAGTATACCTTGATGTAACAAAATATACTATTCAATTCTACGAAAAAAATATTTCACCTGCAATATCCAATACGTTTGATTACAACCATTCAAGGAGACGTCCTAAGACCGTAGTTCAAACACCAATTTGCTGAATAAACATCGACCTCACCTTATTATTCTATCCCTTCTTTCGCCTTCGAACCCGTTTTGTATATCCTGAGCCGAAAATTTCCAGAGGGCTTCGCTGGTGACAACTCCGAAGAGAAGATCATACTTGTTTTGTCCACCCCTTATCCCAAACATTCTTTCTCCGCTTCTTTTATCAGCTTTAAGGTTGTTTACTCCTGATACGCTTGAAAAACCTTGAAGATCATTCGGTATGAAGAATGTTAGGAGTTCTTTTGCATAGTCAGTTTTAACCACAACTCCATCAACTGATGGGCCAAATGCTGTTAGGTAACTTGGTGTGCTGATATCTGCAGACATCAGCTCATCAAGTGGTACCTCTCTGAGGCAGTCTACTATAAGCTCATGGTCTTTGACGATGTCTTCTGGAAGCGTGCAGTTGGCCTGTTTTGCTAATTGGACGGAAAAGCTTACTGGGTCTTCGACTAATGCCCAAGAGCTTAGTGCTGATCCCGAGAGGAGAATTGAGCGGTGGAAGAGACCTGCAACAAATTCGTGAATAAGTTTTCTGATGCATCCAATTTTTACAATAAACCAACCATCTCAAAACACCTGAGTGAGTGCTGACTTTAAAATGTCAGATTGGTCTCAGAAAATAATTATACTCTCAGTATGTGGATGCATTTTTAAACACGAATTTTACAAGCCATATGAGAATAAATTTAATGGAGAAACCGAATCTGAGACCAAAATAGAAAATTGCGCTGTGAAAAATTGTTATAAATTCAAACTTTTTTCTCATCTTTATGTTACCAAGTTCCGTAATATCTTCAGTTGTAAGATGAAGTCTCAAGAATGAAAAAAGCTGTGAGAGGTACGTTTTAACTACCTGGAGATTTAATTAGAACATCGTTTAGTTTACATTTATCTGTTCTTTATGTAACGGTCTACAGTTTAATTGCAAGTAATGAAGTAAAGCTGAAGTTTGTTCTTAGTAGTATTTTATTAAACTTTTTTAATCTCAGGACATTTCAGTCCCTTTTCTGTCATAAATATACCAAAAGATTTCCTATAATTTCTAAAAATAGGGTATTGATCCAAATAGGCAATTTCACTGACAATTCTAGTTCGCATATCGGAATAAATTTGAAATCCCAAAAGAGCTCTAATTGTAAAAGTGAGGGAATAATTTCAGGTTCTATTTTGCCAAATTTGTACACGGCAAAGCGACTGATGATGATGCGAAATTGACACTACGTAATTTGGAATCATTTTATGTACGGTTATTTGAATATAGTTTTTATAGCTTAAAAGAATTTATAGAAAAAAAAATGTTCTAAATACTTCATTGTTGATGCCTCCATACCTATTTGCCTGACTTTAAAAAATTTTCATGCTTTGTCTTATCCTAGCGATACATGTTTGTGCTATATAAATTTGTATTTAACACCATTGTATAGAACCTATGTTTTACGCAAATAAATATTTTATTTATTTATTTGCCTATTCGAATATCATTTGTTTATATCACGAGGCCTATAAATAAACCCTTGAATGAAACTAATTGAGAGCTCTTGCTAAGTTCGAAAAAATGAAACTGTGTTTATTGAAGCATCCAACAATTTTCCTATCGGTTTTTTTAGTTTTTTATTCATAGCGTAGAAAAATAAATGGAATGTAGGAATTTTTATTTGGATACGACGTATTTCATATTGATATGCTTTTGCAATTTTACAGTTTGTAGAACCATCACTGTTTTTTTTTTTTTGCAATTTTCACGACTAACCCGCATTTTCGAATTTGTTAAAAAAATAACTTAGCGAAAAATTGCTGGTTAAAACAATGTACGAGAGTAAAACCGTAAAAAAATCATTAACTGTACTAGTAACTAACTATAAAACAGGTTAAAGGTAGGAAAGGGAAAATAAATAAGTTTTTTTGAATTCAGGAAGGGAACATTCTATACCTTATTCACAATGGGATGAGGCACCGAAACAAATCCGTCTTACAAATGGCAGCTGCAGTAAACAGTTGGTTTTGTAACAACATTTTTGCCTTTAATACCATCCTTAAGCCTACGCAATAAAAGTCAAAATCGGTTGAACGTATTGAAAAGGGGTTTGCTTCGGTGTCTCATCCCATTGTGAATACGGTATAGCAAGACATAATTATTATATCCTTCAAAAAGGTTAGGTGCGTAGGTAGTTCCCACGCCAGTGCGTTTATATGGCAAGTTGTCTTTAAATAATATTAGTTACACCAGGGATGCACAGACCGCGGCCCGCGGGCCGCATGTGGCCCCTCGGCAATATACCAGTGCCAGCAAAAATATTCCCTTGTACATTTGAAGTAAAAATATGTACAGACGCCAGCACATCAAGCTACTACAATCTGTCAATAGATTTTCACCTTAATTGCTAAAGCTAAAGGTTCAAAGTTGATTGGGAAAATTTGACAGTTTCGGGTGGCTTGACCTGCTGGCGTCTGTACAAAGAGTTACATAGATAAAACTATGCACAAAGAGTTGCGCACAAATGCCCTGAAATGCGCCAGCTTATTTGGTTTGGCTTATTTGGCTTGTTTGGGTTATATAATGTGAACAAACTTTTTCGATATTGAATAATAATAAAACAAAAAGTCGAAACCGCCTTGCAAATGAAAGTTTGGAAGCAATTTCACGTGTAGCTACCACAAGTTTTGAGCCAAATGTTAAAAAGATTGTAAGCACAATGCAGTGCCACGCTTCAATTAAATTTTTGCCTATTTTCATGTTTTTCATTTGTGCTAGTGGCCCGCCATTAGTTCATCATTTGCCCAAATGGCCCATGGTCTCAATAAGTCTGCGCATCCCTGGTCAACACCCTATAATATTATAGTCAACCTATATCGTAGCTAAGTAAATTCCGTCATACCACATGGTTACAAAAAAATGAGACTATGTATATTGAAGAAAAAACAACTTATATACATACAGCTTGAAAGTTATATTTACTTACCAGGCATAACAGTAGGTGAAATCATGAGGAAATTAATACAGGCTGCTCCAGAGCCGTGGCCCAACATGGTAACGTTACCAGCATCGCCACCAAACAGAGCGATGTTCTGTTGCACCCAATGCAAGGCCGCTATCTGATCCATCAGGCCGTAGTTTGCTACTCGGGCTTTTAGGTGCGGTATCGGGTTTGCGTTCAGGAAACCTGTTGGATAAATGATTGAAATTAGAAGATGAATATAATGGGTACTTCAAACTTCGATTCAGCTGTATTACAGTTGAACAACAATGCCGACCCGAAGCAATTACCACACATATTTGGTCAAGCTGATCGGCAAACTTCGTTCGGCATTCATCTTCTGCCTAGCCTTAACCCAACTATGTTGGGGTCAGCTTCCAGTATACCTGTATTTTACATAAAACGACTGTCTATCTGACCTACACAACCTGGTTACTGGGTAATATGATAAGACTGGTTGTCAGATTTTCGGGCTTCTAACGACCCGTAACAACTGTCAAAAATCCACGATTGACAGCCGGGACCAACGGCTTAACGTGTTTTCCGAGGCACGGAAGGGTCTTGGTATGTAAAGATGGTCATTGGTCACCCATCCACGAACTAAACTTCGTCCAACACTAGGTACCTTCGCCTAAGCTGGCAACACCGGCCCTGTGTACATGACCCGTGTATTTAAAACTAGTAATTAATTGCAATAATAAACTAAGTTAAGTAAAAAGTTGTGGAATTGCATTTGTGGAGAAAAATAACCAAGCTATATTATTTGTGACAATCGACGTTCAGTGAAATCAATGTAAACACTAATACGACGAAGTTCTCTTATAAACCTATTTTAGTGCTAATCAATAACAAAAAAGAAACAGTGCTCTCAAGAACTTTATTATCAGCATTAGGAAGCAGTGAAATTAGTAAGACATTTTTGTTTTTGTTCAATGTGTAATATTTGCAACAACTTTCAATCTACACTATAAAACGTTACGAAAAAATATTCGAAAAGTGAACTTTGGACTTGGTTAGACTACTACCGCCATACACACTTGTGACGAGCAGACGAACTACGCAATTACTACTAGCGCCATTGCTAACTCTGGTGGACACACTTGCGACGAGCGGACGAACTACGCAATTACTACTAGCGCCATTGCTAACCTAGTGGAGAGTAGAGGAAGCGATTTTTGTATGACAACTAGCGCCAAAATTGTCTATAGTGAAGAGTAGCAGAAACAGAAGTGTTGCCACATAAAATATTTATTTAACATTCGGTAGAAAAACAGAAATAACTGCCTGTACATTTCATCTACTAATCTAAAGTGCAGTCTACAATTTCGATGTTCTCATATACGGTCGCTTAGCCTAGCGGTCACACCACTGCGTTTGAGAGGCAGTACCGATATTTTTTCCTTTACGTCAATTCAAATTTGTATCCATAATGAACAGCTTTTTCGAGAATATCACGCTACGAAGAAAACAAACTCAGTCATTATCGGAGACTACATTCGAAGAATCTAGTACAAATAACTTGACGCTAGATGGCAGCGTAAGTAGTTTACCCAACATATCTGACGATTTATGTGACGAAACCGAAGCTTTAAAATGTCAAATAGAAAAATTAAAATTGGAGCTATTATCAGCCCATGAAGAAATAGACACACTGTCCATTGAGAACAGTAATTTAAAATCAAAACTGTCTGAAGTCACTAATAAATGTGAGCTCTTGAAAAAAAACAGCTAAAATGTTAACAACTGGCGTGGGCTCACCAAATCCAAAGTCAAGGAAGTTATCAACTCAGTTAAAGCTATCAACTCAACAAAGGGCTGTTGAAGATATAAGTTCCCTGAGAAAGTCTATGTCTGATTCGGAAAGACAGGCTACAACAAATAATGACACAAATTTAAAAACCACTCAAACACCTTTACCAGAGCCGAACAGTCACACGGTTAAGACTAGGCCGAAAATATGCATAATAAGTAGTAATAATAAACAAAATGTATGGTTAACTGCTGATAATGCATTTCAGAATAGCTATAATCTAATTCATTATTTAAAATCAAATGGAAATACAAAACAGCTTCTGGATGGACTGTGTACCAAATTAAAAAATTATACTATGGAAGATTATTGCATCATACTTCTTGGGCAAGAAGACTTCAAAAAAACTAATGACTATTATGATATTATCTTCCATTTGAGGAGTATAGTTCAAGATCTAAGAAATACTAACATAATTATTTGTTTGCCTACATATAAGTATCCCTTTGACGCTACTTTGTTCAACTGTCGAGTAGAGACATTCAATAATCTCTTATATTTGGACATAATAACGCATGGACATGCATACCTTTTAGACAGCAACCTCAATCTGAAATATGACGACAGCATGTTTAATATACACACAGGGACTATCAATAATCTTGGACTACGTACAATATTTAACGATTTATGGGAATTATTTGCTGAAATTACTCATAACTACGCTGACATGCAACACAATAGTATCGACGAAAACGATGGAACTGCAACAGATGACAATTTTTTTCGTGACTAAACATCTACATATCCTGCACCAAAACATCGCAGGCCTGCTGGCGAAATGTGACGCCCTTGCAGTCAGCTTGAATGAGTTGTTAGATAGAAACATAAACGTGGACGTTCTATGCATTACGGAGCATTTCATGATGGAAGGCTATGACAAACACCTTAACTTAAAGAATTACTGCTTGGCGGCTTCTTTCAGTAGAAAAGAAAGCAAGAGAGGTGGTGCATGCATACTGGTGAAGTCAGGCCATCAATGGAGAGAATTGCCAAAAATATCAAAAATGTCATCAACGGGTATCTTTGAATGCTGTGCCATTGAACTTGTTACTCATAGAATTGTTTGTGTTTGTATTTATAGAGTGCCTAATGCTAACAATTTCAACGAATGTATGAATAAATTAGAAATAATATTACAGACTATAGTGAAAAATAATTATAAAAATATTGTTTTAGTAGGTGATTTTAATATAGATGTTCTTAAGAGAAATAAGCAATCAACAGAATTTGAAAATTTGTTTTTGTGCTATAACTTAAAACTAGCTCTTCATCAACCGACGCGTCTTAAGAGCCAAACTTGTATAGATAATTTTGCGCATAATTTTAAAAAGTCCTGTAAAGCCACAGTATTGGAGTTAGCGTTGTCTGACCATACTGCGCAGTTATTGAAATGTCCAATCAGTAACGTATGCGCTTTTAAACGGTGGAGTAAGAGAAGACGTGACTACAATACCGACAACATCAATAAGTTTAAAGGCTATCTGCAAACTCTAACTTTTTCTGACGTCTATGCAGCTAGGGACCCAAATATAGCATACAAGGAGTTCGTAGATATGTTCATTTTATTATACGATCAGTGCTTCCCCGTAAATCTTATTTCAGTTAATATCCACAATAAACAAAAATGGGTATCCCGCGGTATTAAAAAATGCAGTGAAAAGAAACGTCAGTTATTGTGGCAGTATCGCATAAAAACTACTCAACAGAATAAAACGCGATTTAAGAATTACTCAAAACTATTTAAAAGAATAATAAATTTAACTCAGAAAGCACAAAACAATTACAAAATAAAGACATCAATAAATAAATCCAAAACTACATGGCAAATTATAAATCAAACTAAGTTAAATATACCAAAGAATAATATTAATAAACTTAGAATTAATAATGAAATTATCTCAGATCCAAAATGTATTTCTAATGTATTTAATAATTATTTCATTGATGAAATTCAGCCAATTATTAATTCGGGAGACAGAGTTACAAAACATATTTTAAACAGGAAGGATTCTATGTTCATGGCTCCAAGTTTGCCAAATGACGTATTAAAGATTATTTTAGCTCTAAACAACACAAATAGCGTAGGTTATGATGGTGTTAGTACAAAAATACTAAAAGCAGTAGCCGAGGAAATTTGTTGCCCTTTAAGTTATATTATAAATTTGTGTATAAGCGAAGGTATATTTCCAGATGCCCTGAAAAAATCTGTGATAAAGCCATTGTTCAAAAAACAAGATAGAGAGTTAATGGAATACTACAGGCCGATTTCATTGATACCAATTTTCTCAAAAATAATTGAAAACTATATTTATAAAGAACTCAATTTATATTTAGAAGCGAACAATATTCTTTGCAACGAACAAAAAGGATTTAGAAAAAACAAGACAATAAACATGGCTATTTATGACTTTTTACAGACTGTTATGACAAATATGGATAAAACCACACCAGTGTGTGCCATATTTTGTGACATGACCCAGGCGTTTGATTATGTGCAACATAATATTTTACAAAAAAAGCTTGATGCTTACGGTGTAAGAGGTAATGTCCTTGAGCTCATAAAATCGTACTTACACGATAGAAAACAAATAACGGAAATAAGTAGAATTAATGTAAGTACCAAAAGAGAAGAAACCTTTCTATCGGAGGAACGTAACGTTATCTACGGAGTTCCACAAGGAAGTATACTAGGACCACCGCTTTTTACACTATATGTTAATGACTTTCCAATGGCAATCAAACATCCTATGACGCTATTTGCGGACGACAGTACAATCACTATACCTTGTAATCAAAGGGACTTGTATAAAGATGACATAAATAATACATTAAAATAAACTATAGAATGGTTGGACAATAATAATTTAAAAATAAATCTAAAAAAGACTGTAATCATGCATTTTAGCCAACGCGCATTGACTCTTTCCAATTTTGACATAACATACAATGACATTACAATTGACACAGTTAATACAACTAAATTTCTAGGACTTACAATAGATCGCAACTTAAATTGGAAAGCGCATGTAGAGGCCCTGACTAAAAGGATAAGTAGTAGTGCATACGCCTTGTACATCCTGTCACGCACTGTTAACATAGATGCGTTACTTACAGCTTACTACGGGCTAACTGAATCTGTTCTCAGATACGGTGTTATATTTTGGGGTAACTCAACTAACAAAGAAATTGTATTTAAAGCACAAAAGAGATGCCTCAGAGGCATGTTTCAGTTGAAGATTACAGATAGTTGTAAGCCCTATTTCATACGCTACAAAATATTGACATTAGCTTCGCTTTATATTCTTGAATCAGTAATGTTCGTTAGAAATAATAGTATTTTATATTCGCGAATGGCAGATAAATTTCCCAGAAATAGGCGTGATCAAAGTCAGCTCTGTCTGCATAGTAGTAGGACTGCACTTATGCGCAAGAGTGTTTTTTGCATGGCTCCAATTATTTATAATAAGTTACCGAAAAGTTGGAGGGAGCTTAATAATGTACAATTGAAGAAACAACTTAAGTCATTTCTAACTGACAAAGCATATTATAATATTAAGGAATTTCTGACAGAAGCATTTATTTTGACATAGATTTTATTAATTATTTTTATTTACTGTTGACATTTATGATATAATTTGATTACTGTATGCTAAATTCAAGGTAAATTAATGATATTGTCTCTATTACTTAAATTATTAACAAACATAAATTATTTATATTTGCACGCCATATTAAGTGGCAAACATGTCTGAACCTATTGTTTTTATTGTTATCCTGCATGCACGTTTTTATTCTTGTATGTGTACACATGTTTGAGCAAATAAATTTATCTTTATCTTTATCTTTATCTTTATCTTTATTATGTTCGGGTGGGCTCCGTAATATTCGAGCTTTTTCCGGACATATATTTCCATAATATGTATATACATAACATTATTGTATTCGATTTTGCCGCCAGGCTACGCCGAATCCGAACCGAACATGCGTATGAAAATAATAAAAATAAAAGAAAAGGAATTTAAAATGAATGTGAAATGAAATAAAACAGAAATAGTGTAGTATATTGAGTAGAAATTGTGTCTTCGTATTTATGTTTAGTTGATCATGAGTGTCTAGAGTAAACGATATTTCTGCAAAACAACCAGTCAATTTAAATTATACACTTTTTGAGCAATGATGTCCTTGGTACTTAACAACATTTTCTCAAGAAAAATAATAAAAATCAAATTACTAAGAAACGAAAAACATAGAACCTACTTAGCTTATAAAGACCTACACAATATATTTAATCTTCTTCTTAATATAGATAAGAACCAAAGAGAGAAAGAACCTAATTATCTTTGATTCCCAAGTTACAGAAAGTATTTAGACAGGCCAAATAGAAGTTAATATTTGCGTTAGATTTTCTCTTAGTAAGCCTTATTCAAGGCTTTGTTCACTAACTATTTTATAGAGATAGATAAAGGTTAAGCCTAGCAAAGTGTAAAATAATCAAGATTTGTTCGTTGATTGCAAACTTTATAAAGAAGGATAGATTTTATTTAAATTTCAAAAAAGTTATGTTTCAAAGAAAAGGTAAAAACTTTATTTCTAATCTATGTTGTAATATGAAGGAAACAAAAATAGAAGTAATATATAGGTAGCATAAAATCACTTAAAACCCCGAACATAGCAAAAATAATTTGCTAGCCAAACGTAAACCAAAAATCGTTCATACTTTTTCAGTAATAAAGTTCATAATTCAATGAGGCAATCGGTGTGGTAACTTCGATGAGTAATGTTTAATTAGGAAGAGTGGTACGTGACGAAAATAAGAGTTCGGAGCTATTCATATAATTAGATTGCATAAAAACAGAACTACTTAATGGCTTCGGGGAAATATATTTAGTTTTCGATGAAACAGAATCAGTAAATGAGCGTAAGTTGATTCTGTGTTAATAGGGAATGTTATATAAATAAGGAAAGTTGATCAGAGATTCTTTATGAGAGCGCTTTGTATGAATAAATGTAATTAGATTGTCTTTGGTTCGACTAAAGATCAAAGAAAAATATTCTAGAAGTATTTAGATAGATATGCTTATAAGATATGAAAATACAGAACATGACATGACATGACATTTACTTTTGGATGAGACTCGCATGGACCAGGGTAGCTTGCCACAAAAGGGAGGAGGCTTGTACTCAGCAGTGGGTGGAACAAGGCTGCCAATAATGATGATGATAATTTACTTTTGGCAGAAGATATGAATATTAAATGACATTATTCCCAAATTAATGTTGAACCAAATTACACAAGATCAAATTAAGGATGAATTTCGCTAATAAAGCTAAACGCGATCATGACATCTAAACCGCGTTCAAGAGTTGTCAGTGTCATCGATGTTACGGAACATTGATTCCGACAGCCCTTGAACGCAGTTAGGATGCACATTGCACATCTGTTTGAGTTTCATTGGTTAAAGCCCTAAGAGATCTGAAAATAATCACTTTGTAAAAACAGGAGGACTGACTTGTTAAGAATCGAGTTTATTCTATGACATGAGTTGATTCTAATAATGATAATAATGAAGAATCACTTACCTAAAATCCCAAGTCTATAGTTGATGGTAATGACAACTATCCCACCGTAGCTGGCCAAAACAGAGCCGTCGTACACATTCCCTGAGTTCCACTCAAAGGATTCTCCGTGGATGAAGATGACCACTGGATACTTTGCTTGTAGCGTAGGTCCAACTGAAGCAAAAATTTTGAATTAGACATATCTATCTTTGTTTTATCGATCATTAAAACAATGATTGTGATTTTTATTTATAAAAAAAAAATGTATTAGATATTTGTCATAATTATGACCGTGTTATTTCTAGTCAATTTATTTTTTCAAAGCAAAATTGAAGGCTTCCATCTCAATAAAATATTCATCACTACTGACCCACCCTGCTTCGCACGGGAGCAATCTACTTATGTGGTGACATGTCAAAACATCGATATTTCAGTGCTTTATCTAAGTTTAATATTAATGTATCATACACATAAACCTTCCGGAATATTTTTTCTAAATGATGGCGATGCATCAAAATCCATCGTGTAGTATAAAAGAAAAAGAACTAAGCGGTCACACAGATAGACAAGCGATTTTGTTTTATAGTATGTATAGATTATCACATCCAGAATTGTCTTTATATTCCACCTCTAGACCATTCGTAAACTATACAATTTACACTAGTTCTGTGTCTCTTATATTATTGTGGTTCTACCAACGCTTTGCTTGCCTATGCCTATTCTTGGCTACGATAAGTTCGCGGACTCATTTACTTGTTGTACAACAATGTCCTGTTTTGTTTCTAACTTCGTAACAGGACAAGTGAAACCATGTTTCCGTTATTTTTCCTTATTTTTTGTTAACTTCTGACCACTGCCTATCTACTTATCATTTTCTTTTTATTGATGTGGTATATTTACATATTTTGTTTGTATTACTTTGACTATGAGACACTAAATGTCAAATATTTTACAATTTCAACTTTCATAGAAACAATAAGAGTTCACAACTTTCAGACTACTTTGGTGTTTTATTAATCAAATAAAATAAATCAACAACAGCTAACTTAGCAGAAACTATTACAAATAAAGCGGTAATAAATCAATCAACCACAAGCCGCCATGGTAGGAACTGTAGGAAGGCAACAAAATTCAAATCGTTTCTCAAAAGCCGATTGTTCGACTTTTCCGCTACTTTTGTTTATGTTATCAAGTTTTCGCATGACGGGCCGTTGTGCACGGTAGATAAAGTCAGAACATTGGATATGTGCCAACGGATATGGAATATATTTTTATTATTGAATAACAATGCATATCTATACATATTGTTTTCTGGATAAATGATAGATTTTTTTATAGCTAGTTGTGGAAACGGTTGCATTTAGTACTTAGTTTAGTATACAAAATGTATTGTTATATTTTAAAATTCTTGTCATTACGCGCAGTCATTAACGTTGAAATAAGTCAAATTTTTTATGACAAAACTGTTACAAAATAGAGAATAAAAGTTCATGAAAAACCATGTGTTTATGCCTAAAACAATATTGACCTCACAACAGCAAGGACACAAACGGTTTATGTGTCATGACTATCTGAGTGGTTTAACGAAAATAGAATACCATCCAACCTCCACACCCCTTAAGGAAACAAATTATCATAGCATGAATAGAAATACGTTGCATTATTCATTATTGCATAACTTTGCCATTCTATCTACAATCAAGGCTAAACATTCACCCATTTCCCTAAGAGAATTTAGTTTTAGCGGTTTTACAGCAACTGGGATATCCAAGCATTTTCCATATCAATAAAATATTAATAAGACACAATTTGCTACAATTTCCGCTTCCCGTGACTTCGATATAAAACTGCAGCTATAACTGTAAACCAAATCACAAATCGCAATGTATTTCCAATTCGAGCAATATTATACTGAGGAACGGTATCAATTCGAGTTCCTACCAGAAATATCTCGTGTCGGATTCTCTAAAAACTAGTATTTTCGTATCGAATTCACAAGTCACTGGAGTAATAACATCGATAACGTTTCTATGTAACGGTCGTGCCACTGCTGCGGATTTACAAGGTACGGAATTTATTTTATCGTGTTTAGTATTAATAAAATTGGGAGGAATGAAATGCGGATTTTGGGTAATTTGTGGTTAGTTGGGAATCGGAATCGATAGTAGATTTATCGACGAATTTTTGGATGATGATGAGGCAGAGTATAGAAGTACATAAAAGTTGCTGACATCTGATATCATGATATCATCATGACATCAGATAATGGAAGCACACAATAGTGGATGATGGCAGAAAACAAAAGAATCCAGTATCCAGCAGTAGTTGATAACGGACTGAAAAGAAGATACAAGAGATGGAAATTATCGCTAACAAGAAAATAAATAAAATAAATAAATAAATTAAGAATGGAAATCGAATAGAAACGTTATTGATGATCGTAAATTCGTTATCAGTATCAAACTTGCTAAGAAATTCAATACAACAGATATTTAAAACACCGTCAATAGCCAGCCGTTCATGAAGGTAGGCAAATTAATAATAAAATACTTTGTGAAGTTAAGGATTAAGTATATTATTAAAGTAAACAGGCCTTTTGAAATAAAGCCAGATCAATTTACATAGCCTAGCCCACTATAAAAGGATTAGAAAATGGCTTATATGATAGTAATTCTTACAAATGTCTTCGGAACCTAGAAAATAAGTAATTGGAATGCTGCCAATAAGAATTGATAGGGAATACAACAAAATATCCAACCTGAGCAACTCTTTGGAGAAAACAGGTGATATGGTATGTTATAACATAATATTTTCTTTATATAGCACTTCAAATTTTGTAGAGGGTTCCGAGAAATGTCCGTTACCGGACTAAGAAGTTCAATAATACTTCAGGAGTTTGAAATGAACAGCGTTCATTCCAATCTACATTTACTTCAAGGTCTTTTCTTTCTAAATGAGCCAGATTATTACTAGTAATTGAACTAGTAGTTAGTATTATTTGTTTATATTTGGAATTCAAACTGAATGCATATACTTGTACATAAAATAGTATATTGTATTTAAAATTTACGGTTTATATCGTGTAATAAATCAATTTAAAACTTTCATATGACTCACAACAGAATTAATAAAAAACTGAATATTGTAGAAGTCTTTAGAACATACTACACAAGTACACATTATTAATACATACATACATTAATGTACTTCTACATTAGACGACTCATAATTGATATTGGCGAAGTATTTATAACAGTTTTGCTTACTGAAACACTAATGCATGACATGAACGAACACAAACACGACCACACACGACAAATGCATGAATATACTTTACATTACGCCAATTTCAATGCCCCAAATTCATTCTGCCTCCATCTAAAATATTACATCTCCGGGAAACAAGCCAATGGGTGCTATTTATTTCATGATTCAAATTCAAAGCGTACCCTTGCATACCTAGGTATAAAGGCAATCGCGAACATAGAGAGCTCGGGTAAAAATATTCCAGTTTAAAATAACATTATGCTCGTTTCACCCACTCCAAGGTTATGGAATGCATTCAGTTCAGGAATACATTAGTATAAGGCATTCAGTCGACATATTCAATGGAAAGAATTTGCATTTCGCTTCCCAATATGTCGGTCACATTGCTTCAATGAAAATGTGCTGAACAAATACTTGTTTTGAATTGACTTTGCAGTGAAGTTGGAATTAAAAATCCCAGTACGTGATTTGGCAAAGGTAATATAATACTTATACAATATATTTTTGAATATTTATTACAAAGGTGAGTTTTGCTTGTAACACGATTGAATTATAATTAGAACTGAATCCCTAATTTAAGCTGTACTTTAGTGTAGATTTTCATTTTGTTGCTTTTTTAACGTACAAAAATTTCACAATGCATTGTGAAGTTAAAAACCCAATAATAACAGTTTTGAGTTTATGCTTTTTCAGTTAATACATTTTTAAGCCTCCCAATAATTAAGTAACAAGTCCTCATTTTCAATTTTATTACTTTTTCATTGTCTTTATAAACTAAAACAAATTTCCATTCCCAGTTACTACTTCCTAACTATATTGGAGACACAAATCAATGAAAAGTATTTGCCTGGCACCGTGTCTTGTACATCCGCATCGCCTTGTCTCCCACAAATATATTGTGCAAATATTTGTTCTGCATTCACCGAAGTGACGTCGGAACTCTTTGAAAGGGGGTGTAATAAATTTTTCAAACATTGTGTTTGTGTTATGTTTGGGCTCTTTATCTATGTCAGAAGAGCAGTAAATGACATCGGTTATGAAAAATAATTATGTAATAATAGTGTATGCTGTAGAATGTTTCAAAGAGTTAATAAAGTTGTATAATAATCTTACATTTTTGATTTTATATACAACGTGTCGTTTTGCATCCTCCTCAAATTTAAGGGTGTGGTAAGACCATCAAACCGAAAAACTTTTTCCATGGTACCAACATCATAATCGCGAAAAAATAATCAGTATTCCCATACATTTGCGTCGAGTAGGTATTGAAGTTTTATAAGGGACAGTTGAAATTTTTTCGCGAATACGATGTTGGTCCCATGGAGAAAATTATTGGGTTTGATGTTCTGTACCACACCATGAAATTTACATTAACAACAACATCAACATCGAGTAAAATGATTTGAAGTTAGAATGTGATCATCATCATTCAATTGCTCTTCTAATTTAAATCTAATCTAACTAGCCTTTTACTGACCCACTGCAAAGGCCTCCCTTTCCCAATTATTCTCTCCTCTTATCCCAATTTATTTGGGGTCAGCGCAACATGTAAGCTTGAATGTGATGTTATACTAGTTTTTTTTTTAATAATGTATGAAGCATTTAAAAAAATGTGTACTAAAGATAAAGATTTTTTATTTGCCCAAAACATGAGTTTAAACACATGGCATGTAAGATGTTAAATAAAATTATATTTGTCATGTACTATGTGTGTGTGTCTGTCTGTGTACTGGATACAATGTATCAAAAAAATCATGCAGTAACGGTGACCGACCTCGGAGCTTACGCTCGCATGTTATGAGGTCATCCATATAAACTCTTGTGGTTACTTTTAATAAAATAACTAAGATGTATGAAAGTTTTATGCAAGAAGCATTACTTACTTTCCATTTTAATATCCAAGCAATATTTCACAACGTTTAAAAGGGAATTTGAGATCAGTTTTCAAAATTAATTTGAATACTAGAATTTGATTGTAGCACAACGACTGCTCATAACCATAAAGTTAAACAATTTGTTATTTATCAGGCAGATATGAGATAACGGAAGTTAATAAACGTTTGCGACAGTCGGGAATTTAATTGCTGAGCATTTGCCTTAAGTTTGAAGTAATAAACCCAATATATTTATGAATAGGTACATTCCATTTTCCAACGAGCTGGTTATTGGTACTGAAAAACATTTTGAATATTATAGTCAAGCATTGAGTTAGTAAAATTCTAAAACTTCGTAATAAAAACTCAAAGAAATATTTTGTTCAGCTTTTCAACACGTTCGGAGGAACAAAATCTACATTGAACAGGAAAGAATTTTAACGAGATATCGATAAACGAATTAGATGGTGTCACAATTTCTCGTAACGTTACTTTTTCGTTGAATCAAATAAAATAATTATCATTCCACAGCTGATTTCAATCTTGAGCAAAATAGTTCTCACAATTTAGTTTAAAAAAAACCGTTATCTTTCTTAGACATTTCTATGTTATAATGCAATAACATTAATTTAGAGTATCGTTTAAAAGTTTAACGTTCATAAAGTGCATGAAGAGATGGAAGTTCTTAACTCCAGCGGATAAAAGATAGCTTGTTTCGTTGGCACACTTTACAAAAGGTGTATTATCCTCTTTATTTTATGAAAACTAAAAGTTAGAATAGCGGCATTGTCGGCTTTGTTCATTTTGTTACTTACTATCTTCGGTATTTTAATACTTGGAAATGAATTCTTCTCCGTTTTGTTATTGTTTCGCGTTTTCCATTTCGCAATTTTAGTGAGCTTTTGCATTACAATGTTTCATCACTGGATTATCACAGTGATTGAACATTTTTTAAACTATTTTATAAAACAATTCGCCATATTATCTCATCACGGTATTACAATAATTATGATCGTCTCTTAACAAGTCAACATCGTCTGCGTGTGATTGGAGTGTGTGATATTTTACTTCTCGCTATGAAAAGACTGCTCTTATACTAGACTACATTAGACTTTTCTGAATGTATGTCATGTATATTGTCGCATTGCATTTAACTTCCATCCTTATCTAGGAAATACCGAAGCTTAGATAGATTGCACTGTTTCTCACAGTGAATGTTTGTTGTTTTATAGACTGTATCAGTTGCGAGATCCCATGCTAGTTGCAACTGTCAACTAAAGGAAATCGTATTGCTTTCTAGGCATCAATTATTGCATTTCAAAGCAACTAAATATTTTTCTTTCTTTCTTAATAATTATTTCCTAGGATATGTACAACTTAATTGCTTATTAGGTCGTTGTATTTTGACTGTGATGTATTTCTATGAAATTCACTAAAAAGATTATACGCTTCTCACATTTGGAGGATATAAAATTATGCTCAATTTTATTTTCTCTGTATATTCTTGGGTGTTATGAGGAAAACGGAACACAGAGATATAATAAAAAGAAAACAAAGGCACCAACACGATGATATGAACACAAAGGAAAGTGATTGAAAAAGGAAGGTAAAAATATTCCAAAAATAAAACTAACCAAAAAATGGAATTGCCAATGTTTAGGAACTAAAATAATAATCTAAAATTACACCCTTACTATTTTTATGACGATAGATACTACAAAATATAAATGTTTACAGCTTTTTATCATAGCCCGCAAGTAAATATTAACTGTGGGGAAACGTAGTCTGTAGCGGTCGTAAACGGTGGGCTTAGCAACCCTTTTACTACACATAAGTATACACCATAATCTAAAATATTGTGTAGAATATCCAATAAGACTAAACCTAGTAGTTAACAAATCAGTATTATTTAGTTTTTTTTAATCCTTGATTTGATTAGGAATTCAAACTATTGCCGTCGTCATCATAATCATATTGATACTGGACCATAAATGTAAATCGCTGGGCATGGCCTCAGTCATAGACCACTGCAATTAACGATTTGTGTAGGATATTGGTACAATTAATGCGCATGATCGCATAGAACAGTATAATTGAATTGATTATTATAATTATCAATTTATTTGCAGTTTGGCAATGATTCTCAACTTTTGTATTTCAGTCGTCATTCTTGGTTTTAGGCTCTTCAAAGGCTGTAACAATAAACTTTTCACTATGAAATATACCATGTTTATTAAAATTCCATCATAATCATTATCCTATTTTCATTCCATTCATTATTACATTCCTATAGTCCCAGCTCCCATATTTTCAGAATCTTTTATCAATATCCACAAAAGCACAATTTAGTCTGACGTTAATAATTTCTTCACAAATACTTCGCTCACAATCTTGCGCGTCTCACGTGACTATTGTTGCTAGCGAACAAAAGGCTATCGTAACAAAACTATCCAGATGAAAGAGGGGACAAACCATTGCAAACTGTGATTAAAATGTTCGAGTAAAACTTGAGCTCCCGTTTCGTTGTTATGGACGGTTATTGATGCAAAATGGTCCTTCTTAGTAACAATGGATGGTTTATTTTTGGATCTTACGGAATTAAAAGTTGATGCTGTCTTTTTAGTTCAGATTTGTGACTCTGCAAGTGTATGTACTCCTACAACCCGTACTTACGTACTTTTTGCATATTTAAATTTCTAATGAGTTTTGTGTAAAACAAACTACTAGTTTCATATCAGAATGTAAAAATAAAGTAATTTAACATCCGATGCTCATGTTTCCTCTTTTATTTTGAATGCTTTGAAACTTATACCTGAAGTGCTCAACAATTTCAAAAAGCGTTGAGTAAAGAAATTCTTTTAAAATTGTCTCTTTAATTCAATTTCAAATAACCCGTGAGTCACATTACAAAGTCATTAAATGCAATAATATCGTGAACTCTTTCAACATGCCGCGAATGTACTTGCCGAATAAATTGCATGAAAATATGAAGTCAAACATTTTCTTTTCAAACGTAACTCAATGTTATTGCATTTTCGTCTGGCATACCGACAAAATTTCTTGGAATCAAACAGTAATTGAATGCTTGCGATTCTAAAGATTTGTATCACTAAAGAACTTTTACATAATAACGATAATTTGCATATTTTACCACTATTGTGTAATAGTTCCTATTGTATCTGATTTGTGTCTTCGGTATTATTCGATTTTGATTGTATCAGGGACTCTAAATCATTCATGACTGAATTCGTTAATCTGATCGAGACCGTGGTTTGAATCTAATTCTACGTAAACTATTTCACCTATAGGAGGAATATAATATTCTTCTAGTGAAACCGTGAAACGTTGGGTGTTTCATGAATAGAACATTTTTCCAAGCAACATATTATTATTATTATTTCAATGGCAAATTAACAGAAGACTTAAGAAAAGCATTTGTGGCTAATAATGTTCACAGAAAAAGTATGACACAAAAGTAATGGCACTACCTTATGACAATTTCTTCTAAAAATAATTACTATATTGTATTTATCTCTCTTGATTATCCAATTTAATTATATAAAAAGGGCGATAAGGATAATATTAGATATCATTTTCAATATACCAAAAACATTTATTCAATACTCTTTCATTTATTGCATTCCACAATGTATATGCTTACGTGGTAAGTAAACATTTGTTGTAACAATCGTAGACCCTGTCGGGCACAACAAAAGAAAAGTTTGAAGGATGAGGACTTATATAAACAAAAAAAAAAAACAACTAACGTATTCTAAGTAAAATTTAAGGTATCATTTTATTAATTATTAATTTAATTTTAAAAAATGACTATGCATTTATATTATTATGTCAGTTTTATTGATTTGTCAATTAAATATTAATTTAAACTATTATAACATTTATTTAGTAATAACTTTAATAACAAACATAAAAAAATATATAAAAATATCAAAACCATTCTGGCTTGTGGCAAAAAATTTCCGATTACGCCACACAGTCTTCCAAAAGCGGAAATCCATTTTCCTATATACGAAACCATAATAATATAAAGGCCTCTTCCAGGGTGAGAATACAGTGTCTAGGACGGTAGCGGGCGCGGTGATGGGCGCGATTTGATGGCCACAGTGCCTCGCGAGTTGTTGTTGTTAATTTATAGTTAAATAAAACGGTACAGTACCAATTACATTCATTAGCATAGAAACATAGAAAAGGTACCTACGTACATAATTTTGACAGTTATGTTGACCCGCCAGACGTTGTCCTGTTAATTTTTTTTTTCCTATTTTTTTTTCTTTTAAACCACGCCTGTATAAGAACAAAAAAAAAAACAAATCGGTCAAGCCATTTTCGAATTTTAAGTTTCGAAAATAACGAACAAAAAGTGATTTGTAAATAAGATATAATTCAGCGAGCAGTAGAGTGTGTCAAGCGAGTCGTGTCCACGACCATTTAGCTGATTTCTTATACTGGCAATACTATTATCTGTCAAACAGATTGTCACAACTTCTGTTCTACTAAGCTACAGCATTCTGATACTTTTAGCGCAATTATTTAATTTGTATTAATGGAAATTTAAAGAAGAATAGAAAAGAAATATATTTAATGGATAAATGCACAGATCACACTATTCATGTAGAAAACAAAGGATTACCGATACGGAGTTGGAACCCTTGACAGTGATTCTCTTATGAAGGCATTGAATTTCTAGATTCTGATTTTAGTTCTAATTGTGACTAATAAATACCTAACATTGAAATGCACTTTTTTAAGAATTTTTTTATGTACAAAATTCAAGTATCAAACATGTTTTCAGCGTACTATATCAGTGTTGACACATGTAAGATTTTTATTTTTGGCCTCCTTTTTCATTAAACACGACTCGCTTCACAGACTCTAGAAGCTAGATGATAGCTACAGGTATCGTCTATTGTTTTATCCTGTACTTAAACAACAGCTAATAATACATACGATCACTCGCTAACATGACTATATTATTATTACTACATATTTCTGCTCAGTATTATTACATATTTCGCGCCCGCCATAGCACCCGCGAAATCTTCGCTCCTTGGGTATGGCGATAGAGGTTTGTATCTGGGCAACTATGCGTAAGGACCGAGGCGGCTTACATTTGGGTGCAATGAACCGATGGATCGTGCATTGCGCGTAAACTGATTTATGACCCTTCGTGAATTGGTGATTAGTTTCGCCGGGTAATCCCGAAGATCAGATTTTAGAAGATGGACAGTTTATGTTATGGGGAGAGATTTTTGTACCTAATATTGAGTTTGAACAATGGTGAACTAGTTAACTAAAAGCAGAAAACAAAGACATAGACAGACACAGACAGACACAGACACAGATTTATATGTATAACAGGTATACACAGGTGTAAAGGTAGTTACAGGAAGTGACAATCTATTTCTAGACCAATGCTAAGTTCTTGAAAAAAACTAACAACTAACTTGAAATTAATAATATGATTAAAATCAGTACCTATCAGGTCCAACATGAGAGAGAGGGGCTCGTGGCTAAGTTAATCAACGTTTGCCGCACTTGGTTCACAGATGTGTTACCATCTTTAATAGCGAGACCTCTCTGTGCGCCCGTCCCGTCTATCATTCGTAGATCGTTGACAGTCGTTACGGTTAGTCTGAAGCCTACCTCCTACCTCCTACCTGAGGATACCCCTTGGTAAGACTGGTTGTCAGACAGTGTTACCAGTAACTGGGTTGTAGAGGTCAGATTGGCAGTCACTCCATGTAAAGTACTGGTTCTGCATCCTGCATGTTAGCCTGGAAGCCAACGTCAACATAGTTGGGAAAAGGCTAGGCAGATTGATTGACCATCAGGTCTTACATTATATGAAGTTAATATTATGACTATTCTCTTGCCCTTATTACAATTTGTTTAGGGTAACCGCAACATATTATCTTCTCCTCCCATACTTCTCTATTTGTCCCCTTTTCTAGCCATGTCATCTTTCACACAGTCCATCCATCGTTTTTTTGGTATTCCCCTACTCTTACGGCCATCCACATTTTTCAACTATATTTTGTAAATTTTTCCAACTAAGAAAAATAGTTTAGTGCTGTGCTTACAAAAGACTTTTGATCTATAGTGTTGAACTTTAAACTCTATTGTACGAGAAACTTCAATCAACGATAAAGCATTATTAGTGTTGATACGGTTGGCTTTAGTATGGACAATTGAAACAAATGAAAACGATGAAAGCTTTAATGAAATTCTGTGTTGGCAGTTAAATTTCGAAACTAATAATTTCAATTTAGCAATGCTAGCGTTATATGACTAAAATAATAAATTATTACATTCTAGTGATTTTGATTAGAGGTTGTTATCTAATTGTAATATGTGATAGGTACCGTTATTTCAATCAGCGTTGCATTAGATTTTCATTAATATCGGTTATGCTTTTGAGTGGGTTTTTGAACTGATTACAATATTAGTAAATTCACAATATATCATTTCTATGATTAATGAAAACTAGAATCTGCTGGATGCGTTGCAACGGTTGGGGGAAGCCTATGTTCAACAGTGTACTCCCAGATGAAATGATGATTGAATTAAAACTGAAACTGAACATTGAAACTGAACTGATAATTCGATACAAGTTTGTAAAATCGATGTAATAGCTTTAGGTGAGACTCAAAACTCCTGTAGTTTTATTTAGTTTCCTATAAAAGCTCAACACAGAAAGATTCCTCAAATTTCCATTACCAACATCAAGTAAAATTACGTAAAGGTCTAGAAAAATCAATAAAATCCGCCATTACAATTTGCCAAACTTCATTGCCCGCATAAAGATCTCTACAATCAAATATCCATCTTAAATTATCTCAAACGTTACGAAAAGGCTTTTGTCAACAGGATTACGTAAGCAATAAAGGGGAAATTGGGTCAGAACAGGAACGTACGTGAGTTGAGTACTAAACATCCTGCTTTTGGTCACATCCACACATAAGGATGACAAAGCATTTGCACGGATGCAAGCAGAATCATAAATGTAGGAAATTAGAACCTATGAATAGGCCTTGAAAGACGGACACAGTGGCTAGTGAAGATAAATTTTATTGAAAGAATTGCGTAGGAGTCAGTTTGATGTGATATTTCCTTGTTACGTCGACTTTTCCTTCCTTACAAAGTGGATCTTTGTGTAAAATAAGATTGCGCGTTGATAGAACATTAATAATAATATTAACTGTCTGTCTGTGGTGTATGTGTGTATGTGGTGAGTGTGACTGTGTGTATGAGTACTATCTGTGATGTTAATAATTATTGAGTTATAATATAATATATAATATAATATAATAGGTATCCTTGGACATTTCACATTAAAAATGACATTGAGTGAGGCGGGTATAGATACTTCTATATTTACCGCGCACAGTCCTAGACATGCTTCTACTTCAGCAGCAAGTAGGGCTGGTCTCAGCATAGATCTAATTAGAGAGACGGCAGGATGGTCAGGGACATCCTCAACCTTCGCTAGGTTTTATAATCGACCAGTAACAGAAGACCCCCTAGCTTTTAGTAGTGCTGTTTGCAGTACTGTAAATAGAACCTAATACCTAAGTATCATGTGTTCATTCATTCCTTAAGGTAGTTATAATGCCGCTGGGGTCGCGGGTTGTCTGAAGAGGTTACCGCGGCCCCGGCATAGGCAACTGAAGGAACACGGGTGGGTTTGAGTCAGTAAAAGTCTGACACGCCCTTCCACTCCACCCAGAGCGGGAGAAGTTATTTGATGATTTCCCACCCTCAAAAAAAAAAAAAAAAAAAAAAAAAAAAAAAAAAAAAAAAAAAAAAAAAAAAAAAAAAACGTACTAATAATGTTATGCGACATAAATTTAGATATCGAGCAAAAAAATTGTTTTTTTAGGATTTCTGTTATTTAATTTACAAAATGGATTAACAGTAGAAACAATGCGTGACACTAAAGATGAGACTTGACACACCACGTGGTTTGACTTGCGCAGTAGACGATTTAGGTCTCTTTAGCGGTATGAGGTCTGTGCGCGGAACGGACCAGGGCTTCATCCGGGCGGCGGAAAGAGCACGAGAGGTGCGGTCAAGTCTCATATTTCGTGGCGCGTATTGTATCTACATATTTATAAGAAAAAATACCACGTAAAATGCAAAAATAAATTCTCACAATGATCCAACATGAAACTATGGATGTGACGAATTGCTCGCTCACCAAGAAAAACTGTTATTTCACTACAAATTCTAAGAAGTGCCCTACTTTAATCTAGAAATGGAGGGAACAGAGCACATCGACCACTTACCTTCCTGTGCAATTTGTTAAAGTCAACTGAAGTAAAGTTGCTGTGCTCTCTGAGATAGCACGAGCGTTTCGTCAGTTTGCCTTTTGTGTTATTTTGAACTCTATGTGATTGTAATTGAATTCGCTGGAATCAATACTGAAGCAACAAAAAGATTGTGTCTGGTCAACTGCATATTATTAATAACAGATGAATTATGAAAAAACCGGCCAAGTGCAAGTCGGACTTGCGCACGAAGCGTTCCGTACCGAAAAAAAAGAAGAAAAGGAAGGAGGGAGGAGGGAAGGGTTCTGGGGGATCAATAAAAACGGCAGAAAATCACGTTTGTTGTATGGGAATATTAAATATTTAAATTTTTGTTTTATTTCAATTTAATTATTTATTTTTAAAGTGAATAGGTATATAACTAAATATTCTGTGAATATTTCTTATTGTCAATATCGAGCAAAAACGAGCAAAAAAATCATTCTTGTGGTATGGGAGCCCCTTAAATATTTATTTTATTCTGTTTTTTAGTATTTGTTGTTATAGCGGCAACAGAAATACCTACATCATCTGTGAAAATTCAACTGTCTAACTATCACGGTTCATGAGATACAGCCTGGTGACAGACGGACAGACAGACGGACGCACAGCGGAGCCTTAGTAATAGGGTCCCGTTGTACCCTTTGGGTACGGAACCCTAAAAACCACCATTACTAGTACTTAAATAAAGGCGCTGTTAATGTTAAATTGTTAACATGGCCTATACAATAGAGATTCTTAGTATCCATAATATTTCTTCTAACATTATAATCCCCGACGGGACACTGCCAAGTAACAGAAATTCAATATTTACATTCGATCTAATATATAAAGACTTTCGAGCGACCGAGTTTAAGCCATTTCCAACTGTAAGACCTAGAAATGCATCCGACAAAGAAAATATTACTTTTCCTTCCAAAGGACTTCCTGACGAAGTTATCTCTACGTTCTACCGTCTTCGTCGAACGATTGACGATAAATAAGACGTCTGGGTACAGTCAGCCTCAAAAAGATGTATACAAAAAAAATACAATCAATCTGCCTAGGCTTTTTCCAACTTTCTCAGCTGTCAGTCTAACCGGGAGCAGCTGGGTGGACTAGTATTTTACATGGAGCGACTGCCTATCTGACCTCCTCAACCAAGTAACGTGGATCTTTGAAAGTCGTTAAGGGTCGTCAGAAGCCCAAAAGTCTAACAACTTTTCAGATACGCAGTCGCTCCATGTAAAATTTTGGTATTCAGCGGCATCCAGTTTGACTTGAAGCTAACTCCAACATAGTTAGGAAAAGGCTAGACAGATGATGACATTATTAAAATATTACCAAACACAGATTTTAGACAGTCAAATGAATTTCTAGTCGATGTTTAAATGTTCTTAAAGCTGACTGTACCAGGAATGGACATTTCCTATGATTTCCTTCCACAAAAATATGACCGTATCTAGCCCCAAGGGACCCGGTATCCGATGTTGTAATGCAATGCCGTAAACCAGGATAAAATTGGGAAAAATAAGCAGAAAGAGAATGGCTAAGGTCGTGTAGGTGGATTTATACCTCAGTTTCGGTTGTCTGAGAAAATGTTAACCTTTGGGCCGAGATAAGCTTTTGATCTAAAGGTTACAAGATGGAGGATTTTTTGTAATATAAAGGCAACCTACAAAACGTTATAAGTAATTACAATTTTAGTAGTTAAGAAGAGTATTATTATTTGAAATAATACGCCGTTTTCTGATTGAGTTGTAACGATATCGGTTGTAGCAAATAACTTTTATTTGAAGATCAAAAGGAATAAGTGTTGATTTTGGTCTTGAAAATGAGAATTTCGCATCGATCCGTTTGCTCATCGACAATGGCGGAATCAAACAAATGGTGTAGAAATGATAAGCAGGGATCGGAATATCGGCGGTTATTACAGCACTAAACTTGAACCGTCTTATTACAAAACAAGGTTCATCTTCAAACCCAGGTTTAAACCATGGACCCTTCCGGACTTTATTCCGACACATTAAGATGTAATTTGTATAAAGAACTGTTTTTCTATCACAGCTAGGTTCTTATTACAAAAACTGGCATTGCAGAAGAAAAACCTCGTTTTGTTATAAGGCCGTATATGTTTTTTGGTATTCTTAAGTCGACGTTCGCACTGGCGATGGCGTAAAAATATCGCTTCAATTTTTCTGCTTAGCACCGAGAGTTGAAAACCCAACAGTGTGTTTTTTCGACGCGCTAGAATGTACTCTGTTGTTGTAAGGTTGGATTCTCGAAGCTCGACTCAACACCGAGAGTAAAATCCAGTGCGCGATAAAATTCCGCCGCGATATTTTTACGTCCGTGCGAATGTCGGCTTATAAGATCACTCGTGTGTCTGTCAGTCTGTAGATAGACAGACTTGAACAGAAATTGGATGTGATCGATAGACGTCTATCACATCCAATTCGCTCCGAATCTAACGGACCGATTAAGTTATTTGGTACATATAAATTTCTGCGACCCAAAATTTTAAAGGGTCACTCTTGGGAAAAAAATTAAAAAGTTTTGCACACTGGCATCGTGTGGCATATCAAATGAGAAGGTACTTACTGTGAAGGTCTCAAGTATAATTTTTTTATAATTTAAAAATAAATAGTTTAAAAGTTGTTTAAGAAAATAGGTGAGAATTGACCATTGTCCTCCTTAATCTCCTAAATTACGGAGCCTAAAATTAAAAAAAATACAGAAAATACTTCTACATTAATGTATTACAGGAAATCCTGTTATATTCTATGGTCTTAAAATAACCTGATAGATCTTCCAATATTGTGCGTACCAACTTTCATTGTGTTGAGAACATGTTTTTCAATTACAATGTTAATTTGAGTTTGTTCTTGAGAAAAATCATTCCAACTACGGAACCCTTCATTGTGCGTGGTCCTACACGCATTTGGCCGGTTTTTTTTTAATATTATGTAGTTGTAATGTAAGTACCTACTTATTGCAAAGTGTTATGTTCATATTGGGCCAATAGGCGCTACTTCGTTCTTTATTTTTGTAATAATACTACTTTTTCTAATTCAATTCTTTTTTTGAGACAGATGTTTTACCTTCGCCATTACAACGCCGCTTTCATTATGCATGAATGGAAAATACAATGTTCTTATGAAAACAAAATCAAGTGATTTCTTTCATAACATTTTCTTTTGTGAGGATTTTATTTTTCACGTTAATAAAAATGAGTATTTTCATCAACAATGAACCAATATTTCATCTTTACAGCCTCGCTGGTCTAGTGAGCATGAGGTATTGGGTTCAATTCCCGGTCGGGTAAAATAATATTGTGTTTTTCCATCTAGATTTTCTTAGTTGCAGTCCGGAGTCTGGATCTGTGCCCGGTTGATGGCAATAGGCCCCAACCGGCCTCCTATTACATGGGAATTAAATATAACTTGCAAAATGTGGGTGTACTATAGGTACACCTCTGTCCTAACCTGTCGGGGATAATAGGCGTGATGTTATGTTCTCCTTATTACAATATAAAGAGAACTCCTGACTGACTGACTGACTCATTAACGCCCAGCCCAAACCCTTGTGGCGGCATCTACATCGCCACATACGAACTACGCATCACAATGACATGACGTCACGAAACCTGCATCGCGCAATTAGAGTTTACCGCGCGACTAGCATAATATACAACGTCCCGACATCAACCATCGACCAGTTGCCCACCAGACACAACACCCGTCTGGTTGGAGGATCCTCTCTTTTCTATGGAGGGTGAGTGAACTTTACACCCTGTTCCTCATGCCTCTATACCCTTAAACCTAGAAAGCTGAAATTTTGCACAGAAGTTCCATTTATAATGTAGACAAGGAATAAGGAAGGAATTCACGGTAAGTTCCCGTAGGATATTTTCTGACATCCACGCGGGCGAAGCCGCTGACAAAAGCTAGTTATATCTAAACGTTTTATTTTAATTCGTAGTACCAAAACAGTTAATCTGCATTGTAATGAAACTAAAAAAAAAATAGAATTTTGAACGTTAAACACAAATTAATGGTCATTCGTGAGACCCTTTAATTCTTTACATGGACAAAATTAATAACTTTTTTTTCAAAGGGTGTGCATGGAAAAGGACAATAAAAACCAAGAGTTATATTCAAAGCAATTATACTACCTTTTGTGTCAGATCGTTTAAACTTTAATTATGTACAAATATCACACGATAATTTTACTTATTTGACGGTACTGTGCACGTATTCCAGTTAAACCGTGAAATATTGTCGCAACAGTTATTCCTGTCTTTGTTGTTTTGTTTTTATTCCGAAAATAGTGTTGTTCTTCCCGGATTTCATGACATTTTTACATTGCAAAGTGTATTTTTACGCTGGAGTAGTGAATTTAAACGTCAATATTTAAACACAAAAAAAATCTAATGGGCATTTGTTTTAATTGCGTTGAAATTTTTGTTCTGCGTTATTAAAAAAAAAACATTCAAAGTGCAATACCTACACAGTCACAATGTATGGAACGGCAGATTTTATTTTAATTAACCGAGGAAAAATGTCAAACGCGGTCTAGAATTATCTACTGAATTCATAGTAACAGATTGCACGTCGATTTTCCTTTCACACTGTGTAAAATTACGAACTATAGTTTGTAATTTCTAAATCTACCAATTTAGGTTTAAGATGGACTCACCTTGCACAGGCGTATAGATGTTCATATAAAGACAGTCTTCACTCTGATTCTTGAGCCGTGGCAGCAATCTTCTCAAATACTCCAGCCTGCCTTTGGGCATCCTCTCCAATGCTAGGGTCTCGTTCGAGATGTCTGGAAGTCTTTGAGGACACACTGGCCCCATTTGGTCCACAGTCTTCACGTCATCCCAAGGGGCTGGCGCTCGGGTTGGCGCAAACCTAAAGACAAACATTGGATCAAATATTGGTTCAATTTTGTTTTCTTTAGTTTGCATTTGTTTATTCAAAATAAGTTTCTGATTTTATTGAATTTATTATTTATTGAAATAACTACCTACGGCTTTATTTTATAATTTTTAATACAACAAAAGCGTTAAATTATCGTAAATATGAAAAGTTTTATGTTAATTATGTACATAAATTAATACGCCACAACGCCGGATTCGTAATTACTCAATTCATAAAATTATATTGTTCGCCAAAGTTCCACATAATAAAGGATTCTGCCTATTTGATGTCACGCTTACTAATAATTTATAATATTAAACATATTTATTGATTACTTTATTGTTTAATTTATATTTTCTACGTTTTTCATAAGCTTATAACAGTTAGCAAACAAAAAAATCCTGATAATTAACAGTGAGGTAACGTCATTTGATAATTCTAAAACAGAAAGTTGTAAGTACAATCAACCGCACGTGAGATACGAAAACCGCCATTAATGCTAGGAAATAAAGAAGCTGTCAAAGTTAAATTGTTACCATGGACATGGTTGACTATACGACAATCAACTGAAAAACCTAGTTATTATCTTTATGTACGCGTAATTCACATTTCAGATAATAGTATATTATGCAATTAGTGAATAAAGGACGTATTTAAAGCGAATCACGAGCTAGTGAAGGATTCTAACGACTGAATCACGACCGTAGGAAGTGACTCATGATGATTGAATCACTCGCTACGCTCGTGATTCAAGTGTTAGAATCCTGAGCGACGCGAATGATTCATGGCCCTCGATATAAATCCATTTTATTCAAGAGTTGCATACTGTACTTTATACCATGACTACGAGAAAAAGGAAGATTTAATCGAAAATAGACATTCAATGAAGAAAAAGGAAGGTTAAATTGGCTTTGATGTACTTAAACCAGCCGTGATTTGTTGAGTAGCAAGTTTTCTACTATATCGGCCGCCCTCTCTTTCATAAATTCAGGTGTTGACACATCTTCTTCATCACTCGAATGCATTTTTAATCGATTTATCATTAAGTATCACTAATATACTCTTTGTGTTCGTACAACTTACAGAAAGGACAGCAAAGAACACAAAACAGTTTTTATTCTAATGCTAAACTCCTTGTCGAAAATTTCGACCAATCAAATTGAATTTAGAACACACCAACATAGGTCGAATACACAGATTACACTTACACTAGATACCGCAAGCCATCCGACCAAGCGTGCCCTGCATGTTTGTACTAAAAAAAGTCTGTTAGCTCAGTGACGCTTAGCGATTGAAACAATTCTGTTTACGTTGAGCACATCACTAAATGGCTGGGGTGAAGTTATCATAGGTACAAAAAAGATGACACGGTCGGTTTTCATACTATCTAATAACATGCCGTATTTAGCCTAGGTAATCTAAATCTGTGGTGTCGGTGGTGTTTTCAGTGAAGAGGGGGAATAGAGGGGTTTTAGAGGGGGAATGCTATAATAGTACATTTTGATACAAGTGGAGAACGTTTGTTATTGCATTCGAGGCGGAATTAAAACACCCGAGTCGTAGGCGAGGTGGTTTTTGAGCCGAGAACTGCAATAACAAATGTCCACATGTATCAAACGACGTTTTTCAATACACTTTTGAAGAAATACAATAAAATAACGGAAAATATTTTTGTCATGAATTAATAGGAAACTATGGTTAAAATTTTCTTTTTTTTCCGCGCTTTGGAGGTTGAAAGAGAAGCAAAGGTATAAAGCCGATAAACAGCCTAATATGAAAAATAGAAAATTCAAATATTTCTGAGTTTAGAACACAAATAAATGTTATTTGTTCATAAACGTTTTTTTTATTGTAATAATCATGGTTTTTGATAATATTCTCATTATTTAAATATTAAAAAAATATGAACGCCATAAAGACGCATATCTCTTTGCCGAGACTAAAAAAAAAACATTCACCTCCGAATAGAGAGTTGTGAATAGAGGCATTGAACCAATTTGGACTAAGTATAGGTATAAGTTATCTGTGGCAATTTTTATTTCCGCTCAGGGGTGGGAAAATGAAAAATCGCACGCGTGCGACATACATTTCATTATGAACGTAATCGTAGTGCGATATGAACCAGTTTTCGAGGAAGTGTATTGAAAAATATTTATTTATTGATGTAGGATCTCCAATAAAAGATATAAGTACACAATTCGTGACATATAAATAAAGGGCAACATCAGATATTGAGTAGGTGTACTCTTTCACTTATAGGAGACCACAGCATGCCCAATAATAAAACACAATGACGATATAAACGATGATATTAATGCAAATGTCATTAAAATGATAATATCTTACTTCCGATCCGATGTAAATAATTGACCCGATACTGAATTCCCAATCATTACTACAAAGAACCGATATGATATAATACATTTTTAATGTCATTCCACTGAAACTGTTATACGATGGCTCGTATTAATATTTAAGTAGTTACTTAAATAACAGTCTGTAGTAGATTAAGGAGTTTTTTAAATGAACTATACGAGAATTGTTAGAATTTCCAGTTTAATTGTTTTGTGATGTGTTTTGTTTTTGGTAAGAAACAGAAGTACAAAAATTTTATTTGGTTATTTTCTATTATTTATATTTTGATAGAAAAAAAAACATTATAGAAAAGATTACAAAAACTGAGAGGTAGAAAAAAAATACAATAATTTTGACACCTCAAGTAATTATATTGAGTTACAAATAACGGGAATATCGGATGTCGCACTTTTCTTGAAAATAGGGCCCTTACCAAAGCGATCGAATAAACATTTTTATTGTTAAAAAAAAATCAGGATCATATCATGACTGATGTCATGAGGTCCCGGGTTCGATTTCCTGCTCGGGCAAAGCGTTATTGGGTTGTTCCACCTGGAATTTAACAGTAGCAGCCCAAACTCTAAATTAGTGCCTGGTTGATGGCAATAGGCTCGCCCCCTATTACATGGGGCTTCAACATTACTGGAGAAATGTGGGCGTACTATAGGTACACCTCTGTCTAACCCTTCGGGGGATACAGTCGTGGTGTTATGTTAATTACGTCATGAGACGAAACTCTGTATGTTTCAGTTTCGTGAACGGGGGCTGTCAGTAGAAACTGGTCATCTCTTAGCTGCCATGGCTTTTTAGGGTTCCATACCAAAATGGTAAAAAAGGAACCCTTATGGTGTGACTCAGTCTGTCTGTCTGTCTGTCTGTCACAGCTGGATATCTCAAGAACTACTAATGCTTTCAACTTGAAATTTGGAACAGTTTTAGATGACGTTTACCCAACTCTTTTACAAATAAGAAAAAAATCAAAATATTTATATATTTTTTGTAACAGGGACTGAAAGGGGGTTTTTACAATTCAAAGTGGGGCTACTAGGTCATGTGGGGTATCATTTGAAAGAACGCTGTTTGCACATTCTCAAACATTTTTTTTATTTTTTTTAAGCTCCATATTTTTCGTGTTTTAATGAAAAATGTAAAAAAAATACCCCCCCCCATCTCCGAAGTTTGCAATGATAAAAATCTGAAATTATTCTATGTGATAGAAGTTTATGTAAAGATTACAGGAAAAATAAAACGATGTCTCTAAATAGCACACTTTTCACACACACGCACACTTTAAGAAATCGGAACGGAACCCTCGGTGCGCTAGTCCGACTCGCTCTTGACCGGTTTTTTTTTTTTATCAGCTTACATTGTGTCCCACTGCTGGGCAAAAGTTTTCCTTCCAAACCTCCCTGTCTTGTGCGATCTCTGGCCATGTTGGCCTGCAAACCTTATCAGATCACCACCTTCGCCGTGACCTGCCTCGACGGCGATGTCCGCCCTCAGGCGTCCAGTGAGTGACGATCTTTGCCCAACTCTCCGGGTGCATTCGTGCGACGTGTCCGGCTCACTCCCACTTCAGCCGGCCTGTTTTTTCTCCAACATCTGCTACTTGAGTTATGGAGTATCTAACTCGGTCTGTACGAGTGACGCCTATTATGCTGCGCTCCGTTGCCCGTTGGCAAATCTTGAGTTTTGACTTCTCTGTTGTCCAGTAAGTTCCCAACTTTGTGCACCATTGGTTAGGACAGCCAGGATGCACATGTGCCATGCCATGGCTTATTTTAATTTTGTTTTTAAATGTTCTTATTACGGACGCTTTTAACGTTTTGCATCTTTCTCACATGTATAATTTCAACATGAATAATGATGTAACCGATATTTTGTAACCATATTTTAATTTGAAAGAGTGTCCGTGGAGTTTCTTGCCCGTTCTTCTCCATAGCAACCTACTACGCTTTGGAATGAGCAAGTAGCTTCATCTTTCTGGCTGACCGACCCCTTGACAGTACAAAAGTGCCTGTAATTTGGTTTATTTTAAATCAATGCTTTGAGTTTGAGTTTGAGTTCAAACATAACTCAATTTCTTCCTTGTCTATAAAACCTAACATTTACCATTACAAAGCAAAAAACAGCTCAGTCGCAAAATTACCACTTCTCAAAATGACTACTGGTAGCAAAATGTCCCTTTCGCAAAATGTCCCTTACATTTTGCGAAAGGGACATTTTGCGAAAGGGACATTTTGAGAAAGGGACATTCTGTGAAAGGGACATTTTGCTACCAGTAGTCATTTTGAGAAGTGGTCATTTTGCGACTGAGCCCAAAAAACCACAGCACGTTTTTGTTTTCAAAGTTATTTTAAAACTCTCAGCACAGTCTCACTTCGTTAATGAGTTCTCAGTTATGACTTTGTCCCCGAAAGCTGCAACTGAAGGAAGGTGCTGTTTCCTCAAATGAATTTCTACTAATTGGACGTTCACAGTGTAATTTGAAATAAAATACGTTTTCAACTCAAATACCGTTAAAACGTTATACATGATGTAATAATACAAGCACCTAAAATAATGTCAAGAGATTTTACAAAAAACCCACGTTTTTCGTCAATTTCGTTTGAAAATTTTTGTAGCTCAATAAAGCTGCGCGTCGACTGGTTCGCGGCCGCCGCAACGCACGTACGGCACGCAACGGATTTTGGTTTGTTAAGCTGAGCGGCCACTGGTCCGCGCCAGCCGCAACGCAACGGATTTTCGTTTGTTTGTATGAAGAAATGAAAATTCGGTAAATGGTACCGTTAGTAGACGCAGTGCTATATGAATTCATACAAAGCAAACTGGTATCCGTTGCGTGCCGTGCGTGCGTTGTGGCCGGCGCGGACCAGTGGACGCTCACCTTAATAATGACTCGCAAAAGTTCCTTACGGGTAAAACGTTCGCTCATTTTTTTATTATACCAACATTAAAGTTTGCCTTAGCTGATAGTTTGCGTTTGCCCTGCTTAAGGCTGCCTGTCCACGGGAGCGGAGTGAGGCTGCGGAGCGGAGAAACGCAGAAATATTAACCAATACAATCTTAAGTCCGCTCCACTCCGCCGTCCGCTCGCGCTCCTATTGGTTAATATTTCTCCGTTTCTCCGCTCCGTAGCCTCGTTCCGCTCCGGTAGACAGGCAGCCTAAGGCTCGGGTTTTGTATAACTGGGTTAGTAAATAATTACTTTATCCTACCTAATAAATAGTAGCTTGGCTTTATGTATTTAATTGCTTTATGCACAGATATTTATGCTCTCTCGAGTACATCGACGCCTAAGTGTCTTTTTTTTAATTTATTTGTATAGTTAGTAGTGTTATATTATATTGTATATAAACATTTTAATATAAACTGAACACATAACAACACGCCTGTAATCCCCGAAGTGTTAGGCAGAGGTGAACCTCGACGGTACACCCGGACGGTAAATGTAAGTAGCTACAGGATGACTGGATCTGGACTCGCCATAGCAAATGTGCATTTAAAGGAAGTCATTTACTAAAATTAGTGAACCTTATTAGCTAAAGTTTTATAGTTTAGGATATATGTAAATTTTTATACTTTATTGAGATTTTTCCAAAATTTGACTTTCAAGCATTCATAAATTTTTTGTGCATTTTAGTAGTTTTTTTGTTATTCATAAACATTGGTGATTACAATACCTTGGAACTTCCCTCAAACTAGGGTTAAAAAATTAATTATTAAAAACAAATAATTACTAAAAAAAAAAACTCCTAAACTATAAAACTTTAGCTAGAGAAAGTAAGGTCTAATAATTAGCAACTGACCTACTCTTTATGCGAATTTGCTATGGAGGGTCCAGACCCAGTCACCCTGCATAAAATAACTAAAAGTTCTTAAAAGATTTATGCTTTTACTTATCATTCATAGTTGACACTAAAATTATGTTACAAACAACTTAAAAACTCATATCGTTGTACACATGACATACATTGTAAAGTTACGCTACAACACTACTACACAACGCAGTGAGATTGCAATAACATTTCTATACGAGTTGATGATTACAAAGCGACACTGTAACTTCAACTATTCAAACTTCAACTACGACTGAAATAATATTCTAAACTTGTCTCATTTCAACATAAAAGCAATAACATCCCTAACTCCCACGTCTCCACAAATAAATTCGTTCTAAGAAAATGTTCCGTACATTCGACATTTCCACTTTAGCGACACGTCGGAACCTAGCCAAGCGTTTAATAAGATGTAGTTGACCGACCATAAAATAGAGGACATACCTGTTTGACCCCGTTGGTGGTGTAGCATATGGAACCCCGAGGTACGCCTCCACTGGTTTCAAATACTTGTGTTGATCCATCGGCAATATCACCCCTTGGAGCTTCCCGTATCGAGTTCCAATCACCCTTGTCCTTAGCATAGAATTCCTGCCACCGAATCCGTTGCAATCTGAGTTTTCTGTCATTAATAAAATGAGCAATATCACTATTTTTAACCTCTCCTGCAGTCCCAATTTCAATGCTAACCGCCTCTTTTGTTCTGTTATCTTTCTGTAGTGTATCTTTACTATTCTCGAAACTATTTCTATGTTTACCATATACTGTTTTATTGAATTGCAAATGTGTAGTGGCAGTTTATGGTTGTCCATTTTCTGTGAATATCACCTTTGTACACCCATTTCTTTATTATGTTTCCTTTTTATTTTCTTGTGAATACATTTGATTTGTTGTTATGACATCCTTGGTCAGGGTTTGTTTCGTTGGCACAACATTACCGCAGCCATTTTCCTATCTGAAACAAAAGACATTGTTGTTATTCACGGAATTCACCAAACAATTTTGTCCTAGGAAGGCTCTTCTCATCGAAGAGTACGTTATATAATTATACCAGTCCTACTCGGTATTAGAGATTTAATTAAAACAGGTTTGATATCAATTCTGAATAAACCAACGTTGTTTTCACACGAAACGAATTTGATAGATGAAAATTAAAAGTAAATATTTTCACAATCAAGAGATTTTCTTTTATTTTCATTTCGGTTACCTATTTCAAAGCTTCTCTAAATTTTCAGACAAATAACCAAATAAAATGCATGTTCCCATATTGTCGAGACTTTAGCGTCGTTTTAGAATATTTGAACTAACTTTTCTGCGTTAAATTTTTCACGACACGTTTTAAGCCTCTTTCAACGACAAGGAACTTACTGAAATGAACGCCTGTGCTTCAAAAGACTTGGCAGAATATAAGAGGTCATATTTTTCCTAGACTTAATAGCACATAACTTTGATTGTCATTACAGAAGTATTCAGACTCGAAGGCAAGTACTTAACGAAGTTCTGTTCTAGTTCTTGCCAAGGAAAATATGTTTACCTATAGTGAAAACTTAGTGTTGTTTAATTTAATTTGTGTTCATTAGTATTTTTTTGCTTCTGAAATTTTTTGATAGGTACTGAGAAATTTCTACTTAGCCTTATTAAATTTTGTGACAAATTTTCTTGTGTGGGTAGGTACAGAGACATCTTTAATTAATAACATAATATCACGCCATTAATCACCGAAGGGTAAGGTAGAGAAGCACTTCCACATTTCGCCATTTATATTAAGTCCCATGTAATAGGGAGCGAGCCTAAAATTGCCTTTAATTAATAGGTACTAGTCCATATTAATACTTTCAAAGCAAACTCTAATATAGGTACAAACTTCTTTTAGATTTGTTTGAATATACATAATATATTATATATTTTTAATATATATAAAAGGTTCTGCTTTTGGCCTTGACCTCACAATAATTATTTGGAACCTATTATAAAAAAAATATATTATGAGTCAGCTGGCCCAATTAATTAAAAAATCGGCCAAGTGCGAGACGGACTCGCACACAAAGGGTTCCGTACCATATTATAATGTTTAACAATCGCATAGATAACTTTGTATTTCATAATGATGCTGTGAATTACATTACAAGGTTATTTTTGCAGTTGCAGAAAGTCGACCATATTTAAAAAAAATACCTTATGAATCGCCGTTTTAGTATTTGTTGTTTAAATACAGTATAAGGTACATTATAATAGAGCTTGTATAAAAATGGTATAAAATTTCTTCATTTTAGAAGATAAAAAGTAAAAGTATCTTTGTACTCTACTCGATGGGTTCTAGACAATAACACCCCACACACAGGTTATTTTTTTTTTTTTTCAAAATCAAAAGTTTTGTATGGGGACCGCCCCCTTCAATTTTAACTTTACCTACTTTATTTTTATTATTTATTTGTTATATTCGTAATAAAAATACACAATCTGTGAAATTTCAACTGTCTACCTATTAAGGTTCGTGAGATACAGCCCTGTGACAGACGGACAGACGGACGGACGGACAGCGGAGGCTAAGTAAGTTTGTACGTACAATATTGATATACTAGCTAGACTGCCCGCGGCTTCGCCCGCGTGGATGTCTGATTTCATGTGTTTTAATTTTCTTATTATTGTTTATTTTACATCAAAAGTATAAATACTGAGTTTCAAGTTAATAGGACTGCGCTTTAAAATTCTTGCATACAAACTTTAACATCCCTAAACACCATTTGAGGGGTAGTTTTGAAAAACTAATAATGACAAACTATTACTTACATAAGCAAGTATTTTGTGTTAAGTTTCAATTTCATTAACCAAATTAATAAGATTTTTCATGTAAACTGTTTCACGCCCACAGGGGTAGAAAAAAATTTCAAAAATCGTCTGGGATGTTTCCATAACTTGTCTCAAACATTATTTACACCAATTTTCAAGTTAGTCAATCCCCAATAAAATCCTCCGCTGTAAAATTTACTACCCCTTTTCACCCCTTAGGGGTAGATTTTTGGAAAACCCTGATACACGTTAGTTAGTCTTCATTTTTGGTCTCAAGTCCTAAATCTGAGTTTTGAGTAAATCGGACCGCGTGTTCCAAAATTCCTCTATAAAAACTTTGACACCCACCAATACCGTCTTCTGGGGTCGCGGGATGTTCGAAAGAGATACCGTGGCCCTGCCATAGGCAACTGAAGGAACACGGGTGGGTTTTAGTCAGTAAAAGTATGTCATTTGATGATTTCCCATCCACAAAAAAAGAGGGTAGTTTAGCAAAACTAAAAATGATTAATTTTATAATTAACTTAGATGAATATTCGTGATAAGTTTCAAGTCTGATAACTCAAGAGATAAGATTTTTCAAACAAACTTTTATCCCCTTAGGAATGGAATTTCCAAAAATTCTTCCTTAATGGATGTTTACACTATATAAGGTGTATATGTTCAAAATTTCATGTCTCTAGGTCCAGTGGTTTGGACTGTGCGTTGATTATTATCAGTCAATGAGTCAGTCAGGACTTTGAATTTTATATATATAGATTTACAAGACCATAAACTTCTTATAGGTTTTCCTGTAATCTATAGGTATAGAACTATTTTCTGTATTTTTTCAAAATTTTAGGCTCAATAATTTCGGAGATAAGGGGGGGGGGGAATGGTCAATTTTCGTCTATTTTCTTCAATAACTTCAAAAAAATTTATTTTAAAATTATAAAAAAAAATATATTTGAGACCCTCACAGTAAGACCTCTCATTTGATATGTCACACGGTACAGTTTGCAAAACTTTTTTTAAATTGTACTTATTTTCCCTCCAAAAGGGACCCCTATATTCAAAATTCATTTATTTACGTTACATGTCCGTGTTTGGGTTACCAAAATACATATGTGTACAAAGTTTCAACTTAATCGGTTCATTAGATTCGGAGCAAATTGGCTGTGACAGACGGACAGACGGACAGACAGACGAGTGATCCTATAAGGGTTCCGTTTTTTCCTGTTGAGGTACGGAACCCTAAAAACTGAATTTTGAGTTAATCGGACCGCGTGTTAAAGTTCCTCCATACAAACTTTGACACCCCCAATCCCACCTTAGGGGGTAGTTTAGGAAAACTAAAAATGATAAACTTTATAATTTACTTAGATGGATATTCGTGCTAAGTTTCAAGTCTATTAACTCAAGGGATAGGATTTTTCATACAAACTTTCATCCCCTGTTTTACCCCCTTAGGGGTGGAATTTCCAAAAATCCTTCCTTAGTGGATGTTTACACTATATAAGGTATCTATGTGAAAAAATTTCAAGTTTCTAGGTCCATTGGTTTGGGCTGTGCGTTGGTATATTAGTCAGTGACTCAGTCAGGACTTTGATTTTTTTATATATATAGATTTACCATGTTATTTTAAGACCACAGACTTCTTATAGGTTTTCCTGTAATCTATAGGTATAGAACTAATTTCTATATTTTTTCAAAATTTTAGGCTCAGTTGTTTCGGAGATAAGGGGGGGGGGGGGAATGGTCAATTTTCGTCTATTTTCTTCAATAACTTCAAAACAATTTATTTTAAAATTATAAAAAATATATATTTGCGACCCTCATAGTAAGCCCTTTCATTTGATATGTCACTCGGTACAGTTTACAAAACTTTTTTTTTTAATTTTCTTATTTTCCCCCTAAAAGTGACTCTCATATTCAAAATTCATATATTTACTTTAAATGTACGTGTTTGGGTCACAGAAATCCATATGTGTACCAAATTTTAACTTAATCGGTCCATTAGATTCGGAGCAAATTGGCTGTGACAGACGGACAGACGGACAGACAGACAGACAGACACACGAGTGATCCTATAAGGGTTCCGTTTTTTCCTTTTGAGGTGCGGAACCCTAAAAACCAAATAACCATACAAATATAAAGGTAATTATTTTACCATTATCAAAAAGAGGCTGATTAAATTCCTCGGCACGCGTCATAACGAGTAAAAAATAACAAGTGCGTGTGTTCGTTATACATGGTGATGATATTTGACCGTTTTCATTCGCGCAGAGTCGGATAACCCCTGCCCCACGTCTCGTTAATATGAATTAATAATACTGTCCGGGCAAAAGCGTACCTTTCAACTATAGATATAGCCGACCTCGTAAGTTTTTTATCACATTTTACAACAATTCCCAGTACAATTGGAATTATATTGGCGCCTGAATGACGTTTGTGAAATGTATTGCAAGAACAAAATAGCGGCGTTAGTTCCGATCTCAGCCACGCGCCAAAAGAATCTTTGTAGCGCTACAAATTGAAACGTCACTAAAGTTGAAACTATCTAACTGTTACCTAGACAAACAGACCGTGTCGTTTTACGACGTGAAAGTGACATTCAACCTTAGGGTGGTAAAGCAATTACGAGGTCGACTCGCCACCTGCCTAGCCTTTTCCCAACAAAGCCCCCTTTTTTTTGGGGTTGGCTTCCAGTCTAACTCGATGCAGCTGTGGCCCATACAAAATACAAAACACAAATACAAAAAAATGCAAAATATAAAAATGTATATTATACATGTATATAAGTACAGCTGTATTTTACATGGAGCGATTGCCTATCTGACCTCCACAACCCAGTTATAGGGTAACACGATCCCCTTGGTAAGACCGGTTGACAATTTTAGAGTTTCTGACTGCCCGGAACGACTGTCAAAGGTCTACGAATGACAGAAGTAAAAAAAAAACAATAAATGTATACTTTACAAACGTTAAAACTATCTAACTGTAATATAGACAAATAGATCTTGATGTTTTAAGACATGCAGGTAACATTCAACCTTAGGGTGGTAAAGAAATTAGGAGGTCCACTATTCATTGATACTGAATATGGAAAGGTCCGATTTTTCCGGGTTACCAGAAGATTCGTCTACAGTATATTTGTTTGGAAAACATCATTCATTAACGTTAAATGTTTTTTTCGTCTGTTGTCTACAGGGTGGGAATTAATATTTCAACTGTGAAAAATGTGTTTAGTAACCTTTTCATGTGTAAATGGGCGTACAAATTGTTTTGTTTGTTTATAATTGGGGTGACGTCACAGGGACTTTTATCCGTAGAACAGTGGGTGAGTCATGGGACGTGATGTTCAGATTTTTCTTTGTGGATGAATTAACATGCTGTTTGTGGGATTAGGTTAATTTTACGTCCCTGTTTTAGGCCTAAATTATGGTATTTCGCTTGATGTTTTTATTAATTTTGGGAGCAATAATGCTTGCTGTTATTTAAGCAAACACCGTCATGTAGCAAAGTTTACTCACTAAAAACCTAAGTTGCTTAGGTTCACTCAAGTTTATTAGACTTAATTAAGCAAATTGATATTTTTGTTCCACTTCAAAGCTTCGAATTCCTAGACTTCATGAATACTAAACACAGCCAAGTGTCTATTGCATGCAGTAAGTTTGCACCATTATTTCATTTGACTGGTTAAATTTAGTAGGTAAAAGCTGTTTTTGTTACGAACACATGTGTGTTCGTAACACACATGCCTAAACGGCTTTTACTCCTCTATCACACTAATATTATAATGGCGAAAGTTTGTGAGTGTGTATTGTGTGTGTGTTTGTATGTTTGTTACTTCTTCACGCTCAAATGGCTGCACCGATTTGGATGAAATTTGGTATGAAGATAGCTTATACCCTGGCTTAACACATAGGCTACTTTTTATCCCGGTGTACGCCATCCAATCCATTTCATTCCGTCAACATTAAATATTCCCAATTACTTTTACAGATATTCCACCATAAAGTTTCACCGCTCTCTCTATTTACTATTCACGTCAAGCCGAGCCGTTAACAAACAATTTTCACGCTTCCCACTTCAGCCCAGTTCCACAAAAACTAAAAAACATCGGTGCCCAAGCATCGTTTGACAAAAACGATAGGTTCAATATCAAAAGCACTTAAGCGCTAAAAACTGGCTGCCACAAAGCTGAATTACAAAGTACTGCAGATACCCTACATTCAACCGTAAAGCAATGCAGCGCTTTAATGCTCGTACTTGATTAGACGTCTTTATTTTCCCATCAGTATTCATCACCTTTAATGGTACATTTATTGATTTATGGCAAGCGTTCGCAACGAATATAGAAAGAGTCATTTGTCATTTTTTTTTAATGTCTCCTGAGGGTGAAGCGATTGGACGCTGCAGTTTGTATGTAGATTTTTACGTATCTGGGGCATATCCCACTTTTTTGCGATGGATTTATGGGATTCTGGATTGAAATAGAAAGAGCCAATTAACTTTGCGTCTGGGATTTGTTGTGAGCGGAGGGCTTTTGACCCTTTGGATGATAAAACTAGTTGGCTCTTGCAACATGTTTACGTGTTGTTTGTTTGGATGAATGGCGAGCCCATAAAAAATGGATTATTCATTTATGAGCCAGCCTACTTACTGATTGCTTTATTTTCAAAAAAATTACCAAGAATGTTTTTGCTGTAAATGTTTATGAATGAACAAAGTCAACAAAATGTCGATTAATCCAAGATCACAGAGCTGCCAGACCTTCCTTATTTTCTGATTAACAAAATGTATAGGATAGAGTAGTGTTGTACTTTGAACGTACGCATACGTGCAAGATTGGGCCGACGGCCAATTTTCAGGTATCAGGTAACAAAGTTACGTAAAATATTACTAACTTTTCCTAAAGTCTGACTGCTGATTTTTATGTATGTTTTATATAATATTATTAATAATTAATTATCAATACCATCAGACACTTCCCATCGCTGGTTTTTTTTCCGCCAGACGCTTTAAAGCTCACAAAAAATTACGTCATCTTACTTACAGTTTGAGTTCTAATTTTTATATAACGATACTCGGGAAACATTTCAATACTATTTGCAAGTAGCCAGATCAATCTTAGCGGTCAAACATCCCCCAGACACAGTTAATTTTGTCTTCTTTATGATTACTAATGATTAACAATATTCTGTAAAATATACATAAAAATCAGCAGTCAGACTTTAAGAATAGAGAGTAGTTAATATTTTTACATAACTTTGGTACCTGGTACCTGAAAATTGTCCGTCGGCTCAAGCTAGCAGGTATGCGTACGTTCTAAGTACATACTAACACTACTCTATCCCATACATTTTGTTGACTCTGACAGCCCTTGGATCGTGCTCATAACCTTTTGTCATGTTTAGCTCAAAGGGCTCTTTTTGTTTCACATAATCTCTCTCTTTAGTTTCTCATCTTAAATCAAATATATTTACTACATTACATCGCATATTGACTCATACATCAACTTTTTATTTATTCAAACAATCTATATCAGTATTTGAAAAATGAGGTCTTCAAAGGTCCGTGACGTCATCAGGATCATAAAATATTAACCCAAGGGTATATAGGCTCGATGAAAAGTACCGTTATCCATCACATAAATATTATAGTTATCTTGAATTTGTAGCACGTACGGATTTTGAATATAATTTTGTTATGTTTAACCCGCACTGGGCCCGCGTGGTAGATTACGGCCCACTCCCACTCGCAGATAGGTAGCCTGTAAGTGTCCCAGCAGTGGGAACCATATAGGGTGATTATGCTGAAGCGTGTTATTGTAGTGTAAAGATTTAACCGTAAATTTCATATTTTCTTTACATTTTCTATCAGGGTGTATGATGGTAGTAGGAGCAACAAAATTTCGGGTTCCGGATAATGATTGTGCATAAATAATGAACAGGGTTGCTAGCATCGGTTATAGAAAACGTAATGACCCACTTTTTTCGGTCCCTTGCTACGAACATTGAATATAAAGTAGATAGCTCACATGCTATGAGATTTTCTTCAATTTAATCTTATGTTCGCCTGCTAAGGTACTTATATTATATTTTTAATGATTAAAATAAGTAAATAATAACTACTTATCTTATTTTAGAAAACATCGTGACGAAACCGTCATGTTCTAGTACCAAAAATTCGAAGACATGTGATATCTACCAACTCGCACTGGGTCTTCGTGGTGGATTGCGGGCCACTCCCTCTCACAGATCTATAAGATATGACACTATATGTGATATATTCGTTTTATGTTATAACGTTAGGTATTTATGTCAAAAAATAGTCACCAGAAAAGCGATTTTCCAAAACTGAAGTGGTTTGAAAGACTAAGTACTTCTATAAACCATTCACAATAAGATGAGACCTTTAAACAAATCATTTTTACAGTCCGTTCAACCGATTATGACTTCTATTGCGTAGGCTTAAGAATGGCATTAAAGGCAAACAAGTGGTTACAATACCAACTGTTTACTGCAGCTGCCATTTGTCATGCCACCAAAGTAATAGAAGTCAAAATCGGTTGAACAGACTATAAAAAAGGTTTGTCTAAATGTCTCATCTTATTGTGAATGGTGATTAGGCAAGTAAGTACTCCTAAAGCTACATTTGTATGGCGCAAGTTTATTGCCTGTATAAAATTGAAGGCGTCGTCTAAACAATACATACAATATTGTTGCACGATACGGGCAAACTAGTTGCCGTTCAAAACTGTTACAGATGTAAACAGCACATACGATAAAATTGCACGTACCTACAATAAAATTGCACGAACAATAAAATCGCATTCAATTCTGGCATAAAAATGTTCTATCATTCAAACATGAGCGAACGAAACAAGATGTTCAATAAAATTTAATGAAATTCAGCGCAAATACAAGTAATACTTCAATCAATTGTACAAATACGTGCAACTCTGTGTTTAGACGAGGCAAAACTTGCATGCAATAATCGCCTTGCAATTCTATTGCCTCGGTGTAAGTCGCATGCGATTTAATTGAAAGGCAAAACTTGCATTTAATTATTGTATGCCATTTTATGGAATTGCACGCGTGTAAACACTTGGATGCAATTTTTGAATGGCAATAAAATGCGACTATTGCTCTTCAACGTTCCAGAAACTTGCACCGTATAAAACGGAGCTTAACAGTTTCCCCGTAAAAAGTAGACTTACCAGACAGCTAAAATCACGTTCCCAGAAAAAGAATATTAATATTCCTAGACAACCGCCTTAACAAGGCTGTCGTATTTTGTCTCCTCTCTCGCTCACACGGGACCAAATGTATAATATTGGTTAATGAAAAGTGCTTTTTTGAAAAATGTAATCAAAGGTAACTAGTGAATAATATTAGAAGGTACCTAATGATTAAAAACACATTTCTATTGTATTTTCTAATATACTTAGCTCAAAAAGTATTATGTGTTTTTGAGATGAGTTAAATAAATGCCACAGTGTTTTTAATAAATTTTACCTATTAAATTAATATTATTTACTAGTTCGCTAATTGATGACATTTTTCAAAAATTCATCTTTTCATTTAACATCTTTTCATTAAGTTGCTTTTAGTTTTTATCATTTTTATTAAGGACGCTTTTAACGTGCACGTCTTTCTACATTGTTCTCACGTGTATATTTTCAATATGAACGATGTAACCAATAAAATATTTGATTTAAAAGAGTGTCCGTGGAGTTTCTTGCCCGTTCTTCTCCAGGATCTACGCTTTGGAATGGGCAACTAGCTTAATTTTCCTGACTGACCGACCCAAAACCGACCCCTTGACAATTCAAAAGTGCCTGTAATTGGATTTTTTGAAACTAGCACTTCCCGCGCGGCTTCGCCCGCGTGGATGTCGGAAAATATACCAAGGGAACCTGCTACCGGGAATTCCTTCCTTATTCCTTGTCTACATTATAAAGGGAACCTCTGTGCAAAATTCCAGCTTTCTAGGTCCAAGGGTTTGGGCTGGGCGTTGATGAGTCAGTCAATCAGTCAGTCAGTCAGTCAGGACTTTTTATTTATACAGATAAATGATTTGAGTTTGAGTTTGAGATTCTTAAAAATTTGATCCCGTGTGAGCGAGAGAGGTTACAAAATGCGGGGACAGCCTCTTAAGCACATCCAACCTCAGCAACCGCATTAAAAACCAAAATGGCGGCGTAACTCGTAAATTTTGCAGAAGTATTATATAATAATCATAGACTAAGTATATGAAAGAAGCATTTACATGTCTATCAGTTTTGCATACAAAACACAAACTTCGAAGTGAATGCAGAATGGATCACGTTTTGCTCGTAAATCTATGGAGCCAAGTTATATCGAGCTCGCGAACTATTGAAGACTAAGTTTTGCACATTGCTTTGCTTACTGTTTTCAAGTTTGTGTGTTCGTAAGTACAAAGTTGTAAGACGTTCGTGAGGTAACGTTTTGTTCATTTATTGCTGATCTGTTTTGCATGGATTTCATCGTCAGTGTCTTTGTTCGATTTGTTTTTTTCGTGACTTGATAATTGAGGTACTAAGACAATAATTATTAAATATATGCCTCAGGCATTAAGTCCGCCTTTGTACAGTATTTTTTTACTTGTGCATAAAGTTTTGATAAATAAATAAATAAATAAATAATAACCTTATTTTGCATGTACGATAAAATTGGTATAGGTAAAAGACTTTGTAATAAGTAGTGCGTAAGGTTTCGAGAATTCAATACCAATTATTAAATTTTATAAGACGTTTCGATCCGAGGTTTCTAATAGAATTGTATCAAAATTATCAAAGGGACAGACAAGGGCTTCTCCATATTCGAAGAATTTTAATAACACTAATTAAATTGTATACGACGTTTACAGCACGTACCGAGGTTTCTAATAGAATAGAATTGTATCAAAATTATCAAAGGGACAAGACATACCTCATATTCGTAGAATTTTAATAATTAATTCTTGACTGTTAATCGCTTTGTGATATCAGAATAGGTATATACTAATTAATTCTAACTCGACAAATATCTTTCATAAAATACTGATATAGATTTTTATAAATAGAGAGACCAACAAATAACAGAATACCACTGCAAAAGCTCGTTAGAGTAAAATTGCTTTTAAATTCGATTCGTCACGAGTTTTTACATTTAGATGCACAGGTGCAATGCAAAAAATTTCGACGCATATTATACGTAGATTAAAAAGATGATATAAGGCCACGAAAACTATACTTTTATAGTCACACAGACATAATTTATCAATAATTGAAACATATTCAAAGCCTTCTCACACTAAAATTAGATAGGTAATAACAAAAATATTTTTGTTTTCGTGCACGGAGCCTTAACTCACTAGTGTTGTAATAGGATGACTCCAAAAACATTACAGTTAACTAATAAACTACTTAGCCCGATATGTGGATAACAGTGACATAAATGTCACCACATGGAAGGGCCCGCCAGGCAAACGCCGAGCAGGGAGACCCTGCAGGAGACGGGAGGACGATATAAAGAAGACCGCAGGAAAGAACTGGTTACTAACAGCAAAAACCGGTCAAGAGCGAGTCGGACTCGCGCACCGAGGGTTCCGTTCCGATTTCTGAAAAAGTGTGGTATTTAGAGACATCGTTTTATTTTTCCTGTAATCTTTACATAAACTTCTATCACATAGAATTATTTCAGATTTTTCTCTTTGCAAACTTCGGAGATAAGGGGGGGGGGGGGGGGGTAACGGTGTTTTTTTTACATTTTGCATCAAAAGTCGAAAACTATGCGGCCTAAAAAAAATAAAAAATAGTTTGAGAATTTGCAAACAGCGCTCTTTCATATGATACCCTAAATGCCCTAGTAGCCCCACTTTAAATTTTTATGACCCCCTTTCAGTCCGTTGCAAAAAAAAAAAAATCATTTCTTTCTTATTGCAAAATAGTTGGGTAAACGTCCTCTAAAACTATTCCAAATTTCAAGTTGATAGCATCAGTAGTTCTTGCGATATGCAGCTGTGACAGACAGACAGACAGACAGACAGACAGACTGAGTCACACCATAAGGGTTCCTTTTTACCATTTTGGTACGGAACCCTAGAAATAGAGATAAATGGAAAACCTTGGAGGAGGCCCTTACCTGAGAGGGGTCCATGCAAATTAGAATATTATATCTATCTAATAATTATGAAATTATTTCATTTATTTATATTTTTTCCTCATAAAATACATTTTTAAATATTTCTTAAAAAATAAATAAAAAACATTTAAAAATATAAAAAATAGTGGTCCGCCGGTATCGGGAGCAGGGTCCAAGCTACCGGTGGTTAGGTCTGCAGAGATAGGAACCTCCTCACAATACGAGCCGTATCGAGGAGTACTGCCTTCTGAATCTGGCCCTTGATCCAACCACCTAACGAGAGCCTCGAAAGATTTTGGTCGAGGCTATGACATTATTTACTACAATTATCACAAAAGCATGTACCTAAATGAATTATTATTTATTATTATCTATTTAAATTGAATTGATTAACTTATTATCAAATACAGGGTGGCCGGAACATTGACGTCCAAAAATAAAATTTCGGTCCCTCGTATCGTGGGGTATTCGAATCACCCCCATGTATGTTCCGCGACTTTTCATAGTTTTCGAGTTATGAATTTTTTTCTGAATGTTTGAAAATTTTCGACCTGACCAACCTAAAAAAATTCTAAAAAAAAAAGTAGAGGGTTTTATCGAGTTTCTTTTTTTGCAACTGAATTTTCATAAGTAGTACTTTTATGCATAAAATAATCAGCTTCGTAACTGTGATGAAAGTTATGAAAATGTTGATCTAAAGTGAAGAATTTACGTTCGGTGAATTATGACTCAAATTTTCAACTTTAAATTAAAAATCTTAACAGGTGACTTCATAATTCCTAAGTAGGCTTCAAGAATTTGCCAGACTCTCAGCTTTCATAATCATAAAAAAATGAAGTACTTAATAGGGCTACTTTGTTTAAAATCGGCCTTCAAAGACAGCGAGGTGGAAAAATTCTTAAAATTACCCATCTGAGTAATTATTTTTTTTGGCTATTTTCTCGTTCCTAAGGTTAATTAATGATAAGAATACTGAAAACTAACCAACAAATAGTTTCAGAGTTGGGTAAGAAAAGTTTTACGTAAAAAGTGGTTTTGAATAAAACACAGATGATAATGTGAAAAAAGTACTTAATTTATTTTTAACATTTACAAAAGGTTTTCAAAGTGGCCACCACCAGCAGCAATACACATTCTACACCTACGTAAGAAATTGTCTGGCAATCGTCTAAAAGCGTCTCTGTTCTCTCTCACAACACGTTCAGCTTCTGCAATCAACTGCCTCAGCTCTTGTTCACTTGAACAGTCTCGGGCGTATGCTATTTCCTTGTAATAGCCCCAAATAAAGAAATCGATGGGGTTGAGATCAGGTGAGCGTGGAGGCCACCTAATTGGTCATCTAAGTAATTTCGGACCTGGGTTGCATAGTGACACGGGGCGCCGTCATTTTGCAACACCATGGTTCGTCTGAGTTCGAGATTCACATCTGCCAGCAACAATGGAAGTTCATTTTCCAAAAAGTTTTTGTATGTTTCTCCATCAAGTCTGGACGGCAGTTCAAACGGACCAATTAGTTCGCCATTGAGGATACCAGACCACAAGTTAACGCTGAAGCGATGTTGAAATGTCGAAGCTCTCACTTCGAGTGGATTGTTATTGCAGGTAAAAGAGTTGCACCCTCGTTTACAACCCATAGTCCACGAGAACGGATCGCGCAAAATTCATTAAACTAACATTTACAAAAATCTCCGTGTTTAAATCTTAGCTTTCCTGCAGTCATTTTTGGTTAGCAAACTAAATAACCTTAGGAGCGAGAAAATGGAAAAAAAAAATATTAATCAGATAGCTAATTTTAAGAATTTTCCACCTCGCAGTCTTTGAAGGCCGATTAAGGCCAAAGTTAGCCCCATTAAGTCCTACGTTTTTTAATGATTATGAAAGCTGAGAGTCTGGCGCATTCTTGAAGCCTACTTGAGAACCATGAAGTCACCTGTTTAGATTTTTAATTTGAAGTTGAAAATTTAAGTCATAATTTACCGAACGTAAATTTTTCACTTTAGATCAACATTTTCATAACTTTCATCACAGTTACGAAGCTGATTATTTTATGCATAAAAGTACTACTTATGAAAATTTAGTTGCAAAAAAAGAAACTCGATAAAACCCTCTACTTTTTTTTTAGAATTTTTTTAGGTTGGTCAGGTCGAAAATTTTCAAACATTCAGAAAAAAATTCATAACTCGAAAACTATGAAAAGTCGCGGAACATACATGGGGGTGATTCGAATACCCCACGATACGAGGGACCGAAATTTTATTTTTGGACGTCAATGTTCCGGCCACCCTGTATATGGGTATTAATTGTTGATTATTGATTAAATGAAATCGTTGCATGTTTTTTTCATAGTTAAAAAAATACGTTGTGTTGCATGAAATAAAAGGCGTTTTTATTTATTTTTAATAAACTAATTACTTTTGATTATTGTAACGTCAAAGCTAAGTTGTCAATGTATATGGACGCAAAACCAGACCATTATTTAATAGTCCTCCAACAGCAATGAACTTTGAAATTGTCTTGAAACCTATGCGATGTTGTATTCAATTAGTTATTGAGGCCACACTCCATTGATTTTGCACATATTCGACAGTACCGCAACCAAGATTTCACAATCATAATACACGTGTACGGACGAAGTTATAGTTTTGGCTATTCAATTGAAATAATTTGATAATTTCATTTGGATAGGCAGCCTCCAGGAAATGTCCTTTAACCGATATGTTAGGAGGATTGTTTGCTTACGTCATAGGTAAGATTTCTGTGAGCCGATTGGCTGGTTACAAGGGTCACGTGGTCAATTAGCTGCCTCACAGACTGACTGAGATAGTAAGCCGGTCCATCGATCTAAGAGCTTAAGCTCGGTTGTGTTCCTATCAGGTTTAATTTGGCCTCATGTAACGTTGTTATTATGAGAATATCAACAATTGAAGGATGTAACTCGTTGGTTATTTGGTAGATATCCTTTTATAATTAAGTTGTGTTGGTTATTGATAATCTCCACGGGATAGTCAACTGTAAACCCTTGGTAGGCCTTTACGATAACGAACTATGTTTGAACGAAATGACGTCAATTTCGATTCTGTTACAATTTCCGATGACAGTCAATATCAGTGGGTAGTTGCGAAACACACAATGGCGTAATGTTTTTCATCACATCACATATTATAAAGGCGAAAGTTTGTGAGTGTGTGTGTGTATGTTTGTTACTTCTTCACGCGAGATGTTGAGAACATTTAATTACTGACGCGAGTGGGCTCGGTGTGCTAATTGAATTAAATGCGATTGTTTGTTTGTTTGTAGGTACAATTGTTTTGGGGCATGAAATTGTCATTATGTTAATGGTATGAGAATGTACTGAAGTATGATGTTTACATGTTATTATAAGTAATATACCAGTCTGTAACTATACACTGATATTAGAAATAAAAAAAACCGGTCAAGAGCGAGTCGGAGTCGCGCACAGAGGGTTCCGTTCCGATTTCTGAAAAGTGTGCTATTTAGAGACATCATTTTATTTTTCCTGTAATCTTTACATAAACTTCTATCACATAGAATCATTTCAGATTTTTCTCTTTGCAAGCTTCGGAGATAAGGGGGGAACGGTATTTTTTTTTACATTTTTCATCAAAAGTCGAACACTGTGCGGACTAAAAAAAAATAAAAATATGTTTGAGAATGTGCAAACAGCGCTCTTACATATTATGATACCCCACATGACCTAGTAGCTCCACTTTGAATTTTTAAGACCCCCTTTCACCCCATGTTGCAAAAAAAAATACATATATTTTTATTTCTTTCTAATTTGCAAAATAGTTGGGGGTAAACGTCATCTAAAACTGTTCCAAATTTCAAGTTGATAGCACTAGTAGTTCTTGAGATATCCAGCTGTGACAGACAGACAGACAGACTGAGTCACACCATAAGGGTTCCTTTTTACCATTTTGGTACGGAACCCTAAAAAGGAACCCTTATGGTGTGACTCAGTCTGTCTGTCTGTCACCACCCACACCACACCACAAATCTTCAATCTCACCAACACACCCTTCCACTCTTATGTAAGTCATAAGGCAAATTATCCACTAATGACCTAAGTTAATTAGTGTATTACAATAGCTGAACACTATCCCGCCTAGTTCAGGGACTAGGGTCAATAATTTGTGCACCTTTTATGATCACCACAAAAAAAAAAAAAACCGGTCAAGAGCGAGTCGGACTCGCGCACCGAGGGTTCCGTTCCGATTTCTGAAAAAGTGTGCTACTTAGAGACATCGTTGTATTTTTCCTGTAATCTTTACATAAACTTCTATCACATAGAATAATTTCACATTTTTCTCTTTGCAAACTTCGGAGATAAGGGGGGGGGGGGGGGGGGGAACGGTATTTTTTTTTACATTTTTCATCAAAAGTCTGGAACTATGCGGTCTAAAAAAATTAAAAAATAGTTTGAGAATGTGCAAACAGCGCTCTTTCATATGATACCCCACATAATTTAAATTAAATCTTAGAAACGGTAAAATTAAAAACGGTCTTAAATTTTTAAGACCGTCCTTGTTGCAAAAAAAAATATAAATATTTCTATTTCTTTCTTATTTGCAAAATAGTTGAGTAAACGTCATCTACAACTATTCCAAATTTCAAGTTGATAGCGTTAGCCGTTCTTGAGATATCCAGCTGTGACAAACAGACAGACAGACAGACTGAGTCACACCATAAGGGTTCCTTTTTTACCATTTTGGTACGGAACCCTAAAAAAGTTTCAATACTTGTCACGTACCACGCGTACCACGATCACGTAGTCACCTGTTTTATTGTAAATAAACAATTTTTTATGTTATTTTTATTTATTGAATTATTCACATAATGTCATTCTTTTGTACTACTACTACACTATGTATCTACATAATATGTAACAGTCCACTCTGTATATGATACGGAGTGGAGGAAAATCGACGCACAACCATACCATGGATACATACCATGAATACATGATTCTGGACCTCCTTGCGTCAAAATTAAAAAAAAAATTGCTATTCCATACATTTTGACCGCGTTTTGACCTATTGCACTTTTCTATGAAACAGCAGATTTTTTTTTGATATCCAACGAAAAATTTTTATGCTCGTTTATTTTTTTTTTTATTTTTTCTTTTTTTTTATTTATTTTATTTTTTTTTAACTCATGGTTACAGTTTACGCTTTGATGTCCCTGCCGCCCTGTGTATTATGTAGGTATTCTATACTTAGACTTGTGTACCCAGATCGAATATAATAAAATTGGAATGCCTACAAACTTTGGGAAGACGAGAGAACTTCACAGGATGAAACTTTTATTGCGAAATGGGATGAGAAGGGAGGATAAGATGAAAAAACATATCTAGGGCATACAAGAAGATTTAATACCAAACAAAATTTTCTTGAAGGAACAGAGATAAGTACGGGCAGAATATACATGGTGTTTGGAACCTGGGTACAAAGCCTTAAGGTTAGTTAGTTGACACCATTTAGAGCATTTTGAGCTATACATGTCTTAAACGGAGTATGTTTATTTTTGTATTTTTAACAGAAAATTTAAAGTTTTTTTTTTATAAGCTTTTACAATTTTTTTTTATTTCACCTGTCCCGGTGTCTGTTTGTATCGAATCTTGCAAGTTAAATTTGACCCACTTCCCGGTTTCTGATTGAGCTGAAATTTTACATGCATCTGTAAATCGGATGACAATGCAATATTATTAAGACGTGGAGCTGATCTGATGATGGGATGGGAACTCAGTTAGTAAAACGACGCAACCCTATCGAGTTTGGGCTCGTTTTATTTGTCTTGACAAGGACTCTGTTCTAGATTATATCCAGATCAATAAAAGTTTGTTTAGTTTTTCTGTTTTTACTAGTTTTTTTCAAATTTAAAAGTTTCTACGACTTTTAAAGTGTCTAGATTTAACATACTACTAACTTTAACTGGGACACTGTTGACAATTAACTGCCAGAAATTGGGTTTTTTAAAAAATAATTAAAAAAATTAGTTACAAATAAAAAACCTACGTCGTCTATGACATGTGGATCGAAATGCTCTAAATGGTGTCAACTATCACCCACTTAAAGCTTTGCTCCCAATTTCCAAACATCCTGCATAATTTAGTCTTATATCTCGTTATTGAAGCTGTCGAGTTTCTCTATACAATAGGTTTCAGTGAGACAAGCGAGAATAACAGTTATAAGTGCTTTCTGGGATTAGTACACACGGTTACATATCAAGATAAACGTTTCCAGTATAATATTGTCTTTACCTATGAAATTGCCGTTCTGCAGTACTGGCCATTTCAAATCAAAATAATTTTTGTTTGGCTAAGAATTCTAATTTCAAATTAATTTTATTTTAAAAACATGGATTTTTTTTTTCCAAAAGTAGTCATTTGTTTATTGATTGGTGTTACATTTTCATCGCATTTCAATCTTTTTCATCATCATGGATACGTTAAAAATTCGAGTAATTATGAAATATGAGTACCGTCGTGGCAGCAACGCGGCACAAGCGGCACGCAACATCAACGACGTTTACGGAGCTAACACTACAAACCAACGCACCACCTGTTATTGGTTTGCTCGCTTCCGTTCTGGAAATTTCGACCTGAAAAATGAACCTCGCGGTCATCCGAAGACTTTGGTCGACAATTACGAATTAAAGGCGATTGTGGAAGCTGATGATACACAATCTACGGCTGAATTAGCAGCAGCTTTCGACGTTAGCATCAAAACAATATTGGTCCATTTGCGTCAAATTGGCAAGGTAAAAAAGCTTGACAAATGGGTGCCCCACGAACTCAATGATCGCCAGCGCGAAGTACGCGTCGAGACGTGCCTTGCACTGCTCAACAGACACACAAATGAAGGAATTTTGAACCGCATTGTTACCTGCGATGAAAAATGGATTCTGTTTGATAACCGCAAGCGCTCAGCAAGTTGGTTGGATCCTGGTTCAGCACCTAAACAATGCCCTAAACGAAAACTTACCCCTAGAAAAGTGATGGTCACGGTGGTCTAGCGCCGGTGTGATTCATCACAGCTTCTTACCAAACGGGTTGAGCATTACTGCAGATGTGTACTGTGAAGAACTGAACACAATGATGGAGAAGCTGGCACATCTCCAACCAGCATTGGTCAATCGCTCGTCTCCGCTGCTCCTGCACGACAACGCGCGACCTCATACTGCACAGCAGACGGTCTCCAAGTTGCAAGAACTGGGGTTGAAAGCTCTCCGTCATTCGCCCTACTCACCAGACCTTGCGCCTACAGACTACTACTTTTTCCAGAATTTGGATAACTTCTTGGCGGGAAAAAAATTCAATACCCGAGAGGCAGTACAAAATGCCTTTGAAGAATTTGTTGCCTCGCGACCAGCTGATTTCTTTAAGAAGGGCATCAATAAACTGCCACTGCGTTGGCAAGATGCATTGATTGCATGGGTGATTACTTCGATTAATACAAATAAAAAATACATGAAAAAAATTCGTTTAAATTTTTTCATACAAAACGGCAATTTCATAGGTAAAGACCTAATATATAATTTACTACCAACTTAAATTGTCCGTATATTCAAATCACAACTCAAACTCACTCATTGTTTATCAGTGTGTTGTATGAAATGGCTACAAACGTAGTGTATGAATAAACATGCAATTAATATCCCTGACTGTTTTCTATCCCTAAGAAAAATATTATGAGAACGAGTATCTAAAACAGATGTGCCATGGTAAAATACTGAAGCTTTTACCTTAAGACTTATAAAGCTTTTCTTGAAGAAAGAATAATTATGTTTTTTTTTTCTTTCTGAACGCAAGAACAAGAAATAAAATAACTTACCTGCGCGGTACATTTGCCGCAAAATTGTAGAACTTTGGAATTTAAATTAAAGTTTGTAATAAGCATATTACAGATGAGCGATTTATTACTGCAGGGCTGGAACAAAATGAATGTAATTTTGAAACTAAATTATTTAAATAATACAGTGTAGTCGTTTTGGATAAAGCTCTGTTGATATTATATCTACCTACATAAAGACGTTTTGAGAAGCCAAACTGTAATTATCGTACCTTTTACTTAGCATAAGATTACGCCTTTGTTTCCCCGAAGAGTTGGGCACGGGTGCACCCACATTTCCCCCGTTAAAATTATGTGTAATAAAGGGCGAGTCTATTGCCATCAACCGGGTTCAAATCCAGACTCCAGGCTGAGAAATTGCAGATAGGAAAACCCAATATTGGCCCGACCTTTTTTTTTGTGGATGGGAAATCATCAAATGACTTCTCCTGCTCTGGGTGGAGCGGAAGGGCGTGTCAGACTTTTACTGACTAAAACCCACCCGTGTTCCTTCAGTTGCCTATAATGCCAGGGCCACAGTATCTCTTTCGAACAACCCGCGACCACGGCGGCATACATCGGTCGTATCGGACCCCATCTTTTGCTGACATCTCTTTGAGGCGCGCGTGGAACACAACGCGCCGTCGACCCAGGCCTGGTCCTTACCGGACGGTGAGCTACCCACTACTCGCCGTCCGCAAGCCAACGCCTACGGTGCCCGGGAATCGGCTATCGACTCCCGCCGCCCAGGGCGTCTCCTGCGGCGACTGAGGGCGTGAGGTTGCCTCTCCCTCACGCGTTCCGCCTTCTCCTTCGCGAGCATTACTGCTTCGCAGAAGGAGGTGATGAGTTGTCCCGACCTGGGCATCGAACCCAGGAGCTCATGCTCAGCAAATGTGAATAATTGAGAGATGAAAGCGAGACAAAAAAACAAAAAACCCATTTTCACAATTTATAAAATGTTGCATTTTATTTTTAATTAAAATTCAGAGAACCTTTTCATCAATATTCAAATCCCTTTAATATTAATTTAAGTTCTAATTTTCTCTAGATAATTTTACTCCAAGGTACCGAATCAATTAGCAACAATGATATCACCATTAATTCAATTAAACTAACAACACAGACTCTTGAAACTTAAATAATATTCCAAGTATTACTCTCAATTAAATCGAAGCTAAACAAATTACTCCAAACAAAATTTTTAGTGTGACAAATTATTCGGATTTAAGCTTTCAACTTACTCTTAGGGCCTATGTAGACAAAATGTTTTTCAAGCGCCATTAACGCGCATATAACGCAACAAAAACGTGCTGCAAGCATTATTCTAAAACTATAAGTCGGCTTTCCCACGAGCGTAATAAAATCGCGGCGGGATTTTATCGCGCACTGGATTTTCAACTCTCGTTGTTGAGCCGAGCGTTGAGAATCCAACCTAACAAAAACAGAGTGCATCCCAGCGCGACAAAAAACACGCTGTTGGATTTTCAACTCCCGGCGCTAAGCAAAGAGTTGAAAATCCAGTGCGCGATAAAACCCCGCCGCGATTTTATTACGCTCGTGGAAACGCCGACTGAGTGTACCTATGCCATGAGCGTTTGTATCGCTACAAACGCGCAGTATCGTCGATACAGCCGCGCTGTAGCAGCGTGATATTTGAACTGCGGAAATTACAAAATGCAACGTTGCTCAGACGCGCGTTTTTATCTCGTTTATACCGTCGAATTTCAAATTAACCGGTTAATTTCGCTTAACAGAATCGAAATGTATGCAGAAAGGGTTTCTCCCACTAACCGGTTAAAATACCAGTAACCGAAACCAAAACTACAATCGTTTCTGGTTCGGGGTCAATGACCTAAACGGGTTTAGAAAAATAACCGGCTTCCGATCCCTGGTAGACAAAGCACGTTCCGTGTAACCCGCGTCGGCGACGCGTAAAAAAGTTGTCATGTGCATAGGCCCTTAATAGACGACATTGTCTAACACGGTGACCTTTGCGCGCTCTATTCATAATAGTTGGAACTAAGCAAGTACATGGATCGATGTAATACATCTTTGTCGAATTGCTAGCTAATGTTTGGCTGACGTCTGTATTAATGGTGACTGTAATTGGTAGGAGTAAGAATGAGTTTTATGCTTTGAAAGGTTATTTGTCTGAATGTTGAAAGGCAGTTTGAAATAATCATTGTTTATTGGACTGAGTAATTTTCGAGTATTTGACTGAGTAATTTTCAGTTATTTTCTCGACCTCGGCTCGTGACTAAATAATAATAGCTGCTGGGTAACGCTTACCAATGTCGGTCCGTGGATGGGTAACAATCCATTACATATCGAGACACTTCGGTGCCTTAGAAAGCATGTTAAGCCGTTGGTCCCGGCTGGCATTAATATTTGACATTCTTTTCGGGAATTAAGAAGCCCGAAAGTCTGAATCCGTCTCACCAAGTTACCCAGTAACTCTCTCATCTAAAATACTGGTATTCACCTGCATCCGGTTAGACTGGAGGCCGACTTAAACATAATTGGGAAAAGGCTCGGTAAATGATGATGGTATTATTAGAGACGTATAAGACTGTTTTGACCATATCTGCTTAAAGATTACTTAAGATTTTCAGTCACGATTTTCTTTAAGAGACCTTCCAATGAAATAAAGCTATAAGTCAAGCTTTATTTCATTGGAAGGTTCTCTTAAAGAAAATCGTGACTCCGAAGATTTTTAATATCAATCTTTGGTGGCTCATTATAGTCCCACAAGAAGAGTGTCAAAATAATCTGCCTAGCCCTTTCCCAACTATGTTGGGGTCGGCTTCCAATCGAACCGGATGCAGCTGAATACCAGTATTTTACATGGAGCGACTGCCTATCTGACCTCGACAACCCAGTAACTGGGTAATACGATACCCCTTGGTAAGACTGGTTGTCAGACTTTCGGGCTTCTGACAACCCGTAACGACTGTCAAAGATCCACGAATGACAGCCGGGACCAACAGCTTAAATTGCTTTCCGAGGCACGGAGGAGTCTCGGTATGTAAAGATGGTCACCCACTGACCGACGGTGGCAAGCGTAGGTTAACCTGATCGACCCTTGCAGCGGTTATTACTTAGCCAAGAGCTCAGTGTACCTCTTATTAAAAAATGTCGCAAATTCAAACATCATTTTAGACGTTGGCGAAAATCTAAACGTGGATTTTTTTTCATCAGCAAAAAGGCCAATTTCTGTATTAAAAATTAATTCCTGTTTTATAGAAGCTTTTTCCAATAAAGATTCCTTATAAAACTTGACGAAGGTAAGGCCCGAACGTAAAACCTAAAAGAGGCAGGTGCGAACTAAACTTAATAAGGCCCGTCTTTTATTTGGGACAGAAAGAGTGTGAGGAATCTTAATTGCTGAAGAATTATGAGTTTCTTAACCTTTTAGGTTCAATTGGATTCCATTCTAAGTTTCCCCCAAGTTTTCTTTATCTAGATTAACTATCCTAGTGCTTGAATAGCCAACCGACCATTTTTTGGGAAAATTACTTTTTAATTTATAACTCTATAATGATACATTAAAAAGTAATTTTCCCAATGTATAACTGTAGAAACAGTCTTTTTCATCAAAAGACTGTTTCTACAGTTATATTATAAAAAGTAATTTTCCCTAAGAATGGTCGGTTGGCCATTTAAGCACTAGGGCGATGCTATCATAAAATTGAACTAAAACGATTAACGAATTCGAAACTTAGTCGGATTTCAAGATAACCTAGTGCTAATTTTAATTTCAAAATTGGATTCTTGATATTGTTTTCGCGACAAAATATTTCTGTATTTTTTTAAGGCTCACAAACAACAAAAACGGAAGGTCCTAGAACCAAAAAAATCAAAGATATGTGACATTTACCAACCCGCACTGGGCCGCGTGGTGGATTACAGCCAGAGAGGAGGCCTGTAGCCCAGCAGTGGGAACATTATAGACTGATTATGTTATGTACTACCTTTCGCCCGGAAAATATCCCACGGGAACGTCGGTACTACCGGCAAATCCTTCCTTATTCCTTGTCTACGTTATAAAGGGAACCTCTGTGCAAACTTCTCTTTTTACTTATATAGAAGATGTTAGTTTAACTTGACTATACCACTTGATTTAACAATTTAAAGGAGCTAGTCCTGTAATTACTATGCCGTCAACAAACTCCCCAGCGATGGGAACACACTGCATAATGTAGGGTCTCCACATGTTGCTAATCTATTCTAGTCCTACACTACGGTCAGTACACTGTTAATAATTTCTAGATACGGCCTACTTTGACAGTCTGGTGTATATTTATTTTATAGGTAACTGTATTGAAGCCATCTGACTGGTGGACTGGTTCGATCCATCGGGTTAAGCTACGCTTGCCGGGGTTGGTCAAGGATGGGTGACCATCTTTACATACCGAGACTCCTCCGTGCCTCGGAAAGCACGTTAAGCCGTTGGTCCCGGCTGTCATTCGTGGATCTTTGATAGTCGTTACGGGTCGTCAGAAGCCCGAAAGTCTGACAACCAGTCATAACAAGGGGTACCGTATTACTCAGTTACTGGGTCGTGGAGGTCAAACAGGCAGTTGCTCCATGTAAAATAGTGGTATTCAGCTGCATCCGGTTAGACTGGAAGCCGACCCTAACATAGTTGGGAAAAGGCTAGGCAGATTGATTGATGTTGATACAAAGTTGTGTCTAACGACTGTTTGATTGACAACAACAGACAAATACATAATAATACAAAATTGGCTTATCTATATCTATCTATATAAATAAAAATAAATCCCTATTTCCCTTGGTCATTGCATCACGTGTGAACGGATGCAACAATTTCGCATATTCTTTTTTTGTTGTGTTTATTAGTGTCAGTAGAAGATTCTTATGAAAGAAAAAATTAAGACAATTTCCAAGTAAATTGGAAAATTTCAGAAAACTTATGACTATTTTGAACTTCACGCGTTTACATTAGAATATTCATAGCTAAGACAGGACAACGTCTGTCGGGTCAGCTAGTTTATAATAATAATACCAGCCAATTCCTATCCCACAGCTGGGCAAAGGGCTCTTGTCATACAGAGAAGGCACGAGCATTGATCAGCACGCTTGCTCAAGACAGGGTGGCGACTTCGGACTTATATGAGAAAGCGCCATTTTGCGAACGAGACGTTTTGCGGCTGAGCCTAAAAAAAGTCGTGTTAGTTACACTATTTATAACTCAAGAACGGCTGAACCGATTCGGCTGAAAATTGGTGGGGAGGTAGCTTAGAACCAGGAGAAGGACATAGGATACTTTTTTTTTTTAATGCGTTGTATAACAACGGCTGGACCGATTTAGATGAAATTTTGTGTGTATATTTGAATGGGTTCCTGGATGGTCTGAAAACACAATTGGACCCGGTAGGTGGCGCTGCAGTCGGGTTCTAGGATCGTTCAGACAGGACAACGTCTGTCGGGGCCGCTAGTATAATATAAAACACAATTGGACCCGGTAGGTGGCGCTGCAGTCGGGTTCTTGGATCGTTCAGACAGGACAACGTCTGTCGGGGCCGCTAGTATAATATAAAACACAATTGGACCCGGTAGGTGGCGCTGCAGTCGGGTTCTAGGATCGTTCAGACAGGACAACGTCTGTCGGGGCCGCTAGTATAATATAAAACACAATTGGACCCGGTAGGTGGCGCTGCAGTCGGGTTCTAGGATCGTTCAGACAGGACAACGTCTGTCGGGTCCGCTAGTATAATATAAAACACAATTGGACCCAGTAGGTGGCGCTGCAGTCGGGTTCTAGGATCGTTCAGACAGGACAACGTCTGTCGGGGCCGCTAGTATAATATAAAACACAATTGGACCCGGTAGGTGGCGCTGCAGTCGGGTTCTAGGATCGTTCAGACAGGACAACGTCTGTCGGGTCCGCTAGTATAATATAAAACACAATTGGACCCGGTAGGTGGCGCTGCAGTCGGGTTCTAGGATCGTTCAGACAGGACAACGTCTGTCGGGTCCGCTAGTATAATATAAAACACAATTGGACCCGGTAGGTGGCGCTGCAGTCGGGTTCTAGGATCGTTCAGACAGGACAACGTCTGTCGGGTCCGCTAGTATAATATAAAACACAATTGGACCCGGTAGGTGGCGCTGCAGTCGGGTTCTAGGATCGTTCAGACAGGACAACGTCTGTCGGGTCCGCTAGTTAATTTATAAATCCAGGTTTCCTCAAGATATTTTCCTCTACCGATGTCAGTAAATCATACATATATAATCTCACGCCTTCTTCCCATGGGTGTAGGTAGAAACTACAGAACGTACCGGCTAAGATCCTTACATAATAGACTCCTTTTGCCTCGTTTACGTTCGGGTCATACACGCACATTGGTTGCGAGTACTATGCACCTGACCTTTCTGAAGAACAGTCAGTAATGTCCAAGTTAAACTCTTTCTGAAAACAGTTTTAGTTTTTTAGTTTAGAAAAAATATTTATTATTTATCATAAAAATATACACAGCTGTAGAACTTAAAATAAGGTTACAGTTACACTAATATTAATAACAACACTGAAAAAGTAACATTGATACTTGGCTCATTTACCCCTCGAAGGGCTTGTCTCAGCACCTACGATTAAGTTCCTATTAACTTACTTGGCAGATAATTTCATACAAATTCTGTTCCATTTTTGAATTTATTCGGTAAGTGGCTATTTGGACATCGTGAAAAAAGCACTTAATATTTTATCAGTCTTCATTACCTTCATCATTAAAATTCCCCACGGTTTTACTCACCTGCTCCTCAAAAATAATAACGAACCAGGAAAATAAATTCAAGTAACACCCAACGTGACTCCGAAGTACGGGTAAAATAAATTTGCAACAATATTTTTTCCGGTATTTTACTACGAGAAGCGAGAAACACCAAAAGGACGAGGTTGTGGCAATCAATTGTTTTGAAGTTTTTAATTTTCCCCCGTTTTTTTCCTTGACATTCTCTTACGTTACTTTACCTTCCCTGGCATTTCTAAGTTTGTCACGTTTTAATCTACTTCAGAGAATTTTTTTAAAGGTAAAAGTTTATCCTGGTAACTGTTTAATTAAGGTTCTTATACTTTTTGTAGCCTGTTATAAAGTGCTGATACTTATTATTGAGTTCGGTAAAAAAAAATAAGAACATAGTTTTTAATTGAAAACGTATGCTATGAAATAACAGCAAACATGAAAGCTGCTTTGAATATCAAGTTCCGGTTCCAAAATACGGACCACGTTGTATTATTAAAAAATTAGCTATGCCCCGTGGTTTCACCCGCGTAGACCGGGATAAAAGTAACCTATGTGTTAATCCAGGGTATTTAAAGCTATCTACATATCAACTTTCACCCAAATCGGTCTAGCCGTTTGAGCGTGAAGAAGTAACAAACATAAAAACACACACCCAACTTTCGCCTATATAATATTAGTGTGATAGTGTGATAGGGTAGAGGATCTCGTGGCTAAGTAATAACAACCGCACGGATCGATCCATCAGGTTAAGCTACGCTTGCCGTAGTTGGTCCGTAGATGGGTGACCATCTTTACATACCAAGACCACTCATTTGTGGATCTTTGACAGTCGTTATGGGTCGTCAGAAGCCCGAAAGTTTGACAACCAGTCTTACCAAGGGGTATCTCGTATTACCCAGTTACTGGATTGTGGAGGTCACATAGGCAGTCGCTCCATGTAAAATACTGGTATTCAGCGGCATCCGGTTAGACTGGAAGCCGACCCCAACATAGTTGGGAAAAGGCTAGGCAGATTGATTGATAGTGTGATAGGGTGATAGCTAAGATTGAATTAAAACTGTTCTGTTTAAGCAAATGTACGCCAAAAGATGATAAAAATTGTTTGCATTATAATTCTCTTAAGCATGCAATTTCGATTGCTATTTTAATAATACATTCAAAGCCATAGAATGCAGACAAAAAATCAGCTAAAAAAAACAGTAACACGCCATATGAAATAGAACTTGCAATAACAAAAGCAAACAATAGTCGGACGGAAAGAGACAGAAAACTTATCAAGCCATATCTGCTACGCAAAGAGAATTAAAAATACACACCACACCATCCGATGTTCTATATACCTTCAAGATGTATCGATAACTGAATCGATACACGTCACTTTAAAGGTGGTGTTATGGAAGAAGATGAGCGAGAAATGAGCAAGGTTCTAAAGATGACATTGTATAAAAAAAGATTTTATTGTATATGCGGCAGTGTTCAAAGATGACGTATAATAATGTCGAGGTCTATGGGCAGGACATACACTATGTCAACGAATATATCTACCTGGGCCAGTTAGTTTCCATCCAATCCAATGAAGTGTGACCTTCCAATATCGCGCACTTGGACTTTGATCGTGGCTCAGAAGTTCAAACTCAAGGTTTGCCGAAGAGTGAAATTAAAGTAACGGATAAAATTCGCAACACAACAATACGCTCGAAGACAGGCATTGCCAATATTGGTGATAACACCGCGAGGCTAAAATGGGACTGAGCGGACCACATCAATCTACAGGATGCATCAGGACAGATGGGCCAGGGACGTGACGCAGTGGGTGCCTGAAGATGAGCGTCGTCACCGAGGCAGGCCTAAAAACGCTGGCGTGACGACCTAGACTCGTTCTTGACTGATTGGACGGAAAAGGCAGCAGATAAAGATAAATGGAAAAGTATACCTTTGCCCAGCAGTGGGACAGTATAGGTTAAGAAAAATAATAATAATAAGGTAATAGGAGTGTGTGTGTGGAAATGTGTGTGAGGGTATGTCTGTGTGTGTGGGTATTTTCTCGTGGGTGAACCTCTGGTAAATTATGAAAATTCATCTATTAGTAATCTGAGGCGGTGGCATCTTACTCAAAAAATGCTTCAAAATTTCTGGCGTAGGTGGTCATTACAGTACTTAAATCAATTGCAGCATCGATATAAATGGACAGATCGTAAGCCTGAACCTGAGATTGGTTCTCGTGAAGGAAGATGGTCTACCAACGGCTATACGGGGTTATTACAAACATAGGTAAAAATAATCATAGGTTTAGGTTCCACAATATACATAATAGTTGTCGCTGGAACGATACCTTAATATCATAATCTAAAATAAAAAATACCTTGGCAACTATATCACATTATCACACTCTGAATTCAGATAGTGAATAAACACATTACAATGAATAATTGCTCCAAAAACGATGTCAATATCAGACTCTACGACCACTTAAAGTTCATTTTCTCGTAAGTGGACATTAATCTTACTTATCTACCGTAATTTATACCTCGTTTGGCTGCAGTCTCGCTCTCGCTTAGCCACCAGCGTGTCCTCACCCGAACGTCTATGATGTATGGAAGCAATTCTGTTTAAACGCCTTTTGTGAGCCTCGCGCAGCAAAAGATATGAGAATTGTTGTGAAATTTCCGAATAATTTGTTTATGGAGTTTAGATGGGAATAGAAATTTAATTTGCCAGTGTTCAAAAAGCTACGTGAGATGATGTTGGCAATTTTGATGAAGGCAATGTGAAAGGGTGTAATACATCTAAGGTTGAAGACATTGTTTACGATATTGCCTTCAGATATGGTCGACTTGAGGATACTATAGCCCTTATACATTTTATGTATAACGATGTAAGACCTAACTGAGACCTTTGTATTCCCTGAAGTGATCTCCGGTATCTTGTCATCTTACAGTTTCATGAAGGAGGGTATAATGGTCATGTCAGAGAGAGTGGGTAAGTTTAAATTTGAATAAGCCCTCTTGAAACAAATTGAAAACTGAACTTAAAACATTAAGGGCCTATTTCACAATATCCGAATAGGCACTACTTACCGAATAAATTCAAAACTGGAACAGAAATTGTAGGAAATTATCTGCCAAGTAAGTTATTCGTAGGTGGCGAAACAGCCAATAATAGTAAAACCGTTGCCGATATCTAATTTTCGAACAGTAATTACTACACCATTATGGAAATATAACAACAAAACACGTTATTACTTAATTAACAATACCATTCCTTGATCACATATTGAAATTAGCGAACAAACCAACTGCGTTCAAATAACAGCAACGATATAAGCTTACAACGCAGGTAAACAACCAGAGGAAATTACACAACATTAGGCATTTCAAAATTCATTGCGTCACAAACATTCACGTACAACAACGACACTAAAACAAAACCGGCATTGTAAGAAAAACAAATTCACTCCCCCACTTATGTAACCTTCAAAATTCGCCTACACTAAAATTTTCACGTTGTCAACCCACACATGCAATGGGGCTTGCTGATTGGTAGGCTCACGAGGTAGTTGCTACTAAAATATTCAAACACATACAAAGCATTTTAAACTGCAATGTTTCCCGAGAGACGGGCCTTAATTTGAGGTTTGAAGTGTAGTGTTAAAAGCGGTCAAGTGCGTGTCGTTATGAGGGCCACATTTAAAATGTAAATGGTGATAATTTTATTGCGGGCAAGGAATTAGTATTTTCAAATGTGTATGATTTATAATCGTTATTGTAATCGTCTTTGTGACTGGAAGTTTGAAGGAAAGATCATAAAGAAATTGGACATAGTACTATTTGATTGGGTATTTTATTTGTATTGGGTGGATTTGGGTTTGTTTGGTGACAGTAAACAGAGTCACCAAATTCGACTCCGACACCCTATTTCAAATCTCTGAAATTCATATTAGGCTTTCCAGCAAACGATAAATGTCTATTTATAAAAATACATACCTACACTTAATTCACCAGTGTCATCTATTATCTATACATAATACCTGTTTCTATACATATATCTGAATGAGTTCACAAAGACAACTTTATATGTGAAAAGCTATACTTAATGGAAAAATATTGTTTGAGACCAAGCTACTGATTTGGGGCAACCTGTACTGTTAGTTGTATTTATAAAAAAGTTACGAAGTGAAAACCGTACACAGAATATTTTTTGATTTTTGCTACGAGGTGTGTGAACGAGTTTGATGCCGAAAATATAGTTTTTAGAATTTTGATCCGTTTATCTGTTTGTCTCGATGTATGTCCCTGATTGGCGCAAAAACGGCTGAACTGATTTGTATCAAATTTGGCATACTATCTGTATGTTGATAACCTGGATTAACACATAGTGTAATTTTAATCCCGGTAATACATTCCCGTGGAATAGTTTCCAAAATCAATGCAAGCGAAGCCGCGGGCAAAATTCAGTTGAATACAAAATACTAAACAAAACGACCAATGAGCCTAGATAAGCCGCTTTATCAATTCACAATGAGTATCAATACTGACAGCCTAAAAGATATCGTTAGAATAATAATTTTATGCAAATGTATTGCAAATGGAAATTAAACAATGTTTTGGTTAATCTAAATTTCATTACTATGAAAATGAATGATTAGTCGCTAGGCCATTAGTGTAACCGTAGGCTCGCTCCAGCTCGGCGGTTGAAACGCGCGGTGGTTCTAAATTAAATGATCGTTGGTTATTATGAATTGTTATTGTTGGTCTAACGAGAACTGTGCGCTGTAGTTAAAATTAATGTAGGAGGATTGTAATTTAGCGGCTCGTATTTTTTTCTTTTTCGTTCCTTTTTGGAGCGCGGTTGAGTGAAATTGTAAATAGTTGGACGAAGTCAGTTTTTTAGAAAGTTGTGCTCTGTTGCCGATGAAATGTTGTTTCATTTAGTGAAAATTCATTTATTTTAGTAACACTATTTCTAGCATCTCACATTACGGCTGGTCCATAAATTCAAAGTCGCTCAGCGGGCTATGGAACGGGTTATGCTTGGAGTCTCTCTGAGGGATCGAATCCGGAACGAGGTGATCCGGCAGAGAACCAAAGTTAAAGAAAAAAGAAAGAAGGATAAAGTATTTACTGAGACTCGAACAGGAGGATCACAAATTAAGCTAAACACACTCATATAAAATAAAAAACAAAAGTTAACAAGTAAGTCAATCAGTAAGTTTACATAATTTGACGACACGGTTGGCGCAGTGGTTGAGCGATTGACTGCTGCGCAGCATGTCGCGGGTTCGATTCCCGCACGGAACAAATATTTGTACGACCTACAAGTATTTGTTCCGAGTCTGGGTGTTTTTATATCTATAATATGTATGTATTTACAAAAAAAAAATGTATATAAGTAGTTTATCAGCCATCTCGTTACCATAACACAAGCATTAGGTTGCTTAGCTTGGGACTAGATGGCGTTGTGTGAAATGTCCAAGTATATTTATTTATTTATTTATTTATTTAATTTAAAATCTAACAGTCTTAAAAAAAAGTAATATGTACAAGTACATAAAAAAATCATAGGGCATCAAAAAATTAATATGTACAAGTACATAAAAAAATCATAGGGCATCAAAAAATTCGTCCGTATCGCTGTCGATAGGAAAAGTACCCAAAAGGCTGGCAGCATTGCCACGTTGTATGGCAATGCTAATTCTTTGGCCAAAAATGGGCCAGCCATTTGGTCACGTGTAGAGTCGACCAACCGCTTGGCGTTGTCCCGAAAAACTAAGAGAGCACTCGGACCTCATGGCCTAGGGCCATGTTTCAACCCCAAACGGCTCGAATAAATATAGTTAAAAACTTTAAAAAATCATTAAGTTAATCGGGGTGACATATTCGATATAGAAAAGACCCTGTAAATACAATGATTTAAAAAAAAATCAGTAAGTTAATCGGGGTGACATATTCGATATAGAAAAGACCCTGTAAATACAATGATTTAAAAAAAAATCAGTAAGTTAATCGGGGTGACATATTCGATATAGAAAAGACCCTGTAAATACAATGATTTAAAAAAAAATCAGTAAGTTAATCGGGGTGACATATTCGATATAGAAAAGACCCTGTAAATACAATGATTTTAAAAAAAATCAGTAAGTTAATCGGGGTGACATATTCGATATAGAAAAGACCCTGTAAATACAATGATTTAAAAAAAAATCAGTAAGTTAATCGGGGTGACATATTCGATATAGAAAATACCCTGTAAATAAACAATGATTTTAAAAAAAATCAGTAAGTGTAGTAAGTTGTCGACATAACTCACAGAATAAGCAAGCTGAAGTGGCAATGGGCCGGCCATAGTAGCCGCAGAACCGATGACCGTTAAGGTAGACGTGTTCTTGAGTGGAGACCGCGAGTCGGCAAAAGTAAGGTAGGACTCCCTCAGGCTAGGTGGAGCGACGATCTTCGCAGGGTGGATGGTAGCAGCTGGATGAGAGTTGCCGAGAATCGAGCTGAATGGCGTGCGATTGGAGAGGTCTATGTCCAGCAATGGACTCCTGTAGGTTGAAGATGATGATGATTTCCAGCAATCCTATAATTGGTTATTCATGAGTGATATGGTTCGGCATGGCAAAAAGATTCATTGCGTTGTCCGGAAAGAAAATTCCCTGTAGTATGTTGGGATTAATATTGTTGCCATAACAAAATCATTATGCTTAGCCTTTTCCCAACTATGTTGGGGTCGGCTTCCAGTCTAACCGGATGCAGCTGAATATCAGTATTTTACATAGAGTGACTGCCTATCTGACCCCACAACCCAGTAACTGGGTAATACGATACCCCTTTGTAAGACTGGTTGTTAGATTTTCGGGCTTTTGGCGTCCCGTAACGACTGTCAAAGACCCACAAATGACAGTCGGTACCAACGGCTTAACGTGCTTTACGAAACACGAAAGAGTCTCGGTATGTATAGATGGTCACCCATCCACGGACTATCCCTGGCAAGCGTAGCTTAACCTGATGAATCGACCCGCGCGGCTGTTATTACTTAGCCACGAGCAATATTGTTGCCATAACAAGGATCATAATATCTTTATTAGGTATTGTTAAACTTCTGTGACATTTTCATGACTCACCCGTCGATATTGTTTTAAAAGGCATCAGATAAGCACCTAATTAGTTATCTACCTCCGTGCACATTTTACGACAGTAGACTGACTGGCTTATATACAAATTTGGACTGAAGTTGGCTAATATTTAAAATCAGTGTTAACTTATTTACATAATAAACTGGAAACCTGAGAGATATATCTCGACGGCATGTGAAGCCAAGTCCCATGGGCGGCATAAAAACTCTGACACCAGGTTAGTCACTAACCAAGGAAGAAAGAATGCCTAGAAAAATCGGAGACCTAAAAATAATACAGTTAAATTTTATTGACTTACAGAACAGAAAGAAATAAAAATAACAAAACCGCTGACCCAGCCTAAGCAATTAAGTGAAACTTTTTCTCGACAAATAAAATTGAAAGTACAGTCACGCAAGTTAATTTTTCTTTACATTTCATTTTTTTTTTGTGCCTTAAATTATTTGTTTGAATGTTAAAGGTTATCGCACTATAGCAAAGTAATCTTACTAAGGAAATTGTAAATAAATTGAACTATTGTGTGTATGAAAAGTTATGAGCTAGGTTTTCAATGCCTTATAAAAAGTATTAGGGCCTATTTCAAGATGTCCGAATAGCCACTACTCACCGAATAAATTCAAAAATGGAACGGAATTTGTATGGAATTATCAGCCAAGTTAGTAGGCCGTTAGATAAAAAAACCGGGCAAGAGCGAGTCGGACTCGCGCACCGAGGGTTCCGTTCCGATTTCTGAAAAAGTGTGCTATTTAGAGACATCGGTTTATTTTTCCTGTAATCTTTACATAAACTTCTATCACATAGAATATTTTCAGATTTTTCTTTTTGCAAACTTCGGAGATAAGGGGGGGAACGGTATTTTTTTTACATTTTTCATCAAAAATCAAACACTATGCGGCCTAAAAAAAAAAAAATATGTTTGAGAATATGCAAACAGCGATCTTTCATATGATACCCCACATGACCTAGTAGCTCCACTTTGAATTTTTAAGACCCCCTTTCACCCCATGTTGCAAAAAAATACATATATTTTTATTTCTTTCTTATTTGAAAAATAGTTGGGTAAACGTCATCTAAAACTGTTCCAAATTTCAAGTTGATAGCACTAGTAGTTCTTGAGATATCCAGCTGTGACAGACAGACAGACAGACAGACTGAGTCACACCAATTTTTTTTTTTTTTTTTTTGAGGGTGGGAAATCATCAAATAACTTCTCCCGCTCTGGGTGGAGCGGAAGGGCGTGTCAGACTTTTACTGACTAAAACCCACCCGTGTTCCTTCAGTTGCCTATGCCAGGGCCGCGGTATCTTCTTCAAACAACCCGCGACCACAGCGGCGTCGGCCCTATTGGACTCCGTCACTTGCTGACATCTCTTTGAGGCGCGCGTGGATCACAACGCACCGTCGACTCGGGCCTGGTCCTTACCGGACGGCGAGCTACCCGCTGCTCACCGTCCGCAGGCCCGCGCCTACGGTGGCCGGAAATCGCCCCGCGATTCCCGCCGCCCAGGGCGTCTCCTGCGGCGATTGAGGCCGTGGGGCTGCCTCTCCCTCACGAGTTCCGCCTCCTCCTTCGCGAGCATCACTGCTTCGCAGAAGGAGGTGACGGCCTCCCATGCACTCTCGATCCGCACCATGGCCGGGACCAGGGGGCCTACTCCCTAAGCACAAAGACCGTAGTTTCGGCCTTCGTTACGGGCGTTTCTTACTCCGTATCACCTACGGATGGATGATTGGTTCGGCCCCCGAACGAAGTATGAATGACAACATGATTTGCCAGTTGTGTCCACTCCCGATGTGTTTTTGCTTGTTCGAAAAATTTATTTTTTACACTTGTTTTGATGGATCGTAATATCAGACGGACGGATGAACGGATGGACGGAAGGACGGACGGATTTAGGGAGTAGGTCCCCAGGCTCGGACGCGAGAGATCGCCTCCGTGAGAACACGGCGGTGCTCTGCCCAAGCCGGGCAGACCTCCACTGTATGCTCCACCGTGTCCTCCGGGCGATCCAAACAATGGTAACACCCGGGCGTTTCCTCCCGCCTTATGCGAAACAGGAACCTCCCGAAACAACCATGTCCGGTGAGGACCTGCGTCAGGCGGATGGTGAGGACGCCGTGGCGCCTCTCTAACCACTCCTCAAAGAGGGGACTTATCGCCGCAATTGTGGCGTGCCCAGCGCTGGATTGCGACAGTCGCGCTCTCCATGCCGCCATGAGATCCCGCCGGAGCTCTGTCCGCTGTACCGTGATTTCTCGCGGCAGCGGAGTTACGCCCCGGCGTTTCACCTCCTCGCGGCACTCCCACACGTGTGCGAGGACTTTTGCCTCCAGATCCCATGGCGGTAATCCAGCAAGGAGTCCCTATTGCAAAAAAAATACATATATTTTTATTTCTTTCTTATTTGCAAAATAGTTGGGTCAACGTCATCTAAAACTATTCTAAATTTCAAGTTGATAGCATTAGTAGTTCTCGAGATATCCAGCTGTGACAGACAGACAGACAGAGTCACACCATAAGGGTTCCTTTTTTACCATTTTGGTACGGAACCCTAAAAATGTTCCCATTTCGAAATTTAAACTTGTTTCACGCAAGATGGAACCAATGAGAGATTGTAACCTTTTAAGAAAATAGGGTCATTATTGTCATCCCCATGTGGTCGTTTTATTACTACTTCTGTCCCATTACTCGTAAGGGTGTCGTCTAACGTGCGTTTTTCACGTCGCGTTTCCTTATTCGGTAGTAAAACTAGAAATGTGTCACCGACATGTGTGACTCCCGTCTTTTGTGAGGAAATCGATAGGAGGTACAGTTCTGGCATTGTTTGAAGAGTTTTCATGGGGATTTACGTTTGATACTTAAATCTGTTTACTAATGGTAGTAAAAAAAGGCATTGATGTATGATATTTAGTTTGTTTTGTAGTTTATTTTTAGGGTTCCGTACCAGAATGGTAAAAAAGGAACCCTTATGGTGTGACTCAGTCTGTCTGTCTGTCTGTCTGTCACAGCTTCATATCTTAGGAACTACTAATGCTATCAACTTGAAATTTGGAATACTTTTAGATGACGTTTACCCAACTATTTTGCAAATAAGAAATAAATAAAAATATTTATAATTTTTTTGCAACAGGGACTGAAAGGGGGTCTTAAAAATTTAAAGTGGGGCTGCTAGGGCATGTGGGGTATCATATGAAAGAGCGCTGTTTTCACATTCTCAAACTATTTTTTTTTAGGCTGCATAGTTATCGACTTTTGATGAAAAATGTAAAAAAAAAATACCGTCCCCCCCCCCCTTATCTCCAAAGTTTGCAAAGAGAAAAATCTGAAATTATTCTATGTGATACAAGTTTATGTAAAGATTACAGAAAAAATAAAACGATGTATCTAAATAGCACACTTTTTCATAAATCGGAACGGAACCCTCGGTGCGCGAGTCCGACTCGCTCTTGACCGGATTTTTAGTATACCATTCATAACTTCACGCATGTATTCTCGAAGGGTCAGACAGAGGACTGTGCCTTCAGTATACCCTCATGTCACTAGTTATGTATAAGTCCCATGTAATAGCAGCCTATTATAAAAATCCAGTCTCCGGTCTGAGAAATTCCATATGGAAAAACCTAATAACAATAATAATGTCCGACAACATCTCGTCATCATATTCATCTTCTTGATTATTGGTCATTGCTATGATTGCCCAGAGACGTTAAAAACGAATACGTTATAAACGTTACGTTTTAAAAACGAATTGATGTTTCTTATGAATTTGCAGAAAAATAATAAAAAGAGCAAAAATACACATAGCTGATGTACGGTCAGCAACAGAAGTCGGTTAACACTGCTACTTTTTGACATCATCTAAATTAACATAAAATGTTAAGATAAGCTGCTTTTTAGCATTTCATCTATTAGATAACAGTTAATTTTCTTTAAAATTTATATCTGTTCCGATTTTAAGTAAGTATTTTTCTCAATAATTAAGATTTAGAAAACTCAACTGTTAATCGACTTTTGTTGCTGACTGTACAACTACGCAAATAGCTGGCATGCCATTGTGAAACTGACCAATCAGAAGATATGCACACGTCATGCCAGATACTTGCATAGTCTTGTACCAGCTATACCTATGCATCTGTATTTTCGCACTTATGTTCATTTTAATCTGTAAGTTGCTCTACATGAATATCATTATGAAAAACAACACTTGCGGATTGAATGTTTTTAACACTTTCAGCTGAGCATCTGGGTATTGAAATGTTTGTTGCGCGGCACATTATTTTCTCATACAAAACATATGACGATTAAAGTGACGTTCTGGTTTTTCATACAAGAAAAGATAATATGAAATGTGACACAACCCCGTTACTACACGTCGACGTTGCGAATGCGCAATTAGAATGTATGTGTGTGAGTAGCCTTATAAAGAGTACAAAAAAACTAACATAGAGTGGCGCTAGCAGTCCGAAAATTTAAAATGATACGGCGCGATGACGTAGCTTGAAGGAATTGGTATAGGCTGCAGCCGTTTGTACACGTTCTTTAAAGAAAGACATATTTTTTGCTAACGTGATTGAACGTTGTGTCAAATAGCGTTTATCAAATTTTACGTATTATAACGCCGCTGCGCTCAAAGTGTTAAACCATTGTATGCTGCAGAATTTAACGCATTTTCCTCCAATTTCCAAAGACTTAATTAAACCAATAATACATGTAAATAGATTAGCTCATTGATATATTCATGAAACTCAATCTTTTTGCATGTTTAATAGCTGTCACGCTTTTCAAAAGGAGCCTATCAGTCAAGCGTCGGGTGCAAAGGCTGTGATTAATACTGAAAGGCCCTTCAGACCTTCACTGAAACGTAAGTACATTTCCTTCACTAACTAGAACATTTAGGCACACTAAATCATGATTTATTTTGCTTAATAGGTAGCGCTTTTCGGCTGAAAGGTATAAAGGGGTTACAAGTTTAATTGAGGAATGTTTTACTGGCAAATGTGTAAAGTTTACAACACAGATTAAAAACCGAGTGTAAATTCAAATTTATGTTAAATTGACACCTATTTCGGGGTCAGAGGATCTAATTTTATTGGCGAATTATAGGCGTACTATACAGGGTTATTGGTAAAACACCAGCAACCTCTTAAGGGGTCATTATACTCATCATTATGAACAACTTTCACTATGGGACCAAACGTAAAATCGCGAAAAAAAATCAGCTGTTCAGTACATTTTATTTAATCAAACTCGTCAAAATGTAGGGATCAACTGATTTTTTTTTCGCGATTTCAGGTTTAGTCCCATAGTAAAAGTGGTTCATATTGATGAGTACCATGACCCCTTAAGAGGTTGCTGGTGTTTTACCAATAACCCTGTATAGGTAAGGTCTCTGGGTTGTGTCTCTCTATAGGTTGTGTGTTGTACGTACATTAAAAAAATATTTTCGGTAGTCCTATTTGGATTAATAATTTTATAAAATCACTAGCTGCGCCCCGCGGTTTCACACCCGTAAACCGGGATAAAAGGTAGCTTATGTGTTAATGCAGGGTATAAGCTATCTAAATACCAAATTTTATCCAAATCTGTTCTACCGTTTGAGCGTGTAGTAGTAACAAACATACACACACTCACAAACTTTCAGCTTTACAGTATTAGTGTGATAATGTGATTTACTTCTTTTGAATCTTTAGTCACTTTGAACTTTTTCAATGTCGTAGGACATAGAAAACATAACAAACTATTCTCACCTCATCGGTGACTCGACAAAAGTTCCAACTTTAATATCTGGAGAGAAAAACTGGTCCGCAGTTGTCAAGCGGCAGAAATCTGCAAAGTAATGCCCCCCCACCCCTCCTTGTCGGCCAGAAACAGGTCAAGATGTAGGAAATGACTGTAGGGCTGGCAAGGTGATTGCAGTATTGAAGAGAACCTAGTTTTAAAGTTCTTCTAAAGTAGGTATGAACATTTTCTTTTTGTCAGTAATGAACTAACAGATCCTCCCTTTATACATGCATTTCATGTAGCTTGAACTATAGTGAGAGAGAGAGAGAGATTATTTATTTGTCCGAAACATGAGTATGCACGCACAAAGCATGCAAGATGTTAAGTATATTGCAAAAATGATTATCTATCTATCTATATAAATAAAAAGAGAAGTCCTGCCTGACTGACTGATTGACTGACTCATCAACGCCCAGCCCAAACCCTTGGACCTAGAAAGCTGAAATTTTGCACAGAGGTTCCCTTTATAATGTAGACAAGGAATAAGGAAAGAATTCCCGGTAGTACGTTCCCGCGGGATATTATCCGACATCAACGCGGGCGAAGCCGCGCGGGAAGTGCTAGTATTATACATTATTACAAAATTCTTATTTGTTGGTTTAAGAATGATTTAAAAGAAAGATTTTAGTGGCATCATTTTAAGTAGGTAATATACAAATCCTGAAAACACTGCTATGCTAACTTATTCATAACAAATCTGTTATTGTGTCGATTGCGTCATTAGGAGCTTATGGCCGTACTTGTAGCTTACTTGCTTACTTAAGCTACAAATATACAGCTTTATGGTCTTGCAAACAGCCTTATGAATAGTTACATACCTTTTTTTTTTTTTTTGAGGGTGGGAAATCATCAAATAACTTCTCCCGCTCTGGGTGGAGCGGAAGGGCGTGTCAGACTTTTACTGACTAAAACCCACCCGTGTTCCTTCAGTTGCCTATGCCAGGGCCACGTTAACCTAACGCTAAATTCTTTAGTAATAAAATATTAATAGCTAGGTTATAATAACACGTTACAACCCTCCAGACACACATTTAACGCTTAGACTTAATTTTAAGCCGACCAAGCGTTCTTGCTACGTGCAAATCGAGATAACCAGCATCTAGTAGGAATACGAGTTGAAGCCGGTCAAGGAAAATGATAGATAGTGACTCCATCTAACTTGAGGGTGTATACAGGGGGCGATTTAGTCACCTACTTTCGTCAGAGGGGTGGTTCTACCTGTCATACTCAACAACTTTCGCTATGAAACGCATATCCGATTCGTAAAAAAATATCGGCCAAGTGCGTGTTAGACCACGCACAGTGAAGGGTTCCGTAGTTGAAAAGAGTTTATCCCAAAAACAAACTTAACATTGTAGTAGTCCCCAAAAAATTTTTTTATGTGATAAAATTACAAATTAACAATTTTTGGTCTTTTTCCTTTACTTGTGCTGTGAGACCTTGCTTCTTGTAAAATTTTATGATTCTAGGTCAGCGGGAAGTACTCTATAGGTTATGATTTACTTGCGAATATCAAGTCGCATAAGTGGCCGTATTTTTTTATTGTGTTGACTTAGTAGCTTGTTTTTTGAGAACTTCTAGACCTACGTATTTGATAATAATTTTATTATCAAATACGTATTATTTGACACCTCCACGCATTCCTGAGAAAAAGGGTCTTGACAGAATGACTGACAAACTGACAGACGGACGGACAACGAAAAAGTGATCCTATAAGGGTTATGTTTTTTCCTTTTGATAAAGGTACGGAACCCTAAAAAACATTTATTCATCGAAATTGTTGGGAGTGAAAGTAAATAAGGCAACACTGTTTTTCTATGTTACTAGTTAGTCTGTGGTCGTGGTAAATAAAAGACTGCAATTAATTAATTTGTGTGTTTATTATTACCCGATTGAAATTAAATAACAGAATACAACATTGGCGACGAGGATGGGATGAACAAATAAAATTAACAAACAACAGTAAAGATTTATATAAGACATTTGTACCTGGAGAAAAAGTAATGGTTAGGGATTTAAGAAAAAATAAAAAGAATTGGTCTTTAGGCAAAGTTATTGAGATTCTAGTACCGGGTGTGACCTACATGGTAGAAGTAGATGGACTTCAATGGAAACGACATGTCAACCAACTGCTGCAATGTGGGCAGAATTTAGAATAAGAAAAAAAAAAAAAAAAAAAAAAAAAACATTTTTTTAAAATCTTTTATTGTTATTATTATAAGTGGGGGGAGAGTGTTGGGAGTGAAAGTAAATAAGGCAACACTGTTTTTCTATGTTACTAGTTAGTCTGTGGTCGTGGTAAATAAAAGACTGCAATTAATTAATTTGTGTGTTTATTATTACCCGATTGAAATTAAATAACAGAATACAACAGAAATAGTCTGTCTACTGGTTGTATGGGAATTTGTTCTTTTGTTCCCCGAATCGGATATGAGTTTTAAAGTGAAAGTTTGTTTAGTATGACAGGAGGCTAAATCGCCAAACTGTATTTGGTGATTCGCAGTCTCCTACTCATGAACACTGTGTACGTCAACGGTCATCGCCCCTACGCCTAATATGGCCGCCACATGGTAAATATCTAGTAAGAATAAAGGCCGACGAACTATTTAAAAAGATAACGCAAATAACAATGGTCAATCAATCTGCCTAGCCTTTTCCCAACTATGTTGGGTCTGCTTCCAGTCTAACCGGATGCAGCTGAATACCAGTATTTTACATGGAGCGATGGCCTCCACCTCCCAGTTACTGGGTAACACGATACCCCTTGGTAAGACTGGTTGTCAGACTTTCGGGCTTCTGAAAACCCGTAACGACTGTTAAAGATCCAAGAATGACAACCGGTACCAACTGCTTAACGTGCTTTCCGAGGCACGGAGGGGTCTCGGTATGTACAGATGGTCGATCGACCCGTGCGGCTTTTATTACTTAGCCATACACAGATGAAAGTACTATCCAACCACCTGATCTAATCTCCCTCCCCACTTTACCGTACAATTACTTAAGCAAGATTTAATTAACACAAAATTGGGAGTTTAATAAAACGTTCAGCTAGTTGTCGGAATACTAAAACAACTGGAGAGAATCGAAATTAGCGAAGTTTGTTTAATACCGTTGCATAATTATAGTTGTGAACACAGAAACTCATTCTATGTTTATGCTATGTGGTAATAAACTCTACAACATACGGAGAAGGATTGAAATGAAATAGCTGGGTACCGAGTAATATTGCAACATTGGGTATGTTTTCAGACGTGAATACATTTTGTAACTGAATGTCTAGTCACTTAGGCCTCAGGAATATAAAGTACGACCAAATAATCACACGTATTATAAAGGCGAAAGTTTGTGAGTGTGTGTATGTGTTTATTTGTAAGGTACTTCTTTACACCCAAACGGCTGGACCGATTTGGATGAAATTTGGTATATAGATAACTTATACTGTTTGTTCTGCTTTTGCTTTTTATTTAAGGATCTTCCTGTGCAAGTCACAATAAATACTTTTTCTACCTTTTTAGGGTTCCGTACCAAAATGGTAAAAAAGGAACCATTATGGTGTGAGACTCAGTCTGTCTGTCTGTCTGTCTGTCTGTCTGTCTGTTACAACTGGATATCTCAAGAATTACTAATGCTATCAACTTGAAATTTGGAACAGTTTTAGATGAAGTATACCCAACTATTTTGCAAATAATAAAGACATAAAAATATTTACATTTTTTTTTGCAACAAGGACTGAAAGGCGGTCTTAAAAATTCAAAGTGGGGCTACTAGGGCATGTGGGATATCATATGAAAGAACGCTGTCTGCACATTCTCAATTATTATTATTTTTTTTTTAGGCCGTGTAGTTTTCGACTTTTCATGAAAAATGCAAAAAAACAATACCGTTCCCTCCCCCTTTTCTCCAAAGTTTGCAAAGAGAAAAATCTGAAATTATTCTATGTCATAGAAGTTTATGTAAAGATTACAGGAAAAATAAAACGATGTCTCTAAATAGCACACTTTTTCAGAAATCGGAACGGAACACTCGGTGCGCGAGTCCGACTCGCTCCGGACTCGACCGGTTTTTATTTTTTTTGTTATACGCTGGATTACTACGTAGGCTACTTTTTATCCAGATCTACGCGGGAGAAACCGCGGGGTGCAGCTAGTTTCAAATAAAAATGACAAATGGTCATGATTGCAATAGGCCGCAGTTACGTGGGACTTATTCGCGATTTTTTCGCGATTTCAGTGTTGGTCCCTCCTGCAGTGGTATATAATGACTAAGTTATAACAGCCGCACGGGTCGATCGATCAGGTTAAGCTAGGCTTGCCGCAGTTGTTCCGTGGATTGGTGACCATCTTTACATACCAAGACCACTTCGTGCCTCGGAAAGCACGTTAAGCCGTTGGTCTCGGCTGTCATTCGTAGATCTTTGACAGTCGTTACGGATCGTCAGAAGCCCGCAAGTCTGATAACCAGTCTTACCAAGGGTTATTGCCCAATAACTGGGTTGTGGAGGTCAGTTATGCAGTCGATCCATGTAAAATACAAAAAAAAAAAAAAAAAAAAAAAAAAAAAAAATTCAGCTGCATTCAGTTAGACTGGAAGCCAACCCGAAGATAGTTGAGAAAAGGCTAGGCAGATGATAACACATTATACTGTAGGTCTTCTGTCCTATGTTAAGGCTGCTCCTTCCTAAAATACGGTGAAACGAAGTAACTTTGTAACCATCTTTTACAGTAACTATAGCATCTTTTTGATAGGAATACACAGTAATCTGCAATACATAAGAAGTGATGTCATGTATCCTGAAATCTATTTTAGTTTGTAGAACTAAGGAAAAAAACCTATATCCAGGTCTATTTCGGTCTATTTTTTTGAGTTGTTACCATATTACTCCTACAGTTTTCATTAAAAGTGTTCATAAATTTATACAGTTCTTTACAAACTAATAAGGAATGATTTCTTGTCATTACTTTTTTAGTTTAATCAACAGATTTTTTGTAAATCGATGATTACTTCAAATTTTGCAAGCGTTGTGTCATCGCGCTTCTCTTTCTTTTCTATGCAGTTCGATAGTGACCGCGCTTTTTACGACTTAAGGAAGTGTATGTAGATTATAATGGAAATTCAACAACATCACACACATACTAAAATACGCTGTTGTTGAAATACGAAAGTTTTCTTTGAAACATACTGAATATTATTATGTTTATTAGAATTCTTGTTACGTAGTTGAGACTTCTTGTCGGGATTCAGATTATTAACTTTTGGCCTCATTTTTCTTTTTGGATATTTTTCTTTTCCGAAATTAAGTCACGAATTGTTGTTACGTGTGAAAATTTAGCCAAAACTTTTGACATTTAAAACACCACATTAAAATGTATCGCCAGATTCGTACTTTTTACAATTATTTATTTATTTATATTTAATTAAAACGGTACAACACCAATTACATTAATTAACATATTATATATTGTCAATTTTGCTATATAAACATAAATTAATTAAAAACTAACATGGAACAGTACACTCCCTTGCATCTCTGTCACAGAACACCAGACATATACGCATAATTTTACTCCATTCATCCGCAAACATATCACATTCAAGGTTGGCAGTTAGAGGGCGTTGAGCATCTTCAAAGTACGACACACGGGGGATTCTGCTCTGGCGACAGTTTTGGATGACGGTTGCGCAAACCAGATAGAATAATATCGAAACAATGAGCGTTTAGCATTACTGTCAAGTTTAAAAACAATGTTATTAAACCAAAGTATTCAGGGTACACAGGGTGATTTTTTAATGACCAGCCAAATTTTCACAGGGTGTTTTACCCATGAATATGAACAACTTTCACTATGGGACCAACTTTGAAATCACGAAAAAAAACCAGCGGTTTCCTACAAAAGTTCAATACCTACTCGATCAAAATGTATGAAACAGCTGATATTTTTTTTGCGATTTCAAAGTTGGTCTCATAGTGAAAGTTGTTCATATTCATGAAGAACACCCTGTGAAAATTTAGCTGGTCATTAAAAAATCACTCTGTATGTATACAATAAAAAAGAGTAATTAAAAAAACTAAAAAACCCGACTGCGTTAAAAAACTGAAAAGTTAAAAACAAGCCCATTAAATTACATAAAAGTTGGAAGCAGGCGGGACCCATTTAAGTTTGAAAATATAAAAAATGGAATGCGTCCCGCCTGCTTCTAACTTTTATTTAATTTATTGGGCTTGTTTTTAACTTTTCAGTTTTTTAACGCAGTCGGGTTTTTTAGTTTTTTTTAATTACTCTTTTTTGTTTCCAGCTTTTTAATTTTCAACGTGAAAAATTACGCAGATGATTTAGTTCTTGCAAGGAGTTTTGGTCGTGAGAGTTATTCAAAAGCTTTTTTGGATCAAGCCAAGCCTTTTTTTTACGTGTTTTTTTACGATTTGTCACTTCTAAAATTACTTTTAACCATTTATAATTTGTTTATATTTTTGTAATCACCTTTTAAAACCCTTTATTTTGATACTCCACTCGACAGGTTTTGAGAAAAAAAAAAAAAAATTAAGACATAATTTGGCGCCAAAAATCCGCCATTTTGTTTTTTTTTTTTATTATTTTGATATACCCAGTGTCACTCTCACAGTAAATACGAATCTAACGACACCTCTCAAGCTAAAATCCATCGAGCCGTTCAGGCCGCAGAGCGTGCCAAACAATTATACATACATAAATACATACATACATACATACATACTCTCGAAAAACATAACCCTCAGTCTGGCGCAGTCGGGTAAAAAGGAGGTCTTCGCGCCACGAATATCGAAAGTGAAGCACCGTACCGATCTGTGTGCGTGAGGCGTGTTTGTACAAACGTTTCAGCATACTTACTGTGCTTCACTTTCGATATGCGTGGCGCGGAGTCCTCCTTTTTTTATAAGTCCATGGCTACTACAAAGATATTACTCTCACGTCCAACTAATTAAGTTTTACTCTTACTGCAACACACATTCACACTACGAAACATGACTTTATTCGCAAACAAATACCCGTACATCGCTAAATCGCTCAAGACATCAGACACACGCCCACACACAAACACACACCCTGTCTCTTAACCGTAACAAGACACGTGCAATACAAACACGAGCATTATGCAGTACTAAGTACGTTCCATTAAACAGACAGCTATCATATTACTGAAAGTCCATTAGAGAACAAAGGACGTCTTTCATACTTCATGGGAAAGCGATTTTAATTATAAATATATTGTAGAACAATGGGTGTGTGTTGTGGTTTGTTTGTGTGTGTATGTGGGGGTGTGATGCGTTACAGGATATTGTTGTAAAAGGCTAATGTAAATTACATTACGTAGCAGCTTATACAAAAGAAGTTAAGATTGATCCGCTGTGTAGCCCGCGAAATACAAATTTTCTTGCGTTTTTTGCAATTTGCAGTTTGTATTTTACATATAATTTTAACCTTATCATCATCAATCTCTCTAAGTTAGATTTACCCGGATCGGTCTGATTTCGGAAATGTATTAAGTACTTTTCTTTATTACTCACATAATCTTTTAGTTTTGTATCCTCGTGTTTTTGTATTAAATAATTCTATTTTTGGAACGAAGTTCTTTAACGCGGCTTATGATAAGAGAAACTGGCAGAAATTGTGACGTAACGAAAGAGCATTATGCCGTCAGTTACAAGTGTCAAAAGTATTTGTTCTTTAATACAGAGTCAGAGTCGTCTCATCAAAAAAAAACTTTGACACTTGAAACTTGAGACCTTAGAAGATGACTCTTTAATACATAATACAGCGAAAGGAACTTCGTTCCAACAGGGTGTCCCATGTTGGTCCCATGACACATCCCGACTTTTTTTCTTCTTTATCCTCAAGTGTCTGAGTTGGGCTAATTTTAGACCCAAAACCTCAGCGAGTGGGGAGGGTTGTACGTTTATATATAATTATATGATATAAGCTTATATACCTTTTATGTAAAGGATTTTCCTTATGCACACATGGGGTGCATTCGACACTTGAGGGGTTTTATTATCAACTAGCTTTTGCCCGCGGCCTCGACCGCGTGGATGTCGGAAATTATCCTGGGAACCTACTATCGGGACAAAAAGTATAGTATATATTAATCCAGATTATAAACTATCTGTGTGCCAAATTTCAACCAAATCCGTTTAGCTGTTTTTGCGTGATTGAGTAACAAACATCCAAACATAGTAGGATAGATACGGTCCGGAAAAATAATTGTTTATCAAATTGACACTCTACGTCAATTTGCGTGTTTTAGCCATTTCATAAAACTGACAAAGAATGATAAATGAGATTTGAATAAATAAATAAATTTAAAAAAAAACCTTCCTTGACCTTACATAACATAAAATGAAAAGTCCTAACTCACTCACTCATTCACTAACTAATCAACACCCAGCCCAAGCCCTTAGACCTAGAAAACTGAACTGAACAAAGGTTCCATTTATGACGTGGACAATGAATTAGAGCCGAATTTTTCAAAATTCCCACGGGATAAGGATTTCATGGGCGGACGAAAACACTGGCAAATTGCTAGTGTAACAAAATATAATACATATTATGACACAACCAAGATGACAGCCCAGGTAGAAGGAAGTCGTTCTCACCACGGATGAAAACTTGCAACTTCCTAGCTATTACCGTTGCTTTGCCAAACTTGGAAACGCCATTACTACGTTAGTGCTATCGCAGACGTTAGCGGTGAACCATTTTCGACCTTATTACTATGGTAATAAGATTCAAAAGTGGTTCACCGCAAATGTTCGCGATGGAACCTGCATCAGCTCCATCGCAGGAACTAGGTATATTAAACAAGAAGCTTTTAGAGAACATATGTAAACACCTCTGCAAACAAGTTACAAAAAACTAAACTTTAGTTAAATAAACACTTTAAACCGAAAATTTAAATCAAATTGGAATGCTTCAATCAACGTCGGAATAGACAATACCAAACTATTTTTGTATATGAGGGCGTAAACATTAAAACAAAGAAAAAAAAAATAAGAAAGAAAAATTGGTTATTCTGCACAAACAAAACGCATATTACAAAAAAAATACATAAAATACACACAATATTACAAAGGTTGCCAAAAACCTGGTATTCAAGCAAAAAAACGTTTAACAAGAAAATTTAAATCAAATTGGAATGCTTCAATCAACGCCGGAATAGACAATACCAAACTATTTTTGTATATGAGGGCGTAAACATTAAAACAAAGAAAAAAAAATAAGAAAGAAAAATTTGTTATTCTGCACAAACAAAACGCAAATTACAAAAAAAATACATAAAATACACACAATCTTACAAAGGTTGCCAAAAGCCTCGTATTCAAGCAAAAAAACGTTCAACAATTTTGTCTATTGCTTGATATCAGGGCCAAAGAAAATTTACATTGCGTAATACTCTGTGTTACGACACTGGCAAGAAAGAAAAGAAGAAAGAGACACACAATCACACAAGAACATTCAATCACCCAGGTAATACCAGACACAAAGCAGGCCAACCAAAGCACCTCTTTATATCAATCATCATTACGCATTTCGTCACGAACGGCCTCAAATACTTCCTAACAAAAACCTTTAATTTCGGCGTGCCTTCACAGAAACTCGTAAAAAAACGCGACGACATTCACCGATTCTATCTTGACAGTAAAGTCTTTTTTGCACATAAAACCCAGCAGATCCATATCGGTTGTTCTCTTTTAACAAAATTGTTCTACTTGATTGAGTTAAATTTAACTTTTCTCAGACTAAACTCATAAAGCTTCGTTGTTTGTGGCTTTAAAAGCAGAAGGAATTTATTAGGCTTTAATGGCAGAGTTTTGCAAAGTTTTGCAAAAAAGTTTTCGGGTAAATTATTGATAATTATGGCTTCTTTTTCTTCATGGGCTGGATGTAGACGAGTTTGTTTGTATTGAGGAAATTATTTGAAATGTATTGTGTAATGACGAACATTAACAATGGAGAACAACATTATTGAAAGAAAATTAGGTGTTTGGACACGGACTAGAAAAAAAAGCAGGGCTCCGCGCCACGCATAACGAAAGTAAACACAGTAAGGCTCGTATTTATAATCAAGTAATTACTTGAATGAAGTCTTGAGAGTAGAATTCTAAAGTAAAGAAAATGATGACTATTACTTGGGTAAGAATTCTAAGCTTTGACAGTTCTAACTTCAAGCAATTACTAAACTATAGAATGAAAATCATTACTTGAGCAATTACTTTTACTGAAGTAATTACTTTTACTTGACTATAAATACGATTGTAAGTATAGTAGTAGCCGGACCATTTCTACACCATTTCGGAACATGCCTCACGCACACATTTACATCATAGTATGCCGACCGGCCGCCATTACGTGACACGACGGCGTCTTTGTCAAATCACGCACACATAGATCGGTACGGTGCTTCACTTTCGATACGCGTGGCGCGGAGTCCTTCTTTTAAATAAATCTTTTAGTTTTAAACATAACATCACGCATAAAGGGGTAGGCAGAGGTGTACCTATAGAAGACCAACATTTCGCCAGCTATATATGAGTCCCATTGTAATAGGGGGCGAGTTTTAATATTATGTAAGGCATAATATTAAAAAATCAATTAGATCAACAGACTTAACATAAAATAACATAATCCTTTTAACACAGATTCTCCTTTGATCATCTCCCACCAAAAAAGTATTATTGTCAAGTTCGCAAACTCTCAAGTTGTCAAAATCATTACAATGATTGACATAAGCTTTACTTAATGAAATCAGCATAATCATTATTCTGCCCTTATCCCAATTTATTTGGGGTCGGCGCAACATGTCCCTTTGTTCCATAATTCTCTATTAGTCGTCATCTCAGTATAGTTATTGTACCCCCTTTCTAGATATAACATTTTTCACACAATCCATCAATCATTTTTAGGTTTCCGAACATCAAAAAGAAACAACGGAACCCTTATAGGATCACCTTGTTGTACGTCTGTCTGTCAGTCTGTCAAGACAATTTTTCTCAGGAACGCGTGGAGGTATCAAGATGAAATTAACATCGAATTCGCAGGTTCTACAGTCGCTTAGAATTCTAAAAATAAAAAAAACTTCTACCTCAACGCAATAAAAAAATTACGGCCAATTCGACATATTTTGATACTCGCAAGTAAATCAAAACCTATAGATCCTAATAAACCTGTCATCAAATGTGGCAAGAAGCAAGGACTCACATCAAAAGTAAAGGGAAAAAGAAAATTGTTCATTTGTAATTCTATCAAAAAAAAAAAAATGTTTTTGGGATTACAATGTTAAGTGTATTTTTGGGATGAATTCTATTCAACTACGGAACCCTTCATTATGCGTGGTCCGACACGCACTTGGCCGGTTTTTTTCGTCTTCCCCTACTTTTATTGCCATCAACATTATTAATTGAAATGTTATTTAAAAATATTTTTCATAACTGAAGGTAAGAAGATACGGGGAAATACTTTTGGGAATACCGGCCTAAGTGAACAAGAAAAAACATCAACAACTGCCAAAAGCAATAACGTTATATTTTATCAAAAACTTTACTAAAAGATGGTGAACGTAGGGATGAAATATGAAATATTTTTAGCCTCACAAGGAGAGTTTCATCCTAGTAAAATTTTCACACAACCCGAAAAATATTGCTCAAAAATTTTGGTCCCGAAAATTCTCCGTAAGGTAAAAACTAGGCCATAATACACGTAGATTATTTCACATAACAAAGAATCCAGCAAAGAATTTTGGCGAGAACAAATTCTTATCTACCGCATCATTCTTCAGCGAAGGTCGACGAAGTAAATGTCCCATTTATATTTTTGCACAACCCTTAAAATGGGCTCTACTATGTGGCATTTACTCACAAATTTGTCGCCTGTGTTTTATGACAGCAAAAAGATATTTAGTCTTGAGGAAGGACCAGTTTTTGCCTTCAAAAGTAATGAAATGTATGTAAGTAAGAAGGGGTCGAGGATAAAGTATTTAGGGATTAATTATACGGGACTTGACCTAAATTACTGAGTTAATTTAAATGTCCGAAAAGGACTGGTAGCAAAAAGGTACAAATATGTTATGTTACGAGACGGTTACCACTATCAATACGGAGACGGTTATTATTATTGGGTGTTTTTCTATCTATAATATGTATGTATTTACAAAAAAAAAATGTATATAAGTAGTTTATCAGCCATCTCGTTACCATAACACAAGCATTAGGTTGCTTAGCTTGGGACTAGATGGCGTTGTGTGAAATGTCCAAGGATATTTATTTATTTATTATAATGGCCATCCTCCATCATCCATCCATCATCCATAAATCCTATGTCCGGAAACAAAACTTTGTATAAATGTCAAAAACAGTTTTTCTTCGTTTTTTAATTTTTTTGTCCATTCTTCCCTTTTTCAACTTGATTAGTGAAGAAAAAAAGTATGTTTTTAAAAACTAAAACCCGACTACTAAAAAATCACGCTCTAAAAAGTATGAAACAAGAAAATATTCTCATCTGAAATTTGAAAAAGACAGACAAAAAAATCCAAATTAATCTGTTCGATTTATGACATGACGTGTGACCCGGATTTCAAATTCGTCTTATCTTATGCTTTAAAAAGTCTACAATATGTTATTTAGACAAAGTTGAAATCTGATTCAAGTGCCTGAAGTTATCATCACAGCCTCAAATAAAATTTGCATCATTCCTATAACAGAGTTATTGCCACTCGTAAAAATAAAGCAAAGCCTGCCTAGCCAGCACAAAACTCAAAATGCCCTCGTAAATTCGAGTACCCATAGTATATACTAAAACGTTAGAGATCCATTTTCTCTAAGCAACACAACCAAACCGCGGCAATTTTGAATGAAAAACCGCCGTTGCCTTTACATACTTTAATTTATTGCTTAATTTATCAGAACGACGACCTTTGGGTAAATAGAAGAATTTGAAGTATGTACATATACGGTTGGCGCAGTGGTTGAGCGATTGACTGCTACGCAGCATGTCGCGGGTTCGATTCCCGCACGGAACAAATATTTGTACGACCTACAAGTATTTGTTCCGAGTCTGGGTGTTTTTCTATTTTTTTTTTCTATCTATAATATGTACATATTTACAAAAAAAAAAAATGTATATAAGTAGTTTATCAGCCATCTCGTTACCATAACACAAGCATTAGGTTGCTTAGCTTGGGACTAGATGGCGTTGTGTGAAATGTCCAAGGATATTTATTTATTTATTTATTATATGCTGCTAATCAGCTCATTATTTTAAGAGAGGACGAAATATTAACGATGATAATAAAGATACAGACTGGCACCCTATTACATGAGACTTAAGAGGTCTGTCACATTTCATCACCTCTCTCGCTCACACCGAATCAAATTTTTAAGAATGTAGAAATGAAGAGATGCTTTTTTGAAAAATGTAATCTATTATTATTGTATCCAATAAAGTCAGCTCAATAAGTATTAATATCCGTTTTTGAGCTAAGTTTATTAGTTTGTTGATGTTTTTAATAATGACCTACTAAATTAATATAGTAGTAGTTTTTTTTTTTCAAAAAGCGCCTTTTTATTATTCATTCTTGTTACCGTGTGAGCGAGAGAGGTGATAATATGTGAAAGGGCTCTGAAAAATAACTGGCGAAATGTAGGTATACTTAATAGGTACACATCTGCCTAACCTTCGAGAAATACAGCGTGATGTTATGTTATGTTAATAAAGATAATAAATATTGTCTATTTCAGAGAATTCTTAGTATTTTTCCAGTCTATAGATATTATCCACAGTATGTCGCTCATTTGGTACAATAATGACTTAGTTACACTTTTTTTTAAAAACAAGTCAATCAGTCAATATTTCTGACGTATAATCGTGTATTACGTGTACAGTCATGCACGAGGTTGTAGGTTAAAACCCGGGCAAGTATCAATGTGACTTTTTCAATTCTTAAAGTACTTGCTGAGTTAATCCTGGACATTACTGACATCGGTGAAGGAAAACATCGTGAGGAAACCTGGACTTATAGTTAATATAAGTCTGAAATCGCCAACCTGTCTGGAGCAAGCGTGCTGATCAATGCTGGTGCCTTCTCTGTATGAGAACAGGCCTTTGCCCAGCAGAGAACAGGAATAGGCTGGTATTATTATTATTAAAAAATATTTAACTTGTTTTAATAATAAAAAACCGGTCAAGAGCGAGTCGGACTCGCGCAATGAAGTCGGACTCGTTCCGATTTCTGAAAAAGTGTGCTATTTAGAGACATCGTTTTATTTTCCTTGTAATCACAATTTACATAAACTTCTATCCCATAGAATAATTTCAGATTTTTCTCTTTGCAAACTTCGGAGATACGGGGGGTATTTTTTTTACATTTTTCATCAAAAGTCAAAAACTTAAAAAAACATAAAAATGTTTGAGAATGTGCAAACAGCGTTCTTTTATATGATATCCCACATGCCTTTGTAGTCCCACTTTGAATTTTTATGACACCCTTTCAGCACCTGTTGCAAAAAAAAAATATAAATATTTTTATTCCTTTCTAATTTGCAAAATAGTTGGGTAAACGTCATCTAAAACTGTTCCAAATTTCAAGTTGATAGCATTAAATTTAGTAGTTCTTGAGATATCCAGCTAAGACAGACAGACAGACAGACTGAGTCACACAATAAGGGTTCCTTTTTTACCATTTTGGTACGGAACCCTAAAAAGTGGAGCTACGTCATTGTTGCACCAAATGAGCGATGTGTCTACTGGTTCGAACGATTAAACCTCATCACATAATCTAATTGTTAGGCGTCGACGACAATAACTGGATTTGACTGATTGCTTTCATAATCGTCCGACGAATGGATTCGTAATTGTACGTTTGAGTAGTGCCACAGATTAATACAGATGGGATCATTTAAATTAAAAGCGACTCTTGCTACGACACAATAAAGTGCAATTCAGGTCGCAGAACGCTTATTATCTACAGTTATATTCAACTAAAAGTTGCATCTCTTTCTATCGCGTAACTCTTATACCTTCTGACCTACTGAATTAGCCCCGCGGACGGGGCCCCCCGCGTACTTGTAGCTTCATACCTAAACTGCGGAGTGTCCCATCTGTATGAATCTGTGGTCCTATTGCATAAAATTGATGCTGCGTTCACACTTCTGATTAATAGGCCCTTGTTATCTGTGGTTTCTAAATCTAGTTCAGGCATTTATTATGAGCCCATCCGGTTTTTATCTCGCTCGCACGATACTGCTCGCGGACTGAGTGCAGTGCTGGGTGCCGATAGTTTAGGTAATTGCTTTTTACGGTGAAAATAATGGTAATTTGAAAAAAATCAAAAACGTAAGACCTGCTTCACAGTTAGTATGAAAAGTTTCATAATCTAATTTGAAATATTTTTTGCATACTTAAAGGTAGGTTTATTGTTCGGTTTGGAGATAAATTTAATTTTTTTTTCTATCAAGAAAATTCAAACATGGTACCTACTTAACATTAATCCTCAATTTTACCATATATTTATTTCAAAATTAATGCTGCAACATTTTCGACATAACGGAGGATCATGCTAAGCTATTTGAGGTAGATATAGGCTCTTAAGCGTTCATCTGAAGTAAGATGGGTATCTTACTGGCTGGATGGCTCTACTCAAATCCATCACTGGATATAGATACCGGACTGGAGGATTGATACAGTATAGAAAAAGTATCACTGAATTCCAGCGTTGGATTGAAATACTGGAACTATTTCAATTACGCACATTACCTACAGCAGCTATTGCAGTATAACTCGGTGGCAACGATTAAAATTGAAAATTCCTCATTTAGTTATTACGGAGTATTTGACCTCGAGAAGTGGTGGCCCAGTGGAAACGGCTGCAACTTACGAGTTGTAGGTCGTAGGTTCGTATACGGGCAGGGATTTTATTTTGTGTAAATTATTTCATCACCACTGCTCTCAAAACGGTGAAGGAAAACATCGTGAGGAAACGGGCATGTCCTAGAACCAAAAATTCAAAGCCATGTGACATCTACCAACCCGCACTGGGCTCGCGTGGTGGATTACGTACCGCTCCCTCTCGCAGAGAGGAGGCCTGTGTCCCAGCAGTGGGAACATAATAAGCTGATTACGACTCGACCTAAAATTACTTACGAGTACCATCTGCCTAACCTTTTCCCAACTATGTTGGGGTGGGCTTCCAGTCTAACCGGATGCAGCTGAATACCAGTATTTTACATGAAGCAACTGTCTATCTGACCTCCACAACCCAGTAACTGAGTAATACGCTAACTCTTGGTAAGACTGGTTGTCAGGATTTCGGGCTTCTGACGACCCGTAACGACTGTCAAAGATTCACGTATGACAGCCGAGGCACGGAGGAGTCTCGGTATGTAAAGATGGTCACCTATCCACTGACAAACCCCGGCAAGCGTAGCTTAACCTGATGGATTGACACGTGCGGCTGTTATTACTTAGCCACGAGCTCTTAAAATTCCATATCGAAGTCAAAACCCACGAATTAACTTACTAGACAGGTACCTAACGAGTATAAGTATTTCCCCATGCTTTTAAAACTATTTTCCCTCATATTAAAGGTTGCGTGTAACATGGCCCGCGTCTAGATAATAATATTTGTTCCTTATGGTGTTCATTTTTGTATCACGAAGGGGGAAGGTTTATGTGGAATCGATATGGTGTACGCGAGAGATTGTTTTTGTTATTTTAAATGTGTTTGTAGGACTGTTTTGTTAGAATGTGGCTTTGTTAAGTGTGCTAGAGAACTGATAGATTATTCTAAACAGGTAAAATTTGTGAGTTTGAATGTAGGAGTAATCTTGGGAACCACTGGGAGAAACTACAGTAATGCCAAGTGTCACAAAATATATTTTTGTAGCTTTTGCCGGCTACGCCCGCATGTATGTCGGAAAATATCCCACGGGAACGTGCTACCGGGAAATTCTTCGTTATTTCTTGCCTACTTTATAAAGGGTACCTCTGAGCAAAATTTCGGCTTTCTAGGATCAAGGGTTTGGGCTGGGTCAGTCAGTCAGTCAGGACTTCTCTTTTTACGGTTCCGTACCTCAAGAGGAAAAAACGGAACCGTAAAAAGAGAAGTCCTAGGATCACTTCGTCTGTCTGTCTGTCTGTCTGTCTGTAAGACCCTTTTTCTCACAAGTGCGTGGAGGTATGAAGTTGAAAAAATATCAAATACGTGATTCTTTAGTCCCTTGTAGCTCTTAAAAAAATCAAGCATCTAAGTAACCGCAATAAAAAAAATACGGCCATTTATGCAACATTTTTTGATACTCTCAAGTTCATCAAAACCTGGAGGGTACTTCCCGTTGTCCTAGAATTATGAAATTTGGCAAGAAGCAAGGTCTTTCACACAAGTAAAGGAAAAATTCCGAAAACTCGTAATTTCTAGTTTTATCACATGAAATTTTTTTTTTTTTTTTTACAAAAGTTTGGTTTTGGGATAAATTATTTTCAAATACGGAAACCTTCATCGTGCGTGGTCCGACATGCACATGGCTGGTTTTTATTTATATAACTAGCTTCTGCCCGCGACTTCGTCTGCGTGAAATTTATTTTTTGCTCGACCCACCCCGTCGCATCGCATTGCCTACCCGCGCTATTACTTCGTTTTCACTTAGTGTTCTTTCAGACTTTTTAGGGTTCCGTACCTCAAAAGAAAAAAACGGAATCCTTATAGGATCACTCGTGTGTCTGTCTGTCTGTCCATCTGTCACAGCCAATTTTCTCCGAATCTAATGGACCGATTGATTTGAAATTTGGTACACATATGGATTTCTGTAACCTTAACACGTACGGCTAAAGTAAGTAAATGAATTTTGAATATGGGGTCACTTTTAGGGGGCAAATAAGAAAATTTAAAAAAAAAGTTTTGCAAACTGTACCGTGTGACATATCAGATGAAAGGGCTTTCTATCAGAGTCTTAAATATATATTTTTTATAATTTTAAAATAAATCCTTTTAAACATATTTAAGAAAATTGATGAAAATTGACAATTCCCCCCTTATCTCCGAAACTACTAAGCCTAAAATTTTGATAAAAATACAGAAAATAGTTTAATACCTGTAGATTACCGGAAAACCTATAAAAAGTTAGTGGTCTTAAAATAACATGGTGAATCTCTCAATATTGTGAGTACAAACTTATATTTACTGTTGAAATGTATGGGAGAACATGTTTCTCAACTATAATGTTAAGTTTGTTCTTGGGATAATTTTGTCCCAACTACGGAACCCTTCGTGCGCGAGTCCGACTCGCACTTGGCCGGTTCCGGGGAGGGGGAGAGAGAGGTAGCCTCTCTCTCCCCCTCTCACTCACTCTCACACCCCCTTCACCACTTCCCCTTCCCTCTCTCTCTCTCACCACCCCGTCCCTTCCCTCTCCCCCTCTCCTCCACCTCCGGCTCACCAACCCGTCCCCACCCCCTCAGATTTCACCACGTCTTCCTCCTCTCCTCACCAAGTCCTGCCCCTTTCTCCCTGCGTCCATCATCCTCCCCTCACACTCCTCACCACCCCTCCCCTTCCACCTCCCCCTCTAACCCTCCCTCCGGGGTAGTTTTTAAAAACTAATAATGACAAACTTAGACAAATATTTGTGCCAAGTTTCAAGTCAGTTAAAACCAAATGAATAACATTTTTCATGTAAATTGTATTCCCTGTTTTCACCCCCAGCCCAGTGGAATTTAAAAAAATGGTTTGAGAGATTTCCATAGCTTGACTCAAAGATTATTTACACCAATTTTCGAGTTAATCAAGCCACGCAATAAAATCCTCCCCTGTGAAATTTCACCCCCTTAGAGGTAGATTTTCGAAAAACCCTGATACAAATTATTCTTTATTTTTAGTTTTAAGTATAAATACTGAGTTTTGAGTTAATCGGATGGCGCGTTAAAATTTTTCCATACAAACTTTGAGACCCCCAATTCCCCTTTAGGGGGTATTTTAGAAAAACAAAAAATCACAAAACTCATATTTTACTTAGATCAATATTCGTGCTAAGTTTCAAGTTTATTAACTCAAGGAATAAGATTTTTCATACAAAAAATATCCCCCCTTTTTACACCCTTAAAGGTCGAATTTCCAAAAACCCTTTCTTAGCGGATGCCTAGGTCATAATAGCTACCTGTGTTCCAAATTTCAGCCCAATCCGTTCAGTGGTTTCAGCTGTGTGTTGATAGATCAGTCAGTCAGTCAGTCAGTAACGCTTTCCTTTTATAGATATAGATAAGATTTAAAAAAAATAATTTCACGCGGATAAATTCACGGGCAGAAGCTAGTCGGTTATAGAATACCAGTTCTAATAAAATACAAGATTTTTCAATGCTAATTATCGGAAATATAATACACCAACGATAATTAGGTTAGTAATAATAGGAGATCTCTATTTATGCTCGGGGTAGGTAAGGTCAGCAACAGAAGTCAGTTAACACTGCTACTTTTTGACATCATCAGAATTGACACAAAATGATACCATAACCTGCTTTTCAGCGTTTCATTTATTAGATAAAAGTTAATTTTCATTAAAATTTATCCCTGATCCCATTTTAATGACGTGTTTTTCTCAATAATTAAGATTGTGTTAATCGACTTTTGTTGCTGACTGCACAAAAGTATCTGCAACTAGACAGATAATAAAAATAACATAATACCTACGTACTTTTTTCAGTTGAGAATTCCTAGAGATTGCGTAGAGCACAATACATAAACAATGAAGATTATTTTTAGAAAAACGCATGAATATTGAACCTACATAATATACATCGCTTCGGGGGTACAAATATGTGTATTACAGAAGAGAATATTTTATCAAAAAATCCTTCTTATAAGTTCTAGTGAGTATATTTCTTTTATACGTAATGGGAGGGAGTAATTGAGTAGGGATGTGTGTACTTTCAACGTAGTTCAACCGAATTACTGAGTACATAATAAAATATCATTCTTTGAGAATAAAAGTAATGTGCTTTGTATCAAAACTTTTTACAAAAAAAAAACAACCGACTCCCAAAAAAACACTACAAAGTGAAAAATAACTTTAATTTCGGAAGTCGGTGTCTTTGGTTTTTTATTTACTTTCGTTTTGTTTTGCCACCGATTTCCAAAATTAAAGTTATTTTTCACTTTGTAGTGTTTTTTTGGGAGTCGGTTGTTTTTTTTTTTTAAAGTTTTTATTTTTCACTTTTTGGTGGTGCCTACCTACCCCACACAAATCTGAATAACACTCTGCAAAATAAATTAGAGCATCATTGAAGCGGCATATAATTACCATTAAAGCATTTATAGCCAGAGTGCACCTCATTACAATTCCAATAAGCCCAAACACGGCTAGGATACATTATTTTATTACTGAGTTCCGATGCCTACCTTCCGGCTTCTTCATCAGATCGGTTCGATGGTACCATTTTCATCAGAACCATTTATTTGAAGCTTCGTCATAGTCGCTTAACTATTTTAATCTTATCGCTATCCGTGATGTGATTTTAATACTTATCATCGTTGAGGAGTTTCCGTGGCCATCTGTGGTCTTCTTCATCAGTTCCACTTCACCAGATGATACTTTCTGAATGCAAACGCTTGATTTGTTGATGAAAATACCATAATCGCTATATGTATGCCTATAATATTTGAGGAGTTCCCTCGATTCCTCATGGATCCCATCATCAGAACTGAGTTTTGATAAAAATGGGACCAATCTGGAAGTATACCCTTTCAAATAAAAAAAGAATTTTCCGAATCGGTTCATAAATGACGGAGTACTGAGGTAACAAACATACAAAAAAAAAAAAAAACATACAACCGAATTGAGAACCTCCTCCTTTTTTGGAAGTCGGTTAAAATAGGATGACTATGACTATCACATCACACTAATATTATAAAGGCGAAAGTTTGTGAGTGTGTGCGTGTGTGTTTGTTACTTCTTCACGCTCAATGGCTTGACCGATTTGAATAAAATTTAGTATGTAGATAGCTTATACCCTGGATTAACACATAGGCTACTTTTTATTCCGGTCTAAGCAGGGGAAACCGCGGGGCGAAGCTATTAATGTATAGCCATGTTCCTTAACCATTTCATTATCATCGACTATACACATAGCTAAAATATGATAACAGCCGAACGGGTCGATCGAAGGTAAAGCTACTATACTATTATAGTTCGTAGATGGGTGACCATCTATGACACATCGAGCTCCCCACATGCCTTGGAAAGCACGTTAACCCGTTGGTCCCGGCTGTCATTCGTAGATCTTTGACAGTAGTTACGGGTCGTCAGAAGCCCAAAAGTCTGACAACCAGTGTTTCCAATTGGTATTGTATTACTTAGTAAGTGTGTTGTGGAAGTCAGATAGGCAGTCGCTCCATGTAAAATACCGGTATTCAGCTGCATTCGGTTAGACTGGAAGCTGACCCTAACATAGTTGGGAAAAGGCTAGGTAGATTGCCTTCTCGATCATTATTAATTCATTCACTCTTTTACATACCATGGCTATAATTGCTGTTTGTTTTCAGTTGGCAAATTAAAAACCTGTATAAAATAAATTAAATTCATCTTACTGCTTTCATAAGATAAAATTACTATTAGTTTTAGTCCACCAAATACACATTCGTGTATTTCGTACACTCATAATGTCTCGTAGCGCATGCGTAGCACTTGCGTAGCGGTCTGCTACGAAAACGCTACGAAACTGCTACGAAACTTTGCTATTCCCAGACATCGTCTATCCTGCCCCCCATGTCATAATTACAGTAAGTCAAAAAATTTAAATGGTGGGAAATCGCACTTTTGTTTCGAGGTGTGCCAATATTTGAGCATGATTAAGTTTTTCATCATTTTCACAAACTAATTTTATTACTATAAGATTAGAAAGTAACAATTTTATCAAAAGGCCTTCAGTTTCGGATTTCGATATAATTTTGTTATGTCACATCACTAGTTCATCCTTCACAAAATTCCCTTTCATCCCGTGTACTGTTACGTCTTTACGAAGTAATGTGGGCGGATGGTTAACATCCTTATTTCCTAGTAACGACGATAAAGTGGCTTTGTTACATGGGAGGTATTTTTATGTCACATTTGGTTTTATATTGAAAATGTTATAGAGTTATGTTGTGTGTTCATTTGTGTTAGTAAATACGACTTAGAACATTTATCTGAAAATTTCCTTTCACATATTTTTTAAAGATTTCTAATATAATAACTACTGTGACGTTGCAAAACAAGAAATGTAACTCGCAACGACATCTTTAGCGAACAAATGGAATCACATTTGACAGAGGCCACAGTTTAAACAACAGATGGCGCTAGAGATCGAACGCCTCTTTAGAACTAAATATATATATATATAAGAAGAAGATGTAAATTAATTAAAACACACAAAAATTGCATAAAAGCATAAAGTTTAATAAATTTAAATAATTAGGAACATGTCGGAATCGAGAGTATTTAGTCTGTGTCATGGAAGCTTCTCGCAAAGGATATTCGAAGAACAGAGAGGGGAGAAATCGTGGCGTCCATTTCGACAGACGACAGAACGAACAAAGGATGTTATAAACGCATAGTTTTTTTACAACGGTGACCCGAAACCCGTGGGGTTTTCAAGTGCATTAAAAGGCTGTACCCTGTGAGTATTTCGTCCTCCATTTGTTTCCCATTCTGGAAGTCCAAAGGCACATGTATTTGACTACGGAGATTTTGTTCCAGGTCTGGCTGTTTTACTAGCCTGGATATTTGAGGTCCGGGATTGATGAATGCCTGAAGCCATCCGGAGAACGTGCATCGTTCAGGTTTGGCTCGACGAGATTTGAGACAGTGTGGCCGTCCATGGTACAGGAAGGCCTTACCAATCCGAATCCTCGTGTGAGGAAACATCGCCATCGTTCCAGGTAACAGCAATCCTGCTGGACTTCTCCCGTAGGCCGCGTCTGTTCTAGGGTACCAAGGTTTTAACCTTGGTGCCATGCCAAGGGATTCTGTTCCACTGATTGAGTGAAGTCTTGCACTGATTGAGAGAGACTTGAGCATTAAGTAAGTGCTACTTGAGCTGATATTAATTATAATGAGGGAGATGCATTAGACCTGTCTACTGGGTTATTTTCATACAGAGAGTTAGGCCGTTTGTTAATGTGTTAAGTAACAAGACCAGTTATAACTTCTTTTTGTATTAAGTTGTGTCACGGGTATACTGTACCATAGTGAGTAGGTTTCTTAACGTGCACAGCCCTGGTTGGTCAATACCTTGCGATTGAGCTAGTGGTATTTAGGCGTTCACCTCGCGAATCCTTACAAGCGACCTGAGTCGTTTTTTTGTAATATCTCATGTGGTGTACTTCTGTTATACCTTGGTACGGAGACAGGGTCTAACAGGGGTACACATCTTAGTGTGTATAAGTCTAGGAAGTATTATTTATGATTAGTTGCCTCATTCACTGTATTTCTATGCAAGGTGATACTTCTTTTTATAGTGAATAAACTTGGTATGTGTATTGAGGTATGTCTTTAATTTCAGTCTTTCCAGATATTTATGTATATAAACCTTACCTACCTTACCTTTTACCTTTATAAATTTACTTTCACACGGTTGGAAACTTTAGGTTTCATCTACAATCCATAACCCTAATTAGGGGGGGATGCCGGGTGTGACACTACTTTATTTCTCTTTTTATTTTATTTTCTGTCGGATACTTAGGCTTTGCTACTTTGTATTAAACATAACATAACATGAAACTTGTGATCTCCGAAGAGTTAAGCACGGCTTTGTATTAGTGTGTGTAAGTTATGTTTATTTTATAACTAACTGCGCCCCGCGGTTTCACCCACGTAGATCAGGATAAAAATAGCTTAAGTGTTAATCCAGGGTATAAGCTATCTACATACCAAATTTCATCCAAATCGGTGTAGCCGTTTGAGCGTGAAGAAGTAACAAACATACAAACATACCCTCACAAACTTTCGCCTTTATAATATTAGTGTGAAATCCATCTTATTTTTTTATGCCTAAAAGGAAAAAAATATCATTTCACGACTCAGATGTGAGTCGATACCTCATTTATTAAAATCCATCTAGCCGATAAGATGCTTCGAGGGTATAAAGAATTCCACATACAAAAATCTCGTACTTAAACACACATGACAAATATAACCCTGTCTGTGCTATCGCAGATATTAATATGTCTTTGTGATTTGTATCTTTATATTTGTGCAGAATAAATATTTTTTCTTTCTTTCAACGTCAATATTGTAGGGATATTATTTATCTACAAGTACATAGTAGTAGTAATATGATTATTTAATCAATTAATGTTACCTCCAATCGCCTGAAACACAGGATTACCTAGTTCAGGCACAAGTCATGGGTGAACTTGCCATAGATTTAAGGAAAACTGTATTTATCGTTAGTCCTTATATATTTTTGAATAAATTTGATTTGATTTTGATTTTGATTTGATTTGACATGTAGGTATAGACTTACAGTTGCCGATAGTCGCTCTGGAACCCTCGTTGCGTTGACACTGAAATTGTATTTAGGACAGTTTATTATTTTAAAACAGTTATTACTGTGCACAAGAAAGAAGCCGACAGTAGGATCCAGTTGGGTTGGGCAGCGTTTGGAAAACTTTGTCAAGTCTTTTTCGTCGCCTATCCCGCAATGTTTGAAGACTAAGGTTTTCAACCAGTGCGTCCTGCTTGTTATGACATACGGTGTTGAAACGTGGAAACTGACAGTCGGGCAGGGCCACAAATTCAAGGTCGCTCAGCGCGTGCGCTCAGGAGTGTCTTTGAAGGATAAAATTAGGAATGAAGTTATCCGGAAAAGAACTGAAGTAACCGAAATAGCCTGCAGAATAAGCAAGCTGAAATGACAGTGGGCTGGCCATGTTTGTCGAAGGACCGATGGTCGGTGGAGCAGACGAGTTCTGGAGTGGACACCGCGTATCGGCAAGCGTAGTGTGGGACGCCCCCCCGCTAGATGGACCGACGACCTGAAGAAAGTGGCTGGGACAGACTGGATGCGGAAGGCGGAGGACAGGGTGTTGTGGCGCAGCCTGGGAGAGGCCTATATCCAGCAGTGGACTGCGATAGGCTGAGTTGATTGATTGATTGACTGTGCACAAGAGACTTATCCACGAACATGTGAAGATTTATAGATAAGGACTCTAAATTGGAACTATTCTAAGTACAATTTTGAGTGTCAACGTAGCGAGCGTTCTAGAGCCGCTGCTGTCTGCAACTGTAAGCCCGTAGCTACCTATATGTACTTGTAGATAAAATAATATCACTACAATATTGACGATGAAAGAAAGAAAAAATATTTATGCTGCACAAATACAAAGATACAAAACACAAAAAAAAAAAAAAAATTGTAATAATTAAATTTTACTTTTGTGTGTTGTGCTGTGTATTTTGTGGGCACCGAATAAATGTTTTTATCTATCTATCTAATAACAAAAGTCCATCCGAAATAGCAGTTATCATTTTTGGCCATGAAAAATACTTTTTCAATTCCAAGAAGATGAATTACATTGAGCTACAAAAAAAAAAACAACTTTAACAGCACCTTTTGGGTTCAGAATAATATAAAAAACAGACATTAAAAGCTTGTCTGTTTAATAATAAACAATAAAACATCCAGAAATTCTTTAGAAATTTTTCTTTCTCTTCAAAAATTATCACAGGATTGTTTTATCAGAGAATCTTGAACAAAGGCGTCCATCACGAAATTCTAAGATTAAAGGATTAAAAACACAGAAAAGTGGAATCACAGACTATAAAGCAAAGTGAGAAAAAATCCTAATTTGACGATAGAAATCGACAGTGAATTTTTAAGAGAATTCTCGGAACTGGAGAAAAAGGAGGAAAATGGTAGAGAGGGGGAGTGCTTAATGGCTTCTGGATGAGTAATTGTTTGATGCTTATTGTGAGCCAAAAATAAAATGTTATGAAAATATTACATAAATCATGTTTTTAAGATGTCGTAGATTAGCAGGTTTATGGGCCAAATGAGCGGAACTTAGCGTAGTTTGCATCGTTTGAAATATGTCGAGGATACATTTGACCTAATGCGCTAATTTTCAACATGCTCATACTGTCACACCTACTGAAAATACCTGCTAGTAAACTTCATAAAAACGAGACTCAATAGAAATAAGCAAACTCATTTGTATATTTAGTTGGTATTTGGAGTTGTAATAGTCTGAGATCGTCTGTTGCAATGAGTAAGCCGACGTTCGCATGGACGTAAAAATGTCGCGGGGATTTTTATTCGCTCACTGAATTTTCAACGCTCTGCTTTAGCGCCGAGAGCTGAGTCTTTTTTTTTTGAGGATGGGAAATCATCAAATAACTTCTCCCGCTCTGGGTGGAGCGGAAAGGCGTGTCAGACTTTTACTGACTAAAACCCACCCGTGTTCCTTCAGTTGCCTATGCCAGGGCCGCGGTATCTTTTTTAAACTACCCGCGACCCCAGCAGCATCGGCCCTATTGGACCCCATCTTTTGCTGACATCTCTTTGAGGCGCGCGTGGAACACAACGCGCCGTCGACTCGGGCCTGGTCCTTACCGGACGGCGAGCTACCCGCTACTCACCGTCCGCAGGCCCGCGCCTACGGTGGCCGGAAATCGCCTCGCGATTCCCGCCGCCCAGGGCGTCTCCTGCGGCGACTGAGGGCGTGAGGCTGCCTCTCCCTCACGCGTTCCGCCTCCTCCTTCGCGAGCATTACTGCTTCGCAGAAGGAGGAAAGCTAAAAGTCTAACAGTGTGTTTTTGCGACGCCCTAGAATGCACTCCGTTGTTGTTAGGTTGGATTCTCAATGCTCGGCTCAACAACGAGAGTTGAAAATCCAGTCCGCGATAAAATCCCGCCGCGATATTTTTACGTTCGTGCGAACATCGGCTTACCTTTTTATCAAGTATCATCTGCCTAACCTTTTCCCAACTATGTTCCGGTTAGCTTCTAGTCTAACCGGATGAGTCAGGCGATATTTTCACCAAATAAGAAATTCAAAACACGATTTTCTGGCTTATTACTACAAAAAACAAAACAACATAATAGAAAAACATTACCAACCAAATAGTTAGCGGCTCGAGTCCTTGAAGTAACTACTCGTAGATCGCATCATTTGGACCCCTGCCAAGTGGGGCTACCAACCCTTGGAACTACTTCCTAAGGTTTAGGATTGACCCCTGCAGTTTGCCTATCCGATGCTGATGAGTACTAGGATAACGGGTAGTAGTAACAAGTTTATAAAATCTGTAGGTACATATACATTTTTGAGCTTCAATAATTCGGGGTACTAAACATTTTTGGTAATTATAATTTACCGTAAGTAAACGGTAGGCCTTAGTATACACACGTTTTTTTTGCCGTGAAAAACTAAAGTTGATTCGCCGTGTATAGGCATGGTCGTCACTTCGTCAGTATTGTATGGATCACTATGGAAGCTTGCTGACAGACACGATGGCACCATGGCACGGCGCCGTCGCCTCCGCATTATCCAGTGGTTTGCCGTGCAAGCTCACAAGTTTTTTTAAGGGGACTTTTTTTACACTAAAATGCTAAAATGATGTTACAAATTTCAGTACCAGAATAACTTTTGAGTATTAGCACTGACCGCTTAAATTACAAACTCAACGACGGCCAATCATTTATTCAATATCCCACAAAAATACTCCACAAAACATTAAGGAAACACAAAAACTCGCCAAATCTCATAAATATAAGGAAAATACTTCGATTCTGCGTAAATATAGAACACGTAGTCTGTTACAGATTAAATGAAATTACTTATTTCTCTCGTTTACTGTCGGGATATTGAATAAGGTAATCCTGACCATTCGGTTTTGGTTTTATTAGATGAGAATGTATTGGGGAGAAAATACGGGAATTTCCTTGAATACACCATGATTCACGAATAGGAAACGATCCGAGTAATAAACCGAAAGATTGTGGTGCCATCTACAACGCCACATGCGAACTACGCATCACACTGAAATCACGCAAAACCCTGCATCGCGCAAGCAAAGTTCGACGCGCGACTAGCATAATTTTACTATACAAAGTGTAACTTAAATAACGCACAACCTCTTAAGGGGACATTGTACATCATTAGGAACAACTTTTAGTACGGGACCAAACCTGGAATCGTGAAAAAAAACAGCTGTTCCCTACATTTTTACGAGTTTTGTGAGGGAACAACTGTTTTTTTTTTCACAATTTCAGGTTTGGTTCCATAGTAAAAGTTGTTAATAATGATAAGTACAATGACCTTGTGCGTTATTTACACCTTGTATACAACGGCTCAACATTATCCGTCGGGCAGTAGCACCAATCACACACAACAACCGTCTAGTCGTAGGATCCTCCCTTTTCTATGGAAGATGAGGAGCTTTCCACCATGTTCCTCTACCTCTATAACATGCAACGATGGAGGTCACCAGTGATGGCTGTGTACTAAAAAATTCGCAAGGATTGTAACCAATGAGTGCATGGAAAAGAAAAAAAAAAACAAATTTACCTCCAAACCGAACAATAAACCGCTAGTATTCAAAAAATACTTCAAATTAAATCATGAAACTTTGTATACTGACTGAACTAACTATAAAGCAGGTCTTATGATTTTTATTTTTTTCAAATTACCATTATTTTTATCGTAAAACGCAATTACCTAAACTATTGGCACCCAGCACCACACTCAGACCGCGAGCAGTATCGTGCGAGCGACATAAAAAGCTGAGGAAGTTTAAACTCCTAACTAACTATTGTAATTGCTTCAGCAATAGCTGATCCTTCACTTTTGAGCTTGCATAATTTACTAACACTAATCTACCTACTTAACAGCAATATCCAAATGACTATTAATCGCTATAATAATGTTCTGTTAATCCATCCCAGCAATAATTCACGGGACTATATTATACTAACTACTAGGCTACATTTGAGGTTGGTCTGCACGAAAACTTGCGGTCGACCGCGACGCGTCCCGCAGTGTGCGGCCAGCCTAAACGCTATACATTTAATATTATATAACAAGCGTTGTTATAATGTGAATTGTGATTTTATCAGCGTCGAGCTTTTACAGGCTAAATTAAAGTAAAATCACCGAATAAAATAAAGCACTAACGTGTAAAAGCTCATTTATTTACCCTTTGACAATGTTATGCTATAAATTGTTTGTTTTAATATTATACAGGGTTACTTGTAATTCGACGTATTCGTTGCAGATTATCACAGTAGGATTAAAATGAAGAAATTAAGCCACCAAATTTTCTACCGAATTTCAATAGTTTTGGAGTTAGTTAGATTTTTAGTTTTTTTATGAAAAATACAATTCATAAATGATTTACGGTGCAATTTTACTGTAATTGAAGTTATTATTATAGCTGATGCCGTAGCAGATCTTTGTTAAAAAACGTTGGAAAATGTCTAAAACTTTGGCAAAGATCACTAATAAAAAAACCGGTCAAGAGCGAGTCGGATTAGCGCACCGAGGGTTCCGTTCCGATTTCTGAAAAAGTATGCTATTTAGAGACATCGTTTACGTAAAGATTCCAGGAAAAATATTTCCTGTAATCTTTACATAAACTTCTATCACATAGAATAATTTCAGATTTTTCTATATTCAAACTTCGGAGATAAGGGGACGGTATTTTTTTTACATTTTTCATCAAAAGTCGAAAACTATGGAGCCTAAAAATAAACAAAAAAAAATGTTTGAGAATGTGCAAACAACGCTCTTTAATATGATACCCCACATGCTCTAGTAGTCCCACTTCGATTTTTTAAGACCCCCTTTCAGTCCATATTGCAAAAAAAACATATATATTTTTATTTCTTTCTTATTTGCAAAATAGTTGAGCAAACGTCATCTAAAACTGTTCCAAATTTCAAGTTGATAGCATTAGTAGTTCTTGAGATATCCAGCTGTGACAGACAGAAGACAGACTGAGTGGGACCATAAGGGTTCCTTTTTACCATTTTGGTACGGAACCCTAAAAATTTTATTTTTCTTTGGCAGGATAAATAATAATATGTACTCGCAAACCAATTTTCGCATATAACTACCACTTTGAAATAAGACTCTTCTCCTAACAAGCAAAGCCCATGTTAAGTTAACGTCAGACAGGATTCTTTCATGTCTTTCTTGCATGAAATTCAAGCAGTGTTAGATTTCAAAGGCAAAACTTTTGGCGAAAAAGGGAACGACCTTTTGAATGACCTTTAGATTGTCTAAAAGTCAAAGTGTAAAGGGCTGAGAGTAATGTTGAAATAAATGTCTAGTTAAATTCGAGGAGATTATTAAACTCAACACTTAGAAAATTAACGCTCTTTGTTCTATGTTGGCTTATTTTTATTTTAGTTATTTTTACATAAAATAACAGCAATTCTAAAAGTTTTAGACCCTTTATTTATGCTTTGTTGAATCTGTCATGTCCAGTAGGCTGCACGTCAAAGATAAAGATAAAGATATATTTATTGCATAACTGTGTACATTAAGTTCTTATACATTTTTAGTTTCAACAGTCTACCCAAAAATCTACCCAATCAATCTATCAAAAGTCTACCCACCTGTCACTGATAACAAAACCAGTATAAACTGTCCTCTTTTTCTATTGAAACTCTAGGTCACACTGTTACCAGCTAGGTGCGGTCGAATGTACCTACTAATTAATCTGTGTTATTTCCTAGTGCATACTAATAGAATACCAAACGTTTTAACAAAAACCTTTGACACTTGAAACTTGAGACCGTATAGCCACCTAGGCTTTGTATTAATACATAATACAGTGAAAGGAACTTCGTTCCAACCGAGTATCCCACGACTTTTTTTATCGTGTTTATTTATAGATTTGTGACCGGTTTAAGGTAATAGGCTCAGCCCCTAATACATCGGACTGAGACATAACATAACTGGCAAAATATGTACTAGGTATGTGGGTGCCCAATCCTTCGGAAAAACAGTCATGCGTTATGCGTTATGTGTAGCTATTTCTTAAGATTTTGGACACGTTTTGTCTGTTACTATGTACAGTGGTCTGCATCAATTGGGTTGCATTAAAATTTTAAAACAAATGGAATACACAATTGATGCAGCCCATTGTACCTACTTAAGAGTCAGTATTACGTGTGTTACTTTCGTGTCGAAATTATTATTTTTTAATATTTTTTGTCCACAATTTTCCGCATGTTGAGGGTTTATTAAAAATCGTGACGCACGAAACTGTGTTGTCGTCACGTGAGGCGGGGAAATCCATTACCAGCAAATGCGGTTTGGATTTTTGGGCTAATGTAGAAGATATAGCGGTATTGTTAACAGAAATGAAATTAATGTAGAACCTATAAAAGGGATTCTTTTTCGCCGTTGGAAGTTTTACCGTGGGTTTTTGTCTTTGGCGATTCTACTCTGCACTCTTTGCCTCTTTTGTTTTAATAATAATAATTCAAAAGGATGAAAATGTCAGTTACCTACTTTTATTGTGTATCGGCAAAATACTTTTAACATTTTTACTTGACTGGGCGATAGTAAAGACAGGGTTATGTTTTTAGATAAAATCTTAAAGAGACACATTAAATTCAGCTGCAGAACTTGATTGAAATCTAGCTACTACCGGATGAGAGTGACTTAAGATTGAATTTATTAGTGCACAATTAAAAAGGTCCTTGACAGAGAGAGGTGGAAAGAGAGTAGGGAGACCTGCCGGTGTATTTTGTAACAATCTCACCGTGAAAACTTGGGTGAAGTGAGCTTAAAATGAACTGTCATTCCGTCTGATGCTAGGGACTGCCACTAATGACAGCTCACTTTAAGCTCACTTCACCTAAGTTTTCACGGTGAGATATTTACAGAATAGCACTGCTGTGCCCAGCTGTGGGTCAGTAGTGGTTGGTAAAAAAAACCGGTCAAGAGCGAGTCGGACACGCGCACCGAGGGTTCCGTTCCGATTCCTGAAAAAGAGTGCTATTTAGAGACATCGTTTTATTTTTCCTGTAATTTATACATAAACTTCTATCACATAGAATTATTTCAGATTTTTATCTTTGCAAACTTCGGAGATAAGGGGGGCGGGGACGGTATTTTTTTTTACATTTTTCATCAAAAGTAGAAAACTATGCGGTCTAAAAAAAATTAAAAAAAAATGTATGAGAATGTGCAAGCAGCGCTGTTTCATATGATACCCAACATGCTCTAGTAGCCCCACTTTGAATTTTTAAGACCCCCTTTCAGTCCCTGTTACAAAAAAAAAATATAAATATTTTTACTTCTTTCTTATTTGCAAAATAGTTGAGTAAACATCATCTAAAACTGTTCCAAATTTCAAGTTGATAGCATTAGTAGTTCTTCAGATATCCAGCTGTGACAGACAGACAGACAGGCAGACTGAGTCACACCATAAGGGTTCTTTTTTTACCATTTTGCTACGGAACCCTAAAAAGGCCTATATCCAGCAATAGACTATAATGAGCTGATTATGGTGATTGTAAACGACGCGTTCCTAACATTTCAGTTATTTTACTATTTCCGTAAATAATTGTCTTGTATAACATTAACATGTTGCTTAGATTTAAGAGTTGCCAACTTTAATTTTATGAGTAAAGGTTTGTTAATATGTGGTTTATGAGAATACCATGACAGAATATTTGACAGCTGACAGCTTCGTTTTATATCAAAATCCACCGTCGGCTATTACCTAAGTCACGAACTTTTGTACGCCATTTTTGTTAAAATAAAAAAAATAAAAACTATAATTAAACCCTTGAAAATTTGTGTTTCCAATCCATACTGTACTTCCAACAGCTACAGTAATTATATAATTCATTTCTTAGATAGAGGACCTATGCTCGGGCTTTAGATGCAGTAAAATGTCACTTCTTATTTGTCATTTCGATAAAAAATGTTCCCATTTGATAGCGAAATGACAGTAAAAATGACATTAGAAGTGTCAGTCTACTGCAGCTAGTTAAAAGTCCGACCCTCACTAAGTCAATGGACCCTCAGGTCCGACCATAAACAAATGTCATTCGCGATTCTATTTTTAAAATCGCTTTAGCTTCAAAGTGACACTGACATGATCACGTGACATTTCAATACCTTATGTCAACCCCATACATTTTTTGGGTTTTTTGTTTTTTGGCGAATGTTTACTTTGCTACTATGAGCCCTCAGGTTATATCGCATCGTTTCACATATCGTCACCGTTCAATGAAAACCTCGTAAAGAAAAAAAAATTGTTTTTCTTTTTATTAAATTGTTAGGTAAAAAAAAAACCGTAATGCATATTCAGAACAAACATGCACAGCTCTAAGATGCTTCTAAAGCTATATATTGTACTAGCTGTGCCCGCGACTTCGTTCACGTGCATGTCGGAAAACAATAATGTATCGCTTAGATAAGGTGTAGGTAACCTATTATAACCCCTCCAATGAAAATGAAAAATGTTCCGATGTTGCCTGGTGGGACGTAGTGCTTCCTACCAGGCAACATCGGAAGATTCTTCATTCCTGGGATTCTCTACCACAGCCCTTTCGAATGCAGTCACTGCGGTTTATAATGACAAAGCGACGAAGTGTCACTTTGATTTTTGAAAATAAATAAATATCAAGGAACTTGCGCATTAATCAAGAGTTGAAAATCCAACAATGTTTTTTCGACGCGCTAGGATTCACCATGTTGTTATTAGGTTGGATTCTCGAAGGTTGGCTCAACACTGAGAGTTGAAAATCCAGTGCGCGATAAAATCCCGACGCGATATTTTTACGTCCGTGCGAATTACCGACATCGACACTTTAACGGTCTTTAATAAATACTAATAATTATTTTGCACTATGGTACAATACGTGCCACTAAGAGACTTGACACACCACCTGGTTTGACTTGCGCAGTAGACGACTTATAGGTCTCTTTAGCGGTATGAGGTAGAGACGGGAAGGGATCGGGCGTCGTCGCCACATCGCGCGGCGCGGGAGGCGCGGTACGCCGCCACCGTTCGTCAAGTCTCATCTTTCGTGGCGCGTATTACCTACCTACCTCACACTAATTCGCGTAAGTACCTACTTCTCTAAATTGAAACTCAGCAACTTTTTTTCACATCCCGCGCGATAAACCATGTCACAATATGTAGGTAGGTATAGATACTGCTCGTCATTGAGGAGTTCCGTGACAGTAGGGTTTCTTAGCAGTCCATGATCAGTTGACCACTGCTAGGTACTTAACTTGGTATTTACCTTCTTATTTTCGAAGTCCATAATTAGTTTACCACGGATAGTAACTACCGAACCAGTAATTTTCTTTGATTTTGTACAATAACTAAATCACAGTACGTTTACCTACTGTACATTATTGATGAGTTCAAGTGTCAGATCTTCACCATAGTAAAGGTGTGACATACGAACGGACAGACGGATAGGACGAATTGATAAGAGTTCCCTCCCTATGTGCCGTTTATGTACCAAAAACAGACGAATTGAAAACTTCTTCATTTTTGAAGTCGGTTTGCTTCAAACAATCTCGTCTCGACCTGTAGAGAGAAATTCAGAACCAAATATTCCTAGACCCCTGAGACTTCTTTTTGTGGATGGGAAATTATCAAATGACTTCTCCCGCTGTGGATGGAGCGGAAGGGCGTGTCACACTTTTACTGACTAAAACCCACCCCCGTGTTCCTTCAGTTGCCTGTGCCAGGGCCACGCATCTCCTGTGGTATCTCTTTCGGACAACCCGCGACCCCGGCGGCGCTCGCGACCCCTGGGCCCGGACCTGTCCGGAGACCAGAATAGCAATGCATGATCTACCCGAAACCGAAACTATTTTCAATTTTCACTAAGATGATTGTAAAATATTTAATTTAATTCTAAGACCGAAAGAGTGTCACTCTTCTGCGAAAAAACATTCAGAAAAAGATGACATTTGCTGAACGCCATCTATCGGATACAGTGGTTAAACTCGAAGCTCGCTCTGCGTACACTAAATACAAAGTGAAACCCAGATTGATTTAAAAGTTGTTATGATTAGGTACTCGTATTATATTATATTACAAAAACTAAAAAAAAAGAATTTTACGATTTTTTAAAACAATATTATGGGATTTGAACTCGCACCATGTAGTGCGGTAAACGGTCGCCTGACCTTACCGCTGAATTCCCCGTTGACATATTGTTGAATAGCTGTTCCCTTGCAATTTATAATATTACTGCCCCGCTCCTTTATAAAAATAGCGTGATTATTATGTTCCCAGAGTTAAATTTTGATTAACTAAATAACATGTCATTTTCTGCATTCAATTACGAACAAAAACCTTTTAAAATCAATATTGCTTACCTCCCATAACATATGGCGTGATATTATGTAGCCTTCCTTGGTTTACAGAGAACATTTTTGCTGAATTTCAATTCAATCTATCCAGTAGTTTTGGCGTGAAGCCGTACCATACACACAGACAAACAGACAAACAGACAAAAATTCTAAAAAGTCACTTTTTGTCATCAGTTACGTTTTTCTAACAAAAGCCACTTATTTTTTCTCGAAAATTCTCAATGTACAGTTTTTCTTTCGTTACTGTTTTATTATATGTATAGATTATAATGAGAACCTTAGCCCTGGGCCATTTCTCAGACAGTTTTTATCATCTCCTGTAAAATAACGTTCATTGCAATCACGAGGTGTTCACTGCACGGCGACGATATACACCCATTTTATAGTGCCAACAAGTAAGTAAATAATTGCGGAAACAAATCCAATCCAAGTTCCCGAACTTCAATAAACAATGCACCCGCTACCTCTCATGAATTAAAACATCATTTAACACGCCGAACACGAATTGAAACTAGTAACGAAATTCGCCTTGGGACCGAGAGCATCACCTAACTTAAAGTACGTACGAAGTTAAAACTATGTAATAGTTTCTACGTTTTATCTCCTACAAAGTTTCTGTTAGGAAATGGAAGTGTTTTTAGTTTGTTACCTAAGATTTTATTGCTGAATCTAGCTGCAAAAACATGTTAGGCATTTATTGTAGTTTTTTGTCTTAGGAATATGTTTGAGCTTGTTTGAAGATGGACGAAAGTGGCTTATGTTGGATGGATTCGATATCTTTTGGGGACTTTTTGTTCAAGATGATTCATTTCAGCGATTTATTTTGTCTCTTACGATAAATCAAATCAAATCAATATTTTATTAATCGGACAACAAATGATCCATAGTGTTAGTAATAAATATCTTAAAGCTAGTGTTAGTAAGTAATATTATTCTATAGGTAAATTTGAATTAGTGTTTGAAGCATCTTGCACAGAAGATGACCAAGTAACGTATGCTTCTCATCCGGCCATCCTCTCCACAAAATGCCTCAAAATAGGAGAATAGAAACTCACTGACACTGTTTTCAGAATGCTGTTGCCACTGCCCCGGGTTCTAGATACTACTGATGCGTTTTTTTTTCGGATGACCGCATAAACAGTTTGACAATTTTAATGATTAATGAACCACTGGACTGGTACACTATTTAAACTCAATCGTAACCGTCAACAAATAAGGTACAAAAACGAAAATCGACAGTCTTACAAAATACAGAACATTTAAACCTGAACCAAATAGGTAATCTTGCCATCGATATAATACACAAGATATCGTAGCCCTTGGGTTGGCAGAATGTTACCGACCCACTGTAAGCACGCAGAGCCAACGTAGTCATTGATGCACAAAGCAATTATACGCCTTGGTTAACACATTAAAGAGTCATGTGTAGCTCTCACTATGTAGTATAACAGCTATATTGAGATAGGTTTAGAAAAGCAATCGGTAGAGAGTATTGAAATCGTTTGAGATTGAGTAAATATTAACTAAAAGGAATCCTGGCTTTAGTTCTGTTGAAAATAATAATATGAGGAACAGTTTACATAAAGTTGTCAGATGATAAAGTGGAATGAAAAAAATTGGGTTTGAAATAATTTCAGGAGCAGAAAAACATTTATATTTTACTTTTTTCTAATAATAATAATTATAATAATAGCCCTCTTCCTCTACCCTATCTTACTGTGCCCGATAGTGTCCACAATAATAGGGATGATGCCTGGGTAAAAAAAAAGAAATTTTATTTAGTCCGTCAGTCAGATAATAAAAAAATATTAGACACGTATTTTTTGCTTTATCATATTAATAAAACATCGCTACTAACGCGCATTAGTCGCATTTGCAACGTGCTACAGAAGCGTTGCCAACGCGCTACTAACGCGCTACCGTATCGATGCAAACGCGCGACCGTGTCGGACGACATCGGGGAGAGAAAAGAGGAAGGGTGGCGCGTGAGTGGAGAAACGAGCTTTTGTTGCCTACGCTTCGGCTGCTTACGTAAAAGCAGCACCAAAGACAACGTGACTAATGTTGCCTCAACGGAGTCCACCTTGCAACTGTAGCGATGGCAGGTATTTTTGTGCCGTTACTGAATCGCGTTTGCATCGCGACAGAAGCGCGCCAGTATCGCGTTTGCATCGCGACTGAATCTGGGCCCGTGGGCGAGGAAAAGAAAGAAAGAAAGAAAGAAAGCCCTTAGTTGCTAGTTGAATACAGTTACTATAGTTACCGAGCCGGTTAAGAAGTTACCAATAAACACATGTATTTTATACAGCAAAAGAAATCTTATAAAGGCCAGGCAAGATATTAAATTTACACGTGAATCGTATACAAAGGTATAAGTACGAAAATAGCTTTATAATTCAATTTTTAGCACAATGAGATTTAATCAACGTTTAATATTTGGCGCTGACAGACAATCCAAGATGAGATTCGTCGCTCAACACAAAGCGATGTTCTATAATGTTCTGTGATATCTGGCATTAGATAATAATATAATAATTGTTTTGTTGGAAATTCGATTAAAATTATTTTGAGGAAAAGTTACAAAACAGGTACGCTATAAGCTATAATTATTCCTCGTTTTACTGGTACAAGTAATTATGTTGGGAGATTATAAAATCTCTGACTTTTGTGATGAAAAAAATAAATAAACTTTTCTTTCTTTAAAATATGCAATTCTACATGGACATTTGCAACCTTTAAGGACACTATAAACTAAATTCCATCTCAGAATTCTCGGAACTAAATTAGGAGCCGTACCTTTATCTCTTATACGCGTTTTCACTAACACTAGGCGGCAACTAAAGTAATGCCTGAATAACTAAATGTCCTAATAGTAACAGATTGTTACTAAAAAGAGACAAAAAAAAATTAATGCCTAAATTAAAGCGCGCTGTTGAATTTTCAACACTCGGCTCAGTGTCGAAAGTTGAAACTTTAATAGCGCGCGGCATACGTATTTCAGGGCCCGGGCCGGATCACACGTGCCACAACTACACCACATCGCAGCGACAAAATGTGGGCAAGTATTACGTATGCATAGTGTTGCTACAGCATTTTGCAGTTACGTTGTGGTAACTAAAGAAATTCGATGTGGTTGCGTTGTCGCTAGTAGTTGCGAAGTGGTTACTTTGTGGCTACCACAACACAAAATGAATGAGGGGCGCTCGTCACGTCGACCCAACGTTTTGTTTGCGACGGCCAAATGTGGTCCGTGTGAATGAACTATTCATTTTCATACAAATAAGCGCCCATCCACGTGTTGTCGTTGTGATGTGGTGTAGTTGGGGTACGTGTGATGGGCCCTTAAACGGATTTCTTGAAGAAGGTTCTAGACAACTGCTCTCTAAGTCCAGCCATTTTTTGAATCTACTTAGACTAAGGGTCTCACTAACTGGTTTCATAAAATATTTTTCCTTTGCTCACCAAAGTAATAGAAAACACAAAAAATATTAAAATATAAGTAATAGAGGAAAAAAATTAGATCATGTCGCCGACGGCAATTCTTTCAGACTTCTTTAGAAATATTTATTTAGTAAACCTTAAGAAATGGTTCAATTTGTGGGTAAATTCAGGAATAAACCTATTATATCTACTGAAAGAGAAGTCCTTAGCCACAGTTCAATACCTACATTCATCATTTCTCAATAAATTAAATCAAATTCAAACTAGGCCCCGAATCAGTACTTTTTGAACGTCAAAATTACTTAAGACAGTCCCCACAAAACGCCCACCCTTCACCACTTCCTAGTGCTTTAGCTAGGAAGAAGAAGTGGCGCAACACACTCCCCAGCAGCACAGCTGTCTGTTCAGTTAGAAAAACTTGGTTCAATATGATGAAAAAAGGAACGAAAATATTGTTATTACTTTTAAAAATACCTCTCGTCTCTACGCCAAAATTAAAATACCTCACTTGACGGCAACCCTTTGAATTAAATTCAGCCACCTATGAAATTAAAACGCACATCTACATGTGCGTTTTAATTTCTACACGGAATAACAAAACGTAAGGCAGGGACAGGGATAGGGGACTTTCGTCATTACCCTGGCTCCTATTATTACACTGCTGTCATTACCCTGGCACAGTAAATTAACTTTATAATGGACTATTTTGACTACTGTAATAAAAGGTCAATTCAGTTCGCGCCAGTCAAAGTCTTTGATGTGAGCAATTAATGTTTGCAAGAACAACCTTTAGGCATTTTGTGCGAATCCTCTTAGATTAAAATGAGCGAATTTGGAGAAATTTAAATGTTTTCAGCAAAATATTAATGAATTTCCATAATAAACCAAGTCATAGTACAAAATGTAGAGTATTTATTACCTTTACCATATGCCTAGTCTTTTCCCAGCTATGTTCGGGTCAGCTTCCAGTCTAACGGGATGTAGCTGAATACCAGTATTTTACATGGAGCGACTGCCTATCTGACCTCCACAACCCAGTAACTGGGTAATACTATACCCCTTGGTAAGACCGGTTGTCAGACTTTCGAGCTTCCAACGACCCTAACAACTGTCAAAGATCTACGAATGACAGCCGGGACCAACCAACGGCTTAACGTGCTCTCCGAGGCACGGAGGGATCTTGATAAGTAAAAACGGTCACCTTATTTATTACCTACATTTAAATTTTACCCAAATACGTAGAAGGGTTGTGTGTTTATTCTTTGTGTGCAGACAGTTTAGTGTACTGTATATCCCCTGTCATACACATGAAAAGAACTATTTTTTATTTCTGTAATATTTCAAGGGAGGTATCAAAGGCACTTTTTTGCAGGACAGGTACCTTAGTAACTTACATGTGAGATATTATTAGCTTTTGATACGCATTTACCGCATTTTTTTCTAGTGACGTGTGCAAAACCCACGAAATAACATAACATTGCCCCTGTAATCACCGAAGGGTTGGGCAGAGGTGTACAGAGGTGTATTATGCTGAGCGTTAGCCGTTTCGCGCGGTAGTGATGCATATTTCAGTCTAGGATATTATTCTTTTTTTATGCACTTATAGAATAAATACCCATTTGTTTAGTTTTGGTTTTTAGGCATAAGTAGAAAAACAATATTGTGTTTGTGCGTCACTTTCACGTGAATAAGCAGTTTTTCTTTCCTTTCTTTCCTTCTTTCTACAGTCAGCGTCAAAAATATCAGGACGAACAGACTGTTCAAAATGATCTCAACAACTAAGAAAATCAAACTTTATCTCAACTGGACTAGCTGTGCCCGCGACTTCGTTCGCGTGCATGTCGGAAAACAATAATGGGTCGCTTAGATAAGGTGTAGGTATCAATCCTCCAATGAAAATGAAGAATCTTCCGATCTTGCCTGGTGGGAACCGCTACCTGGGGTTCTCTACCACAGCCCTTGCGAATGCAGTTACTGTGGTTTATAATAGCGGGGTTTACACGTATAGTTCGGACTGCTGGAAACAACGCGCCATCCAAACTGTCGTTTTGGAACGAACAGCGGGGTTTACACATAGTTTGGTTTGGCTATGAGCGCCCTCCACACGTACAGTTCGGAGCGCGGGAAACAGCACGCGGCGTTCCATCCCTCGCTCCGAACTGTACGTGTGGAGGGCGCTATTGACGAAATAAGTGAAATCAATTTACACCGAAACACTGTAACTGTAACTGCGGTTTGGACCGCAGTCCAAGATGCGCGGTCCGAACTGTACGTGTGGAGGGCGCTAAGGCTCCACTGTACTATCACACCCGCGCGTCCGAAACTTCACATTGGTGAATCATTTGGGTTAGGTTAGAATAGTGACCATTACCTCTATTGCTGGTGAATCATTTGGGTTAGGTTAGGTTAGGTTAGAACAGTGACCCTTAACGCGCGACGGCGAGCGAGCGAAGCGAGCGGTGCCGCGGCAGCGGCTGCCGAGCGCCATATCCCCTCTATTTTTGGTGAATCATTTGGGTTAGGTGAGGCGGTGAATGTCTCGTATATTAGACGATGAAAGCCTCAGGGTCATTGACCTTGATTTCAAGGTCAATGGTACTCGTACTGTATTTTTTTTTTCGTCGTCTATTATTTTGCGCACTTTTTTGTTTTCAATAATACACGAAAAAAGGTCTGTTGTACCTAAAAAAAATAGCTAGTATATAAAATCGCCGGGTGCGTTTGTACAGTGGTTCCGGCGCTAACACTGTAACTGTAACTGCGGTTTGGACCGCAGTCCAAGATGCGCGGTCCGAACTGTACGTGTGGAGGGCGCTAACACTGTAACTGTAACTGCGGTTTGGACCGCAGTCCAAGATGCGCGGTCCGAACTGTACGTGTGGAGGGCGCTAACACTGTAACTGCGGTTTGGACCGCAGTCCAAGATGCGCGGTCCGAACTGTACGTGTGGAGGGCGCTAACACTGTAACTGTAACTGCGGTTTGGAACGCAGTCCAAGATGCGCGGTCCGTGTGGGGGGCGCTCATGGATCTGTGGACTGTGTTCCAAACCACGGATGGATCTGTGCAGTTTGGACTGCGGATCAAACTGTCGTTTCGTTTATACCGTGAACATCCATTTTTATGGAGGCAAAACTTATAAAAAAGATCGAAGTCCATAATTAGTTGACCACGGATAGCAACTACCCAGTAATTTTCTTTGATTTCTGTACAAATCACAGTACGTATACGTTACGTTACGTACGTTATTGAGGAGTTCAATTATCAGATCTTCACCATAGTAAAGGGGACCATCTCTGGCGAAAACTCTTTCAAACATTGGGTTTGTGACATACGGACGGACAGATGGGCAGGACGAAATGATAAGAGTTCCCTTTCTATGTACTATTTAGCTACGGAACGGAACCCTAAAAACAGGCGAATTGAGATTTGAGAACTTCTTCCTTTTTGAAGTCGGTTATAAAGATGCCTCAAATAATCTCGACCTTTAAAGAGAAACCCAGTTCCAGAGACCAGAATTCCAAGACAGCATCTACGAAACTACTATAGGTCCGATAATTTTAATACAATTTTTTTTATTTTATGACTGGAAAAGTGTCACTCTTCTGCGGAAAATCATAGCACCGCGATTTAGAAAATGACGACAATTGTTCAACGCCATCTATCGGATACAGTGGTTAACTGGAAGCTCGCTCTGCGTACAATAAACTTACAAAGTAAAACCCAGTTTGATTTATAGAAAGTGTGTGTGTCAGCTCTGACGACGACTGGAGTTTACTTCAGTTTTTTGTGCCGTTCCGACTTTCTATTTTTCGGTCATTTCTGTCGGGTTTCTTCAATGAATCAGTGCTATACAAAAAACAACTTTATGATGTAAAGGCGCTCGTCCCCCCTCTCACCCCACCTCTTACCACCCCCTCCCTCACCCCTGTAATCCCTTCACTGCATCCCCTTCCCCCTACCTCCCCCTCACACCCCGTCAGTGTTTCCCCCTTCGCCTCACCACATCCCCCCTCCTCACCTGTCAACCGTACCCCCCCCCCATCTCTATGTTGTTGTTGTTAGTTGTTATGATTATTATATGACATTGCATTATTTTTAAAATACAGAAAATAGTTGTTTACCTGTAGATTACTGGAAAACCTATAAGAAGTCTGTGGTCATAAAATAACATGGTAAATCTCTCAATATTGTGAGTACAAACTTACATTTACAGTTGGAATGTATGGGAGAACATTTTTTTGAACTATTTACAATGTTAAGTTTGTTCTTGGGATAAATTCATCTTAACTACGGAACCCTTGATTGTGCGTGGTCCGACACGCATTTGGCCGGGTTTTTGATCAACCACCAATAGAATCAATCTGCCTAGCCTTTTCCCAACTATGTTGGGGTCGGCTTCCAGTCTAACCGGATGTAGCTGAATACCAGTATTTTACATGGAGCGACTGCCTATCTGACCTCCACAACCCAATTACTGGGTAATACGATACCCCTTGGTAACACTGGTTTTCAGATTTTCGGCCTTTTGACGACCAGTAACGACTGTCAAAGAACCACGAATGACAGCCGGGACCAACGGCCTAACGTGCTTTCCGAGGCACTCAGTCTGTAAAGATGGTCACCCATCCACTGACCAACCCCGCCAAGAGTAGCTTAACCTGATGGATCGACCCATCAGGTTAAGCACCAATAGAAAGCGATTTTTATTGAAATACTTAACACAGACACAGGATGTGTTTATAATATTTAATTTTAATAATCTTTTATTTCATTTACATACCCTACCTATCATTTATATTTTTAAATATTTTTATGAAAACATAAAATAAAAACCATCATAAGATATAAAAAATAAATAATAAATTATTATGGATATTCGCTAGTACCATTTGGCGTCAATAGATGTCGTTACGTGTATGAACTTTTCGTAATGAAAAGTTTTTCTTGAACACTTTAAATTCATATATCTTTTGATATATAGAAGCGATTGCGATTAAACAAAAACTAAGTAAAACTCTGAGTTACACACAATATTTAAGTATAAATTTGAACCATATTGGTTTCGTACTTTTTACGTGATGCTTGAACGAAAAAACCTCTCACAGACAAACAGATAAACAGACAAACAGACAAACAGACAAAAATTACAAAAATTGTAGAAATGGTATCTGTTGGTTATTCTATAACACCCCAACTATTTTTTTTTTAAATATTTGCTATGTACAGAAACGCCTCGTCTGCAGATTTATTATATGTATAGATAAAGTTCTTGTTAAAATGACAGCTGTCGTGTACTGTCTTCATTCCGAAAAAAATACTTTTGTCATTGAGTTAATATTTCATTTTCACAGTTGTTTAGATCATTTTGAACAGTCTGTACGTCCCGATATTATTGACACTGATTACCTATACCTACACCTACATTTCGCCAGATAAGTTGAAGTCCCAAGTTAAAGGGGGCGAGCGTATTGCCTGACTCCGGGCTGCTCCTGAGAAAATGCTGATGGAAAACCCAACAACACTCGCCTTTTTTTTTGGTTTTTGTAGATTGTAAATCATCAAGGCACTGAAGGGCGTGTCAGAGTTTTACTGACTAAAACCCACCCGTGTTCCTTCAGTTGCCGGTGCCTGGGTCACGGTATCTATTTCGAATAACCCACAACCCAGGCAGGCATCGGCCCTATCAAACCCCAACACTGCTGACATCTCTTTGAAGCGCGCGTGGAACACAACGCACCGTCGACCCGGGCCTAGTCCTTACCGGACGGCGAGCTACCCATTGCTCGCCGTCCGCAAGGCCGTGTCTACAGTGTCCGGGAATCAGCTATAGATTCCCGCCGCCCAACCTTTGCCCGACTTTGATCGGAATCACTAGACCAAAGAGGCAGACCTATGAAATGACTGTCTAGATCAAAAACTTTGTCCATCATTTTATTTCACCTGTACTAAATCACAGCGAAAATACATCAAAGCCATCGAGCAACTAAATATCTACGTTAAAAGTTTGTCTCCGTATTAAGCTTTCACGTAATACCAAAAACTTTTTCCGCACTTGGCTAACATATTTTCCTGGTCACGACATATGCCAAATATTACGTCATAGTAACCGTTTTGCTGCGAAACTTCTCGACAGGAAACGGAAAAAAAGAAATCGTTGTTATAAAAGATTTGTGTATGTTTTTTTCTTTCTTGGAATTATTGTTAGAGGTCAGAGATAGTTTTTGACCTATGGTAGTTTATCATCATTATTATGGTAGTCAAAGTTTATCTCGTGTTCCCGAAAAACACTTTCGAGTGTGGTAAATAGTTTGTAAGAGCCACCGCAGCGGCAATGACAAGGAAATGCCCAAAAATCAGGTTACATATTTTTTTAGGGTTCCGTACCTTAAAAGGGAAAAACGGAACCCTTATAGTTTATACTCACTTTGTTGCCCGTATGTCTCAGTCTTACCCTTTTTCTCAGGAACACGTAAGTGGAAATTAATATGAAATACGTAGGTCCCTTGGAGTTGTAAAAAAAATCAAGCTTCTAAGTCAACGCAATAAAAAAAAAACCGGTCAAGAGCAAGTCGGACTCGCGCACCGAGGGTTCCGTTCCGATTTCTGAAAAATTGTGCTATTTAGAGACATCGTTTTATTTTTCCCGTAATCTTTACACAAACTTCTATAACATAGAATAATTTCAGATTTTTCTCTTTGCAAACTTCGGAGAAGGGGGCGGTATTTTCTTTAAATTTTTCATCCAAAGTCGAAAACTATGCAGACTAAAAAAAAATAAAAAAATGTTTGAGAATGTGCAAACAGTGCTCTTTCATATGATACCTCACATGCCCTAGTAGCCCCACTTTGAATTTTTAAGACCCCCCTTCAGTCCCTGTTGCAAAAAAAAAAAAAACATTTTTTTCTTTCTTATTTGCAAAATAGTTGGGTAAACGTAATCTAAAACTGTTCTAAATTTCAAGTTGATAGCATTAGTAGTTCTTGAGATATCCAGCTGCGACAGACAGACAGACACACAGACAGACAGACAGACTGAGTGTCACCATAAGGGTTCCTTTTTTACCATTTTGGTACTTAACCCTAATTACCGATGGGGCCGGTTCTAGTGTGGCGACCGCATACCGGAAGACGTTGCGTTGAATGGTCTCCCATAAGGTGGACTGATGACCTTTTGAAGGCTGCAGGAATCCGGTATCTGGATGTGGGAAGCGCCTCAAAGAGATGTCAGCAAGTGATGGGGTCCAATAGGGCCGACGCCGCTGGGGTCGCGGGTTGTTTGAAGAAGATACCGCGGCCCTGGCATAGGCAACTGAAGGAACACGGGTGGGTTTTAGTCAGTAAAAGTCTGACACGCCCTTCCGCTCCACCCAGAGCGGGAGAAGTTACCTATTTGATGATTTCCCACCCTCAAAAAAAAAAAAAAGGTAATTTTCATTGCTTAGGCTTTATGCAAATCATTGACTGAACTAAAATAAACCTCAAAGGCTTTAACTTTCCAAAAACTCTCGAGTAAGGTGAAATACAAAATGGTCGCCAGCTTCGTCAGCCAAGCGACACGAGGAAAAACCAAAATGGCGCCCACTGAACCGAATGTAACATTAACTTTTCTTGCGAAATTGATGATATCCTGGGATTTAGGGTCATCAGCTGTTACACTACATTGACCCGGGACCACAAATTAATTTACTGTCTTGGAAAATACACCGCTTTTATTTCAACTGTAAGAGATATTGAGCGAATGGACGAAGATTTTTTTCTGTTAAAGTAATAGACGGAAAATTGTTTAGGCTGTGTCTGAATAGAAAGCCCTGTTTCTTTCATTTCAAAGACATTCTTGCCGTTAAGAAGAATATTTTGACCTTATTTCTTTCATTTTCTCAGAAATAGAATTCCTACTGGTTTGAAAAGAATTTTTTCGTACGATATTTTTTCTTAGTTATGTTCCAAGTCCACACGAATCTGGTTGAAGTTACTCTATAGGTATACGAGAGCAACTTCAACCGGATTCAGTTAGCAACAGCAAAATTGAAGCCGAAACATCTAATGAAATAGCTATAATTTTTAACCGACTTTAGAAAAGCAGGTTCTGTATTCAACCCGTATGTATGTTTGTATCTCCACGATTTTTTCAAAAACTCATGAACCAATTTTGATGTTTCTTTCACTAACGTGATACAGACTTTTGTAAAGTTTTATTATAAATAATACATTAGGCAATTATTAGTTACATGCATAAATTTACTGTCTCGGCTTTTCTTAGCGGATTTTTGAAGATTCTTCTTTTCGTTCATCTTGGGCTTTATGTATTGTTAAAAAAAAAAAACTTTTAAAAAGTAAAAACCGACTTCAAAGACGAATAAAATAACTTTCTTAATTATACTTAACAGCTTCTGAAGTCGGTGTCTTTAATTCTTCAATGCACCTTAGCTTGGTACCGACTTCAGGTAAGCTGTTAAGTTTTTTTAATTAAGAAAGTTATTTTATTAGTTTTAGGTTTTTGAAGTCGGTTTTTACTTTTTTAAAAGTAATTTTTCTAGTTTACTTAATATGAAAAAATCTTGAGCTCGGTCCCATTCCCTTTGAAAATATCTACTTATTAAACGGTATTCTAGTCATGTAACTTATTACAAACCAGTGAGGGATCAAGACAAAAACTATTTCCATTCCACGAGACACAATGCTGTAATAAATTATTATGAAATCTATTTTTTTAATACAGCAACAAAAATAATACTATGCACCATGAAAATGACGCCTCACTTTAACTGCAATATACATTGACCGTCGCCAGCAGTAATTAAAATATCTATTGTTTTAAAACCATCCTTGGTTAACGTGCTTTGTGTCTGCTAATGGCTTTCGTGATGTCACAGCGAGATTGGTTCGTTTTTCGTAGTATCGCTAATGAAGTGGTGTATTGGTGGTTTTATTTTGGGTAGTGCTGGTCGTAGATTGCTGGGCTTGTCTTTAGGGTCAATGACCTGCATGCCTTACATGTCCAGGATAATGAAGTCTTGTATGTATTCCTCGAAAGGGCTGACAGAAGTGCAGGAAACCCACGTTTCCAGTTATGTTAAAGACGAAGTGGGGGGCGAGCCAATTTCCATTAAAAAGGTAATAATACAGACTCCAGGCTGCTTCCAAACCCTGGGCGGTGGGAATCAATAGCCGATTCCCGGCACCCGTAGAGTAGTGGGTAGCTCGCCGTCCAGTAAGAACCAAGCCCGGGTCGACGGCGCGTTGTGTTCCACGCGCGCCTCAAAGAGATGTCAGCAATGATGGGGTCCGATAGGGCCGATGCCGCTGGGGTCGCGGGTTGTTCGAAAGAGATACCGTGGGTACAGGCAACTGAAGGAACACGGGTGGGTTTTAGTCAGTAAAAGTCTGATACGGAAAAAAAAAAGATGCTTCCGAAAATTCGCCGAAAGAGAAAATCAAGTATCTATACCAGACCTGAAAGTCGAACCCAGGACCCGTTACTTATTCCTAAATACCAAAATATTGAGCAGTTTAATTAAGAAATATTGTTGTTTTCATTACATTATTGTTTGTTTTTTACGACACGACTTTACTGTTAATAATAACAAAATGGCTGTTTTGGACAGTGGCCAAGATTTTACTGTGAAATGTTATTATGTCCATAATAAAATACACAGTCATATAAATAATGAATCTGCCTAGCCTTTTCCCAACTATGTTGGGGTCGGCTTCCAGTCTAACCGGATGCAGCTGAATACCAGTATTTTACATGGAGCGACTGCCTATCTGACCTCCACAACCCAGTAAATGGTCAATACGATACCCCTTGGTAAGACTGGTTGTCAGACTTTCGGGCCTCTGACGACCCGTAACGACTGTCAAAGATCCACGAATGACAGCCGGGACCAACGGCTTATCGTGCTTTCCGAGGCACGGAGAAGTCTCGGTATGTAAAGATAGGTCACCCATCCACGGACCGACCCCGGCAAGCGTAGCTTAAACTGATGGATCGACCCGTGCGGCTGTTATTACTTAGCCACGAGCACCTCACAGTCATATAAATAATATTATAAACATACTTAGCAATATGACTGGTCGGAGGGCTCCTTCACTTGGCTCAATGGTGTTCTGTAGAAAATACCCTTGTCATGGGAGGTCACATCTCGTTTCTCCACAAGATGAATGGATGTGGAAAAGGGTCACATTATAATGATACATTTATATGTAAGTGTGGTAAGTGCCCCATATCACAATGACTTGAATATTAAAGGAACCGTTTCTCAAGCAATCATCATCAACATTGGCAACCTTGTTCCACCCACTGCTGTTAAGTCTCCTCCCTTTTATGTCATGTTTTCCTGGTATGTGAGACCAACTAGGTCTCTAATAATAATACAATAAAATAGTGCTTCAACCAGTGACGGTACTAAAGCAGATATCAGACGCACTTCACTTTTTTTGTTCATTTATTTTATTGGGCATGTTTCACTCGAAGAGAAACGTTTCACAAAATGAATCAATAAAAACCAACCAAGTGCGAGTTGGACTCGCGCACGAAGGGTTCCGTACCATTATCTATAATATATGTCTGTTGTATGGGAGCCCCTTTAAATATTTATTTTATTCTGTTTTTTAGTATTTCTTGTTACAGCGGTAACAGAAATACATCATCTGTGAAAATTTCAACTGTCTAACTATCACGGTTCATGAAATATAGCCTGATGACAGACGGACAGACGGACGGACATATAGGGTCCCGTTTTACCCTTTGGGTATGGAACCCTAAAAATTAAAAATTAGTTCATTAGTAAACTAATTCAACGATGTTGGATTTCGGCACTCGACATCTTTCACTCCCCTACCGAATAATCGCTAAAATTAAATTAAATGAGCAGTTAAACGTTCATTCCTATGTAATTTAGTTGGTTCACGTTCACACGACGAACGTGGTTCACTCAAGTGAAACGTGAATTAGTTTAAGCGATATTCCGGGGAATGTACCAGAGTCAGTTGCGTTACTAATCATTGGCAAATTTTTCACGACTTGAGCCGAAATTAAAGCTCGTAGCAACACGAAGAAAGAAATAAAGAAAAATAATAGTCATAGAACTTGTTTGATAATTTATTAGTATTATGAAAAAGGTTCGCTATTACTACGCTGATACAGTTCCTATACTAGAGGTGGTGCTCAGGGACCACAAGCGATAACATTGAACTCAAACTGATTTATTGTTCGTCACAGGTTGAAAGTCAGCTCTTATACGTACCTATTAATGGGTGAACAATATTCTAGCATAGTCCAAAATGTACTTAATATAATTTATTTTTATTTTTTTATTTTATTTATTTAACTTGCCTAGGAATAGAACGCTATATTTGCAGGTCGCTAATTAATAACGCCCCTAATAGCACACATACATCATACAGGGTGGAAGGGACATCGACGTGCAAACGGTTACCACGTATTCAGTACATCATTCTGAGCCCCCCTGTATAGAAATTTTTCATCGGTTATTGAAAAAAAAATCTGCTCTTCCATACATTTTGACCGTGTAGGTATTGCACTATTGTAGGAAACTGCAGATTTTTTTTTCAATAACCGATGAAAAATTTCTATATAGGGGGGCTCAGAATGATGTACTGAATACGTGGTAACCGTTTGCGCGTCGATGTCCCTTCCACCCTGTATATTAATACAATCAATTTTTCATCCTGTGGATCACTAAAAAACTATTATCTAAATAAACAATATTATTCATCAATATAGCAAAAATCCGGGACAATTTTTGAATTCATAAAAATCGTCAAACGACTGACATCATTTTTGTCTTGTCGAAATAGATTTTTGTCATTGAACTAGGTGAAGGTAGGTACATAATAAATTATCGACAATATGTACAAAGAGTATTTAAGATACATTTCAAGTAAAAATATAAATGATGTAGTTGTATAAAGGATGACTGGAAAAAATAGGGTAGGTAGGAGCAGAAGACGCCTTTGGCATAGAAATTGTGCAATTCTTTTTAAAATTAAAATATTTTATTACTTATCATCTTATCAATAGAATTTGAAATAAATTTTTCATAATAAAAACAAACGGAAATTATCAAAATTCAAATCATTTAGTCTACCTTTGCGCGAGCAAATAAATTTCGAGCGGCCATTGTTGTTTACATCTTTGGCAAATTTAGAAACGCAAGGTAATAATAACCTTGCGTATATCAATATCAGATTTTAATAAGTTTCTAATTCAATTATTAAGTTGCCGTAACAAATAACAAATAACTTCAGTACCGCACAATCATAAGTTCGAAGGAGTTATAATACCGTGCCAAGGTGAAGCTTGAAATAATTATGTTAGAATGTATTTGTGTGTTCAGCTTTATAATATTTTTCCTCTATTTTGAGTAACTATAATTATCAATAAATAGCTTATGCTGTCATTAATTTTTATAGTCGAAGAAATCACCAGTCAAAATCAAAATAAAAACGCCGGAGAATCAGCACTTTTTGTGCGTCAAAATTACATAAGACAAATTCCCTAAGACGCCCTCTCTTAGCCACTACCATTTCAGGTTTCCTCTATGTCAGTGACTCCAGTTCTTATCCCGATAATTACGTTTAGAGTATTATCCTTCAAAGAAACTCCGTGTACTCGTAAAATTTGCTCTATAGCTCGATAAGCGACTTCTTGTGTAGAAACCCTACTACTAGCAGCATCCACCTCTCGACACCGTACGTAGCGGGCAGGACCGGAGCCAATGATTGTAACGCGTCGTCTGCAAACATTGTAAATTTTCTGAGGTTACAGGAATTCAAATAAATGGACATAGAGAGAGACAGACAGAGATATAGGCATTATTAATGTACTTTAAAGCGCATAGAAAAGAGCCAAGTAGCAAGAGTTGAAGAAGATTGAAAGCAGAAATACATAAAGACCAAGATAACATAACATAACATCACGCCTGCAATTCCCAAGGGATAAGCAGAGGTGCACCTGTTAGTGTTGCCACATTTTGCCCGAACTAGTACTAAGCCTAGGTATTGCCATCAAAATAAATCTGCCTAGCCTTTTCCCAACTTTATTGGGGTCGGCTTCCAGTCTAACCGGATGCAGCTGAATACCAGTTTTTACATGAAACGACCTAGCTGAGCTCCACAACCCAGTTACTGGATAATACCCCTTGGTAAGACTGGTTGTCAGACTTTCGGGCTTCTGACGACCCGTAACGACTGTCAAAGATCCATGAATGACAGCCGGGACCAACGGCTTAACTTGCTTTCCGAGGCACGGACCGACCCCGGCAAGCGTAGCTTAACCTGATGGATCGACCCGTGAGGCTGTTATTACTTAGCCACGAGCTCCTCGTAGGTGTTGCCATCAACCGGGCACAAATCCAGACCATGATGTTAATGTTAAAAATCTTAATGAATTCAGTAAAATACAAACTGATTATCATTCCACAGAAGCGACTAACGTCTGACCTAATTCCTAGCTACAAGTACGTGTGCCGAGAAAGTTTCTCGCACGACATAATTCACGTTCCCAGGTTTTACAACGGAATAAATTTTGGAAAACTTTCACAAGATTGTACTTAGTCCCCGCTTAATAATTTAAGAATACATTTTCGTTTTTCTTGGCATTTTGTATCAAGGAATTTAATATGGGTAGGTAAATAATGGACTTCAGTCAATATAGGTTGACTGAAAATACACGCCCACAATGTTATCAAATATTCATGATTGATTGAACAATGTGACATTTTCAGAAAATTGCTGACGATCCTGATTGTGATTTGAGTAGGGACGTTTCTAAAGTGCGTTGAACAATCAGAGGGTATTTTTGAAACCTAGATATCTACGAATAAGCCCTTACCGAATTCCTAAAATTGATAATAATTAATACCTGAAACGCTATTATACACTCAAAAAATGTACAAAGTCGGACTTAATGCTTCAGGCATTCTCTACCACTCAACCAAGGGTGGTGAAGAGATGGTAAATGGTAGGTGCTCTGTTAGAGAGGAAGATAAAAAAAATATTCGGAATAATATCATAATGAATTTTATAAATAGAATAGGTACACGAGTACATAAATAGGTTATAAACTTATAATACACACACATATATCTGTATTATTATATACATAATTAAATACAAATTCAAAACGCTTTCATAAAGATACCAAGTTATTGAATAGGTGGGCATACTCGTATGCGTAAAATAATGCACATTTCATCTGCAGTTATGTTAATTATAAGTACCCAAATAACAGTAGGTGAAAAATTATAATTAAAACACAACAAAAAAAAAAACACAGTCATTACGGATGTAGTCCCCGAAGGGCTATAGGCAACAGCTATGTTTTAAGTCGAATGTAAATTTCGTCTTTCACGAACCCAAAAACCGGTCAAGAGCGAGTCGGCCTCGCGCACCGAGGGTTCCGTTCCGATTTCTGAAAAAGTTTGCTATTTAGAGATATCGTTTTATTTTTCCTATAATATTTACATAAACTTCTATCACATAGAATAATTTCTGATTTTTAGCTTTGCAAACTTCGGAGAAAAAGGGGGGGGAACGGTATTTTTTTTTACATTTTTCATCAAAAATCGAAAATTATGCGCCCTAAAAAAAAATTAAAAATATTTTAAGAATGTGCAAGCAGCGTTCTTTCATATGATACCCCACATGCCCTAGTAGCCTCACTTTGAATTTTTAAGACCCCCTTTCAGTCCCTGTTACAAAAAAAATATAAATATTTTTACTTCTTTCTTATTTGCAAAATAGTTGGGTCAACGTGATCTAAAACTATTCTAAATTTCAAGTTGATAGCATTAGTAGTTCTTGAGATATCCAGCTGTGACAAACAGACAGACAGACAGACAGACAGACTGAGTGACACCATAAGGGTTCCTTTTTTACCATGTTGGTACGGAACCCTAAAAACTGATTATGCTGATTTATAAGTTAGAACCGCACCTACTTCTAGATACCGATAGTGGTATAAATAACAACATTATTACTACACAACATGTGATACAATCGTGAGGGATGCACATAAAACGTTGTACAACGTACAGTCACGAGCAGAAATAAGCATACACTTTGTGGAATTATCTTTTATTACTGTGGGATATTATACGAAAGAGCGCTGTTTGTACATTCTCAAACATTTGTTTTCTTTTTTTTAGGCCGCATATAAAAAATGTCTTCGAAGTTTGCATTGAGAAAAAATTTAAATTAATCTATGTGATATAAGTTAATGTAAAGATTACAGAAAAAATAAAGAGATGTCTCTAAATAGCACAGTTTTCAGAAATCACCAACAAAATAAATAACATTTTAAGATGCTGTTGCAAGTTTGTAACATTGAATTTAATAATCTTTAATATTTTTACACTGTAACTCTGCTTTTACTGTGCTATTGACGGATGACAGTTGACAGTTCATATAATGTGTCAAGTTTTTCCTCATTGTCATGTGTGTGCGTGTGTAAATAACTTCTTGTTGCTAAAAGTTCAGTGTAGTGACCATTGAAATTTATTTTTAACCTCACTCCCTTGTAGAACCGTATAAGAAGAAATAATACAGTCCGCTATTAAAACCAGTGCAGGGTTTTTCGTTCAGGTAACGATCTGAGCAGTTCACGCCAGGCAAAAGACCGGCGACGACCCAACAGATGGTGCGCGAGTCCGACTCGTTCTTGGTCAAGAAGCTTTTTATTTCCTCAAAAGTGTAAGAGTATAGACATTTTGGACACTCCAACATACTTATCATCATCATCATCATCCACAGCCCGACTTCACCCACTGCTGGCCATAGGCATCTCTTTGCTTGTCCCAACCCCCACTCTCCTGTGCCAGCCTCATCCAGTTTTTGCCCGCATGGCAACAATGTCGTCTGCCCATCTCACCACCTGACGACCGACAGCTCGTCTTCCAGTCCTTGGACGCTTCTGTTGATGATGATGACGACACGGTTGGCGCAGTGGTTGAGCGATTGACTGCTGCGCAGCATGTCGCGGGTTCGATTCCCTCACGGAACAAATATTTGTACGACCTACAAGTATTTGTTCCGAGTCTGGATGTTTTTCTATCTATATTATGTATGTATTTACAAAAAAAAATGTATATAAGTAGTTTATCAGCCATCTCGTTACCATAACACAAGCATTAGGTTGCTTAGCTTGGGACTAGATGGCGTTGTGTGAAATGTCCAAGGATATTTATTTATTTATTATTTATGTTACAGCCTTACTCCACATGTCATCACTGCATCTTGCCAGGTGTCCTGCTCAACAACGCGTCCAACATAGGTACTACAAAATAGGGTATTACACCCATTTTCGATAAGTGTCTCAATTAGATTCTATAGAGTTAATAACAAAAAAAAAAACAGAAAATTTTTATTCAATCGATAAGTGCCGTAAAAATGCATTTAAATTTTACATTTTCAAATTTCGTGCGAAAACTCTGGACGCAGTGGAGGCCATATTGCATGGTCATGACGTCAGTTAGTCAGTAAACAAACACTTTTTATACGCTGATCAGTTGCTAGTTGACATTAACAATACCGTAATGACGTAATAACAAGGCGGCTACTTTAATGGTGTTAGAAGACAGATTAAAAAACTGAAAACTTTGAATTCAATTTTAAAATTTATATTCTTATTTTACGAACTAAAGCTAACATTTCCGACTGCTTTTTGCCTAAGCTATCTACATAATATGTTTTTAGATTTTTTCTCCTATACGTACCGTATTAATATTGAATCTATGTAAGAAAATCGTTTTGTAGTTTCGCTAAGAGAACACTATATTTTGCTCGTGACTGTACGTTTAAACCCTGCAATGCTGGCGGGGTCTTTAAGACCGTGCGTGCCTCTAATTATGTGCGTGTCACTAACTATTTAAAACTACCTTCGCGGAAAGGGTTATGTACTATAATTTCATGTAAGCAGCCTTATTGTTTAATAATAGTATTGAATTGGATAATTATAGTTGTTTAGAATTCGATTTAATTTGTTTTCTAAAGAGTTGTTATTATGGAAATGGTGTGTGAAGTTGGTAATTATTCATGGCTAAATAACGACGAAGACTTCGTCTAATTATTTAAGAAAGACTCATCATTATCTGCCTAGCCTTTTCCCAACTATGTTGGGGTCGGCTTCCAGTCTAACCGGATGCAGCTGAGTACCAGTATTTTACATGGAGCGACTGCCTATCTGATCTCCACAACCCAGTTACTGGGTAATACGATACCTCTTGGTAAGACTGGTTGTCAGACTTTTGGGCTTCTGACGACCCGTAACGACTGTCAAAGATCACTGAATGACAGTCGAGACCAACGGCTTAACGTGCTTTCCGCGAGGCACGAAGAAGTCTCGGTATGTAAAGATGGTCACCCATCCACGGAGCAACCGTAGCTTAACCTGATGGATCGACCCGTGCTTTGTAACATTACTTAGCCACAAGCTCCTCCAAGAAAGACTAATATTGCATAAAGATTTTGATACATCAATGAGTACGAAGCTACATAATCACTAAGTTAGGGTATCATTTTGAGTTTAAATGAGCTTAATATCGATTTCTAGTTTTTTTTTTTAGCTGAGATGACGTAACGTCAAAATCATTTACAAAAACAAAACCAACTAAAGATTGAAACCTCTCAGCATTGAAAAGGGGTGTTTCGTCGTTTCGCACCACGAGTGGTTCGGACCGCGGTGTGAAACGCCGAAGAGCTCTTAGGAATAGGCTGTTTCGGACCGCGGTGTGAATCGACCATAGAAGAATTTGAATGGGTTTATTCGAACCGCGAATGGAACAAAAAGTTTTCTCAGTAATAATGCTTAAAGTATAGCCAGGTACAAAATAAAATAGCGAAAATAAAATAAATTAAATTTTGTTTTCCACGCATTGGTTACACATGGCTTGTCGCCTACTCTACGTAATAATTTTGCTATTTATTTACAACTCTTATTTTTACAATGCATAATGATGTATTTTAATGTTGGTTGGCTGACCAAAATATGTGTAAAAAATCTACAGTGTCGGTCTCGGTACACACGTTACTATCTCTTTGTTATTTTAAGGACTCCAGGTAAAAATTATCCCTTTGTAAAACCCAGTCTGAAAAAAGTTTTTTTTTTTTTTTCCCATAGGTAAAGTTTATTTGGGCGTGATAACATGTAAGGTGTGTCGAAGTTAGATGGCTCGTAAGTGTAGTCAAGACAATTTATAAAAGATAAATAAGATAAATGAAACAAGTTTCGAAGTCTGTGATTTTTAATAATTACTAGTGCATTTTGTCATGTGCCATCAAACTGTTAATTTAAAAAATTACGTATGATGTTTGAAACTGTTGTTTTAATCAGTAGTAAATACTTAATTATTATTTGTTAAGTAAAGTTTTGTTATGTAGGTACGCCATCGATATTTCAATCAGTTAGTTTAAGTCAGAACCTAATGTTTCAACTGTGATTTAAACTAGTTCTGAATTACTAATCAAACTGTGATTTAAATTCAACCACTTTTACTAAATTTTAGTATGCGATTGTGATTTTGAAATATGATTACAAAATATCAATTAGTAAATATTTCTATCAAGTAGTATTCTCATGAAACACTTTTCTACTCGACTGTACATACAAACTTTGAAATTAGCTTGTACCTAAACATAGTGGTTCCAATCGCCCCATTCCTAAGAGCTATTGGTCGATTCACACCGCTCGGCGCTCCAAGGACCGCCGCGGTCCGAAACAGCCTATTCCTAAGAGCTCTTCGGCGTTTCACACCGCGGTCCGAACCACTCGTGGTGCGAAACGACGAAACACCCTTGAAAAGAGACTTCGAAAAACAAAAGAACAGAAACAAAAGAAATAAAGAAAACGTCTAATTAAAAATAAACAATAACAAAGTAGGAGAATTCGTCTTAAGAACAGACCGTAAAAAGAAGTCTAGTCAATTAAGACCTCCTTCGATGAGGTACCTAGAAAAAGTGCCTGGCTTTACAAGGTAGATACAATTCCATTTGAGCGAACGAGAACAAATTTTATTTTTCTTTCTTTCTTTTCTTTCTTTAAATGACAGATGAATGTCCGAGAATCGAAGTTTCTGGAATTATACTAAGTTCAGTTCATGAACATACATGGTGTAAAAAGACATCACAAAGCTCTCAACTATCTGTAAAAAATAATTGCTGGGATACGACTTTTATTTATAGGTATAAAAAAAAAAAAAAAATTATTACACGCATTGTAACGCGAACCCAGGCAAACGGAGTTAAGCCCCGCCCTTTCGCTCTACGATATGCTTAGGTCCTTGTCGGAATAACTTTAGTAATAACACTTGGAATAAGTTTTAGTAAAAAAAAAATGCGACTTTGACCTTCAATATCTCCAGAACCAGTGGATTCCCAGGTATGGTCTAGTGGAAAAAAAAACAGCCAAATGCGTGTCAGACCACGCACAATGAAGGGTTCCGTAGTTGAAAAGATTTTATCCCAAAAAGAAACTTAACATTGAATCTCACAAATATTTTTTTTATGCCAAAAAATTACAAATTCACAATTTTCGGACTTTTTCCTTTACTTGTGCTGGGAGACCTTGCTTCTCGCCAAATTTCATTATTCTAGGTCAACGGGAAGTACCCTATAGGTTTTAATTTACTTGCGACAGTAGTGAGTATCAAAAAGTGTCGCAAAATGGCCGTGTTTTTTTATTGCGTTGACTTAGAAGCTTGATTTTTTTAGAACTGTAAGGGACTATAGATTTACCAATTTGATATAAATTTCAACTTGATATCTCCACGCGTCCTTGAGAAAAAGGGTCTTGACAGACTGACAGACTTGAACATTTTTTTTTATGTGATAGTATTACAAATTAACAATTTTCGGACTTTTTCCTTTATTTCTGTTGTACGACCTTGCTTCATGCCAAATTTCATGATTCTAGAACAACGGGGAGTACCCATAGGTTTTGATTTACTTGCGAGTATCAAAATATGTCGCATAAATGGCCGTTTGTTTTTATCATAAAAAAACTCAAGCTTCAAGTTAAGATATTAATTTCAACTTGATACCTCCACGCGTTCCTGAGAAAAAGGGTCTTGACAGACTGACAAACAGACAGACGGACAAACAAGTGATCCTATAAGGGTTCCGTTTTTTCCTTTTGAGGTACGCGACCCTAAAAACGATCCAAATAATGAGTAGAATAAGTGGCTTTCGGCTTCGGCAAGTGTATTTTTACACCCGGTATAAATAAATAAAAGAGGAAGGGAATGTTGATGAAGAATAAAATATCTGTCAGTTGTCTTGTGGTAACATAACATAACGACTATAATCTTCGAAGGGTTCTGCCTAGCTTTATCCCAACATGTTGGCCTCCGCCGAGTATTGGAAATCCAACACTGAGTTTATGACGCCCTGGGACTCTGGGAGGCACTCTGTCGAATTCTTAAAAAAACATCCGTGCGTACGGGGGCTATGTTGGACACGGGGGCTATGGGGGCAGCTTGACGTTGGTCTACCTCCCCGTCTCATCGCTCACATACCTACCTCAGGCGATGAATATCACTTGCGCGCACACAAATTCGAGATAATTATTATAATACTAGCTGACCCGACAGACGTTGTCCTGTCTTAGCTATGAATATTCTAATGTAAACGTGTGATGTTAAAACAGTAGTTTCCAATTTTCTGCGAAATTTTCTTAATTTTTTCTTTCATAAGAACCTTCTCCTGACAATAATAAATACAACAAAAAAAGAATTAGAGAAATTGTTGCATCCGTTCACGCGTGATGCGATGACCAAGGGAAATAGAGGTTCATTTTTATATGTATATACAGATCTTCAACACAATAAGTATGCCACTAAAAATTTGCCTAGTAACCTCTTACATTTACAGATCCAACATTATGTCATACAAAATTCTGATCACGCAGACCCATACCCAGACATTTTTTATGACAGCTTAAAAAAATAAAAGTTAGTAGTAGAGTTATTGAACAAAATTTTGCATCCAGCGCAATAGGTTTTAAATCCATTATATTTTGCGTCGGAGCTAAAAATAATATTTGATGATACTCTCTTTGTTTACTTTGGTAAATGGTGGTGTGTTGAGGGATATTGACAGAAAAAAACTTTCATATTGGTGAATCTATCACAATTATTATGACGGTTGATTAAAAACTGGCCTATTCTATTTTTAGACCGTGACTGCATGTTATACAGTTAGGAAATTTGATAGTTGAGAGAGATTACAAAATTTTGGCACAATATAGTGGCGTCGTCTTGCTATGTAATGGTTGTCATAATGATCAATCATTGAAAATAACAGACCGGGCCTCATAGACTTATAAAAAAAGGAGGACTCCCTTTTTTATAAGTCTATGGGGCCAGGTCTGTCCACACATATCGAAAGTGAAGCACCATAAGTATCGACCAAATATCAATCAGTAAGCATAGTAAGACCGTTTGTACAAACATGCCTCACACACACATTTACACTATAGTATGTCGACCGGCCGCCATTACGTGACGAGCGACGCCGTGTCTTGCAGGTACTCAAATCACGCACACATAGATCGGTACGATGCTTCACTTTCGATATGCGTGTTGCGGAGTCCTCGTTTTTTTATAAGTCTATGCCTGGCCTTCAGATATTCCTATTAAAAGGTCTCAAGAAATGAAATCTTGTGAGGAAGAAACGGAAAACAGTTTTATTCCGATCCGCCGAAGTAGATACTTCAAATGTACTGCGAAGCTTGATATCTCTAAAGTGGAGCTAGCAACTTTGCATACTGATTCGAGAATAAAGGAAAACAGTGGATCAATCTCTTATCGTCTCGCGCAATTTGTTTGAGTCAACTGAGCGAAAAGGGTTAGGTATACTATCGCACTTGTGAGCTCGAATTGTGTCGTTTTTGAGATTAAAATTGGAACTGCCAAAAGAAAAAATGTATTTGACAGTTTGACATCCAGACTTGACTTGATTTGTCAGTTGAGAATGTTGAGATGGATGTGTGGAGTGACGAGAATAGATAAAGTAAGAAATTAGTATATAAGTGGAAGTTTGAAAATGGCGGCAATGACAAAAAAGTTGAAAGGAATTCGTTTGGCTTGGTATGGGCATGTGAGGAGAGACGAAACGCATGTGACTAAAAGAGTGATGAGTAATAGGTAATAGTTAATACGGGCTGGTATCCGCAACTCCACGACAATGCGCGTATTTTGCGTATTTTTGAGTGAGGAGTATACATGTTGATGGATGGAGAGGCAGAGGAAGGCCAAAGAAAAGATAGATGGATTGTGTGAGGAATGATATGAAAGAGAAGGGAGTGAATGATAGCGATAAACAGTTGACAGGGGAGAGTGGAAGAAGAAAACGTGTTGCGCCGACCCTAATTAACATGGTATAAGGGCAGGAAGATGTTGACTTGACTTGATTTGTCTGCCTCGTAAGTCTAGTAATCGCAAGCGCTACTGCAGAGTATGAGGTCCTGGGTTCGATTCCAACGTCGGGCAAAGTGTTATTGGGTTTTTCCATCTGGAATTTCTCAGTAGCATCCTAGAGCCTGGATTTGTGCCCGGTTGATGGCAATAGGCTCGCCCTCTAGATAACATGGGACTGAAACATAACTTAGAAATGTGGGTGTACTATACAACGCGACGTTTTGCATCCTCGTCAAATCGTCGTTTCAGGGTGTGGTACAGAACATCAAACCGAATAACTTTCTCCATGGGACCAACATCGTATTCACGAATAAAATTTCAACTGTCCCATAGAAAACTTCAATACGTACTTGACGTAAATGTATGGGACGGCTGATAATTATTTTTTCGCGATTACGATGTTGGTGCCATGGAAAAAGTTGTTCGGTTTGATGGTCTATACCACACCCCAAAACGACACACACTCTGCCTAAACCTTCGGCGAATGCAAGCTATTTATGTGTGACATCCAGATAGCTATGCTACAAAGGAAAATTGCTACACCATCCATCATAATCCTCGTCAATCAATTGGTTCAGTGGTTTAACTCAATATAAGGCTAAGAAGATTCGAGATCAGACAAGTACCAATTTGACTTTCGCTTTCTGATTCATGTGCTTTCATTGTTTGTAAAGAAGAACTGATGTTGCATTATCAACGAAGAGTTACAGGTTGGTATTTATTACTTTGAACTTAATTTTCTTCCAAAATTAATATTTAATTTATAATACAGAAATTACACAACTAATACAGCAGACAAAAGGATCGACAGATGGACTGTGTAAAAGATGATATGGCTAGAAAGGGAGTGAATACCGAGATGACGACTGATAGAGAAGTATGGATAATCAAGACATGTTGCGCTGACACCAAATAAATTGGGATAAGGGCAAGAAAGGAGCTCGTGGCTTAGTAATAACAGCCGCACGGGTCGATCCATCAGGTTAAGCTACGCTTGCCGGGGTTGGTCAGTGGATAAGTGACCATCTTTACATACCGAGACTCCTCCGTGCCTCGGAAAGCACGCTAAGTCCCGGCTGTCATTCAAGGATCTTTGACAGTCGTTACGGGTCGTCCGAAGCCAGAAAGTCTGACAACCAGTCTTACCAAGGGGTATCGTATTACCCAGTAACTGGGTTGTGGAGGTCAGATAAGCAGTCACTCCATGTAAAATACTGGTATTCAGCTGCATCCGGATAGACTGGAAGCCGATCCCAACATAGTTGGGAAAAGGCTAGGCAGATTGGCAGGAGAATGTTGATGATGAATACAGAAATGAATTGCCTCTTCGTTCTATTTCAAAACGTTACATTATAGTAAACGATTTCAACATGGACGAAAAATGGTATATTTCTAAAAACTTGTTAGGTATTTATTCAGGTCCAAAATTTTCAGAACTGCAATCGTTCAAAAGTTCAACCAGATGTTTGATCGTAGGTATAACTAATAATTAAATTCTCATTTCATTTTCTTTACGTGGCTATTTAGACATATTATGGGTTTTTACTTCGTGTAATTTATTTCATCACCACTGCTCTTAAAACGGTGAAGGAAAACACCGTGAGGAAACTGGCCTAGAACCAAAAATTCGATTTATTGTGTCATCTACCAACCCGCACTGTTCCCACCTGTACATAACGATTGTCAAAGATCCACGAATGACAGCCAGGAACAACGGCTTAACGTGCTTTCCGAGGCACGGAGGAGTCTTGGTATGTAAAGATGGTCACCCATCCACGGACCATCCACGGCATGCATAGCCTAACCTGATCGATCAACCCGTGCGGCTATTATTACTTAGCCAAAAGCTCCAACAAAACATCTATAAATAATCATAAAATGAAATCATTAGGAACGAAAACACACAAAATCCTATAACATTTTCATCCAACCAATTTTCAATTAAAATCGCGATACTGATACCGAAACTGAAATCCGATAACATAAAAACATTAAAATCACTCTTGAATTCGATGTACCCATTGTTTAAGGGCTGTACTCGGATGGTCCGACCGAGGATCTATCTGACCCAATTAGAGACTTCATCTACTGTTACGGAACGACGATCGTATAGAGACACAAAATAGATAAGTACAGAAGGCCGGTTCTATACAACAGCAAAAACGGGCACACGCACTATGTGTATTCAGATTTACAACAAGATTCCTAACCAAATTAAAGAACTTCCAATGGTCCCCTTCAGAAGGGCTTTACGCAGGTGGTTAATTGAAAATTCCTTCTATACAATAAAAGAATTCCTTGAGTTTAAATTTAAATAATCTGATTGTTTATTTACCAATTTGCACGTCATTATGTTATGATTAAATATGTTAAGCTACTATATTACTATTGTAAGAACTTTTGTAATCATATTTATCTGCAAATAAATCTTTGACTTTGACTTTGACTGATATTTGCGGACTTAATGCATGTATGTGGGGAACAAACTAAGTTACAGTGTGAGTGAGAGAGCAGTGGTGGTCCAGTGGTAACGGCCGCGACTTAAAGATTGTAGGTTTGAACCCAAACAGGCGCTTTACCTTGTGTAAATAATTTCATCACCACTTCTCTTAAAACGGTAAAGGAAGATATCGTGAGGAAACCAAAAAAAAAAACATGTCCTTGAACCAAAAAATTCGAAGATATGCGACCAACCAACCAACCAACCAACCAACCAACCAACCAACCAACCAACCAACCAACCAACCAACCAACCAACCAATCAACTAACCACCAACCAACCAACCATCTACCAACCAACCATCTACCAACCAACCAACCAACCAACCAACCAACCAACCAACCAACCAATCAACTAACCACCAACCAACCATCTACCAACCAACCAACCAACCAACCAACCAACCAACCAACCACCAACAACCAATCTACAAACTGGGTCCGCGTGGTGATTACGGCCCGCTCCCTCTCACCGGGAGGAGGCCTGTGTCCCAGCAGTGGGCTGATTATGATGAGAGTGTAAGTTAACAAAGCTCTGCTGTATTTTCAATTTTTATTACTTTTACTAATAGGCTTTTATTTTTTTATTAAAATACTGGTATTCAGCTGCATCCGGTTAGACTGGACTGGAAGCCGACCCCAACGTAGTTGGGAAAAGGCTAGGCAGATTAATTTTTAATAGGATTTTATTTGTTATAATCAGTGATCGGAGTAGGTAGATTGATTTCTGGTACTTGTATCATAGATGCCCACAGAAAGAAGAACATGGATAAGCCATTTTCCCGGAAAGTAATTCCGGTAATTCCGGTATTTCTGGATCCAATTAAATATTGTTAGTGTTTGTAGTGATATTATTACAACTCAATTCAAAATTTAAAGGAAGGTATCAAAACTAAATTAATTTATTATTTATCTGTTGAATAATAAAAACAATTGAATTCCGACGAAGCTTTAAATACACATTTTTAATATTTTATTTTTAGCCTTTTAATTATTGCCACAAATTTTTATAAATTGTTTTCATAGTGGTCACGGTCATTTACATTAAGGGTGGAATGAATAACAATAAGGATAAATGTTTATTGTTAAATATGTACATTTTACATCCAATTTCTATCAAAAATAAAATTACTACAATTTCTACATAAGTTCCGGTTTTTTTAAAATAATCAACCATAATTTCGAAATTCCGGAGGAATGTCCATATTAATATACAGGGTGGCCGGAACATTGACGTCCAAAAATAAAATTTCGGTCCCTCGTATCGTGGGGTATTCGAATCACCCCCATGTATGTTCCGCGACTTTTCATAGTTTTCGAGTTATGAATTTTTTTCTGAATGTTTGAAAATTTTCGGCCTGACCAACCTAAAAAAATTCTAAAAAAAAAAGTAGAGGGTTTTATCGAGTTTCTTTTTTTGCAACTGAATTTTCATAAGTAGTACTTTTATGCATAAAATAATCAGCTTCGTAACTGTGATGAAAGTTATGAAAATGTTGATCTAAAGTGAAAAATTTACGTTCGGTAAATTATGACTCAAATTTTCAACTTTAAATTAAAAATCTTAACAGGTGACTTCATAATTCCTAAGTAGGTTTCAAGAATGCGCCAGACTCTCAGCTTTCATAATCATAAAAAAAATGAAGTACTTAATAGGGCTACTTTGTTTAAAATCGGCCTTCAAAGACAGCGAGGTGGAAAAATTCTTAAAATTACCCATCTGAGTAATTATTTTTTTTTGGCTATTTTCTCGTTCCTAAGGTTAATTAATGATAAGAATACTGAAAACTAACCACATTATATTCAATATTCATAATTACCACACGTGGGCGAATGAAAATCCACTCGAAGTGAGAGCTTCGACATTTCAACATCGCTTCAGCGTTAACTTGTGGTCTGGTATCCTCAATGGCGAACTAATTGGTCCGTTTGAACTGCCGTCCAGACTTGATGGAGAAACATACAAAAACTTTTTGGAAAATGAACTTCCATTGTTGCTGGCAGATGTGAATCTCGAACTCAGACGAACCATGGTGTTGCAAAATGACGGCGCCCCGTGTCACTATGCAACCCAGGTCCGAAATTACTTAGATGAAACATACCCCAACAGATGGATCGGACGCAGCGGACCAATTAGGTGGCCTCCACGCTCACCTGATCTCAACCCCATCGATTTCTTTATTTGGGGCTATTACAAGGAAATAGCATACGCCCGAGACTGTGCAAGTGAACAAGAGCTGAGGCAGTTGATTGCAGAAGCTGAACGTGTTGTGAGAGAGAACAGAGACGCTTTTAGACGATTGCCAGACAATTTCTTACGTAGGTGTAGAATGTGTATTGCTGCTGGTGGTGGCCACTTTGAAAACCTTTTGTAAATGTTAAAAATAAATTAAGTACTTTTTTCACATTATCATTTGTGTTTTATTCAAAACCACTTTTTACGTAAAACTTTTCTTACCCAACTCTGAAACTATTTGTTGGTTAGTTTTCAGTATTCTTATCATTAATTAACATTAGGAACGAGAAAATGGCAAAAAAAAAAATAATTACTCAGATGGGTAATTTTAAGAATTTTTCCACCTCGCTGTCTTTGAAGGCCGATTTTAAACAAAGTAGCCCTATTAAGTACTTCATTTTTTTTATGATTATGAAAGCTGAGAGTCTGGCGCATTCTTGAAGCCTACTTAGGAGTTATGAAGTCACCTGTTAAGATTTTTAATTTAAAGTTGAAAATTTGAGTCATAGTTTACCGAACGTAAATTTTTCACTTTAGATCAACATTTTCATAACTTTCATCACAGTTACGAAGCTGATTATTTTATGCATAAAAGTACTACTTATGAAAATTCAGTTGCAAAAAAAGAAACTCGATAAAACCCTCTACTTTTTTTTTTAGAATTTTTTTAGGTTGGTCAGGTCGAAAATTTTCAAACATTCAGAAAAAAATTCATAACTCGAAAACTATGAAAAGTCGCGGAACATACATGGGGGTGATTCGAATACCCCACGATACGAGGGACCGAAATTTTATTTTTGGACGTCAATGTTCCGGCCACCCTGTATACGTTTCGGATCAATGACCCCAATTCAATCTACCTACTCCGATCATTGGTTATAATATACTTATAACATAAAATATACTTAATTCCTAAAAATCTAATTTAGTAAATGCAAAATATTACACAGCTTAATGTTCATTGTAAAACACAGTGAATAATTTTATGTATCGTTAAAGTTTAGTAAATTCTGCAATACATACTTAGTTATACTAGGTGCAATTAAATGACGCATAACCTCTTAAGGCATTATTGTACTCATAATAATTATGAATAACTTCTACTACGGGACAAAAACTGAAATCGCGAAAAAGAATCAGCTGAAAGACTGTTTTTTTCACGATTCAGGTTTGGTCCCTTAGTAAAAGTTGTTCATAATGATGAGTACAACGACCCCTTAAGAGGTTGTGCGTTATTTAATCACATCTTTTTTATGAAAAGTTATTTGCCTTTCTTATGTAAATTGTATATGTAGGTATTTTAACTTTTAACCAATGATAAATAATATTACTTACTAGATTTATTATTACAAAACCTATCAATTACATTTCCAAAAATCAATTTGTTATCATCACAGGGCGTTTGTTGTTCTCGGAAAGTAAAAATAATCAATTTTTTGTAAAAAAAATCTCTTCATGTGCGTATGGCGATCTCAAACGAATGCAAGTCATAAGTGCGCTTGCACTCGCTGTACGTGAAGCGTGTCTATGTGTGCGTGAGTTTTCGTTTTGCGTGAGAACAAAAAATCAATCTGCCTAACCTTTTCTCAACTATGTTGGGGTCGGCTTCCACTCTAACCGGATGCAGCTGAATACCAGTATTTTACATGGAGCGACTGCCTATCTGACCTCCACAACCCAGTTACTGGGTAATACGATAATCCTTAGTAAGACTGGTTGTCAGACTTTCGGGCTTCTGACGACCCGTAACGACTGTCAAAGATCCACGAATGACAGCCGGGACCAACGGCTTAACGTGCTTTCCGAGGCACGGAGGAGTCTCGGTATGTAAAGATGGTCACCCATCCACGGACCAACCCCGGCAAGCGTAGCTTAACCTGCTGGATTGACCCGTGCGGCTGTTATTACTTAGCCACGAGCTCTTCCTGAAAATATATACTAGAACAATGAACCTAAAACTAAAAACCATAATAACTAAAATATATTATTAAAAGGATTCCCTTTAGGCAAGGTTCCGAAGATACTGGCAGCGTTCCCCCTTTGAATAGCTAGACTAATTATTATTATTTACAATAATATACAATAATCTATGTGTGACTATTGAGGGTTATCATGAAAATTCTGGTGGTGCGACTTTTGTTGGCGCTTTTGACGAGAGGTTTTCCACATCGACAGTGAATAAAAAGTACGTGATGACTGTAATCATTCGTTTATTTCATTCAGTGTATGGGAAAACATGTTTTTCAACTACAATGTTAAGTTTGTTTTTGGGATAAATTCATCCCAACTACGGAACCCTTCATTGTGCATGGTCCGACACGCACTTGTCTGGTTTTTTACGACTGGCTTACAACTTATAAAAGACATTAATGTACTTAACAGGGAACGTTTTACGGAGAATTACGTATTTATTTACTAAAATCTCTTCCAAAATTACAAATATGGAGAATTCTCGCATTTAGGTATTGCAAAAAAATAATTTGTAGACATTCAGAGGGCTTATATGTTATTAAATAAAGTATATTTGTATGTCTGTATTCTAAGATTTATATATATTACTTGAAACCTCTGATACGTAGCCCTAGAAAATTCGTCTCGTAATAAAACTAAACGATTTTTCGACAAGAGAAATCATTTGTTACAGAGTAATATTATGTACAAGTTGTTGACATTTTTCTCTTCTTTGAATATGCTTGTATAATATGTGTGCTACACACACGAATGGGTATTCAATATATGAATCAAGCTAAATTAATACTTTTACTTTACTTTTAGATTCATTTGCATTGCCAATAGATTTTCTTACACAGACACAGTTAACCGCTTTTTCGTGAATATCGCAAGGTTATTTTTCGTAAAATTATTTAAGTACTTGACATTGACTTCTACAAAATTTAAATATAAAGTTTGTCATTAGATAAAATAGGATCCATTTCATCCAAATAGATGTGCTATTTTCGTCTTCACTGCCGTTAATTGTGCTAAAAATAATCCGAACAAAATACGAGGACCACAAAACAAAAGATAATGAAAATCCTTCATTGTGTCCCTTCGGCTTAAGCTTATTTTTAGGCTGTTGATCTATGCTCAAAATACAAACCTAAAATTAATTAGCCTTTATTCCTGCTACCAGAAAAGTTCGTGTTCTTACTTCTTACGCAAGGTTCAGTACATCTCTAGAGTTTATTTAAATTCAATGACTTATCTCTTTAATGAACGATAACATGAACAATTAATTAATTTAATTGTTGACATTTTCAAAACTTAGAACTATATCGAAAACTGTAGCTTTTACTGCATCATTTTCCTTTTTAAAATTATTTGGCTCTAAAGCGTTATTTTATTTTTTAGAATGGTTTAACATTCTTCACGTTTCTGTACTCAAATTTTGCGTTTACATTAAGTCCTCATTTTAATAGACCTCTTTATTTTGAGGTTGCTGCCTGGTCCCATTCCTCTAAATTTTTATGACCGTTTTATATAGATTTTTGATTGCTTCTGGGGCTGCGTTAATTTATTCTTTATTGCGCCACTTTGAGTTTCCGTTTTAAGAGCGAAATTAAAATATTTTCTGTAATGACACGTGCTCGATGGACTTCGTTAAACTCCAGTGGCATTTTCTCGCATAAAATTCCTTACTTTATCTATTCGTCCTTTTAGTCCACGAAAACTCATTATGTTGTAGTAGGATTTCATTGCCAAAACTGGCTAGGCCTCTTGTTATTGACTTAGGAACATTCTTTTAGATCTTATTGCCGTCAAGGGTCTTGATGCTTATCTTATAAGAACACTAGCTTATGTCCGCGGCTTCGCCCGCGTGGATGTCGGAAAATATCCCAAGGGAACCTGGTACCGGGAATTCCTTCCTTATTCCTTGTCTACATTATAAAGGGAACCTCTGTGCCAAATTTCAGCTTTCTAGGTCCAAGGGCGTTGATGAGTCAGTCAGTCAGTCAGTAAGTCAGGACTTCTCTTTTTATTTATATAGAAGATAGATACCTAGATAGATTTAGAAAATAAAATCATTACATTCTTCTTAAAAATGTAGTGTCACTTTGGCATGGGACCAACACTGAGGTATACCCTCTCGAACAAAACATTTTTTTTTTAAATTGGACGACTCTGGTCTGGTATTGGTGGTCTGGTCTGGTTATGGTGTGTTTGTGTTTGTCTGTCTGTGTCTGTCTCTGTGTGCGTGGTCATACATAAAAAAAACATACGTGTCAAATTGAGAACCTCCTCCTTTTTCATCGTTGGTTAATAAAATGATCTTCATTAACCCCTCAAGTGTCTGAGTTTGGCTAATTTTAGACCTAAAACCCCAGCGAGTGGGGAGGGTTGAGGGTTAGTTGCGTACCCCATAGGTTCACAACTACTGATGATGATATGTTTTCCATCGGATGATGTTTTTTTACGTTTATATATATGTGATCTAAGCTTATATACCTATTATGTAAAGTTTTGTCCTTTTGCACACTTGGGGTGCATTTGACACGCGGGGGGGGGGGGGAACTCCATAGGTTCACAACTAATGATGATGATTGGTTTTCCATCGGATGATGTTTTTTTACGTTTATATATATGAGATATAAGCTTATATACCTAATAAAAAAAGGGTTTTTCTTATGCACACATGGGGTGCATTCGACACTTGAGGGGTTAACAGCCTCCCCCATTTCCTATATAGACAAAACATCTTCCAAGACGGCCACAATATCATCAATACCACTTAAAACTTCGAAGCCAATAAGACAAAAGGACATTATTTCGCACATAACACAAAGCCTACAGACCCTTACTTCGCAAATCCTACACATTTATCATGTCAGGCCTAAAGCAAGGAATTCTATTATCCCGGAAGACATACGTTCATTTGATTACGCCCAATTGAAAATCGGTGGAACGCACGTTTCAATTTCCGGTGGAAGAAATCATCGGAAAAACTCGATGTGACGACTGAAGGTTGAAAGTACGTTCAGCTTTGTAATGTCATTTTGGAAAGAAGCGTTTGTAATGTCCGGGCTACACCAAAGGGTAACTCAGTGGCGGCGTTCAAGTCTGGCCACTCAATTCATCGCGATAATTATAGAATTAATTACCGCGATGTTTATGGCAATGATGGGCATTGACGTTGACAAATTGAAGTATGGCCACAACATACGAGTTCTTTAGGATGTCAATCAAGAAGATTTTGAATTAATAGAGGTACTTTATCAAAGTGATATTGATATCATATGCGCACTGAGTGGTAAACATAAGTATAGATCTTTGTTGAAAAGAGTGCAATAAGAAGTGGATATTTGTGTCGAAAAATGATGAAATACTGACAGTGAAGCCAACGAGAAAAAGAGCATAGAAAATTATGACAAACAAACAAAAATATGTCGTTTTTTTCAGGCCGAACATTGTTAATAGAACACAGTCTACATTACTGTTAATGGTTCCGTTATATATATATAACACAGCTTAAGACATCTCAAGGGAAATTTATAGAAGTCTTAATAGCTGTGAACGCATGGCAGGTTTTCGTGGTATAACGTATTACGCACAAATTTTCCTTAATCGCCTGTTTCTAACAATAAATTTTGGTCGTAGACCCAAGCTTAGCAGAGGATATCCCTCTTTATCCGTTGGTGTCATAAGAAACAAGGTAGGGATTACTTGAAGCGGATTGGTGGAAGATATAAACATGGTATTAGATGCTGGTACAATGAAACAATACTTTGATCTATCTAAACGAATATTATAAAGAGAAAGGCTTTGATTTTTTGTATGTTTGTTTGTTACGCTTTCATGCTAAAACCGCTTAACGGATTTAGATGGAATTTGATAAATGAGTAGACCATGACTTGGGTTTATGAGAATACTAACTTCTGTTCCCGGCTTCGCCCACCTGGAGAACGATAATTATCCCACGGAAACATACTAACGGGATAAAAAGTATCCTATGTGACAAGATACATAGGATACTTTTTATCCCAATATTTCCACGGGATCGAGACTTATGCTGGTGAAATGGCAGGTCGCAGTTAGTCTTTTATAATATAACTAATGACCCATACCTGATTTGCAGATACACATAGACCTTCCAGAATAAATCCTATAAATGATGTGCAAACCGCATCAAAATTCATTTTGGAGTTCAAAAGATAAAAGCGGTCACACAGACGGAAACGAAAAGCGACTTTGTTATATACTATGTACATTTGTTTTATATAAATAGATAACATCATGTTAAATACTAACTGTGGTCAATATTATATATATATATATTTATGATCTTGTATGTAAAATTATCTGAGGGGATTGGCTAATAGCCGAAATACAGGTTTTGCCTAGTTTGGCTATAGATGCTTAACTCATTAATATTCAAAACTAGCTTATATTTAATTGGTAAACATTTGTAAAACAATCTAGAAATAAAATAAATAGGGTACTTAATACTTCTACTTTAATGAAGCGCCTTTGGTATCTTCAGCTGATGCTAGTGAAGTATTTGTCATAACTAGCTGTTCATCAAACATTGAAAATTGTAATTTACTTCAGTCAGTTTGAATAAGGTTCCTTCTTCTCATCCTGAAGAAATAATTACCAAAGCTCTTAACATAGCTGGAGAATCGATTTCCTTCCATAATATACTGATAGAAAGCTCAATATGTACGCCAATGTTTAGAACCATAGCTTATCTAATACCTGTGCGGGGCTGAGAATTGGTAACGCCTACACATCCATCGTCTTTCTAAACGCAAGCTTTTCAGAAAATGGAGGTAAATTCTGATTTATTCCCACACCTTTCACTAGTACACTTATTTGTTTTAGAAATTCTTAACGTAAATACCGCTACACCTTAAGGTCTATAGAGGCTATATATTACTAGCTTTTGTACGCGGTTTCGTCCACGTAAAAGACTGAAAAACCTATAAAAATCTTTTCCATGAAAAAAATAACATATGTTATGTGCCAAGTTTCGTGGTGATCGATCAAACGGTGTTGGAGTATATCAATCTCATTTAAACCAACATCCATTTTTATATACAGGGTTACTGATTACTGACCAATATTCTCGTACCTACTCATCATTATGGACAACTTTTAATAAGGGACCAAACTTTAAATTGCGAAAAAAAAAACAGTGCTGCTCCTTACATTTTTGACGAGTTTGATGTAGATAAATGTACTGAACAGCTGATTATTTTTGCGATTTCAGGTTTGGTCCCAAAGTAAAAGTTGTTCATAATGATGAGTAAAGTGATCCCTTAAGAGGATATTGGTCAATAACCCGTTATATTTAGATAAGATCGGTACTAACATGTATAATAATGTACTTATACTGTTTCAGATTTTATAAATGATTTTTAATATTTTTTTTAGTTCATTTTTGGTTTTTGTTTTATTTAGTTTTTAAGTATTTTAGTTTTTAATTACATTTTTACTTAATATTTGTACGCCTTTACGACAAAACATAGCGCGCAAATATGTTAACCTAACACCTTTATGTAAATACGTTTATTTTACAGCTACATACTCTGATCCTGTTTCTGAACAATTTATATAGGTACATCGATATCTCAGAATATCGGTATAATATATCGAATGCGTGCCACCACAACATCGCGTTTTAACATACACCTAAAACCCATAACAGTTCCGAGAAACTAACATTAACTTTTATATCTTTTTTATAGTTCAGCTTTTATTTTCCCAACTTTTCTGGTCACGGATCGACTGTAAACGGTACAATACTGCAAAAGGCTCAAGGGAAAATAAAACTAGAATACTTTCAAGAAATCTTAAATTAGATTTGTTTCTTAGGGTGGCGTTAAAGGCTATCTATCGGGCTCTTTACTATCGTAGTGCAGGAGAGAATCATAAAGTTGCTACGGATAGTATGGATAGAAAAGAATCGTGAAAATGAAGATGGATCTTGTAAAGCGTAGAGAGTTCGTTTTGATTTGCGATTTTATTTTATGTAAGAAGATAAAGATACTTTGAAGAGTATTCTTGCTATTGTTTGCACATATAACTTCAAGCTTTTAGAGGTCTTGCAGTTCTGTACGTTGTTTTAATGCGTTTAAAATTAAAGTAAAATCCAATCTTTGTTCAAAGGCATACTATTTGTTCAACGATTACTTAAACGATAAGAATAGTTGGTTGCTGTGATTAACTCAAGACAATGTTTATGTCATGTTCTTTCTCCAGGCTTCTATGAGTTACTAAAATTGTTTATTTTATTTGACAAATAGGTAATATAATTTAATGTACTGTGTTGCGTTAATTATTTTGCATAAGTACTATTGTTTAGAATCAAGTTCTTCTAACTTAACAGACAGCTGTGCTGCTGGGGAGTTTTTTCCGCTACTTTTTGTTCCCAGCTAAAGCACTAGGAAGTGGTGAAGGGCGGGCGTTTTGTGGGGACTGTCTTATGTAATTTCGACGCTCAAAAAGTGCTGATTCTCAGCCTAATTTGAATAAATGACTTTTGATTTTGATTTTGTACACATAAATAAACTCACGCTTTCTTCCCATGGGGGTATTCAGAAACTACAGAACGCCAGTTGAAACCCAGTTCAAGGGCCAAGTCCAAAATAGATAACCATTATTTGAAATGTAACGCACGATTGCCATATTAAAATTGTGAAAAAATTTGTGTCATTTCTGTACTTTTTAGGGTTCCGTACCTCAAAAGGAAAAAACGGAACCCTTATAGGATCACTTGTTTGTCCGTCTGTCTGTCTATCTGTCAGTCTGTCAAGACCCTTTTTCTCAGGAACTCGTGGAGGTATCAAGTTGAAATTAATATCACATACGTAGTGGTCTGTGGTCCTTTGGAGTCCTAAAAAACTCAAGCTTCTAAGTCAATGCAATAAAGACATACGGCCATTTATGCGACATATTTTGATACTCGCAAGTAAATCGAACGTATAAGGTACTTCCCGTTATTCTAGGATCATGAAATTTGGCATGAAGCAAGGTCGTACAACACAAATATAGGAAAAAGTCCGAAAATTGATAATTTGTAATTCTATCACATAAAAAGAATGTTCAAGTCTGTCAGTCTGTCAAAACTTTTTTTCTCAAGGACGCGTGGAGATATCAAGTTGAAATTTATTAAATAGTTAAGTCTATGGTCCTTTAGAGTTCTAAAAAAATCAAGCTTCTAAGTCAACGCAATAAAAAAATACGGCCATTTTGCGATACATTTTGATACTCGTAGCTGTCGCAAGTAAATCAAAACCTATAGGGTACTTCCCGTTGACCTAGAATAATGAAATTTGGTAGGAAGCAAGGTCTCCCAACATAAGTAAAGAAAAAGTTCGAAAATTGTGAATTTGTAATTTTATGACATATTTTTTTTTTGGATCCAATGTTAAGTCTGTTTTGGGGATAAATTCTTTTCAAATACGGAACCCTTCATTGTGCGTGGTCTGACACGCACTTGGCCGGTTTTTTTTTTATTGTTAGGTATATTTTTTGTTTTTTAATTTTAATATTGTTTTGGCATGCTGTGTCTATCGATTAATATTGTGCACTTAGATTGTATTATGGCTTGTGTTAATTGGTTGAACAGTGTAATTATTGTAGATGGACCAATAAATAAAATAAAATGAAAACGCCACTGGCTAGAATCCTTACATACTCCTTTTGTCTCTTTTATGTTTCTAAATCTCAATCTCTGTTTATAAATATTCTGAAGAACATCACCAATAAGGTCGCTATTATGTCCATTCGTCGGAGCCTTCCCGAAATAAGTAAATATTCAGTGAAATTAATAACAGCTAAGACAATGTCTGTCAATCAAGATTATACTTGATGTGAAAGGCCTATGTACGTTGTACAGTGGACGGAGAAAGAGCTTAGGCTAGGAAAATGAAATGTCACGTAAATAAAAAAAAATGTTACTCTCAATCTTTTTGGAGAAGTTAAGTTCATAAATCTTAAGTACTAGACAGCAAAAACTAAAGTAGCTTTAAGAAAGAAGCGTTACCTGTAGTTACAAATGCCGTTGCTAAGTTAGCTCTTAGGACAAGCGTGATTGAGTATTTCTACTTCTCTGAGTAAAACGAGTATCTAACTTGTTATATACGGAATAAGTAATGGTGTTACTACAACCAAAGAATTTTCACATAGCCACCCTTTAAAAAGTAAATCTCAATCGCGATTGATAATGACTGCGTACAAATGATTGCTCATATTATTATTTTATAGGTCTGGTCTGTAAGAATAGTCTGTAGGTATGCAGGTTCCGCACATAGTATAAATATAAGGTACCATTAAAATAGATGGACTTTTCACAGGGTGTTGTACCCATGAATATGAACAACTTTCACTATGGGACTAACTCAAAAAAAATCAACTGTTCAGTAAATTTATCTACACCAAACTCGTCAAAATGTAGGGAGCAGCTGATTTTTTTTTCGCGATTTCAGGTTTGGTCCCATAGTAGAAGTTGTTCATATTCTTGGGTACAACACCCTGTGAAAATTTGTCCACCTATTTTAACGGGACCTTATTATATGTTATTCTCAGAATCACAAAATCCTGATTTACATGGTGCGACTTATTTGCACTTTTTGTGTGAAGCAAAAATAAAAGTTGCTCCATCTAAACAGTGTTTTGACGATGCAAGTCATTTTTATTGTATGCCACAGCCCCATAGACAAGATACTTGTATCGTGTAAATGAGGCTTAAGGTATGGGAGTCCTTGCCAGAAGCCTTCAAGGTACGAGTACCTAAATAGGTTACGTCCAGGCAAGCATACAGAGTTTTTGAACGCATTATTGCTTTGCCTATGCCAGGTGAGATGCTAATCAAACGCGAGCCAATAAAAAATTTTTTTTTTTTTTCTTTTTTCTATTTATTGTTATAGTTTTAGTTTATTTATTATGTTATTAATTTGTAAATATATGTCCATGATTATAAAATAAAAAAATATTTAAAGTAAACCTATATTTATAGATGTAATAAAAATGATGAGATATGATTAATATTAATAACTAGCTGCACCCTGCGGTTTCACCCGCGTAGACCGGGATAAAAAGTAGCCTCATGTGACAATCCAGGGTATAAGCTATCTACACACCAAATTTCATCCAAATCGGTTCAGCCGTTTGAGCGTGAAGAAGTAACAAACATACAAACACATACACTCATATCGCCTTTATAATATTGTGTGATAGTGTGATTATATTATAATATTGTGACTGAAGTTTGCTTTAGGGATTTCTGATTAAAATTGTAAAAGTGTAAATAAATTTGCAAGCAACCTTTTAACCCAAGTTATTTTAGACACAAAAATCCAATCGAAGCAAGAAAAAAATGGGTTAAGAGACATAACGGATCTGAATTGTAATTTAATCTTCCATAAACTGTAACTTATCCAAATAATTACAATTAAATGCATGTGCAATGTGCATAGCTAATGTTTTATATAATGCAATTTAAAATTACCTTGTATTATATAGTTTTAGATATGGTAGGTATACATTAAATAAGTACCTAAGGCTTCCTACCGAAGTCCTGACTGACTGACTCATCAACGCCCAGCCCAAACCCTTGGACCTAGAAAGCTGAAATATTTCACAGAGGTTCCCTTTCTAATGTAGACAAGACATAAGAAGGAATTCCCGGTAGTATGTTCCCGTGGGATATTTTCCGATATCTACGCGGGTGAAGCCGCTGGCAAAAGCTAGTTCTAAATAGAATGTAAAAAATTATAAAAAAAAAATATTTATTTCGTAAATAGTTTCAGGGTACGTCGGTTATTTCATTATACCTATGAGGTTACTTTTTGGACACTGCCTAGGTTGACATTTATCATCACATGCAAGAAGTGTTTTTAATTCGGTTTGTTATTATGAATTTTACAAGCTATCAATTTCATTTAAATCTGGCAAAACAATTTTTTTTTCTACAATTATGACCAAATCTGTCAACATTTCTGCGAATAAAGAAACAATTTTGAATTTAAATCTTTTTCTGATGTTACAGAATCCCGTAAGAATCCATTAAGATGAAAAATTCCATCTGAGACACCTAAAAACCTCTATCAAACATAAAAATCATGAAACTACTCACATTCACCGTGTCTCGTACTCTCGCGGGAACGAACAAATCACTCGAACACACTATTGACACAACACACAAGTTTAAACACACTGAATCAATTGGAAAACACTGCACTCGACTGCACTCCGTCCGCCCGTCAACATACGAACACCGTGTCTATATTTTGGCAATTTTTTCCTTACGCACGTGTTTCGTCAAGGATCGCGCCGAACCGAGGCTCGCAAACGTTCGGGGTATACTGAAACGTGCGGGCCGGGCCGTGCGCTCGGTTACATCTGTCTCTCTCTAGCGCGTCAGTTTGGAGGTTACTTGCGTCTTCCCTCCCGTTCGCACGCCCTGAAAGTGTACGGAAAGTACTCGTAATACGTATAGGTCAATATGAAAGCTCCTCGGGTGCTGGAAGCTGCAGTTAGGGTGGATATGTTAAAGGATTTTGTGAGGATGTGTCAAGTTATGTCATAGAAGGAGTTGAGTTTCGGGGATTTGATTAGGAGTCGTGTTTCGTAGTTCCGTACAATATTTTGTTCGTGTTTTTATATGAATTACATTTATATTTTTTGCTGTGTTGGTTAATACAGGCGACAGATTGTAAGATAACAAATTGTAATGCCAAATTCAAAATCATATAAGACGATAGTCCTTAACTATTTTTTTTACTATCAATCTGTACTAGATTAAAAAAATAATATGCTAATAAACCAAAATAATAACAAACAACAACAATAAAAACAACAAACAAACAAACAAGCAAACAATATCTATCGACAAATGAGTAATGCATGTTGTGCTTACCTATAAGAAATTGGTACACTAGTCTATAAGTATATTGGATGTATCTCATATCTTTGTATAAGTGTATTCAATTGTTGTTGAGCCAAATAAATAAAATAAAAAATAAGTAGTAAAATAATGAGGTCTTGAAACTCACAGATTGATTATTTACCAATCTTCACAAAGTCCTATTACAACATCAGCTGAATATTTTTTTAGGCAAATGTCTCTTACCATTTATAAAACTGGATAATTTTCATTCATTTTCACACGTTAACTTCACCAAAACTCGTACATTCATAACCTCTCCATCCAAACATATAGTCTCACGATCACCTCTCAAAGCGCACACCCTACTCAATCCGGCTCGTATCAACGACTGCACGCATGCGCAGAACAAACGTCGCCTCGAAGGTTCGTCACACACCCCTGAAAATTAATTATTCCCAACACTAAACTATAAACGTTTCTCTGATACATTTTTATTTACGTTCTTTGATAGTTTTACTTTTAATTTTTCAATAAATAATCATTTGACGTAATATCACGACTGTATATTTTTATAGGATAAGCAGAAGTGTGTTCAGTTCAGCCACTTTTTTGCAGCTAGTAGTTCACGAGCCTCTTGTCATTGACAGGGTTTATATCGAGTTTCTACTAAGTATTTCTTAAGTTATCCGAACCTAGGTTCCCTAGTTCACGCGGTTCCAACTTAAAATAAATTGAACCCGCCATTTAAATAAATTAATTTAAACTTTTCAGAACCAACAAAAATAATTATGTTCTTGTAAAAAAAATCATTGATGCTGAAGAAATTTAATAACACGTAGAGCATGATATTAATGAAAAAAACATGATTTTTTGCTAAATAAAAGCTTGTAAAAAGAAAAAATTTTCATTTTATAGATATTTTATTATGAATTTTTTTTTGGACTAATGCCTTTTTCAGTCTGACTCGTGCCCTCTTTTGATATGAAGGGTTCAATTACATCGTCCTACAGAGATTTAACTATTTACTATAATTATAGAAAAGCAAACTTGCTTCTTGCCAAATTTCATGATTCTAGGTCAACGGGAAGTACCCTATAGGTTTTGATTTACTTGCAAGTATCAAAATATGTCGCTTATATGACCGTATTTTTTTATTGCGTCAACTTGAACTTAGCTTGAACTTTTTAGAGCTCCATGGACCATAGACCTACGTATTTGATATTAATTTCAACTTGATACCTGTACGCGTTCCTGAGAAAAAGGGTCTTGACAGACTGATAGACAGACTGACTGACAGACACACGAACAATGAAGTGATCCACAGCGGTTCCGGCCTAGAAACAATAAGAATCACTTTCCTTTAAATCGTTCTTCAACTATCCTAAGAGGCATCTGAGAAAACGTATGACGACCTTAGCTTTTAGATGATCTGTCACTACCCAAGACACTTCAAGAAATTCCTTCAATGTTAACCTAAATACCGAAAGGTGTCAGAACATTCCATAGAATGTATGCCTCTAAAGGTAAATGGACCAAGGTAAGTAGATAAGTACTCTATCTTTGATCAAAACTGTGTCCCCAAGATTCAAATGTCCAAAACAAGCCCCTTTCTGACTAATTGAAAACAAAATTGGACCGGATGATCTCTTACACAAAGTTAATTCATTACTGTTTATTTTGCTTTTACTCCAACATCTTTTGGCGGTGGCGGAGTGCCAGTGTTTCCAAGTATTTTTTCAATATTTTTGCCCTTTTAATTACGTTGAAGCGCGGCGGAGAATGTTTTTGTTGATTATAAATAATTAATTTGGGATGCCTTTGATATTGGGACTTTGGGAGGTTTTGGCTAGGAATTCATTTCAATGTAAATCAAAATTAAGAGTTAGGTGTCTCCTAGAGGAGCTCGTAGCTAAGTAATAACAGCAACACGGGTCGATCCATCAAAATCAAAATCAAAAAATAAAAAGTCCTTTATTCAAATTAGGCTGAGAATCAGCACTTTTTGAACGTCAAAATTACAGTAAGACAGTCCCCACAAAACGCCCGCCCTTCACCACTTCCTAGTGCTTTAGCTGGGAAGAAGAAGTAGCGGAACAAACTCCCCAGCAGCACAGCTGTCTGTTCAGGTTAAGCTACACTTGTCGGGGGTTGGTCAGTGGATGGGTGACCATCTTTACATACCGAGACTCCTCCGACCCTCAGAAAGCACGTTAAGCTATTGGTCGGCTGTCATTCGTGGATCTTTGACAGTCGTTACGGGTCGTCAGAAGCCCGAAAGTCTGACAACCAGTCTCACCAAGGGGTATCGTATTACCCAGTTACTGGGTTGTGGAGGTTAAATAGAGTAGCTCCATGTAAAATACTGGTATTCAGCTGCATCCGGTTAGACTGGAAGCCGACCCCAACATATTTGGGAAAACGCTAGGCAGATTGATTGATACTTTCTAAGATAATCTTAAGCATAGCTATGCTTAAGATTGTCTTAGAAAGTATCAATCAAAGAAAGAAAATATAATGAGGAGTGGTCTGAAACAACTAAATCAAATCATGGTGAAAATTTCTCGTTCCTTCTTCGAAAAGGCCTTGTTATTCAGCAGGTATCACAATGGTGTAGTCACAATGAAGGCTAGGCAGATTGAGCTGTCTCCTAGTACTTAGTTACGTCTGATATTTGTTGTAACCTTCTTTCTTATATCTATGGTTGTAACCTAAATAACTCAGGCATGGGCTAAAAAGACGTAATTATTTTTTGTTGCGAGTCTGGCCTCGTTTAGTAAAACAACCGATTAAAAATTTTAATGATGACTAATAAAGACAAAAATTATGAAAAGCTTAAAAATATCCGGTTTTGGTTTGAACCGTATCGAAATTGTGAATATTTTTCACCGTATATCGAAAGGTTACTTAGTTGTAGTTAGTAAAACATGGCAAATAAGTAAACTCCCAATTTATTTAGACTCTTTGGACGTGAAAACATCTTTTCGCTCGGTGTACTAGTAGTAAATTCAATATTTCTGACCGACAAAAACATGTAAGATTTCAACCGCTAATTACTACAAGATTTTGAATGCTAGAGTAATGGTTGAGCACTCAAAAGATAGGTCATATTTATAACAATTTTAAAGCCGGATATAATTTGCGTATATGACGTCACGCTGCGAGTGCAAGCGTATGCGCGCGATACTACTTTTCACTATTGTGTCGAAATATTTAGCTATAGCACAAAAACGTTATTAGCTATTTAGCTAATAACGTGTTTGCGCTATAGCTAAATATTTATTTGTCAACTCTTAACAAAGACATCGGAATAACTAATTTAAATTAGTTATTCCGATGTCTTTGTTAAGAGTTGACAAAGCATTGCCAGGACCTAAAGAGAAACTACATAAATATTGACCGAAATAGGGTTAAAAATTAATATGAAGTTGTCAATAGCAATAAATAATGTCAGATGTCGACTCATATCGGTCGCAAATCGGGTCAGAAATGAAAAACATCGCAATCGAAGAAAGTTTGCATCAAAAGGAATGCAATGAGCCAAAAAAATTTAGTGCCGAGCAGATAGGTAAATAAAATAGGCGGTGAGCAATACGGCAGTGTCAGACACCGCAAGAAAATCTGTGTCTGTTGTTTACTGGGTAATACGATACCCCTTGGTGAGACTGGTCGTCAGACGACCCGTATAACGACTGTTAAAGAACTACGAATGACAACCGGGTCCAACGGCTTTCTGAGATACGGAGGGGTCTCGATATGTAAAGATGGTCACCTTTCTACCTACCGCGGCAAGCGTAGCTTAACCTGATCAATCGACCAGAGTGGCTGTTATTACTTAGCCATGAGCCCGTCCACTTAATTTTGGTATAAAACGTTAATGTTTTATTAAAACTCACCCTACGCAAACACATGTAGACGTCATTTTAATCGAGAGATCGATCACGTCGCAAATGAATCATTGTTACGAGTATAATTAAAACACGCAGCTCCGTCCAATCAGTGTATCCGTCATCTATCATGTTCGGGCGTCGATCGATCGACTGATTTTATTTATTATTATACTCAACGTGGCAGGTTTTGTGAGGAAAAACATAATTTACTTTGGCAGGAAATAGGTTTACATAAAAGTGGTTTGAAAAGCTTACGGTTAAACAATTACAGCATGAAATGATGGTTACTTGGTAAGCTTAAGGTGTGCTTGCCGTGGTTAGCTCTTGGATGGTTTGGTTGATCACATAGTTGGTTGGTTAAAGAAAAAGAAAGAAAGAAAGAAATACGTTTATTTGCGGTAAACATGACGCAAAGCACAACAAAATTTTGTTGATTTTTTTGTTGGTTTTTTTTTTTTTGTTGATTTTGTTGTTTTTAGGGTTCCGTACCAAAATGATAAAAAGGAACCTTTATGGTGCGACTACGTCTGTCTGTCCCTCTGTTACAGCTGGATGGCTCAAAAACTACTAATGCTATCAACTTGAAATTTGGAACAGTTTTAGATGAAGTTTGTCCAACTATTTTGTGAATAAGAAAGAAATAAAAATATATAAGGACTGAAAGGGGTTCTTAAAAATTCGAAGTAGGGCTAATAGGGCATGTGGAGTATCATATCAACTGACCCTTCTAATTTAGTCACAAATACTAACGACCCCATAGAATCACTCAACAAATCTAACACCTATTTCACTTCATTAGGCAAAAATCTGGCTCTGACTCTTGTGAAACTCAAGCTTCTCTTGCTGATAATTATAGTCCAAATATTACCTGCTCGCACACATTCTTCTTACACCCTACCGATGAAATTGAGATAGATAGCCTCATATCCCAACTCAAAAATGACAGTGCGCCCGAGCCCGACAATCTAAATGTAAGACTAATTAAAAAAATTAAACCCACTATCATTGCACCTCTAATCCATATATTCAACCTAAGCTTGGAGACTGGAACTTTTCCGACCCGATGGAAAGTCGCAGCTGTCAGCCCAATTCACAAAAGTGGAGCAACAGACATTCCTGATAATTATCGACCAATCGCCCTACTGCCCATATTGTCAAAGTTACTTGAAAAGATTGTAAATAAAAGGCTAACAAATTTCCTTGAAAAACATAACATAATTTCCGACATGCAGTTCGGTTTTAGGAGGGGTAGGTCAACCGAAGACGCAGCCAGGCTACTAACAAACTCTGCATCATCAATTGTAGATAAAGGTGAACATTCCATGGGGGTTTTCTTAGACTTGGCAAAAGCATTCGACACGATTTCGATAGAACTCCTTCTAAAGAAACTGGAAGTCGCAGGCATACGTGGCACTCCCCTGGCTTGGTTCACAAGCTACCTGTCTAATAGAAGGCAATTTATCAAACTCGGTGATTACTCTAGCAGCCTCCTCTCCATCGGTTTCGGAATCCCTCAGGGCAGTACACTCGGTCCAACTTTTTTCTTACTCTACATAAACGACATCTTAAATCTTTCTCTCACCAATGCTGAATTAATAGCCTACGCTGATGATACGGGGATCTTATTTCATGGTAAATCTTGGGAACAAGTCTACAAATGTGCGGAGGAGGGACTACGGATAGTGGCTAAGACTTTCGACAAAAACCTACTGACCTTAAACGTTAAAAAACCAAGATAATAAGATTCTTTAAATCCAAGGCATCCGGACCCCCCAACACCTATGTCTCACATCTCATACTTGCTACAATAGCCTTATCCCCCAACCCGCAAACTGTTCTTGTACCGTTATCGACCGTATTCCCTCCATGAGATATTAAGGAATTACGTTAGACGAGAATTTATCTTTTAAAAATCACATACAAGCACTCTCCGGCCGAGTAAGAAAACTTATCCATATAATGAAAAAAACTACGTGACTGTATACACTCCCAGATACTTCGCACTGTTTATCATGGACTTTGCCAGTCTGTCCTTCAATATGGAATCTCTGTCTGGGGCGGTGCTGGTAAAACTGCAATTATCCAAGTCGAAAGAGCACAAAGAGCCGTCATTAAAGTAATGCTCAGGAAGCCTTTCTTGTACTCAACCAACAAACTCTACAGTGACTTCCCGGTCCTCCGTGTCCGTCAGCTTTTTATCCTCAACGCAACACTTCACCTGCATAGAAAATTAAAATTCAGGACAGATTACCTAGAAATAATGTCAAAGCGCACAACTAGGATTCCCATTCCCCAAGTGAACTCTCTTATGGCTAGACGTTCCCCGGACTACTTATTTCCACGCATCTGCAACAAAGTCATAAAGTGCTGCAACATAAAAGACCTTAAAATATCTCTGTGCAAAAAGGTAATAAGGAAATGTCTTTTTACACTCTCCTACGATGAAACAGAAAATATTATTTATACATAGGTATTAATTATAAGCAACATCACACAGACTAACTGTACTCAGCTCACATTCACATCACACACACACACCCCAACACACCCGCACTCTCTAACACATACTCATACTTACACTCTACACTTAATTCTTTGTTTAATCTCATAATAACTGATTAGACTTTTTATTATTACTTAATCATTATTTTTTATTGATTTCACACTGATGATTTTATTGTGCATTGTATAATTTAGTGTTTTATTTTGATTTATTATTTTTATTTTCATTGATTTTAGTTTAGTTAATTTAGTTTATATTCACCTGTAAAGCAATAATCATGTAACTACCCTTAACTCTGAAAATGTTGCAATTCGGACCCCCAAGATATAGGCATAAATATGTCTAGTTTGGCGGTCACCGTCCAATCTGTTCTTGTTTACCTGATTATTAATAAATAAAATTGAATTTGAATTTGAATTTGAATATGCAAGAGCGCTGTTTGCACATCCTCAAACTTTTTTCTAATACGGGTCCCCTTATCTCCGGAGTTTGCATAGAGAAAAATCTAAAATTATTCTATGTGATAGAAGTTTATGTAAAGATTACAGGAAAAATAAAACGATGTACCAAAATATTTTTTTTTCAGAAATCGGAACGGCACTCTCGGTGCGCGAGTCCGACTCACTCTTGACCGGTTTTTTTTTGTACCTATAAGATAAGACAAGTGCTTATGATAATACTATTTTTGTAGTTATGTTTGAGGCCCAGTTATTGGACTTTCCCTGTAAATAAACTTATTTACATACATCGTATTTCAGAAAACTGATTTTCAGAAGTAAGACTATCTGGGCAGTAACCCTGGCTTTGATTCTTAAGAAAAACAGATACGCCATTGAATCAACAATTTGAACAGTCCCTTTTCCATTTTATTTTTCTTTTTTTATCAGATAATTCACAAACAAAAACATTGATTGATCAACAATATACCCCGTCTTCCGTCTTGTTGCCTCATCAAAGAAGAGGGATGGCGGCAATATTATTTTATTTACCTCATTCAAATTAATATGATAAGCAGTTTTGTCTTTAAAAGAGATTGATTTGAAGGGTACTTTGTGAAATGAAGGTGAAATGCAACAGACTGGTCGTACTGTTTTCCTTAATGATGTCTAAATGGTTATTATTATTATTGTTATTCCTTTTTGAATATTTCTGATTGGACTCGTATTCGAATGACTTATAATTTTGACGAACTTGTGAGCATAAATCAATACAACAGATTAATACAGATGGGACAGTTTATGTATGAAGCTACAAGTACGCGGCGGGCCCCTCTCACGGGGTCAATTCAGTAGGTCAGAAAATAAAAGAGTTACGCGATAGAAAGAGAGGCAACTTGTAGTTGAATATAATAGACCGAGAGGTGACAGGATTTTTCGTAACGATCATGGATACGGTTAGATTTACTTCGATGGGTTGTAGAGTAGTCCTCTAATGTGAATGACGTCGGTCTGCCTGCTCTGAGTGATTGCAACTTCGAGTTATAGCGCTTACAAGAGGCGTCATTGTTACGAAAAAAAAACGATCAGGGAAATGGTCAGTTTTGGTACACATTCAAAGTATGGCGTCTCCGCAGATGAAAAAAGTTGGTCTGCCGGCTCTCACTGGTTGCATTTCAGAGCTATGATGCGCGCAACATTGTTGCAAAAATAAAACGATAAGATAAATGGTCAGTTTTAGTACCCATTCGAAGTATGGTGTCTCCACAGGTGAAACGAGTTGGTCTGCCAGCTCTCAGTGGTAGTATTTCAGAGCAATCATTGTGTATGCAAGACGCTTATTTTTGGAGAAAGCCTATAAAATACATCAAAAAACGGGACAATAGGCGAATTTTTCAAGTGCACGCCGGTCGGTGTCGTACCCCCACCCTACACCTGCGCCCGCTGCGTGACCGTTCCCCCTGTAAAGGAATAGGGAAAAAGCTAGAGGTGTCAAGAGGTGTCAATAAGAGAAATGGTCAGTTTTAGTACCTATCCTAAGTATGGTGTCTCCACAGGTGAAACCGTCGTCGTCGGGTTTCGTTCCCTTCCCGTGCTTGTCCTCGGGGACTTCAACGCCAAGAATGTGGCTTGGGGTTCCCGGTGTACGGACACACGGGGCAGGATGGTGGAGGACTGGGCTCTGGAGACAGGCCTGGTCGTCCTAAACCGGGGTTCTGTCCCCACGTGTGTGCGGATGCGGGGCGAGTCGGTGGTGGACATCTCGTTCGCCAGCCCCGCTCTGTTGCCGCACGTGGTTGACTGGCGCGTCATGGAGGGGGTGGAGACCTATTCCGATCACCGGTACATCCGGTTTGACGTCTCCGCCCATACCTCGAGCGCGCCGGTCCGACAGGCCCCGAGTGGTCCGCGGTGGGCGCTGAAGAAGCTGGACCGGGAGTTCCTCCTGGAAGCCTTGATCGTGCAGGCCTGGGTGTCACCACCGGACAGGCCTGCCGACATCAACGACGAGGCGGAGTGGTTCCGGGAGGCCATGTCCGAAGTGTGCGACGTGGCAATGCCCCGGGTCCAGCCCAGTCGCGCCTTTCGCCAGGTGTATTGGTGGTCGCCGGAGCTGACGGCTCTGCGCGAGGCGTGCGTCGCCGCGCGACGCCTGTACACCAGGCACCGCAGGCTCCGTATCCGCCCTCCGGATACGGAAGCCATTCAGGCGGAGCTGTACGAGGGGTACAGAGCGGCGAAGACCGCCCTCCGAGCGGAGATCTTGCGGTCCAGGGATCTGGGCCGCGAGGAGTCGCTGGAGACTCTGAACAGAGACCCATGGGGGCGCCCCTACAAGTTGGTGCGGGAGAAACTCCGCCCATGGGCGCCCCCGCTGACGCAGAGTCTCCGGCCCGAGCTCGTGGAGGACGTGGTGAGCGCTCTGTTCCCTTCGCGAGGGGAACATACTCCCCCGCCTATGGCTCCGCCTCATGCGGTGCCCGCTGCGGACCACGACACCGACGACGACGTTGATGCTCCGGAAGTGACCGAGGTAGAGTTGAGAGCGGCGGAAACTGGTCCTCATTAAGAAGCCGGGGCGCCCTGCGGACTCTCCGTCCGCTTACCGGCCCATCGTGCTGCTCGACGAGGTGGGCAAGCTCTTTGAAAGAGTAATTGCAGACCGCCTCGTCGGGTGGCTGGTGCAGGAGGGGCCGGATTTGGCGGAGAGCCAGTTTGGTTTCCGCAAGGGGCGCTCTACGGTGGACGCCATCATGCGCGTGCGAGCCCTCACGACGGGGGATGCAGTGGCCCGGGGTGGGGTCGTCTTGGCGGTGTCCTTAGACATCGCCAACGCCTTTAATACCCTGCCCTGGAGTTGCATCAGGGAGGCATTGCGGTATCACCGGATGCCGACCTACCTCTGTCGAGTGGTCGAGGCCTATCTGACGGACAGGGCCGTCATCTACCCCGGTCACCAGGGAGAGTGGAACCGGCGAGAGATGTCGTGCGGTGTCCCACAGGGATCGGTCTTGGGGCCGCATCTGTGGGACATCGGTTACGACTGGGTGCTGCGCGCCGACCTCCCTAGCGGCGTCAGCGTAGTATGTTACGCTGACGACACGCTGGTCCTGGCGCAGGGGAGGTCGCACCAGGCGGCGGCTGAACTAGCGACACGCGGGGTTGCGATAGTCGTGGAGAGGATCCGGCAGTTGGGACTCGAGGTGGCCTTGCACAAGTCTGAGGCCATGTGTTTTCATGGTCCTCGGAATGCGCCACCGTCGGGTTCCGAAATAACGGTGGGAGGGGTTCACATCGGAGTCGGGTCGACGATGAAGTACCTGGGACTCGTCCTCGACAGCCGGTGGAACTTCGTGGAGCACTTCCGACGTTTGGCTCCCAGACTGGCACGGGCTGGGGCTGCCTTGAGGCGGCTCCTGCCCAATCTGGGGGGTCCAAACGCCTCCTGGCGGAGGCTCTACGCGGGGGTCGTGCGGTCCATGGCCCTTTACGGAGCACCGGTGTGGGCGCGTTCCCTAAGGCTGGGACCAGCCGGCAGGTTGAACGCGTCCCAGAGGGTCATGGCCATCCGGCTAGTCCGGGGATACCGCACGGTCTCCCGGGAGGCGGCGAGCCTCCTTGCCGGATTGCCGCCGTGGGATCTGGAGGCAAAGGTCCTCGCGCACGTGTGGGAGTGGCGCGAGGAGGCGAAGCGCCGGGGCGTAACTCCGCTGCCGCGAGAAATCACGGTACAGCGGACAGAGCTCCGGCGGGATCTCATGGCGGCATGGAGAGCGCGACTGTCGCAACCCAGCGCTGGGCACGCCACAATAGCGGCGATAAGTCCCCTCTTTGAGGAGTGGCTAGAGAGGCGCCACGGCGTCCTCACCTTCCGCCTGACGCAGGTCCTCACCGGACACGGTTGTTTCGGGAGGTTCCTGTTTCGCATAAGGCGGGAGGAAACGCCCGGGTGTTTCCATTGTGTGGATCGCCCGGAGGACACGGTGGAGCATACAGTGGAGGTCTGCCCGGCTTGGGCAGAGCACCGCCGTGTTCTCACGGAGGCGATCGGCGGCGGCGATCTCTCGCGTCCGAGCCTGGTCCAGGCCATGGTGCGGAGCGAGAGTGCATGTGAGGCCGTCACCTCCTTCTGCGAAGCAGTGATGCTCGCGAAGGAGGAGGCGGAACGCGTGAGGGAGAGGCAGCCTCACGCCCTCAGTCGCCGCAGGAGACGCCCTGGGCGGCGGGAATCGCGGGGCGATTTCCGGCCACCGTAGGCGCGGGCCTGCGGACGGTTTGCAGCGGGTAGCTCGCCGTCCGGTAAGGACCAGGCCCGAGTCGACGGCGCGTTGTGTTCCACGCGCGCCTCAAAGAGATGTCAGCAAGTGACGGGGCCCAATAGGGCCGACGCCGCTGGGGTCGCGGGTTGTCCGAAGGGGTTACCGCGGCCCTGGCATAGGCAACTAAAGGAACACGGGTGGGTTTTAGTCAGTAAAAGTCTGACACGCCCTTCCGCTCCACCCAGAGCGGGAGAAGTTATTTGATGATTTCCCACCCTCAAAAAAAAAAAAAAAAAAAAAAAGGGGTAGATTTTTGGAAAACCCTGATACTCGTTAGTTAGTCTCTCTTTTTGGTGTCAAGTACAAAAACTGAGTTTTGAGTAAATCGGACCGCGTGTTAAAATTCCTCCATATAAACTTTGACATCCACCAATCCCGTCTTCTGGGGTCGCGGGTTGTTCGAAAGAGATATCGTGGCCCTGCCATAGGCAACTGAAGAAACACGGAGAAGTCATTTGATGATTTCCCTTCCACAAAAAAAGGGGGTAGTTTAGGAAAACTAAAAATGATTAATTTTATAATTAACTTAGATGAATATTCGTGCTAAGTTTCAAGCCTAATAACTCAAGAAATAAGATTTTTCATACAAATTTTCAGCCCCTATTTTATTTCCTTAGGGATAGAATTTTCAAAAATTCTTCCTTAATGGATGTTTACACTATATAAGGTATCTATGTGCAAAATTTCATGTCTCTAGGTCCAGTGGTTTGTACTATGCGTTGATTATAATCAGTCAATGAGTCAGTCAGGACTTTGAATTTTTTATATATAGATTTACAAGACCACAAACTTCTGATAGGTTTTACTGTAATCTATAGGTAAAGAACTATTTTCTGTATTTTTTTCAAAATTTTAGGCTCATTAGTTTTGGAGATAAGGGGGGGGAATGGTCAATTTTCGTCTATTTTCTTAAATAACTTCAAAACTATTTAATTTAAAATTATTAAAAAAAAATATTTGAGACCCTCACAGTAAAACCTTTCATTTGACACGGTACAGTTTGCAAAACTTTTTTTTTAATTCTACTTATTTTCCCCCAAAATCCCACCCCCGTATTCAAAATTCATTTATTTACGTTACATGTCCGTGTTTGGGTTACCAAAATACATATGTGTACCAAGTTTCAACTTAATCGGTTTATTAGATTCGGAGCAAATTGGCTGTGACAGACGGACAGACGGACAGACAGACAGACACACGAGTGATCCTATAAGGGTTCCGTTTTTTCCTTTTGAGGTACGGAACCCTAAAAATGAAAAAAATGATTGAGAATGTGCAAACAGCGTTCTTTCATATGATACTTATGATATATGATACTTTCATATGACATGCCCTAGTAGCCCCACTTTAAATTTTTAAGACCCGCTTACAGTCCCTGTTGGAAAAAAAATATACATATTTTTATTTCTTTCATAATTGTAAAATAGTTAAAAAAGGTAAACGTCATCTAAAACTGTTCCAAATTTCAAGTTGATAGCATTAGTAGTTCATGAAATATCCAGCTGTGACAGACAGATTTCACGCAGACGAAGTCGCGGGCAGCAGCTAGTTGTCAATCATTGATAGAGCGAGTTTTTTGGACGTGAAACATAATATGGTTACCAAGTCAGAAAAGTGTACCGTAACGAAAAGTTTACCGTAACGAAAAGTGTACCGTAACGAAAAGTGTACCGTAACGAAAAGTTTACCGTAACGAAAAGTGTACCGTAACGAAAGGCCTATATTCGTCTTACCTTAATAATTACAACAAGTATTAGTCTTAGAAACATAAATCCAGTATCATTATTTAGTTTACACGGGATGTATCAGTTGTGGTCTTTAAGGGTGTGGTTCAGACTATTCAGCTGAACAACTTTCTCAAAAGGACCAACATCGTTATACAACGTGTCGTTTTGCATCCTCGTTAAATTTAAGGGTGTGGTATAGACCATCAAACCGAACAACTTTTTCTATGGCACCAACATCGTAATCGCGAAAAAATAATCAGCCGTCTCATACATTTGCGCTGAGTACGTATTGAAGTTTTCTATGGGACAGTTGAAATTTTTTTCGTGAATACGATGTTGGTCCCATGGAGAAAGTTATTCGGTTTGATTTTCTGTACCACACCCTGGAATTTGACGAGGATACAAAATGACACGTTGTAGAGAAAAAATTATCAGCTGTCTCGTACAAATCTTCAATACTTATTGTACCAAATGTATGGGACGGCTGATATTTTTTTCTCGATTACGATGTTGGTTCCATACAGAAAGTTGTTTAGGTTGATAGTCTGTACTACATCCTTAAATGTGACCACACACAATCATCTGTTACGCCTAACCTCTTCCCTTGGGATCGACTTCTAGCCTAACCGACGTACGTGTACCAATAAGTTAACTGAACGCTTACAAGAACTTTGACGACACGGTTGGCGCAGTGGTTGAGCGTTTGACTGCTGCGCAGCATGTCGCGGGTTCGATTCCCGCACGGAACAAATATTTGTACGACCTACAAGTATTTGTTCCGAGTCTGGGTGTTTTTCTATCTATAATATGTATGTATTTACAAAAAAAAAAAAAAGTGTATATAAGTAGTTTATCAGCCATCTCGTTACCATAATACAAGCATTAGGTTGCTTAGCTTGGGACTAGATGGCGCTGTGTGAAATGTCCAAGGATATTATTATTAAGAACAGTAATTATAATTTTGCATTTTATAACTAGTTGAGATTTCTTTATTGACTACGACAGCTAAGAAAGACATGCTGCAAAATATTTCTAGAACCTACCATGCATCCTTTCAAGTAATAAAACATTGCACGTTGCCACAACATTCTCTCGTTCCATTGTTTCAACAAAACTGCAAATTAAGCATCATCTTATCTCAGGTTACTTTACGACGTTACCAACAAAATAGCTCTTATCATTGAAAATTCAACGCTAAGATAATATTTTGGTAAATAAAACGGAGAATGATTTAATTCTGGAGCCAACGGCGCGGAATACTAATTTTCTTGCGAGAAACAGGTATAAACGAGGCACATTGATGTTGTAAGGTACGAGAGCAGAGAGTTATGATGCTTACTCTTTACTACTTGTTTGAAATTAAAAATTTTGAGCAACATAATTTTTCTATGTTGCTTGAAGAATTTGAGCTTTCGGGAGTACGAAAGACTTATACACTGTTTGTCCTCCTCACGTCAACTGGACGTCAACGAGAAATTATATTATTCAAACCGAACGTGACGCCCCGTGGTAATGTACGAAGGACAAGCGGTCATAGTAAAGGTAACACTATCAACTCGAGCCGTGCAGTATTCTTTGTATGAAACTCTCTACTGTAACGCACACTAATTGGAATCGTAACTAATCGCCTCACCTCGGGACGAGGCTCACGAAATGCGGCGATACGGTGACGATCCCTTTCCGAGTTGATATTAAATGTTCGTATTGCTACTTTAGCGCCGTCATTTCGTTCTCGTTGACGTCCCGTTGACGTGGAAGTGGACAAGTGGCCCAAAGTCCATCGTCCACGACGCATGAGTAGCCAAAATGTCACAGCACTAGTATTTCAATGTTGGTTTGTATACTAAAGCGTTTTACTAGTTTATGATTGGTAGCGTCGTTTACGGACCTTCAGTGAAATACTAGTGTGACATTCATCAGTGATTTGACTTTGTAACTGGTTATTGAGTAGCGTCGTCGACAATCAGCCTAAACATAGCTAAGTAGCCTAGGGACCTATTTTGAACGCCGTGCCGGCCGAAGATAATCAAAGACACCTGGGACATAGTTAAGAAGATATATTGAAGAGTGGTTTAGCTCGGTGTGTGAGAGAAATTGCGTTATGGCTGTCTAGTTTGACGCGAGAGAGATAAAAGACTCTTACGCGCACCGGAAATAAACGCGCTTCATTTAAATTTAGTTTTATGCCAAAATGCTATACTTACCTAGTTAAATTTTTAGCTTAGTAAGTTTATGTCATATTTCAATTAAAAACAGATTTTGCACATTTTCGTAAAACAGAAAATAGACGGTGCTACTTTGGATTTTTTTTCTGTCGAAATAATTTCAAATAATCATGTTTCGGTTTTAATACAACAGTAGACAATAATAGTCAAATAAAACTTATGGAAAATCCAAATGATAAAACTATAATACATTTTTGTTTTATAGGAATTTAAAAAAAAATACTAAATTGTCGTTGTATCCCCTTAACTAGTGAAATAACTTTTAAAACATTACAATATAATCATGAATTTGTAAGAAACTTGTGAGTACATGGCACTGTGGAGACCGATAAATAAATGAAACAGAAATAAAATTTTGGCATGGATAAAGCAATTTAGTGGAACAACGAAGACAGAGTAACTTTAACATTATTAAAATAATAATTTAACATTCAACTAAAATAGACTTTGCTAGACAAAAATAACTCAAAGGAACTTCCAACATAAATACAAATACTAAAATGTATTATTAACTGAACAAATTAAAATCAAATACCCCCAAATTATTACTTCGATATAATACAGCCCTAAATATCCCAACTAACAGTCATTTGTTTACAATATCAAAGCCAAATGAAATTCAATAAGACTCTTTAACAATTTACCTTTATTACTTCGAACAAAATATTGTAAATCTGGTTTTATTATCTCTAAATGCTACTTATTATTCCGGTCGCATGATTCCAAGGGCCACTGTAATTAGGTCCTGTAAGTAGCATTGTCAGTGATTGTCAATTGTTCACTTTGTATTTTCTATGGTGAAAACATTTGAGGAATTTTAGAAAATGAAAGTGGCTGTTGTACCTATTTGTTGTCGATGTTTCTACCTTTAATTAGGAAGCCTACACTCTTCTTTGATTATTTATGGTAAGCGCCGTTTCTCAGAAGTATTGTTGGTTTCTCTACAGGGTTTAAGTGTAAACAGTGGCAATATTCTAAAGGGGTCTTTGTACTCATCATTTATGGGACCAAACCTGAAATCGTGAAAAACAAATCAGCTGTTCCCTACATTTTGACGAAATATGCGAACATTATATTGAACAGCTGATTTTTTTTCGCGATTTCAGGTTTGGTCCCATAGTAAAAGTTGTTCATAATGATGAGTACAATGACCCCTTAAAAGATTGCCACTGTTTACACTTACACCCTCTAATACACCCACATGTCGCCAGGTATGTTTAAGCCCCATGTAATAGGGGGCGAGCCTATTGCCACCAACCGGGCACACACTCCGGGCTGTTACTGAGAAATTCCAGATGGAAAAACCCAATAACACTTTGACAATTGAAATTCTAGCCTTGGTCGCTTGTTTTTGCGTCAGTCTCAAGCACTTACTTGTCAAAACAAAACATCTCCCAAAAATTACTAAATGTTCTGATTAATGCTATAAAAACTATAGCGGCGGAAGCAGCACTATTTCTGTTCACTTGTAAGTACATTATTTTATTACATTTATTGTTATTTATCACAAAATTTAATCAAATGTAAATGTGGTTGTACGACTTTTCATACATTTGTATTTATTAAACGTTACTGTTTTGTCTTATAGTCAAAGTCAAAGTCATTTATTTGCTATAAATGCGGTAATACAAATTGGTAATAATAACACATTTTTCCATTAATGTTTTACAAACTTTTCTTTTTACTGTATTGTCAGTAAGTCTTAATGAAATCACTTTAATGTGGTGTAGTAGGAAATTAATTTTATCAGTAGTATTACAGGCACCTGCCTACGGCGAAATGTGTTTTTTCAGAGGTCACTGCAATGAAGCTACTACTAAAACTACCTGTTCCTCAACCATGATAAACAAAAACCATAAAATCTGACCCAAAAATCCACTGACACCTAAACATAGAAAAAAAAATCTGCAAAAACAAAAGTCATTCACATCTGTGACGTAAACAAACTGTCCCAGTTCTTTTGGCTCAAAGTGTAGCTCTGAATGGATCCAAGTTTCAAAGCTCAACACGATATGTTGTGTTCTGATACAGACTTGTATCTACTGAATCAAACTTTAGAAATACTTGCTGTGTTATCTGTGTTTTGTTGGCTTTTGTGGATAGCCTAGAACTGGCGGTCTGTTCTGTAAAGCTTGAAGTAAGCTGTCATTGTACAGTGGGCTGCATCAATTGGGTACCCCAGTTGTATTAAAATTTTAATGCAACGGGGGCATCCAATTGATGCCGCCCTCTGTACATGATGCTGGATTAACACTTTTGACAGTTCGCTTCAAGTTCACTTTACTTAGTTTTTACGGTGAGATTTCCGTCCGTTTTTTAAATCAAGGGGTTTAAGACCCAGTTGTTGGATGTTATATGCTGGAATAGAATAGACATGTCTTTCTTTTTGAGTTCCGTGCCTACGCACTAAAAAAACTGGTCAAGAGCGAGTCGGACTCGCGCACCGAGGGTTCCGTACCTGTATAGTTTTGTTGATGATTTTTTTAAAAGTGTGCTATTTTGAGACATCGTTTTCTTTTTCCTGTAATCTTTACATAAACTTCTATCACTAGAATAATTTCAGATTTTTTTCTATGCAAACTTCGGAGATAAATAAGGTAACGGTATTTTTTTTTTACATTTTCACCAAAAGTCGAAAACTATGCGGCCTAAAAAAATTTATCTATTTTTTATTTCTTTCTTAAAACTATTCCAAATTTCAAGTTGATAGCATTAGTAAGTGATATCCAGCTAAGACAGACGGACAGACAGACAGACTGAGTTGCACCATAAAGATTCCTTTATCCCCTCCCCTCAAGTGTCGAATGCACCCCATGTGTGCATAAGAAAAACCCTTTTTTTGTTCGGTACATAAGCTTATATCACATATATATAAATGTAAAAAAACATTATCCGATGGAAAACCAATCAAATCATTAGTTGTGAACTTATGGAGTTCGCAGCTAACCTCCCCTCCCCCCCCGCGTGTCAAATGCACCCCAAGTGTGCAAAAGGACAAAACTTTACATAATAGGTATATAAGCTTAGATCACGTATATATAAACGTAAAAAAACATCATCCGATGGAAAACATATCATTATCAGTAGTTGTGAACCTATGGGGTTCGCAACTAACCCCCAACCCTCCCCACTCGCTGAGGTTTTGGGTCTAAAATCAGCCAAACTCAGACACTTGAGGGGTTAAACCATTTTGGTACGGAACCCTACAAAGTAAAATTATGTGAACTCTACATTCTCACAAACTTGCCTTGGTTAATTGGAATGTCAAGTTCACATCTTATTTCAAAACAGTTTCTAAAGTTTTGTACCATTCACTTGAATACATATTTTCTAAATTATGAACATTATAAAGTTAGTTTTACTAAATAAAATCGCTGCCATTCCCAACATCCTGATTTCTGTGGAAAGAATAGACAATTTGAATAGAGAATCAGTTTTTCAGTCTTGAAAATGTTGGTCGGTTCTTATCACCTTTCGACATTTTGTTTATTCTTACGTTTGTTTTTAGGGTTCCGTACCAAAATGGTAAAAAAGGAACCCTTATGGTGTGACTCAGTCTGTCAGTCTATCTGTCACAGCTGGATATCTCAAGAACTACTAATGCTATAAACTTGAAATTTGGAACCGTTCCCCCCCCCCCCCTTCTTATCTCCGAAGTTTGCAAAGAGAAAAATGTGAAATTATTCGGTGTGACAGAAGTTTATGTAAAGATTAAATCTAATAAGCACTAAATAGCACACTTTTTCAGAAATCGAAACAGAACCCTCGGTGCGCGAGTCCGACTCGCTCTTGGCCGGTTTTTTGTTTATTTCCTCCTATCTTATCCAAACAAAATATATAATCACTCTATCTTTGGCGCAAAAAATCCCCAGAATATCTCTTCCCATGTTTATTTTTCTAAACACCATCCCTCCATACTAATTTCCGTATCGGGTCCATATTGATCTTATTTCCCATTACAATCCTTATTCTGCTATAGGGAAATTCGTTATAAAATCGGTTAAGGAAAAATTATCATGAATAAATTGTCCCAAGTCATTTCCCGGAGGTAAGACGATTTTGATGCAAAGTTAGTTGGGACCCTGAGGGTCTTTGAAGGGATCGGAGATTTTTGAGAAACGTTTAATTTTGATGGTATATTAAGACCTTGCTACGTTGTTTCGGGCATACCACTTATATTTGGACTAATAGTCCCAATATAAGTGGTATGAAACACGTGATTAAAAGTGTGTAGTGCTTAGCCGTGAATGGATAAGAATAACCTAAATCTCTCTTCACAATATCCAAACTAGATTTGAGTGCCGCACGCGTTTGCACGTGCCAAAGGCAAAGGCAATTGCAGCCGCCGACGCGTCGACGGTTGCATTTGCCTCTGTCGATGGCAACCGTCGACGCGTCTACAGTTTGACGGCAGAGGCAACTGCAGCAGTAGACGGTAGACGCCGACGCGTCGACGGTCGCATTTGCCTCTCTCGATAGCAACCGTCGACGCGTCTACAGCTTGACGGCAGAGGCAACTGCAGCAGTAGACGGTAGACGCCGATGCGTCGACGGTTGCATTTGCCTCTGTCGACGGCTACGTCGACGCGTACGCTGACACCGACTAGTGTCGACAGCTGCAGTTGCCTCTGCCGTTGGCAACGTGCTGCTCATGTATATGAGCACCTTATAAGAGAGACATAGAATATATATTTTTATTTCATAAATGGCAAAGAAAGATTTATCTCGATTCTTCTCATGAGTGTCGAGTACTCCCAATGAGCATAAACTTTACTGGGGACATACATGGATACACCTATGTGTGGGGAGTTTACTATCGAAGATCTTGATGACGTGATGCAGGAAATTACCTCAAGAGAGTACGATATTTTAAAGACTGACTTTGGAACCCAACAACAATCTTTGTATTTAAAATATTTTCTTACATAACATGATATCTGAATCTGTTGATCAAGATAACAATAATAATGGTCCATAATTCCGGATTGGTCCCTCAGAAATACGGACGCGACGGCGCGAGCGCTGAATACAAATCAGGCGTGATCCTCAAGAGCTTGGATTTACTGGATTTTAAAATTATCCCTGACTTATCATGTGTTTTTATTATGAGAATCTGCGAGATAGCTCTGGTAAGGAAAATCAATGTACTAGAACATCATTTAATAAATAACGTGTCGTTTTGCATCCTCGTCAAATTTAAGGGTGTGGTATAGACCATCAAACCGAACAACTTTTGCCATGGCACCAACATCGTAATGGCGAAAAAATTTTCAAGTGTCCCATAGAAAACTTCAATACCTACTCGTCGCATATGTATGGGACGGCTGATTATTTTTTCACGATTACGATGTTGGTGCCATAGAAAAAGTTGTTCCGTTTGATGGTCTATACCACTCCCTCAGGAAACATCCCTGTTTTTTGCTTCATACGTAAATAACGCAATAAATATTATTGAATTGTAAAAATGAATGGCAATTAGGATTCTGAGTGTGTAAAGCAATATTACATCGCTGGTTGGCAATTAAAAATCTTACAAAGCAAGCGCTTATATACAGATTATTGTAAAGAGAAGTAGGTACAAGGACTTCCTGAATTTAGTCTTAATGAATAGCATAGAATTCCAGTACCCTACTTTTACATAACAATGACTTCGAATAATCTCTGGAACCCAGAAAATGTGGCTGACAAGTTACAATTTGCAGACAAAAAGTAAATAATAGCTAGGCTCTAGATTTTTATTTTATTTCCATAATCAAAATAAAAGGAATTCTATTAACAAAGCTTTCTAATTTAAAATATTTTTGAAGAGGAAAGGAATAATCTTGATTAAAAAACTGAGCTCTTCTAAGAAAAGTGTAGTATAAAAACTGTTATCTAATTCTCAACTGACCTCAGTTTTTCAGAAAGGTATATATAGGTATATATAATAATAGGTACATTATTTAACTATTTATTCTAGTTTTGTTGTGTAAGTAATAGTCGAAGACTGAGAGATCAGGTGAAGCGTTATAAGATACAAGTTTAAAAATGATTTTCGTATGATCGTTATTAAGGCTTGGGTGATTTTTTTTATATAGCAACTACACAAAGTCAAAAGCAATGAATTAATTCAAGCAACGATGACTTCAAAACGTTCTTATAAAAATATTAATGAACGAAATTAGTAATGAACGAAATATTTTTACAGAAAAAAGAAAAACCTTTTTGCAGGTAGGTATTTTATATAAGTATTATTTATTTTCAACCGCAGATGTTTGCTTTCACACAGAATTAATCCTCCACAATATTATTTTAGCCGACCATCACTGTTTTCTAAGAAATTTAAATAATATTGGTCTTAAAAGATTGTACCATACGCGTAGACGTTTTGAGCCCATCTAAACATTTTTTTTATGTGTAGAGTATAAGCCAAGTTTATCTACGCTTGAAAAAAAAAGTTGGTAAAGAATGAACAATTGGAAATCTACGGTAACACTGGAAACAAAATTGACTTGACGACCTACAAAATAACAAAACTTTATTACTTATCTATAAAATAAAATCGTGCTTATGACGATTTTTCAAGGATTCTTGTTTTCGTGTCCATGGACTCTTTTCATTGTTTTTATTTTGATTGGTAATGGCCAGTTTGTGACCACGTTCATTGCGGCATCAGTGGCATTCTTTACTTCATCCGACGTGCAGGTGAACTGGCACATACACAATCCAGCAAGTGGGACATGGTCTTCAAGGCATAAACCAGAAAACTATGAGTTAAGTTATAAGTACTGATATTAAATTAGTCTTTCCGATGGCCTTACTCTTATTTGTCTTAAGTTCAGGTAAAAAAACCGGCCAAGTGCGTGTCAGACTACGCACAATGAAGGGTTCCGTAGTTGAAAAGAATTTATCCCAAAAACAAACTTAACATAGGAGCCCAAAAAAAATTTTTTATGTCAAGGTGGGGTGGGTGTCAGTAAAAGTCTGACACGCCCTTCCGCTCCACCCAGAGCGGGAGAAGTTATGTGATGATTTCCCACCCTCAAAAAAAAAAAAAAGAAAAAAAAAAGGACAATAGATTTACATATTTAATATTAATTTCAACTTGATATCTCCACGCGTCCTTGAGAAAAAGGGTCTTGACAGACTGACAGACTTGAACATTTTTTTCTATGTGATAGAATTACAAATTAACAATTTTCGGACTTTTTCCTTTATTTGTGTTGTATGACCTTGCTTCATTTCATGATTCTAGAACAACGGGAAGTACCCTAAAGGTTTTTATTTACTTGCGAATATCATAATATTTCGCATAAATGGCCGTATGTTTTTATTGCATCGACTTAGATACTTGAGTTTTTTAGGACTTCAAGAGACTACAGACCTTCGTATTTGATATTAATTTCAACTTGATACCTATACGCGTTCCTGAGAAACGGTCTTGACAGACTGACAGACAGACAGACAGACAGACGGACAAACAAGTGATCCTATAAGGGTTCCGTTTTTTTCCTTTTGATGTACGGAACCCTAAAAATACGACTATGAACAAAATTGTAAAAAAGCCATGTTACACGATTTTATTCCCAAACTTGGCTATACACTTCCGTGCATCATTATTAGGGAAAACAGTTTTAATGACGAACCTTGTAAAGAATATCCTCCTTTTTAGTATAGCATAATTTTATCAGAATTACCTGTAACGAATACACAACCTATTATTATAGCTCCTGTTATCTGTTATAATATTGTTACGAAGTACAGTGAGCGCGAAGAAAATGTTCCTACTCCTAACCACTAATAATCCTTCAAAAGCAATTTAATAGGAAGGAAATATTATAAAGTAGGTATTATTACTAGACATTTGTAGCATTAAAAAATCGTTTGTCAAGTATTATTTTCCTCCAAGCCTATGGATACTAATATTAGGAGCCGCAACTCTATCAAATTTTAAAAATCAAAATTATTTCCATTATACTTGATATATCCAACCTATATGAGTGCAAAATTACAGCTCATTTAGTTTTGGAACAACTGAGATAGGTACGGAGTTTTGGGACGAAACATACGCGATTTTCCCATAGTGCGTCGGTCTGCGAAATTGCGTTTAGTCACTGTAACTTTCAATGTTTTTCCTATATATAAAAATTGGAACACTGCGCCTTTTTAACCGACTTCCAAAAGGAGGAGGTTCTCAATTCGTCGGAATATTTTTTTTTTTTTTTTTTTATTACAGACTTGCACAAAAGGGACAGGTATTGGGTGCACAGTCGCGTGGTCTTTCTCTAGAGTGGTCTTTTGTGAAGCTAACGCTTAGTCTTTAGAACGCTTAGTTTGAATAAACCTACATAAGGCAGGTCGCTATTGTATTCAATTCAATTCAATTCAATTTATTCAATTCAATGTTTACAATTATTTCATGATAATAACTATGAATACAAGACCATAATCTAGGTCAATAAAATACATGAAATTAATAATAAAAAATAATAAAAAATTTTTTTTTTTTTTTGTATTAATTAGACCTATATCCAATAAATATAAGTTATACATTAGATTTTAAACAGTTTAATATTTTCTTACTAGTATTAATATGTAACTTTGTAATGGTGTAACTTCTATGTAATTTATTTAATGTGAACTTATGATTAAATATTCTATTCTATTCTATTCTCTATATTTGTGATCTAAAAAATGCGTGGCACAAAATTCAATCTAACGTCAAATTCAATTCCATCTTCAAATTCAGATCAAAACAAAAGAAAATAGCACTTGTTACTCCAAAGAGTATCTACATAGCTATAAGAGTCCCCAAGACACATTTATCTTTACTCTGTTTGCCAATCGAAGGACAGTGATGTCCTAAACAAACACTAAGGAATACTGAGGTAATCAAATCACTGCAAATGTTTAGTGTTAGTTCAGACCTTTCTAGAAGGATCAAAAATAACTAGTGTAGGTCAAAATGTTTATTAAACTGTGGGACTCAATCGTTGAACGTTCCAAGTATAAGGTTTTTTGCCTGAATAATTTAGTGAATCAAGTGTTCGAGAAATCGGAGAAGAATAAAATTCTATATTTATAATATCTATCATACTATTATAAAAACTTTTGACAAAAAAAAAACCGACTTCCAAAAATCACTACAAAGTGAAAAATAACTTTGATTTCGGAAGTCGGTCTTTCGTTTTTTATTTACTTTCTTTTTTTTTTTGCCACCGACTTCCGAAATCAAAGTTATTTTTCACTTTGTAGTGATTTTTGGAAGTCGGTTTTTTTTTTGTCAAAAAGTTTTTATTTCTCGCTTTTTAGTGGGTCTGTTTATAATTTGTATAAGTTACAATAGTATGTCAATTGCTCATCACATGTTACAAAATATTGCTTTTCCCGATGCTGGGACGTTAATTGTTGAGGAGTTCTGCTGGTAAGAACCAGGAGAACTCCTCAACAACCACTCACCACACGCATTGTGTGACGAGCGGAAATTGCTTAGCAACCATATTAAAGTAATCGAATCGCAACCCGTGAAATATTTATCATTGAGTAATTCCGGTAGCCATCTGTGGTCTTCATCATCAGTTCCACTTCACCAAGTGGTGCTTTCCGAGAGCAAATACACGAGCTACTATAAAAAATACCCAAATCGCTACAGGTGTGCCAATAATATTTAAAGAGTTCCTTCGATTTCTCCAGGATCCCATTATCAGAACTGAATTTTGACAAAAATGGGACCATTTGGGAAGTATACCCTTTCCAACTAAAAAATATTTTTTCAAATCGGTTGGCAAGCGATGGAGTTATGCGCGAACAAACATAAAAAAAAAAATATAAACATCCGAATTGAGAACCTCCTCCTTTTTTAGAAGTCGGTTAATTACTAGCTTATAGAACCGATGCCGCAAACCAGTTTTTTGCGCCATGCTTTGTTGCCGACCGGCAACGACTCATTTAGTCACTCGCACTATACGTCTTAAGCGGTCTAGCGCTGCATGTTTTATAGTTTGGTGAGACGACACTTAATGTTTAAGCGCTGCAGCGCACAGCCCCTCCGGCTGTCATCTTGTTGTGACACTGTTTTTGCTTCGGATAGCCTCTCTATATGTAGTACTTTAACTCAGTGATATCAACCTATCTGTCCAATTGGATGCCAAATATCTCTCCTCGTACAGAGAGAGAAGATACGTCAATCACCACGTAGGTACGTCACATTGTATGTTGTATTGGCTATTTTATAAATCAATGTAAAGTACAACGTTAAAATAAATTGGGAAAATATGCGTCAAATAAACTTAAAACGGCCCTCGCTCAGCATAATGCTACGACTTATGTCATTATGTGTGAAACAGAGCCATAGCGCTGGTTTTCAGCAACAGCCAGCGTTGACTTGATGACATCGACCGGTGTAGCATATAAAGTACCTAGATCAAACCTAGACAATCAATCTGCCTAGCCTTTTCCCAACTATGTTGGGGTCAGTTTCCAGTCTAACCGGATGCAGCTGAATACCAGTATTTTACATGGAGCGACTGCCTATCTGACCTCCACAACCCAGTACTGGGTAATACGATACCCCATGGTACGACTGGTTGTCAGAGTTTCGGGCTTCTGATGACCCGTAACGACTGTCAAAGATCCACGGATGACAGCCGGGACCAACGGCTTAACGTGCTTTCCGAGGCACGGAGGAGTCTCGGTATGTAAAGATGGTCACCCATCCACGGACCAACACCGGCAAGCGTAGCTTAACCTGATGGATCGACCTGTGCGGCTGTTATTACTTAGCCACGAGCTCCTCAAGATCAAACCTAGACAAATAAATAAAAAAACTAAAACAAATAATTAAGATAAAAACCACTCAAGTGCGTGTCGGACCACGCACAATGAAGGGTTCCGTAGTTGAAAAGAATTTATCCCAAAAACAAACTTAACATTGTAGTTAAAATATAAACATGTTCTCCTATACATTGATAGGTATACGTCATGGTCTAACCTCCAACTGTAATTTTAAGTTTGTAATCCTAGCAATTTTTTTTTATGTGATATAACAATTATTCGGACTTTTTCCTTTACTTGTGTTGTGAGGCCAGCTTCTTGTCAAATATCATGATTCTAGGTCAACGGGAAGTACCCTATAGGTTTGATTTGCTTGCGAATATCAAAATATAAGTCGATCAAAATAAGTAAGATTTAGAAGCATGTTTTTTTTTAGAAATTTAAGGGACCATATACCTACGTATTTGATATTAATTTCAGCTTGATACCTCTACGCGTTCCTGATAAAAAGGGTCTTGACAGACTGACAGACAGACAAACAGAGTGACAGAAACATACACACATACAGACAGACAGACATATAGACAGACAGACAGAGAGATAGACAGACAGAGAGACAGACAGACGAACAACGAAGTGATCCTAATAAGGGTTCAGTTTTTTCTACTTGAGGAGCAGAACCCTAAAAAAAGTAAATTGGAATGATAAGTATCTAATACCTATAATTATATCTATGCATGTCGAATTTCCTGTTGTCTGTGTGACTGCGTTGCTCTTCTTAACTTTTCGACGCATTTTGATGCAGCTTTCGCCATCATTTAAAGAATATTTATTTTATGCATAATAGTAATACAATAAGTATAGAAATTTCGATGCTGCATTATGTCATAAAAACTGTATGTACAAAGCAGGGTCGTGTCGCTAGTCAACAAATAAGTAAACAATCCGAAGATAGAATTAAGTACAAAATTCATTAAAAAGTCCGTTATAAAGGCACATAGGCACAAAATCAGATCTCAAAACTCGACAGCTCCATACACTCATTAAGTCGAAAGTTCAACAACAACATAATTTGTTTGTGAATTACTTTCCAGAGCAAACATTGAGTCGTTTGAATCGCAATAATGTTGCTTCGCTACTCTTTATTACACATAGTATTACCCACGGGAGGGTAGTACTACAAGTAATTCTGGGGCTATCAAAGTGTGGAGAAGTTGAGTTTTCTTGGGGTTTTGAGAATATTTTGATTTGTTTTTGAACTTTCTTCTACTCTTGCTTGGAGATTAGAACAGCTCATGTTGTGATATAAAAAAAGTAAAAACCGACTTCACAAACCAAAAAACTTAACAGCTTCTGAAGTCGGTGTCTTCAATTCTTTAATGCACCTTAGCTTGTCGTCGACTTCAGAAGCTATTAAGTTTTTTATTAAAGTTATTTTATTTGTTTTTGAAGTCGGTTTTTACTTTTGTTAAAGTAAATTTATTTTCCATTTTCAGTTGAGTATACAATTACATAAGCCCAAGACGAACGAAAAGAAGAATCATCTAAATCGGCTTAGATGTCTTTGGATCTGTATTTTAGGTTTTGCCCCCGACTTCCGAAATTAAAGTAATTTTTCACTTTGTAGTGTTTTTTTTGAAAGTCGGTTTTGTTTTTTGTAAAAAAGTTTTTATTTTTCACTTTTTAGTGGGTCAGTTTCTAATTTATCTAAGTTACAATAACCCAATGTCAAGTGCACTTGCCGATGCCGGGACGTTAATTGTTGAGGAGTTCTCCTAGTAAGAACCAGAAGAACTGGAGCTCATGGTGAAGTCACCAACACCATTATGCATTTTGACGAGCATAAACCATATTAAAGTAATCGAATCACAACCTTTTTTTTTTTTTTTTTGAGGGTGGGAAATCATCAAATAACTTCTCCCGCTCTGGGTGGAGCGGAAGGGCGTGTCAGACTTTTACTGACTAAAACCCACCCGTGTTCCTTCAGTTGCCTATGCCAGGGCCGCGGTAACCCCTTCGGACAATCCGCGACCCCAGCGGCGTCGGCCCTATTGGACCCCGTCACTTGCTGACATCTCTTTGAGGCGCGCGTGGAACACAACGCGCCGTCGACTCGGGCCTGGGGCTTACCGGACGGCGAGCTACCCGCTGCTCACCGTCCGCAGGCCCGCGCCTACGGTGGCCGGAAATCGCCCCGCGATTCCCGCCGCCCAGGGCGTCTCCTGCGGCGACTGAGGGCGTGAGGCTGCCTCTCCCTCACGCGTTCCGCCTCCTCCTTCGCGAGCATCACTGCTTCGCAGAAGGAGGTGACGGCCTCCCATGCACTCTCGCTCCGCACCATGGCCTGGACCAGGCTCGGACGCGAGAGATCGCCGCCGCCGATCGCCTCCGTGAGAACACGGCGGTGCTCTGCCCAAGCCGGGCAGACCTCCACTGTATGCTCCACCGTGTCCTCCGGGCGATCCACACAATGATAACACCCGGGCGTTTCCTCCCGCCTTATGCGAAACAGGTACCTCCCGAAACAACCGTGTCCGGTGAGGACCTGCGTCAGGCGGAAGGTGAGGACGCCGTGGCGCCTCTCTAACCACTCCTCAAAGAGGGGACTTATCGCCGCAATAGTGGCGTGCCCAGCGCTGGGTTGCGACAGTCGCGATCTCCATGCCGCCATGAGATCCCGCCGGAGCTCTGTCCGCTGTACCGTGATTTCTCGCGGCAGCGGAGTTACGCCCCGGCGCTTCGCCTCCTCGCGCCACTCCCACACGTGCGCGAGGACCTTTGCCTCCAGATCCCACGGCGGCAATCCGGCAAGGAGGCTCGCCGCCTCCCGGGAGACCGTGCGGTATCCCCGGACTAGCCGGATGGCCATGACCCTCTGGGACGCGTTCAACCTGCCGGCTGGTCCCACCCTTAGGGAACGCGCCCACACCGGTGCTCCGTAAAGGGCCATGGACCGCACGACCCCCGCGTAGAGCCTCCGGCAGGAGGCTCTACGCGGGGGTCGTGCGGCGTTTGGACCCCCCAGATTGGGCAGGAGCCGCCTCAAGGCAGCCCCAGCCCGTGCCAGTCTGGGAGCCAAACGTCGGAAGTGCTCCACGAAGTTCCACCGGCTGTCGAGGACGAGTCCCAGGTACTTCATCGTCGACCCGACTCCGATGTGAACCCCTCCCACCGTTATTTCGGAACCCGACGGTGGCGCATTGCGAGGACCATGAAAACACATGGCCTCGGACTTGTGCAAGGCCACCTCGAGTCCCAACTGCCGGATCCTCTCCACGACTATCGCAACCCCGCGTGTCGCTAAGTCAGCCGCCGCCTGGTGCGACCTCCCCTGCGCCAGGACCAGCGTGTCGTCAGCGTAACATACTACGCTGACGCCGCTAGGGAGGTCGGCGCGCAGCACCCAGTCGTAACCGATGTCCCACAGATGCGGCCCCAAGACCGATCCCTGTGGGACACCGCACGACATCTCTCGCCGGTTCCACTCTCCCTGATGACCGGCGTAGATGACGGCCCTGTCCGTCAGATAGGCCTCGACCACTCGACAGAGGTAGGTCGGCATCCGGTGATACCGCAATGCCTCCCTGATGCAACTCCAGGGCAGGGTATTAAAGGCGTTGGCGATGTCTAAGGACACCGCCAAGACGACCCCACCCCGGGCCACTGCATCCCCCGTCGTGAGGGCTCGCACGCGCATGATGGCGTCCACCGTAGAGCACCCCTTGCGGAAACCAAACTGGCTCTCCGCCAAATCCGGCCCCTCCTGCACCAGCCACCCGACGAGGCGGTCTGCAATTACTCTTTCAAAGAGCTTGCCCACCTCGTCGAGCAGCACGATGGGCCGGTAAGCGGACGGAGAGTCCGCAGGGCGCCCCGGCTTCTTAATGAGGACCAGTTTCCCCGTCTTCCAGCGAAGTGGGAACTGGCCCCTCTCCAAGCATGCGCTTAGGAGCCCCCCTAGTCGAGGCCCGAGAGCCCCAAAGGCCAGAACCCAGGCTCTTCCAGGTAAGCCGTCGGGTCCTGGGGCGGTATTTTTGGCACTGAGCCTACGTACCGCCGCTCTCAACTCTACCTCGGTCACTTCCGGAGCATCAACGTCGTCGTCGGTGTCGTGGTCCGCAGCGGGCACCGCATGAGGCGGAGCCATAGGCGGGGGAGTATGTTCCCCTCGCGAAGGGAACAGAGCGCTCACCACGTCCTCCACGAGCTCGGGCCGGAGACTCTGCGTCAGCGGGGGCACCCATGGGCGGAGTTTCTCCCGCACCAACTTGTAGGGGCGCCCCCATGGGTCTCTGTTCAGAGTCTCCAGCGACTCCTCGCGGCCCAGATCCCTGGACCGCAAGATCTCCGCTCGGAGGGCGGTCTTCGCCGCTCTGTACCCCTCGTACAGCTCCGCCTGAATGGCTTCCGTATCCGGAGGGCGGATACGGAGCCTGCGGTGCCTGGTGTACAGGCGTCGCGCGGCGACGCACGCCTCGCGCAGAGCCGTCAGCTCCGGCGACCACCAATACACCTGGCGAAAGGCGCGACTGGGCTGGACCCGGGGCATTGCCACGTCGCACACTTCGGACACGGCCTCCCGGAACCACTCCGCCTCGTCGTTGATGTCGGCAGGCCTGTCCGGTGGTGACACCCAGGCCTGCACGATCGAGGCTTCCAGGAGGAGCTCCCGGTCCAGCTTCTTCAGCGCCCACCGCGGACCACTCGGGGCCTGTCGGACCGGCGCGCTCGAGGTATGGGCGGAGACGTCAAACCGGATGTACCGGTGATCGGAATAGGTCTCCACCCCCTCCATGACGCGCCAGTCAACCACGTGCGGCAACAGAGCGGGGCTGGCGAACGAGATGTCCACCACCGACTCGCCCCACATCCGCACACACGTGGGGACAGAACCCCGGTTTAGGACGACCAGGCCTGTCTCCAGAGCCCAGTCCTCCACCATCCTGCCCCGTGTGTCCGTACACCGGGAACCCCAAGCCACATTCTTGGCGTTGAAGTCCCCGAGGACAAGCACGGGAAGGGAACGAAACCCGACGACGACGGTTTTCAACTCCGCAAGGGAGTTGTGGAACTCGGCGAGAGTTCGGTTCGGGGAGAAGTATGTCCCCACCACGACAATCCCCCCGAAACGTGCTGCGACGCAACCCTATCCCTTCTTGACGGCTTCAAGGGACAGGGTACCGGCGACAGCCGACGAAATGAGGGTCACTGAGCCGCTCAGGTCCTCCACCCAGTAATCACTGGGTGGGACAAAGTACGGCTCAGCGACCACGGCGATGTTAATCGACCACTGCGCCATGCTCTGGATCAACAGATCCTGAGCGGCGGCGCAGTGGTTGATGTTCGCCTGGAGGAGGCGTAATGGGGCCACTACTGGCATTCCATTGCAGCCCCCTCCTGAGCCCCCTGTGAGGGCTCCGCCGCAGTGGGTACGGCGGTGACGGCAGTGGGGGCGGCAGCGACGGCGCCTGTGGCGACGGCTGCGGCGGTGACGGCGGTAGAGGGGGCGGAGGGCTTGCCCTTGCCCCGGGCTTTCGCGGGTGGACCACAGCCCTTGCTTCCAGCCCGGTGATCGGCCGGCTTGCCAGCTGCCGCACATAGGTAGCAGTGCGGCGTGGCATTGCACGAGCCGGCCTTGTGACCGGGCTGACCACAGCGGAAGCAGTTACTGCTGCGGTCCACCTCCGAGGTGCATTTCGCTCCCACGTGGTTGCCCACTTGGCAACGGAAGCACCTCAGAGGTCTGGGTTCCAGCAGTTTTACCCGCGTGGAATCCCAGCCCACCTGGAATCTCGGGCCCTCCCCAACGATTTTGTTGGCCGCCGATACGGGGCAGCTCACCGTAACGGCTCGCAACCCCGTGGAGTCTGGACGGATGGTGTATACCCTCACCTGCTCGATAGCGCACCCCGCAGTCTTGACCACGGCGGCCACAACTTCCCCCTCTGTCACAGAGTCGTCCAGACCCAGGATGCGCATGTCAGCGCACTTGGCGGGTCTGGACACTCGGGCTTCGTCCGCATTTAAGACGCCCTAAGCCTTTCGGCCAGAGCGTCAGCGGTCGGGCCACTAGCCGCACCGGGGATCTCGAGCATACGAGCCCCAGTCGCCGTGACCCTTACTCGCATGCCCTTTGTGACACCGATCTCCTCCAAATTCACCGCCGCCCGCGCCTTGGTGAGCACGTCGCGGTAGGACACGCCCTTCTTCTCCGCTTCCGGCTGTAGTGTGATCACTACAGCTGCGGACTTTGGGGCGCGCAACCTCGCCGCGACGCTTCTCTCCTTGCGCCGACGCCGCCTCTCCTTCCGCTTGGCCGCCCTTGCCGCCCTTGCCGCCTTGCCCTCCTTCTTCTTCTCCCCGGCTACCTGCCATTCGGCGTCAGCCGGAGGAGATTTAGAAGGCGGGATCGAATCACAACCTGTGATATACTTAGATATAATTGAGTATTTTCGATGGTCATCTGTGGTCTTCATCATCAGTTCCAGTTCACCAAATGGTACTTTCCGAGAGCAAAAAATACCGAAATCGATATAAGTGTGCCCATAAAATTTGAGGGTTTCCCTCGACTTCCATGGGATCCCATCATCAGATCCTGACTTGATGGGGATCATGGGACCACTTGGAAAGTATACCATTTCGAACAAATAAAGGAAAATCCAAATCGGTCCAGCCATTTTCGAGTAATCGGGGAACATACATAAAAAAAAACATAAAAAAAAAATAAAAAAAAAAAGGTTCCGACGAATTGAGAACCTCCTCCTTTTTGAATTCGGTTAAAAAGAGAAGTCCTGACTGATTGACTGACTCATCAACGCCCAGCCCAAACCCTTGGACCTAGAAAGCTGAAATTTTGCACAGAGGTTTCCTTTATAACGTAGACAAGGAATAAGGCAGGAATTCCCGGTAGTACGTTCCCTTGGGATATTTTCCGACATACACGCGGGCGAAGCCGCGGGAAAAAGCTAGTTGTATATAAATTCGTACATAAGAATAATTACCTAGTGCATTACATCCTATACCCTTCCTGAAAATTTGTAGATCACGTCAGTGAAGAATCATCAAAATTGGTTCATTCGTTTTTGAGAAAATCGCGGACATACAAACATACACGGGTCGAATACAGAACCGCCTTTTTTGAAATCGTTTAATAAAAATAATATTGGCTAGTACAGTTCGGCCGTTGAGAGAATGCGTTTTTGACACCAGTCAGTTTCATATTAACGTGTAATATGCGTTTTGCGAATTTGATCCTTATTAGTTACTAGAAATTGTCCAAATGACAGGTCTCTCGACGGGCGAACTGTAAGTATAGTGGTATCGGAACTGACTAGACTGCACAGTGTGCGACGCCCTGATGCACATTTATGAGGTTGCATCGTAAAAGTTGGCAACGACGCAAAAACTGTCAGAGATATTTCGCTGTTTTGATTAACTTACCAATATTACTAAATGAAATTATGATATCTATAAAATAGTGCACTAAAATATCTATTATGAATTGCAATAACTAATATCGTAACAATGAATATTTAATTTAAAAGTTCATATACATGAGCAGCACGCGTCAATGGCAGAAGTAAGAGCCTGTCCACATGTCCACACGTCACGACGTCGTCAACGTGGAACGGTGCGGTGTCGGGGCACGGTGCGTTGCCGCGTCGTGCTAGTGCACGGTACGACAACGTCGCCGTAGATCGGCGCGTTTAGCAGGTAAATTTCAATATAAAAAAAAAAATATTAAGTACCTCTTCCAGTAGAACGAACCACGTATGAAGTCGGTTATTTATATTTTAGTTAATTGCCAACTAAGTGCTCAAATATCGCTATTAAAATATTTACAGAATTCATTCGTGACGTGCATTTTTACGATATGGTGACGTTTTGCATGTCACGTCAACGTACCGTTCCACGTTACCGCACCGTTCCACGTTGACGACGTCGTGACGTGGACATGTGGACAGGCTCTAACTGCAGCCGCCAATACTTGTCGACGCCAGCCTCCGACGAGTCGACGGCGGCCGTTTACGAGTCTGTCGACGCGTGTCGACGGCTGCAGATAACTCTGCATTTAGGTGTAGAAAAAATATTCTAAATGCTTTTTTACATCAAAAAATGTTACAACATTTTAATGCACTACAGGCCGATATTTAATAGTATCATTTAGTAACGTTGATTACTCAATCAAAACAGAAAAATATCTGACAGTTTTTTACGACGTTGCCAACTTTCAGGATGCACCGTCTTCAGTATCGCCACTCGTGCATTTTAAGCCAGGGAAAATGTATTTAAATGTTGTGATCTGTTAGTGCATTTATAGGGTTTTCAAGCGACAAGAGAAGTAGAAAGCATTACGTCAAAATCATTGCCTTAATCTTTTGTTCCAAATTATACAGATCTAAAACAAAATAGAGGCCTCAATTTGTTTGCTTGACGATAAAATATTTTATTTATGTAAATAGGTACTTTTTGGTACAAAAACTTTTACACATCAATCATAATCTTAAAAACTAGATGAGGTCAGCGTTTCCTATCTGACTACTCTGACAAGAAAGTTCGAAACAAACTCAGAGGTCACAGTCTCTTTTAAAGTCTAGACTTATTCTTGGTCAGATATTATATGAGGACCATGTAGATTGGTATCTATCTATCTATATAAATAAAAAGAGAAGTCCTGACTGACTGACTGACTGACTGACTCATCAACGCCCAGCCCAAACCTTTGAACCTAGAAAGCTGAAATTTTGCACAGAGGTTCCCTTTATAACGTAGACATGAAACAAGGAAGGATTTCCCGGTAGTACATTGCTGTAGGATATTTTACGACAACGACGCGGGCGAAGCCGCACTGGAAGTGCTAGTCGGAAATAGTTATATAGTTAGGACATAACATATGAGTGGACCGGTCCAGTCTGTGCAAGCGTTTATCTGTAATCGTGCAGCTCAACGCTGATCTTAAGGAGCTCAAGATGTACGCCTTATTCAAACCTAAACGATGAACAAATATACAGAATACCAATATTAAGGTCTCATTTACATAATCCACGTCTCTCATTCCAGACATTACTTAAGTCTAGACAAACAAAAGTTCTAGAATAATGAAGAAGCCTGGAAATTAATTGACATTCTCTCAAATTAAATTTGAAGTTTGTATTATAACGCTGTGAAAATAGACAATATTTTTGTCTATACAGGGTGTTCGGCGCATGGACCGACACAATTTTTTGGGGGATTGGGGGCGTCATTTGCTAGGTTTCACCTAAAGACCTCCATGTCCTAAGTGTGACGGTAATTGAGATATGTTTTTTTTTGTTCTTTCTTTGAATTACCCAAAATCTCGCCTTTGAATCGATATATTTTTTTTGTTTATGGTTGCAATAGAACAAAATAAACTTTATAATAGTCTGCAATGTATTTTTATTCTAAATAAATTATTATTTAATGTAATTTATCAGTAGAAAATGACTTATGTGCTTCCAAAGTCTTAAAAATGTTTAAATGTATGAAAAATTACTACTCTTAAATTCATTTTTTTTTTAAATAAACCCATTTTGACCTTATTTTTATCTCAAAAAGTTCTTTAGCTTGTACCCTTTCTAAGGGTATGCTACACGCTATGAAAAACAATTCAAATGTAGTCAAAATTCTAGTTAGAGAGTCAGTTATGGAGTGTTTTAAGAAAAGATTTATTACGGTAATTATATTTTTTTATTTTATTTCGAATAAGAATACATTGTAGACTATAATAAAATTATTTTGTTCTTTTACAACCATAAACAAAAAAAATATATCGATTCAAAGGCGAGATTTTGGGTAATTCAAAGAAAGAACAAAAAAAAACATATCTCAATTACCGTCACACTTAGGACATGGAGGTCTTTAGGTGAAACTTAGCAAATGACACCCCCAATGCCCCAAAAAATTGTGTCGGTCCATGCGCCGAACACCCTGTATAGGTAAAGTGGAAATGTTTTATTTGCTTCGAATTTCACCGACATTATTCCTACAACTGGAACACAGCTATGGTTTTGGCTGCTGATATGTTTTATGCTGATATGATATGGTATGGTGGTAGGATTTTTAGGATAAGCCAAAAATTTATAGGATATATAATAATTTTGTCTTTGAGGAACAAATATCGGTGAGATATTAAAAACGGTAGTACTGTATCAAGCCTTATGAGGAAGTTTTCATCTCAGCGTGCTCAAGATAATTTATGTTGATAAGAATTTGTGATGTAATTTGTGACTGTTTGATGTTGTTACGTCAGTGTTAATCTTAGTTTTATCTACTTATAAGTAATTACTTTAACACACATCTTCTTTGTGAAGGTGGGTAGTTATTGTGATTCTTATAAAATCAAAGTCAAAATTACTTTTTTAATATAAACACATTTTCTTATGCAAGTAAGTGCTTTAATAAACAATAATAGGATACGCAGCGAAGATAAAGTTTTGTAGAAATACCTAAAATGTCAACGACAAGACTGCGCGTCATTTGTTTTCTATGGAAGCTTCTAGAACCTTCTAGAAGCTTCGACTCGACCTTATTAGCTGAGCGGGTACGAAAGGCGTTCCCGTCAAGGTCGATTTAGACTAAACGAGCGAATGCTCATTCTATCCCCACTCTACCAAATTCTTTTCTTGTAAACAGGGATAGAGCACTCCTTCGTTTGTCTCTCCCTACAAAAATGTCAAGAATATTGACAAAAGAATGCTCTAGTTCTTGTTCTGGTTAAAATGTCAACGACAAGACTGCGCGTCATTTGTTTTCTATGGAAGCTTCTAGAACCTTCTAGAAGCTTCGACTCGACCTTATTAGCTGAGCGGGTACGAAAGGCGTTCCCGTCAAGGTCGATTTAGACTAAACGAGCGAATGCTCATTCTATCCCCACTCTACCAAATTCTTTTCGTGTAAACAGGGATAGAGCACTCCTTCGTTTGTCTCTCCCTACAAAAATGTCAAGAATATTGACAAAAGAATGCTCTAGTTCTTGTTCTGGTTCCATGTTCGCTTAGTCTAAATCGGGCTTTAGAAGCGTGCGGATTGTGGAGGGAGCGGTTATTCGCTTTATACTTTTAAATAAATAATTTGAATTTAAATACTGGATGGTTGGAGGAGCACGTGACTAAGTACTAGCAGCCGCACGATTCGATGCATCTGGTGAAGCTACGCTTGCCGGTGTTGGGCAGTGGATGAGTGACCAACTTTATATACCGAGACTCCTCCGTGCCTCGGAAAGCACGTTAAGCCGTTGGTCCCGACTGTCATTCGCAGATCTTTGACAGTTGTTACGGGTCGTCAGAAGCCCGAAAGTCTGACAACCAGTCTTACCAAGGGGTATCGTATTACTTACCCAGTTACTAGGTTGTGGAGGTCAGATAGGCAGTCGCTCCATGTAAAATACTAGTATTCAGCTGCATCCGGTTAGACTGGAAGCTGACCGAAAAGGCTAGGCAGATTGATTTTTGGTTTAATTTGCTTTTGCTGAAAGGATTCTGCTGTCTCAAGAATAGAATCTATAATAGGGACTGTGTTGCTGAAAAAAATGCCAGAAATGTAACACTTGCGCCCATAATAATGGTCAAGTTTTGGTCTGTTAAGGCGTACATACGCCTCGCATGCGTATGTTGCTAATCATTTTGAACCGACTTCATCATATTCTGTTGCCTTTATTTTTTCAAAATTAATGGCAACTGTATGTTCATAATTATAATTCATAATTCTTTATTGACATAATTTTTACATAAACTTGTTTGAAGCCTCTGACTCCTGAACTAGGTGTTCCTGTATGTCAGGAGTCAGAAAGTGGTCAAAATATTGTTTTCTAAATGTTGTACAACATTTAGAAAACAATATTTGTTAACCTACAGCTAACTGTTTTAGATGTTTTCTCATACAAGATTACCTACTTCTTGAAATAATTCCTAATTATCATAACATTTGAATGAGCCCTCTCCACTCTCAAAGTCCAAATTTTCATATCACTGTGAGCTAACACAACAAACGACGCCTCAGATTGCACAGTTTATTTCATCTCAGTCGACAAGTCATGCCATATTTACACTTGCCTATGTGAGGTGAGAAGTGGGTGGGGTAGTACTTATAGCTGGTTTAGATTAAAAACAAATGAGAAAAGCGTTAAGAGGCCTATCACAAAATTGTGTTTTGACAATTAGATATATTGAAACATGGGGACGCATCACATTATGTAGCGATTTGGCAGTTGTAATGACGTTTATTTTTAGTCTTATAATTTTATTTTTGTTAAATGAAATTTTAATTTCTTATGAACTAACTTTTATTCTTGTATACATTTTACGTAATAATATTAATGTGGTAAGGAGAATTTTACAGTTAGTTCTGAGCATTTTAGTAGTTTTATGGTTTTTAATGGGATTTTTTTGTATTGACTAAACCACTGCTTTTGAGATATTATCTATATATATAAAATTCAAAGTCCTGACTGACTGATTGACTGACTGATATATCAACGCACAGCCCAAACCGCTGGACCTAGAGACTTGAAATTTTGCACGTAGATACGTTATACAGAGTAGGCATCCACTAAGAAAGGATTTTTGAAAATTCCATCCCTAAAAGGGACAAACAGGGGATGGAAGTTTGTATGAAAAATCTTATTCCTTGAGTTAACAGACTTGAAACTTGGCATGAATATTTAACTAAGTAAATTATAAAGTTTGACATTTTTATTTTTCCTAAACAACCCCCTCAGGAGGGATTGGGGGTAGTCAAAGTTTGTATGGAGGAATTTTAACGCGCGTTCCGATTACCTCGAAACTCAGTATTTATACTTGAGACCAAAAATGAAGAATAACGTGTATCAGGCTTTTTCGAAAATCTACCCCTCAAGGGGTGAGAAGGGACAGTCAATTTTACAGGGCAGGTTTTACTGCGGGGCTTGATTAACTCGAAAATAGGTGTATAATTTTTCGGTGAAATATCCCAAACGAATTTTTTTTAAATCCATCCCTGGGGGGGTGAAAACAGGGAATATAGTTTATATGAAAAATCTTCATTTGGTTTGGTTTGGCAAGTAATAAAGTTTGTCATTAATAGTTTTTCCCCCAGAGAGAATGGTAATGGAGGAGGGTGGAAGGGGAGGGGGTGGTGAGGAGGGAAAAGGGGAAGGGGAGGGTGGTGAGGAGGAAAAGGGGAAGCGGAGGGGGTGGTAAGGAGGGAAAGGGTAAGGGGAGGGTGTGGTGAGAGGGTTAGGGCGGGGAGGGGTGGTAAGGAGGGAGAGGGAGAGGATGATGGAGAGAGGGGGAGAGGGTTATGAGGGTGTAGTGAGGGGGAGGAAGTGGAGAAGAAGAGGGGAACGGGAGGAGTTGGTGAGGGTAGAGGGTAGAGGGAGGGGAAAGCGGTAAATGTGGTGTGAGAGGGAGTGAGAGGGGGAGGGAGAGGTTAGCGGGAAGGCGATGTGGTGATGGGGTGAGAGGGAGAGGGTTAAGGAGGGTGAGGGGGCGGTGAGGGAGATTACAGGAGAGGGTGAGATGGGTGGAAACGGGAGGGGAATGAGAGGAGGGTTAGAGTGTGATAAGGAGAGGTAAGACGGAGAGGGGGTGTACCTTCACACCTTAAAGTTGCTATTTACACTGATTAATTGAAGAAACCCAGCCCTACAAAAATGACTGAAAAATAGAAAGTCGGAAACTCTGAACGGCACAAAAACAGGAGTAAACTTCAGTCGTGCGTCGGAGCTGACAAATACTTTTTTTTGTTTGTTTGAACGCGCTAATCTCTGGAACACCAGAAGTAATATGCGCGGGCAGGCAATGCGATGCGAAGGGTGGTTCGGGTTAGCAAGAAATTTCACGCGGATGAAGTTGTGGGCAGAAGTTATCTCAATATAATAAAAAGAAAAGTCCTGACTGACTGACTCATCAACACCCCGCCCAAACCCTTGGAAAATTCTATAAAGCTGAAATTTTGCACGAGGTTCCCTTTATAATGTAGACAAGAAATAAGTAAGGATTTTTGTTCCCGTGTGATATTTTCCGACATCCACGCGGGCGAAGCTGCGGGCAAAAGCTAGTTATATATATGTTTCATTTCATTTTCTTATATAGGTAGTTTAATCCACGAGCTCAAAAAAATTCAGTCGCGCTTTTTATGAAAAGCTTGCTTCGGAATTTTGTCTTTAGATTTTAAAACAAATTTAGGAAAAGCGAGGCCGCTATAAACTATACTTATAACTATTCTTCACCACTCAATAAGTAAAAGTTGTCGAATTCTTTCAGTTTCTCAGAATACGAACGCCAAATTTGGTAATTTATTTTATTTTATTTATTTATTTATTTTAGAACATGGAGGACTTACAGCTAATAAAAACAAACAAAAAAGGAAACAATAGTACCAAAAAGCCAATTACAAGTCCTCACCTATAGATTTACAATAATAATTTATGGTGTGGGCACAAAAACAAAACACACATCGCCCAAATAACCAACTTAAATACTTGGTTCACAATTAAATGACTGAGAAAATTATAAGTTACTAAAAAAAAAAACAAATAATATAACCTATCGCTACTTGTAAAATTTAAGGCTTAAGCACCTTCTGGCCGAATTCACACTAATTGTAAATGGATCAAAATCATATTCCTTGCATATATCATTGAAATCTCTGCTTGCGCGCACGATATAACTATTCTGCCTATAATTCGTAGACGTGTGAGGTATACGTAAGGGTGGATTAAAACGAAGTGCTTTACTTGGCACATTAAAATAAAATTTTGACAATAACTCGGGGCTATCAATATTATTATTGAGGATCTTCAAAAGGAATAAACAATCTGCAATTTTACGTCGATCTACCAATGGTAGCAGGTGATACTTCTTACAGAGTCCAAGATAATTGGTTGACTGATATGGAATCTTTTGATGAAAGCAAAGATATTTTTTATAAACCGTCTTTGGATGTTTTCCATGCGGTCGATGTATTTATGATAACGTGGATTCCATATCTGAGACGCATACTCTAGCTGACCTCTTACAAAAGTGCAATACAATATTTTTAGTGTTTTAGAATCAGTAAAACACTTAGAGAGACGTATTATAAACCCAAGCAGTTTAGAGGCTTTTTTGACAATTGCATCAATGTGTATGTCAAAAACTAATTTACTGTCTTGATGGACGCCCAAGTCACGAATAGCATTGCACCTTGGCAAGATCTGGCCCGCCAAAGTATAAGTAGTGGCTAGGACTGCATGTTTTCTAGTGTAAGTAATCACTGAACACTTGGATGGGTTGAGATCAGGATTATTAGCCCGACAATACTCTTCAAGCCGATACAAGTCAGCCTGTAGTGCTAGCCCATCTTCGAGCGTTGAAATAGTGGCAAAGATTTTCATGTCATCGGCAAAGCATAATAGTTTAGATGAATGGAGGCACTGATCAATGTCGTTCACATAGACTACAAATAAAAAAGGACCAAGCAACGAACCCTGAGGCACTCCACTAGGCTAAAGGAAATTTATAGCAAAAATCACGGTTTAAATGTAATAGCGCCCTTAAAGTCTTGATCGTGGGTGAAATGGAGGATCCATTCCTCGACCAAGAGGAGCAGTTTTGTACCTGGTAAGCACAAATCTGACTTTTTAATTTGAAAAGTCCATATGTACGGTAGATATTATTGACTGACGGTAAAGGAAAACGACAAGGAATCACGACGTTTTCGATATAACTTAAAACGCCATCTTGAACGAGTGAGCTTTTATCATCAAAACCATGCCACGCTAGGGCATGGTTTTGATGATAAAAGCTCACTCGTTCTCTGTATAAGCAGTATGACGTAGAAGTAAGCCGACGTTCGCACGGACGTAAAAATTTCGCGGTGAGATTTTGTCGCACACTGGATTTTCAACTCTCGGTGTTGAGCCAAGCGTTAAGAATCCAACTTAACAACAACAGAGTGCATTCTAGCGCGTCGAACAAACACACTGTTGGATTTTCAACTCTTGGCGCTAAGCAGAGCGTTGAAAATCAGTGCGCGAAATAAAATCGCCGCGATATTTTTACGTCCGTGCGAATGTCGACTAACTTGTTCATAAGACAATTTTTCGCTCCGCTCACGAAAACCATCGCTAACAAAAACGCCCCACCCAAAATGCCCAGCCAAATGCGAACAGGCGCGAATACCGCGTTGATAGAATTCTTTATACCTTTCCTTGAGCCTCTATTTTGAATTACTCTAGATATTACGCCCTCGCGGCATAATGTGGTGTTATACCGGTGTTATACTGGTGTATATACGATATTTATATCGCTAAGATGTTTAATAATAGTAGATATTATCTTGTTTTATGACTACGATCCTGTTTTATGATTGCGAGATGGGTGAAGGCGTAAAACTAATTGGGAGTGGTTTGGAATGAGATGGGGTAGGATCTGTTGTTGTTGCGTTTTTATATGCATGGTGGATTTAATTTAAAGAGGGGCTCGTGGTCAAAGCCCTAAAGACTGACAACCAGTTTTATCACGGCGTATTGTGTTACCCAGTAACTGGGTTCTGGAGGTTAGATAGTCAGCCCCTCTACATGTAACCCTCTACATGTGTACTGGTATTTAGCTGCATCTGGTTAGACTGGAAGCCGATACTAATATAGTTGGGAAAAGGCTGGATTAATAGGAAGTTATTATTTGGATGGGAAAAAAAAGTACTCCGTTTGCTCCAAATAAATTGGGATAAGGGCAGAAGAATTAACTTAGCCTAAACAAATTTACTGAAAACTGCGCTAAAGTCACATTATTTTGCATGACATTTGGACCAATGTCAGTTAAGCGCCAATTTAATTTATGAATGAGACTGATACAAAATTCTAAAACTATAATGTTGTAATGAAAAGTCTGTCTATTTGGTTTATTCTTCATGAGAAGTCTGCAAAAATTCAAATCAAATTGAGTATGTAAGTTAAGACAAGTAGTAATAATATTTTTTTTAATAAATGGATCGTCCAATAAATAACTTACCTTAGGGATAGTAAATATTAATTACGTAATATAATAATAAGTTATTAATATAGTAATGAACATTAAAAATATATATTATATAAAAAAATGTTTTTTACAATTTTTACAATGTTACTAAATAAATAAATAAACATAATTTGTAAAACAACATATATAATTCTTAAATTCAATTCTGTAATCAAATCAAAATCAAATCGAAAGTCATGTATTCAAACTAAGCTGAGAATCAGCACTTTTTGAACGTCGAAATTACTTAGGATAGTCCCCACAAAACGCCTAATAAAACTCGCTAACTACATACTATCTACGTATACCTACTGTTGTGTATGTGTGTTAACGTACCTATATATGTATGAGTGCGTGGCTGCGCTCACGCCAGGTTAACAGTAAATAAAACAGTACGTCCATAGCTATTGCGTGTGTCACTTGTCTCCCTTCCAACCCATTTACGCGTACTCAACACCTACTTGATCTGTGCTGCGCCCGACAGGGTTCATAATAGTGACTAATATAATAATTTTCCTACCGACTATATAAATTATGGTACGCAATAAAGAATTGAGAATTGTAATAATCCAACATCCTAATAAATCCAAATAGCTTGTACGAAGATAAAGTACCGAAACAAATTGCATCAGAACAGGAACTATTGACAGTATTCGAGAGCGAGACTGCACTAGGATTACTGGTTGTTAAAAACTGCTCCTGTTTTCTCCTAGTAGATGTTCCAACAATGTACAGTCGCGGACACTAATTGCTTAGCAAATTGAGAACCTACGTCAAATCGCCGTGTTATAGCCATTTCATACAACCAACGGTAAAAATAAATGAATTTAAGTTAATAGTCGATTTCCTTATAGATTAATTTCCCTAACTGTACTTCATAGATAGGTACCTAGTCACAACAGTCGGCTCCAAATGTCTGAACCATGCATTAGGCCGTGTTTGGATTCTTCTAGAAGGAATGATTTAGTCCAACTTTTGGAACTGCTGCTCAATCTGGAAAAACATAGAAAATAAGCCTTTTGTTAGAAGTACCTACAATTATTTGAGCGTGAATTGGTTTGTTTCGAATTGATAGTGAATTGAAGTGAATTTGACAAATTGCACCGTCATTCATTTGGTCTTATTATACAACAAAAAAAGGCTAAATCTGGAGATTCTTTCAACATTCAAAATATTTTATTTCACACTAGCCTTTGCCCGCGGCTTCGCCCGCGTGGATGTCAGAAAATATCCCACGGGAACATACTACCAAGAATTCCTTCCTTATTCAATGTCTACATTATAAAGGCAACCTATGTGAAAAATTCCAGCTTTCTAGGTCCAAGGGTTTGGGCTGGGCGTTGATGAGTTAGTCAATCAGTCCGTCAGTCAGTCAGGACTTCTCTTTTTATTTATATACAGGGTGTAAGGGACAGCCCTCCGCAAACTGATAGGGTGAATTCAGTATGTCATTCTAAGATGACCGGTACATGAAATTTTTTCAGGAACGTTATGGGAATCCAATAAACCTGATTTGTTTGTGTTTTAGTGCACAAATCGGAGCGTCTGTTACTGGTTGGGAGGGGTAGTTAATACGTATGCAGTGAGTTCGATGAACTCTGTAGCTAGACAGAAAGTGAACAGCTGATTTCACGCATCGTTGGTTAGAGTATTTCAACATCCATTGCTGGTTTTTTTTTTGCTGTTTTTTTTGCAGTTTTTTTTACATAAATGGAGTGCTGCGAACACACAATGCAATTTTACATTGAAATAATGAAAATGAAACTGAAAAAAAAATGAAAATTTTCCTGAGAAAATTTCCGGTGGAATATGATTCAAAATGAGGAGCTGAATCCACCCTGTTAGTTTGCGGAGGGCTGTCCCTTACACCCTGTATAATATATAAATAGATAAACCTACATGGGCACTGAAACGTTAGAAGCTAGGTGCATGGTTCCTGAAACGTTAGAAGCTAGGTGCATGGTTCCAATAAGTAGTTTTATAAGGAGAAGAGCTGGCAAGAAACTCCACGGTTACTCATCTAAAAATAATTGGCTCTTATAATATTTTCAAATTAGAGTTTAAAAGATGTATGAGAGGACAGTTTAGGCCTGTAAACCAGTAGCTACTTACCAGGTACTTGTCTATAAAGACCTACAACGTTTTCACATTCACAAACTAGAAAATAATTTGTATAAAAGGTAAAATAATATTATGAATATGAAAACCTATTACCAAAGACTATGCGAGCCAAGTAAGAACAGTACTGTCAAGACGCCATTTTGTTCCGCAATACTCGTGAACTTCATTACCATTGCGTACTAATTTGACAGCTATCGGCAGTACTAATTTGACAGCTATCGGCAGTACTAATTTGACAGCTATCGGCAGTACTAATTTGACAGCTATCGGCAGTACTAATTTGACAGCTATCGGCAGTACTAATTTGACAGCTATCGGCAGTACTAATTTGACAGCTATCGGCAGTACTAATTTGACAGCTATCGGCAGTACTAATTTGACAGCTATCGGCAGTACTAATTTGACAGCTATCGGCAGTACTAATTTGACAGCTATCGGCAGTACTAATTTGACAGCTATCGGCAGTACTAATTTGACAGCTATCGGCAGTACTAATTTGACAGCTATCGGCAGTACCAATTTGACAGCTATCGGCAATACTAATTTGACAGCTATCGGCAGTACTAATTTGACAGCTATCGGCAGTACTAATTTGACAGCTATCGGCAGTATTAATTTGACAGCTATCGGCAGTACTAATTTGACAGCTATCGGCAGTACTAATTTGACAGCTATCGGCAGTACTAATTTGACAGCTATCGGCAGTACTAATTTGACAGGTATCGGCAGTACTAATTTGACAGCTATCGGCAGTACTAATTTGACAGCTATCGGCAGTACTAATTTGACAGCTATCGGCAGTACCAATTTGACAGCTATCGGCAATACTAATTTGACAGCTATTGGCAGTACTAATTTGACAGCTATCGGCAGTACTAATTTGACAGCTATCGGCAGTATTAATTTGACAGCTATCGGCAGTACTAATTTGACAGCTATCGGCAGTACTAATTTGACAGCTATCGGCAGTACTAATTTGGCAGCTATCGGCAGTACTAATTTGACAGCTATCGGCAGTACTATTTTGACAGCTATCGGCAGTACTAATTTGACAGCTATCGGCAGTACTAATTTGACAGCTATCGGCAGTACTAATTTGACAGCTATCGGCAGTACTAATTTGACAGCTATCGGCAGTACTAATTTGACAGCTATCGGCAGTACTAATTTGACGCTATCTTGTGAAGTTGGCAGCAAGCGCGATGCTATTCTTAGTTGGCTCACATAGTACCTTTATTTGATCTCGTCCGTAAACTAACTAACACCTTATCTAAGCAAATTTTGCTGCAAAAGAACGTTGCCTTCTCTTTATATATTAATAAAAATATAATTCTACCCTTATTCACTCACTCCTCTAATGCATAAAAATAAAGCAAAATTATAAAAGGCGTTATAAATTAAAATGCACAATTCATATCCAAAGAAAGAGAAAAGAAGGTAGGATAAACAAAATCTCGTTAAGGTGTCCAATGCTCCTTGCGGGGATGAGAATAACTTTTTGTTTTTTTAAGAAATGTTATTTGTAAGCTGCTTTTTAGGGTTCCGTACCAAAATGGTAAAAAAGGAACCCTTATGGTGTGACTATGTCTGACTATCTCACGAACTACTAATGCTATCAACTTGAAATTTGGAACAGTTTTAGACGACGTTTACCCAACTATTTTGAAATAAGAAATAAATTTTTTTTTTTTTTTTTGCAACAGGGACTGAAAGGGGGTCCTAAAAATTCAAAGTGAGGCTACTAGGGAATGTGGGGTATCATATGAAAGAACGCTGTTTGCACATTCTCAAACATTTTTTTTTCTTTTTTTTAGACCGCATAGTTTTCGACTTTTGATGAAAAATGTAAAATACAGTTCCCCCCCCCCCCCCTTTTTCTCCGAAGTTTGCAAAGAGAAAAATCTGAAATTATTCTATGTGATAGAGGTTTATATAAAAATTACAGGAAAAATATAACGATATCTCTAAATAGCACACTTTTTCAGAAATCGGAACGGAACCCTCGGTGCGCGAGTCCGACTCGCTCTTGATCGGTTTTTAGCTTAGAAATACTGAAGTGGTTTTGCACCTTGATATTATTATGCTTCACCTTGATATTATTATGCTTCTTCTGACTCCCGTCTAGGAATATCCTAGACTGATTATAGTGTCGTAAGAAATGAGGACAAAAAGAGGATAGGCAGATTTGTCTAGTTTGTGAATAACATAAAACTGTGTGACAATCAACTTTTTGTAGTGTAAAAGTGTTTTGTGAACGTTCAAAGTTATCTCAAACCCCAATTTACTAAGAACTAAATAAATGACTTGTTTATTTGTCATTCGACGCCATGTAGTGGATTTGATAGTGAAGATTTTATTATTGGGATCGATAGAAACAGCTATGGTCCTAAAATGTTTTATTTTTCTATGTTTTTTTACTTATTGGTCTTTTCTTGAAAGCACTGCCTTATTAAACTCACATTAAAAGTTAAAAACAAAAAAATAAAGTCTTTAGTCAAACCGCGGCTGTCAAGTGTCACAGATAATGGCACGCTTTGAAAAAGTTTTGAAGGGAAATCGGAAGGAATTGTTGCTTATTCAACTAAAAAAAAACAAAGGACTGTGGTGTTACTTAAACTTTTGAGGAGCAAATAAAAATTTAGGCTTACGATAAAATGGAATAAGAGTTTTCGTAAGCTCTGTCTACATGCGAATCCTACGCGGGATGCGAGCTGTTAAGAGGAAACGTGGGTGCTCTTTTCTCCATACAAAAAGATACAAACGCTCTCGCCTGTTTTCTTTCTGGGTAATGACCATAAAGCAATGATTTTTTACAGAAATATAAACAACAGCTACTTGTATACCCCTATGTTTTCCTTTTTGATGATATATTATTTTTATAAGAACTAGAACCCTCAAAAAATGCTCAAAATTGCCTATTCAGACCGCTGTCAACAGACGCCTAGTGTACCAATTTAACAACTATTAACAAAAAAAGAAAAACATAGGGGCATAGTATATATCCTTCTTATTCAGTTTATGAAATATATTTTAAATTGGTCCAATATTGGAGGAGGAAACAGGCGAGAGCCAAACCTCGAAATGTGACTTTTTACACAGGCTATTTAGTTGAATCTACAGTTGTCCTTATCGCACGAATTCGAGGGTGGAGCGCTCGCAGAGCGACAGCAATACCTTCTTAAAATACCTAATTTTTCGACCCCATTGCCTCTTAACTTTTAGACATACATACCTGAAAATTTTGTCTATGCTTCGCTTGTTCCTAGATTTGTATAGGCTAAGGTACCTAAGTGAATCGACAGGTCTGAAAATCTATCAAAGTCTTGACATATTTCAGTTCATTACTTTCCGGATACAACAAAAATCCATTTCCTTCAATCACGTCTTACAGCCACAGAATTACAAGTGGGTAGATAAAGTTCAATTTTTGTCACACCCGAATTTGAGTTTGTTTATTTTTTCAGCTAACTTACCCATAACCACTCACGCTAATCCGCTAGCAAAAGTTAGTTTTATTAAAGGGATGGTAGGTAGCAACATAATGGCGGACTTAATGCCACAAGGCCTTCTCAACCAATCAACTCACATTTTTCTTCTAATTAATCTTGTAACCAGCATCATTTGCGGTTTAGGCAAAAGCATTCCGCATCGAATCAGACCCGAAATATGAACCAATAAAAACTCCATTCAATGAACGTTTTTCTGAAACTACAATAATTTCGCCCAACCCTAGCATTGGACGTTGATTGATGTTCGCAGTTGTTAACAGCGTACTGCGATCTCGATAGGGTTGTTACTTCAGCGTTTTTTAGATTATGTTTCGTTTTTTTCTTCTGAGCGAGGAAATTGCATGCATGACAGTTTTTTGTATGTTGGAGTGCTTCTTACAAATACATTAAGTATACAAATTGTGTGGGAAAAAATAAATCGGTTCTCTACCGCTTTTTTTTTGGTATGTTGCGTCTTGGAATTTTTCTGCGAGATTTAAGGCTGTTGGAGCTCGTGGCTAAGTAATAACAGCCACAAGGATCGATCCAACAGGTTAAGCTACGCTTGCTGAGGTTGGTCCGTGGATGGGTGACCAGTTTTATATACCGAGACTCCTCCTTTAAGCCGTTGGTCCCGGCTGTCATTCGTGGATCTTTGACAGTCGTTACGGGTCGTCAGAAGCCCGAAAGTCTGACAACCAGTCTTACCAAGGGGTATCGTATTACCCAGTTACTGGGTTGTGGAGGTCAGATAGGCATTCACTCCATGTAATATACCGGTATTCAGCTGCATTCAGGTATACTGGAAGCCGACCCCAAATAGTTGGGAAAAGGCTAGGCAGATTGACTCAATGCTGTTGTCATGGACTTTCATTGAACCTTCCTATTTGTACTAAACTTTTTTTACAAGATTTTACCAGAAGAAAGACGATGCAATTTTAAGCCTAACATAGCATTAAAGTATTTCAGCTTACATTATCAGCCTATATTGTTCCCACTGCTGGGACACAGGCCTCCTGTCGGTGAGAGGGAGTTGGCCATAATCCAACATGTGGACCCAGTGTGGGTTGGTAGATGACACATGTCTTCGAATTTTTGGTTCTAGGACATGCCGGTTTCCTCACGATGTTTTCCTTCACCGTTTTGAGAGCAGTGGTGATGAAATAATATACACAAAGTAAAGCGCATTGCAGCTTAATCTTTACATTTTGACGACACGGTTGGCGAAGTGGTTGAGCGATTTACTGCTGCGCAGCATGTCGCGGGTTCGATTCCCGCACGGAACAAATATTTGTACGGCCTACAAGTATTTGTTCCGAGTCTGGGTGTTTTTCTATCTTTAATATGTATGTATTTACAAAAAAAATGTATATAAGTAGTTTATCAGCCATCTCGTTACCATAACACAAGCATTAGGTTGCTTAGCTTGGGACTAGATGGCGTTGTATGAAATGTCCAAAGATATTTATTTATTTACGTTTTCTATTTATTCCCACGCTACTATTATTTACTTAGGACGTTTTAACACTCTAACACCGCTATAAAACAAACATGAGATCCAATAGAGGTTTTAGTGGTTTTAAATCTAAAGTGCTGGCAAATTAATCGAATTCCTCTGAGTAGAAATGTTCCACGGAAAATTCCTAGAGATTTTTCCCCTACATACACTTTGAGCTTTGAGGTGGAATTTTGGGTTCCTTTATTACCAACGGACGACGCCGTGACGAGCTGTTTACGATCTCACCCTCTAACAACTTACGTGGGAATCTACAAAATATTAGGATGCAGAATTTTGCTTTTTTTTTGTTTATCTCCACGACATGTTTTATGAAGATCTGCTTTATCTTGTGACATATAATAATCTAAGGATTAGTCTCGTGTTCCAGATGAAATATTTTTAGTGCTGCTTTATTTTGGTTTTTGTGAGATTTGAAAAGTAAGTCTTGTGGTCATCTTTCTTTATTAGGATGTTGTTTGTCGCTAGATTTATAATCGGGATATGAGGTCAGACGGTGGAATGTTTTGCGCAAAACCAGATTAAAAGCTTGCCATAACACGGAGGCATTGCTGAGTTTTGGAACAAACAAATTAAAAAAAAACAGTCCAAGTGCGTGTCAGACTACGCACAATGAAGGGTTCCGTTGTTGAAAAGAATTTATCCCAAAAACAAACTTAATATTGTAGTTGAAAAACATGTTCTCCCATACATTGATATACATCACGGTCAATTCTCTAATTGCAAAAGTTTATAATTCCAAATTTTATGTGATACCTGGCTTCTTGCCTTCATGATCGGTCAACGGTTGATTGTAATCTATATACACAATACTATCTTCCCATTGAAGCCTTATATATCATAATCAGCCTATAATGTTACACAGGCCTCCTCTCTGTGAGAGGCAGTGGGCCGTGGTGCACCACGCGGGCCCAGTGCGGGTTGGTAGATGTCACATGTCTTCGAATTTTTGGTTCTAGGACATGCCGGTTTCCTCACGATATTTTCCTTCATCGTTTTGAGAGCAGTAGTGAAGAAATAATTTACACAAAGTAAAGCGCCTGTCTGGGTTCGAACCTACTCGAGTCGCGGCCGTTACCACTGGGCCACTACTGCTCTGAGATTATACAGTGTGTAAGTGTAAACAGTGTCAACCTTTTGAGGCATCATTGTACTCATTATTATGACCAACTTTTACTATGGGACCAAACTTAAAATCGCGAAAAAAAAATCAGCTGTTCCCTTTTGACAAATTATGCGAACATAAAGTTGTTCATAATGATGAGAACAATGACCCCTTAAAACGTTGCCACTTACAGCCTGTATGTAGTATGAAAGTAAACAAATATTACTATGTTTTTTCATGAATGAATATATTCATTCATATTCTTAGACTATCCCAGGATGGATAAACAATATCAAGCTAGAATCGAAGCATATTTTTTTTCATTAATTGAACTACAACAAAACCATCACTACTGTCCCTGCGGGGCGAGCACGGGCGTACCCAAGACGTTTGTGACAAGACATGATAAATTATGTCATGTCTTAGAATTTGTCTTAAATGCTAGCACGGGTCAACCATGTGACATAATCTAGAGCCGCGACATGCCTTTCTTGTTGCTAAATTCATAGCGTGACATAGTAAATTGAAAAAATTAAAATGTTTAAGACTATCTGAATATGTGGCCAAATAAAATCTTTTTTTTTCTTTTCTTTTGCTTATAACTCGAAAACGGTGTGTCCTATCGCAAAAATAATGAAAATTTGGCCCCCCTTTATGAAACCCATAAACCGATTATTCTTAACATGTAGGTAAAAAAAAAAATTGTAGTATTTAAGTACCTCTGTATTTACTTAAATTATTATTATTATTTGGTTTTTTGTTGGTTTTAAGGCGCATTATTTACATGTCTAAATATGTATTTTTAAAAATTAAAAAAAAACCGTTTAAAAATATAAAAAAATAGTAAATTATTTATTTATTTATTACAATTTTTTTTTTGGTTATCCTTATCACGCACAAATAAACCACCACCACACAATGCAAAAAAATAATTAATTGCCATTTGGTGCAGAGTAATTAGCAGGAAAACATTATTTTTTTCAATTTTCAAATCTTATCACCACCTCCGAACGAACGTGATAAAATTTTTCTTAGTCACCGTCAAAATGTGACATTTGTGATATAATTGGTGCGCCCATATTAGCAAATAAGACATAATGAGTCCCAACTAAACGTCAAGAAGTTATGTCACATTCAAGAAATTATCTCACGCCGCCGTGCTAGCTTTTAAGACAAAACAGTTTTATCGCCCAAACTATGATAAAATGTGTGACTCAAGCCATGTCACAGTAGGCCGTGCTCGCCGGGCTGAATGGTTATTAAATGCTAAGGTTTACTTACAGTGCACCCACATTTAGCCAGTTATGGTTTAAGTCCCATGTAACAAACCAAACCATCAACCGGCATCATTTCCAGACTCTGGAATTCTAGATAGAAAAACCCAGTAACAGTTTGCCCGACTTGGAAATTAAACCCAGGATCTCATGCTCAGCGACCAATAGACAAGGAGGCATTCAACGTTGAACCATTTGGTTAAAAATCAAAGAGTAGAAGCAGGGCATTTTATTTATTTTATCCGTTATTCTCCCACGTCAAAGGTTGTGGGGCGGCAAAGTCGTTTGTTTTGAAGTGAAAAGGCTAAATAAGTAGTGACATAAGCCCACGCAGATCGGCTCGAAGGCACCTAAATCCGTTTTCCTCAATAGTCTTATAAGCGTAGGAAGACAAAGGAATTGATACTATTTTTGTTTTTATTAAGGTTGTTGGAGGAGCTCGTGGCTAAGTAATAACAGCCGCACGGGTCGATCCGTCAGGTTAAGCTACGCTTGCCGGGGTTGGTCAGTGGATGGGTGACCATCTTTACATATCGAGATTCCTCCGTGCCTCGGAAAGCACGTTAAGCCGTTGGTCCCGGCTATTATTGTTATACGTGGATCTTTGACAGTCGTCACGGGTCGTCAGAAGCCCGAAAGTCTGACAACCAGTCTTACCAAGGGGTATCGTATTACCCAGTTACTGGGTTGTGGCGGTCAGATAGGCAGTCGCTCCACGTAAAATACTGGTATTCAGCTGCATCCGGTTAGACTGGAAGCCGACCCCAACATAGTTGGGAAAAGGCTAGGCAGATTGGTATATATTAAGGTTGTTGACTGATGAAATTCATACCTTTTTTTTTTGTGGATGGGAAATCATCAAATGACTTCCCAATGAATGAATTCATACCTACTATAATATTAATTCGTCACACAGTGGATGCTTGAAGACGCGCGTCGTTACTTAGGCAGGCCTAAGAAACGCTGAAGTGACAATTTGGACTCGTTCCTAGCCGATTGGACGAAGAGAACATAGCATAAAGAAAATTTGAAAAATATGGGGAGACTTTTAGACCTTTAGAGGGCAAAAGACACATATAAATGAGTTTTCACTTCAGAGGATCGGTAGATCGCCCTTCATTAGTGTCTACATGGACCAGTTAGCTGTTCCAGGCATTTTCGATGCAGTAATCTATTTAATTTTCTTGCCTGTTTTCGAAAGAAACTTCGTCGCCTCAGACCTGGTCGCTCAGTAATGGAGCGCAGCATTCTGGCCGTAAAACGAACTGACAAAATACGAAACACCACGCTGTGCTTCAAAACGGGGAACCTGAAGATGGGGCGGTCCATGACAGTCGCATGCAAAGCGACCGCTGCAGTCTCCACACGGTGGGTGCCTGAGGATGAACGGCACCGCCGAGGCCAGCCCAGGAAGAAGGTGAGACGACCTAGACGCGTACCGCATGGGTTGGATCGAGGTGGCCATGAAAAAGGATGCATGGAAGGATTTGGGGGAGGTACTTGCTCAGCAGTAAGACAGTGCAGGCTATCATAAAAAAGTATTAATAAATAAAAAATAAATAAAACAAGTGGCTACAATTTTATTTGAGTCCAAGAAAAAGCATATCCTAACTTGAACTACGACTTCTTTTAAAAAACCTTCACGTGCCCGACATTTAACATGTAAATTACTTGAGACCACGAAAACCGCGTTATGCATCTCGTGGGAAGCAGCGTAGGTGCCGTGTGAGGAATACCACAGGTATGTACAGTACGACAACGTTCAAACGTTCCATCGTTTAACTTCGGAAAAACTGAACATTGCCGAATTAAATGTAACTGTTCCAATAAGGGAGTGGCGGAATTAGTGTGTCAATCTATACTAATATTATAAAGAGGTAAAATTTGTATGTAAGTTTGTAAGTTTGTAAGTTTGTATGTAGGGGGTAATCTCCGGAACTAATGATCCTATTCTAAAAATTTTTTCACTGGTAGAAAGCTACATTATTCCTGAGTGCTATAGGCTATAAATTATATTTATATCATGCATATTAGCCGAGCTATCACAAGTTTTCTCTAACAAGTCGGAAAGAAATACCTCTTTAAACACACTTTTTTGCATGCGCTGCCTAAACGGTTGTTTATAATTGAGAACAATGTATGGCAGTCTGGTCCGTCTTAAATAATTCTACAAAAAAGTCCGCGACACCATATTTCTATCTTTTATATTTTATCTTTTATACATCTTTTATTGTTTTAAAAAAGTATTTTTTAGATATACTTACGTTTGGATGATTATTTAAACAACAAAACATTAATCCTTATCAAAATAATATATTTTATGATCACAAGGACATCATGGAGATAAGATTTGGCTTTTACAGTATGACAATTGGTCATACAGTTTCGGAGATAATATAAAATTACTAAAACGCAAAATATCTTTAATTCATACCGGTTCCTCTTGAGCAAACATGTTTAGAGCGGACGTTTTATCAATTTACCCATAGATGGCGTTGTGCAAAATGTCGGTGGAATACAGCGGAAGAGTTTGTTTTTAGGGTTCCGTACCAAAATGGTAAAAAAGGAACCCTTAAGGTGTGACTCAGTCTGTCTGTCTGTCTGTCTGTCACAGCTGGATATCTCAAGAACTACTTATTCTATGAACTTGAAATTTGGAACAGTTTTAGATAATATTTACCCAACTATTTTGCAAATAAGAAAGAAGTATAACGATATGTATTTTTTTTGCAACATGGGCTGAAACCCCCTTTCAGCCCATGTTGCAAAAAAAATACATAAATAATAATCTTGAAAATTCGAAGTTGGGCTACTAGGTCATGTGGGGTATCATATGAAAGAGCGCTGTTTGCGCATTCTCAAACATATTTTTATTTTCTTAGGACGCACAGTGTTCGACTTTTGATGAAAAATGTAAAAAAAAATACCGTTTTTCTCTTTGCAAACTTCGGAGATAAGGGGGGGCCTTATCTCCGAAGTTTGCAAAGAGAAAAATCTGAAATTATTCTATGTGATGTAAGTTTATGTAAAGATTACAGGAAAAATAAAACGATGTCTCTAAATAGCACACTTTTTCAGAAATCGGAACGGAACCCTCGGTGCGCGAGTCCGACTCGCTCTTGACCGGTTTTTTTTTTGTTAGTTTGTTTGAACGCGCTATCTCTGGAACTACTCCAGTCGGATTTGAAAAAATCTTTTTGCATTTTATAACCCGGTTCTTGAGGAGGGCTATAGGCTATTTAACATCACGCTAGGGACCTTAGGAGCCGAGCGCGAAGTAATAGCGCGGGCAGGCGATGGGGAAGGATATAGTCTATTTAACATCAGGCTAGGGCCCTTAGGAGCCGAGCGCGAAGTAATAGCGCAGGCAGGCGATGCGGAAGGATATAGTCTATTTAACATCAGGCTAGGGCCCTTAGGAGCCGAGCGCGAAGTAATAGCACGGGCAGGCATTGCGATGCGATGCGTCGGGGTTGGTGGGTGGGGGGTACAAGAAATTTAACGCGGACGAAGTCGCGGGCAGAAGCTAGTCTATAATAATTTAGGTTGGGATATTCAAAGTCCAGTGTCCAGTGTGTGGGTCCAGTTGGTTGTTCAATTTCTATTGATTGAAAGTCACATTTTATTCGCTATGTATCACTTCCCGTGTGGCTTCGCCCGCGTGGATATCGCAAAATATCCCTTCCTTATTCCTTGTCTACATTATAGAGGGAACCTCTGTGCAAAATTTCAGCTTTTTAGGTTCAAGGGTTTGGGCTGGGCGTTGATGAGTCAGTCTGTCAATCAAGACTTCTCTTTTTATTTAAAGAGACGTCCTACCGGGAAATCCTTCCTTATTCCTTGTCTACATTATAAAAGGAACCTCTGTGCAAAATTTTAGCATTCTAGGTCCCTAGGCGTTGATGAGTCAGTCTGTCAATCAAGACTTCTCTTTTTATTTAAAGATATATAGAAGATATTTCAGTTTTTCTGAATTTGAATGTTGTCTTACTGTAGTAAGTCAACTAAAAATTTTATTTTACAGAAATAATGCTGATGTTGACATTATCATTAGAACGCTATAAACAATGTATCCTCCCGCCATCATCCCAATTTATTTGGGTTTGGTACAGCTTAAGTTATTCTTCCATACATGTCTATTAGCTGTGGTGGAGCTCGTGGCTAAGTAATAACAGCCGCACGGGTCGATCCGTCAGGTTAAGCTACGCTTGCCGGGGTTGGTCAGTGGATGGGTGACCATCTTTAGATACCGAGATTCCTCCGTGCCTCGGAAAGCACGTTAAGCCGTTGGTCCCGGCTGTTATTCGTGGATCTTTGACAGTCGTTACGGGTCGTCAGAAGCCCAAAAGTCTGACAACCAGTCTTACCAAGGGGTATCGTATTACCCAGTAACTGGGTTGTGGAGGTCAGATAGGCAGTCGCTCCATGTAAAATACTGGTATTCAGCTGCATCCGGTTAGACTGGAAGCCGACCCCAACATAGTTGGGAAAAGGCTAGGCAGATTGATTGACATGTCTATTAGCTGTCTATGAGGAGCTCGTGGCTAAGTAATAACAGCGGCACGGGTCGATCCATCAGGTTAAGCTATGCCTGCTGGTGTTGGTCCCTGGATGGGTGACCATCTTCACATACCGAGACTCCTCCGTGCCTCGGAAAGCACGTAAAGCCGTCGGTCCCGGCTGTCATTCGTGGATCTTTGACAGTCGATATGGGTCTTTAGAAGTCCGAAAGTCTGACAACCAGTCTTACCATCGTCTGCCTCATCTACCTAGCCTTTTCTCAAATATGTTGGGGTGGCTTCTAGTCTAACCGGATGCAGCTGAATACCAGTATTTTAATTGGAGCGTCTGCCTGTCTTAATCATCCACATTCTTACTCAAAACTATTCATTAAAATTCTAGAAAATAAAATTAACAACGGTAAATTTTAGTGTGTGTTTTGAGAGTTTCAAGACGGTTACCGTTAAAAAGTTCCCATGTGCAAAGGTAAGGACTGGATGCAGCATCAAACCATCTTTACCGAATAAATGTTAAGGTCTATTTTGCGTTCTTAAAACCTTTTATTATCAATCAAAAATAGCCATTATAATAATATTCATTTTATTGATTCCTGAAAAGTTTACCACACCACTCGATAGATGGCGTTGTAAGTTTCCTGAATCGCGCTATGGTTTCTTTACACAAGTCAGTAGGTACCTATGTTAGTCAGTTATATCAGACGTTCCATATATCATAATCATTGACTGTAATAGTACATTATGATATAAGTGCGGTAAGTCGAAAATTACAACCGAGGCGATATTGCTAGCCCGAGCCGTAGGCGAGGGCTGCAAGAAAGCAGAGGCTGTAATTATCAAAGCGCACGTATGTTATACGACGTTTTATAACATATTTGTGAGGAAATAAATAAAACTCGGACTTTCTTAAACGAATAAATCTTTAAAAACACACTTTCTAAAAAATAATTTGGATCTTTGCTTGTTTTCCATAACATGAAATTTTGATACGCTTGTAAGTATCTATCGGTCGATTTTTCAGGCAAGAGGCTTAGAGTAACCTTTTTCGATGCCTTTGAGACTTCTGGCGGTGTCGAAATAATAAATTCATCATTACTTGACAACATTTTCAAGTAAAAACAATATGACAACAAGCGATATCGACAAGCGATATATATATATAGCAATAAAACAACAAGCGATGCGCGCGCATCAGCGCTTTTTTTTTTAAAGCAAAGGCACAAAAACAGCCAGTATTACTAATAAAGTAAATTAATATTTTTTTTGTTTTTGTTTGTTGTTGTTGCAATTTATTGTCAAAATTAATTAAATTAAAGAATTAATTCTTTAATTTAATTAATGTTTATTTTTTATATTTTATCTCCCAAATTTAATTTTATTCATAAAATGTTGACCACTTTTCTGACATAAAAACTCTTTGCTAAGATTTAAAAAGTACCGTTCGTTTTAGACGGAGCATCTTGATAAACCTTACGTCTTACCTTATTAAAAAGAAACCAGTGCGTTTTACATTACAATTACGCACAAGTACGTAATGATATACATTACGATATTGAAATTCGTGTATTAGGAGACCCTTTACGAGCAAATGTGTTATTAATACATATTACGCTACGTTGATTGTTTATTTGATACATCAGTTACATTTGTCATTATCATAATATTTTTATGTAAATGTCAGATTTAGTATGTTTCTGTTTGTGCGCAAAACTTTCATGTTTTTTTTTTCATTTCCGTGGATGTTATAGGTATGGTGACGTCTATCGGCATCATTCGGCACAGTCAGCCGTAAAATTCGAATATACATTTATAGAAACATGTTCGTGAAAACGCCGCTTAACTTGAATTGTGCCGAACCTACCCGAACATGATAAAGCGAGGATAGATGCCGAACGAAGGTTGCCGATCAAATGAAAGCCGAATTGTGTAGTATTTGTTACGGGTTGGTTTTGTTGTTCAACAAATACTGCCGAATTGAATGTGCCCAGCCGAACAAGTGTGTGTGTCCCCTTACAGGAGAGAATGGAAGAGCAAGACAGATTGATCCGATCCCAAGTAACGTGGATCAGGATAATAAGGTAGGAAGACAGGAAGAAAGAAAGAAACGTGTGCGATCGGGGGATCCCGAACGCACACGAACGGGAACGAAGTTCCTTCTCACGTAAGAAAAAAAAAACAAAACATTCGCGGCCGCCATCTTGGATTTTCTTTTTGACTTCACTATCGGCTTAAGCATCCTCGAAAACCATGAAAACGATAGGTACTCATGATGAAAAATTAAAAAAAGTAAATTTTCGCAACCGCCATCGTGGAATTACATTTTGACCAAATTCACATTTTCTCTCTCTCTTTCAGACTCTTTCTATTACATAACAGAAAGAGAGGAAGAGAAAGATGCATTAACACATTAGCTGCCAGACAATAGACACAATAGAAAATTAATTGTTTGAGGTCACCGGTGACCGGCGTGGCAGTTAACCTGCCACATAACACTTTTTTTTGGGCATAACGCTTTTTTGATACGTGACGATTTCTACCATTTAACTCCTACCGCAAGAACTTCGTTCCCATACATTTATTTAGCACAGACTAAAAGGTAGCTATTATCGCGCAATAAGGTTGAAAGTGGTTCACCGTAAATGTCCGTGGTTGTACATAACATAATATCCTGCAAAATCAACACAAAAAAATGGATAGATTAGGTTAGGTTAGGTTATATACGTATCAACTGTCTGCCTCTTCCCAACTACATATATTGGGGTTAGATTTCCAGTCTAACCGGATGCAGGTGAATACTTGTATTTTACATGAAGCGACTGCCTATCTGACCTCCACAACTCAGATAGTGGGTAACTTAGGTAACACGATACGCCTTGTTAAGACTGGTTGTCAGACTTCTGGGCTTCTGACGACCCGTAACGACTACGCGACTGTCAAAGATCTACAAGTGACAGCCAAGACCAACGCGTTTCCGAGTAAGTTTGTTTGTTACCATTTCACGCTTAAACGGCTGAACGGATTTGGATAAAATTTAGATTGGATTTGGATTGAATTTTTAATTTGGATTTTTTTTTTCAAATCGCGCAAGTTTAAAAAGTTTAAAATTTAGCATAACAGAATGACTTGAAATGCTTTTTATCCTGCACCGCAGACGAAGTCGCGGGCAGCATCTAGTAATCCTAACTAATATTATAAATGCGAAAGTAAGTTTCTTTGTTTGTTTGTTACCTTTTCACTCCTAAACCACTGAACCAATCATCCTGTATACGTTGTCATGTGTACAAAAAAAACCGGTCAAGAGCGAGTCGGACTCGCGCACCGAGGGTTCCGTTCCGATTTCTGAAAGAGTGTGCTATTTAGAGACATCGTTTTATTTTTTCTGTAATCTTTACATAAACTTCTATCACATGGCACCCCACATGCCCTAGTAGCCCCACTTTGATTTTTTAAGACACCCTTTCAGTTCCTGTTGCAACAAAAAATATAAATATTTTAATTTCTTTCTTATTTGCAAAATAGTTGGGTCAACGTCGTCTAAAATTATTTTAAATTTCAAGTTGATAGCATTAGTAGTACTTGAGATATCCAGCTGTGACACACAGACAGACAGACAGACAGACATACAGACAGAGTGACACCATAAGGGTTACTTTTTTACCATTTTGGTACGGAACCCTAAAAACGGACATAGGGTACCTTTCATACCGAAAAAAAAGTACTGTCCCGAGGATAACAACAATAACCTTCTTATGATAATAGATGGCGCCACGTGTCTTTCAAATCATGATTTAAATATATTATTACAAGCAGAGTACAACCCGAATTGATTGTTAAATTCTAAATTAACACGAGCAAAGCCGCTTACAAAAGCTAGTCACAAATAGATCGGTAGCAACCAAAAATAAATAGCCATTCAAAAAAAAACTCTTCTTGCTCCCGCTTGTCCCGGTACATTTGGGCACACAAGTGTTGAGAACGCTTTCTTCGCCTATAATCGAATCCCTTTGTTGTAACAAAAAAATCCTTACTCAATTTCGAAGGAAAAGCTTTGAAGTTTAACTCGAGTTTATTTTTTTCTTTGCAAACATACGGCGTTTGAAGAATTTTCTTTTGCTTTTCGTTAATAATCTTCTTTGAGTGATTGATTGTGATCCTGGTATTGCGGAATATTAATTAGGATTTGAGTTGAATTTCATTATGATTTGGTGGTTATATTTTGTGGAAAAAAAAATGACAACAATGAGACTACTTTTTTCCGGATACAATCACGAATCTCTTCTTAAGATTTACATATTATTTTACATGCTTGTCTGGCAAGGGATTGGAACTATCAAAAATGTCGGGCTAATGAGGAAGCATTATCTGATTATTACCCAAGTATTATATATAAAAATCAGATTTTATACTATAGATACCTAACGTAAGTAGAATTATTATAATTTCATGGACATTAAGTGTGTCTGGCAAGGGGTTGCCACGATGTTATGTGTCTGGCAATGAATGACGTGATTTTTTAATAATGTTCTGAAGGTAATACCAAAAAATCACACTTTATTATTTGATGAATTTAGATCGGTATTTTACACACCTGTACCGTTTCCATGACAAAGCCACGGTAACTCAAACTTCATAACGGTCCATCGTTCTTACTTGTGTTGGGAGCATGCGCTGAGAAACTTTCAGCTTTTATAAAATAACGAAGGTCTGGCGTTTACGGGCTCTTAGGCGTTAGACTCTTCTGCTAATCGAAGCGACTTCGGACCAAAAACTTACTGTTAACCTTTGTACTCAATAATTATAAAACCGGTCAAGAGCGAGTCGGACTTGCGCACCGAGGGTTCCGTTTCGATTTCTGAAAAAGTGTGCGATTTAGAGACATCGTTTTATTTTTTCTGTAATCTTTACATAAACTTCTATCACATAGAATAATTTCAGATTTCGGAGATAAAGGGAACGGTATTTTTTTTACATTTTTCATCAGAAGTCGAAAACTATGCGGCCTAAAAAAAAAGAAATAAAAATGTTTGAGATTGTGCAAACAGCGTTCTTTCATATGATACCCCACATGCCCTAGTAGTTCCACTTTGATTTTTTAAGACCCCCTTTCAATCCCTGTTGCAAAAAAAATATAAATATTTTAATTTCTTTCTTATTTGCAAAATTGTTGGGTAAACGTCATCTAAAACTAATCTAAATTTCAAGTTGATAGCATTAGTAGTTCTTGAGATATCCAGCTGTGACAGACAGACAGACAGACTGACACCATAAGGGTTCCTTTTTTACCATTTTAGTACGGAACCCTAATGACGTCTATGTAGGTATCTATTTTACTTTGTGTATATAAATAACTAGATTTTGCCCGCGGTTTTACCCGCGTGGATGTCGGAAAATATCCCACGGGAACCGGGAAATCCTTCCTTATTCCTTGTCTACATTATATAAGGAACCTCTATCCAAAATTTCAGCTTTCTAAGTTAAAGTGTTTGGGCTGGTCGTTGATGAGTCAGTCAGTCACTCAGTCAGCCAGCGGGGCGAGCACGGGCGTACCCAAGACGTTTGTGACAAGACATGATAAATTATGTCATGTCTTAGAATTTGTCTTAAATGCTAGCACGGGTCAACCATGTGACATAATCTAGAGGCGCGACATGGCTTTCTTGTTGCTCAATTCATAGTGTGACATAGTAAATTAAAGAAATTAAAATGTTTAAGACTATCTGAATATGCGGCAAAATAAAATCCTTTTTTTTTCTTTTCTATTGCTTATAACTCGAAAAGGGTGTGTCCTATCGCAAAAATAATGAAAATTTGGCCCCCATTTATGAAACCCATAACATTCTTAACATGTAGGTACCAAAAAAAATAACCAAAAAAAATATTGTGGTAGGTATTTAAGTAGGTACCTATGTATTTACTTAAATTATTTATTTATTTTGATTTTTTTTTGTTGGTTTCGACGCGCTCTATTTACATGTCTAAATATGTATTTTTAAAAATTAAAAAAAAACCGTTTAAAAATATAAAAAATAGTAATTTATTTATTTACTTATTACAATTTTTTTTCGCAATTCTTTACACAAATAAACCACCACCAAACAATGCAAGAAAATAATTTATTCCCATTTGGTGCAGCAGGAAATCTTATCACCGCCTCCGAACGAACGTGATACAATTTTTCTTAGTCACCGTCAAAATGTGACATTTGTGATATAATTGGTGCGCCCATATTAGCAAATAAGACATAATGAGTCCCAACTAAACGTCAAGAAGTTATGTCACATGTCAAGAAATTATCTCACGCCGCCGTGCTAGCATTTAAGACAAAACAGTTTTATCGCCCAAACTACGATAAAATGTGTGACTCAAGCCATGTCACAGTAGGCCGTGCTCGCCGGGCAGGACTTCTCTTTTTATTTATATAGATAAAATAAATAAATAAATAACCCGCGTGCGTGTATGACTAGATGTATGAACGTAAACTAGGCAAAAGGAGTATGTAAGGATCGTAGCCGGTACGTTCCGTAGGTTCTGCCTACCCCCATAAGAAGAAGGCGTGAGGTTATGTATGTGTATGTATGTATAGATAAATAAATAAGAACGTTACGGTTGCACGCGACTTTGTCCGCGTAAAAGAAGATCATTCACTTTGAGCGACTCAATCAATATCTTTATTGCTTTACCATAATGTGTACTTAGGTATTTTACATATGGAATGCAATAAACGATTGAGTATTGAGTAGGTGGTATAATAGTTATTTATGCAACTGACGTATAATAAGGGGTATTAAAACACGAACGTGGGTTTATTACACGAGGCGAAGCCGAGTGTGATAATAGTAACACATGAGTGTTTTAATACCTAATTATGTACAGTTGCATACAAGACTTTATCTACATCCATGTTATCAATTCTCTATAAAAGGTTCTGAAACAGTTTTTTGCAATACTAATACTCGTATCGAACATGGCGGCCGGCATCATAGTATACGACGTGAATTCGAATAAGTTATTTTTTTAAATTGAAAGTGTGAAACGTTAGCGTTTTGCTGTTGTAGTGAAACGCCGCGTGCATTACAATGTTCTTTTTTTGAAAACGAGTTGCATTATGTAATTCAGTACAACATTAAAACACCCGTTTGGATCCTATTATGGTTACCATGGTTACTATGACACTGGCTGTTTTAATGTTGGCAATAAGCTAACTGTTTCAGAAACTTTTATAGAGGATTTATAGCATGGCTGTAGATAAATAAATAAATAACCCGCGTGCGTGTATGACTAGATGTTTGAACGTAAACTAGGCAAAAGGAGTATGTAAGGATCGTAGCCGGTACGTTCCGTAGGTTCTGCCTACCCCAATAAGAAGAAGGCGTGAGGTTATGTATGTGTATGTATGTATAGATAAATAAATAAGAACGTTACGGTACTTTATTTCCCACTAACTTGCACGCGACTTTGTCCGCGTAAAAGACACTTTGAGCTACACAATCAATATCTTTATTGCTTTACTCTAATGTGTACTTAGTAGGTATTTTACATATGGAATGCAATAAACGATTGAGTATTGAGTATTGAGTAGATGGTATAAATACATAAAAGCCAAACAAAAAAGTAGTGATATTCTGTTTGAACATGTTATTATTCTCTTCACTTTTCACTATGGTACCAAATCTGTAGAGCCATTCCTTGCGCTATTATACGAGTTTGAAAAATACTGTTTTCAGCACGATTGTATCAGTTAATAGAATAATATTAAAAATAAATAAAAGAAAAACAGAAACAAATTGAGAAAAACGTATTCTTTCGGAAAATCGTTTTTTTTTTTGGTTGGCACTTCACATTTCGCCCAAAAACAACTGAATGATCTCCTTTCTTGTTCTAACATAATAATATATCTGACAATCAGCAATACTGTAGCTTCCCATTAGTGAAATAATTTTCGAAATCGGGTCAGTAGTTCCGAAGATTATCCGCTACATACAAACTCACAAAATTTGGCAGTATATCTGGGCATTAAAAGATTTCATTTAATTTAACTTTTATATTATAAGCTTTATTATCTGACATTAACTCTAAGCAGGTAAACTCAGTAACATTATTTATTGCTGTAAATCACGAATTGCTGTTTCAAAACATTGCAATTTGAAAATCTTATTTAAGTGTCTCTCAAGTTTGCGGGTAAGACCAAGTGCTGTATAAATGCCTCACTCAAATGAAGACTTAAGACTCCGCGGAATTCCGAATAAGAAGCTTATATGATTAATTTTCTTAAAGTTCTACGTTTTGTGTAGTCAGTCACACCGGTTGGGGGTTCTTAAATTAATTTGCGAGCAATTTTAGACTTTAGGTAACTGGGTAAGGGTTCATTTTGGTAGATGTTTGATAAGTGGTGGTAGTATTTGTGTAGATGGGTGTACATTTCAGCAAAATCCTGTTAGTTAAGTAAGTGCCTACTGGTATGATTTTAAGTGTGAATTCGACCAAACTTTTATACCTAGTATAAGTCATGGACCAATTTTTAATAAAACAAACATTTTTCGAATCGGACTACTCTGTCAAAAGTTAAGCGTGGTACTTATACATTAAGGCGCAGATTTCCTGAAAACGATCAAAAAGGTGGTTTTTTAAAGCTGTGTATCTCATAAACCGTAAATAATTTTAACATGTAAAAAAATATGATATTTTCAAGTCCTTTTTGCATAGAGTGATGGAAGCCAAAATATAATTAAACATACTTTAATGCACCAAAAAAATCTTTAAACATACCTCCTAATAATCTTTAAAAGCTGTTTATCCCTACATTACCAATTATAATTATAATTAAAAATATACCATGAAATGTCAAATTCCAAACTGCATCCAGTGATGGATTACCTTTTATTAAAATATAGTTAATTTCTAATTTTACACGATTTTATTTGCACTTTTACGACATAATTCCGGTGCGCGTGAGAATCTTCTATCTCGTGCCTCAAACTAGACAGCCATAACGCCATTTCACTTACACACCGAGCTAAACCAAGCTTGGAACCTGGGCCTTAAAAAAAAAACAAATATACGTGTCGTTGAGAACCTCCTCCTTTTTCTTCGTCAGTTAATATGCAAAAAGAAATTAAATTTCAGTGTCTCAACAAAACACTTAAGAACTATGCAAAGAGCTCTAGTTCCCACTAAGCACTGCAAGTTTGAGGAGCGCTAGCAAAAAAAGCAAAATATTAATTAGCAACGTGGTCACGAAATGCATTAAAAAGATCGTGAGGGCTTGAATAAAGTTGAATGTAAGACACGCTTTGAGAATTTGTTTTTACTTTTTGATTGTTTTGCTGACTGAGGAGCTCGTGGCTAAGTAATTACAGCCGCACGGGTCGATCCATCAGGTTAAGCTATGCTTGCCGGGGTTGGTCAGTGGATGGGTGATTATCTTTACATACCGAGACTCCTCCGTGCCTCGGAAAGCACGTTAAGCCGTTGGTCCAGGCTGTCATTCGTGGATCTTTGACAGTCGTTACGGGTCGTCAGAAGCCCGAAAGCCTTACAACCAGTCTTACCAAGGGGTATTGTATTACCAGTTACTGGGTTGTGGAGGTCATATAGGCATTCGCTCCATGTGGTATTCAGCTGCATCCGGTTAGACTGGAAGCCGACCCCAACATAGTTGGGAAAAGGCTAGATTGTTTGATTGTTTTGTTGACAGAATTAATGCTAATTTTAATTCAGTTTTCGGGGTTGTGTTGTACAGATGTATTGATACGGAATAAGTGTCTCATCATCTGTCTGTTAACAATTTGATGAAAAGATGTCGAGATTTAGTCCGAATGTCGGGGCTTATGATGACCGTGCGCACTTTTTGACAAGAATAACCATAATGTCAAGTCATCAGCTAATATCATCATCGTTTCCTTGCACTTATCTCGATTTATTTGGTGTGTTATACAGGGCGTTAGGTTAAACGAGGGACATATTCACAGTCCAGCCATCGTTTCTTTGGTCTGCCGCTACCCTTAAGTCTTCAGATACATTTCCTTAGTTATTTCTAGACTGATTAAAACAATATAACAATAACAACAACAAACAACAACAACAACACAACACAACACAACAACAACAACAATAACAATATGTAAGGGATAGCACAGAAAAGCGTAGCCAGACATATTTTACGTCGCTGAAAATCAACTAAGTAAGGTTATAGTCGGACTCACTTTGCGTCGATAATGGCTGAAAACCCAATACTCTTTGTAAGCGAACACTGTTGTGGCCACATACGAACTACGCATCACAATGACATGACGTCACACAATCCTGCATCGCGCAATTAGAGTTTACCGCGCGACTAGCATATATACAACGTCCCAACATCAACCGTTAGGCAGTTGCCCACCAGACACAGCACCCGTCTGGTCGGAGGATCCTCCCTTTTCTACGGAGGATCAGTGAAGTTTCGACCCTGTTCCTTATGCCTCTAAAGTGTAATATTACCTGACTTTTTAGGGTTCTGTACCAAAATGGTAAAAAAGGAACCCTTATGGTGTGACTCAGTCTGTCTGTCTGTCTGTCTGTCACAGCTGGATATCTCAAGAACTACTAATGCTATCAACTTGAAATTTAGAACAGTTTTAGATGACGTTTACCCAACTATTTTGCAAATAAGAAAGAAATAAAAATATATGTATTTTTTTGCAACAGGGACTGAAAGGGGGTCTTAAAAATTCAAAGTGGGGCTACCAGGGCATGTGGGGTATCATATGAAAGAGCGCTGTTTGCACATTCTCAAACATTTTTTTATTTTTTTTAGGCCGCACAGTGTTCAACCTTTGATGAAAAATGAAAAAAAAAATACCGTTCCCCCCCCCTTATCTCCGAAGTTTTCAAAGAGAAAAATCTGAAATTATTCTATGTGATAGAAGTTTATGTAAAGATTACAGGAAAAATAAAACGATGTCTCTAAATAGCACACTTTTTCAGAAATCGGAACGGAACCCTCGGTGCGCGAGTCCGACTCGCTCTGGACCGGTTTTTTAATGTTAGCACTGCTACTCAGTGAACATATACATTACTCGGAGACTGAAAACGGTAAAATTTGTTCAAAACTGCAGCGTAACTTCTTGCTTACATGAGCGGTGTACATTAAAGTATGTTTGAGGGTAATACTTTTATCGTGGCGAACAGGCGGCATTTACTTTGTCGGAAGTTTGTGACTTGAAATTGTTGCGCTGGATATGAAGTGAAGAGGCTAAAGATAAAAAGTATATTTAATAAAATACCCACTATAGCTTCTGCCCACGACTTCGTCTTCGTGGACATATAAAGTATCCTTTCCTTTATCCTATTCAGGTTATAAACTATCTGTGAGCCAAATTTCATTCAATTCAGCCGTTTTTGCGTGATTCAGTAACAAATATCCAAACATACCTGCAAACTTTCACATTTATAATATTAGTAGGATACGCTTATTACACAGGAGTGAACATAATTGCAATTAAATGAAAGAAAAATTAAAAGTACACTTTGTTTTTGTGCATACTATACGAATTAAAGGATTATACCCAAGAAAGAATGCTTGGGAATGTGCTGGTCCTGCTCCTTCAGACAATCTAGAGTCTAAACAAGATCAAACTGATTGCTAATTTAATTGTAAAATTTTTATTTATTTTCATGACATTGATTTTACATTCTGTGATTACTTTTACTCACACACTGACTTTTACTTGCTGACATTTAAAAAAAAATCCTATATTTTTACAATTTTTGTAAATATTATCTGAGTACCAATATGTATCTATCACATAACTAATTTATCTGTCATTGCTTCATTTTTCATTATGTTTACCTATTGTGGTATAGTTATTTTATTCTAGGGGCATCGTCTTCACATAAACTTATATGATTAACTAGCGGCCCCGACAGACGTTGTCCTGTCTGAACGATCCTAGAACCCGACTGCAGCGCCACCTACCGGCTCCAATTGTGTTTTCAAACCATCCAGGAATCCATTCAAATATACACACAAAATTTCATATAAATCGGTCCAGCCGTTGTTATACTTACCACGTTTTATACGTTTTTTTTTCTAAAGTATCTTATGGCCGTCTCCTGGTTCTAAGCTACCTCCCCACCAATTTTCAGCCAAATCGGTTGATCCGTTCTTCAGTTATAAATAGTGTAACTAACACGAATTTCTTTTATATACACATATATATGTGTAGATATGTACAAAATTGTGTAAAACAATTTTAAAAGAGTAACTGAAGGTGAAGTTTCTTGCCTATTGTTCTCTATACGAAACTACCTTTTGGATGCATTCAAAAAACACGTGTGCATTGGTTTCCTCAGGGTCCGTGAAAGCCCTGCACAGAAGACTGTCTGTTATTCCTATTGCGTGGATGTGTTTATTTAATGAGCAGTGTCCTGTGATGGTCCCCATCACCAGTCGCAGGAAAAAAAAATAAGTAGGTACTTTTTTAAAACTTTGGACTATCCTATTTACTTAGTCTAGGGCCGTAATAGTTGTTTAAACAATATCTACTTAAACTTTTTGCGGCAAATAATGGTTACTTAATTGCTATTTTATGTTAAAAAAATTTCAGCTTTATGAGAACTTTAACAAGATTATGAAGTTTTTTTTTTTATAATTACCTAACGTTTTTATCCAGAGATTTCACGCAATGGACGTAATGGTCTGTGAAAATGTTATGCCACAGCGTGATTTTATTACACAATGCTAAGCTACTTTTGAAAGATTATGTAAGTCTATATTTTTATGTAAATTGGACATGGACCAAAAATAAGTATCCTTTACCAGGCCAGGAGCAATCCGTATTTTAGGTAAGAAGCTACAAGTACGCGGCTCGACTTGTCGCGCTAATTCAGTGTGGGCTGCCGCGCACCGGCCGGCTCGCACATAGTTCGATACTCACTCACGCGCCGCGTCGTAAAACAAGACAACCCTAACGAGTCAGAAGGTATAAGAGCTACGCAACAGAAAGAGGGGCAACTTCTAGGTGAATATAACTGTTGGTAATTAACGCTGTGCGATCTGAATTGCACTTGTGGCGTAGCAAGAGTCGCAATTTATTTAAATGATTTTGTGGAGAGCATCTTCTGCACTTGTATTATTATGTATTCTGTGTCTTTACTCAAAATTAAAGAACTTTTCAAGTAAAATTATATCATTAATTTTGTTAAAAAGTGAACATTTAAATCATAAAGTCCACATTTACATAGGCATGGTAAAAGATAACATAACATCTCAAATCTAACTTGCATTTATTTTTGTATGTCAGTATCAGAATCTATTTATTTGTAAGAATATAGTCTTACTTAGTATCCTTAAGTTAGTTTTTCTTAGTGTCTTGCAAATTGACTGTTACAGCCGCTTTGATCCGAAACTACTGGACCAATGGTGATATGAATTTCTGTGACCCAAACACGAACGTGTAACGTAAATACAGTCCCCGGCGATAAATATTGCACATCGACCTTTGGAAAGAGACAATCGGCTAATTTCGGCTTCGTAGAGCGTTATCTCTATCGCACGAAATACAAACAGTCTGGTATCTATTAGGAGCTGTTAAAACAATTATGATTTGCTTCTTTTGATAATTCTTTTTATTCTTTGTTTAAAATACACCAATTTTTCTATTTGTGATGGCTTTAGGTTGGGGTAAAATAAAATAAAAAAAAACATGTTCACACTATGTTTACTTACGTATTTAATTATTTTGTATAAACGAAATTGCTTTTTTTGTCTCCCTTTTTGGAGTGCTGAACTTAATTTCAGTAGAATGTGTTTCAGTACTGACTTCGTTTAGTATATTGTTCAAAGTTCTTCTTGAAATTCCAGTGGCATTTGCAACTCGCTCTTGAAACAACTTAGATTTTTATCTTCATTTTTTTTAAATCTGTCAGCATCGGTTACAAAATATTTATAAACATTGTAGATAATTTCGCGTGACTGACCTCGTAAAGGTTTCCCTCTTTTCCCTAAAGATGCCATAGTACAGTACAACTTTAAACTATTTTTTGGGGGTGTTAACAACTCTAAATATATATTTTGAACAACGACTGACAAAACGTCACATGGGTAGTGTGCGACAGAGATAACGCTCTACGAAGCCGAAATTAGCCGATTGTCTCTTTCCAAAGGTCGATGTGCAATATTTATTGCCGGGTACTGTATATGAATTTTGAATATTGGACTCACTTTTGTTGGGAATAATACTCCCAAAGTGAAAATTAAAAAATAAGTTTTGCAATCTGTACCGTGTGACATCTATCTATGTATATAAATAAAAAGAGAAGTCCTGACTGATTGACTGACTGATTGACTGACTCATCAACGCCCAGCCCAAACCCTTGGACCTAGAAAGCTGAAATTTTGCACAGAGGTTCCCTTTCTAATGTAGACAAGGAATAAGAAAGGAATTCCCGGTAGTACATTCCCGTGGGATATTTTCCGACATCCACGCGGGCGAAACCGCACGGGAAATGCTAGTATCAGATAAATAGGCTTATTATGTGGTTTTTAACGCATGTGACTAAAAGAGTGATGAATATACATGTTGATGGATGGAGAGGCAGAGGAAGGCCAAAGAAAAGATGGATGGATTGTGTGAGGAATGATATGAAAGAGAAGGGAGTGAATGATAGCGTGACGGTTGACAGGGGAGAATGGAAGAAGAAATCGTGTTGCGCCGACCCCACGTAACATGGGATAAGGGCAGGAAGATGATGATGATGTGGATTTTAAAATAAATAGTTTTTAAGATTTTAAATAAATAGTTTTTTAGTTACCTATTAAAGAAAACTGATGAAAATTCACCATTGCCCCTTATCTCTGAAACTGCCGAGCCTAAAATTAAAAAAAAAACAATACAAATAATAGTTCTATACTGTATTCGCAGTTGGAATGTATGGAGGAACATGTTCTATACTGTATTTGCAGTTGGAATGTATGGAGGAACATGTTCTATACTGTATTTGCAGTTGGAATGTATGGAGGAACATGTTCTATACTGTATTTGCAGTTGGAATGTATGGAGGAACATGTTCTATACTGTATTTGCACTTGGAATGTATGGGGGAACATGTTTTTCAACAACAACGTTAAGTTTGTTCTTGGGACAAACTCATTTCAACTACGGAATCCTTCATTTTGCGTGGTCCAACACGCACTTGGGGGTTTTTTGGTAGCACTGCGGGCAGTACATCCGACATACTTGAGTATCGTCGTTCATAGAGGCTCGTGCAAAGACTTAAAAAAGTCTCAGTAACAAATTCTTCCTCCCGAAATCAGTCGCCACAATTATTTTTCCAAACGGCCGGTGTTTGGAAGAATAAACCACATGGAAACAAATCTATTTATCAACACACAGAAATAAATTCCCCCACACAAAGTTATCTGCATTGTCCAGGCAGCAACTATCAATTAATATTCTTTACCTAACAAAAGGAAGACGTATCGGCTGGCCTCTCAGTAGTGTGAACATAGAATAATAAATCCGTACAGAAGCGCAACTCATGTAAAGTCAACGAAACTAATTGTTAAGTAAACTGATTTAATTTATATTTACTCTCCGAGACATATTAGGTTGAACCAGAGCGCCGTCACAAATTTCATTTACTTGTGCTGTGAGACCTTGCTTCTTGCCAAGTTTCATGATTCTAGGTCAACGGGATGTACCCTATAAGTTTTAATTTACTTGCAATTGTCAAACTATGTCGCATAAATGGATGTATTTTTTTATTGCGTTGACATAAAAGCTTGATTTTTTTATTACTCCAAAGGATCATAGATCTACGTATTTGATATAAGTTTCAACTTACAGTAGTACCCAAGTAATAAGGCGCGTCGTGAATCTTCGTTCGCACAGAAAAGAAAGTATGGCCCCGAAGATTAACGAGAATACATAAAACTTACAATCAACCTTAGATCACTACTATAAGGTTCATAATACACTGCAGCAGTTAGTTCCGTCTCACTCGCAAGTATGGCCGCTGTCAAGCGGCGCGCGCTAACATGGCGGCAGCTACCGACCAATAGCGGTACAGGAAAAAGCGTGGAGCGTGCCGATTGGTCAATAGCATTTCCCGCGCTTTGAAAATTCATCTTTTGCGCAGGTACATCGATAAGCCTTATTAGTTGAGTACTACTGTACGTTTAGTTACCCCTACGCATTACCCCTGAGAAAAGGGGTCTTGACAGACTGAAAGACACACGGACAACGAAGTAATCCTATGAGTGTTTTTCCTTTTGATGTACGGAAAGTTGTGCACAAGACAAACGCCAACAATAAACTGACTAAGGCCACGCCTACATGATGACGTCACGGCCTAGTTGACAATCACAGTGCACAGTTGCTTAGGCCGTCTCCTCTTTGTATTTGCTCCGTGTACGGAACCCTAAAAACAGCACAGGTTTGAGTGAACCTGTACAGTCAGTGCACGCCATTGCTAGTAATCGTGTAGTTTTGCTTCTAGACGCATTCTTATTCTATACGGTTGGTCTCTCAATAGAGTTGTATTGATGGCACTATTCTATGGAGCGACCTCGTTAGATAACACCGTTTCTGGCGACTATGACTTACGGTTTTCGGGTATTTGTTTAACTCTAGTGAAGCGTGCTTTCCATATATGTGAGAAATTGAGTAACGATAAGTTGTAACGCTTCCACCAAAATACTGAAGGCAAAAAAGTTTACCAAAGGATAAAAAAGAAAATACTCCTTTAAGCCATAAATAATAAATATGTAAATAATTGTAAATCGATTTTGACACAGAAACAAAAAAGTCACTTATTGTGAGGCATGATTTTGATGGGTAATCTGAGGGTCTACTCCCTAAGCACGAAGTCCGTAGTTTTGGCCTTCGTTACGGGCGTTTCCTACTTCTTATCACCTACAGACAGATGATTGGTTCGGGGCCCGAACGAAGTATGAATGACAACACGATTTGACAGTTGTCCCCACTCCCGATGTGTTTTTGCCCGTCCGAAAAATTTAATTTTTACACTTGTTTTGATAGATCGTTAAGTCAGACGGACGGGTAAACGGACGGACGGATGAACGTACGGACTTAGGGAGTAGGCCCCCTGAATGGCCATTATTATTATTTTTTAAGGTTTGGATGATAATTATTATTTATTTCGTAAACGTTAAAATGCTTGTATACAATATAAAAGCTCCCATTCAAATAAATAGGAGGACAAATCACAGTTTGTTCTACCCATGTGAACAACTTTTACTATGGGACAAAACCTGAAATCGCGAAAAAAAATCAGCTGCTCCCTACATTTTGACGAGTTTGGTGTAGATGTACTCAACAGCAGATTTTTTTTCGCGATTTCAGAGTTAGTCTCATAGCAATAGTTGTTCATATTCATGGGTAGGACACCTGTGAAAAGTCCATCTCTTTTAATGGGACCTTATATAACACAACCAACTATTTACACTAGGTACTGAATTAAATGACTATATATTATATAAATAAATACAAAGAGGAACTCGTGGCTAAGTAATTACAGCCATACGGGTCGATCCATCAGGTTAAGCTACGCTTGCCGGGGTTGGTAAAGATGGTCACCCACCATCTTTACATACCGAGACTCCTCCGTGCCTCGGAAAGCACGTTAAGCCGTTGGTCCCGGCTGTCATTCGTGGATCTTTGACAGTCGTTACGGGTCGTCAGAAGCCCGAAAGTCTGACAACCAGTCTTACCAAGGGGTATCGTATTACCCAGTTACTGGGTTGTGGAGGTCAGACATGCAGTCGCTCCATGTAAAATACTGGTATTCAGCTGCATCCGGTTAGACTAGAAGCCGACCCCAACATAGTTGGGAAAAGGCTAGGCAGATTGATATAAATAAATACAAAAAAAAAACAAAAGGACACTTAAACGTCGAAGTACTCCTCCTTTTAACAGATAATAATATGACGATTCAGAAAGTGCAGTACTTTTCTTACCAATACAATATTAGGGTGCCCGCCATGATACAGAACCTACCTCAACATCTGGATACCAAGCGGTTCTCGGCTACATAATATTATTATTATTTATTTATTTTATTATAACATTTTACAAACAAAACCTTAAGCTAAGAACTATGCCCTGCAAAACCGTTTTCACGGTTTGTCTGTGGGAACGGTACAAACGGTATTATAAAAAAAAAAGTTTTAGTGCGGACACTTAATTTTCATATAATACCAAATTACTCATTTGCCCTCCCCCCAAAGGTCTGCAAACCACTTTCCTAAGAAAATTGCCTACAAACCCCCGAAAAAGAGCAACTTAAGCAATTTGGCAAATTTACGTTTATTTCCCTGATTCCTTCCCACAGTACCGAAGGAGCAATCGGCATTTCATTACACCTGAACAACACAAAGAATAGTCCTCATTTTTCCACCGTCTTCTTGTCAAACATCTACAGAGCTTTTATCTCCGTTTTTTAGGGTTCCGTACCTCAAAAGGAAAAAACGGAAACCAAGAAAGATCACTTGGTTGTCCGTCTGTCTGTCAGTCTGTCAAGACACTTTTTCTCAGAAACGCGTGGAGGTAAAGTAAAGTAAAGTAAAGTTTATTTATTTACGTAGATTGTAGGTACATGGCATAAGGTATTAAAAAACAATTGTGATCCTTATACAATCTACCTTAGACAGGCATGCAAACATTAATTAATGAAATAGTGCCAAATAAAAATATTAATTACGAATTACAAATCAAAACAGGCACAATTTTATTAAAAAAGTTGGTATGTCATTAAATTGAAGTATTATAATTATCTAAAATTACAAATTTACATTAGGATAAATTGAAGTCATTGTCATTTAGAAAATCGTTAAGGTTATATCGTCGTCGAGGTATCAAGTTGAAATTAATACCAAATACGTGGGTTTATGGTCCCTTGGAGCCCTACAAAAATTAAGCTTCTATGTCAACGCTTTACAAAAATATTTTAAATATTTGTAATTCTATCAAATAAAAAAAAATTTTTGGGATTACAATGTTAGGTTTGTTTTTGGGATATATTCTTTTCAACTACGGAACCCTTCATTGTGCGTGGTCCAACACGCACTTGGCCGGTTTTTTTAATTAATCTGACGACAATCACTGGGATATTTTTATTTTTTTCACAGTTGGAGATAAACCAAGATTAATTCCGAGACTTTGTGAGTGACGATTAGTATTCTCATTCGATGGCGCCAACGAAAACTATTTTTTTAGACAGTTTTTAAACAATGTTCAAATTTTGAAGGTGATCGTTCTATTGTGAAAAGGTGCAGTATGAGCTAGCAGAATTGTATGTGGACTCATTCGATGGCGCCAACGAAAACTATTTTTTTAGAGAGTTTTTAGACACTGTTCAATTTTTGAAGGTGATCGTTCTATTGTGAAAAGGCGCAGTATGAGTAAAACTATTTTTTTAGAGAGTTTTTAGACAATGTTCAAATTTTGAAGGTGATGAAGGTGATCGTTCTATTGTGAAAAGGTGCAGTATGAGCTAGCAGAATTGTATGTATAGCCCGTGCGCATTAACATGGCACCTGGCGCGAATGAATTACGTGTAAAGAACTGAGTGCAAAAAATCTTCGAGTTTTATTTTAGTTTTTTGAATATCAACATTTAATTTGCGCTGAGTAGTTTCTCATAACATACTACTTTACGATGCTTTAAACGTGACAAAATATGGTGTTCAGACACAATTTTGTTTTCGAGCCATGTTTACGTGCACGAGTTGTAGAAAAGTGTTAAAACTTTGTTGAAGAGTCAGCTAAATGGAGCCGCGAATACCGTTTCGAGGATGATTACCTATTAGATAATGTTCTTCATTAAAAGTACACATGAAACCCTCACATGTCTGAGTTTGGGCTATTTTTTAGACCTAAAACTCCAGCTGTGGCGGGGGGGGGGGTTTGGGAGTTAGTTGCGAACCCTATAGGTTCACAACTACTGATGAGGATATGTTTTCCATCGGATGATGGAGGAATGGAGGAGGCTCAGTAGATGCTCAGGACTTGAAGAGAATGAGATCGTGAGGAAGCTCATCGGAGAGTGATTCCATGTTCCCCTGTCTTATGACGGCAGTTTTAAGGGCCAGAACTACAGAAATATCACATTATGGTCACACACAAATAACAAGATACTCCATTTAGTTGCCTATGTCCTTTTCCAGGGCATGGTCTATCCATGTGCCAATTTCATCCAAATCCGTTCAGCCGTTTTATCGTGAAAGTGTAACAAACAAACTCACTTTCGCATTTGTTTTTAGTTAGGTTGGTTATAACACGGTAAATTGACGAAGTGTATTTTTTTTTTGTTATCTTCCCCTCGTCGTGGAAGAAGACTTTTGACCACAGGACGTGGTGTTCCGTCGCTTCCGCGGGCAAGTTCGACATGACAGCGTAAAGTAAAGCTAGTGCAAAGTGAAGTGTTACTAACATAGTCCTGCCTGACGCTTAAGGCGCTGACTGACTAGGATTTTAAACGTCACACAACCGCGTAATCTATTGTCACCATTAGCTGCCTTGAAATAAGGTTGAAAATTGAAAATAATATTTGTGTTGCCGAGATGTGACTAAGCTGCGAATGTGCATTTATTTTCCCAGTTTTCTTTAGATTATTTAGAATGTATACAATAAATTAAATAATTAAATATAAATATAATAAATATCCTTGGACATTTCACACAACGCCATCTAGTCCCAAGCTAAGCAACCGCTAAGCTGTGCTTGTGTTATGGTAACAAGATGGCTGATAAACTACTTATATACTTTTTTTTTGTAAATACATAGGTACATATTATAGATAGAAAAACACCCAGACTCGGAACAAATACTTGTAGGTCGTACAAATATTTGTTCCGTGCGGGAATCGAACCCGCGACATGCTGCGCAGCAGTCAACCGTGTCGACATAATTGTCCGGTTAAAGTTTTAAAAAGTGCTAATTCTATTAAATTTAAAAAAAAAAGGATGTCGTTATCGCTGAAAATATAGAGATGTTCGACTTCAAAGTGTTTTTGCGGAGCAACTTCCAAATGTTTTACTGAGAATATTAAACAATTTTTTACTATTCAATAGAATAGTAAAAAATTGTTTAACCGAATACGGTTAAAGTTTTTCTTTAAACCCTTCTGTATTTTTTGCGTCGGATAGTTTCATTGCGTTAAGTCATACTCGACAATCCAAGAAACCAATATTTGTGAATGTTGAGCTAACACCGCGACTTAACACAAGTTTTGTTTATATTCAAATATATGTTTAGATTAAGGTATTTATCTATGGTCCTGTGTCACCTGAAATAAATGGTTTATTTATTTATTAATTTGCCAAACAATGAATTTCCCTTACTGTACATACATAAACTCATACCTTTTGTCCATGGTGTAGGCAAAATCCTAACATACCTACTCCGTTGGCTTCGTCCACGTTAATATGTTGTTTAATATTTTTAAATTTTAAACAAAAACCGTAACGTTATTGAACACTTTTGTTTACGTATTGTTCAAATTTCATAGTAAAAACGCTGTTAAGTAAAATTCAAGCGTTCAAACAAGAGGCAAAAATTAAAAAGTTTTCAAGCAAAAAATCTGAACAAGGTTTAAATTTTATATCGAGCCAAGAAAATTAGCAAGTGGTGGAATTTTCCAGAGAAACTTTAAAATATTTATTGTTTGCTGTGCAATAGTGCGTTTTTATGTTGCCCTAATTAATGTAGATAGATAGATAGAATACTCTTTATTATGCACACCATAAAAATTACAGATATAAATGTAGAAATTTTACATAGGGTGACACAATGGGCGGTCTTATCGCTAAGAGCGATCTTTTACAGACAACCTTTGGATGGATTATGGGGAGAAAGGAGAGAATACTGTAGGTAGTCTGTGGTGTACCATATATACATACATAAATACAGATACTTATATAAATATATACTTATATATACTACTTGAAAAAGAGCAAGGAACTATACACGTAATGACGATATTTAAAGAGAGAGGAAATGTTTTTTTACCAAAATTTTAAAAGTTGACAAAGATTGTGCACACCTTATCGACACGGGTAAGTCATTCCACAATCGTACTGCTTGAACAGTGAATGATCTGTCATAAAAACTGGTGGAATGTAATTAATTATTTAATTAACTTAATGAAATTTTATTGTTTGATCATCACAGACACTAATGAAATGTTTTTAAGTATTTGTTTGCAGTAAGGTGTAAGGTGTCCGCACATATCCGAAAACAAGGATATTTTGTATATTCCTACCACCCCTAACCACCTGGTACGTAATAGACATTATAATAATTGGATTACGTACCTAAACGCAAAATACGCGCTTTAACGTGGACTTGCGGACACCATCACGCGTAGCATGACGACATTTTGTCGACGGAAGAATAGACAAAATGACACGTTGCCACGCTTAGACGCGTAGAATGCGTAGAAATATTTCTACAATCTGTAGTTTTGTCTATTCTTCCGTCGACAAAACCAGTTTCTATGGTGGTCATGCTACGCGTGTAGCCCTTAAATGTACATCTTACGTACCTTGGGCAGTGAGCCCAGAAACCATATAGCTAACTGGCAATTTTTAGGGTTCCGTACCTCAAAAGGAAAAAACGGAAACTTTATAGGATCACTCGTGTGTTTGGCTGTCTATCCGCCTATCACAGCCAATTTTCTCTGAATATAATTATTAATAGACCGATTAAGTTGAAATTTACTACAAATGTGGATTTATGTGACCCAAACACGGACGTGTAACGTAAATAAATGGATTTTGAATATGGGGGTGACTTTTGGGAGGCAAGAAAAATAAAAAATAAAGTTTTGCAAACTTTATCGTGTGACACATCAAATGAAAGGGCTTTAATTTTATTTAAGAAAATAGACGAAAATTTACCATTCCCCCTACTGTCTCCGAAACTGCTGAGCCTAAAATAGTTCTGTGCCTATAGATTACAGGAAAACCTATAAGTCTATGTTTTTAAAAGTCACCTAGTAAATCTCTCAATATTGTGCATACAAAATTACATTTGCAGTTGGAATGTATGGGAGAACATGTTTTTCAACTACAATGTTACGGAACCCTTCATTGTGCGTGGTCCGACACGCACTTGGCCGGTTTGTATAATTTACCACGACATGACACAACCTATTCTTACCACTGTACCTATAAGCTGTAACTGAAAACCTTTTAAGGGGTACTCATCGTTATGTAAAAGTTTTATAACGGTATCAATCAAAAATCAGCTGTTCCTTTGTATCAAGTTATGCGATCATGAAATATGTATGGAGCAGCATTGTAAGAGTATGCCGTATCTTTCCTCCATAATGACTAGTTAGATAGTCTACACTTCCCTTCCCTACGATCATACGTCAGATCCGGTTCAACGCCCTCCCGACTTGTCCGTACTTGTAATCTGTAGCGACATCGCTCCGTTCGCGTTATATGCTTCAATGGAACTTTGCACTGAAGCTAGTCACTTGCACTATATTCTGCAGTTTATCATTTTAGATATGTAATGTTGTATTTTAATATGTGTCGTCATTTGTTTGTGAGGTTACTTGATAAAGTTTAAATGCATAAGTGTGAGGCCAAACGAACGTAATTTTGTGAGTCATGAGTCGCAGAATTTCGGTCACAGAAATTCTACTGCATTCGGTTTCATAAAAAAGTCCTATTTCATTCACACGGCGACGCAAAATGAGTTGTCTGCCGACTCACACGCATTAAGGCTCTTACAGACAGAGGCGATATCGCGGTCGCGACGCGATATTTCGATATTATATCCGTAGAAAAATATCGCGTCGCGACGCGATATCGCCTCTGTCTGTAAGAGCCTTTATTCGGACCGAATTGAATTTGTGGAACGAGAGGGGGCCGACGCACGACACAAAAATTCCGCTATGAACGTTGGATAGTAACTGAATAAAATTCGTCTGGCATCCCAACAGAATTTCTGCCAGGCAGAATTTCTGCGACCGAAATTCTGAGACTCACGACTCACAAAATTACGCTCACCCTAAGGGCCTATTTCACGATGTCCGAATAGTCACTACTTACCGAATAAATTCAAAAATGGTACAGATTTTGTATGAAATTATCTGCCAAGTAAGTTAATAGAAACTTAATCGTAGATGCTGAAACAGGCCCTTATTATATATTATTACGCTAACCAGAACCATAGTTACGTAACATACTATGAGTATCAATCGGAATCGGTTTCATTTTGACAGGTCCACAACATTCATTGCGTTATTTACGACAATTTTATTGAAAATATGAAAGCAATGAATTAGCACACACAATCAGCCTATAATGTTCCCAAAGCTGGGGCACAGGCCTCCTCTCAGTGAGAAGGAGTGGGCTGTAATCCACCACGTGGGCCCAGTAGAGGTTGGTAGATGACACAACATGTCTTCGAACTTTTAGTTCTAGTACGTGCCGGTTTCCTTACGATGTTTTCCTTCACCGTTTTGAGAGCAGCGGTGTTAAAAATATTTCAACAAATTAAAGCACGTGGCTGGGTTCGAACTGGCGACCTACAACTCGTAAGTCGGGGTCGTTATCACTGAGCCAACACTGCTCCCTCCCTGCTTCAAAATCATTCAGATTCCGATCGATTATGTGTTACGCAATTAGAGTTCTGATCTCGCGTTTGACCATCTTTACATATTGAGAACCGTCCGTGTCTCGGAAAGCACGTTAAGCTGTTGTCCCGACTGTCATTCGTAAATCAGAAGCACGAAAGTCTGCCTACCAGTCAACGGGTATCGTTTTACGAGGTCAGATAGGCAGTCGCTCTATGTAAAATACTGGTATTCAGCTGCTTCTGGTTAGAATCGACGCCGACCCTAACATAGTTGGGAAAAGGCTTGGCAGATGATGGTCGTTACATCTTTGCCAATATTTTCACAGTCCACGGAATATCGGGACTATAATTTCTAGTTCACTACTAATAAAATCCTAATACAATATCAGTAGCTAATGTAAAGGAAGAAGCAGAATCTACATCTCAATACATTCATGTAAATGGATTCGTAGGAATTCATAAATTCATGTTTAAATTTATGCAATTTTTTACTACACTGCACCTAAGGGCCCTCGCCCACGGCGACTTTTTGTAGCGATGCAGTAGCGATGCTGTCGCGCATCCGCATCGATACATTCGCGAAGCGGTCGCTAGCTGTGTGCCCTCGCCCACGGGCCCAGATTCAGTCGCGATGCAAACGCGATACTGGCGCGCTTCTGTCGCGATGCAAACGCGATGCAGTATCGCTACAGTTGCAAGATGGAATCCGTTGAGGCAACATTAGTCACGTTGTCTTTGGTGCTACTTTTACGTAAGCAGCCGAAGCGTAGGCAACGAAAGCTCGGTTCTCCACTCACGCGCCACCCTCCCTCTGTTCTCTCCCCGATGTCATCCGATACTGTAGCGCGTTAGTAGCGCGTTGGCATCGCTTCTGTAGCGCGTTGCAAATGCGACTAACGCGCGTTAGTAGCGATGCAGTCGCGCATTTCGTAAACGCGCGACAGCATCGCTACAAAAAGTCACCGTGGGCGAGGGCCCTAATATTTGACAAAGTATTCTGAGATAGTGAAAGATAAAAATCTATTATTTTGTTACGAAGGAAGTTTACGTAACATCATAAGCAAGATTTAGTTTGTTTAGCCATGAGCAGTAATATGTATAGTTGTATACCTTCACTTAATTATCAGCTTTTAAAGTGATTTTCTTCTACTGTATTGATTTTAATTCTATGTTGTTACGAACGTATTTTAGAACCCAAACTATTATGAAATAGGTCTTATCTCAAAGATGCAATCGTTATAATTCCACAAGAAAATCGCTTTTTAATTTTCCTAACTCAAAATATAATTTTTTTGACATGTCCTTCTCTTAGACCTACAAAGAAATGGGTAGTTTTACTTACCGATTGTGGTGTTAGCGGTTTGCAAATACATATGTATTTGTAAGGATTTTATTACGATTTAGATCTTTTTCATGATCGATCTTTGCTAGATTCTGAATGTAATTTTCCTACAAAAGCTTCTCAGGCATGTAGAGGATGTTTATCAAAGCTATGCTACGCTTTGATATTAGCAAACAAATAGTGTGTCTTAGAAATATTTTTTTATCCTCTAGATTTTTGTTAGACGTAAGATTTAACTTCTAAACGTATTTAATGTCACAAAACATCAATCACAAAAATCAAAAATATCACAAAACATTATTTACTGTCAAATAAAATACAATTTCACTTTTTCTCGACAGAAAAATGTATTTCAAAACCTCAATACAGGTAAATTCAAAACCAATGAGGCCAATAAAATGCTAACAAATAATTTATTAAGTGCTTTTATGGTTTAGACATGAAAGAAAAACACCAACTTTGCTTGTATACCAAAGTTTGTGTAAAGTTAGCTAAGTCAATTCGGGTCATCGAGTAGAGTAACTGTTTGTGCAGGTTTTCTTTTTTTAATGTTTTCTTTTATTAGTAAAGTTGTCGCAATTTTGCGAGGTTAAAGAACCCACATATCTAACATGAGACTGGGTTCCAACCTATATTTAGTTATCTACCTATATACATATAAATAAAAAGAGAAGTCCTGACTGACTGATTGACTGACTCATCAACGCCCATCCCAAACCCTTGGACCTAGAAAGCTGAAATTTTGCACAAAGGTTCCCTTTATAATGTAGACAAGCAATAAAGAAGGATTTCCCGGTAGCACGTTCCCGTGGGATATTTTCCGACATCCACGTGGGCGAAGCCGCGCGGGAAGTGCTAGTTTTAATTTACAATAACGCACAAGTACGTAATGATATACATTACGATATTCTTTTTTGATGTTTTCTGGTAAAAAGTTACCATTACAATGAGTTATAAGCGTGGTGATTACTGTCCTTCCTTGTCTAGTTCGTTCCTTTAAAAAGGTTTTTGCCCTAAATCAGCACGTAAACGAGAAATTAGAGTAAAATTCTGAGCAAACAAAATGGAAATAGGTTCTCTCTGCAGAAAAATGGTGCCAAATACACTACAAATCATTCTAGACAAAAACCCGGTCAAGTGCATTTTAATAAATTATACTGAAGATGCTGGAAGATAAAAGTGCAGAGTACTTGGAATATTATTTTGTTCTGATTTATAGTCTTGAATTTCATTATGATTTGACTATGCATGGGAAGATCTTGGGAGAAAAATTGCTTAACTGTGTTGGCTTTCAGTCGAACTTGATGCTATTTTTTATGGAATAGACAGCTTTCTTTGTTGGACAGCAACAGCGACAGGCCTTCAAAAAGGAAAGACTGGATGAAAGCTTCTGACCAGCAATGGAATAGTATATGCAGATGAAATGGCATAGTATATTATACAGATGAAATTTTAATGGCTTAAGAACACAGGGTTTTGGATGAAAATCATTCTCTTTGAATTTGATCAAAAATAATATTGTTTGTCATAACCAAGTTACTTTTCTAAATAGGAGTCATTATTATTTATTTATTTAAAACATGAGTTTCAGTGCTTACGACCAAATCACTCATAAAAAATAAAAATAAAATAAAGTACTTAAACACAACAACATATTGAACAAAGTACCTAAACTGGTACTAGAGTGCATATTTGACAATAGGTACCTACCTACACTACAGTAAATCCTAACTTATATTTTAAATGCGAAAGTGAGATTGTTTGTTACGATTTCACGCTAAAACGGCTCAATGGATTTGGATGAAATTTGGCACATGGGTAGACCATGACCTGGATTGCGACACAGGATACCCTCCTCCCCTGATAACCTCCCCCCCCCATCCTCCTCCGGGGATCCTGGTATTTAGTTCCCGTGGGATAATTTCCGACCGCCACAACGGAAAAAGCTAGTATGATTATATTACGACCTATCCATACGGTTGAGGCAAGATTCCTGTTGCTGGTAATCATACTTACACAAATCTATGCATGACCAGCGAGTAACAATCTTATAATTACTACGTCATCAGCCAAAAATTCAGTCATCATTCTCCCTCTAACCTCAGCAACTGTTTCAGGCTTATTGCCAATATCCAAGATGCTAAGCCATAGCTCATAGTTACTACACTGGCATGACGTATATGCAACTCATATTTCGCTATCGGGAAACGGGTGACAATCCATAAAGATTATTCCTCTTCGTACAGTAAATCGACATTGCCGATATTCCTACGTTCGGCACACTTAGCACAGAAAAGTATTGGGTCAGGCGACATTTGGCTCAGATCCAAGGTACAATCTTGTAGCGTTTTCTTTTTTGCTACATTGTAAAGTAACAGAGCGTAACCGATTTAGCAATAAATGGGAATGGGGTTGCTTCGTAGTTTTTTGGTTCTGGGTTCCGGTCTCTTTGTTGTATGAAGCGTTCTTCTTCACTTTGAAAAACTAAATTAAATTTAAATTAATTTATTTCGGACAACAGTGATCCATTATCGTGGTAGTACACACTAATATTAAAAAGGCGGAAGATTGTGAGTGTATGTGTGTGTGTTTGTAAGTTTGTGACTTTTCACGCTCACGCCCCATTTGGATAAAATTTGGTATGGAGGTAGCTGACTCCTTGGTCCTTGTAGGATACGCAGTGGGGTCGTGGGGCTTTCGGGACCGGGACCTCGGTCCCAGATTCCACATTTATTATTTTTGAGTAGTATTTTGGCACCACAAATAAAATAAACAAAGTTACGTCTTGGGAAAGTACGGTCAACCCAAAAATTTAGAAGTTATACAAATAAAACTAAATATTTTTACAGGACTGCCAAAAAGGAGTGTATTGTTTTCAGCGTTCATGTTCAACTTTCGAGTGCCTGAATTTGAATGTATCGTGAAATATATCGTTAGAATTCTTACATCATCCCGAGTGACACTAGCTATAATTTGTTTTCTAAAAATCAATATGACGGCAGTATGGCTCCGTTTTCAAATGTAAAAAAAAATTCTTCAATTAATACAATATGTTGGCAATTCGGCATGGCAGTTGTGTTTTTTATTTTTATAATTATTTATTTTTTATCATTATCATCATCGGATAATTATTTTTATAAAACGAAACGCACTCTTCTGCATATCCTTTTTCCAACACATTATTTATGAAAGTGCAGTAACTCTTTTTAAAATTGGCGTCACGTACCTACCATACGTTTTCATAAAACTAAAAATCTTGACAGCCCATGAGGGTATCTGTCAGGTAAGTACCTACTTCTGGAATGCCGTTACGCCACAATAGACCAACTTCGAATCTACCCGATGGCAAACGCTTAGCTGTAGATTCTAATATTTCTGGAGCATACTTATCCTGCTTGGAACACGAATTTTGCTAACTGTACTTTAACTTCTTTTTTCTTGTGGTCCCAAAATACTACTCTAAAATAATAAAGGTGGAATCTGGGACCGCGGTCCCGGTCCCGAAAACCCCACGAGCCACGCAGTGGCAGCCCGCGAAATTCATTTTGTTTTTTTGGTTTTTTGCAATTTTCAGGTCCATGTCTAGTGACAATAATGGCTCGACTTTAAATTCCAGCAATCTTTATGTATGTTTTTATGTATTTATTGTATAATAATATAATTATGTAACTGGTACACCACAGACTACCTACAGGATTGTCTCTCCTTCTTCCCTTTATCCATCCAAAGGTGGTCTTTACAGGATCACTTTTAGGGATAAGACCGCCCATTGTGTCACGCTTTAAAATTTTTTTCTATCCGTAATTTGCTACACCATACAAATAAAAAGGATTCTATTCTATTCTGTAGGTATGACGTCAGATATTCTCGTCTATTTATTCCCACGATATTCTCACCAAATCCTTCACTAAAGATTACATAACAGAATTCCATTACGAGCAATAAAAGCTGTGGTGACGTCACTCGTCTACGTCATAGTACAAACGGCAGCATAGCAGGTGTTCTTTCATTACCTAATGAACGTCGCGGGGTAATCGTATTAGTTAGGTCGACAGACGTGAGTGTGTTTAGATGGAGAAAAATTGCTGTTTATATATCTCCTAGAATGTGTGAAATATTATGGGTAAGTATTTGTGTCAAATGTTTTGTTTCTAAATAAAAAGTCTACAATTGCTTACACTAACATCATTATTCTTTCAGCGCAAAAAAAACAATCACAGCAGCTGTAAAAATTGCAAAAATTACCACAGACACAGCTAGGGGAAAGCAGAGGTTAGTCAATACTTATTTAAAACTTTTCATTATGAAGGGAACATTTTTTAAATTAAATTTTTCTTTCAGTTACAGGGTTATTGACCAACACCCTCTTAAGGGGTCACTATACTCGTCATTATGAACAACTTTTACTATGGGACCAAACTTTTTTTTTTTTTTTTGAGGGTGGGAAATCATCAAATAACTTCTCCCGCTCTGGGTGGAGCGGAAGTGCGTGTCAGACTTTTACTGACTAAAACCCACCCGTGTTCCTTCAGTTGCCTATGCCAGGGCCGCGGTATCTTCTTCAAACAACCCGCGACCCCAGCGGCGTCGGCCCTATTGGACCCCATCATTTGCTGACATCTCTTTGAGGCGCGCGTGGAACACAACGCGCCGTCGACTCGGACCAGCCGGTCAATTCTGTAAAAATCTCACCGTGAAAACTTAGGTGAAGTGAGTTTGTTTTTGCTAGGAATTGACACTTTTTGACAGCTCACTCCACGCTCACTTCACCTAAGTTTTCACGGTGAGATGGTTACAGAATCGCACTGCTGTTCCTTACCGGACGGCGAGCTACCCGCTACTCACCGTCCGCAGGCCCGCGCCTACGGTGCAGGAAATCGCCTCGCGATTCCCGCCGCCCAGGGCGTCTCCTGCGGCGACTGAGGGCGTGAGGCTGCCTCTCCCTCACGCGTTCCGCCTCCTCCTTCGCGAGCATCACTGCTTCGCAGAAGGAGGTGACGGCCTCCCATGCACTCTCGCTCCGCACCATGGCCTGGACCAGGCTCGGACGGGAGAGATCGCCGCCGCCGATCGCCTCCGTGAAAACACGGCGGTGCTCTGCACAAGCCGGGCAGACCTCCACTGTATGCTCCACCGTGTCCTCCGGGCGATCCACACAATGGTGACACCCGGGCGTTTCCTCCCGCCTTATGCGAAACAGGAACCTCCCGAAACCGCCGTGTCCGGTGAGGACCTGCGTCAGGTTTTTTTTTTTTTCTTTTCGTGGGACCAAACCTGAAATCACGAAAAAAAAAATCTGCTGTTCAGTACATTTATCTACATCAAACTCGTCAAAATGTAGCGAGCAGCTGATTTTTTTTTCGCGAATTCAGGTTTGATTCCATAGTAAAAGTTATTTAAGAGGATATTGGTCAATAACCAGTAACCCTGTATAAAGAAAAGGCAGGAGTTCCGGATGTTAAAAAAATATTTTGCAGTACCTACCTACTAGAATTTGAAACTGCCAAGTGCCAATGTGTCTTTTTCAATTAGGTATTCAAAAGTGTTGAAGAAAAACCTCTGTAGAAATCGTGGTCTTTAACCGCCATCCCGTAACGAGCAATCGTGGTTAATGCAATGTTTCTGCTCTTTAAGGAAGCCTTTGCCATGACGCATTAAACAGGCAGTGCAGTATAGAGCCCCATTACAAACAACTAACACTAAAGACAACAGCTTATTCCGTGGTTAGGTAATGGGTTAATATCCCCGCCATCTATACGCTTTTGGGCTATTTATTTTACACCTTACCACCGCCTGTGGCCTGGAACTGTGCCAAAGTGATTAATCTTGCTATCTCTTAGCTATGTCATTCAGGAAAACAAAAGTTTGCAATAAGTTCAAAAATATCGGCCATTTTTCATACCTAGTCACTTCTTCGTCTTAGATATTTTTGAAGCTGTTTTCGAGGTCTAGCGATACCCAAGAGTTGTAAGTTTACTTACCTATTATGTTTTGTGAGTGTAATCTAAGAGTATAAATTATGGTGTGAGTGCCACCTTTACCGTTCTCAATAAAAGTCATAATAATAATGGTTGTAGTTGGACCACTCCAGGATTTTACCGTGTAAATACAAAAATATCTAGTCTAAAAAGTGCTGATTCTCAGCCTAATTTGAAAAAATGACTTTTGATTTTGATTTTGAGTCCCAAAATAACCAGCTGTCTGTTGGTCGCACACTGATTCCTTCAAATGGTATTTTTCACCAATCATCTATATAAAAAGTCCTGATTGACTGACTCATCAACGCCCAGCCCAAATTCATGGACCGTGAAAGCTTACGCCACGCAGCGAAACCACGGGCAAAAGTTAAAGCGCAGATTTCTTGAAAACGATCAAAAAGGTGTTTTTTTAAAGCTGTGTATTTCATAAACCGTAAATAATTTTGACATTTAAAAAATAATAAATATGATATTTTCAAGTCCTTTTCGCATACAGTGATGGAAGCCAAAACATAATTAAACATACTTTAGTGCACCAAAAAAATCTTTAAACATACCTCTTAATAATCTTTAAAAGCTGTTTATCCCTTCATTAGCAATTGAAGGGTCCACTGCAATAATGATGAATGTCCACTGTCGTTTGTTTTAAGATAACTGGGTTTTAAATTTATAATCGGTGTGAAAAAACTCGGACCGGAAGGTAATGAAATGTTGTTTACTAAAGTTAAAGTATATGTATTTATTTATTATTTCTTTGACAGCAAGATGGCGGTCAGTGCGAGGCGCCTGCGACTGGACATTCATCGTTATTGTCGTGAACACCTGTGACGTTAAGCGTTCTAGCCGTGTAGCCAAAATATTAAAAACGTTTTATCTCGGGACTGTCAGCGATATTGCTAAGTTTGTAAACGCGATTTCATAACTACATAGTCAAGTGACCGAATGGCATTACTGAATAAGAAAAAATGTTTTTTGGACATTCATCATTATTGCAGTGGACCCTTCAATTATAATTATAATTAAAAATATACCATAAAATGTCAAATTCCCAACTGCATCCAGTGATGGATTATTTTTTATTAAATAGTTAATTTCTAATTTTATACGATTTTGTTTGCACTTTTACGACATAATTCCGGTGCGCATGAGAATCTTCTATCTCGTGCGTCAAACTAGACAGCCATAACGCCATTTCACTTACACACCGAGCTAATCCACGCTTGGATGCAGGCCAATGTATAATATAATATGTGTACTGTGGAATAATTCAAGAATGTAATTTAATATGCGTTCAAATTAAATTATCTGTTGAAACTTCAGAGTCGTGATGGGTATCGATATAAATAAATAAATAAAATAAATATCCTTGAACATTTCACACAACGCCATCTAGTCCCAAGCTAAGCAACCTAATGCTTGTGTTATGGTAACTAGATGGCTGATAAACTACTTATATACATTTTTTTTTTGTAAATACATACGTATTATAGATAGAAAAACACCCAGACTCGGAACAAATACTTGTAGGTCTTACAAATATTTGTTCCGTGCGGGAATCGAACCCGCGACATGCTGCGCAGCAGTCAATCGTGCAACCACTGCGCCAACCGTGTCGTCAAACCACGTTATATGTAACCACAATAAAACAAAAACTGTTGATGATGACTGACTGATTTGTTCCTTAGTGTTGTGCCAAATAAACGTTATTTCTTTCTTTTTTAACCGACTTCTAAAAAAGGAGGAGGTTCTCAATTCAGATGTTTGTATTTTTTTTTTTTTTTTTTTTTTTTTTTTTTTATGTTTGTTCGCGCATAACTCCGTCGCTTGCCAACCGATTTGAAAAATTATTTTTTTGTTGGAAAGGGTATACTTCCCAAATGGTCCCATTTTTGTCAAAATCCAGTTCTGATGATGGGATCCTGGAGAAATCGAAGGAACTCTTCAAATATTATAGGCACACCTATAGCGATTTGGGTATTTTTTATAGTAGCTCGTGCATTTGCTCTCGGAAAGCACCACTTGGTGTAGTGGAACTGATGATGAAGACCACAGATGGCTACCGGAACTACTCAATGATAAATATTTCACGTGTTGCGATTCGATTACTTTAATATGGTTGCTAAGCAATTTCCGCTCGTCACACAATGCGTGTGGTGAGTGGTTGTTGAGGAGTTCTCCTGGTTCTTACTAGCAGAACTCCTCAACAATTAACGTCCCAGCATCGGGAAAAGCAATATTTTGTAACATGTGATGAGCAATTGACATTAGACTATTGTAACTTATACAAATTATAAACAGACCCACTAAAAAGCGAGAAATAAAAACTTTTTAACAAAAAAAAAAAACCGACTTCCAAAAATCACTACAAAGTGAAAAATAACTTTGATTTCGGAAGTCGGTGGCAAAAAAAAAGAAAGTAAATAAAAAACGAAAGACACCGACTTCCGAAATCAAAGTTATTTTTCACTTTGTAGTGATTTTTGGAAGTCGGTTTTTTTTTTTTGTTAAAAAGTTTTTTTCAGATATTCTCAACCCATTACGGCTTCGAAGCTAGCTAATCTTATTTGCCAGCTTATTTGATCTATGCTTGTTTCACCTCATAGAGAAAATCGTCATTCGGATTTAAGAATTCAACCGTGGAATACCTTCTTCCAGACCTATTCCCACGCTTCACTAATAAATTAAATACTTAGTGCAATATAAGTAGTATTGTAGTTACTGGGAAAAATCCAGACAGTCGCTTTACTTTGTGTAAATAATTTCATCACAAATGCTCTCAAAACGGTGAAAGAAAACATCGTGACGAAACCGGCATGTACTAGAACCAAAAATTCAAAGAGATGTGACATCTACCAACCCGCACTTGGCCTGCGTAGTGCATTACGGCCCACTCTCTCTCACCAAACGGAGGCCTGTGTCTGTGTCCCAGCAGTGGGAACATTATAGGCTGCTTATGCTTATTTGGAAAAGTGTTCCTGCCTATGATCTCTTGACACAACCTCTTAATCACTGAAAATTGATTTTCTTAGCCCTACCTCACTGTGTGGATGAATTTAGGCTACATATTACTTTTATTGTATTACCTAGTTTTATTTAATTTAGTTTGTTTTAATTTGTTAATTTTAATGTAGTCTTTTATTTCGATTTTTTTTTTTGTAAGTTACGACAAAGTTTTGTGTGCATGCAGAATTTACCTGTAAGTGATTGTTACACTTTATTCTGATTTGTTGCTTCCTTTTCATTTGCTTATACCAGTGTATACATTTGTTGGTGAACCAAATAAATAAATCACCTTCAAAGACACCAGCCAGCGCCAGGAAAGTGTCCATATTGTGTCTCAAAAACCTTTTAAACTATAAAAAGCACAACAGTGTTGTAATACTCTCTCGAATAATACAGTTAATAGCAATAGTTTCCGATACATCAAAAGATTGACGACGCTGTACCGTTGTGGGGCTGATTCGAAAAGTTTTCGCTCGAGACTCGACGATTTGACGGTGATTCTTGAGTATTTTGTGCCCCTACTACTGGAACACAATGTACTGGATTTGTTTTACATACAAAAACTCAAGCCTTCTTCCCATTGGGGTAGGCAGAAACTACGGAACGCCACTTGCTACGATCCTTAGAGGCTTCTTGGTCATGATCTTTTGTTTTCTTTCATAATAATATTGTTTCATGTTTGTATGGATTTTAATCTACTCTAAATTAAAAATAAATAATAAATAAATAAATAAATATACTTGGACATTTCACACAACGCCATCTAGTCCCAAGCTAAGCAACCTAATTGCTTGTGTTATGGTAACGAGATGGCTGATAAACAACTTATATACATTTTTTTTTGTAAATACATACATATTATAGATAGAAAAACACCCAGACTCGAAACAAATACTGATATCATGATCATCATTTCAGCTAAAAGACGACAACTGCTTGACATAGGGCTCCCCCAAGCACCACCACTTCGACCGGTTCTGTGCTCTAACTTATTTATTATTAGCCTGCTTGATTTAACACATTACTTTATTACTTTGGCGTAAATAAGAAGTCACCTAATTTCCTCTAAACTCATGAGCTACCCAGATGTTTTTTTTCATGGTTACTACTTTAAGTTTTCTATAATTATAAACTACCGACCATTAAAATGAGAGAAAAATGGGTTTATAAAAACTAAAACTATAACCTTTGCTATAACTTTTAATCAACATTACTGTACATATCTCTTACTAAAGTCTCTACGACTCGGTAACTAACTAATCGAGAACAGATAGTAAGGCAAGCACTCGACCGTAACTAATGGGTAAAGATGTTACAACTTTGATTAACTCTTAGTTTTCGATACGATTAGTAATTTGTTACTGTTTTGTTGGGACTACTTTGTTATGATTTTGTGAGTACAGGTACAGGATAAATACCGATATTTTCTTTCGTTAATCGAGTTCTACAATTCTAGATAGATGTATTTTAAAAGAACAGAAATACATACTAAATAGTCATTTAATCACACGGTTGGCGCAGTGGTTGAGCGATTGACTGCTGCGCAAAATGTCGCGGGTTCGATTCCCGCACGGAACAAATATTTGTACGACCTACAAGTATTTGTTCCGAGTCTGGGTGTTTTTCTATCTATAATATGTATGTATTTACAAAAAAAAAAGTATATAAGTAGTTTATCAGCCATCTCGTTACCATAACACAAGTATTATGTTGCTTAGCTTGGGACTAGATGGCGTTGTGTGAAATGTCCAAGGATATTTATTTATTTAATTACGTCTAAAAATATAGCAGAAACCGTAATATGGACATACTATATGTTGGAGTATTGCAGCAGGGCTGGTTCATGAAGGTATTCGATGGTGTGGAAACAGAAATAATAAGCAGGCTTTGGCGATACGTGAATGGAGCGGAGTTTTACTGTCGACTGATCGAATTTACAGTATTTTGACATAATGCTCAGATTAAAAAAAAACCGGTCAAGAGCGAGTCAGACTCGCGCACCGAGGGTTCCGTACCATCATTTATATGTAATTTTTGGTTCATGATATCTGAAAAACTGTGCTATTTAGAGACATCGTTTTATTTTTCCTGTAATTTATACGTAAACTTCTATAACATAGAATAATTTCAGATTTTACTCTATGCAAACTTCGGAGATAAGGGGGTTAACGGTATTTTTTTCAACACAACATAAAAAGTCGAAAACTATGCGGCCTAAAAAAAAGAAAAAAAATGTTTGAGAATGTGCAAACAGCGTTCTTTAATATGATACCCCACATGCCCTGGTAACCCCACTTCGAATTTTTAATACCCCCTTTCAGTCCCTGTTGCAAATAAAAAATATATATTTTGGTTTCTTTCTTATTTGCAAAATAGTTGGGAAAATATCATATAAAACTATTCCAAATTTCATGTTGATAGCATTAGTAGTTCTTGAGATATCCAGCTGTGACAGACAGACAGACAGACAGACGGGCAGACAGATAGACAGACAGACAGACAGACGGGTAGACAGACAGACAGACTGAGTCACACCATAAGGGTTCCTTTTTTACCATTTTTGTACGGAACCCTAATAATAGATAAAAATATAGTTCGTTTGAGTTGCCAACACTATAATTATGTACATATAACAAAAATCCTCAACAAATACCTACAGCTGCAATGAGATAGTCACTGCCAATACGTTGGTAGTAGATGCAATGTTCACTAACTGCTTGTTTCAAAGACAGTTTTCCAATAGCCTCATGAAGCTTTAAGTTCCATTGTCTTGGAGCTTGTATAAGTCCATAAATAGATTTTTTTAATAAGCGGACTGTCATCTTTTGCAAATCCGTCTGGCTGTTCCATATAAATTTCTTCATTTAGGTCACCGTTCAAAAAAGCAGTTTCCACATCTATAGTATAGTTAAAATCTCGCTGCAGACTCGGTCATAAATCATTCAAGTGTTTCGCTCTCTTTCCCACTCACGGGCCTTATGGGCAGGCCACGCCCACACGTAGTCCTGTGCATTACTGCAGTCGATGAGTGATATCGATAGTTTTATATATTTATAAATGGGTGATAGAAATAAATACACATTTTTTTTTATTTTATTACCAAATTTACTACAAAGCATATTAAATATATAAACAAAAGAACGTATATATAAAACTAAAAAAAGAAAATTAAAATTCTTCGTCCGAGTCATCGTCATCATCTGTTATCGATAATGGCCTTGAGCGCGCGCAACTAGCGCACATCCCTACTCCGATTATGATTTATGACCAAGTCTGCAGCGAGATTTTAACTATACTATAGGTGGTCTACTAGAAGGTTGTTCTGAACAGCAAATGCCAATAACAGTCTTACTGACGGTAGTGGTACGACGGGGGAAAAGGTTTCGCCATAGTCCACTCCAGCTACTTGGGTGAATCCCTTGGCAACCCAGTCGTATGTACTCTTTAGTGAAAGAAGGTGTGATTTTATGTGTTATTATTAATATGTTCTTATCCGCATACAAAAAAAGATAGGTAATTATATTCGAAGCAAGAAAGCAATGTTGTAGTATCTCGAAAAGTTGAACTTTATACGAGCTAAAAAACTACTTAAAAAATTCATAACTCGTAAACTAGCTGAATCAGAGAGGTCATTTTTGGAACACGTATTTCTTATAATAAAAAAAAGCCCGTGGCTAAGTAATAAAAGCAGCACGGGTCGATCGATCAGGTTCAGCTACGCTTGCTGCGGTCAGTTCGTAGATGGGTGAGACCATCTTTACATACCGAGACCTTTTGGAAAGCACGTTAAGCCCTTGGTCTCGGCTGTCATTCGTGGATTTTTGTCAGTCGTTCGGTTACGGGTCGTCAGAAGCCCGAAAGTCTGACAAACAGTCTTACCAAGGAGTATCGAATCGTGTTACCTAGTAACTGGGTTGTGGAGGTCCGATCTTCAGTCACTCCATGTATTGGTCACAAAACACAACCTACCCAATACAACTAGTGCCTGATTCTATATCTATACTAGTAATGGGTGATTCATTCGGAGTTACTTTTTCCAAAACTAAAAAAAATATGAATAAAACAAATTTATCGGGTAATCTTTATTATAATACAAAAGAACCATTCCTTACATTTACTTTTTAAAGATATTTTTTTTCAAATGTTGTCCGTAACTGCGATTAAGGTGGTCCGTCACTGTCAATGGTGACCGTTATCGTACCATGATAACGGACTATTTGTTTCCTGAAATTGAAGCCCGTGATCTTCAGAACTTTTGGTACCAACAAGACGGCGCCACTTGCCACACAGCACGTGAAACCATGGCTTTGTTGCGAGAAAAATTTGGTGAACAGTTAATTTCGCGTTTCGGACCAGTCAGTTGGCCGCTTAGATCCTGTGATATCACACCCTTAGACTTTTTTCTGTGGGGTTAAGTAAAGTCCAAAGTTTATATGGATAAGCCGCGTACGATTGATCAACTGGAAGCCAACATTTCTCGCGTTATTCGCCAAATACCACTGGAAATGCTCGGTCGGGTCATCGAAAACTGGAACTCCAGAATGGACCACCTTAATCGCAGTTACGGACAACATTTGAAAGAAATAATCTTTAAAAAGTAAATGTAAGGAATGGTTCTTTTGTATTATAATAAAGATTACCCGATAAATTTGTTTTATTCATATTTTTTTTAGTTTTGGAAAAAGTAACTCCAAATTAATCACCCGTTATAAAAAAAGTTGCTTTTAATGTTTGTCTGTGTGCGCACATAGATCTTCTTATATAATACTAGACTTTGCAATTTTCACCATTATTTAGAGAATATATTCGAGATGGTTTATGACATGGATGTTTATTACACAACTCACACATACATACTCGTACATATTATTATTAACTTAGAAATAGCACAGTTTCGATGCTTTGTCATGTCATCTCATCAGTACATTGCACCCATGCAAACCAAGGGCGGGTCACTTGTATCAGTACCAAATAAATGAATGAAAGCTGAAAACCCCTAAAATAAATTACTGCAATCGATAGTAAGGGTAAGGGTAACAAACTCATTTAATATCGATCTCAACTTTCGAGTTTATTGAAAAATTCTGTTGTTTCATCAGATTACAGAGCTGTTCACACGAAAAACCTTTATTTTTAAACTTCGTCCCATGAATTTAAATTAGGGCCCCGGGTTTGGGATGTTGATGAATGGACATCCAGGATTGATTATGTATGTGTATCGTTCGAAATACTCACGAATTTTCCCTCTTGGGAACGGCACAGAAAAATGAAATGAGCGCCTGGGGATTTCTGACAGCATTTTTAATCGTGATTGAGTCAATGACTTTAAATTTTTTAGCGTCTTTGTTTATTATTGATAACTAACAGGCCCAATTTTAATAACATTGGTTTTAGGGTTCCGTACCAAAATGGTAAAAAGGAACCCTTATGGTGCGACTCAGTCTGTCTGTCTGTCACAGCTGGATATCTCAAGGACTACTAATGCTATCAACTTAAAATTTGGAACAATTATAGATGACGTTTACCCAAGTATTTTGCAAATTAGAAATAAATAAAAACATTTATGTTTTTTTGCTACAGGGACTGCAAGAGGGTCTTAAAAAATCGAAGTGGGGCTACTAGGGCATGTGGGGAATCATATGAAAGAACGATGTTTGCAAATTCTCAAACATTTTTTAAATTTTTTTTAGGCCGCATAGTTTTCGACTTTTGATGAAAAATGTAAAAAAAAATACCATTCCCGTTTCGCCCTTATCTCCGAAGTTTGCAAAGAGAAAAATCTGAAATTATTCTATGTGATAGACGATTATGTATAGATTACATGAAAAATAGAACGATGTCTCTAAATGGCACACTTTTCCAGAAATCGGAACGGAACCCTCAGTGCGCGAGTCCGACTCGCCCTTGACCGGTTTTTTTTTATATGAGATCCGGTCTTTTCAAAATTGTATCAGTCAAAAAGGGTCGCTTTTGGACATAAATCTCCTGTGTAATAAAGATCAAATAAAAACAAACAAACAAAACAATGGTGAATCCATGTTTTGTCGTAAAATAATACCATCGAACCATATTATGTCAGTGGTACTCTTGCATAAAGAAGTTTTCAACACAGGTGCTGATGAAAACCAATCAATCTGCCTAACCTTTTGCTAACTATGTTGGAGTCGGCTTCCAGTCTAACCGGATAAAGCTGAATACCAATATTTTACATGGAGCAACTGTCTACTGTCAACAGTAACTGTGTAATACGATATGCCTTGGTAAGACTGGCTGTCAGACTTTCGGGTTTCTGACGACCCATAACGACTGTCAAAGATCCACGAATGACAGCCGGGACCAAGGGCTTAACATGCTTTCCAAGGCACGGAGGAGTCTCGGTATGTAAAGATGGTATCCCATCTACAGACTAACACCAAAGCGTAGCTTAACTTGATGGATCGACCCGTGCGGCTGTTATTACTTAGCCACGAGCTCCACTGATGAAAACCAATGGAATGTAATCAGCACATGTATCGTTTGTCTCGAATTCAAAATCCGGGATTCCACAACTACACTCACTCACTTCTAAGAACGAATTTCACCAATAAAACTGAACGTGATTAACACAAACCGAGTTTTTGGCCTGACGGTGTCATCATTTTTAGGGTTCCGTACCTCAAAAGGAAAAAAACGGAACCCTTATAGGATCACTTTGTTGTCCGTCTGTCTGTCTGTCTGTCAAGACCCTTTTTCTAAGGAACGCGTAGAGGTATCAATTTGAAATTAATATCAAATACGGTCTATGTCCCAGTCTATGGTCCCTTGGAGTCCTAAAAAATTCAAGCTTCTAAGTTGACGCAATAAAAAGATACGGCCAATTATGCGATATATTTTGATACTTGCAAGTAAATCAAAACCTATAGGGTACTTTCCGTTGACCTTGGCAAGAAGCAAGGTCTCACAGCATAAGTGAAGCGAAAAGTCTGAAAAATTGGTAATTAATGTAATTTGATCACATAAAAAAAAAATTTTTTTGGAATTTTAATGTTAAGTTTGTTTTTAGGATAAATTATTTTCAACCACGGAACCCTTCATTGTGCGTGGTCCGACACGCACTTGACCGGTTTTTTTTGTAGAATATTGTCACTGACATCTCTTGAACGCGGTTTAGATCACCCTGTCGGTTCAATACAAAGCTATAAAAATGCCCTACAATACTTATCAAAACTTATGTGGTCAAGGAAGCTGATGACATATTTATGGTGTAACCAATCCCAATATCGCGGGTATAAATTATAACCATAAAAATAGTTTGAGAGATATAATGAGAATGGAACGAAGTAGGGTGGCTGTATCTTTTGGTGGGAAGGGACATGTGGTGTAGTTATGGAGTAAGGTCACCAGGATTTTAGGCAGGATTCTTTGGACTTGGGTATACAAAAAGGTAAACTTTCTACCAAACTGCTCAATCAATGTGAACAACTTTTACTATGGGAACAAATCTAAAATCGCGAAAAAAATATCAGCTGTTCAGTACATTTATGCATATTTCGCATAATTCGTCAAAATGTAGGGAGCAGGTGTTTTTTTTTTCGCGATTTCAGGTTTGGTCCCATAGTAAAAGTTTTTCATAATTATGAGTACAATGACACCTTAAAATATTGCCGCTGTTTACACTTTCACCCTGTATAGTTTTGCCTCCTCGCGCCACTCCCACGTGCGCGAAGACTTGCCTCCAGATCCCATGGCGGCAATCCGGCAAGGAGGCTCGCTGCCTCACCGGAGACCGTGCGGTTGCCACGGACTAGTCGGATGGCCATGATCCTCTGGGACGCGTTCAACCGGCGGGCTGGTCGCCGCCTCAAAAAACGCACCCACACCAGTGCCCCGTAAAGGGCCATGGACTGCACGACCACCACGTAAAGCCTCCGACAGGAGGCGTTTGGACCCCCTAGATTGGGCAGGAGCTGCTTCAAGGCAGCCCCGGCCAGCTCCAGTCTCGAGCGAGGATTGACATGCACTTGGACGGTGTTTTATGCCTATTGACGGCAAGAGGACATCCCGAATGATAAATGATAAATGATAAATGATTTATTTTCTGTAAGTAGGTTTGTACAAACACTTTTACACGTCAAACATATTTTTTTTTAAACTAGATGAGTTCGACGTTTCCTATCTGACTACTCTGAGAAGAAACGCCGAAACAAACTCAGAGGTCACAGTCTCTTTTAAAGTCCAGACATAATCTTGGTCAGATCATGTGAAGACCATGTAGATTGCAGTCAGAAATGGTCTTTTGATGAAAGAACCACACAGATTGAGTGGACCTGTCCAGTCAGTGCACGCATTTGTCAGTAATCGTGCAGCTCAACTCAAAACTTAAGGAGCTTAACGATTCGACGAACAATACCAAAGAAAAGACATTTGGGTAGGCCGCATAAATTACTCAAACTGTCAGACTATAACTAAAACTGAGAAAAGGATAAAATAAATAAAAAACAATGATCCACGTAGTCTTCACATTCACAATAATTAAAAATAGTATAACAAACAAAATATTCATGTCATTGTATAGAATATGTAAAAAGGTATTTAAATCAACATTAATAGTGTAAATTTATTGGAGCAGCTCAAACCCAAGCCTTTTTGTCCTCAATATAGTCTTTGACAGTATAAAAGGCTTTCTGACAAAGTTTCCGCTTTATACAATTTTTGAATTTATTAAGGCTTAGTTCTTGAATGTGGCTAGGTAGTTTATTATAAAAACGTATACATTGGCAACTAAACGAACCACTTATTTTCTTCAGCCTGGTTGTAGGAATAACAAATTTGTGTTTGTTTCTAGTATTCACATTATGGACGTCACTGTATTTTTTAAACAAATTGATATTTTTATGAGCATACAAAAGATTTTCATAGATATACTGAGAAGGCACAATCATTATATTAATTTCTTTAAATTTATCTCTGAGGGAGTGTCTGGGACTTAATTTGTAAATTGAACGAATAGCCCTTTTTTGTAAAACAAAAAATAGCGGCGGAATGTTACAGACTCTTAGGGCTTGTTTCACCACCTACGATTAAGTTCCTATCAACTTACTTGGCAGATAATTTGAATTTGTTCGGTGATTAGTAGCTATTCGGACATCGTGAAATAGGTCATTAATAACTTAAACTACATCCAATTACATATTTATGGTCTTTCACGCGTCCGTCAGCCTCCACCATGCACTTTAAATTTTTTTATTACTTATTCTCAAAACAGAAATCCTTCAAAACCACAATAAACCACAGCCACCCGAACAAGACAAAAGTCTTTACGATCAATTCAATCGTCTTACTTCGGCTAACTTCGTGTGCGATTTACGAGCGACCAATAAAACCGCTTAGATGATAGTAAAATGGATTTTAATGGTATGTGCAAGAGTGCCGATGGCTCAATATAGAAGGTAAGGTGTTATGTAAGCTATGTTTCATTAAGGGAGGGCTTAGTATATTAATTAAAATTCTGGGGTATATCGACGGTAGTAAAATTTCCATTGGGTACCGCTTTAGTAATTTATCGTGTATTCTCCTAAATCTTCTTTTGTGTTGACTTGAGCTATACGATAATAGCATAATTATGTCATGGTAAAATATGTGCCAGTCGGTACCATATTATGTCAAATCAATAAAAAAACAGCTACTTTAAAAAAAAAAAAAAACCACTGACTTCGCGTTTACGTTGACGTTTGTGAGTGCGTGTGTTTGTATGTTTGTAACTTCTTCACGCTCAAACGGCTAGACCGATTTAGATGAAATTTGGTACGTAGATAGCTTATACCCTGGATTAACACATAGGCTACTTTTTATGCCGGTCTACGCGGGTGAAACCGCTAGTGAAAAATACTTCTAACACCCTTTAAAGACGACAATCTTCCAATCTTCAAAACTGGACCTAGTAGGTGTAACAGTACAGAATAACGCGGCACTTTAATCTCTGTACCATGCAAATGAGTAGGCTCAGAACGTCTGTTACGAACGATATTAATCACCACGGTTTATGACTATTCAAATTGAACCCAATCTTGAGGCTTTCGAAGTGTAGTACGTTGGTATCAAGTTTCTACTGAAATTGGTTGATTCTCAGTTGATTTACTCGAAATGGTTTATGTCTTGGTTATGATTTTGAATTTTAATGATATGGATATTTAATGCTGCTAAAATATGTGCGAAAATAGAGCATTTTTCAGCTGGCAGCAATCAATCTGTTTAGCCTTTTCCCAATCTATGTTGGGGTCAGCTTCCAGTCTAACCGGATGCAGCTGAATACCAGTATTTTACATGGAGTGACTGCTTATATGACTTTCACAACCCAGTAACTGGGTAATACAATACCCCTTGGTAAGACTGGTTGTCAGACTTTCGGTCTTCTGACGACTCGTTACGACTGTCAAAGATAGATAGATAGATAGATAGAATACTCTTTATTATGCACACCATAAAAATTACAGATATAAATGTTGAAATTTTACATAGGGTGACACAATGGGCGGTCTCAAGATTCATTCATGACAGCCGGAACCAACGGCTTAACTTGCTTTCCGAGGCACGGAGGAGTCTCGATATATAAAGATGGTCACCCATCCACGGATCAACCCCGGCAAGCGTAGCTTAACCTGATGGATTGAACCGTTCGGCTGTTCGTGGAGGAGCCTCATTTTTCAGCTGTCACGAGAGCTTTTTACTCAAGAACAGCTTTAGCCTGCGGCTTCACCCGCGTGTAGGGCGTAAATTATCCCACAGGAAAGTGTAACCGGGATAAAAAGTATCCTATGTCCTAATCCAGGTCATGGTTTATCGCTGTGCTAACTTTCATTTAAATCCGTGCAGCCGTTTTATCGTGAAAGCGTAATAAAGAAACCAACATACAAACTTAAATTCGCATTTATAACATTATACAGGGTTATTGGTAAAACACCAGCAACCTCTTAAGGGGTCATTGTACTCATCATTATGAACAACTTTTATTATTGGACCAAACCTGAAATCGCGGAAAAAAATCAGCTGTTCAGTACATTTAGGTACATACATCAAAATCGTCAAAATGTAGGGAGCAACTGATTTTTTTCGTGATTTCAGGTTTGGTCCCATAGTAAAATTTGTTCATAATGATGAGTATAATGACCCCTTAAGAGGTTGCTGGTGTTTTACCAATAACCCTGTATAGGATTAGTTTCTCCCGCCGCCGCGTCTAGGTACATGAAGCCTCAAAGTCTAAACAACTTCTTTCATTTGTCTTCTACACAATCGCTGTCCCAAGACGCGTGTCACTTGAGTGTGTAGGTCGTGCCCAAGGAGTTGTGGAAGAAATTCTGCTTAGGGCTGATTTTTCAATAGTCAGATAACTCTCTGAAGAATAAATATGACAAGTTGATATATTTTGTATACAACGTGTAACGTTAAATGCACAAAACCTCTTATGGGGTCATTGTACTCATTGTTATGAACAACTTTTAGTATAGGACCAAACCTGAAATCGCGAAAAAAAAATCAGTTGTTCAGTACATTTTGACGAATTATGCGAACAGAAATGTACTGAACAGCTGATTTTTTTTTCGCGATTTCAGTTTTGGTCGCGCGACATTTGATTGTCGGTGGTATTGCGACTTGAATTTGATCGTTTTTAGGTACGAGAATTGGGCTTCTGACTATTGAAAAATTTGCCCTTAATCTGGGGGCCTAAAAGGGCCTCATTAAGCAATTCCTCTAAAAGCGATTAATTTCCTGAATTCCCAGCAATTTATTATGATTGACTTATTTGACATTAAACTTCAATAAAGCAATTCATAATTTGTGGACCATTTTACGAATCTCCATACAAAACTATCAAACAGATGAATTGCGTGATATGAATTGTACGCATATCAATTACGAATTGTCAGTTTGTGACAGTTTTACGATTTCAAATATGATTCATATCCTACCTATTATCCTATTCTGCCAAAGTGGCCGTTTTAGCCCCCCAGATAACTATGTCGAGTGAGAGTTAATGATAGTTTATCGAAAACCTCAAAAACCAAGCAACTAATGCCTGTTTTTTGAGTTCCTAAGAACCTAAGTCTTGATACATAGTTCACTATACCATACATTTTAGACTATTACTGGCTTTATTTAGTGTATTATCGCTTTCTAGACGAGGCTCGGCGCAGGCATTCTGCGAGATAGATTGTGAATCACTATGCCAGTGTATAGACAGACACTCTGTGCGCAAACTTTTTTATAAACGATCAATAAAATTTTTATTTAAAACACTCTTTATAAACAATCATTACGGTATTAAAATGAAGACTTTGAAATTAAATGAAACTAGCTTTTTCCAGCAGCTTCACCCGCGTGGATATCGGAAAATATCCCACGCGATCATACTACCGGGAATTTCTTCCTTATTCCTTGTCTACATTATAAAAGGAACTTCTGTGACAAATTTCAGCTTTCTAGGAGGGTTTGTGCTAGGCATTGATCAGTCAGTCAATCAGTCAGGACTTCTCGTTTTATTTATATAGATAGAAGATAGATAGATGATAAAATATTATTTATTATTTCTGTAAGTCGGTCTTTTAAGACATTTCGACACGTCAATCTTTTGGTCAATATTTTAAAACTAGAAAGCAGTTATATTTCCTATCTGAGTGAGCTTTTGCGAATTGGTGATTTTAAGAATTAGTCCTTTTGCGAATTGGCCATTTTAAGAATTAGGTATTTGTAGGCATTTTACGAATTGGGCATTTAACGACTAAGACTAAGACCCTTTGACTTCTTTAGCTGCGTTATTAGTATATTTTAAAACTTGTTGTATTGTATTCAGTTGCATCCGGTTAGACTGGAAGCCGACCCCAACATAGTTGGGAAAAGGCTAGGCAGATTGAATTGACCCATTATAAAATTGCCACCTCTTAATCAATCATGCGTAAATGCGCTAAATTCTAGAAGCACTATTCACCCTAATGGTTTACCTAAAGCCATATTTTACAATTCCATTTATTCACTCAAATTGCTTGAATAACACGATTTATTACTGTCGCTCCTTTAGAAGCTATTAAGCTTAGTGCACATTGAATATATTAAACCCACGCAGATAGGCTTTAGGCTTTCAATAATGGCGCGAGTACCGTTAATGGTACGTTTTGTAATGTACAATAGAGTTTTAATCCTTCAGAATAAGATATTGTTAAGAAATAATGGAAGTTTAAAATAGTTCAATAAGACGCCGTACGGTCGGAGGTAAAAAAAATATACATAAGCCATCTTCTTATGTTTGCCATCTTGTATTTTATAATCTGCCTAGCCTTTTCCCAATTACGTTACAGTCGGCTTCCAGTTTAACAGATGCAGCTGAATACCAGTATTTTACATGTACCGACTACCTATCTGACGTTCACAACCCAACTACTGGGTAATACGACACCCCTTGGTAGGACTGGTTTTCAGAATTTCGGGCTTCTGATGACCCGTAACGACTGTCAAAGATTCACGAATGATAGCCGGGACCAACGGCTTGTCGTGCTTTCCGAGGCACGGAGGAGTCTCGGTATGTAAAGATGGTCACCCAACTACGGACCAACCCCGGCAAGTGTAGCTTAACCTGATCGATCGACCCGTGCGGCTGTTATTACTTAGCCACGAGCCCATTACTATAACATATTACCATCTATATTTTGTTTTTTGATTGCCGTAAAAAAAACAACATTATTTTTACTTTGAGAAAACCTTTCTGTTTTTTTTGTTAATTAGCCATAACTGTCCAACTGCTGGGCAAAGGCCTCCCTACTCTCTTTCCACCTCTCTCTGCCCAGAACTGCCAAGGACCAATCTATAATAAAGGAGTCCAGCTCATCCCGCCATCTCCGCCTGAGCCTGCCGCGATGACGTTTGCCATTAAGCGGGACCCACTGGGTAAGTTTGGCCCATTGATCGTCTGACATGCGGCAGATGTGTCCAGCTTAATTCTATTCGAGCGTGGCAGCTTTCCTAGTGACGTCAGTTTATTTTGGTGATGGAACGGATTTGCTGCTGGTCGATTCTGTAAAAATGTCACCGTGAAAACTTGCGTGGAGTGAGCTGTCAGTGTCATCCCACGGATGCTAGGGATTGACCAAATTACATTTACAATCATAATCGAGATTATAACTATATTTTTTATGCTAATTTTATAACATAATCATTTTATTTTATTTTTAAGCTAGAGGGTGTCTAAACATTACTATTTAGGCGGTTTTAAAATAAAATAGTCAAATAGAAATTCAGACAAAACTCAATTTCTGTTTTGCAATTTTATTTAAAAACCCTTTAAATAGTATTGTTTAGACACTTAAATACTAGCTTTGAAATAATATAAAATACTCAGAATACTTCGTTCCTTAGCTCTCTGGCAAACTCCGAGTGTGGACTTCTGTTGAATTGTCAAAGACCATGTTTGAGAACCATAAATAAATAATAAATAAATAATAAATAAATATCCTTGGACATTTCACACAACGCCATCTAGTCCCAAGCTAAGCAACCTAATGCTTGTGTTATGGTAACGAGATGGCTGATAAACTACTTATATACATTTTTTTTTTTTGTAAATACATACATATTATAGATAGAAAAACACCCAGACTCGGAACAAATACCATACGTGAGGATGTGATGAGAAAACCTTAGTCATATCTTATTTCTGAATGTGACTTAAAGTTTATTTAAGCGGAGTGTTCGCAAATATCGAAGAAGTATTTACATAGTCTGTAGCTAGTACATTAGTGTATCCTATTCATTGCGCTACTTAAGTCTAAAATCAAAAAAGTGTTTCTTTGGCAAATATTAAGTGGTTCAGACTTACTTTTTGACTTTGATTTGTAACACTATCATGATAGCTCCCAAGATCAGCATCGTCAACGTAAGCAATATATAGATATTATGGTTTATACGAGACTGAGCGGGCTATATTTGCAGATTGCACCCATAAAGGTGAGTATCGATCGACATACAATGTCGAACGGAATGCGTCGTCCAGGCAACACGGTAAAATGTAGGCAAGATGTCCTGCATAGACGACTTTACAAAGATTGGCAATTACATCACACTAATGAAATATTATAAAGGCCAATGTTTGTGAGTGTGTGTTTGTGTGTGTATATGTTTGTTACTTCTTCACGCTCAAACGGCTGGACCGATTTGGATGAAATTTGGTATGCAGATAGCTTACCCTTTTTTTTTTTTTTTTGACGCTGAGAAATGCGTTACGCATCTCCGCTCGTGGGGGACGAGACGCGATATGTGGGACTCCTGTCGGAATGACAGTATACCCACTAAAACTCAGCGGTGTTCCCACATCGCCGTGATGGGAGGGCCATGGGAAAACGGCTCAACCTTTACTTCCACAACCCTCCCGGCGTATGCCCGCCTAGCTGGCGGGCCCCGCATGCCCCCCAGGTTAGGGGGCTATGGAAATTGCCGGGAACACCTGGCCATTCCCGTCCGACACTGGTGGAGGCCTGTGCAATACAGGCAAGGGTGCCCCCACACCTGTTGCCTGCTGGCCTCCACCTGGGAGGAGTCGGAGATGAGTATCATACTGACGTCTTCTTCGACCCCTCCTCCGCCTTCGGAGCGGTGCCGCGTGAGGATCAACCTCCCGCGCGCGCTCCGCCGCCTCCTTCTGGGACATGACGTGCTCGTAGAAGGAGGCGACTGCTGCCCATGACCTCTCATCCCCCAGCATGGCCTTAACCAAGCCGGGAAGTGAGAGGTCCGGTCCGATCACAGCCATGAGACTGCGTCGCGCCTCAAACCACGACGGGCACACCTCCAGGGTGTGCTGCGCCGTGTCCTCTACCGCGCCACACTCGTGACACGACGGCGTATCCTCCCGTCCGATCCGGTGCAGGTACGATCCGAAACAACCGTGTCCGGACAGCACCTGCACCAGACGGAAGGAGAGGAACCCATGCGACTGCTCGAGCCAGTCTCGCAGGACTGGCCCAATCGCGTCGAGGGTTCGGCGGCCGAAGGCTGCGGTGGCGAGGTCTCCCGTCCAATAGACGACGATGGCGTCCCTCGCCTCCCGCCGGACTGCCTCCCGCTCTTCCGGTGCTGGGCGTTCTCCTCTCGCCCTCCGCCCCGCCGTCCATTCATATACTCTGGCGAGCACCCACGCCTCGAGTTCCCAAGGAGGGGTGCCGGCCAGAATACATGAGGCCGCGAAGGCCACTGTGCGGTAGGCCCGCGCCACACGCTGCGCTATGGCCCTTTGGGGTGCCCGCAACGCGGCGGCGTTCTCCCTCCTGTGGAGGGAGTCCTCCCAGATAGGAGCCCCGTAAAGGGCCATGCTCCTCAAGATGCCGGCGTAATGTTGCCGGCATCGCGCGCTGGGCCCCCCCGAGTTGGGAAGCAGCCACGAGAGGGCACCCGCGGTCTTCAGCAGGCGCGACGACAGCCTGCCAAAATGCGGACCGAAGCGCCACCTGCTGTCGAGTACAAGGCCCAGATATTTCATCTGGGCCTTCACCTCAATTCTGACGCCCTCCACGAAGATGTGGGCGTCAGGTGGGGGGCGCTGCCGAGGTCTGTGGAAGAACACGGCCTCGGTCTTGTGCAGCGCCACCGTTAAACCTAGGCGGCGGATCCTCCCTGCGACCAAGGATCCGCCCACCGAGGCCCCGCAAGAGCCAATCATAGCCGATGTACCACAGGAGATGTCCTACGACAGATCCCTGCGGAACACCGGCTTCAACGGCGTACCGCCGGACTTGGCCAGTCCTATTTACCAGGACGATTGCCCGATCCTCCAGGTAGCTGGCTAGCAGTCTGCGCATATATCGAGGCACTCCGTGGAATCGGAGCGCCTCTAGGATGGTGGAGTGGGGAACGGAGTTGAAGGCATTAGCTATGTCGAAAGACACAGCCAACAATCCGTCCCCCACTTCCATCGCCCCTTTCACCTGTCCCTTAAGGCGGGCCAGCGCGTCCACCGTGGAACGCTCAGCTCGAAAACCGAACTGAGCGTTCGACAAGTCCGGCCTGATACTCCGCAGATGGCTCTTTAGGCGGGCGGCGATTATCCCCTCGAACATTTTTCCGAACTCATCGAGCAGAACGATGGGCCGGTATGCCGAGGGGGAGTCCTCTGGGCGGCCCTCCTTGCGAAGGAGGCACAACTGCCCCTCCTTCCACGGTTTCGGGAACCTCCCAGATGCAAGACATGCGCTGAAGAGGTCCCGAAACCTCTCTTCCATTTGAGTGGCAGCGATCGCCACCACTCTTGCCGGAACACCGTCGGGGCCCGGAGCCGTCTTCTTGGCGCGGATATGAAGAATCGCCGCGCCAAGTTCCGACTCAGTGACAGGAGGGGCCTCCTCGTCTTCCTCAGCAGGCGGAGCTATCCCCCGCGGCGGGCTCATCACTGGTGGGGTGAAGTTGTCCCTGCACGGGAACAGGGACTGAACCACCCCATCCAGGAACGAGGGCTCTAAGGTCTCGGCCACCGGGGGACCAAAGGGGCGCAATTTGTTGCGCGCCGCCTTATATGGTCTCCCATAGGGGTCGTTGTCGAAACCCTCCAGCACCTCCGCTCTCGCCGAGTCTCTGGCGGCGGTATACGCGGGTGAAACCGCGGGGCGCAGCTAGTTGACGATATAAAAAAAATAATGTGTTTCGAAAACATCTTCAGTCGAGAAATGTGATTTCGTATTCTTGTACCATATTGAACACAAAGAATCATGAATATTCTACACCCGTGACCTCGGCCTTCTGATATGCGAATTCAATAGGATCACAGTCTAAAATTTAATCTGACCATCACACCGAAAGGGAATAAAATTGATGGCGCGGTAAGTGGTGCCATCTAGTTTTGTTAAGAAGTTACTAGGAATCGAACCGAAGAGGTTCGATAACAGTAACACTGGCTGGTTACTGTCACTCTAGGTTGCGTGGCGACTGTCTGCTGATGACAGAGAAAAGAGAAAAATTTCATCAAAATCGGTCGAGCTGTTTGAGTTTGAAAGAGTAGCTTCATCATCAAAAAATCATCCAGCATTAAGAACCAAAGAGATTAATGTATAGGTGCCTACACAACTGTTCGGACTTTTTGCGATGTAGTCATTTTGAGGGTTAGGTATTTTGAGATTTAGACATTATGACATGTGGACTAAAAGCGATGTAGTCTTTTTACGACTTAGGTAGGTATTTTGAGATTTAGACATTTTGAGATTTGGACTAAGAGCGACGTGGTCAATTTGCGATCCAGTCATTGTCATACCAACCCATACGATGAATACTTCTGGTAACCGCCATCCTGCACTGTTAAATTCTTTCAATATCAATACTTTAATTGTAGGTACGCAATTCATATTGAATAAAATATTTCATTTGCCTGCATGTTTATTCATCGAGTTAATAAAATAACGTACAAGCTTTTATGTTTTAAACGTTGTCAATATTAAATTTTATCGCTTTTTTGTTTGTTTGTGAAAAACATTCGCAATGTCCCGCCGGCTTTCGTTTTAAATATCCTGAAACCAGTGAGTCGTTTTACAATTTGTATGAAACTAAATTAGGACTTATTTCCATAAAGGTATAAACTTATTTGAGAATTAAAACGCAGTTTTTCATCTCGCGAGCTGCATTAAATAGGTACTTAGTTAGATAACATACTTTTTTTGGGTAGATACTAATGCATTTGTCTAGGATTATTACCTTAGTTTTGGTTATGTTCTTCAGGTGTGTAGTACTCGCAGTATAGTATGAACGTAAACAAAGCGAAAGGAGTATCATTACATAGGGATCTTAGCAGGTGGCTTTCTGTAGTTTCTGCCTACCCCCATAAGAAGAAGGCGTGAGGTTATGTATGTATGTGTTTGTTTAGCACACGTATCATGACCGCGTTTATGATCCATGTAGACAGTGAGACGGCAACAAAGTAGAAAGAGTCAACGGCACGGTATAGTATCTACATACTTCTACTACATACATACATACTACATACATACACACTACATACATAACCTTTACTTACACTTCATCCATTTTTATTTATCTTTTATAAAGATTTATATTCATATATTGTGAATTGGTCTAAAACAATTCGTTTCTTTAAAATCTGAAATAAAAACACCTATAGATATTTTTCATTGTTATGACACTTACGTCAGGCTGTCAAGCTGTCATTACTTCTTCTTCTATCTAGCTACCTCATAGAGTTTCATAATGGCATAGACTATGAACGTTTCTTTTGATTTATGTAATCTAAATTCTTTTTATCAATATGTTAGGTCAAATATTGTATTTTATAGATAATTTTGATTTATTATTGAATAGCTGTATCTTAAATTACTTTTATAAAATTAATCCACACACACTCGAAATTCATCGAAGAGGTTAGAGGTTTTTCAACGTATATTACTGGCAGATTCAAGCATTGACTGTGGCGTTTGGCATTCTGATGACGGAAAGCTTCAAATGTGGAAAGGATCTGAAATTGGAAGACGATTTCGAAAAACGCTGATGATCGATGGGTGGAAGACTCGGAGACGAACAGTTCTGCTCCGGAAGCTATAAACGAAACATCTCCTAAAAGTATTCTTCGACCGGGAAAACTAACTCAGTGACTAAAACTTACCCGACTGCGGTCGATCCCTGAAGGAGGGTTATAGAAAATAACCATTAATTTATCGGAGCGATTCAATTCAAAATCTTCCTCTTCCAAACTATTCGTGCGTGTTTGCCTAACCTGGACTTACTCAAATTACTTCTTCAAGCTCCCCTATCGCCTTCAAGCGCCTCTATCTTCCTAAATGTGTGTGTTAAGTAGGATGTTTTTTTTTTAAAACTGGTCTGTATTTTTTATCTTTTAGTTTTCAATATATATGTTTCAAGTCTTACTTTAGCCCCCTTTTATTTCTCTAAGCTAGTAGATGGGGTCGATGGGGAAATATAGTATCTACATACTTCTACTACATACATACATACTACATACATACACACTACATACATAACCTTTACTTACACTTCATCCATTTTTATTTATCTTTTATAAAGATTTATATTCATATATTGTGAATTGGTTTAAAACAATTCGTTTCTTTAAAATCTGAAATAAAAACACCTATAGATATTTTTCATTGTTATGACACTTACGTCAGGCTGTCAAGCTGTCATTACTTCTTCTTCTATCTAGCTACCTCATAGAGTTTCATAATGGCATAGACTATGAACGTTTCTTTTGATTTATGTAATCTAAATTCTTTTTATCAATATGTTAGGTCAAATATTGTATTTTATAGATAATTTTGATTTATTATTGAATAGCTGTATCTTAAATTACTTTTATAAAATTAATCCACACACACTCGAAATTCATCGAAGAGGTTAAAGGTTTTTCAACGTATATTACTGGCAGATTCAAGCATTGACTGTGGCGTTTGGCATTCTGATGACGGAAAGCTTCAAATGTGGAAAGGATCTGAAATTGGAAGACGATTTCGAAAAACGCTGATGATCGATGGGTGGAAGACTCGGAGACGAACAGTTCTGCTCCGGAAGCTATAAACGAAACATCTCCTAAAAGTATTCTTCGACCGGGAAAACTAACTCAGTGACTAAAACTTACCCGACTGCGGTCGATCCCTGAAGGAGGGTTATAGAAAATAACCATTAATTTATCGGAGCGATTCAATTCAAAATCTTCCTCTTCCAAACTATTCGTGCGTGTTTGCCTAACCTGGACTTACTCAAATTACTTCTTCAAGCTCCCCTATCGCCTTCAAGCGCCTCTATCTTCCTAAATGTGTGTGTTAAGTAGGATGTTTTTTTTTTAAAACTGGTCTGTATTTTTTATCTTTTAGTTTTCAATATATATGTTTCAAGTCTTACTTTAGCCCCCTTTTATTTCTCTAAGCTAGTAGATTTGTTACAACGGTTGGCGCAGTGGTTGAGTGATTGACTGCTGCGCAGCATGTCGCGGGTTCGATTCCCGCACGGAACAAATATTTGTACGACCTACAAGTATTTGTTCCGAGTGTGGGTGTTTTTCTATCTATAATATGTATGTATTTACAAAAATAAATGTATATAAGTAGTTTATCAGCCATCTCGTTACCATAACACAAGCATTAGGTTGCTTAGCTTGGGACTAGATGGCGTTGTGTGAAATGTCCAAGGATATTTATTATTTATTTATTTATTTATTTTATGTTTACTATGCGTGCCAAATAAGAATAGAATCGCGCTTGCTGTCAACTTCACACGATAGCTGTCAAATTAGTACGCATTGGTAGGTAATGAAGTTCGCAAGTATTGCCATAGTATTGCGTAACAAAATGGTGTCTTGACAGTTTTATTCTTATTTGGCACGCTTAATACTTTTTTACAAAATTCGTCTCGCAATTCTTCGTTTTATCATAGGATTTTTTTCTATTTAACTCTCAATTTTTACTAATAATAGGTCTTTACCTATGAAATTGCCGTTTTGTATGAAAAAATTTAAACGAATTTTTTTCATGTATTTTTTATTTGTATTAATCGAAGTAATCACCCATGCAATCAATGCATCTTTGCCAACGCAGTGGCAGTTTATTGATGCCCTTCTTAAAGAAATCAGCTGGTCGGGAGGCAACAAATTCTTCAAAGGCATTTTGTACTGCCTCTCGGGTATTGAATTTTTTTCCCGCCAAGAAGTTATCCAAATTCTGGAAAAAGTAGTAGTCTGTAGGCGCAAGGTCTGGTGAGTAGGGCGGATGACGGAGAGCTTCCAAATCCAGTTCTTGCAACTTGGAGACCGTCTGCTGTGCAGTATGAGGTCGCGCGTTGTCGTGCAGGAGCAGCGGAGACGAGCGATTGACCAATGCTGGTTGGAGATGTGCCAGGTCCTCCATCATTGTGTTCAGTTCTTCACAGTACACACCTGCAGTAATGCTCACCCCGTTTGGTACGAAGCTGTGATGAATCACACCGGCGCTAGACCACCAAACAGTGACCATCACTTTTCTAGGGGTAAGTTTTCGTTTAGGGCATTGTTTAGGTGCTGAACCAGGATCCAACCAACTTGCTGAACGCTTGCGGTTATCAAACAGAATCCATTTTTCATCGCAGGTAACAATGCGGTTCTAAATTCCTTCATTTGTGTGTCTGTTGAGCAGTGCAAGGCACGTCTCGACGCGTACTTCGCGCTGGCGATCATTGAGTTCGTGGGGCACCCATTTGTCAAGCTTTTTTACCTTGCCAATTTGACGCAAATGGACCAATATTGTTTTGACGCTAACGTCGAAAGCTGCTGCTAATTCAGCCGTAGATTGTGTATCATCAGCTTCCATAATCGCCTTTAATTCGTAATTGTCGACCAAAGTCTTCGGACGACCGCGAGGTTCATTTTTCAGGTCGAAATTTCCAGAACGGAAGCGAGCAAACCAATAACAGGTGGTGCGTTGGTTTGTAGTGTTAGCTCCGTAAACGTCGTTGATGTTGCGTGCCGCTTGTGCCGCGTTGCTGCCACGACGGTACTCATATTCCATAATTACTCGAATTTTTAACGTATCCATGATGACGAAAAAGATTGAAATGCGATGAAAATGTAACACTAATCAATAAACAAATGACTACTTTTGGAAAAAAAATCCATGTTTTTAAAATAAAATTAATTTGAAATTAGAATTCTTAGCCAAACAAAAATTATTTTGATTTGAAATGGCCAGTACTGCAGAACGGCAATTTCATAGGTAACGACCTAATATTAAGTCACGTGTATACAGACAAATATAGCAATTTTTCACGAAGTGACAAACAACTGAATTTAGGCAAAAAACTTGTTCTACTGTCTTTAGCATGGCGATTTCAAAATCAAATTGTCTTCACTACCCTAGACAATACTAAATTGTCAGTTGTTAGTGTAATTTTGACAGTTTGGGATAGAAAACTTTCTTCCGAAATAATCTACATAAAAAGGACCTAGACAAAGATCGTTAGAAACAAAATGATAGATTGTAGAAGGATTTCTACTGTGTGGTGTCAGAAATGGAGAAACGAAATGTCACTTTGTTTAAGAAAGAGATGTGTCTATTCTTCGTACGTGTGCTGGAATAAAATTTAATCTAATGAATTGATTATAATTAATTGATAGTAGGTAGACTCTTTTGCACTAAATAAAATTACCTAAGCTTAGAAATAGTACCCGTACCAACGCGTAAGCCCTTATTTAATATTTAAGCTTGCAATGTACCATTTGTAAAGTAATAGTGTACTCATTGTTGAAGAGCCTTACAAATAAAATAAATTAATTAATTTCTGGTTACAAAACGGTGTGAGAGACGCCCGCACTAAGCCTGCCTAACTTGGTGACTATGATTTATTGCCAAACTCGAGTTCAGTCTCGCATAGTTCTAGTTAAGTATAAACTTTGGCACTATATTAGTAACGTCATTGATATATCCACAATAACAGTCTATTAGAGATTCTATCGGTGAAGACAAAAAAGGACAATGGCCTTCTTGATAAGGAAATGGTAATCGATATAATATGGCCTCAATTTTGTATGTAGACAATGGCATGTTTTAGGGTTCCGTACCAAAATGGTAAAAAGGAACCCTTATGGTGTGACTCAGTCTGTCTGTCTGTCTGTCACAGCTAGATATCTCAAGAACTACTAATGTTAACAACTTGAAATTTGGAAGTTTGTTGACGTTGGCTCAACTATTTTGCAAATAAGAAAGAAATAAAAATATATATGTTTTTTTGCAACAGGGACTGAAAGGGGGTCTTAAAAATTCGAAGTGAGACTACTAGGGCATGCAAAATTATGAAAGAGCGCTGTTTGCACATTCTCAAACATTTTGTTTTCTTTTTTTAGGCCGCACAGTTTTCGACTTTTGATGAAAATGATTTAAAAAACCCGTTCCCCCCTTATTTCCGAGTTTGCATCGAGAAAAACCTGAAATTATTCTATGTGATAGAAGTTTATGTATTGATTACAAGAAAATAAAACGATGTCTCTAAATAGCACAGTTTTTCATCTCATCATCTGGCAAATTATATTACGGAACCCTCAGTGCGCGAGTCCGACTCGCTCTTGTTTTATTCAGGATTCAGACTTGCTATCTCACCAAACTTATTTTTACACGTCTTTCAATCCCAAAAGTAATATTAAACTTTAATGTAACTTCAAGAATATCTTCACAAAACAACATTACAGTCAGTACATATTTCGACTGCGTAAATATCTCACATAATGTTACCCTCATTATACTTACCCCAGATTTCTAAAGGACCTATAATATAAAACGCGAGTGGTCTCCGGGGCCTAGCAAGGGATCTGACCTTGGCCCCTTAGCCCCTTGGCCCCTTTAGATAAGTTGAAATTATTACGCTTAGAACTAGTTCCGTCTTCATCAGGGAATTAAAGGAAAACAGAATCTTAGGTCCTTACAAAAATAAGGTTAAATTGGGGGGAATGATTTCTAGTACCTTGGGTGCTGAATGAGGGTAGTGTTGTTTATCATGCTTCTCTGCTTGCATGCTTTTTTCATGCTTGAGGTTAGGACAGAATTTTAAAAGGATTTACTTGAGAAATTTATCAATAAAATGCCTTTAGTAAGTGGTCTATAACGTCGCTAATCTAAGTGACGTAACTGATTCGAAGCATATTTTACAGAGCAAGCTATTTTTCTTTTTATTTGTAAGCTGTAGATACATCGGTCAAGATTTTTGCATTATCATGGGAACGGTAAGGCATATGTAGGTACAGATACGCCGATTAGACCAGGGATGCGCAGACTTATTGAGACCATGGGCCACTTGGGCATATGATGAACTAATGGCGGGCCACCAGCACAAAAAAAAAACATAAAAATAGGCAAAAATTGAATTGAAGCGTGGCACTGCATTGTGCGTACAATCTTTTTAACATTTGGCTCAAAACTTGTGGTAGCTACACGTGAAATTGCTTCCAAACTTTCACTTGCAAGGCGGTTTCGATTTTTTGTTTTATTATTATTCAATATCGAATAAGTTTGTTCACATTATATAAGCCAAACAAGCCAAATAAGCCAAACCAAATAAGTTGGCGCATTTCAGGGCATTTGTGCGTAACTATTTGTACATAGTTTTATCAATGTAACTCTTTGTACAGACGCCAGCAGGTCAAGCCACCCGAAACTGTCAAATTTTCCCAATCAACTTTGAACCTAATGCTTTAGCAGTTACGGTGAAAATCTATTAAAGAAATTTGAAAGATTGTAGTAGCTTGATGTGCTGGCTTCTGTACATATTTTTACTTCAAATGTACGAGGGAATATTTTTGCTGGCACTGGTATATTGCCGGGGGGCCACATGCGGGCCGCGGGCCGCGGTCTGTGCATCCCTGGATTAGACAGATCGATTCGACTTGAAAAATTTATCAAATTACGAGTACTTTTAAGTCAGCTTAGTTCAAAATGTCAGATACGTCAGTTAGATTAGCGACGATTTGTTTAGGATAATCAGCATATATTGTTCCCACTGCTGGGACACAGGCCTCCTCTCGGTGAGAGGGAGCGGGCCGTAATCCACCACGCGGGCCCAGTGCGGGTTTGTAGATGTCACATGTCGTCGAATTTTGTGGTTCTAGGACATGCCGGTTTCCTCACGATGTTTTCCTTCACCGTTTTGAGAGCAGCGGTGATGAAATAATTTATACAAAGTAAAGCGCCTCTCTGGGTTCGAACCTATGACCTACAACTCTAAGTCGCGGCCATTACCACGGGCCACTACTGCTCTGCTGTAAATAATTATTTGAAGTAAAGGGGACATGATTTTAAGGTTATATACTGTAATAAAAATAAATGCCTGATGGTAGTCAAAAATCTAAAAATAATTGTGTTGGTTCAAAAGCTTCCATTTTCTCGAAAAACCTTTATTCTCAGAAACATGAACGAGTAACATTTACCTCATTAATAAATAACAAATTCATCAAAGTGTATTGTTAGACCAACTCCAAAGGTCACGGTTAAAAATTTGTGCCTAAAAATTCTTGAATCGAATATTACCTTAAACATATTTTCATACACAAAGCGTATTGAAATTGGGTTCCTTTTTTCTACCAACGTAACAGAAGTTGCCTTATTTTATTTAGACCTACTTTTTATCCCAAAAATCTTTTTACAAAAGGACCCTCTGTTATCAAAAATCACTTTTGTAGACATTAAACCAGTATCAAAGTGCAAAAAAAACTCGTTTATGTTTTCAGAGAAATATGAAATTATTTCGGGTCTCTGTGAGCGTTTTCAAAGGATGGAAACTATCTGTTTTGTCAGGGACGGCTTCATTTGTTTAAGCCGGGCTTCTGAAGTTTTTTGTAGTTTTGGAACTAACCGACCAACTTTCCTAGCTGGGTAGATTATCGTGCACTTGAAGTCGGTGTGTTAGAAGTTTCGCTAGACTTGGTCAGGTTACAAAAGTGAATTGTTTTAGAACTTCTTGGGAATTTTTAGGGTTCCGTACCAAAATGGTAAAAAGGAACCCTTATGGTGTCACTCAGTCTGCTGACTGTCTGTCTGTCTGTCTGTCTGTCTGTCTGTCACAGCTGGATATCTCAAGAACTACAAATGCTATCAACTTGAAATTTGGAACAGTTTTAGATGACGTTTACCCAACTATTTTTCAAATAAGAAAGAAGTAAAAATATTTATATTTTTTTGTAACAGGGACTTAAAGGGGGTCTTAAAATTCAAAGTGGAACTACTAAGGCATGTGGGGTGTCATATGAAAGAACGCTGCTTGCACATTCTTAAAACATTTTTTTATTTTATTTTAGACCGCATAGTTTTCGACTTTTAAAAAAAAATGTAAAAAAAAAATACCGTTGCCCCCCCTTATCTCCGAAGTTTGCAAAGATAAAAATCTGAAAATATTCTATGTGATAGAAGTTTATGTAAAGATTACAGGAAAAATAAAACGATGTCTCTATATAGCACACTTTTTCAGGAATCGGAACGGAACCCTCGGTGCGCGAGTCCGACTCGCTCTTGACCGGTTTTTTGTCGGTAGAGTCAGCAAATTCGATTAACACTTGAGTTTTCTTACCGTTTGTAAAAATATCGATTTGATTCGGTTAAAAAACGGCTTAGAACAGTCACAACTCTACGGCCACGAACCCAAAGACATGACATTGTAATAACGTCCTGTCGGGATATTAAGTAACGATTAATTCGTGTTTTTGACTGTACTTTTCCAATATAAAGTAAAACTTAGTGCTTACGAATGATACTCATTGTTATAGTGTATGGATAATATGGTAATTAATGAGAATTACGAATTTTATTTTTCGATTCCTTACGTAGACGTTCATACAAAGTTATCGCGGCATATATATTGAGAAACGTCCGAACGGACTTCTTAGATTGCGTTGATTATAATTATTTACAAAAATACTTCATTAAAATCGAAACAGAGTAAATTATAAAGAAAATTAACTCTTATCTAATAAATGAAATGCTAAAAAGCCGTTTCTCATATCATTTGTGTTAATGTAGATGAAGTCAAAAAGTAGCAGTGTTAACCGAGTTCTGTTGCTGACCGTACGAAAAACTGAAAGGAACTCATCAAAGGTATTGTAATTAATGTCATTATTTCTTTTTGGAGTATCTATCAAATGGAAGCTTCTAATCATGAAACAATACAGTTTTGATTACAAAAATGGTTTCAGTAACTATTATTTATGTAAGTATAGTACGACACAACTTAGATGTAGCATAGATTTCAAAATTTCTCTTCTTCTTCTTCGCTTCGCTCTTGACAGAGCGGTTGGGATCACGATGAGCTCTGTCCAATCGCAGGTGTAGTCGTTGCTCGCCTCACGATCTCTCTTCATCTGGTCGGTTAGAAGTTAGTCTGGCGCATTGATTGACAGGGCCTCCAACCGCGGATTTTACTTGGTCAGTCCACCCCATCGGTGACTGCCCGCGTGGCCTATTTGAACATTTGAAAATATTTACGAATGTAGGTATTTGGTTCTATGACTTTTAGAAGTTATTATTAGAGGAGCTTGTGGCTAAGTAATAACAGCCGCACGGGTCGATCCATCGGGTTAAGCTACGCTTGCCGGTGTTGGTTGGTGGATGGGTGACCATCTTTACATAACGAGACTCCTCCGTGCCTCGGAAAGCACGTTAAGCGGTTGGTCCCGGCTGTCATTCGTGGATCTTTGACAGTCGTTACGGATCGTCAGAAGCCCGAAAGTCTGACAACCAGTCTTACCAAGGGGTATATCCAGTTACTGGGTTGTGGAGGTTAGATAGGCAGTCGCTCCATGTAAAATACTCGCATTCAGCTGCATCCGGTTGGACTGGAAGCTGACCCCAAAAGAGTTGGAAAAGGCTAGGCAGATCGATCGACTTTTAGAAGTTATGGCGTTTGCGTAAAGATCATTTTCGCCTAAAGCACCCATTGGTGATTTTAAAGGCGCACTCAGTTCGGATCGTGATCGGTTTTACGAATTTTGCCGATGCTACATCTAAGTTGTGTCGTACTGTACTAGTAATGAAAATAATAACGATGTTGTGTATTCTTTTTGTGGCATGGTCTTCTTAATTACTATCATGCTAGGATAAATTAGTGACGTCACTATAAAAAAATAATGTTTAGTAGAACAATCTTTCTCAGTTTTGATTTGATTATTTTTATGGTTCCGTAACTCAAAAGAAAAAAAATGGAACCCTTATAGGATCACTTCGTTGTCCGTCTGACTGTCTGTCTGCAATGTTGAGTTTGTTTTTGGTATAAACTGCGGAAACTTTCATTGTGCGTGGTCAGGCACGCACTTGACCGGTTTTTTATTGGTTCGAATCTATAAAAAAATATCTTCTTAATAATATTACCTACGATTGGAATATTATTACCGGAATACTCCTTTCCGGGCAGACGCTGGATTCACCAGGTTGAATTGCTAAAGACGCCCCGAGGCTAGAACCGCCGGCCCGGAGAAAGCTATAGAAAGAAAAGAAAAAAGAAAAACGTTTATTTGGACACAGTTCGTTCTATAGGGAACAGACTACACGGAGAACCGGGTGTAGTAGCACAAATTAGAAAAGGAGGTTATGTTAATGCAAATATACATCAATCTGCCTAGCCTTTTCCCAACTATGTTGGGGTTGGCTTCCAGTCTAACCGGACGCAGCTGAATACCAGTATTTTACATGGAGCGACTGCCTGTCTGACCTCCACAACCCAGTTACTGGGTAATACGATACCCCTTGGTAAGACTGGTTGTCAGACTTTCGGGCTTCTGACGACCCGTAACGACTGTCAAAGATCCACAAATGACAGCCGGGACCAACGGCTTAATGTGCTTTCCGAGGCACGGAGGAGTCTCGGTATGTAAAGATGGTCACCCATCCACTGACCAACCCCGGCAAGCGTAGCTTAACCTGATAGATCGACCCGTGCGGCTGTAATAACTTAGCCACGAGATCCTCAATAATAATATATATGATTCTAAATAATAATAAATAAATAAATAAATCAATAATAATAAATATAAAATAATAATAATATAATGCAAATATACATAATTATCATAAATAAGATCACTCCTGCAATCCCCGAAAGTCTAAGCAGAGGTATACCTATACATGGTGGAAGGGATATCGACGAGAAAACGGTTATTTATTCAGTACATCATTCTGAGCCCCCTACATAGAAATTTTTTATCGGTTATTACAACAAAAATCTGCAGTTTCCTACCATAGTGCAATGACCTACATGGTCAAAATGTATGGAACTGCAGATTTTTTTTCAATAACCGATGAAAAATTTCTATACAAGGGGGGCTCAGAATGATATACTGAATACGTTGTAACCGTTTTCGCGTCGATGACCCTTCCACCCCGTATATAATTTTAATCATCTTAAGGGGTCATTATTCTCATCATTGTGAACAACCTTTACTATGGAACCAAACCTGTAATTGCAAAAAAAATCATCAGCTGCTCCCTACATTTTGACGGGTTTGATGTAGATAATGTACTGAACAGCAGATTTTTTTTGCGATTTCAAGTTTTGTTCCATAGTAAAAGTTGTTCATAATGATGAGTACAATGACCCCTTAAAAGGATAAAGACGATTCAAATTTTACCCTGTATAGTGCATCAAATTTATCTTTACATCCCATATAATATGGGGCGAGCCTATATTGCCATCAATCGGGCACAAAACCAACTCCAGGTTTCTGCGGAGAAATTCATCTGCCTAGCCTTTTCCCAACTATGTTGGGGTCGGCTTGCAGTCTAACCGTACGCAGCTGAATACCAGTATTTAACATAGAGCGACTGCCTATCTGACCTCCACAAACCAGTTACTGGGTAATACGATACCCCTTGGTAAGACTGGTTGTCAGACTTGCTGGCTTCTGACGACCCGTAACGACTGTCAAAGATCCACGAAGACAGCCAGGACCATTGGCTTTTAACATGCTTTATGAGACACGGAGAGAAAGACGGTCAGCTGAGAAATTAAAACTACATAAAATTTACTAACCATTTAAAAAATCAGCAATAGTTATCACAATCCTTGTTAATTCCAGCAGTAATCATCAAAAGGTCAGCGTCAATAATATTGGGATGAACAAACTGTTCAAAATGATGATGAAAGAAAATTAAACTTTATCTCAATTGAATAAAGTTCTTGCCAGAATGACAGTTGTCGTGTACTGTCTTCATTCTGAAACAGTCCTTGTATCATTGAGTTAATATTTAATTTTCATAGTTGTTTAGATCATTTTGAACAGTCTGTTCGTCCCGATATTATTGACGCTGACTGGACAAAGCCAGTCGTTTTTCAGTCAGAGGGAAAGGGTAAGCCTAATCTAAGCCATACAGATTTGATTACACGTACGCAAACATCTAAACAAGGCACTCGTTACCGTGACGTCACACTGCGCAGTCGTATTTTTTCATATTTTCCCCGGAGAGCCATAATTCATGGAAAAAATGGATCAGCCGTACGACGTACCCAGGATATAGCATAGGCTGTGTTTCTATTAGCGACCGTGATAACAATATGCTGGAAGAGATGGCTATATAAAGTTTATGTGTTCGGTGGCTGTAAACGGGTCCCGACATAAAATAGAGGAGTAAATGTTTCGGTTATCGAAGGTTATTCTTGATAGTTCTATCACTATGACGGTCAAATTCTTTGATGTCTTCACTTGAGTTTGTCTTGATTTAAACCAAAGAACAATTGCTTCATAAATCTCTTGACTAAGAAAGAAAGAGATATTCGATACAGATTAAGACACGCAATTTGTAATAGCCGTACCTATAACGGTCGGCTTCTGCATAGTTTTATGTGGATTCTCCATTATGGTGCACATTGTGTAAGATTGTATTAAATCTAATAATAATAATAATAATCAGGCCATAGTCCTTTCATAGTTCTAGGTAACCAGTCCACAGCCACCCAAACCCATAGCCCAATATGTTTTGTTTCCATGTTCTGCAATAGTCCTGCACCAACCGGGGGTTGTCCTTGGATGCACTTGCATAGTGTATACAGGGATAATCGTCGGTTGGTGCCTCCTAATAATTTAAAATTGTCTAAGGGGCCTCTGCGAGTTGGCTTCGGCCCCTCGTACGCCTTCCAAAAGTCCGGGACCCCAGGGTCCCGAGATATGTCAAAGACACTTCAAAAATAATAATAATAATAATCTTTATTGAAAAATAAATTTTGAGTTACAAAAATATGAAGCCTCTGAAACCCAAACTAGGTAATAACCTGTATGTCAGATTTCAGCGCCTTCTCCCAATACAATCAATACAATCTGATTTATTCAATTTGATTTATTCAATTTGATTTATTCAATTGTGGTCGGCTCCCAGTCTAACTAGATGCATCTGAATATCAGTATTTTACGTGGAGCCTTTCTGACTTTCACAACCCAGTTACTGGGTAACACGATACCCTTTGGTCAAACTTGTTGTCAGACTTTTATGTTTCTGACTATCCGTAACGACTGTCAAAGATCTACGAATGACAGCCGGGATCAACGGCTTTAAGTAACTTTCCGAGGCACACAGGGGGTCTCGAATTCCATGTGTAATAAATAGTCTCAGGAATGGACCCATCCACAAACTGACCACGTCAAGCGTAGCTTAACCTTCGATGTTATCATAATTTAATCCCACTCATTGCAGTTGCAATTCCTCGCCTGCCCGTCTCAACCATTGCTACTCCCACTAAAAAGCCAATCATCTTCAAGGCCACATCCAGGCACTCTACCTCAAACCACTCCGTGGCCATTCAGGTACAGTGCGTGATTTATTCCACCGGAGTTACCACAATATGTCACTCGGGTACAAACGACATACCATTCGGTGCGTACTCCGATCGCTCGTTACTGCTATATGGGTTTTACGATTTAACTTCGACCGATTGTGAGCTAAATCTCGAGCTGTAACTTTGGGTAATGAATTGGGAACTGTGTGATTGATTTTTGTGATAAGTGCGCTTGTGTACAAAAATTCCCATGTTTTGAAAAATCAACCAAAAAGTTTCTTGGTCTGACGAAAATGGTCTGAATTCTTCGACACGAAGCAATTACTAAATGGCTTTCCTGACTCAATTTAGTAGGGAAACAGAATAAAACCTTTTTTAGCAAAAAATACAACCGACTTCCAAAAACAAAACTACTAAAAATAACTTTAATTTCGGAAGTTGGTGTCTGGATAAATGTATTTTCGTTTTTTGCCACCGACTTCCGAAATTAAAGTTATACCTATCTTAGAACATCATCCACATAAAAGTGGAGAAAAAATACGTATTATTGAAGCTAACTCAAAAACTACCAGAGCTATGTTAATAAATTTTATAATGGGACCAACTTTGAACCTCTCCAATAAAATATTTTTGTTTTGAATCGGACTACTCTGCAAAAAGTTATGCGTGGTCATACATAAAAAAAATACGTGTCAACTTAAGAACCTCCTCATTTTTTTTCGTCGGTTAAAAAAGAAAGAAATTGAGTTTATTTGCAACAAAAACACGTAAAAGCTGAAAACCTGAAATCCAAACCAACTCAACCAACCCAAATAATCAGACCACCATGCTTTCAACCTACTTGTAACGACTTTCATGATTATTGATGATGATGATCTCAGAAAAATGAAGACCTCTCCACTCCTCACAAGCGCCTCAGGACATGTTGCCCCCTTGCCGCTACGACACTATGTGCTAGCGACCGTTTCCGGGGGCCCATTATTGAGTGTGCAAGTCACCCCCTGCCATTTTAACTGTGTACCTATGTATATTATATAATAGGTATTGGTAAGGCAGGGGACATAGTTCTTCCATAGTTTAAGGTACCCGATCCGCTATAGCCACCCAAACCCATAGCGCGATATGTTTTGTTTCCATGTTCTGCAATAGTCCTACACCAACGGGGGTTTGTCCTTGGGTGCACTTGCATAGTGCATACGGGGATAATCGTCGGCTGGTGCCGCCTCGTCATTTAAAATTGTCTAAGGGGCCTCTGCGAGTTGGCTTCGGCCCGTCGTACGCCTTCCAAAGGTCCGGGACCCCAGGGTCCCGAGATATACAGGGTGGCCGGAACATTGACGTCCAAAAATAAAATTTCGGTCCCTCGTATCGTGGGGTATTCGAATCACCCCCATGTATGTTCCGCGACTTTTCATAGTTTTCGAGTTATGAATTTTTTTCTGAATGTTTGAAAATTTTCGACCTGACCAACCTAAAAAAATTCTAAAAAAAAAAGTAGAGGGTTTTATCGAGTTTTTTTTTTTGCAACTGAATTTTCATAAGTAGTACTTTTATGCATAAAATAATCAGCTTCGTAACTGTGATGAAAGTTATGAAAATGATGATCTAAAGTGAAAAATTTACGTTCGGTAAATTATGACTCAAATTTTCAACTTTAAATTAAAAATCTTAACAGGTGACTTCATAATTCCTAAGTAGGCTTCAAGAATGTGCCAGACTCTCAGCTTTCATAATCATAAAAAAAATGAAGTACTTAATACGGCTACTTTGTTTAAAATCGGCCTTCAAAGACAGCGAGGTGGAAAAATTCTTAAAATTACCCATCTGAGTAATTATTTTTTTTTTGCTATTTTCTCGTTCCTAAGGTTAATTAATGATAAGAATACTGAAAACTAACCACATTATATTCAATATTCATAATTACCACACGTGGGCGAATGAAAATCCACTCGAAGTGAGAGCTTCGACATTTCAACATCGCTTCAGCGTTAACTTGTGGTCTGGTATCCTCAATGGCGAACTAATTGGTCCGTTTGAACTGCCGTCCAGACTTGATGGAGAAACATACAAAAACTTTTTGGAAAATGAACTTCCATTGTTGCTGGCAGATGTGAATCTCGAACTCAGACGAACCATGGTGTTGCAAAATGACGGCGCCCGTGTCACTATGCAACCCAGGTCCGAAATTACTTAGATGAAACATACCCCAACAGATGGATCGGACGCAGCGGACCAATTAGGTGGCCTCCACGCTCACCTGATCTCAACCCCATCGATTTCTTTATTTGGGGCTATTACAAGGAAATAGCATACGCCCGAGACTGTTCAAGTGAACAAGAGCTGAGGCAGTTGATTGCAGAAGCTGAACGTGTTGTGAGAGAGAACAGAGACGCTTTTAGACGATTGCCAGACAATTTCTTACGTAGGTGTAGAATGTGTATTGCTGCTGGTGGTGGCCACTTTGAAAACCTTTTGTAAATGTTAAAAATAAATTAAGTACTTTTTTCACATTATCATCTGTGTTTTATTCAAAACCACTTTTTACGTAAAACTTTTCTTACCCAACTCTGAAACTATTTGTTGGTTAGTTTTCAGTATTCTTATCATTAATTAACCTTAGGAACGAGAAAATAGCCAAAAAAAAATAATTACTCAGATGGGTAATTTTAAGAATTTTTCCACCTCGCTGTCTTTGAAGGCCGATTTTAAACAAAGTAGCCGTATTAAGTACTTCATTTTTTTATGATTATGAAAGCTGAGAGTCTGGCGCATTCTTGAAGCCTACTTAGGAATTATGAAGTCACCTGTTAAGATTTTTTATTTAAAGTTGAAAATTTGAGTCATAATTTACCGATCGTAAATTTTTCACTTTAGATCATCATTTTCATAACTTTCATCACAGTTACGAAGCTGATTATTTTATGCATAAAAGTACTACTTATGAAAATTCAGTTGCAAAAAAAGAAACTCGATAAAACCCTCTACTTTTTTTTTTAGAATTTTTTTAGGTTGGTAAGGTCGAAAATTATCAAACATTCAGAAAAAAATTCATAACTCGAAAACTATGAAAAGTCGCGGAACATACATGGGGGTGATTCGAATACCCCACGATACGAGGGACCGAAATTTTATTTTTGGACGTCAATGTTCCGGCCACCCTGTATTATGTCAAAGACAAAAAAAATTAAAATATCCTTGGACATTTCACACAATGTCATCTAGTCCCAAGCTAAGCAACCTAATGCTTGTGTTATGGTAACGAGATGGCTGATAAACAAGTAGTTTATCAGCCATCTCGTTACCATAACACATATACATTTTTTTTTGTAAATATATACATCTTATAGATAGAAAAACAACCAGACAAATTAACTGACTTACATACACCAAAACACCAATTTCAATAGCCCGTTCACACAAATAGCAACTAACTCTCTAATTAAATCAATACGTCTTTCATCGGTCCTCACACTTGTGAAGTTAATTACTTAATTACACACATTGAACGGAACTGATCAATGTTCCACCATAACTTAACATTAGAGCTCATAGAATTGAGTATTGACAGCAAGTTTTAAGTGTACCCGAGCTATAACTTAAGTTATTCATGGAACCACGTGCTACTACTTTACACATAGCTGGTACTCTGATATTAACTTAATCTTAAACTTACACTTACACTTACATTTAACTTATATCTATAGTCGAACTAAATATTTGAATTACACACACTTACTTGTGTACACCACACATACATAGACGACACGGTTGGCGCAGTGGTTGAGCGATTGACTGCTGCGCAGCATGTCGCAGGTTCGATTCCCGCACGGGACAAATATTTGTACGACCTACAAGTATTTGTTCCGAGTCTGGGTGTTTTTTTAAAAAAAAAAATGTATATAAGTAGTTTATCAGCCATCTCGTTACCATAACACAAGCATTAGGTTGCTTAGCTTGGGACTAGATGGCGTTGTGTGATATGTCCAAGGATATTATTATTATTATACACACGCATTGTTACCTTTTTCTTTGTAAAACGTTTATTCATTTAGTTTTTACTATTCTTTCTTTTTTAATTTAACCATTTTATTGTTTTCAGTTGCAATTATAGTTAATCCTAGTGGAAGAGCGGAGTCTCCTAACAAAAGCAACTCTTGCTTAAAAGAGATCTCCAATATATTTATGACAAAGCACTTTGTAATTGAAATAAACTTTTTTTTAGGGTTCCGTACCTCAAAAGGAAAAAACGGAACCCTTATAGGATCACTTTGTTGTCCATCTGTCTGTCTGTCTGTCTGTCAGTCTGTCTGTCTGTCAGTCTGTCAAGACCCTTTTTCTCAAAATCAACTGCTCCCTTCATTTTGACAAGTTAGGCGAACATAAATGTAACGAACAGCTGATTTTTTTTCGCGGTTTCAGGTTTGGTCCGTAGTAAAAGTTGTTCATAATGATGAGTAAAATCATGTGTAATTAAGTATGTTTATGTAAACACCTTTGTAGGGATTTCCACTAACCTTCGTAACAATATGGCATCGTCGCGTCAAAAATGCTGTCGTTTTTAGGTGTATGACCCTAGATAACTATGCGTAGGTAGGTACTTAGTCAGCTGTTAAGCTGTTTCAACAAAAAAAAAAAACCTAAAATATAATCCTGAGACTAAACTGTTGCTTCTATTTAACGATTTTTAATGTAGAGGCTGAAAATTATACAAAGTATATGTGGTTTAATTTAATGCCTCTCGCTCATGTCAACCTTGTATAGGTATACAGAATATACTTAATGTTGAAACAAGAAATTTTATGCGGAAGAAGATTCTGACAGAAGCTAATATAAAGTAAAGAGCCAAGTAACACATCAAATTAACTCCCACAACAAAGTATAAAACAGCAATACGTTAAAATGTCTCGGAGCTGATATTTTATTATACTTTCAACTTAATCCATGGTTATATATGTCGTAAAAACGGCATAAAATAGGTACCAATGTAAACGCGAAGTGTGTCCTATCCTCCTAACACAATTACAGTTACCTTGAGAAAATGAGCGAATGGTTTTACTGCGGATTAAGGGCTTAGGGCGGAAATGTGGAGCCTCTAATGTTACTTTCTTGTTGATCATGATATGTGGGATTGTGTGTTGATTCAGTTAACTACATGATAAATAACAGATGAATCTCATGATTTTGCGAAAATAACAGGAAAGTCGGAGTTTGCGTAGATTGTTAAGATAACAATCATATTTTGGTCTCTTCATCATGTTAGTCAAAATATGTTAAGTGTACTGCTGGACGGGGACATTATTTATATTAATCATTAAGAACAAATTGTATTGGGGACTAACACTAAAATAAAAATAAAAACAGCTGTTTTCTTTAGCATGTTGAGGTCTAAGTTGAATTTTATATGACCGTTTTGTAAATAAAAGTTCCTAATATTTTGGTTTCGATGAAACTTGATCTATGACTATGACCATAGATCTGATCAGATGTCATGCATGACAAAAAGTGACGCCAGTGTTAATATTATAATAATGATGGTAGTGTTGCACTCCCTAACACACTCGGAATAATAACTTTAGTTATTCTTCTGAGCTAACACACAACTTTAGCTATCTCAGAATCAATTCTTGTCATGTAAGGCATACATGACAAGAAGTAACAACAGTGTGGCCACCTTAAAATATTTATGGAAGTGTTGCACTCCCTAACACACAACTTTAGCTACCACAGAATCAATTCTTGTCATGTATGGCATACATGACAAGAAGTGACGCCAGAGTTGCCACCTTAGAATAATGATGGTAGTGTTGCACTCCCTAACACACTCAGAATAATAACTTTAGTTATTCTTCTGAGCTAACACACAACTTTAGCTATCACAGAATCAATTCTTGTCATGTAAGGCATACATCACAAGAAGTAACAACAGTGTTGCCACCTTAAAATAATTATGGAAGTGTTGCACTCCCTAACACACAACTTTAGCTATCACAGAATCAATTCTTGTCATGTAAGGCATACATGACAAGAAGTGACGCCAGAGTTGCCACCTTATAATAACAATAGTAGTGTTGCACTCCCTAACACACAACTTTAGCTATCACAGAATCAATTCTTGTCATGTAAGGCATACATGACAAGAAGTGACGCCAGAGTTGCCACCTTAGAATAATGATGGTAGTGTTGCACCCTAACACACAACTTTAGCTACCACAGAATCAATTCTTGTCATGTATGGCATACATGACAAGAAGTGACGCCAGTGTTGCCACCTTATAATAACAATAGTAGTGTTGCACTCCCTAACACACAATTTTAGCTATCACAGAATCAATTATTGTCATGTAAGGCATACATGACAAGAAGTGACGCCAGTGTTGCCACCTTATAATCATGAAGGTAGTGTTGCACTCCCTAACACACAACTTTAGCTATCACAGAATCAATTCTTGGGAAAGACTAACTATCTATGGTCATAGCCATAGATCAAGTTTCATCGAAACCAAAAAATTAGGAACTTTTATTTACAAAATGGTCATAGAAAATTCAACTTAGACCACAACATGCTAAAGTTTGAAACAGCTTTCTCGTGTCTAATTAAAGTATATTATTACTTACTGGTGGACTACTATTTTTTAATACAAGATCTCCCCGAAGACGTCCAACCAACAGCCGCTCACGTGGATTTATTCAGCCTTCTACGTTCCATGGTGTCAGAAGTGATAAGATCAGGGTTGTAGAAAATTGGAATGTAAACTTGAGGACTGAATAAACTTGAAACACACTTATGGAGATCGGTACCTATACTAGAATGTCACAGGAAAACTCCAACAGGAGAAGTTCGAATTTCACTAACTTAAAAATATTCTTCAGAGTCAAACCAAAGTAGGCACATAAATTGTGATATATAAATTGTGAGCAAAACTTTTAGTTTCAGATCAACTTGAACTGCATCCTTTGATTCTTCTAATGCCCATCGTCCACGACGATACTCAAAAGCAAAATGTTACACACTGAAATCACAAATGACTAGTCAGAATGTCACATGTACATAATAGGTATGTAAGCTTATATTACATATCTATATCTATAAAAGGAAAGCGTTACTGACTGACTGACTGATCTATCAACACACAGCTGAAACCACTGAACGGATTGGGCTGAAATTTGGAACACAGGTAGCTATTATGACCTAGGCATCCGCTAAGAAAGGGTTTTTGGAAATTTGACCTTTAAGGGGGTAAAAAGGGGGGATATTGTTTGTATGAAAAATCTTATTCCTTGAGTTAATAAACTTGAAACTTGGCACGAATATTTATGTAAGTAAATTATGATTTTTGTGATTTTTTGTTTTTCTAAACTACCCCCTAAAGGGGAACTGGGGGGTCTCAAAGTTTGTATGGAAAAATTTTAACGCGCAATCCGATTAACTCAAAACTCAGTATTTATACTTAAAACCAAAAATAAAGAATAATGTGTGTCAGGGTTTTTCGAAAATCTACCTCTAACGGGGTGAAAAGGGGTAGTCAATTTCACAGGGGAGGATTTTACTCCGTGGCTTGATTAACTCGAAAATTGGAGTAAATAATCTTTGAGTCAAGCTATGGAAATATCTCAAACCATTTTTTTAAATTCCACCCCTGTGGGGGTGAAAACAGCGAATACAATTTACATGAAAAATGTTATTCATTTGGTTTTAATTGAGTTGAAACTTGGCACAAATTTGCCTAAGTTTGTCATTATTAGTTTTTTAAAACTACCCCGGAGGGAGGGTTAGAGGGGGAGGGGCAGGGAGAAAGGGCAGGAATTGGTGAGGAGAGGAGGAAGACATGGTAAGGCTGAGGGTGGGGAGGGGTTGGTGAGCCGGAGGTGGAGGAGAAGGGGAGAAGGAGGGGACGGGGTGGTGAGAGAGAGAGAGCGAAGGGGAAGTGGTGAAGGGGGTGTGAGAGTGAGTGAGAGGGGGAGGGAGAGGTAGCGGAAGGGGATGTGGTGAAGGAACGAGCTAAACTCTGGAACTACCCTACCAGTCGGACTTTAAAAAATCTTTTTGCATTAATGATAGCCCAAATCTTATAGAAGGCATATTTAACATCACTCTAGGACCCTTAGGTGCCGAGCAAAAAGAAAAAAAGTCTGAAAGAACGCTAAGTGAAAACGAAGTAATAGCGCGGGGGTAGGCAATGCGATGCGACGGGGTGGGTCGAGCAAAAAATAAATTTCACGCGGACGAAGTCGCGGGCAGAAGCTAGTTATATATAAACGTAAAAAAAACATCATCCGATAGAAAACAAATCATCATCAGTACCTATGGGGTTCGCAACTAACCCCCAACCCATGCTGGGGTTTTGGGTCTAAAATAGTTCAAGGCGGAAATCTGAAGAGTTAATAGTTTGTGATTGGTTGCGTGGTGTACAGCATAAGCATAATGAGCCTATAATCTTCCCACTGATGGAACACAGGCCTCCTCTCGGTGAGAGGGAGTTGGATAATATAGGTAATAATCCAACATGCGGACAGTGTGGGTTGGTAGATGACACATGTCTTCGAATTTTTGGTTCTAGGACATGCCGGTTTCCTCACGATGTTTTCCTTCACTGTTTTGAGAACAGTGGTGATGAAATAATATACACAAAGTAAAGCGCCTGTCGGGGTTCGAACCTACCACCTACAACTCGTAAGTCCACCACTGGGCCACCACTAATCTCCTCGTGTACGGACCATTGAAATACTAGTGCTGTAACATTCTGGACACTGATTGGTGATTTGAGTTTGTAGCTGGTTACTTTTGAGTAGCGTCGTGGACGACGGGCCTAAGAGAACCAAAGGCATGAATATCGTAAAAAAATAATTAGATTCGAAGGTGGAATGATAAAACAGGTGATGCAGTAAAGTAGCAATTTCTTGTAAGCGTCGGCAAATTATCCGACCGTCGGCATACATTATCTTGGGAGGGGAAATAAAAATCTACGTGGGTTTATCTCCCATACCCTTTTGTAATAGATGTATTGAATGATCCAGGGCTCTTCTATCGTTTTTGTGTTTTTAAGAAATCAAGATAAAGATATTATCTGAATCGAAAACATACCTTTGTACTTTAATCTATCCACAACAGTCATTTGTTTTGGAATTTAAGGGGCTTGTGGCTAAGTAATAACGATCGATCAGGTTAAGCTACGCTTGCCGCGGTTAGTCCGTGGATGGTTTACAAACCAAGACCCCTCAGCGTGCTTCGGAAAGCACATTAAGCCGTTGGTTCCGGCTGTCATTCATGGATCTTTGACAGTCAGAAGCCCGAAATCCTGACAACCAGTCCTTACCAAGGGGTATCGTATTACTCAGTAATTGGTTTGTGGAGGTCAGATAGGCAGTCGCTCCATGTTAAATACTGGTATTCAGCTGCATCCAGTTAGACTGGAGGACGACCTCAACAAAGTTGGAAAAAAGCTAGGCAGGTGATGATTTAAATTAATAAAATAGAATAATAAAAATCGTTTATTTACATAACGGGCACATTACAATAAATACCTTAACAATTAAAATAGAACACAGTTGCTTATATGCCTGAACTAGGTTGAACCTGTGTTTCAGGCTAGAAAGTGCAAAAATACTTTATGTTAAAAAAAAAATAACAATCAGTAAAAACTAAAATTAAAACTTAGACACTTAGATAAGAGTAGAATATCATGTTAGTGGTTCTATTTGCAGACAGCAAGTAGATCTTCTGTCTGTGCATAATCTATGGTTAGTAAATATTTAAGTAATACTTTTTTACGGCTAAAGAAATTTAATTTATAGATACTTAGTTTTCTATTTAATCTATTGTACAGAAATGGGCCTAAGAATGTAAAAAATCTTTCTACAAAGACATGCTTTGAGGTTGCATTCGAATTGCATACTATCACTCCGTCTCTTGCTAGTATTGTCAGCATTGTAGGTAAGCATGGTGTGCTGTTTTAATACTAAGTGCTTAATGAAAAGCTGGCGAACCGTCGGTACATTGCAGGATTTATATAGCAGATCTGTGGGAAAGAAGAACAGATGGAAGTTTGCTACCTTCCAAATCGCTATCTGAGCTCTTTCAAGAGGAAGCAAAAGGTTTTAGCGGTAAATATTAACGCCGTGTCATCGGCTTATGATATAATTTTGCCGTCTTTAATGTTTAAATTACACAGGTCGTTAATATAAACCAGGAAAAGCGTGGGGCCCCGAATACTCCCCTGAGGAACACCAAAACCGGTGTTTTCTGCTCATCGCTCGTAATGTTATCTATTTTAACACATTGGAACCGACCGTCTAAATAGTCAGCAAAAAGTTTCAGTTGCGTATCCCTTATTCCTATGGTCTCTAATTTGTTTAGCAAAACAGAAACAGACACCGTGTCGAAGGCCTTGGCTAAATCAAGGAAGACTCCCAGGGTCTGGTTTCCTTTGCCGAGTTCATCTGAAATATAATTAGTCAGGCTATGCACCGCATCGGCAGTCGATAGTTTGGCTCTAAAACCAAATTGCGCAGGGGATAAGATGTTATTTTTTTCTAGGTAATTATTCTAGTCTACTGTTTATAACTTTCTCAAGTATTTTTGAAATAGACGGGAGTAAGGATATTGGCCTATAATTATTTACTACAGCTTTACTTCCAGACTTAAAGATAGGTATTACAACGGCCTTTTTTAGACAACTAGGGAAAATTCCTTCGGAAAGACAGATTCGAAATATATGCGTTAAAGAATTTAGAAAATTAGATGTTAATACAAAATAAATATTTCAATTCAATTCAATTCAATTCATTTATTCAATAACGTTTTTTACATCATGTCTGAATTTATGCATGCAAAAGGTACATATTTAAATAATTACAATAATCCAAATTACATTAATAAATCAAAATAATAATAAGAATAACAAGAACAATACAACAAAAAAAAAAATAAAAAATATAAAAATTAATGTCATACATGTCATTTAATAAAATTCAATAAAATTTTCATTTCAATCAATAAAATTATGTTAATTCCGACTACTAAATTAATTTATAATTCATCAATAGAATAGAGACACTTATTTAACAAGAACCGCTTAAGCTTATTCTGAAACTCATTTGTATATACTAGACCTTTTATTTCTGTCGGCAGTTTATTAAACATTTTATAGACTTGTGGTAGGCGCTATGCTTTGCAACGTTCAGGTGAGGCACTTGCTTCAACTGTAGATCTTTCCTTCTTGTGCTCTCCCTTTTTTGCCTTTCATCTTCAGTCTCATATTCAAACATATATTTTGATAAGTGACTAAGTAGGACCAAAATGTACAAGCTTGGGACTGTCAATATATCTAAGTCGTTAAAATGAGGCTTGCATGATTCTTGCTGTTGAATTCTAGCTATGGTTCTGACTGCTCTTTTCTGAATTACAAAAGCTTTTTGAGTATTATAATCATAACTTGCTCCCAAGAAAAGTATGCTGTATCTCAGTTTTGACTCAACTAAGGCGTAATAGACCATTTTTAAATGTTTTGTGGTTACCTCGTTTCTTAGACTTCTTAGTACGTAACAGGCAGAGCTGATAGCTTTCTCTAGGTGTGTTAGCTCCTGTTTCCACTTTAACTGGCTATCAATGTGAACTCCCAGAAATTTAACCACCTGGACCACGTTCACTGTTTCTCCATTTATAACGCAGTTTAAGCTATCTTTATTATTGGAAGTGGTACGAAAAAGCATTACATTGGTTTTACTGGCATTAACTTTAAGACTATTAACAGCAAACCAACTGTAGAAGATATCTAAAGTTTGATTGACTATAGAATTAAGAGCTTCTATATTGTCAGCAGAAATAACTGCATTGGTATCGTCGGCAAACAACACAAGCTGGATAGATCCAGCAGCTATTTCGCTCATGTATTGTATAAGGTCATTAACAAACGTGATAAAAAATATCGGACCCAGTATGGAGCCTTGTGGTACGCCAGTGTGCACAGGAGACAATTGGGACCTGAAAGTTTCTTCACTTGGACAATTTTTGCCCGTGGAATTTGTCTGTGACACCACTGCTTTGATCTCCACGAACATTTTCCTGTTTTTTAGATATGACATGAGAAGTGCCAATGCTTTAGCCTTGACACCGTAGTGCTCAAGTTTTTGTAACAGTAGTTTATGATCCACCGTGTCAAATGCTGAACTTAAATCTAAGAAAAGGCCAGCTACTTTCTGTTTTTCGTCCAATCTACTAACTACGTCCTTAATTAGAGTCGCTATTGCGTCCTGTGTCCCAACTCCTTTCTGATACCCAAATTGTCTTCTACTTAACACTCCATTTATGTTGAAATGGCTGAGTAATCTAGTTTTAATTAGCTTTTCCAAAATTTTTGAGAGAATAGGTAGTAATGAGATTGGCCTGTACATCTTAGGGTCTGTTTTAGAACCTTTTTTGTGTACAGGTATTACTTTGGCTATCTTCAGCTGATCTGGAAAAATTCCTTCATCAAAACACTTATTACAAAAAATGCTTAAAGGTCCCGCTAGTACGTTTATATTGTCCTTTATTACTGATATATTTATGTCATCATAGCCACAAGATTTTTTGTCGTCCATTGTTTTCACCATTTTGAATATCTCAAAGGGAGTGACAGGGTCTAGGACAAGGTCATTGGTTACTCTTTTTGCACTTTTACGTAGAATGTCCATGGCAGCCCCTGTGTATGTAGAAGTTGACGAATTAAGTTCGAACTGCTGAGCTAAGGTATTCACAACATCGGATGGTTCTGACATAATCTTATTATTTGATTTTAAAATTATTTTGGTATCATTTTTGACACTCCTATTTCTATGTTTGTTTATAACTTTCCAGACATCTTTTGAAATGTTCGTCGATTTTGCTAATTTTGCTTGTACTGTTAGCTTTTTGGCCATATTTATTACTTTCCTGTACAGAGCGATGTATTTATGCCTATAATCAATCATAGTATTATGTTGACCATTCCCATTGCCAGCATAAAGAAATCGTTTCATTTTACTAGAAACCTTTATACCCTTAGTGACCCAGCGTAGTTGCGTATTACGCGTTAAGTGCACCCGCAGTTTCCTTTTCCTGAAACAGCGTGTGAACATTTCTTCGAATTGCCTTAAAAATGGGTTTATTCCGAAATCACTCCAGTCGTGATTTACTAGCAACTCTCTAAAATTTCGTCTTGTATTTGCATTAAAAATTCGTTTGGTTACTTGAACAGCACTGGATTTTATATTCCTACATAGTTCGTCACTTTTGAAAACTGTACCACAAAGTAATCCTGCATGACCATCTGCCAAACCATTGTGGTCAACATCGCAACTTATCACGCAATCTTCTGACAAATTGGTGAAAACATTGTCTATACAAGATCGTGAGTCATTTCGAATAAATGTAGTCGAACTAACTAGGGGTCTAAAGTTGTAAAATGTCAATAAATTTAATAAGTCATTTCTTTTTTTATTGTCAGTTGATAAGTCAATATTAAAATCACCGCAAATAACAATAATTTTACTAAAACAATAAATTCTTGGACAGTGTAAGTGACATATTGATTTGTTCAGTAATGAATAATTCATAGACACATGCATTGAAACAATATTTACTCATCATTTGTCACAATAGCATCATAATCGAGTATCACATATCACTCAATTACAAGACGTAGGTATACATACAAGCTGAGCGTTTGATCCAATTACATGTATATAATAGAATAGCATAATGCAGCAGAAGATTGACCCCTCCTTGAGTATGAATGAGACAAGCTTTAAAATATGGAACGCACGAGCAACAAATACTCAGGCTTTGGCGGTTGTGCATACAAGATTAGTGTTTGCTAAACTACGACACAGGGTATATGCCCTGTAAACGACAACATTTAAAAAACCGGCCAAGTGCGTGTCAGACTACGCACAATGAAGGGTTCCGTAGATGGGATGAAATTATCCCAAGAACAAACTTATAATTATAGTTGAAAAACATGTCCTCCCATACGTTCCAACAGTAAATATAAGTTTGTACTCACAATATTTAGAGATTTACCATGTTATTTTAAGACCACAGACTTCTTATAGGTTTTTCTGTAATTTACAGGAAAAATACAGAAAATACCTATTTTCTGTATTTTTCCAAATTTTAGGCTCAGTGGTTTCGGAGATAAGGGGGAGAATGGTAAATTTTCGTCTATTTTCTTAAATAACTTTAAAACCATTTATTTTAAAATTATAAAAAATATATTTGGGACCCTCATAGTAAGCCCTTTTATTTGATATGCCACACGGTACAGTTAGCAATTTTTTTTTTTAATTTTCCTATTTGCCCCCAAAAGTGACCCCCATATTCAAAATTCATTTATTTACTTTACCTTTCCCTGTTTGGGTCACAGAAGTTCATATGTTTACCAAATTTTAACTTAATCGGTGTATTAGATTTGGAGCAAATTGGCTATGACAGACGGACAGACAGACAGACACGAGTGATCCTATAAGGGTTCCGTTTTTTTATTTTTGAAGTACGGAACCCTAAAAAGTCATTTGGAATTTTGTGTAAGAAAGCTTGGACTGCCTTCTAGATTACAAACGATATTTACATTAGCGTTTCATAGCTTCCATCCACACTTGGTTGATATCCCGACCAGTCGTACTCAGTGCTATTCCTCCACATTTATTAAACGCACAGTCAAAGTGTGGAGCTCTCTGGCAGCGTCTGTGTTCCCTTCCACATATAACCCGTCTGCCTTCAAAGCAAGACTGAACAGGCATCTTCTGGGCACGCTAATTTCATCATAGACCTCATCCATCACTTTCCATGAGGCGTGATCGAGGTCAGAAGCAGGCCCAGTAAATTAAAAAAAAAAGCTTGCCTCGTTCATACTCTGAGCACCCATGATTAGTATCGCCTCAGTCTATGCAGGGTTTCAGTAATGGAATCCTTGCAGGAATTATGTGGTGGGTATAAGCACGAACTAGCACAATATTACGGTAAACTGTAAAGCTCCTTGTCTGGTATAGAGCAGAGGGAACTTGCAAGATTAATCTATGTGGACGTGTAGACCTTCAAGTACTTACTATAGTGATACCTTAGCTAGAGTGATGTATTTGCTTATTATACCTAGTAGCATAAGGAAAGTAGTTCTAATTGGTTTTTTTTCGACGGTGCGTTTAGTTAAAAAAACCTTTTTACCAAAAAACAACAACCGACTTCCAAAAAAAAACACTATAAAGTGAAAAATAATTTTAATTTCGGATGTCGGATATAAAATGTATTGTAGTGTTTTTTTTGGAAGTCGGTTGGTTTTGGTTTTTTTATTTGTTAAAAAGTTTGTTTTTTCATTTTTTAGTTGTGGATCCACCCCACACAAATTCAAATACCACCTGCAAAATAAATTAGAACATCATCCACATAGACTAAGTGGGGAAACACAAACTACCCGAGTAAAGTTAACATACTCGTATTTTTCACGAGACCAATTCCGGGGGGCATTTCCTCCAGAATAAAACAAGAATCGTTCAAATCGGACTAGTTTGTAAAAAGTTATCCGTCGTCATAAAAACGACGATGAAAACATACAACAATACAATTATTTTGTATATATCTTAGATATATTTTAGTTTGTAAACTGCTCTGTACAACGGCTTGGATTTCTCTTACGTGTAATACTGTTTAAGGACGCTGTTTCAAATGGGTAGTCAATCAAATTTTTCAATAAATGTACCGAAGTAAAAAAAAAAAAAAATTATATTTATAGTTCAGAATCGTACCATGAACATCTATCTATCAACAATTCGGCCAAAAAATATTTTAAGAATGCAAATTATTTTATTGAATAAACATACTTTTGTGTAAAAAAGTAATGATTTGACTACCCATTTGTAACAGTGTCCTTAAGGTTGATGCGCCACGGTAGCCCGTGAAATTCAAAATTTCTTACGTTTTTTGCAATTTGTAGGTCAGTGTGAGCTTCTATGTTGATTAAAATATGATTCGCGGCCGTAGCTCACATGGCTTTACAGAATTATAATCATTAGAATCAGCAATACAACTCCATAAGTTAGCATTTACCTCAAACCTCATGATTTCATGAAATCGCTAGATTTGAGGTAAATGCTAACTTATGGAGTTGTATTGTTGATTCTAATGATTATAATTCTGTATAGCCATATTAGCTACGGCCGCGAATGATATTTTAATCAACATACAAGCTCACACTGACCTACAAATTGCAAAAAACGTAAGAAATTTTTAATTTCGCGGGCTACCCTGGCGCATCAACCTTAAAGATAGGTACTTAAAAAAACAAGTGAATTAAAAACTTTGTACCTACTAAGCTTTACAAAATTTTACGATAACACTTCAACTTGTCATCGAAACCACGAAATTAATTGCGATAGTCTTCCATACCTCTGAATACCCCGTCAGCATTTCAGTTCCAAGCAATCAATTAGTGAGGCTTAATACTATCATTACGAGCCACGCGAAAGCAACCCTTAAAGCCATAGTAATAAGGGGTAAATAATGATTTATTAAATAGAATACAGAAAGGGTGACAGAAACAAAACCGGCAACTTCCAAATTGTTGTGGAAAAGTTCAATTTATGCGGTAAGTTGAATATAAAATTATTTGGGACATACTGCTGCGAAAGATCAACATTGAAAACTATGGACGCCAATACTTTGTTTGGTAAAGCTGTTAATTTATTCTTTGTTTGTGTTTTAAAGGTATGTTTATTAAGCTAGTTGGGATTTATTGTTTGTTTTTGCTGTTTTCTCTGTTGCCACGTCGGTTTGTTTGAAGGAATATTTGACCGTGCGAGCAACTACTTATTTTACCATTATTTTTTTGTTTTTGACCATTTATATTAATTAAAACTAACGCCATTTACATTCTTCTACTGCTTATGCTTTGACATGAAGCAAGCAATTTGAAAAGCAAGGTAACTAACATAGTCCGAAGAATTGTAAGTGGCAGTGGGCAGGGGCACATTGCCCGCAGAACAGATGTCCGATAAGGCTGAAAGGTTCTGACGTAACGTCAGAAGGCCTCCCACAAAATGGACCGATGACCTTGTGAAGGCCGCAGGAATTCGCTGGATGCGGGAAGCACAGAACCGGTCGGAGTGGCGGAGGCGAGAGGCGGTCTATGTCCAGCAGTAGTCGTCTTTCAGCTGAAATGATGACGAAGATGATGATGATGATGTGGCGGCATCTACATCGCCACATACGAACTACGCATCACAATGACATGACGTCACGCAAAAATCCTGCATCGCGCAATCAGAGTTTACCGCGCGACTAGCATATAACGTCCCGACATCAACCGTTGGGAAGTTGCCCACCAGACACGACACCCGTCTGGTCGGACGATCCTTCCTTTTCTATGTAGGGTGAGTGAACTTTACACCCTGTTCCTCATGCCTCTAAAATTATTCTGATTATAATACTAAAAACAATTGCTAGAAAATAAGGGCTTCCTACACTATCACACAGGTACCAGTCTGATCCTAACTAGACTTGAAAACATAATTGTATCTCCGTAACATAAAGTTACCTAACATTTAAATCTATTCTAAATTTCCCTAGTCCCCATTACCGTGAGCAAATTCAAAATGGTGGTAAACTGCAATGAATAGCAGTTCCTGAATAAAAGAGTGCCGGAGAAAACGTTAAAAGTCACAAATGTGATTCATTCACATATTACATTTGAAAAGAATTTCATTTCATGATGAACTGAAATATAATTGATTACAGAGTAGTTCCCAATTCGCTAGTATTTGGCATCGCAGTTTTAGAGAAAATAAAACTTTTTCTCTATGGATTGGCAACACTGATTTGACACTTCTTTTTCGCGCGTTTGCCGGCATCGCACGTAAAATGGTTTCCGAAGAAAAACTACTTCGAAAAATACGGTCCACCACGACAGTTGAATCAGCGTCAACCAACCAAGGGGATGGCACGAGGTGGACCACGGACTCGACCACAGCCATCACACCACAGGACATCCTTCAACCCACAGCGTTCCGAGAGAACCCGGGGTGCCCACTACAACAGCAGGAAATAAACAAGGTACATGCTGGCAATTTAAAAAACTACCTTTCTTGTTGGATGTCATTAACAAATGACCCCATTATATTGCAGTGGATTCAAGGATATCATATTCCTTTCATGTCTCAGCCTTACCAAAGAATAGTGCCTAAAAATAATTTACCTGATTGTGAAATTCCACTTATGCAGGAAGCTATTGTTAATCTTTTACAATTAGGAGCTATAACACCATGTTGTCATTCAAAGGGAGAATTCATTTCAAAAATTTTTCTTGTTCCAAAACCTAATGGCAAACAAAGATTTATTTTAAATCTAAAACCTTTGAACAAGTTTATAAAAGTTAGTCACTTTAAAATGGAGGATATTCGCACTGCAGTAAGGTTAATTGATGAGCATTATTATATGTGTTGCATAGACCTTAAGGAATCATACTTATTAGTACCTATAGCATCTGAACACAGAAAGTACCTCCGTTTTGAATTTTATGGAACCTTATATGAATTTACAGCCTTACCATATGGGTTATGTACCGCACCTAGTGTGTTTACAAAATTGTTAAAACCTGTGGTTGGTTATCTAAGAAATTTAGGCTTCCTATCCACAATCTATATTGATGATCATTTATGTATTGGCCAAACATATAATGAGTGTTTACAAAACATGGAAACAACAATTAGTATGTTAAAGTGCTTAGGCTTTATTATTAATTCTGAAAAAAGTAACCTAGTGCCTAGTAAATATTGCAAATTCCTGGGATTCATGATTAACTCCACATCAATGTGCCTTGAGCTACCTTTAGAAAAAAGAAATACAATTAAGAGTATGATTGAAAAATTCATAAAATTAAAAAAATGTAAGATAAGAGAATTTGCTAGATTATTAGGCACTCTAGTAGCAGCATGTCCAGCTATACCATATGGCATAGTACATACAAAACAAATGGAACATGTTAAGTATTCAGAATTATTGAAATCAAATGACAATTATGATGCATCCATGACATTACCTATGGTATTACAGTCAGACTTTCAATGGTGGAGGGATAACATAATGCATAACAGCAAAACTTATAAGTCAAAACAATTTGATTTACAAGTGTATACAGATGCTTCCTTGACAGGTTGGGGTGCTCATTGCAATGGTGATAGTGTTGGAGGTCTGTGGTCACAATCAGAACAAAAATATCACATAAACCAGTTAGAACTAATGGCAGCCTTTTTTGGTTTAAAATGCTTTGCAAATTTAAAAAATAATTGTGATATTCTTGTTCGGATTGATAACACTACTGCCATTGCTTGCATTAACAAGATGGGTAGTGTTCAATTTCCACACCTAAATGATGTTAGCAGAAGGATATGGGATTGGTGTGAAGCTAGGTGTATTAATGTCCAGGCTTCTTACATAAAATCTAAAGATAACTTGGCAGATGAGGAATCACGAAATACTAACATCGACACAGAGTGGGGATTATCAATTGATGCTTTCAATAGAATTGAAAAAGAGTTTGGCAAGCCAAGTATTGATTTATTTGCTACCAGGGTTAATGCAAAATGTAAAACATATGTGTCATGGCATAGAGACCCATATGCATTTGAAATAGATGCCTTCACACTTGACTGGAGCTCCTATTTTTTTTATGCATTCCCACCATTTGCATTAATTACAAAATGTTTGCAAAAAATTAAAAACGATGGGGCCAAAGGAATCTTAGTTTACCCACTGTGGACTTGTCAGCCATGGTATCCTTTGGCAAAAATGTTGATGGTTACAAAACCAATCATATTCTACCCTAATAATAATTTATTACAATCTCCTTTCAGTACCAAACACCCATTAAGCAACCAGCTTACCCTGGCAGCGAGCATCTTTTGCGGGAAGCATTCAGACGTAGAGGTTTGCCAGAAGATTCACTAAATATTATGTTATCATCCATTTCACCAGGTACGCTAAAGCAATATAGTACTACTTATAAGAGTTGGTGGTTATTTTGCCGAAACCACAGTGTGGACATTTATACAGCCTCAATATCAGATGTAATACAATACCTCACTGAAATACATAAAACAAATGTTGGCTACAGCTCGTTAAATACAGCTAGATCTGCACTTTCCCTTCTGTTAAATGAAAGAATTGGCAGCGATGATCACGTCAAGCGTTTCTTCAAGGGTCTGTACAGAATTAAACCTGCTTTACGCAGGTATGTTAATACTTGGGATCCTTCAATAGTGCTAAGACTACTGTCTAATTGGGGTGATAGTGTGAATTTAAATTTGGAAAAATTAAGTAAAAAGCTTGTCACCTTATTAGCTCTTGCTACTGCTCAAAGGGTGCAGACTCTATCAGTAATTAAAATACAAGATATATCGATGTCACAAGACACAATACATATCAACATTACTGAACTTATAAAGACATCACTGTCATCAAAAACTGAAACGTTAATTAAACTACCGTTTTTCAACCAGAACCCCATTGTTTGCCCAGCTAGAGCTTTACAAACATATATTGAGCAAACATCAACTCTTAGGAATGATGAACAATATTTGCTATTAACTAGTAGGAAACCTTATAAAAGAGCATCCAAACAAACAATTAGTAGATGGATAAAATCAGTTATGAAGGAAAGTGGTATTGATACAAATATATTTACCTCACACAGCACACGTCATGCAGCCACATCCTCTGCCAAACAGGCAGGGGTATCATTAGATGTGATTAGGAAAACTGCAGGCTGGTCAGATAGCTCTCTTACATTTGCCAAGTTTTATGATGTACCAGTGAATATTAATGTCCCACATGACAGCTTTATTAATGCTGTCTTTAATGCCAACTTGAGCATGTAATTATTATTTCTTTTCCTTTTTTAAAGATTATTAAATGTTGAATTAATATTTATTTTATTTGAACACTTTCAATTAGTGTTATAGTTTAGATACCTATATGGTTATAAGTCAGTTGATTTTGATGAAAGATTTTTCATTATAGCATTTATCGTTACTAATTGTATCTGATTGAGAGACAAGACTGATAGTAATGGTACTGATGTTATGTTGCTGTTGCTGCTAGTATTTACATGGCAATTTTGTTGCCATGAAAATACTAGTAGCCAATTGTCATTATGTTAGTCTTTAATAATGCCCTGTTTATGTAAACCACATGATGGATAATTTTGTCTTATTCTGATATGTTGAATAGCTTAAGATTATTGATGTTACATTCCGATACTTAATAGTATACCATAGTTTGATTATATCGGTCTCAAATAAATTTGATTCTTATATGGCTGTTTTGATATGTACCTGTTCAAAATAGTGGCCCATGTCGACTTTTACTCTAAACAGCTACTCTGTAATCAATTATATTTCAGTTCATCATGAAATGAAATTGATTAATCAGACGAACTTACCTAAGTGAAGTCCGATTACAATTTCATGAAGGATGAACTGAAATATAATTACCCACCCAGCCCATCCTTTTTAGGATCACTCCCTTGTCGAATGGGCCAACAAGCAACGCTAGCTCTAAAAAGTGTCAAATCAGTGTTGCCAATCCATAGAGAAAAAGTTTTATTTTCTCTAAAACTGCGATGCCAAATACTAGCGAATTGGGAACTACTCTGTAATCAATTATATTTCAGTTCATCCTTCATGAAATTGTAATCGGACTTCACTTAGGTAAGTTCGTCTGATTAATCAATTATATTTCACATTCATACACTACTTTAGTCGGATAGTTCATATTTTAAAATGTTGGTGAACTACCATTGTAGTAGTTTCAGGGTACGAGAACTATTTTACATCCTGTATAATTAATTCAATTTGAAGTTTTTTCTTTTTTTGTGAGAATATTATAATCTCTAACATAGGTATTATAGGATAACATCGTTAGGAACCTGGAAGAACTAAAGAAGGAAAATTATTTATTGCAACTCGCACTCTCTCACTCGTAATTATCTAAATTACTTAAAACTTAATATTATGATACAAACATAAATATAAAAAAATGTAGACATCATCATCATCATTCATCAATCTCCTACCCTTAACAGGATTTACTTGGGGTCGGCGCAACATGTCTTTTTCCTCCATACTTCTCTATCAGTCGTCATCTCGGTAGTCACTCCCTTTCTTCCCATAATATTATCATCTTTATCAGGCTTCACACAATCCATACATAGTTTCTTTGGATTTCCACTCGTAACGCCCTCCACATCCTTTCCTGAAGACATATTCCTCATTCCTTCGTATCACATGCCCATAACATGCCAACCAATATCCACACAACTTTGCAGTCACCGGACAAACTTTTAGAAATCATTGAGACCACCAAAATAAATACAATGGTAAGAAAAATAATAAGAAAAACGCATTAGATACAAGAAAAAAAATCAGCTAAGTAACGAAAGTACACTAAAAATGTTGGTTACCCAATTCACAAACACATCATGGATCTTTGTTATCTCATAATTCTGATACTACAGCCGGTCGATTCTGGAAAAATCTCACCGTGAAAACTTAGGTGAAGTGAGTTTGTTTTTGCTACGAATTGACACTATTGACAGCTCACTCCACGCTCACTTCACCTAAGTTTTCACGGTGAGATGGTTACAGAATCGCAATGCTGATGTGCAGGCGCACGTGACCACGCCACCGCCTGCGCCCGCCGCGTTTTTTTTTATTATTTTAGGTCAAAATAAAATCACTTTAATCAGTGTTTTTTTTTTGCTTGGATATCTTTGGTAAGACGTACTGACCCGCTGTGTTAAAATTTGTCCATATATTTTAATGGGACCTTTTACAGTGTGTAAAAAGACACATCACAAAGCAGGTTTGCGCAAAAATTATTGCTGGGAGACGACTTTTATTTTTAGGTATAAAAAAAACCGGTCAAGAGCGAGTCGGACTCGCGCACCGAGGGTTCCGTTCCGATTCCTGAAAAAGTGTGCTATTTAGAGACATCGTTTTATTTTTCCTGTAATCTTTACATAAACTTCTACCACATAGAATAATTTCAGATTTTTCTCTTTGCAAACTTCGGAGATAAGGGGGGGGGCGGTATTTTTTTACATTTTTCATCAAAAGTCGAAAACTGTGTGGCTTAAAAAAAAATAAAAAAATATTTGAGAATGTGCAAATAGCGTTCTTTCATATGATACCCCACATGCCCTAGTAGACCCACTTTGAATTTTTAAGACCCCCTTTCAGTCCCTGTTGCAAAAAAAACACATATATTTTTACTTATTTGCAAAGTAGATGGGTAAACGTCATTTAAAATTGTTCCAAATTTCAAGTTGACAGCATTAGTAGTTCTTGAGATATCCAGCTGTGACAGACAGACAGACAGACAGACAGACAGACAGACAGACGGACAGACAGACAGACAGACTGAGTCACACCATAAGGGTTCCTTTTTTACCATTTTGGTACGGAACCCTAAAAAAGCAATTTTTTATTACGCGCAATGTAATGCAAACCCAGGCAAACGGAGTTAAGCCCCTCCCCTTTGCTCTACGGTATTTGTTTGGAATACATTTTAGTAAAAAAAATAGACTTTAACCTTCAATATCTCCAGAACCAGTGGATGTCCAGGTCTAGTGGAAAAAAACTATCCAAATATTGCGTAGAATATTGTGGCTTTCGGCTTCGGCAAATGTCTTTTTACACCCGGTACCTATAAGTCGGAAATCGCCAAGCGATCGAGTATCTCGTATTTAACAAGCGTGGTGGTCATTTTTTTTTTTTTTTTTTTTTTTTCATTTATTCATTAACAATATATTGTGTCTGAATGTGTTACAAAAAATAGTTAAATAAACATTATAAAAAAAAAACAATAACATAACTCGATTAAAAAAAAAGAAAGTTAAATACCATCACTATCTCAAATTAAATTAATAAAAATTAAAACAATGTCAACATAATAATAAATAAAACTATTGACTCATACAATGCTAAACTATTACTAATGTTAACTAAGGAGACCAAAAATAAAATAAAAACAATATTCAAAGATAATTAATTTGAAAAAGAAAATCTTATCATTGCTCTGTATAATATGAGAGGATACCTAATTTCGCAATATGGGGAAGCAATGGTCAATGATTATTATTTATTTACTCAATAAAAAAACAGAAAATTGTTAAAGTGCTGATATTATTTCAGGCCATCTGAAATTCCACCCCAGTCAACCACTCGAGCTCGAAAAATACCCAGTTTTACAAAGGCCGAATAAAAATAAAAAAACCGGTCAAGAGCGAGTCGGACTCGCGCACCGAGGGTTCCGTTCCGATTTCTGAAAAAGTGTGCTATTTAGAGACATCGTTTTATTTTTCCTGTAATCTTTACATAAACTTCTATCACATAGAATAATTTCAGATTTTTCTCTTTGCAAACTTCGGAGATAAGGGGTGGGGGGGGGGGGGGGAAACGGTATTTTTTTTACATTTTTCATCAGAAGTCGAAAACTGTGCAGCCTAAAAAAAAGAAAAAAAATGTTTGAGAATGTGCAAACAGCGCTCTTTCATATGATACCCCACATACCCTAGTAGGCCCACTTTGATTTTTTAAGACCCCCTTTCAGTCTCTGTTGCAAAAAAATAATTAAATATTTTAATTTCTTTCTTATTTGCAAAATAGTTGGGTCAACGTCATCTAAAACTATTTTAAATTTCAAGTTGATAGCATTAGTAGTTCTTGAGATATCCAGCTGTGACAGACAGACAGACAGACTGAGTGACACCATAAGGGTTCCTTTTTTACCATTTAGGTACGGAACCCTAAAAACTTCATAAGTATTTTCGTCACGGACTCGAATTACTTCATTGTTGTCGCATGTGATGGCATACAATCCGTCACGTTTTACGAATTTAAAACCCGATCCGATAATAAATTGTGTTTCAGTTGCCCGTCAAGTTTGGAAAGCGACTGAAATTGGTGCTCGGTCACATTGGAAACGGACGAGTGCTTCGCTTGCCGCGTTGCCTTTCCATAACCACAGGTACATCTGAGGCGATGATCGTTGCACATAAGAGGGGCAATTCCCGTATTTTTAACAACGTTCGCAATCTCATCTCAGTCTCAAACTGTCAAAAATTGTATAACGTAAACGCACCCATTACCGCCAGTTTAAGCGGAGTTCAGATTGATATCCAAAAAATAAGCACATTCTTAATATGTGGCTTCAATAAAAATAATTTTTCAAGTACTGAAATTATCGAATTTTTTAGTTATGTGTAAGAACAGATAATCAAAGAATTACTTAAAAAATTAAAAATTAAATAAAAGGAAAAGAGTCATGTCCCTATCACCGACTCAAAATATCGGGTGTGTGCCTAATACCGTTTATGTGACACCTAATACCGACCACTAAATAAATGGAACCGTTAAAGTTAAATAAAAATGCTCGTGTATATTGCACTGTTTATATAAATGCTCCAACACAGTACAGAATGCTGTCAACACTTAACAATTATATGTATTCTTATAATAGTATATTCTTAACAGCGTTAAATCAATAAAAAATATCATATTTATACGAATTATGAATTATTAATATATAACCAATGGGGGCAAAATAATGCATAATTAATGCATAATGCATAATTAAATAATTATTATTATATAATTATAATTATTATTTCGTTTATTTATATTTTTTCCTTATAAAATACATTTTTAAATATTTCTTAATAAATAAATAAAAAACATTTAAAAATATAAAAAATAGTGGTCCGCCGGTGTCGGGAGCAGCGTCCAAGCTCCCAAAAAGGGCTCCCATACAACAAACGTGATTTTTTTGCCGTTTTTATAGATACTGGTAGGAACCCTTCGTGCGTGAGTCCGAATCGCACTTGGCTGGTTTTTCTTTTCATAAGAACCTTCCTAGGACTGCAAGGAATATTTGAAAAAAAAAATTTGCCGTACTTATTAATGTCATAATTGCGGGACCTCTTCTAAATCCTCTGTAAAAGATTTAGAAGACGTCCAAGAAGAGAAGAGGAGGAAGAAGAGGTTCTCTAAGAGAACCTCTTGTCAAAATGTACTGAAAAGCTGATTTTTTTTTCGCGATTTCAGGTTTGGTCTCATAGTAAAAGTTGTTTATAATGATGAGTACAATGACCTCTTAAGAGGATAACGGTGATTAAAATTACACACAGTATATAATAAATTATGCATAATATTATAATAAATATTATTATTATGTCATATATTATTATTATTATTAATTATTATTGCATAATACTCTTTACTAATAATAAATAATACTTTATGTTTATTTTCTTTTTTATTACCATATGACTTCCACATATAAATGTTAGCTAAGTATTACTATAATATAATAAAGCTTATGTTATTTTAAATCTGTATGTTTATTATGGAATACTATAATGTCTATTAAATAACTTTATGTTCACTTGAAAATAAATACCAAATAAAAAAACATGTAGTATGGGGTCCGTCGTAAATGTACAAGTAGATCGGTAATAGGTTTTCTTAAAGGAAATCGTATAACCTATTACCGACCCAAGGGAATGTGTATGAATTGTGTAAATACATGTGATTTTTTTACATGTATATGATTTTAAGTGGTGCGGTTTCTAAAAACATTTAATAATTATGATATTTCAACTATAAAAATACACTATTTAAAAATTATACCTCCTTTATTCATCAAAATATTTACATAAGAACAAAGTTAGTGTATACGGCTACTAAAGCTCTTGAATATATGGCGTTAATAGCTCAAATATAAGTTAACATACTAAGGAACTGAGTTAGTATAGCCTCCTGTCTATTAATTTATGCATTTTAACAAAAATCATGGCACACAAAAAATACGACAAGTACTTATCAGCGACATATCAGCGACATGGGTCGACAATAGGAATAAAATTGTGATTTTTGTTCCTATTACCGCCTATTTTTAATATTGAATTTTAAGCAAAATAAAATAGTATCTCATTAAAATGAATCATTACTTGTGTTCCTGAAAGTATCAAAAATGCATCAAAAGAACTAGAAGTTACATTAAAATGCTTGACGATATAATCTTCTGTTATAAAAGAAACAAGAGTACTTACGCCATCGGGAATGCCACACTATGGAAAATGCACTAAGGTCAGCGTCCACGGACGAACTGAGCAATTATTATTTAAATCGTCGAGTTACACACACAAACAAGAGATGAACATTTGCAATACAAATACATCTACATTTTTTTTAAAGCAACCAATTGTGTAGCTTTAATACATTACATAAAAATGATAGTTTTCTGAATAGGGCGGTAATGAGCGCGGATTTTAACGGGTCGTTATTAGGTGCGTTTAGTTAGCGTTTACCTGCATTTTTGACATTTGATTGTCGCTGGCATGAGATTAAACTGGAATTTAAACGTTTTTAGGTACGAGAATTGGCCTTATGACTGATTTATAGCAGAAGAAATTTTACAACTGATTCATTGAGCAAAAGGCCTTTCTCTTTTTCGCAGTCGGGTAATTACCAAATATGTTATGTGTAATGTTTAAAAATTAATCTTGATCTTGAAGGCTGTGGCTGATAGGATCTCATCCCTGCTTCGCAGATCCTTTGTTAGATCAGTCATAATTAATAATATATTCACTTCAATATTAATTTAAATTTCAGTTTTAAATTCCATTTTTATTTATATTTTTATTTAAATTTTAATAACTATTAACCAATAATCATTTGATTTTAATCTTGTTATAAATTTGTATGGATCACGATAATCTGAAATATATATTTTTTTAACAGTGAAGGAAAACATCTTAGGGAAATGCTGTTCTTCGAACAGATCAGACTGAGATGTGGCTCGTTATGGAACAACAACCGACTACGAAAGAAAAGAAGGACTATTGCTTTATGGATCAGAAGAAAATCTCGAAAATCCGTAGTAAAAAATATTATTATGATTTACCTACCTAAATATAATAACTAAGCTGCCAAATTCAATCCTGCATCTTTGTGCATTAGAAGTGTATCTCTCAAACTCCGGGCCACTACGAATAGTAAGCAAAATAAAGATTTAATAACTTATGATCTACTAACAGCATATTTTTGCCTTAGCAACACTGAACTTAAAAGCTGTGTGTATCATTAGTCATGCCAGAGAAACAATTACATTTAATAAACTCTGCGAAAGTTACACGACGTCAAATAACACCATTTATTATGGGAACCATTGTTCGGATAATGATTTATAATATTGCTCAGGCAACGTTTCTATGTTTAATATTATTTTATGAGAGTTATTAATCGGTCTATTGCGAAAAATTAAGTAGGATTTTAGTAAGCATTTTCATTTTAATAGAAGATATATGGTCTGTTGAACTACCTCCTGATAAGTTCCGGTTAAAATCTGGCAGGTAAATTCATATAATTCTGTTCAATTTTTAGGGTTCCTACTGTAAAAATGTTATCAATAATAAGCATCAGTGGTCTGATAGTTACTTTATTCATTTGTGATTCGTGGTTAATATTGAGTCCGATAAGTGACCACGAAAAATGTTACGCCGAATAACGCAGTGCCAAAAGTTGCAGTAACGAATAACATAAAGACCATTGACTTATATATTAGGTCTTTACCTATGAAATTGCCGTTCTGCAGTACTGGCCATTTCAAATCAAAATAATTTTTGTTTGGCTAAGAATTCTAATTTCAAATTAATTTTATTTTAATAACATGGATTTTTTTTTTTAATTGTTGTCATTTGTTTATTGATAAGTGTTACATTTTCATCGCATTTCAATCTTTTTCGTCATCATGGATACGTTAAAAATTCGAGTAATTATGGAATATGAGTACCGTCGTGGCAGCAACGCGGCACAAGCGGCACGCAACATCAACGACGTTTACGGAGCTAACACTACAAACCAACGCACCACCTGTTATTGGTTTGCTCGCTTCCGTTTTGGAAATTTCGACCTGAAAAATGAACCTCGCGGTCGTCCGAAGACTTTGGTCGACAATTACGAATTAAAGGTGATTGTGGAAGCTGATGATACACAATCTACGGCTGAATTAGCAGCAGCTTTCGACGTTAGCGTCAAAACAATATTGGTCCATTTGCGTTTGCAAATTGGCAAGGTAAAAAAGCTTGACAAATGGGTGCCCCACGAACTCAATGATCGACAGCGCGAAGTACGCGTCGAGACGTGCCTTGCACTGCTCAACAGACACACAAATGAAGGAATTTTGAACCGCATTGTTACCTGCGATGAAAAATGGATTCTGTTTGATAACCGCAAGCGCTCAGCAAGTTGGTTGGATCCTGGTTCAGCACCTAAACAATGCCCTAAACGAAAACTTACCCCTAGAAAAGTGATGGTCGCTGTTTGGTGGTGTAGCGCCGGTGTGACTCATCACAGCTTCTTACCAAACGGGGTGAGCATTACTGCAAATGTGTACTGTGAAGAACTGAACACAATGATGGAGAAGCTGGCACATCTCCAACCAGCATTGGTCAATCGCTCGTCTCCGCTGCTCCTGCACGACAACGCGCGACCTCATACTGCACAGCAGACGGTCTCCAAGTTGCAAGAACTGGAGTTGGAAGCTCTCCGTCATCCACCCTACTCATCAGACCTTGCGCCTACAGACTACTACTTTTTCCAGAATTTGGATAACTTCTTGGCGGGAAAAAAATTCAATACCCGAGAGGCAGTACAAAATGCCTTTGAAGAATTTGTTGCCTCCCGACCAGCTGATTTCTTTAAGAAGGGCATCAATAAACTGCCACTGCGTTGGCAAAGATGCATTGATTGCATGGGTGATTACTTCGATTAATACAAATAAAAAATACATGAAAAAAATTCGTTTAAAGTTTTTCATACAAAACGGCAATTTCATAGGTAAAGACCTATTATTACTGCGTAAGGACTGGGCGGACGGCATGTTAAAATGACGCCACGAACGTGGTCCGAGAATGATCCTCACCTAAACCCAAGTGAACTAGTCCGCGATCGGCTATCTTCGGGTGCGGTCGTAAATTTTAAAGGCAAAAAAGCCAAATTATGTCGTGACGGGTTGCGTGAACTACGAAAAAAAACATAACAAAAAAAATTATAACATTTCATATCACCTGTAAGTCAAAAATATGTCAATAAATCAACTTCTAACATTATTTAAAACAATTTTCTTTTCTACTTTCCTGCTACAAGTAAATTGTCTTAGACGACGCGAGGCCACGCCCACAAGACCGTACCGCTGTGCGACATAACTTTGCAGCGGCGTGCGTTGTAACCGATGAAATACAGTTTTAATTAAATTACAATAAGATTTAATTTTATACAAACTCTCACTCAATGGAACAACCTGTGTTATTAATCATAAATTACATTTATTAAAGGTCAATAATTGAAAGATATACAATGTCAGAAAACAGTACGAATCCAAAATGGAAAATATGTCAAGAATAACAAAAAGGCCAATGAAAATTTTATTATTTATACAAACAAACTCCAATAAATATAATTTTTGAAAAATAAAAGTTTTCATAATTTCTTTATGTCTCGAAAAATACCACGCCGCTCTTACAAGGTTACGTCTACGAGCAGCCTGCGCCGATCGACATCGTAGTTAAGAGTAGTTCTAATAGATGGCGTTAGTGTTTCTGTGTGGCGATCGCGTCGGGCAAATGTACGGACGACCGTATCTTTACTTTTTATATCTATACTAATATTATAAAGAGGTAAAATTTGTATGTAAGTTTGTATGTAGGGGGTAATCTCCGGAACTAATGATCCTATTCTAAAAATTTTTTCACTGGTAGACAGCTACATTATTCTTGAGTGCTATAGGCTATAAATTATATTTATATCATGCATATTAGCCGAGCTATCACAAGTTTTGTCTAACAAGTCGGAAAGAAATACCTCTTTAAACAGACTTTTTTGCATGCGCTTTTAAAATTGAGAACAATGTATGGCAGTCTGGTCCGTCTTAAATAATTCTACAAAAAAGTCCGCGACACCATATTTCTATCTTTTATATTTTATCTTTTATACATCTTTTATTGTTTTAAAAAAGTATTTTTTAGACATACTTACGTTTGGATGATTATTTAAACACCAAAACATTAATCCTTATCAAAATAAGTTATTTTATGATCACAAGGACATCATGGAGATAAGATTTTGCCTTTACAGTATGGCAATTGGTCATACAGTTTCGGAGATAATATAAAATTACTGAAACGCAAAATAACTTTAACTCATACCGGTTGCTCTTTAGCAAACATGTTTAGAGCGGACGTTTTATCTATTTACCCATAGATGGCGTTGTGCAAAATGTCGGTGGAATACAGCGGAAGAGTTTGTTTTTTGTTAGTTTGTTTGAACGCGCTATCTCTGGAACTACCACAGTCGGATTTGAAAAACCTTTTTGCATTTTATAACCCAGTTCTTGAGGCTCACGCTTAGCAGCCGAGCGCGAAGTAATAGCGCGGGCAGGCGACACGCAAGGATATAGGCTATTTAACATCACGCTAGGGCCCTTAGGAGCCGAGCGCGAAGTAATAGCGCGGGCAGGCGATGCGGAAGGATGTAGGCTATGTAACATCACGCTAGGGCCCTTAGGAGCCGAGCGCGAAGTAATAGCGCGGGCAGGCGATGCGGAAGGTTATAGGCTATGTCACGCTAGGGCCCTTAGGAGCCGAGCGCGAAGTAATAGCGCGGGCAGGCGATGCGGAAGGATATACGCTATTTAACATCACGCTAGGGCTCTTAGGAGCCGAGCGCGAAGTAATAGCGCGGGCAGGCGATGCGGAAGGATATACGCTATTTAACATCACGCTAGGGCCCTTAGGAGCCGAGCGCGAAGTAATAGCGCGGGCAGGCGATGCGGAAGGATATACGCTATTTAACATCACGCTAGGGCCCTTAGGAGCCGAGCGCGAAGTAATAGCGCGGGCAGGTGATGCGGAAGGATATAGGCTATTTAACATCACGCTAGGGCCCTTAGGAGCCGAGCGCGAAGTAATAGCGCGGGCAGGTGATGCGGAAGGATATAGGCTATTTAACATCACGCTAGGGCCCTTAGGAGCCGAGCGCGAAGTAATAGCGCAGCCAGGCGATGCGGAAGGATTTAGACTATGTAACATCACGCTAGGGCCCTTGGGAGCCGAGCGCGAAGTAATAGCGCGGGCAGGCGATGCGGAAGGATATACGCTATTTAACATCACGCTAGGGCCCTTAGGAGCCGAGCGCGAAGTAATAGCGCGGGCAGGTGATGCGGAAGGATATAGGCTATTTAACATCACGCTAGGGCCCTTAGGAGCCGAGCGCGAAGTAATAGCGCGGGCAGGCGATGCGGAAGGATATAGACTATGTAACATCACGCTAGGGCCCTTGGGAGCCGAGCGCGAAGTAATAGCGCGGGCAGGCGATGCGGAAGGATATAGGCTATTTAACATCACGCTAGGGCCCTTAGGAGCCGAGCGCGAAGTAATAGCGCAGGCAGGCGATGCGGAAGGATATAGGCTATTTAACATCACGCTAGGGCCCTTAGGAGCCGAGCGCGAAGTAATAGCGCGGGCAGGCGATGCGGAAGGATATAGGCTATGTAACATCACGCTAGGGCCCTTAGGAGCCGAGCGCGAAGTAATAGCGCGGGCAGGCGATGCGGAAGGATATAGGCTATTTAACATCACGCTAGGGCCCTTAGGAGCCGAGTGCGAAGTAATAGCGCGGGCAGGCATTGCGATGCGATGCGTCGGGGTTGGTGGGTGGGGGGTACAAAAAATTTCACGCGGACGAAGTCGCGGGCAGAAGCTAGTCAATGATATAGACGAAAGCACACAGCAACGAATATCATATTATGACAGTGACAAAACATAAACAAAGCCGTAACTATGCTTATTTTAAATCGGTGACAGACCTTTGTGTAAATATGATTATTCACACAGGCCAGTGCATACATAATATGCGACCTACAATAGTTCCGTACCTCAAAAGAAAAAAAACCCGGTCAAGAGCGAGTCGGACTCGCGCACCGAGGGTTCCGTTCCGATTTCTGAAAAAGTGTGCTATTTAGTGACATCGTTTTATTTTTCCTGTAATCTTTACATAAACTTCTATCACATAGAATAATTTCAGATTTTTTTTCTTTGCAAACTTCGGAGATAAGGGGGGGGGGACGGTATTTTTTTTACATTTTTCATCAGAAGTCGAAAACTATGTGGCCTAAAAAAAGAAAAAAAATGGTGAGAACGCTGTTTGCACATTGCAAACAGCGTTCTTTCATATGATACCCCACATGCCCTAGTAGCCCCACTTTCATTTTTTAAGACCCCCTTTCAGTCCCTGTTGCGAAAAAAATATAAATATTTTATTTTTTTTCTTATTTGCAAAATAGTTGGGTCAACATCATCTAAAACTATTCTAAATTTCAAGTTGATAGCATTAGTAGTTCTTGAGATATCCAGCTGTGACTGACAGACAGACAGACAGACAGACTGAGTGACACCATAAGGGTTCCTTTTTTACCATTTTGATACGGAACCCTTATATCACTTCGTTGTCCGTCTGTCTGTCTGTCAGTCTGTCAAGACCCTTTTCCTCAAGAATGCGTGGAGGTATCAAGTTGAAATTAATGTCAAATACGTAAATATTATGATCCCTTGCAGCTCTAAAACAGTCAAGCTTCGTTAACGCAATAAAAAATACGACCACATATAAGCGACATTTTGTTATTTTAACACGGGATTACAAACTTGCAGATGGACTATTGACCGTGATACAATACATATTATGATATACAGGGCTATTTTTAAATGACTAGCTAAATTTTCACAGGGTGTTCTACCCATGAATATGAACAACTTTCACTAAGGGACCAACTTTGAAATCACGAAAAAAAAACCAGCGGTTTCCTACAAAAGTTCAATACCTACTCGATCAAAATGTATGAAACAGCTGATATTTTTTTTGCGATTTCAAAGTTGGTCCCATGTGAAACACCCTGTGAAAATTTAGCTAGTCCTTTAAAAATAGCCCTGTATATGATGATGGGAGAACATGATTTTCAACTACAAAGATGAGTTTGTTTTTTTGGTATAAATTCTTTTCAACTACGGAACCCTTCATTGTGCTTGGCCGGATCTTTAAATGTACCTGGTAAATAGAAAGTGCTTATCCGGGTTTTGTGGAACAGGCCCTTTAATGGATTTTTCACACCACCTGCTCGAAAATGTCAAATTATATGTCAAGCAACCTTAACCTAAAGTGAGTCATTAGTGGCCGGGGGCACAGCCGGTCAATAATGTTGTACTGGATTTCATTATGACCCGCTGGTCAATAATGTGATTTGAATTTGGAATCTCACATGCTCAGCTAAATTGGCAGTATAGTACTAACAAACACCTTTTGGTGCCAGAAAGAGGAAAGCTATTCTCGAAACCCTTACTACGCGTGGATGATATTCTCGATTTCCTACAAAATCATAACGACTGCTTCTTCATATCGTTGCCATGTTTTCGAAGACATAATATTGTAAGAATAATTGGATAACTACGAACCATTTTTCATTTTTTTTTTATTTATTTTTTTTAATTTTGGAACGAAGTTCCTTATCGCGCGTTGTGAAAGGGGGCTAGACGGAAAAAAGTCTCACGAAAAGTTGTCACGACACTTTTTGCTATAGGTAGCTATTGTAAGCCGTGCGGTGTGCGCATGTTTCTCTGTCTGTCTCTCTCTCTCTCTCTTATAGAAAGCAAGCCAGATATTTTCATTTCTATTTCGCATTGAACAGTGTGGTGTCGCGATGATGATGATGATGATGATGGTGATGATGATGATGGTGATGATGATGATGATGATGGTGGTGATGATGATGATGATGATGATGATGATGATGATAATGATGATGATGATAAGTATAAAAATAAAATTTTGTTACAATTCCTTCACTAATTAATCGAAAGGAACATGGTGATGATGATGGTGATGATGATGATGATGATGATGATGATGATGATGATGATGATGATGATGAAGATGATGATGATAAGTATAAAAATAAAATTTTGTTACAATTCCTTCACTAATTAATCGAAAGGAACTTCGTTCCATCCGGGTGTCCCTTGACACCTCTCAAGTTTTTTTTTTTTTTAAATTACACATCAACATCTATAAACGTACCAAATAAAAACTTAACTTTGTCTTTGCACAACTGGACTAATGTCTCAAATGTTACCATTAACTTCAATTAATATGTAAGTGCATATAACTAACTAGTTCTAAATATGTTATTCTTACTGTTTATTTATTTAATAAATACTTTGTTTTTCGTACTATGGCTATTATTTTCTCACAGTAGGTGTAAAAAGTAGAGTATCCTCCTCTGGGCTAAAGGTGTCTTTGCCTTGGGCTAGCTTGAATCCCTCGCTGCATTCAGGATTCTTGTATTAACTCCCTCGCTTCGCTCGTGAGTTAAACTCTCAACTCCCTCGCTGCGCTCGGGAGTTAAATCCCGAATCCTTCATTGCGCTCGAGATTCAATATGACGCCCGTGACATAAGACACAACTTTAGCCCCTCGGTGCATAATCTACTATTATGTTGCAATGCGAAAAATTGATTAGGTTTTATGCGGTCCAGATTGAAAAGTATACCTGGTCTAACGCATTATGTGAGTTAATTATGTAGCAACTTACACAATATTCGATAGAACTAGGAACTTTTCTTGCACAAACAGCTTGCAAGCAAACCAATATAATAACAAGCTAGGTATATCAATTGAATGGAACCCGCGAAGATCTTACCGCGTCTTAGCACCATCTAAGGTAGATCTCAGTGGTGACTGATTGAAGTCTGGATAATCCTGTATTAGTGGAAATGAACGGAAGAGACTCATCTATTCCCTTTATTTCCTCTAATAGGATTAGGTTATTGAACACGTGAACGAAAAATGTTAGGAGGTCATTTACTAACAGATCCTAACTAAAACTATTTAAAAACTAAAAAATATGGGATCGAAAAATTCGTCCGCGTCGCTGTCGACTGGTAATTTACCTAAGAGACTGGCTACTTTGCCACGTTGTATGGCAAAGCTTAGCCTCTGGCCAAGGTAAAAGCCAGCCCTTGGGTGGGTCACGGGAAGTGTCAACCAGCCGTTTGGAAATTTCTTTGAACACCTTGAATGTGTTAATATTCAAGGTGTTTCTTGTACCAACAGCAGCTGCAAATGTTTCTAAATAATGATAAACAAGTCAATGAACTTCACGGAAAAATGTTTTCAGGGTATAAAAATTTCGTTGTACCGAACTCTGACAAACTCTAAAGTACTTACCTAATTCAAGAAACTCCTGTCTTCTACGTGGGACGTACTAAATTTTTGGAACTGGCCACTTACAATAAAAAAAGCAATTACGGAATTCGAAAATGGAACTCTCTGGGAACATGTTACTTGTTAATTTGCGAGACTGTCATTTTTTTTTCTTTGTGGCGTCTTTTAGAAAACCGTGTCCCTTACAATGAATTTAACTCGTGATTTTCGCTCAATTTTTTTACGATTTTCACTGTGGCTTCAAGTTAGTTAGTTAGTTTCTAGGCTAACCGAATGCAGCTGAATGCCAGTATTATACATGGAGCGACTGACTATCTGAAAACTCCGTTAATAATATCATCCCGACCGAATTTCGGTCACGGCAGACAAACTCAACAGATATTAGACAAGTACGCAAGAGATATTATAGTGCACAAGTGTGTATTACACGAGGTACATACCATTTATTGGGTAATACGATACCCCTTGGTTGGTAACACTCCTACAACAATCAATCTGCCTAGCCTGTTCCCAACTATCTTGGGGTCGGCATCATGTCGAACCGGACACAGCTGAATACCAGTATTTTATATGCAGTGACTGTACATCTGACCTCCACAACCCAATTATTGGGTAATACGATACCCCTTGGTAAGACTGGTTGTCAGACTTTCGGGATTCTGTCAACCCGTAACGGCTGTCAAAGATCCACGAATGACAACCAGAACCAACGGCTTAACGTGCTTTCCGAGGCATGCAGGTATCTCGATATGTAAATATGGTCACTCATCTACAGACCAACCCCGACAAGCCTAGTCTAATCTGATAGATCGAGCCGTACAGCAGTTATTATTTAGCCACGAGCTCCTCCTAGCCTGTAACACTAGCACAACATTTATCGAAAAAGTGACCCTCAATAGTTTACACCCCACATCCTTAACACGAGTTAAAGCCTTCCCAGGAAATGAGTCCATAATAATTCAGTTCCAACTTGTACAAATTACTCCACCTGTTCAAGTTGTCGGACCAAGTCCAAGTTTTGCAATTACGCAGTCTAACTGGTACAGCATTAATGGACCTGGCTGCGGGAGCCGTGGGAAGGGTTAGTTAAAACAAACCAAACAATCGGTGCTAAGTTAAATTGCGGGGAATAGAATACAAGGAATGTGTTGTGGATTTCGTATTTTGTACTCTCGATTAAAGAAGGTATATGGTATTTTTTATCTCTTAAGCCATGATGCTGGCGAGAAATTCACGAACTTATGTCAGTACTGTAACGTTATAATAAACTAGACACAGTGGTGGGGCACGCCCGCAGAGTGGGAGTGGTCACAATGTAATGTGTGGTCACTTGCTTGCTAGTGCTCCAACGGTGTGGACGTGTGACCTCTGCTGTTGTACAGTAAAGTGTTGTTTAATTTACCAACCCGAATACTTCCTACAGTATGGTGATTACCACAGCATATATGTGTACCTATGCATGTGTGTGTGGGGGTATGTGGACGTGTGCGTGCGGGATTATCCAAGTTGGTGTTTTATTAACCCCTCAAGTGTCGAATGCACCCCATGTGTGCATAAGAAAAACCCTTTTTTTGTTAGGTATATAAGCTTATATCACATATATATAAATGTAAAAAACATCATCCGATGGAAATCCAATCATCATAATTAGTTGTGAACCTATGGAGTTCGCAGCTAACTCCCCCTCCCCCCCCGTGTGTCAAATGCACCCCAAGTGTGCAAAAGGACAAAAACTTACATAATAGGTATATAAGCTTAGATCACATATATATATAAACGTAAAAAAACATCATTCGATGGAAAACATACCATCATCAGTAGTTGTGAACCTATGGGGCTCGCAACTAACCCCCAACCCTCCCCACTCGCTGGGGTTTTGGGTCTAAAATTAGCCAAACTCAGACACTTAAGGGGTTAATACTAGTTTAGTGACCTATACAAGTACATAACAAGCACATAACAAGTACATACAAGTACATAATCAGCCTACCTATAATGTTCCCACTGCTGGGACACAGGCCTCCTCTCTTCGTGAGGGAGTGGACTGTAATCCACCACGCGGCCCCAGTGCGGGTTGGTAGATGTCACATGTCTTCGAATGTTTGGTTCTAGCACACGCCGGTTTTCTCACGATGTTTTTATTCACCGTTTTGAGAGCAGTAGTGATGAAATTATTTACACAAAGCCACCCACGACCTACAAATGCGCAAAAAAACAAATTCCATCTTGTCTAGTTCTAGCGGCATCCTAAGTAGTAGTAGTAGTAATTCATTGAAAAGTGCGACGCACCTTGGTTGTCGCACGCTGTGGAGGTTGTGGTCAGAAGACGCCACACACCTTGCACTTTTTCTTTTTATTTTTGTTTCTGTGTGTTTAGGTACTAAGGGTTTCTGCTTTCTTCTTTCTCTCCTATCTCTCGTTTCTCTCCTTTCTGTTTTTTTTTTCTTTTTTTTCTTTTTTTTTTCGTTTTTTTCTTTTTTTTTCTTTTTCGTGTGACCACCTGACACGAGACAATAGTTTTTAAGAACAACGTTACTAACTATTGGACCTAGTTGCCATTAAAAATCAATCTGCCTAGCCTTTTCCCAACTTCAGTCTAAATACCAGTATTTTACATGGATATTCCACAACCCAGTAACTGGGTAACACAATACCCCTTGGTAAGTTGAGAGTTGCGGTTGAGAGTATGTCATGCTCACTCAAATGTCTCGCTGGTGGTGGCGTGTGTGTTGGATCATTAAGTTCCCTTCAAAATGGTTGAGCTAATTGGTGCTGATCCATGCGTCATGTTCGTGAACGGGCGCCGTCAGTTGGGACTGGTCGTCTCTTAGCTGCCACGGCTTATTTTTAATTTAGTTGTTTTTAGTTTTTATCTTTTTCATTACGGACGCTTTTAACGTGCACGTCTTTCTACATTGTCCTTACATCTATATTTTCAATATGAACGATGTAACCAATATTATGTAAAATATTTGATTTAAAAGAGTGTCCGTGGAGTTTCTTGCCCGTTCTTCTCCAGGATCTACGCTTTGGAATGGGCAACTAGCTTCATTTTTCTGACTGACCGACCCAAGACCGACCCTTTGACAATTCAAAAGTGCCTGTAATTGGTTTATTTGAAATAAATGCTTTGAGTTTGAGTTTGAGTTTGAGTAAGACTGGTTGTCAGACTTTCGGGCTTCTGACGACCCGTAACGACAGTCAAAGATCCACGAATGACAGCCGGGACCAACGACTTAACGTGCTTTCCGAGGCACGGAGGCGTCTTGTTATGTAAAGATGGTCACCCATACACGGACCAACCCTGGCAAGCGTAGCTTAACCTGATGGATCGACCCGTGCGGCTGTTATTACTTAGCCACGAGCTCCTCGGCCTAGTTGCTATGAATAAACAAATATTTAATTAAATTTAATAATTTATATCCCGCAAGCCTCATTTAAGGATTGCACCTTTAATTATTTTCATTTATGCTTTTGGAAGAATAACGTACTCAAACGTAACCAAAACCGGCCAATAAACCGCTTTAAAACTTCTGTTAGTTTCGCTTCAAACAGCGAAATATACAAAATAATAAGGGCAGCAGCGCATCGATCACCTAGCAACGGAAAGCGCCCTTAATTGCTAAAGTTTACATGGCGAGAACCCGACACGCGTCTGAACTAATTTGTTCGGAAGTTATAGACGTGGAAAATTCCTCTTGAAGCTATTTTTAAAGCGTTATTATCTGAGGATGAAGTCTTACTTTAAGTAAAGGTTATATGAAAGATGATTTTTTTTAACGATGTAAGAACGACTGTAGGGTAAAAGGAGAATGCCCAAAAAAAAAACACACACGACGATTAAAAAACTTATATATGTACGATAGTATGTATCTACTATCGTACATATATAAGTTTTTTAATCGTCGTGTGTGTTTTTTTTTTGGGCATTCTCCTTTTACCCTACAGTCGTTCTTACATCGTTAAAAAAAAAATCATAGGTAGATATCAAATGTGAAATAAATTTTGCTCTAAATAATCACCATAAGCGCCACAGCGTGCACAAATCGGGAACATTGCAAGCATCATATAAAGAGTTTCTTCCAAAGCGACGATGACGAACGGCCACAGTACTATAAAGCCGGGTACAGACTACTATAATATAAATAATATCCTTGGACATTTCACACAACGCCATCTAGTCTTGGGACTAGATAAGCAGCATTACATTTTTTTTTGTAAATACATGCATATTATAGATAGAAAAACACCCAGACTCGGAACAAATATTTGTAGGTCGTACAAATATTTGTTCCGTGCGGGAATTGAACCCGCAACATGCGACTACTGTAACGTAACATGCAATGTAACATGAAAGGAGGATTTCATAAGTGTGGACGCAGCGCGTACGAACCCACCATGTATCATCTGCATCTGTTTCTATGCGAGCGGCGAACATAGCTCAGTCTGCCGAGAACACTCGAAGACAACTTCCTCCATTGTTCGCGCGCATTCTGCGCTACAGACACACACAACCCGTCCACACTGACGCTCCGTGCACACTGCGCGCCCCTTTGTGTTCGGCGAAAAAACCGACAAATGGCGGATCGCGGCGCGCACGGGTTGAAATGCTCTGTTCGTGCGCATAGTGTGCATGGTTCGTGCGCGCAAAGCGTCCACACTATGGCAATTTTGTTACATTGCATGATACATTGCGACAATGTGGACGGCAAATTCTTTCATTGCGTGTTACATTGCATGTTACATTTCGTAAGTCTGTACCCGGCTTAGTATTTAACGGCCCTGATTTTAAAAACTTTTCATCAAAACGTGCAATAAATTACAGTGACTCTTCAGTTTTCGATCTTCATTGAAATATCTATTGAACTTTCCAAATACCATGCATCACACGAAAAGCTTTAAGATATTTTCCAATTTATTTTGATTACCTACTGAATTATCAGTTCAATTTAATCCTGTCATTTTAACCTATGCGTTAACCTATGCGCTAAGTAAGACTAGGTGCAAACGAGCCGCCGGTCACAGCCACCAGTAGCTCAGCGACAAGCAGTTCACAGCACGCTTTTTAGGGTTCCGTAGTTAACAAGGAACCCTTATAGTTTCGCTATGTCCGTCCGCCTATCCGTCTGTCTGTCCGTATGTCCGTCCGCAGCCTACCTCAGAGACTTAGTAGGTACCATAAAGCTATAATTTAGCATGGATACACATATTCATCACGCCGACAAAGTAGTAAAATAAAATCATGAAAACAAAAATTTTTTTTCACACCACCTGCTCGAAAATGTCAAATTATATGTCAAGCAACCTTAACCTAAAGTGAGTCATTAGTGGCCGGGGGCACAGCCAGTCAATAATGTTGTACTGGATTTCATTATGACCCGCTGGTCAATAATGTGATTTGAATTTGGAATCTCACATGCTCAGCTAAATTGGCAGTATAGTACTAACAAACACCTTTTGGTGCCAGAAAGAGGAAAGCTATTCTCGAAACCTTTACTACGCGTGGATGATATTCTCGATTTCCTACAAAATCATAACGACTGCTTCTTCATATCGTTGCCATGTTTTCGAAGACATAATATTGTAAGAATAATTAGATAACTACGAACCATTTTTCTTTTTTTTTTCTTTTTTTTTTTTTATTTTGGAACGAAGTTCCTTATCGCGCGTTGTGAAAGGGGGCTAGACGGAAAAAAGTCACGACACTTTTTGCTATAGGTAGCTACTGTAAGCCGTGCGGCGTGCGCATGTTTCTCTGTCTGTCTCTCTCTCTCTCTCTCTTATAGAAAGCAAGCCAGATATTTTCATTTCTATTTCGCATTGAACAGTGTGGTGTCGCGATGATGATGATGATGATGATGATGATGGTGATGATGATGATGGTGATGATGATGATGATGGTGATGATGATGATAATGATTATGGTGATGATGATGATGGTGATGATGATGGTGATGATGATGGTGATGATGATGATGATGATGATGATGATGATGATGATAAGTATAAAAATAAAATTTTGTTACAATTCCTTCACTAATTAATCGAAAGGAACATGGTGATGATGATGGTGATGATGATGATGATGATGATGATGATGATGATGATGATGATGATGATGATGATGATGATGATGATAAGTATAAAAATAAAATTTTGTTACAATTCCTTCACTAATTAATCGAAAGGAACTTCGTTCCATCCGGGTGTCCCTTGACACCTCTCAAGTTTTTTTTTTTTTTTAATTACACATCAACATCTATAAACGTACCAAATAAAAACTTAACTTTATCTTTACACAACTAGACTAATGTCTCAAATGTTACCATTAACTTCAATTAATATGTAAGTGCATATAACTAACTAGTTCTAAATATAACAATACCTTCACTAATTAATCGAAAGGAACTTCGTTCCATCCGGGTGTCCCTTGACACCTCTCAAGTTTTTTTTTTTTTTAAATTACACATCAACATCTATAAACGTACCAAATAAAAGTTATCTTTGCACAACTGGACTAATGTCTCAAATGTTACCATTAACTTCAATTAATATGTAAGTGCATATAACTAACTAGTTCTAAATATGTTATTCTTACTGTTTGTTTATTTAATAAATACTTTGTTTTTCGTACTATGGCTATTATTTTCTCACAGTAGGTGTAAAAAGTAGAGTATCCTTCTCTGGGCTAAAGGTGTCTTTGCCTTGGGCTAGCTTGAATCCCTCGCTGCATTCAGGATTCTTGTATTAACTCCCTCGCTTCGCTCGTGAGTTAAACTCTTAACTACCTCGCTGCGCTCGGGAGTTAAATCCCGAATCCTTCCTTGCGCTCCAGATTCAATATGACGCCCGTGACATAAGACACAACTTTAGCCCCTCGGTGCATAATCTACTATTAAGGTCCTCCCTTCTGTACACGTAAAGTGGGGAAGTTTTTTTGTCTCGTCTACCCCATGGTGTAGGGTGTTGTTGAATGGGTCTTTCAGAAATATTGTGGGTTTGTGAAAACAATTTTTCGATTTAGAGATCCGTTTCTGAAATATTAAGCTGCCTGCCCTGCCAGCTAAACGGTTAGTTTTGGATGGGTGAAAAAATTTACGGTAGTAGTATATAAATTATAACGAAGTTAAAAGGAAAACTATCACAGATAAGTAAGTTTACGAGTAATAGTCGACCAACTTATATTTACAGTTGGAATGTATGAGAGAATTATTATGCTTTTCAACTGCAATACTACAAACTACAAACTTCATTGTGCGTGCTCCGCCACACACACGTGCGTACACGCACTTGGCCAGTTTTTTCATAAGTTCCGTATGGATTCGTCGCACACGTGTAGCCGGTGGCAGTCACCCGCTGCACCAGTGCTCAACACCGCAGCAAGAGGCGCCTGCCATCGGTGGCGATGGTTATGGCCGGCGGCTCGTGTGTGCTTACCCTAAATCTACTCTACAGTGTCAACGTACTATTTGACACGCGTGATTGAGCGTACCAATGACATATGAGATTAAAATACGTGTGAATTTTCTAAATGAAAAGATATCAATCGAAAGCAATGTGGGTGTATGATTTTAATAGGATATTGTCCGAAAACATTTCTGCTGTTCTCGCTGTCCCTATGTTTTTTAGGGTTCCGTACCTCAAAAGGATAAAACGGAACCCTTATAGGATCACTTGTTTGTCCGTCTGTCTGTCTGTCTGTCTGTCAGTCTGTCAAGACCGTTTTTCTCAGGAACGCGCGAAGGTATCAAGCTGAAATTAATATCTAATACGTAAGTCTATGGTCCCTTGAAGTCCTAAAAAGATCAAACTTCTAAGTAAACGCAATCAAAAAATACGGCAATTTAGGCGTCATTTTTTGATACTTGCAAGTAAATCAAAACCTGTAAGGTATTTCCCGTCGTCCTAGAATTATGAAATTTGGCAAGAAGCAAGGTCTCACAACACAAGTAAAGGAAAAAGTCCGAAAATTGTTAATTTGTAATTTTATCACAAAAAAAAATATTTTCAAAGTTGTCAGTCTGTCAAGGCCCTTTTTCTCAGGAACGCGTAAAGGTATCAAGTTGAAATGAATATCAAATACGTAAGTCTATGGTCTCTTGAAGTCCTAAAAAACTAAAGCTTCTAAGTCAATGCAATAAAAAAATACGGCCATTTTGCGTCATATTTTGATACTCGCAACTGTCGCAAGTAAATCAAAACCTATAGGGTACTTCCCGTTGACCTAGAATAATGAAATTTGGCAAGAAGCAAGGTCTCCCAGCACAAGTAAAGGAAAAAGTCCGAAAATTGTGAATTTGTAATTCTATGACATAAAAAAAATAGTTAATAAACAGTGTTAAGTTTGTTTTTGGGGTAAACTCTTTTCAACTACGGAACCCTTCATTGTGCGTGGTCCGACACGCACTTGGCCGGTTTTTTTTTTAATGTTGCTTATTGGTTTACGGATACTGTTGTGGGAGAATACCACCGATATTATTCGGATAGGAAACACCGAGCTCATCTAGTTTTGAAACATACTTTACGTGACGTGTAATAGTTAAAACACTATTGTTCGTCGAATCGTTGAGGAGCTCAACGATTCGACGAACAATAGTGTTTTAAGTTCTGAGTTGAGCTGCATTTTTAGTGACAAATACGTGCACTGACTTGACAGGTCAACTCAATCCGTAGGTATGGTCCTTTCCTCAAAATACCATTTCAGGCACTAATCTACATGGTCTTCACATGATCTGACCAAGATTATGTCTGGACTTTAAAAGAGACTGTGACCTCTGAGTTTGTTTTGGCCTTTCTTCTCAGAGTAGTCAACGCCGACTTCGTCTAGTTAGGGTTCCGTACCAAAATGGTAAAAAAGGAACCCTTATGGTGTGACTCAGTCTGTCTGTCTGTCTGTCACAGCTGAATATCTCAAGAACTACTAATGCTATCAACTTGAAATTTGGAACAGTTTTAGATGACGTTTACCCAACTATTTTGCAAATAGAAAGATATAAAAATGTTTAATTTTTTTTTGCAACAGCGACTGAAAGTTGGTCTTAAAAATTAAAAGTGGAGCAAATAGGGGGGGTAAATGTGGGGTATCATAATGAAAGAGCGCTGTTTGCACATTCTTAAACAATTTTTTATTTTTTTTAGGCCTCATTATTTTCGACTTTTGATGAAAAATTAAAAAAAAATACCACCGCCCCATTCTATGTGATAGAAGATTATGTAAAGATTACAGGAAAAATCAAACGATGTCTCTAAATAGCACACTTTTTCAGAAATCGGAACGGTACCCTCGGTGCGCGAGTCCGACTCGCTCTTGATCGGTTTTTTTTTAAATATGATTGGTGTGTAAAAATTTTCGTGGAGACCTACTTACATAAATAGAATCATTTATCATTTTTGATACACCTATTAACCTATATGACCAAACACACCATCACCACCACACCACCTACATAAGGGTGTGGTGCAGATCAACAAACTGAACAATTTTATCCATGGGACCAACATCTTAATCGAGAAAAAAATATCAGCTGTCCCGTACAAAACTTCAATACCTACTCGACCCAAATGTATGGTTTGATGGTCTGTATCACCACACCCCAACACACCTTTCTAATACACCCTGTATAACCCTGTACTACACACAGGTACCACAGAAATTGATGGTATATTCAGTAACAACAATGAAATAGTGCTACCCAAGTGACGATAAATTTGAAGTCTATTACTATCCCGCGTTCAAACTATCAGCAGGCAATTTATCCATTTATCTATCCTACCTATATATAGCCCATACCGCTTTTATTCCCAGCTGTGTAATTTTGAATTGTAGTCCTAAACAATACTAAACATCATGTTGTGTTAAGCCTGTACGTGTCTTTTCGAAACTTTACATAAAAACATCGAAATACAGAGGCGATATTTGAATACGTAGAAGACAGCTAGTCTAAGAAAACAAATGAATATGTGTGCGGTTTTTTGTGTAAAATTTTGAAAAGACACGCGCAGGGGACCCGGCTTAGTATGTAATTACATACTGAAAATATGTATGTTATTTTGAAAGTATTATTTATTAATACTGTATTGAATCAGCATTGCAATGATTAATGTTGGATTGTTGGGTCTAGAACATTACATTATCTAGCTATGTTAGTATCAACTACCAAAATTATTATTGTATCTGTAACTAAAAAAATATACGGGATGAAATTTAAACATTTACTAAATCGAAATGGGATATTGTACTCATCATTATGAACAACTTTTACTATTTTACTATGGGACCAAACCTGATATCACGAAAAAAAAATCAGCTGTTCAGTACATTTATCTGCATCAAACTCGTCAAAATGTACTGAACAGCTGATTTTTTTTCGCGATTTCACGATTAAAATAATAATAATAAAAGCGTCTAACGGGCCTCTGCGAGTTGGCTTTGGCCCCTCGTACGCCTTCTAAAGTTCTGGGACTCCAGGGTCCCGAGAATTGTCAAGACATAATAATAATAAATAATAATAATAATAAATTTTATTTCAGAAAAAACACATTTGCGGTGCACAAAAACAATTTTCCAAGTAAAATTAGAATAAACAGAAATAAGTGTATCGTTGGTGTATGTACTAATGAAAAAAATCATTGTACAATCTTCCTTTTCAATTTGGCACATGTTTTAAATTTCATACCGTATTTATTTGTGTTGGCAAAACTAACTGCGACTACTCCTTTAGTAATATTGCTTATGGCAACATTATTTAAAGCAACAATATTTCGAACTTTAAACATAGCAAATAATTTTCACGAAAAGAAACCTACACCAAAATTCTACATTAAAGTCTTCTAATCTAATATATGCTCAAATTTCTTATTTTTCTATATAACATTTTTTCCCTCTACACAATCTCCCAAAGCCCTATATTCCCAACAACACTAATACCCTAGAAATATGACATTTAACCTGTTTCATACTCGTGCCTTATGCCCTAAGTCTAATGACTCTCGTGCTGTCTGAACTTGTCTAACTTTTGATAGGCGAAATTCTAACGTTGATAACGGGGTCGATCATACCCCAGACCTACATAGAAAGGTTAGGTGTTGGCTCGTAATGCTTAGGTGCGGTATTAGGAAAAAAAAATAAGTAGGTACCTAATTAGGGCAGGTGACGTTAAGAGGAAAAAAAATGTTTACTCTATTTTTAAATTAAAATATCAGAAGGTCATCGATCATCATCATCAGTAACATACTAATCAACTGCTGTACAAGCCTTTTTTTGGGTGGGAAATCATCGAATGACTTCTCCCGCTATTCTTGTCAGACTTTTACTGACTAAAACCACCCGTCCTCCTTCAATTGCCTACAGCTATTATCAGCTACCCTGCAAAAATCCTAGCTTCACATACCTCGAAGGTGTCCTATCATTGCCTTTATTTTGTTGTTCTCTTCGAAAAGACGAAATTATAAAAAATAATATAACTCTCGTACCTAAAAACAACAATTTCTAAATTGAATCCATAAATAAATCTAAAATTAAACAGCCAGTCTCATTTCAGTTAAATATTTTTTTATAATTTTCCAAATTAAACCCTCGCACAGCCCTTGTAGACGTCGCTCACCTGTCAAATACTTAACAAATTGGATTCTGTGAGAGCAATGGTTGCCAGTTCGATTCCCGACGGGCGAACTTCCCGAACAGTATTGAGTTAACTGAAGCCGGGCAATCTATTGTACGGGAACCTAATTTGAACATTTGAGTATATTTCTAGTTTAGATAATAGAGTTGGTCTGGTGGTCGCAAGCGCTACTGGTGAGCATGAGGTTCAGGGTTTGATTCCCCGGTCAGGAAAAGTGTTATTGGATTTTTAACCGACTTCTAAAATAGGAGGAGGTTCTCAATTCGGATGTTTGTATTTTTTTTTTTTTTTTATGTTTGTTCGCGCATAACTCCGTCGCTTGCCAACCGATTTGAAAAATTATTTTTTTGTTGGAAAGAGTATACTTCCCAAATGGTCCTATTTTTGTCAAAATCCAGTTCTGATGATGGGATCCTGGAGAAAACGAAGGAACTCTTCAAATATTATAGACACACCTATAGCGATTTGGGTATTTTTTATAGTAGCTCGTGCATTTGCTCTCGGAAAGCACCACTTGGTGAAGTGGAACTGATAATGAAGACCACAGATGGCTACCGGAACTACTCAATGATAAATATCTCACGGGTTGCGATTCGATTACTTTAATATGGTTGCTAAGCAATTTCCGCTCGTCATGCAATGCGTATGGTGAGTGGTTGTTGAGGAGTTCTCCTGGTTCTTACCAGCAGAACTCCTCAACAATTAACGTCCCAGCATCGGGAAAAGCAATATTTTGTAACATGTGATGAGCAATTGACATTAGTCTATTGTAACTTATACAAATTATAAACAGACCCACTAAAAAGCGAGAAATAAAAACTTTTTAACAAAAAAAAAACCGACTTCCAAAAATCACTACAAAGTGAAAAATAACTTTGATTTCGGAAGTCGGTGGCAAAAAAAAAGAAAGTAAATAAAAAACGAAAGACACCGACTTCCGAAATCAAAGTTATTTTTCACTTTGTAGTGATTTTTGGAAGTCGGTTTTTTTTTGTTAAAAAGTTTTTCTGTCTAGAATTTCTCAGTATAAGCCCGGAGTATGGGTTTGTGCTTGGTTGATGGCAGGCCCCCAGCACTTAAGTTTACTCTTTATTATTATTATGTTTTTTGTAGCTAGCATTATTACATAATTATTATTGTCAACTAAAAACACATTTTTGAGAAGTATTCAGAAAATGAAACTCTAAATACTTTCTGACTTAGCCGTCTCTGTTATCTAAGCACATACTTCAGTGACTGACTAATCATTTTAAACATTATAATCCTTTAATTACTTAGTTCGCACTGACAATCAATTAATCTGCCTAGCGTTTTCCCAACTGTGTTGGGATCAGCTTCCAGTCTAACCGGATGCAGCTAAATATCAGTATTTTACATAAAGCGACTGCCTATCTGACCTCTACAACCCAGTAACTGGGGTAATACGATACCCCTTGGTAAGACTGGTTGTCAGACTTTCGGGCTTTTGACGACCCGCAACGACTGTCATAGATCCAAGAATGACAGCTGGGACCAACGGCTTAACGTGCTTTCCGAGGCACGGAGGAGTCTCGGTATGTAAAGGTGATCACCCATCCACGGACCAACCCCGCCAAGCGTAGCTTAACCTGATGGATCGACCCGTGCGGCTGTTATTACTTAGCCACGAGCTCCTTCTCCTCGGGTGTACAATGGGTCAGGTTCGTCAATGGGCGCTGTCAGTGAAGGCTGGTCATATCTAAGCTGCCACGGCTTATTTTAATTTAATTTAAATTTCGAATTGTTTTTTGTAAATATTTTTATTACGGACGCTTCTAACGTTCTGCATCGTTCTCACATGTATAATTTCAACATGAATGATGTAACCAATATTTTGTAACCATATTTTGATTTAAAAGAGTGTCCGTGGAGTTTCTTGGCCGTTCTTCTCCATAGGTACCTACTACACTTTGGAATGGGCGACTAGCTTCATCTTTCTGAATGACTGACACCTTGACAATTCAAAAGTGTCTGTAGTTGGTTTATCTATCTATCTATATATATAAAAAGATAAGTCCTGACTGACTGACTGACTCATCAACGCCCAGCCCAAACCCTTGGACATAGAAAGCTGAAATTTTGCACAGAGGTTCCCTTTATAATGTAGACAAGGAATAAGGAAGGAATTCCCGGTAGTAGAAGGAAGTCCCGAAGCCGCGGGCAAAACCTAGTTTGAAAGAAATGGTTTGAGTTTGAGTACACTTTTTATCCACCTAAGATGCTCTGCTTAAGAAGTTTCATGTTTACCTTTAATGTTTCATGTATTATGGTATAGTTCTAGGATCATTATTTATAATTGTAATAATTTATTGACTTCTCTGTATTTTATTTTATTTTTTTAGTGTGTGTATTTTGTATTTTGATAATTGGTAATTGTATGGATTGTTTGACATACTTATCTGAAATAAAATAAATAATAATAATAATAGACACTTTCATATGTTTTGAGTCAGGACCAGTCGACGATATTTGAGAAAAAATAAAAAATATAATTTAGTTTTATGACGCAAAAAAGATCTACTGCAGTGCTAATATAACCAAGTTGACTTAATATTTGAAACGAAACTACACGAAAAACAATTTAGAGTCGCATTTTGAATAATTTCAACATTTTCTCTTTATTTTTCATATATTTTTCCCGACGACAATAGAAATAAAAGTAAATGCTAGTCTATGAACTGCAATAGTAGCTCTCAGAAATGATATTTGACTCAATAATATTTTACAAACCATTTTCTTGGTATATCTAAAGTGGTTTCTTCAGAAGTTTAGGGGCAATTCATACAAGAAGGATTAAATGAGAATGGACGGTCATTTTCACGTCAATTCTGCAAAAATAGCGGTCGTGGCTTGAAATTGGAATCAGAATTGAATTATTAACAGACTTCAAAAAAGGAAGTTATTTTAAAACGAGAAGTCAATCAATAAAGTTTTTCAATTCAAATTCCAAAATAAAACACTTACCTAATATACACACACACATCTAATATAGACCTATATAATATACTTACCATAGTTTTTCGCGTGAGCGGATAGATACACTTACCTAATACAGATACATAATTACCTAATAAAATTTAAAAAAGTCTTAAAATAATAATAATCTGTCGTACAGTGGGCCCTGTCAGAATACGAGCGCTGCGGTATTTATTTTTTACTAGCTGCGCCCCGCGGTTTCACCCGCGTAGACCGGGATAAAAAGTAGCCTATGTGTTAATCCAGAGTATAAGTTATCTGCATACCAAATTTCATCTAAAACGGTCCAGCCGTTTGAGCGTGAAGAAGTAACAAACATACACACACTCACACACACACTCACAAAGTTTCGCCTTTATAATATTAGTGTGAAATATCGCATGATAATGCTGAGATCTGGCCTCGCTTAGGTCTTTTTTTTTAATTTTAATTTAGTTAGTTTTAAATGCTCCTTTTTTAATTTTCTGTGTGTGCCCCAAACAAAATTTTTTTCCTTCTCTTTCTTTCAACGTCCACTGTATTCTCACTACATACCCGAAGTCCAAGTGTACGATCCATACGTGTTGCTGAGCAATAATTGCTCAAACAATTCCCCGTGTAAGAGCACATTCGTAAGTGTATTTTACCTTTGTATACAGTCTCCTTTATAAATTCCAGAGGATTATGTCAGCATCTGCAGTTTCTTTCTATTTTCTTTTCGTAAATTCTTAAATACAACTTCTGAGTAGCAGTGACATAAAGAACTAGTGCTTTGTTGCGATCCCTAGTATTGTATGACTGTGTCTTGTTCTCTTTTATATAAGAACTGGTTTATTTCCAACTACTATAAGTAGGTCTTTCTTATGTTGTTATTTGGTAATTCTTATAAGACAAATTCTCCAGAACTAATAAACTTACTAACTATTGACCAATTTCCATAGAAAATGATACTTATTTATCAACAACAAAGTCTATACATTATCATTGTTCTCCTATTGTTCCGTTGGGGTCGGACACAAATTTATTTGGGGTCGGGCAACATGTGTATTTTTCTTCCCATACAATTATTTATTTTTTTGTGATAAAATGACAAATTTTCAATTTTCGGACTTATACCTCTGCTTGAGCTGTAAGACCTTGCTTCTATCCAAATTTCATGATTCTAGGTCAACGGGAAGTTGGTACCATATCTATAGGTTTTGATTCAATAATTTGCGTGTATTTAAATATTTATGTCGCATAAAATAGCCGTATTTGTTAATGATTTGCAATTGCAAGGGGCCGTAGACTTGCACATTTGATATTAATTTCAACTTGATATCTTCACGCGTACCTGAGAAAAAAGGTCTTGACAATCAGACAGACAGACTGGCAACGAAGTGGTCCTAATATAAGGATTCCAACATTTATATCTGTAATTTTTATGGTTTGCATAATAAAGAGTATTCTATCTTTCTATCTATTCCTTTTTTCCTTTTAAGGTACGGCGGAACCCTAAAAAAATACCAAATCTGATATTTAGTGGAGAGAGTAGCTACAGACCAATGCTAGAGATCAGATGATTGTACGGAAAACTCCTATTCCTCCGTTTAAAAGTTAGTACCTAAAAGAAACAAAGTATGGTGGAGTCAATAAGAATCTGCAACCCGTTGTCAGGCGATGCGACTTGCGACACGACTTGCGTCAGGCGACACGCGCGCGCGTCACCTGTTTCCGACCAATGCTCCCCAATTCGCGTCTTGGTGACTCATGGCACCCTTTTAACAACTTCTTTCATTTGTTTTTTCTGCAGTCACTCTTACAAGACGCATCTGACTGAAAGCTTATGTCCACGTCAAAGTGAATCGAAGCAAGTACATCTCTTTCTGCAGTCACTTTTACAAGACGCATGTCAGTTGAAAGCTTATGTCCACGTCAAAGTGAATCGAAGCAAGTACATCTCTTTCTGCAGTCACTTTTACAAGACGCATGTCAGTTGAAAGCTTATGTCCACGTCAAAGTGAATCGAAGCAAGTACATCTCTTTCTGCAGTCACTCTTACAAGACGCATGTCAGTTGAAAGCTTATGTCCACGTCAAAGTGAATCGAAGCAAGTACATCTCTTTCTGCAGTCACTCTTACAAGACGCATGTCAGTTGAAAGCTTATGTCCACGTCAAAGTGAATCGAAGCAAGTACATCTCTTTCTGCAGTCACTCTTACAAGACGCATGTCAGTTGAAAGCTTATGTCCACGTCAAAGTGAATCGAAGCAAGTACATCTCTTTCTGCAGTCACTCTTACAAGACGCATGTCAGTTGAAAGCTTATGTCCACGTCAAAGTGAATCGAAGCAAGTACATCTCTTTCTGCAGTCACTCTTACAAGACGCATGTCAGTTGAAAGCTTATGTCCACGTCAAAGTGAATCGAAGCAAGTACATCTCTTTCTGCAGTCACTTTTACAAGACGCATGTCAGTTGAAAGCTTATGTCCACGTCAAAGTGAATCGAAGCAAGTACATCTCTTTCTGCAGTCACTCTTACAAGACGCATGTCAGTTGAAAGCTTATGTCCACGTCAAAGTGAATCGAAGCAAGTACATCTCTTTCTGCAGTCACTCTTACAAGACGCATGTCAGTTGAAAGCTTATGTCCACGTCAAAGTGAATCGAAGCAAGTACATCTCTTTCTGCAGTCACTCTTACAAGACGCATGTCAGTTGAAAGCTTATGTCCACGTCAAAGTGAATCGAAGCAAGTACATCTCTTTCTGCAGTCACTCTTACAAGACGCATGTCAGTTGAAAGCTTATGTCCACGTCAAAGTGAATAGAAGCAAGTACATCTCTTTCTGCAGTCACTTTTACAAGACGCATGTCAGTTGAAAGCTTATGTCCACGTCAAAGTGAATCGAAGCAAGTACATCTCTTTCTGCAGTCACTCTTACAAGACGCATGTCAGTTGAAAGCTTATGTCCACGTCAAAGTGAATCGAAGCAAGTACATCTCTTTCTGCAGTCACTCTTACAAGACGCATGTCAGTTGAAAGCTTATGTCCACGTCAAAGTGAATCGAAGCAAGTACATCTCTTTCTGCAGTCACTCTTACAAGACGCATGTCAGTTGAAAGCTTATGTCCACGTCAAAGTGAATCGAAGCAAGTACATCTCTTTCTGCAGTCACTCTTACAAGACGCATGTCAGTTGAAAGCTTATGTCCACGTCAAAGTGAATCGAAGCAAGTACATCTCTTTCTGCAGTCACTCTTACAAGACGCATGTCAGTTGAAAGCTTATGTCCACGTCAAAGTGAATCGAAGCAAGTACATCTCTTTCTGCAGTCACTCTTACAAGACGCATGTCAGTTGAAAGCTTATGTCCACGTCAAAGTGAATCGAAGCAAGTACATCTCTTTCTGCAGTCACTCTTACAAGACGCATGTCAGTTGAAAGCTTATGTCCACGTCAAAGTGAATCGAAGCAAGTACATCTCTTTCTGCAGTCACTCTTACAAGACGCATGTCAGTTGAAAGCTTATGTCCACGTCAAAGTGAATCGAAGCAAGTACATCTCTTTCTGCAGTCACTCTTACAAGACGCATGTCAGTTGAAAGCTTATGTCCACGTCAAAGTGAATCGAAGCAAGTACATCTCTTTCTGCAGTCACTCTTACAAGACGCATGTCAGTTGAAAGCTTATGTCCACGTCAAAGTGAATCGAAGCAAGTACATCTCTTTCTGCAGTCACTCTTACAAGACGCATGTCAGTTGAAAGCTTATGTCCACGTCAAAGTGAATCGAAGCAAGTACATCTCTTTCTGCAGTCACTCTTACAAGACGCATGTCAGTTGAAAGCTTATGTCCACGTCAAAGTGAATCGAAGCAAGTACATCTCTTTCTGCAGTCACTCTTACAAGACGCATGTCAGTTGAAAGCTTATGTCCACGTCAAAGTGAATCGAAGCAAGTACATCTCTTTCTGCAGTCACTCTTACAAGACGCATGTCAGTTGAAAGCTTATGTCCACGTCAAAGTGAATCGAAGCAAGTACATCTCTTTCTGCAGTCACTCTTACAAGACGCATGTCAGTTGAAAGCTTATGTCCACGTCAAAGTGAATCGAAGCAAGTACATCTCTTTCTGCAGTCACTCTTACAAGACGCATGTCAGTTGAAAGCTTATGTCCACGTCAAAGTGAATCGAAGCAAGTACATCTCTTTCTGCAGTCACTCTTACAAGACGCATGTCAGTTGAAAGCTTATGTCCACGTCAAAGTGAATCGAAGCAAGTACATCTCTTTCTGCAGTCACTCTTACAAGACGCATGTCAGTTGAAAGCTTATGTCCACGTCAAAGTGAATCGAAGCAAGTACATCTCTTTCTGCAGTCACTCTTACAAGACGCATGTCAGTTGAAAGCTTATGTCCACGTCAAAGTGAATCGAAGCAAGTACATCTCTTTCTGCAGTCACTCTTACAAGACGCATGTCAGTTGAAAGCTTATGTCCACGTCAAAGTGAATCGAAGCAAGTACATCTCTTTCTGCAGTCACTCTTACAAGACGCATGTCAGTTGAAAGCTTATGTCCACGTCAAAGTGAATCGAAGCAAGTACATCTCTTTCTGCAGTCACTCTTACAAGACGCATGTCAGTTGAAAGCTTATGTCCACGTCAAAGTGAATCGAAGCAAGTACATCTCTTTCTGCAGTCACTCTTACAAGACGCATGTCAGTTGAAAGCTTATGTCCACGTCAAAGTGAATCGAAGCAAGTACATCTCTTTCTGCAGTCACTTTTACAAGACGCATGTCAGTTGAAAGCTTATGTCCACGTCAAAGTGAATCGAAGCAAGTACATCTCTTTCGCCGCTATCCCTGTCTAGGCCTCAAGGGGCCCAGCATGAAGACACATACTACCAACAATTATAAGGGAATTAATGGTGTATAACACAATTGCGAGCGTAAATCTGGCACCAGCACTTGGCTGACACAAATCTCAAGTTTGGAATCCCTCCAAATTCAATAATGGCTCATGTGGCTCTCAAGACACTAGATTATAACTTAAGCTGGTTTTGCGAGTAATGTTAATGTGATATTAAAGTTTGTCACCTAGTAGCCTCTTTGATAGTTTGGCGTGAGAATTTTCTGGGAAAATGTGGAGGTATTCTTTGGGAGGACGCTCGAGAGATATTTTTTTAAAGTTGGGCTCATCCCAACTTTCAAAAAATATATATCGACCGTTGAATTTAACGAAAAGAAGAATCTCTAACTTGTTTTTTTTTTATGTTTTACCTAGGTACTTCTTTTATTTTAATTCAAAGAATCAAAGAATCTCTAAGTAAGTTAAATATTTTAAAAAGTCTTTCAGTTAGAGATTCTTCTTTTCTTTTAATTGAACGCTCGAGATATATTTTTGAACATTTTTTGTCAGACAAAACATTTAAAGAAATCTTTAAGTTAGAGATTCTTCTTTTCTTTTAATTCAATGCTGTGTGTATAGAATACGTGTATGGGGATAAAGGACGATGTGTGAATTATTTATTTGGGAATTCTTATATGACTGAAAATATTGTTATTAATTTCGCGTACCTATATGTACAGCAGATGTGTGTGCAATATACCGGATGACTTTTTTACCGTCTCGAAAAAAATTGGGTATTGCCTATGACATACCTAACTTTTTTTTTTCAAAAAAAAACAAAAAAAAATCAAAAATTCAAATCATATTATGCAAGCTGCATATGATTTGGAATTTTTTTCATTTTTGTACCAGGAAAAAAATTTCTGTTTTCCTGGTACAAAAATGAAAAGTTTACATCGAATTTGTTCTATTTATTGGTACTTAGATATTTTTTTCTGTCTAAGCTATTAAAAAAAAAAAGTTAGGTATGCCATAGGCTTCTACTCTGTTCACCTAATATACCCAATTTTTTTCGATACGGTAAAAAAGTCATCCGGTATAATATGGAGACAAACCAGTGGGCTTAGTGCGAGTTTTTATACTTACTCGATCGCGTTTACGTTATCGTTACCTTATGTCAATTCGTATGTAATAATTGTGTTTCCTATTATAGTCACCAGGCGGCGCTTATTCATTTTCAGTACTAACTGACGTTTATGTTAACGTGATCGAGTAAGTATGAAAACTCGCACTAAGCCCTCTGTTATCCATACCGCACAAGAATTACGATACTTCACATTTTACCCGCCTGTGGCAGAGCCTAAAAGGGAAAGTACCTACTGTTTTTTACGTACAATTTTATCTCTATTTCTATTTACCCTAACACCATCGCTATTCTCGCCATAAAACAAATAAGATCTTGCTGTAACGACCATTACACTCCAAAATTTAGACTTCGTCTTCAAAACAGCCCATCGGGGTTCACCCAAAGCTACAATTTATAAAACAAAAACCATTAGGAAGTAGACATTCCATGAACCATGGAACGTTTAAAAGGCAACTGGCCACTAAATAATATAATATAATAATATAATATAAGCCTTTAATTATTCCTTAATTAAAAATAAACATAACAATCATACAATAAATTAAATATTTCAATCAAACATGCATAAATAACAATAAAAAATAATTCAAAAAAAATAATTCAAAAAACAATAATAAATGTGAGAAACCTATTCTATTCATCACTAATTATAATATATTTGATTTACTAAATAATTCATTAATAACATAAAATAACATTAGAAAAAATAATTAATTATAATTATAAAAAATATCAAATAAATACCTAATTAATCAATTACCTACTCACATACATTATTGCTTTCAATTTAATACTTTTATGACTAAAATTATTATTGTTTGAGCAATTTCATTTAATTTAAATAATTATGCATTCTTATTATTTTAATTGTACATAAGAAAGAAAGAAAGAAAAATGCGTTTATTTGGCATTACAGCAAAATATAAATAGGTACACCTTAAAACTATAAAAACGTAAAACAATTATTGCATATTATTATTATTACATGCTTTGAAAATAAAACTATTTGTCAATTAAGGACCTCTTCACGAGTAAAGGCCTCCTCCCTTTTCCTCCAAAACTCTCTATCTGATGCCTTGAATAACCAGTCATTTCCTGCTGTTTTATTAACTTAGTCAATCCACCTCTCTCTAGGTCTACCTCTGGTTCTTTTATTCGAAGGTCCTGTCCAGTTAGTTACTTTCTTAGTCCATTTACTGTCGTCCATCCGACCTATGTGGCCAGCCCATTTCCATTTTAGCTTTTTGCAGTGCTCTAGAGCATCAATGACTTTAGTAGTTTTTCTTATTTCTGTACTTCTTATTCTGTCTTTTCTTTTGAGGTTTAAAATACTTCTTTCCATCGATCTTTGGCATGTTTTTATCTGCTTTTTTATTTTGTCATTAAATATCCAGGTCTGAGATGCATAAGAGAGGCATGGCAGAATACAAGAGTCTAGGACTTTCTTTTTAAGGTTTACTGGTAGCTTTGATTTGAGTACTTCTTTGGTATTCCAGAATTTGTTCCATGATAGGTTGGTTCGACGTTTCACTTCATCGTGATGTCTGGACTTAGCGAACGAGATCTGTTTACCCAGGTATATGTAGTTGTGCACATATTCCAATGCAGCATTATTGACTCTGATTGGTATATTTTGACTGTTGGTCATGATCTTTGTTTTTGAGGTATTAAGTTCCAGACCAATTTCACCGCTAACCGAACGTAGCTCAGTAACCATTTTCTCTAGCTCAAATGCTGATTCTGAAAAGATGATAATATCGTCTGCAAATCTAAGATTGTTTAGGTACTGCCCGTTTATGTTAATACCTTTCTTTTCCCAGTTTAGTTTTTTCATGATGCTATGAAGGACAGTTATGAAAATCCTAGGCGATAGAGGGTCACCCTGTCTGACACCTCGATTGATCTTTATTTCAGGGCCTTTTACCTCCATTTTCACGCGACTTGTGCTCTTGTTGTATATGTGTCTTATTAGTTCAATAGTTTCTGATGGTACGTCACATTCGTGCAGAGCTTTCCACATACTGCCATGTGATATAGAGTCGAAGGCTTTCGCATAATCTATAAATGCTAGGTAGAGTGGGCATTTTCGTTCTTCGTATTTCTCTATAATCAATTCCAGCGTGTGGATGTGGTCTATTGTCGAGAAGTTTTTTCTGAATCCAGCTTGTTCTGGAGGTTGGTGCCTCTCAGTGTACCATGCTAGTCGTTCTTCCAGGCATGAGGCGAACAGTTTGTACATGTTTGATTGCAAGCTAATCGGCCGATAGTTGCCAATGTCTGCAGGATTGCCTTTTTTGTATAACAAGATTATATCAGATTCAGCCCAATCCCCAGGTATCTTCCTCTCATCTAGAATCTTGTTAAATAGATAGGTTATATCTGTTACCAGTAAGTACTTGCCTGCCTTTAAAGCTTCGTTTGGAATTCCGTCTGGCCCGTTGCTTTTACCTGTTTTTAGATCATCTATTTTCTTCATAACTTCTTGAATGGTAAATCTATCTAAGGTTGCAGAGTTTGTATCGTATATCGCACTTTGGTCATCAGTTCTTGTGGCTGAATAAAGAGTTCTGTAAAATTCAGTGGCTGTTTCTATAATTTTAGACCTTGAGAAAGTTTTGTTATTATTGTTAGAGGTCTCTTCTAAACATGGTATCCATTGTTTTGAGATGTTAAGTGCTTTTAAACCCTTTTTCAAGCTACCTGATGCTCTAAGATGCTTTTCTACTGTTTCTATCCTGTGCTTTTGAATATTACGTTTAAAAACCATTAAGTTGGGCACAGACTACCGAAAATATCGAAGACTTTTTGTCGATGTACAGTCAGAGAAATCAATTGTTACCTTAACAAAATGACTCCCTTGACCCTACGTCAATTTGCCGTGTTATAGCCGTTTTATAAAACTGTTGTGTTTTGAATGTACGGACAATTTAAGTTAGTAGTAAATTTCCTTAATAGTTAATTTCCCTGAATTTACAAGGAGATGACAGATTATTGACTGTTGGTCTAGTGAAGGCCTACTAAGCGTGATTTCCTTAGACAAAGTGTTATACCTAAAGTTTTTGCCAGGTACACCTGGTTAAACCCATAATCGCGTCTCTTTTTACTCGACTTACAACATAATTCCCAAACTCTCTCTCACTTTCCCTCAATGTCTCTTTCTCAGTCAACATGACTTTTCTTCAATGTCTCACTCACCGCACAGACTTTATTCACTCTTCTTTCTTCGTTCAGTCAATCTCTCTTTGGAACTCCCCATAAAAAGAAAAGAAATTCTATTTAGTCCATTAGTCAGTTAGTAAAATAATATTAGACATGTATATTTTGCTTCATCGTATTAATAAAAAAATACTTTGATAACACGCATTAAAATTGGGGATTAGGGGCTTGCTACGTCATAACTATAACAAACTACGTAGGTATAAAATCTAGCAAGGAGTGACGTCATGCCACATTTTAATTCAATGTATCGCCGCAATCTTTTGATTACGTAAAAAAAGAAAAAATACGTGTCCAATATTTTTTAATAACCTAGATGATGGACAAAAAAAAATTAGTCAACATCCGTATTATGAGCATTCTACAATTCTGAAAGAAAGAAAGAAAGAAAATACATTTATTTATCACAGACTAAAAGGCACACAACATAATAGGTATTACAATAGGTCCCTACTTAATAAAAAATAAAAAAATAATAAAACAACTTATTTCTGCAACAGATAGTCAACCGTCTGCACCCCACCTTAAAAGGCAACCAGCCACTAAATAATACGTTTACAACCATTACGCGTTGTAACAACTGTACGGGTCCTGCCGTACAATTTATAGCTACAACCTCATGCTGCGTCAACGACTCCATGTTTTTCGACAATGTTTAGGCTATTTCGGTGAAGTTGGCAACAGTGCGGGATACATACAGCTATGTCGAGCTCGTGGCTAAGTAATAACAGCCGCACGGGTCGATCCATCAGGTTAAGCGACGCTTGGCGGGGTTGGTCCGTGGATGGGACCATCTTTACATACCTTCGTGCCTCGGAAAGCACGTTAAGCCGGTGGTCCCGGCTGTTATTCGTGGGTCTTTGACAGTCGTTACGGGTCGTCAGAAGCCCGAAAATCTGACAACCTGTCTTACCAAGGGGTATCGTATTCAGTTACTGGATTGTGGAGGTCAGATAGCCAAATGTAAGTTTGTACGCTAAATATTGAGAGATTTACCATATTATTTTTAAGACCATTGACTTCTTAATGGGAATGGTAAATTTTCGTTTATTTTCTTAAATAATTTTAAAACAATTTATTTTAAAATTATAAAAAAAAAATATTTGAGATTCTCAGAGTAAGCCCTATCATTTGATATGTCACATACGGTACAGTTTTAATTTCTCATATAATTATGTGTACCAATCGGTTCAGAGCAAATTGGCTCAGCCGTCTGAGCAGACTCACGAGTGATCCTATAAGGGTTCCGATGTTTTTTTTTGAAGTAAAAACTAGAAAACTAGAACGTTTTAAATAAAATTACATTACAAAACCACAGTAATATTCAAACGCACTCATATTTTAGAACAACAAGGCAGTTCGCCTACGAAATGGGCGAGCGGTTTATGCTTATTGCGCAGGTACCAAACGAGGCATGAAGATACTGTTAGTGCTACTGCGCCTTTATTAAGAGGAAATGTGGGTGCTCTTTTCTCCATACAAAAAGATACAAACGCTCTCGCCTGTTTTCTTTCTGGTTAATGACCATAAAGCAATGATTTTTTACAGAAATATAAATATAAGCTACTTGTATGCCCCTATGTTTTCCTTTTTGATGATATATTATTTTTATAAGAACTAGAACCCTCAAAAAATGCTCAAAATTGCCTATTCAGACCGCTGTCAACAGACGCCTAGTGTACCAATTTGACGACTATTAACGAAAAAAGAAAAACATAGGGGCATAGTATATATCCTTCTTATTCAGTTTATGAAATATCTTTTAAATTGGTCCAATATTGGAGGAGGAAATAGGCGAGAGCCAAACCTCGAAATGTGACTTTTTACATAGGCTATTTAGTCGGATCTGCAGTTGTCCTTATCGCACGAATACGAGGGCGGAGCGCTCGCAGAGCGACAGCAATACCTTCTTAAAATACCTAATTTTCAAAAGTCTGGCCACCCGCCTTTCCTCTTAAATAACAAATTAAGGCGAGCAGTGTTGCTAACTAGCTCCACCATAAAAAAAAAATCATAAGTCTAGAATTATGTACGGAACGAAGGAGCTGAATCTCACGACACAGGAAATCCTAGTGTGAGTTCCAGGAAACAACACATCAAATGTAATTTCATAAAAAAAAAAATTATTCTTATTTTTATTGGAACATTTTGAAATTTCTAATGCTCAAATTAGTCAGGTAAGGTAGAATTTTTTTACCTCATCTGACTAAAAATGTGAGCATAAGAAATTACAAAATCTCCAGACTTACACACATCAAAAAAAGTTTGTGATCACTAGTAAATAAATGCTGATATATTTTTAAAATTTAACTTTATCAAGAAAAAGTGTCCATGTTACATACAATAAAATACACTGTATATTTCTATTTTAAAAAATATTTAAAGTAAACACTTTTTCTTTTGACGACACGGTTGGCGCAGTGGTTGAGCGATTGACTGCTGCGCAGCATGTCGCGGGTTCGATTCCTGCACGGAACAAATATTTATATGACCTACTAGTATTTGTTCCGGGTCTGGGTGTTTTTAATATGTATGTATTTACAAGAAAAAAAAATTATATAAGTAGTTTATCAGCCATCTCGTTACCATAACACAAGCATTAGGTTGCTTAGCTTGGGACTAGATGGCGTTCTGTCAAATGTCCAAGGATATAAATATTTGAAAAGTTAATACTCAAGCAGTTACTAAAACATTTTAATTTAAACAGACTCCTTCACGATGAACAATATGGGTTCACTAAAGGTCGTTCGACTACGGATGCGGGTGTTGCTCTGCTGAAACACATATTTAACGCTTGGGAGAACTCGCAAAATGCTATTGGAGTTTTTTGTGATCTCTCCAAAGCCTTTGATTGCGTGCACCATGACACGCTTTTGCGTAAATTACGTCATTATGGTGTCCAAAACGAAGCTCTCAAAGTAATAAATTCTTATTTACATAATAGGTTCCAATGTGTAGATGTTAATGGTGTGAAATCTTCCGGGCTACCAGTTCAGTTAGGTGTACCTCAAGGCTCAATACTGGGTCCATTCTTATTCCTAGTGTATATCAATGACTTACCATTCTATTTAAAGGGTATCTGTGACGTTGTACTGTTTGCAGATGACACCTCTCTTATTTTTAAAGTAGACAGAAACAGACATGATTTTGATGACGTAAACAGTGCACTCTCAATGGTTACGGATTGGTTTACGACAAATAACTTAGTTCTCAATGCCAAGAAAACTAAATGTATAAAGTTTGCCTTACCGAATGTTAGAAATCTGGGACCCAACATCGTCTTAGATGAAGAGGTGCTTAAGACTGTAGAATCAGCAGTTTTTCTGGGTATAACGGTAGATGCTAAACTTCAGTGGGGCCCACATATATCAAGCCTAGCGGGATGGCTCAGTTCAGCCGCCTACGCCGTCAGGAAAGTAAGACAATACACTGACGTTGATACAGCTCGGTTAGTCTATTTTAGTTATTTCCATAGCGTTATGTCCTACGGTATTCTGCTATGGGGCAAAGCGGCTGATATTCAAAATATTTTTGTTCTTCAAAAACGAGCTGTTCGAGCAATTTACCAGCTAGGTGCTAGAGTTTCTCTGAGTGAATTTTTTAAGGATATTGGTATTCTCACGGTGGCATCACAGTTCATCTTCGCCAATATCTTATACATTAGGCAAAATATACATTTGTACAGTAAAAACAGTGATATTCACAATATTAACACCAGAAATAAGGACAAATTACGTGCTCCATTTCATCGGCTTCATAAGGTTCATAACTCATTTGTTGGTCTTGGTATAACTTTTTATAACAAGCTACCTTCTTCTTTGCTAGATTTGCCTTTTAATGCGTTTAAAATTAAAGTTAAATCCAATCTTTGTTCAAAGGCATACTATTCTATCAACGATTACTTAAACCATAAGAATAGTTGGTCGCTGTGATTAACTCAAGACAACGTTTATGTTATGTTCTTTCTCCAGGATCAGCTCACATAATGACAGGTTACATGAGTTAAGTATTAAAATTGTTTATTTTATTTCACAAAAATATAATTTAATGTATTGTGTTGCGTAAATTATTTTGCATAGGTACTATTGTATAGAATCTAGTTCTTCTAACTGAACAGACAGCTGTGCTGCTGGGGAGTTTGTTCCGCTACTTCTTCTTCCCAGCTAAAGCACTAGGAAGTGGTGAAGGGCGGGCGTTTTGTGGGGACTGTCTTACTGTAATTTCGACGTTCAAAAAGTGCTGATTCTCAGCCTAATTTGAATAAAGGACTTTTGATTTTTTTGATTTTTTGATTTTGATTATTATTATTATTCTTGAAGTTAAATTTTAAAAATATATCAACTTTTGCTAGTGATCACAAACTTTTTTTGATGTATGTATGTTTTTTTTCTCAATGGTAGCGCTAGTTGGCAGCAATACTCGCCTTAACGTGGACACTTTTCAGTTTATCTTTATTAAGTGCTAGCACGTGAGTTAAAAGTTGTATTCTGTTATCTAAAGTAGTTAATCTAGAATATCTACGCACTGACATCGCGTTGACTCCGCGTAGGTACCGCGTAGACACCGCATAGGCGCTGACCACACACATACGCTAGTCTAGCGTCAGCGTCAGGAGCGGGAGGGCGCGTCAGACTTTTGCTGACTAAAACCTACCCGTACTCTTTCAGTTGCTTATGCCAGGGCCACGGTATCTCTTTCGAACAACCCGTAACCCCGGCGGCATCAGCCCTATCGAACCCCATCATTGCTGACATCTCTGTGAGGTGCGTGGAACGGAACGCACCGTCGACCATGGCCTGGTCCTTACCGGACGGCGAGCTACCCACTACTCGCCGTCCGCAAGCCCGCGTCTCGGTGGCCGGGAAGCCCGCGTCGTCGGCTATTGATTCCCGCCGCCCAGGGTGAATAAGCCCTAACTTTTAATTTTTATCCATATCTATGAGTGAGACTTGTTATGTTTGTCGCAGAAAATTAAATAGAGGATAGCTGTGTTTTTTATTCAAAAGTTGTTTTTTGCTAGGGCCTCTGAAACCTTTGCACTGATATCACGTTGACTCCGCACTGGTTGTCGCTAGCTTTGGCGTTGACACCACGTAGATACCTCGTAGATGCTGCGCAGATGGTGTGCAAAACGTGATCGTACTGAGAATTGTTGGGAGCGGTTGGAACGAAGTTCCTATCGCTGTAGGTATATTATGTATTACAGAGCAGAGAGAGAGAGTATGGTCTTAAGTTTCAAGTGTCAAAAGTATTTGTTTTTAAATACTGCGCCATCTAGTGTACAATATGTATAACGCTTTCTCGTTACGTGACGATTTCTACCAGTTTACTGCTAGTTTCAAGCCGCGTTATAGAACTTCGTTCCAAAATTGTTATGAAATGCGTCGTCAGCGGCCACGTTGCGTATTTATTCCGAAAACTTTCGACCACAATTTCCTCTTGACTGCGAGTGGGACCAAGAAGGTCCGATGTCAAAAATCGGCGCTGTCTGTGAATCGAACCCCAGTGGTTCTATCGGCTGCCGACGTTAGTTTAAAATAATAAAAAATAAAAAATTGTTTACTGTCACAAATCAGCAAATAGTTACAAATTTGTATTCGAAGTCTCCTTTTAGGCAGATAATGCCTGTGTTAGAAGGCTCCGCTCTTCCATAACAATGGTATAGGTATTTAATTTAATCGTGACAACACACACACACACAGACACTTTAGCGTGAGGTGAGGTGTGTGTTGTGACGTGAAGTGGTGTGTGTGAAGGTACAGTATTGTGTGTTGTGATATGAATGTGATGTATGTTGTGATGTGAATGTGGTGTTTGTGATTTGATGTGATATGATAATATTATATAGAATGAGGTGTATGAATAATGTGTGATATGTCTGATTACTCAATCTGTTGTAACAGAGCCTCCGTTTTATCAAAGGAAAGTGTTTTAATCCAATTTACTAAGCTTGTTTTACAATTGTACCTATTTATATTATGAACATACACATATTTGTTTATTTTATTTACAATTGAGCTGAACGTTTCTGTAGTTGTCTGCTAGTGAATTTCAATTTAGTTCGGGGAATATCTGCGATTATATCTTTTCTTCTTTTTGATTGGGTACTATTATTATATGGTAGAGACTTATGTTTCCTGAGAACGACTTGAACAATGTACAATTTCCTTACAGAGCTTGACTGTTTTTGTACTCAAATTATAGGTAATCAATCAGATTATTTACATAATATTTGACTGTTTTTGAAGCTGTGAATCTACGTCTAACTTCTCTAACGTCTACTTTTCATACGCAGCTTTTAAAACCATTAACATACTTTCCAAAAAGAATATCGAATATCCCATAAAAAAATTATTCAAATTCATGTCCCCATTAATTCATTATATCGCTGACAAAATACTTTGTCATGTTTCATATTAAAAAAAAAAACCTCAGGCGTCTCCGTTACGCGGCAAAATGATTGATTGCGATACACGGGTGATTCTCATCCCTTCGTAGTAAGAGCCTTTGTACTAAAGGAATTGGAGTGTGTAATCGGGGTTTTTTCAACAAATAAACTCATGTTGTTGTACTGACATATTGTTTCGATAAACGATGAGGCTGGAGACCTCGAAACGACGATACTTTCAACGGGTAGTATTATTAAACTATTATTTAAAAACCCGCTTGTCGACCATATGTCAACAACGCATTCTCTCCTATTTCAGCCACATTGTATGCAGAGCCGATGAAAGCTTGGAGAAAATGATGCCCAATTCTCGTACCTAAAACGTTCACAATCTCATGCCAGCGTCAATCAAATGTCAAAAATGTAGGTAAACGCTATACAATTTTTGACAGATTGAGACTGAGATGAGATTGCGAACGTTGTTAAAAATACGAGAATTGCCCCTCTGATTGTGTTTGGGAACATCGAAGGCAAACGATCGCGGTCGTTCACCAACACGACGGACCGATCAGGTGAAGGAATCATCGTCCTCGAAATTCTACACGATGGTAAGCGATGCGCTGGACAGAAACCGGTGGAGGCGGATCTTCCGCTCCAGGTGCAACTCTGAAGCTGAACACAATCCTCAGACATGAGGGACCGACTACAGAGAGAGAGAAAGAGATTATTAAACTAAAACTTTGGTCTAGTGGTCGAAATATCATCCGTAAGTTGATCATGATATCATGCAGCATTAGCAGACAAGCCTTTGGATTCGCACTCGGCTAATATAGGCTCGCGGGTATTATACAATGTGTCGTTTAGCATCCTCGTAAAATTTAAGGGTGTGGTATAGACCATCAAACCGAACAACATTTTCAATGGCACCAACATCGTAATCGCGAAAAAATAATCAGCCGTCCCATACATTTACGTCGAGTAGGTATCGAAGTTTTTTATGGGACAGTTGAAATTTCGCGATTATGATGTTGGGCCCATAGATAAAGTTGTTCGGTTTGATGTTCTGTATCACACCCTGAAATTTGACGAGAATTCAAAACGATACGTTGTTTAGGGCAATATGATCATTAAAATTATGGAGAAATGTGCGATTTATTTAAAATTAAAATCAGCAGGCTTACCAATTGAAATATGGAAGTCAGAAGCATAAGGCCGCGTCTTAACCAGAAGCCGTTATGAACACGACTATCGCGTAATCGCGCAAGTACCCCTTTGGTTAGGACGCGTTGCGCGAAAACTAGTGTTTAGTCGAATTTTCATAAGAATTTTGTCCTTATTGAAAATCCGTCAAAAACCGTATACTTAAGAGCCTATACTACCTCAGGTTTTTATATCGACATATCGGAGGATCATGCTAAGCCGTTTGAGGTAGTATAGGCCCTTAACTAAGTACTCGTTGAAAATTATTTTAGAAAATAATTCTAATTTTCACTCCATTACACACGAACACATATCCTCTCTCTCACACTCACACACGCACCGGGGACTCACACACACACACACTCGTTCAAAAACTCACTCATACTCAACACACAAATGCGCTCCTTGTTGTATTTAGTATTTCTAATTATTTTGGTTTATCTTTTATTTTTGTTAACAATTGCATACCTGTGATTATGTTAAGCGGAAGGGCGGAGTCACCTATCACAAGCAATTCCTTGCTTAGAAGGTGATCTAACTCATGTGAGCTAAGAATTTGTTTAAATGCAATAAACATTTTTTTTTTTTTTTTAATTTACTTCTCCGCGATCATATATATAATATTCTAGAAAAGATGGGATATTTGACGTTTCGCTCGCTCAGCAAGCGGTTAAGCCTAACAAACCAATTACTGTGGGTTTCTGTGATCGCTCGGCCGTAACCCAACATGATTGTAGGGATTAACAGTGTTTTCGTAGCAGTATGTTTTATTATTTATGAGGTTAACCCCTCAAGTGTCGAATGCACCCCATGTGTGCATAAGAAAAACCCTTTTTTATTAGGGATATAAGCTTATATCACATATATATATAAATGTAAAAAAAACATCATCCGATGGAAAACCAATCATCATCATTAGTTGTGAACCTATGGAGTTCGCAGATAACCCCCCTCTCCCCCCCCCCCGCCTGTCAAATGCACCCCAAGTGTGCAAAAGGACAAAACTTTACATAATAGGTATATAAGCTTAGATCACATATATATATAAACGTAAAAAAACATCATCCGATGGAAAACGATCATCAGTAGTCGTGAACCTATGGGGTTCGCAACTAACCCCCAACCCTCCCCACTCGCTGGGGTTTTGGGTCTAAAATCAGCCAAACTTAGACACTTGAGGGGTTAATCTGATTTTAGAATGATATTATTAAATTTAGTTATATTCAAGAATACATTTTATAACGAAAAGTGCTTTCACGTTTTGTGCATAACCTAATCAGGGGGAATCATTATTTCAGTGTGAAAAAATATTCCTGTATGAAAAGGGATGTCGTATGACTATGACGACTAATATATTCCTGTATTAGCAATGAAAATCAAGCATTTTTACTCTGCACTGCACTGATACTATACCGGCCAGATTCGATTTCACTGTGCAACGCAAAAACTTTTTCAGGAGGAACTTTCAAGTATCCATTAGTAACAAATTGATACATAAAGGTCATTAAGGGGGGTTGGGGGGGGGGGTTGATGTCCAAATAGCCAACTGCGTAGCGAATAAATTCAAAAATGGAACAAAATTTGTATGAAATTATCTGCCAAAGTAAGTTACTTAATAGGAACTTATATTTTAGGTGGTGAAACAGAATCCAGTAAGCCAGACGAGCGTAATTTTTTGAGTTGTGAGTCGCGTAATTTCGTTCGCGTAATTACTGCTGGGCAGAAATTCTGTTGGACCGCCAGACGAGCCTAATTTATTCAGTTGCTTTTCAACGCTTGTACTGGGTGTTGTGTAGTACAATGGATATAATAAAAACTGTGTGTATTTACGAAGCATATTATAGCGAAGACACAGAAGATGATGATAGAAGAAAATACTTGGTGAATCCACTCAACAGTGAAAGACTGATGTGCTGACTGTCGATTCCCTCACCCCCCTCTCGCCGCGTACTCTATTCAGCCGGGATTGTGCGGGTGAGTCGGCAGACAACTCATTTTGCGTTGCCGTGTGAACGACACAGGATTTTTGTATGAAACTAAATGTAGCAGAAACGCGACTGAAATTACGCGACTCATAACTCAAAAAATTACACTCGTCTGGCTTCACCCTAAATATAATAACTTCTCCTTTGATAGTCCAAATGATTTTACGCTAGAGATATGCTCTGAATAAGATCCCGATTAAGGCTTCATAACGAGTGTCCTAATTAAATATCTTCTCAATACCGAAATACTGAAATTAATTAAATTATACTGATTAATATTTGATTTGGTCATAAGGATTTCAGCTTGACTGTTCGTGTTTGTTTTATATTGGAGTTGTTATCAAACGGAAGTTAATACTTCATATTTTATCAAGACTTTATTACAATGGGTTAAGGTAAATGAAAAAATGTTAACAATACTTATCAACTAAACTAAAGTAAATAACTTAACTAAATTCAGTGATAGTCCCAAGATATGGTCGAAGATTTGGTCTTAATGAATAGATAATTATGGTGGCAGTATCAAAGCCTACGTTGGCAGTTTAAAGTAGGCATGTATCCAAACGCCTTTTCGCCGATACGATATCGATACTGATACTCTAAAAATATCGGCGATACTTAGGCGTACTGAATTATAATGAATGTAAAATAAATAAAACACAAGTTGGATTAACTTTTTAAATTAAAATAAAAAATTACAGACATAAAATCATATTATTAGTTATTTAAATAATAATTAAGGTCAATAATAGTGTAAGTAATTAACACTAATACGGTTTTGTTTAAAAAACAAAGTATTCTCAAGTTTGCGATTTCGCAAGTCTGTTTGTCCTGCAGTGGTGCAGAATATTCTCTCAGATGCGACAGAAGACAGAACTGATTTGGAAACTAAAATAGGTATTTCTGCGCCATTTTTTCAAAGAACAATGGCAGCCGCCCATACATTGTTTTAGCTGAGATTAAATGCTTGCGTCTTTAAATTAAAAATATGTTGTATAACTCAGCGTCACCTTCTGAATTACTTTGTGCAAGAATTTTTGTTCGAGAAGGCCTAGAATAATAGATATTCAGTCTTGAACTTTTGTAGGTTATGTCTATGGTAACTTAACCCTTCGTATGCCGGGAACGTGGATCCACGCGAGACACAATGGCTTTTTCATTGTGTCTGTAATTACGGCATTCAACTCGTTAAGGGTCCCCGAGACGATCAAAAATGCACTTGACAAAAAAAAATGTGAAGTATTAATACAGGTACATAATTAAGAATAGCTACTTACGATTCGGGGATGTACCCAGCTACACAGTAATGTAATCACTCTAGTATCAAGTTCCAAGGCATAATATCGGGGCAGTGTATTAACGCATATATTACAGTTGATACACAGAATTCGTGTCGGTCTGCCACGACGACCTTCCATCTTAGCGGTATCTAGCAAACAACTAGTTCACTATTAACTAATCCAAACAATTAGGCAAGATCGGTGTCCAGAAAGAAAAAGCACAATGTCACACAGGGAAAATCTCGGAGTCCTTAAACACGCACAGGGTCACACAGGGAAATATCACAGTCCATAAGCAGTCCAGGTCGAGTAAAAATTAAAGAAAACGAGAAAAAACAATCGAAAGCAAAACACAGAACGCAAGCGTCAGTGATTGAGTATGATCAACTGTCAACAGCAACCAATCAATGACCAAACTATATTTTTTTTAGATTTGGGATACTAGTCTTTTTGCTGTTCATTAATAAAAAGTAATTCATTTATTGTCACACCACAGTGTTTTTACCTCTCTGCAAGGAACACTTACAATTAGAAATAAACTGTATTGTAATTCACATATTCCGTTTATAACAAAATAAAACTGATTACAATTCAAAAATGCTGCACTTACTGTCACTTGGCAGAATAAATATAAAATGGCAACACTAAACGGTAATAAAAAGATCAAATAACTTTTCATTTCAAGTATTTTTTTTATCCGGCCTGAACTAGTTACTTTGATACTTTGAAATAATTTAGAAAAAAAATGGATCTTCCTTCATATATAAGTCACTAAATTTATGTCAGCTAAAATTTCGCCATTGTTCTTTGGGTATAAGACGTCATTGTTCTTGCCTCTTTGGCTACGAAATAGACGAAACAGCACGCACATTACTTTTTTGAAGCGCGAAATTTGAAAAGTATCGTTGTATGCGGCAGTAAAAATGTCGTCAATGCCGATATATCAGCAATCCCGAATTATCTCCGATATATCGGCATCGGTATCGATATCGGATAGTTTAAAGTTTCCTCAGGATAAAAATAACATAAAACCAAAAATCCTTAAAATTCTATTAGAAAAGCATTCATTAAGTATTCATTTCTATTTAACTAAAATACAGCAAGAAGTATCTTTTGGGCAGTCGGTAGCACGTTTTTCTGGATTCCTGCAATCTTCCATGCACTCTCCACCTCGCTTGTCACATCTCGTCTCTTTCACAGATACTGGAAAATATAAGACGAAAATTAAGAAGATAAAAAAACCGGGTATAAATATTGGTTTTGTATTAATCGACTCACACTGTACAATGCGTGCCACGAAAGATGAGACTTGACACACCACGTACTTTGACTTGCGCAGTAGATTATAATTCTTTGATTCTGATTATTCTGTCTTCTTAGCGGTATGAGGTCTGAGACAGGGAGGGAGCGGTCTTCATTGGCGCGACGGAAAGAGCGCGGGAGGCGCGATACTGCGCTCGTCAAGTCTCATCTTTCGAGGCACGCATTATACTCGGTGTAAGGGCCCTCACCCACGGCGACTTTCTGTAGCGATGCTGTCGCGCGTTTACGAAACGCGCGACTGCATCGCTACTAACGCGCGTTAGTCGCATTTGCAACGCGCTACAGGAGCTATGCCAACGCGCTACTAACGCGCTACAGTATCGCGACTGTATCGATGCAAACGCGCGACCGTGTCGGACGACATCGGGGAGAGAACAGAGGGAGGGTGGCGCGTAAGTGGAGAACCGAGCTTTCGTTGCCTACGCTTCGGCTGCTTACGTAAAAGCAGCACCAAAGACAATGTGACTAATGTTGCCTCAACGGAGTCCATCTTGCAACTGTAGCGATCTCAGGTATTTTTGTGCTGTTACGGAATCGCTTTTGCATCGCGACAGAAGCGCACCAGTATCGCATTTGCATCGCGACTGAGTCTGGGCCCGTGGGCGAGGGCACACAGCCAGCGACCGCTTCACGACTGTATCGATGCGGACGCGCGACAGCATCGCTACTGCATCGCTACAAAAAGTCGCCGTGGACGAGGGCCCTAAGAGACAACGACGTGCAAACTAGTACAATCAGCGTCAATAATATCGGGACGAACAGACTGCTCAAAATGATCAAAACAACTATGACAAATTAAGTATTAACTCAATGACACAATTAATGTTTCAGAATGAAGACAGTACACGACAACTGACATTCTGGCAAGAATGTTATCCAATTGAGCTATAGTTGAATTTTATTAGTTGTTGAGATCATTTTGAACAGTCTGTTCGTCCCGGTATTTTTGACGCAGACTGTACCCGCTTCGATGTTCTAAGGGTCATCAAAGCTCTCGAAAACCTCAGAGTAGACTGCTGTAGTCTATTTTAAGGTTTTAGGTATAAGTATAGGTATTGTTGAGCTAATTGGTGCTGATCCATGCGTCATGTTCGTGAACGGGCGCCGTCAGTTGGGACTGGTCGTCTCTTAGCTGCCACGGCTTATTTTTAATTTAGTTGTTTTTAGTTTTTATTTTTCTCATTACGGACGCTTTTAACGTGCACGTCTTTCTACATTGTTCTCACATCTATATTTTCAATATGAAAGATGTAACCAATATTATGTAAAATATTTGATTTAAGAGAGTGTCCGTGGAGTTTCTTGCCCGTTCTTCTCCAGGATCTACGCTTTGGAATGAGCAACTAGCTTCATTTTTCAGACTGACCGACCCAAGACCGACCCATTGACAATTGCCTGTAATTGGTTTATTTGAAATAAATGCTTTGAGTTTGAGTTTGAGTTTGAGTTTATAAGGTTATTTATTTCTCAGTATATAGTACATTGAGATCTTACATTAAACATTGTTTCACACATACTGCCATTGCTGGTGTAGAAATATTAAATAATAAGCTAGGTACATGCAAATCAGAACAAGGTGCATTATAAGAATATTATGTTATTGAATTTTGTATTATTAAGTTTTTGAATTAATAAGTTTAATAAAAAAATAATAAACTGGTTAAGATTAATCAAAAAATGTATTATTTAGAATGCCAAAATATTATAAGTGTTAAATCAAAAATATAAAATCATAATGTCGAAAATATAAATCACAATGTCAAAGAATAAATCATAATGTCAAAATATAAATCATAATATCAAAATAAAAATTACAATGTCCAAGAATTCATAATAATGTCAAGATATTATGAATTCTTCATCATTAAGAATCATACGATCATCATCATTAAGAATGAGAATTATAATTATTGATAATTGAGAATTATTGTCATTACTAAGATACTAATTACAATATCAAAAAGTATGACTAAAAAATTCATTGACGCAATAAATTTTTAAATCATTTTCAGTTGTTACACCTTTTACTATAGTAGACTAGCTGCGCCCCGCGGTTTTACACGCGTAAGTCACGAACCCGTGAGAATATCGGGAAAAAAAGTAACCTATGTGTTAATTCAGGGTATAAGTTATCTACATACCAAATTTCATCCCAATCGGTTTAGCCGTTTGAGCGTAAAGAAGTAATACAAATAACCACACACACTCACAAACTATCGCTTTTATAAAATTAGTGTGATAACACTTTACTTACATCCATAGCAGCATTCAACTCCCCTTCTTTGCTGTGCAGGACATAGTCCTCTTTTGACTTCCAGAGCTCCCGCTGGGCAATCAGCTGCAATCGTGCACATGCCTCCTTGCGATGAGCACGGGGATTCATTCTGAATGGAGTCTAAGACCTTTACTGCAAAGATACACATTAATTTTCCTTTAATTAGTCTTTGAAAAAAAAACTTAATTTCTATCCCTACGAGAGAAGTTTTTTTTTTGAGAAATATGTCTTGACTTTTTATTACCCTTCCACGGCGAAGCAAAAAGTAGGGTTATGATTTTGACCGTTATGTATGAATGTTCACCTGTTCACTCTTAACTTCTAAACTACTTGTCTTAATTTGACAAATTAATGAGGTATCGTTGAAAGCGGCTTAACACCTCAAGTGTCTGAGTTTGGCAAATTTTAGAACCAAAACCCCAGCGAGTGGGGAGGGTTGGGGGTTAGTTGCGAATCCTCTTGGTTCACAGGTACTAATGATGATATGTTTTCTATCGGATGATGTTTTTTTTACGTTTATATATATGTGATCTAAGCTTATATACCTATTATGTAATGTTTTGTCCTTTTGCACATTTGGGGTAGGTACATTTGATACGCGGGGGGGAGAGGGGGTTAGCTGCGAACTCCATAGGTTCACAACTAATGATGATGATGGGTTTTCCATCGGATGATGTTTTTTACATTTATATATATATGTGATATAAGCATATACGCTATGTAACTTTACATCAAATTGAACATCGCGCCCTGTAGAGGAAATAAAGTGATGTTTTCTCTCCAAACCTACCCAAAATACATATATAATAGTTATTCTTCTTTAAAAATGTAAAGTGGCTCTGCAAATACTTTATCACGAAATTACAACCCCAAAATAATTTCAATCATTTCAATTTCTCATCTAAAACTAGAAAAAGATAGTGTTTTTCTAATTTCAGATGAGAATATTTTCTTGTTTTACACTTTTTAGAGCGTGATTTTTCAGTAGTCGGGTTTTAGTTTTTAAACATACTTTTGTGAAATATAATAATGCGAAAATACAACAAATCGACTAAGAATTTGGAAACGTTAATGCAGATTATTTGTCCAAATTTTTACACCGCGTGCTGGTTTGAGAAAAATCTTCGAGTTCGATCCGCATTGTTGGCGTAAACTTACTCGTAGAAAAGCTATATGACTTACAATATATGTGTTTCGCAATGCTATGCAGTAATTAATTTACTTTTAAATACAAATATTGAAAATCCTATAAATATTTATTTATAAAATAAAAATATTAGTAACAGCAACAAAAACAAACTCATACACTAATACTCACAATCATTATTATTATAATAAGCCTGTACTACTCCTAGTACACACAGGAGAACGACTAACTTGTTGCTGTACATGATAACTCTTATAATATATCGTTATGCACGACCGCACTCCCGCTGATACCGACACAGAATGAACCATCGGTATTTCAACCATTTTGTTTTAATAACACTCGCTCCGTAATTACATATTTACATACGTATTAGTTTCATTATTTACTTAATTTATCTTTAACTTTAATTGGTATTTTTGTGACTCATCTTCGTTTTTCTTTTAATTTAGAGACGTTTTTAGGTTTCCGTACCAAAATGGTAAATACACTTACACTCACTCACTTATGGTGCGACTCAGTCTATCTGTCTGTCTGTTACAGCTGGATATCTTAAGAACTACTAATGCCATCAACTTGAAATTCGGAACAGTTTTAGATGACGTTTGCCCAACTATTTTGCAATGAAAGAAATATATATATATTTTTTGCAACAGGGACTGAAAGGGGTCTTAAAACATTCGAAGTGGGGCTACTAGGGCATGTGGGGTATCCATATGAAAGAGCGCTCTTTGCACATTCCTAAACATTTTTTTTTCGTCGTATCAAATAGTGAATTTTATGTTTATCTCTATCCGTTTCAACTTTAGTTAATACAATTAATTCTGAGAGCTGCCTTTTCTATATTTTCTGTAGCAGGATCAAACAGTGTAAAAGTAATTGCATGATAAAAATTGTAGGTACCTTTTTTATCCGTTGATTTGTACAATCCTTTTTAATTTTTATTGGAAAAAATATCCTAGCACACACTTGCTATACGTTTAATTAATGATTCAAAATTTCCTATCCCTTCTGTTTTAACCACTAGGAAAGAATTGCAAATCTGCATTGGACTCTGAATGATGAGTTTTAGCCTTGCACTGAATCCATTAATTATCTTGGTACGGTACCAATAGTATACCTCAAGTTTACATTTAATTTTACAAATGTTTACAAAAATAACTTTTGTTATGTTAATAAAGCCATTTACAAAGCTGCCACAATAATGAGCTAAACCAAAACGTCGTTAATCTATAGATAAAGTGGAAATTTATTCTTCGGTGAGAAGATAACTATCGTTTTTATTACCTATCTTATTGGGTCTTGGATGTAACTCACTGTGTACCCAATATGGCCAATTAACGATAGATAATGGGCGAAAAAAGACCTAATAAAAAATAATAGAGAAAATAAATGAGTTTCGTGTTTTGATGACATAAAAGTAGTAAGAACAAAGTGATTCTTCTTGAACAATATACATTGCCACTTGTCTAAAATTTTCTCCCGTGTCACGGTTGCGTATTCAAAGTAAAACACTTAGGTATTCCACGCGAGCATAGAAACCGTGACTCTAGCACAAAAGTCTAACGTTCAGCCACTGTACTATGATTACAACTCCTGACTAGATGATTCCCAACTATTTTGATTTAGGTAGCTTTTAAATTGTTTGTTATGGTTTGAGTGGTTGAATGAGAAAAATGTCGTGAAGAAAGTTTCGAGTATGAATGTGGATCGGTATGAGAATAGGGGAAGGCAAAAGAAACAATGGATGGACTGTGTGAAGATGATAAGGCTAGAAAGGAGGTGACTTTCGAGATGACGACTAAAGGCTCCTACCGGCGCGACGCGCGACGAGAATCGTAGGCGACACAAAGGCACCGCGTGTAGCGCGTGCGATTCACATCGTGTGTCGCGCCTGTTTAAAAAAGCCTTAATAGAGAAGTATGGAAGAAAAAGAGATGTTGCACCGACCCTAAATAAATTGGAATCAGGGCAGGAGATGATATTGAGCTTTCAGTCTATAGCGGCATGAGGAACAGGGTGTAAAATTCACTCATCCTTCATAAGAAAGGGAGGATCCTCCGACCAGACGGGTTGATGTCGGGACGTTGTATATATGCTAGTCACGCGGTAAACTCTGATTGCGCGATGCAGGTGGCGTGACGTCATGTCATTGTGATGCGTAGTTCGTATGTGGCAATGTAGATGCCGCCACAAGTCTAATCTAATGCGGCCAAATATTAAAACACTAGCAATACAGTTAAACCCACGTTTTACGGTTAAACCACAATAATTATTACACTTTTTTAACTGGTACAAAACTGCAATATCTAAGATTTTATACATGCTTCCAATGCAATAGTGTTCCGATTCTCAAAGACAGGTTGTCGTTCATAAACAAGTGAATTTCCTCGTGATTTCCTTTAGCGTTCGAAATGGATATACATTACTTTCCTATTTCGTATGAAATACGTCGAGTTCTTTGTTACTGGTTGAATAGGTTTCAATTAGATGGCAATATGTCGTCTAGTTTCAACTACTGCAAATCTTGACGTAACTTTCAGTGGCATTGAAAAACTCCTGTAATGGTATTTTCTTTGGAAAAGACTTGTATTCAAAGATGATAAGAGACTATTTTTGGTACGGAACCCTAAAAATAGTCGACGATTTCAAAAGGAATCCTTATGGTGTGACTCAGTCTGTCTGTCTGTCTGTCTGTCTGTCTGTCTGTCTGTCACAGCTGGATATCTCAAGAACTACTAATGCTATCAACTTGAAATTTTTAGATGACGTTTACCCAACTATTTTGCAAATAAGAAAGAAATAAAAATAATTATATTTTTTTTGCAACTGGGACTGAAAGGGGGTCTTAAAAATGTAAAGTGGGGCTACTAGAGCATGTGGGGTATCATATGAAAGAGTGCTGTTTGCACATTCTCAAACAATTTTTATTTTTTTTTAGGCCGCATAGTTTTCGACTTCTGATGAAAAATGTTTAAAAAATATACCTTTCCCCCCTTATCTCCGAAGTTTGCAAAGAGAAAAATCTGAAATTATTCTATGTGATAGAAGTTTATGTAAAGATTACAGGAAAAATAAAACGATGTCTCTAAGTAGCACACTTTTTCAGAAATCGGAACGGAACCCTCGGTGCGTGAGTCCGACTCGCTCTTGACCGGTTTTTTTTTGGTAGAAGTAGTATTTTTATACAGGGTGTAAGGGACAGCCCTCCGCAATCTGATAGGGTGAATTCAGTATGTCATACTAAGATGACCGGTACATGAAATTTTTTCAGGAACGTTAAGGGAATCCAATAAACCTGATTTATTTGTGTTTTTGTGCACAAATCGGAGCGTCTATTACTGGTTGGGAGGGGGGTAGGTAATAGGTATGCGTTGAGTTCGATGAACTCTGTAGCTAGACAGAAAGTGAACGGCTGATTTCACGCGTCGTTGGTTAGAATATTTCAACATCCATTGCTGGTTTTTTTTTTGCTGTTTTTTTTTTGTAGTTTTTTTACATAAATGGAGTGCTGCGAACACACAATGCAATTTTACATTGAAATAATGAAAATGTAACTGAAAAAAAAAAAAAAATTTCCTGAGAAAATTTCCGGTGGAATATGATTCAAAATGAGGATCTGAATGCACCCTGTTAGTTTGCGGAGGGCTGTCCCTTACACCCTGTATTTATTTATTTTTCTCGGCACCTATTGGTTGCTGGTTTTGGGGATTTCAAAATACCACTAAAAACATTATATTCTAAAAATAAATCCTACTATAAAAAATCGATGGGTTTTAAATTATAATATAACTTTTAAGTTATAATTCGTATCATTTTGCATCCTCGTTAAACTTGGTGTGGTACAGAACATCAAACCGAATAACTTTTTCCATGGGACCAACATCGTAATCACGAAAAAAATTACAACTGTCCCATCTTACTCGACGCAAATGTATGGGACGGCTGATAATTTTTTCGCGATTACGATGTTGGTGCCATGGAAAAAGTTGTTCGGTTTGATGGTCTATGTATACCACACCACTAAATTTGACGAGTATGCAAAACTGCTCGTTGTATAAAGTACAGTGGTTCGTTTTATGCACAAATATAAAAATACTGTACGAGTACAAAGGCGGGTTTAAGGCTACTCTTTCGAAAAAAGCTTAAAAAGAGCGTGCAGATGAAGCAGTTTTTGGCCGGAACCTACAGAGAAATTACATCTGAAAAAAATTGTTAGTAATCTACATGATATGAATCGTAATTTGGTTTAGCCATAATTTTTCTATCGGTATCACATAATAAGAAAAAAAAACCCCAAATCACCTCCAAATCGTTAAGATGAAACCATTTTACTCCTTCATTTTTTATCAAAAGAATAAAAATAAAATATCTACTACTTTGCAATACTAACGAAAATGATTTGGTTTTGTTACTTTTTCAAAACATGTATATTTTTTATTATAATAAATTAAAAATGCGTCTAATTTGGGACAGCGCTCCTTGATGGGCGAGTCCTATTACTGGCTGGACGTACGACGCATTGCGTGAGCTCAGGCCAGAATGCGCACGCTAACCACTCAAAGGTCATTGGCGTATAGTTCGGCCTTAATGCCTGAGGCATTTTCTACCAGTCAACTTTAGGGTGTAGATACAAAACCAGCCAGGTTTCGGATCGATAGCTCAGAAATAACTATAAATAAAATACAAGAATAAATATTATTTTCCCACACTCAAATATTTCCCCTACAATTCGTATCTACCCTTGAACTGAATCGGCATTCGGTAGTCTAAAACAAAAGAGTGCAGTATTTCACGACTGTATTTCCAAGGGCGATAGTCCAATAAAGCATATAGGTGGAGCCGGTTCAAGCGACACAAAGATATCTGTAGTTTATTGCAGGTTGCAGTCTTTCTGTTTGGCTTGGCAGTCTGTTGCTGCTATTGCAGGAAATCTCTGGAGGAGTAACATAACATAACATCGCGAATATAATAATAATTGAATTAAATTCTTAGATTAATTATTTAGATTAATTATATATCTATAAATAAGTAAAATTAAAAACTAGATTAATATTAGGTATAATTTTTTGTACAACTTCTTTATGCATGCGGAGTTTACCTGTAAGTGATTGTTGCACCTGTTGCATATACAGGGTGTCCGGTAAAGAATGGATAACCTTGGAATAGCATATTACAGACATGATGGCCGTTCTTAAAAAAATACAAAAAAAAATATTTAAAAAAAAATATTTTTTGGAGACTCCAAAAAATCATAATGTACGCACGACAACAGATCAAATTTTCAGTATAAGCTGATCTCGCATTGAATAGGATTTCCTTACAATGAGAGGTCAGTCTAAACTAGAAATGTATAGCTTGATGTGTAGCCGTGTGGATATTTTGGACTAGTGGGGATATTTTTTTTTTTTTGTATTTTTTTAAGAACGGCCATCATGTCTGTAATATGCTATTCCAAGGTTATCCATTCTTTACCGGACACCCTGTATATTGTTGCATGTAACCTTTAACATAAAACTTGTGTAAACAATTGTTGGTAAACCAATAAAAAAAAAAAAAAAAAATAAATATAACCTCCGAGGGGTTGGGCAGGGGATCTTTAGTATACCCACATATCACCTGTTCTGTTGAAGTGTCATGGAGTATAGGGCAAGCCATCCACCGGGCACAAATGCACTACGGGGATTGAGAAATTTCTGATAGAAAAACTATAAACTGATTAACACTAACATATTTTAATAATATTTGTTTGTATTACATTGGTAGGGTTCCGTACCTCAAAAGGAAAAAACGGAACCCTTATAGGATCACTCGTGTGTCTGTCTGTCTGTCTGTCTGTCTGTCCGTCTGTCCGTCTGTCACAGCCAATTTGCTCCGAATCTAATGGACCGATCAAGTTGAAATTTGGTACACATATGGATTTCTGTGACCCAAACACGTGCGGGTAAAGTAAATAAATGAATTTTGAATATGGGGGTCACTTTTAGGGGGCAAAGAAGAAAATTAAAGAAAAAAGTTTTGCAAACTGTACCGTGTGACATATCAAATGAAAGGGCTTACTATGAGGGTCTCAAATATTTTTTTTTAATAATTTTAAAATAAACTGTTTTAAAGTTATTTAAGAAAATTGACGAAAATTGACCCCCATTCTCCCCCCCCCCTTATCTCTGAAACTACTGAGCCTAAAATTTTGAAATAAATACAGAAAATAGTTCTTTACCTGTAGATTACAGGAAAACCTATAAGAAGTCTGTGGTCTCAAGATAACATGGTCAATCTCTCAATATTGTGAGTACAAACTTACATTTACAGTTGGAATGTATGGGAGAACATGTATTTCAACTACAATGTTAAGTTTGTTCTTGGGATAAATTCATCCCAACTACGGAACCCTTCATTGTGCGTGGTCCGACACGCACTTGGCCGGTTTTTTTATATGAAATTTTTATTTTTATTAAATTTTAATTCTCTGACTCTTCTAGTTTGCCATTTTATTTTAATTTCAATTTCAATTTCCGTCATCCATATAATTTTGTATGCACTCCATTCGTTTATTTTAATTGCATTTGACATTTTATTTTAATTCTGCGATCTTTATAAGTACTTACTAATATCATTATCATTTATTTTAATTGCATGACATCATTCTATTCTGATTTATTCTGTTGCAGTATTGTAAAATTTTATTTATATTAAATTAAATGAATTTGATTTATTTTTTAAAAACCCAATAACCGGGAATCGAACCCATGGCTTCATGATTAGCAGTAGCACTTGCAACCAATAGACTAACGATGCAGTCTTTGGATAGTTATCTTTTCATAATGAAGTGTAACTATTTAAAAAAACCGGTCAAGTGCGATTCGGACTCGCGCACGAAGGGTTCCGTACCTACCATATTATATCGACGCCTTAGAGTGAAAACCTCGTAACTGTAAAAGAAGTAACTTTTCAGGAGGAAGAATAAACTGCGCGATGTGAAATTTTTGTACGGCGTCTTTTATGTTTCTTTTTTATTAATGAATGTGGAAGTTTAACCCGCTTTCATTATCGAGAACTGTTCGATTCTATATGATTGTCCGAAATGCATAAAATGATACTTACGAGGTATTCGTACAAAAAACCCGACCTAAAGCATACAAATACTAGGTAGGTACTGTCATAGATGGCGCTACGAGTATCGAATGAACAAATTAGTCAGATCAGGATGTGCGTTGCGAAGTTTTCCTCCTATAAACGCAATAAAATAAATTTGAGCAAAAATGTATGAGCCCAGTGCGGGTTGGTAGATGTCACATGTCTTCGAATTTTTGGTTCTAGGACATGCCGGTTTCCTCACGATGTTTTCCTTCACCGTTTTGAGAGCAGCGGTGATGAAATAATGACATAACACGCCACATGCTAGATTAAAATTTTAATTTTTTTTTTCAAAATGAAAAGTTTTGTATGGGGACCGCCCCCTTCAATTTTAACTTTACCTACTTTATTTTTATTATTTATTTGTTATATTCGTAATAAAAATACACAATCTGTGAAATTTCAACTGTCTACCTATTAAGGTTCGTGAGATACAGCCCTGTGACAGACGGACAGACGGACGGACGGACAGCGGAGGCTAAGTAAGATTGTACGTACAATATTGACTGCCCGCGGCTTCGCCCGCGTGGATGTCTGATTTCATGTGTTTTAATTTTCTTATTATTGTTTATTTTACATCAAAAGTATAAATACTGAGTTTCAAGTTAATCGGACTGCGCTTTAAAATTCTTGCATACAAACTTTAACATCCCTAAACACCATTTGAGGGGTAGTTTTGAAAAACTTTTACTTACATAAGCAAGTATTTGTGCTAAGTTTCAAGTTCATTAACCAAATTAATAAGATTTTTCATGTAAACTGTTCCACGCCCACAGGGGTAGAAAAAAATTTCAAAAATCGTCTAGGATGTTTCCATAACTTGTCTCAAACATTATTTACACCAATTTTCAAGTTAGTCAATCCCCAATAAAATCCTCCGCTGTAAAATTTACTACCCCTTTTCACCCCTTAGGGGTAGATTTTTGGAAAACCCTGATACACGTTAGTTAATCTTCATTTTTGGTCTCAAGTACTAAATCTGAGTTTTGAGTAAATCGGACCGCGTGTTCCAAAATTCCTCTATAAAAACTTTGACACCCACCAATACCGTCTTCTGGGGTCGCGGGATGTTCGAAAGAGATACCGTGGCCCTGCCATAGGCAACTGAAGGAACACGGGTGGGTTTTAGTCAGTAAAAGTATGTCATTTGATGATTTCCCATCCACAAAAAAAGAGGGTAGTTTAGCAAAACTAAAAATGATTAATTTTATAATTAACTTAGATGAATATTCGTGATAAGTTTCAAGTCTGATAACTCAAGAGATAAGATTTTTCAAATAAACTTTCATCCCCTATTTTATTCCCTTAGGGATGGAATTTCCAAAAATTCTTCCTTAATGGATGTTTACACTATATAAGGTATATATGTTCAAAATTTCATGTCTCTAGGTCCAGTGGTTTGGACTGTGCGTTGATTATTATCAGTCAATGAGTCAGTCAGGACTTTGAATTTTATATATATAGATTTACAAGACCATAAACTTCTTATAGGTTTTCCTGTAATCTATAGGTATAGAACTATTTTCTGTATTTTTTTCAAAATTTTAGGCTCAGTAATTTCGGAGATAAGGGGGGGGAAATGGTCAATTTTCGTCTATTTTCTTAAATAACTTCAAAACAATTTATTTTAAAATTATAAAAAAAATATATTTGAGACCCTCACAGTAAGACCTTTCATTTGATATGTCACACGGTACAGTTTGCAAAACTTTTTTTTTAAATTTTACTTATTTTCCCTCCAAAAGGGACCCCTATATTCAAAATTCATTTATTTACGTTACATGTCCGTGTTTGGGTTACCAAAATACATATGTGTACAAAGTTTCAACTTAATCGGTTCATTAGATTCGGAGCAAATTGGCTGTGACAGACGGACAGACGGACAGACAGACAGACACACGAGTGATCCTATAAGGGTTCCGTTTTTTCCTTTTGAGGTACGGAACCCTAAAAACTGAGTTTTGAGTTAATCGGACCGCGTGTTAAAGTTCCTCCATACAAACTTTGACACCCCCAATCCCTCCTTAGGGGGTAGTTTAGAAAAACTAAAAATGATAAACTTTATAATTTACTTAGATGGATATTCGTGCTAAGTTTCAAGTCTATTAACTCAAGGGATAGGATTTTTCATACAAACTTTCATCCCCTGTTTTACCCCCTTAGGGATGGAATTTCCAAAAATCCTTCCTTAGTGGATGTTTACACTATATAAGGTATCTATGTGAAAAAATTTCAAGTTTCTAGGTCCATTGGTTTGGGCTGTGCGTTGGTATATTAGTCAGTGACTCAGTCAGGACTTTGATTTTTTTATATATATAGATTTACCATTTTATTTTAAGACCACAGACTTCTTATAGGTTTTTCTGTAACCTACAGGTGTAGAACTAATTTCTATATTTTTTTCAAAATTTTAGGCTCAGTAGTTTCGGAGATAAGGGGGGGAATGGTCAATTTTCGTCTATTTTCTTAAATAACTTTAAAACAATAAATTTTAAAATTATAAAAAAAATATATTTGAGACCCTCATAGTAAGTTCTTTCATTTGATATGTCACTCGGTACAGTTTACAAAACTTTTTTTTTTAATTTTCTTATTTTCCCCCTAAAAGTGACTCTCATATTCAAAATTCATATACACTCCTTTGCAAAAAAAACGGGCGGTTTGGGTTTTTCTACATTATTGGTAATCATTTAGTTCTAAAGAGGTTTTAATAGCCAAACTATGTTACTGGCACTTAATAAAGAGTCTAGGTATGAAAAAAAAGTTAATTTCAAATTCGAAACTGTTGTTTTTAAAAATAATAATCCCTTTTTCAGTTTATGACTTTTTACTTGCTATTCGCGGGTTTGCGGTTAAAAGGTTATCAGGCAACTAAAACTAACTTCTCGTTATTTTTATTAGAATAATTTATGTTTGTCGCATAATCCTGCCTTATTGTGACTTAAAACTGATATCTGTGTGTCGATTGTAATGGCAGAAAAAGCAATAAGAGCTAGTAAAGTTATAGCGCTGCTGGAAGTGGGGTGTAGCCAATGTTACGGCTCACAGCGGTTAAACGTGGGTCGTTCCACCGTCCAAAGAACCTGGACTCGATACCAAGAGACAGGTTCCGTTCAAAGAAGTCAAGATTCTGGGAGAAAACGTTGCACACAACCACGAGACGACCGCTTTTTAGTGACTGAGGCGCTGAGGAACCACACATGCAGTTACATAGACCTCAAAAGAAACGTTGAAGAGGTACGAGGAGCACAAGTTAGCCTATGGACAGTGAGGAGGAGGCTTTTAGCGGTTGATATACGCAGTCGACGACCAGCGCGGTCCTCCAAGTTACTCCGTGAGCACCGGATTGCTCGACTGAGGTTCACTAGAAATTGTCTATCTTGGACACTATGTAACTAGAGTAGCGTACTCTTCTCCGATGAAGCTCGAATTTGTCTGAATGGTGAGGACCGACGTCGGCGAGTGTTACGAAGACCAGGGGAACGCTATGCCGACGTGTGTTTTGAAGAAATCACCCATTATGGTGGGAGGTCCGTTATGTTTTGGGCGGGCGTAACTTCCAGCTATCGTACCGAGATAGTGTTCATTGAAAATGGCTCACTAAATGCACAAAGGTACATAACAGGAATAATTTGTCAACATGCACAGCCCGCGCTGACTGTAATTGGTGTAGATGCCATTCACATGGACGATAATGCTCGGGACCACCGTTCTGGCGACGTAGATGCTTATATGCAAGAGGTCGGTATTCGTCGCCTGGATTGGCTAGTGCGGAGCCCCGACCTTAACCCCATTGAGCACGTCTGTGACCTCTTAAAAAGGCGAGTACGATCTGTCCAACCCCTTCCACAAAACATCAGGGAGCTTAAACGTGTGATTTCGGCGGAGTGGGAACACATTCCACAGGACACCATCAAAAGCCTGGTGGAAAGCATGCCAAGACGATTACATGCCGTAATGGCTGCAAGGGGAGGTCATACTCGTTATTAATTTTTATTTTTTAATGTCTTTTTTTAATTAAAATACCATGAAAATACTCGTAGTCATAATTTAATTATACCCTAAAAATTTCCATTTTAATACGACTCTCTGTTTACATTGACTAAAACACCGATTCCAGGATCTAAGGGTTAAAAACTATCTTCTCAATGATAATAAGAAATTTATAGTCATTTATGCTAATGACATACTAAAAATATAAATATTATCCAAAGAAAAGCCAATGACTGTAAGGTGCCCGTTTTTTTTGCAAAGGAGTTTATTTACTTTAGCTGTACGTGTTTGGGTCACAGAAATCCATAATTATGTGTACCAAATTTTAACTTAATCGGTCCATTAGATTCGGAGCAAATTGGCTGTGACAGACGGACAGACGGACAGACAGACAGACAGACACACGAGTGATCCTATAAGGGTTCCGTTTTTTCCTTTTGAGGTACGGAACCCTAAAAACTAATTTTATGGAACGCTACGAAAACATTTTCTTCAGAACACTGATTACCTAGGTTCAAAGTCTTTCCCTAGTTTCTAAAATCACATTAATCTTAGCAATAAAAAAATCAATTAGAGGCTCAAAATAGAATGACGAAGATGGATCCCGGGGTCAATGACCGGTTCGATGCTGAAGTATTTTTCACGTAAGAACTCCGGCGTATAAATCAAGTTGACAGTATTTTTGCGAAGAAAATAATACTTGGACTGTGTGGACAAAATGTTTGATTTTGATGGTTTTAAAAGTTTTGCATTGAACCCTTTCGACATGTTCTTGTTTTTTTCTTTTATAAATGATTAAGAATAAAAACTTTTTTACAAAAAACAAAAACCGACTTCCAAAAAAAACACTACAAAGTGAAAAATAACTTCAATTTCGGAAGTCGGTGTCTTTGGATCTGTATTTCAGTTTTTTGCCACCGACTTCCGAAATTAAAGTTATTTTTTTACTTTGTAGTGTTTTTTTTGGAAGTCGGTTTTTGTTTTTTGTAAAAAAGTTTTTATTTTTGACTTTTTAGTGGTTCAGTTTGTAATTTATCTAAGTTACAATAACCCAATGTCAGCTGCTCATCACGTTTTACAAAATGTTGCTTTTCCCGATGCAGAGCCGTTAATTGTTGAGGAGATCTCCTAGTAAGAACCAGGAGAAATAGAGCTCATGGTGAAGTCACCATTACCATTATTTTGACGAGCATAAACCATATTAAAGTAATCGAATCGCAACCTGTTATATACTTAGATATAATTGAGTATTTCCGATGGCCCTCTGTGGTCTTCATCATCAGTTCCAGCTCACCGAATGGTACTTTCCGAGAGCAAACGCACGAGTTACTATAAAAAATACCGAAATCAATATAGGTGTGCCCATAAAATTTGAGGGTTTCCCTCGATTACCATGGGATCCCATCATCAGATCCTGACTCGATGATCATGGGACCACTTGGGACGTATACCCTTTCGAACAAAAAAAGAAAAATCCAAATCGGTCTAGCCATTTTCGAGTAATCGGGGAACATACATAAAAAAAAAAAAAAAAAAAAAGTCGGTTAAAAATGAGATTTAGGGCCAGTTTCAGCAATGAAACTGAACGCGATCAGCTCGTCTCAAAAGCGTTTGAGAGCTGCATCATTGTTGTGGTTGGCGCTGGCTCTTGAACGCGGCTTAGATGTGCATTCAGTTTCATTGCTGACATTCGTCCTTAACCCCTCAAGTGTCTGAGTTTGACTAATTTTAGACCAAAAACCCCAGCGAGTGGGGAGGGTTGGGGGTTAGTTGCGAACCCCATAGGTTCACAACTACTGATGATGATATGTTTTCCATCGGATGATGTTTTTTTACGTTTATATATATGTGATCTAAGCTTATATAGCTATTATGTAAAGTTTTGTCCTTTTGCACACTTGGGGTGCATTTGGTAGTTAGCTGCGAACTCCATAGGTTCACAACTAATGATGATGATATGTTTTCCATCGGATGATGTTTTTTTACGTTTATATATATATATGTGATCTAAGCTTATATAGCTATTATGTAAAGTTTTGTCCTTTTGCACACTTGGGGTGCATTTGGTAGTTAGCTGCGAACTCCATAGGTTCACAACTAATGATGATGATATGTTTTCCATCGGATGATGTTTTTTTACGTTTATATATATATATGTGATCTAAGCTTATATAGCTATTATGTAAAGTTTTGTCCTTTTGCACACTTGGGGTGCATTTGGTAGTTAGCTGCGAACTCCATAGGTTCACAACTAATGATGATGATATGTTTTCCATCGGATGATGTTTTTTTACGTTTATATATATATATGTGATCTAAGCTTATATAGCTATTATGTAAAGTTTTGTCCTTTTGCACACTTGGGGTGCATTTGGTAGTTAGCTGCGAACTCCATAGGTTCACAACTAATGATGATGATATGTTTTCCATCGGATGATGTTTTTTTACGTTTATATATATATATGTGATCTAAGCTTATATAGCTATTATGTAAAGTTTTGTCCTTTTGCACACTTGGGGTGCATTTGGTAGTTAGCTGCGAACTCCATAGGTTCACAACTAATGATGATGATATGTTTTCCATCGGATGATGTTTTTTTACGTTTATATATATATAACGAGGACAATTCACCCATTAGGGGTACCTCGCCATCAGAGTCCGACTTCGACATGGTGTAAGTAGGAAATAATAGTCTCAACACTGATTTTAGTCCTCTATTTATTCACTCCCGATAACAAAATAATTAAATCTTAAATGATCAAACCGATGGATATGGATTAAAGTACGGAAACGCGGTAAGTTCGGCGCAGGCTGGCAAAACAACCATTCGCCCTCGTGTCTCACTCCAAAAGTGAGTCTCCCCAATCAAATGCATCCAATGTCAAAAGAATGGCAGCTGACAACTGACAGGCGACAGCCGACAGATGACAGCTGACCACTGAGACATGCCACGCCCCGCGCCGACCTCACCCAAGCAGACTGCTTGACGTTTCCGACAAACGATAATAGATGGCGTTGTACTACATTAACGATAATCAATAGTGATTCCAATAGTTGTGCCTCTGTGTTGATTCTGCGACACGGCCATCTTGACAATTCACACGTCCTCGTGTGAAGCGTCTGAAACAAGAATCTATGGAGAGTAAAACGTCCTTTGCTCGGCCTTCCTGGCCAAGATGTCGGAAAATAAGGTTTCACAATTCAAACAACAATTTTATTGTGAATCACATATTCTCATCAAATCTTATCTCAACATTTAAATCTCTTCAATAACCATTAATTTTCAAACCAATTCATGAAACTTTCCGACCAAATCTAGTATGCAATGCTCTATTCAGTACTCCACTTCATCACACACAATACAACACATTGCCTCCATCCGGCAATCTTGGGACCTCCATCCGGTACCCAACATCAACACATCACATTGCCTCCATCCGGCAACCTTGGGACCTCCATCCGGTACCCAACATCAACAAATCACATTGCCTCCATCCGGCAACCTTGGGACCTCCATCCGGTACCCAACATCAACAAATCACATTGCCTCCATCCGGCAACCTTGGGACCTCCATCCGGTACCCAACATCAAGGCAATACATTGCCTTTATTTAGCACCTTCGCCGATTACCTACATTGCCATGCTGACGCAAGTCACAAACCCTAAGCTCGCAGCCACGAACAGCATTGCAATGTATGAAATCTGAGTCAGTTGCATACTACATTTGCATTTTTTTAATTTTTTTATTCTCACACTTAAGGTCCAACACCTTCATTATCAGCCGGTCTCCTCTCGTCAGTCTTGTTAGAGTCAGGGTCAGAGTCAGTGTCAGAGTCCTTATCGTCAAAATTGTCGCTGTCGGGCATATTTTTACGAAGACGGTCGTGCGCATACTTGTATGGACTGGCAAACGGTGATGAACTACAGCGAATTATATTGGCCTTAAGCAATTCATCAATTTTACTTCGTACAACCTGTCGCTCCTCTCCTCAACCTATAAGAGCGTCGATTAACAGTCTTATGAGGGTCTACAAGGCGAATTTGCATGGGTTCAGTGTCTGCAGGGGATGTGGGTACACCGGAAATAAAACTATTTTCGAAAGATAGCAAAATGTCTAACAGTTCAGTTTTTCTTTCAGGGGGAACGTCAGTGTCTATCGTGTCAAAATCAAATTTGCAGTCATCAATCACGTCACATGTCTGAACTGTCCGTATTTTCTCAAATCGTATTTTATCTGACGACATATGAACTACTAGACCAATTGATAAAACTTCGCGACCAAGCATGATTTCATGTCGCAAAAAATTGTCAGGTAAAACGTGGAAAACAATTTCAAAAATAATTCCATCGATCTCAACAGTGGTCATAATATGTACAGTCGACCTTACAGAAGTCTGTCCAATACCAGTCAATGTCACAGTTTCATAAACTCGCTTGCCACTATTTCAGACTGCAATCTACATGGTCTTCACATGATCTGACCAAGATTTACCGGATAAAGACTATTTAAGAAGCGAACATTCCGCACCAGAGTCATAATAAAAGTCAAATTGCTCACCAGAATGCCGTAAGGATCCAGCTGGCGCGTCCACCAGGCACACATCAACTCGCTTTTCCCTGGCGGGATCAACCGCCGCGCTGCTGCTCGTCTCCTTGGCATTCCTCTTAGGACAGTTGGATGCGTAATGTCCTTGTTCACGACAATTGAAGCAAGTGATCCAGTCGGCTCTCCCTGTTGCCTGGTTACTCTTGCCACTGCTAGAAGCTGTCGATCTTGATTGCTCTTCGTGTACCGTCGAGTCTCTTTTCAGGCGACATTGCACTGATCTGTGCCCTGGTTTTCCACAATTGAAACATATGGGTCCAGCGTAGGTCCAATTTGGGCGGTTCCTCTTCGCGTCAGGACCTTCACGTTCATCACCACCAGACGGGGCGCTCCTCTTCAGAAACGAAACAGCCTTCAGTTCCCGGTGTAGATCGTTGCGGGTTTTGATGTCCGTAGTGAACGACAAGCGCTGGACTCGCGTATCGTTCTTCGCGATATGAGCTAGCACCGTAGCAATAGCAATCTGCTCTGTCGTGAGGCCGTTCCATTTTGACAAGATGCTTGTCATGAGGGTAGCTGCATATGCGGCCAAACACTCATTCTCCTTAGGTTTATTTCCATGCAAGTTGATTAGAAAGGAAGCGGTAGTCTCTGGACAATCATACCTGGCTGTAAACAGTTCCTTAAAATCGCTCCATTTCATCCCAGGGTAAGATATTGATGACAGCCATGATGAAGCTTCTCCCTTGAGTGCGCGGCTCAAGGCAATCATTAATGATGCACCTTGACTATTCGGATCGATCACACACATGTCTGCTGTTGCCAGCCATGCACGCGGGTCGACATTTCGTTTTTCAGGGTCAAAATCCGGAAGGCGAACATCCACAGTCGCAGAAGGTGTTTTCATTGCTTGCACGATGGCCATAAAATTTTTGTTTTGCTGCTCTAGCAGAAAACGCCATTTTTTCGTTTCGGTGTCACCTTCAAACACGCGCGCATTGTCTTTACACTTTTCTTGGCTAGCACTATCACTTACACCACGTGGGGCGTTCAAGTTGCATCCCACTTCTGATAACGAGGGCAATTCACCCATTAGGGGTACCTCGCCATCAGAGTCCGACTTCGACATGGTGTAAGTAGGAAATAATAGTCTCAACACTGATTTTAGTCCTCTATTTATTCACTCCCGATAACAAAATAATTAAATCTTAAATGATCAAACCGATGGATATGGATTAAAGTACGGAAACGCGGTAAGTTCGGCGCAGGCTGGCAAAACAACCATTCGCCCTCGTGTCTCACTCCAAAAGTGAGTCTCCCCAATCAAATGCATCCAATGTCAAAAGAATGGCAGCTGACAACTGACAGGCGACAGCCGACAGATGACAGCTGACCACTGAGACATGCCACGCCCCGCGCCGACCTCACCCAAGCAGACTGCTTGACGTTTCCGACAAACGATAATAGATGGCGTTGTACTACATTAACGATAATCAATAGTGATTCCAATAGTTGTGCCTCTGTGTTGATTCTGCGACATATATATGTGATCTAAGCTTATATAGCTATTATGTAAAGTTTTGTCCTTTTGCACACTTGGGGTGCATTTGGTAGTTAGCTGCGAACTCCATAGGTTCACAACTAATGATGATGATATGTTTTCCATCGGATGATGTTTTTTTACGTTTATATATATATATGTGATCTAAGCTTATATAGCTATTATGTAAAGTTTTGTCCTTTTGCACACTTGGGGTGCATTTGGTAGTTAGCTGCGAACTCCATAGGTTCACAACTAATGATGATGATATGTTTTCCATCGGATGATGTTTTTTTACGTTTATATATATATATGTGATCTAAGCTTATATAGCTATTATGTAAAGTTTTGTCCTTTTGCACACTTGGGGTGCATTTGGTAGTTAGCTGCGAACTCCATAGGTTCACAACTAATGATGATGATATGTTTTCCATCGGATGATGTTTTTTTACGTTTATATATATATATGTGATCTAAGCTTATATAGCTATTATGTAAAGTTTTGTCCTTTTGCACACTTGGGGTGCATTTGGTAGTTAGCTGCGAACTCCATAGGTTCACAACTAATGATGATGATATGTTTTCCATCGGATGATGTTTTTTTACGTTTATATATATATATGTGATCTAAGCTTATATAGCTATTATGCAAAGTTTTGTCCTTTTGCACACTTGGGGTGCATTTGGTAGTTAGCTGCGAACTCCATAGGTTCACAACTAATGATGATGATATGTTTTCCATCGGATGATGTTTTTTTACGTTTATATATATATATGTGATCTAAGCTTATATAGCTATTATGTAAAGTTTTGTCCTTTTGCACACTTGGGGTGCATTTGGTAGTTAGCTGCGAACTCCATAGGTTCACAACTAATGATGATGATTGGTTTTCCATCGGATGATGTTTTTTTACATTTATATATATGTAATATAGCTTATATACCTAACAAAAAAAGGGTTTTTCTTATGCACACATGGGGTGCATTCGACACTTGAGGGGTTAACGGAATGATTTATGTATTATCAAGTAGTTCTAACAGAATTTCTACGTGTACAGTTTAGGTTATTTTATTACATAATTTCTCTGATTTCATATTAAATATTGAAAGTGTAAAAAAAAACAACCCAAACTAAATTCATAAACTGTTTCAAAGAAATACTTGTTGTACTTATTTATATTTTTATGAGTCTTCATTTTTAAAATATTTTTTTACTAAGAAATGTTATTGTGTAAATAATCTTCAAACTTTTTGACGGTACCTCAAGAGACCACGTCAAGCAGAAGAGAAAAAATGGAATACTTTATAATTAGAGAATTTGTTTTATTTCGTAAAATAGAACTGAATTTTACAAATTGAAGCTTTTTATAGTTTTTAGGGTTCCGTACCTCAAAAGGAAAAAACGGAACCCTTATAGGATCACTCGTGTGTCTGTCTGTCTGTCTGTCCGTCTGTCCGTCTGTCACAGGCAATTTGCTCCGAATCTAATGGACCGATTAAGTGCAAATTTGGTACACATATGGATTTCTGTGACCGAAACACGTACAGCTAAAGTAAATATATGAATTTTGAATATGAGAGTCACTTTTAGGGGGAAAATAAGAAAATTAAAAAAAAAAGTTTTGTAAACTGTACCGAGTGACATATCAAATGAAAAGGCTAACTATGAGGGTGTCAAATATATTTTTTTTATAATTTTAAAATTTATTGTTTTAAAGTTATTTAAGAAAATAGACGAAAATTGACCATTCCCCCCCCTTATCTCCGAAACTACTGAGCCTAAAATTTTGAAAAAAATATAGAAATTCGTACTATACCTGTTGACTACAGGAAAACCTATAAGAAGTCTGTGGTCTTAAAATAACATGGTAAATCTATATATATAAAAAAATGAAAGTCCTGACTGAGTCACTGACTAATATACCAACGCACAGCCCAAACCAATGGACCTAGAGACTTGAAATTGTGCACATAGATACCTTATATAGTGTAAACCTCCATTAAGGAAGGATTTTGGAAATTCCATCCCTAAAGGGGTAAAACAGGGGATGAAAGTTTGTATGAAAAATCCTATCCCTTGAGTTAATAGACTTGAAACTTTGCACGAATATTCATCTAAGTAAATTATAAAGTTTATCATTTTTAGTTTTCCTAAACTACCCCCTAAGGAGGGATTGGGGGTGTCAAAGTTTGTATGGAGGAACTTTAACACGCGGTCCGATTAACTCAAAACTCAGTTTTTATACTTGAGGCCAAAAATTAAGAATAACGTGTATCAGGGTTTTCCAAAAATTTACCCCTAAGGGGTGAAAAGTTAATTTTATAGAGGAGGATTTTATTGGGGGCTTGATTAACTCTAAAATTGGTGTAAATAATGTTTGAGTCAAGTTATGGAAACATACCAGACGATTTTTGAAATTCTTTAGGTATCTGTGTTCGTGAAAACAGAGATACAGTTTATATGAAAAATCTTATTAATTTGGTTAATGAACTTGAAACTTAGCACAAATACTTGCATAAGTAAGTAATAATGTTTGTCATTATTAGTTTTTCAAAACTACGCCTCAAATGAGGTTTAGGGATGTTAAAGTTTGTATAGAAGAATATTAAAGCGCAGTCCGATTAAAAAAACTACTTGAGTCCTTTACTTGAGTCAACTTAGGAAACTTGCCAAACGAATTTTCACCGATTTTGACGGCATATAGCTGATGTTTTAAGGAGTAACTTAGGCTATTTTTATTTTAGAAAAATAATTAGGGTTCCGCGCAAGAAAATTAAAATCCATGAAATCAGACAACCACGTACAGCCCAGTACAAACTTACTAAGCCTCCGCTGTCTATTACGGCTATAACAACAAATAATAAAAATAAAGCAAAGTTAAAAATTTAAGGGGTCGGTCCCCATACAATAAACTTTTCATTTGGAAAAAAAGTAAAAATTTTAATCTAGCATGTGGGGTGTCATGTCATTATTTCATCACCACTGCTCTCAAAACGGTGAAGGAAAACATCGTGAGGAAACCGGCATGTCCTAGAACCAAAAATTCGAAGACATGTGACATCTACCAACCCGCACTGGGCCCGCGTGGTTGATTACGGACTCCCTCTCACCGAGAGGAGGCCTGTTTCCCAGCAGTGGGAACATTATAGGCTGATTATGTGTTATGTGGGGTGTCATCGTCTAGAACTCATTGAGTAGAGTACAAACATATATTTTTTTATCTTTTAAAATTAAGAAATAGGGGGCCGTAAAAGTTGTAAATTTTAGACCATTTTTGTACGAGCTCTAACGCAACAATTCAACAAATTAGGAATTTGAAACTTCTTTATACCATGTAAGTACCATGAATACTGTATTTAATCAACAATACTGAACACGGCGATTCATAAGGTATTTTGTTTAAACATGGGTGATTTTCTGCAACTGCAAAAAATAACCTTGTAATTCACAGTATCATTATAAAATAAGTAAAAAGTTATCTTTGCGATTGTTAAACATATAGGTATGGTACGGAACCCTTGGTGCGCGAGTCCGACTCGCACTTGACCGGTTTTTTTTTACTTACTTGCAAGACTAATAGAACTCCCAATAGATTTAAATTATAACCATTATGAATTTTTAATAAATAATAATAATATCAAGGACCCTGTTCCCGATACCGGTGGGCTACTATTTTTTTAATTTTTTAATGTTTTTATACTTTTTATATTTTAACATTTAAAAATGTAATTTAAATGTTTATACTTATGAAATAAAGGAGATAATAATATAATATAGTAATAAGTTTATGGATCCAAAGATAATGATATATTAGATAGACACACTAGTTACATGCTCAGACTTAATCAAGTAACAATGGACACAAGGAGAGTAAAATGATTGTCTATACATATTATCAAAAATTAAATCCTGTCTCCTAAACTAGGGCTGGCCTGTATCGTAGGAGATAGTGAAATAGAAAATAATAGCAACCTATACCTGTCTCTGTAACTGTAATAAAACAGCTTGTACTTGAAGACCAAATGCGTTCTCCTACACACACTATCATGAAGATTTATCATCACAATCTGCCTAGCATTTTCCTAACTATATTGGGATCAACTTCCAGTCTAAGCATATACAACTGAAAACCAGTATTGTATATAGACCTCTTACCTATCTGACCTCTACAACCCAGTAACTGGGTAACACGATACCGCTTTGTCAGGCCTTCATTCTTAGATATTTGCCCGTCAATAATGTACTGCCTAACGACTTGCAAAAACAGACTACATTATACTGTTAATTTTTTAATAATGTTAAATATATAATATTATTACGGTCTGTTTGCATTACTGCGTTATTGCTGGTTTTAAATACGCAGTAATGCAAACAGCATTACTGCGTATTTAAAACCAGCAATACAATTTTAACCACTGCCAAAGATTTTAAAAACTGGCACCCAAACTTTGTACTTTATTTTGCACAAAACTCCTTTGCCCATGGCGATACCGTTGAATTACGAATGTGTACGTCATATCGTGTCTGCTGACGTCATCAGATTGCAGAACAAGCGACCACACCTCATGGAGAAAAAAGTTTTAAATAAACAAACCGCGGGTTTGCGGAAACTACTCTGCGAACATTTTGTTGGCCATAGAATGAGCGGGAAGGGAATTTATTAGACTGGTTTTGTAGGATTTTATGCTATGAAAAACCACTGTACTTGATGGAATGTCCCCTAAGCAAAAATGAAGAAGTTCCATACAAACTTTCCTTTGAAAAAAAAGGAATTTTCAAAAATCCTTTAGTGCTTACTTTCATGATACTTTTATAAGGAGCTAGCTTTAACCCGCGGTTTCACCCGCATAAGTTTCGATCCTGTGGGAATACCGGGATAAAAAGTATACTTTGTCCTAATCCAAGTCATGGTCTACCCTTGTGCGAAATTCCATTCAATTTTGTTCAGCCGTTTTAGCGTGAAAGCGTAACAAACAAACAAACTCACTTTCACTTTCGCATATAAAATATTAGTTAGAATTAGGATTATTGTGCAAAATTTCAAGCTTCTGGACCCAACTATTTAAGCTGAGCATTTTCTGCCAGTGAATGAATGAAAGCTGATACCTGACATACAGGACACGTCTTAGTTCGGGTGCCAGGAGTATCAAAAAATGTCTAATAACACATTTTGTCTCCTTATGTATTAGGCTTGTGATTTTATTTTTCGTCTTTGACATTTCTCGGGACTGAGGATCCCGGACCTTTGGGAGGCGTACTAGGGGTCAAAGCCAACTCGTAGGCCCGTTAGGTGTTTGTAATGATAGAGACATCAATTGACGATTACTTCAATTGATGTCTTCCACCGTAGACACACAACAACAACAACAACGACAACCCCCAATAACAACAACTACTGGGGGTTGTAACAAGGACAACCCCCCGTAGAACTTATTTGTGATGTAGGACTTATTATTATTAATAAATTTGATAGATTTTAGAGTCGAATATGTATATTAGATGTATTTTTAAAATACCAAAAAGTGAATAACGCCGTTACCACTGGGGCCACCACTGCACTGCTTAAAATACTTTCGCAGAAAATAATAGTACATTTTGATACAAGTGGAGAACGTTTGTTATTGCATTCGAGGCGGAATTAAAACACCCGAGCCGTAGGCGATGTTGTTTTTGAGCCGAGAACTGCAATAACAAATGTCCACGAGTATCAAACGACGTTTTTCAATACACTTTTGAAGAAATAAAATAAAATAACGGAAAATATTTTTGTCATGAAAAATGTCAGGAAACTATGATTTAATTTTTTTTCCGCGCATTGCTTTCGCCAGGTTGAGAAAGAGAAGCAAAGGTATAAAGCCGATAAACAGCATAATATGAAAAATAGAAAATTCAAATATTTTTGAGTTTAGAACACAAATAAATGTTAATTTGTTCATAAACGTTTTTTTTTTTATTGTAATATACATGGTTTGTGATAATATTCTATATAAAAACATTATTTAAATATTCAAAAAAATATTAACGCCTTGAAGACGCATAATTATTTCTTTGCCAAGATTTAAAAAAACCGGTCAAGAGCGAGTCGGACTCGCGCACCGAGGGTTCCGTTCCGATTTCTGAAAAAGTGTGCTATTTATAGACATCGTTTTATTTTTCCTGTAAACTTTACATAAACTTCTATCACGTAGAATAATTTCAGATTTTTCTCTTTGCAAACTTCGGAGATAAGGGGGGGGAACGGTATTTTTTTACATTTTTCATCAAAAGTCGAAAACTATGTGGCCTAAAAAAAAGAACAAAATGTTTGAGAATGTGTAAACAGCGTTCTGTCATATGATACCTCACATGCCCTAGTAGCCCCACTTTGAATTTTTAAGACCCCCTTTCAGTACCTGTTGCAATAAAAATATGAATATTTTTATTTCTTTCTTATTTGAAAAATAGTTGGGTAAACGTCATCTAAAACTGTTCTAAGTTTCAAGTTGATAGCATTAGTAATTCTTGAGATATCCAGCTGTGACAGACATACAGACAGACAGACAGACTTAGTCTCACCATAAGGGTTCCTTTTTTACCATTTTGGTACGGAACCCTAAAAAAACATTCACCTCCGAATAGAGAGTTGTGAATAGAGGCATCGAACCAATTTGGACTAAGTATAGGTATTTATTTATTTATTTATAATAAGCACACCAACAGCACGGTCACTTACAATTCTTATTACAATAACAAATAAAAATGGCATTATAGTAACCATGCAAATAACAGAGGGCCAATTCTCGTACTTAAAAAACGTTCAAATTCAAGTCGCAGTGTCATCTCAGCGACAATCAATGTCAAAAATGTAGGGAAATTAGAGGTTTTTTTGACAGATTGCGACTGGAGATTAGAATGCGAACGTTCTTAAAATTACGAGAATTGCCCCTCTGGTATGCATGACTTTCACATACAAAAAAAGTATAAGTATAAGTTATCTGTGGCAATTTTTATTCTCGCACTCGGGTGGGAAAATGAAAAATCGCACGCGTGCGACATACATTGCATTTTGAACCTAATCGTAGTGAGATATGAACCAGTTTTCGAGGAAGTGTATTGAAAAGATAATTTACTTTCTGGAAAACCACTGATACAAATCTGATCACAGTTAATACATCGACTTTCATAGCCCCACAGTGCACGGGGCCTAATAAAGTGGGTCGGGCAAACATTCCCCAGCTAAAACTACGCTTTTTAACTAGTATTTTTAGTTGCTTTTGTAGCAACCCTGTCTCTCTCTGGGCCTCCCTGCTTTGCCTGCAAAACTACCTGCCTTTTTTTTCAACTTTCACGCTTACTCAAACGCGGAGAATTGGTATCTGTCTTTGTTTTAATATAAAAAGCAAATGAATGTTTGTTGTTCATAATTTTTGTGTATTTTTTTTTCAGATTGCAATTAAAATTGAAGCGAATGTGTTTTTGGAAAATCTGAAGTTTGCTGTGAAGGATTTAAAGTTTAAATCAACATAATTTGACGCAGCTTTTACTAGTTTTAAAGTGATTATTACTTAGTTCAAAAACAATAAACATAGAATTGATTAGATTTGATTTGATTTGAATAAATTGATTCAGTCAAACGCTTAAACACGTCTAAACGCCTAAATATTGTCAAAAAAAGCTTTTAAAGATTTCTGTACAACTTGTTTATGATTAAGTTACTGTATGGTTGTCTCACTTATGCAATCAAATTATGTTTATGTTATGTTTAAGTTTATACAATACAATTCCTACAGACAGTTGACAGATAATTAAGTTTTGTCTGTTGTAAGTACACATTTACGCCATTTAAACAAACTATAGATGTACCTTATTATGCACCTTTCCTTTCTCGGATTATGCATGTTTTTAGTTGTTATGTAATCGTCTATTTATCTTACTATCGAAACAAAACACTAAACATCCGACTGTCAGTTTTCTTTAAGCTTATACTCGTAAAATGCACGAAAATTTACAACAGTTATGATCTGACATAATTGTCAAAAAATCCCGTAAATTTTTTTTCATACTTTTTACCACAGTCTCCCCTATTTTTGGGGAAGGTTATGACGTATTAATTTGACGCATGTAAAGCCTCAGGCCATTAAAGCTTAAAACGTTGCTCAGTATGTTTGAATTTAACAGCGTGGGATTTTGCAGCGAGATTGCGAACTAGCAAACACCCACGTGTGTTTAAATTTTCTTTTTTAAATAAATCAGTTGTTACAAAGGTTTCGGGGAAAATGTTAAAAGTAGCAAGTATTATAAGTATTATTTAGAACTAGCTTTTGCCCGCGACTTCGTCTGATTTTACCGAGAAAAAGTATCCTGTCTTAAGAAGCCTACGAGGAATTTAAAAAATAGATATTTGAAGTAAATAATAAATAAATAAATATCCTTGGACATTTCACACAACGCCATCTAGTCCCAAGCTAAGCAACCTAATGCTTGTGTTATGGTAACGAGATGGCTGATAAACTACTTATATACATTTTTTTTTTTGTAAATACATACATATTATAGATAGAAAAACACCCAGACTTGAAACAAATACTTGTAGGTCGTACAAATATTTGTTCCGTGCGGGAATCGAACCCGCGACATGCTGCGCAGCAGTCAATCGCTCAACCACTGTGCCAACCGTGTTGTCACTATTGCTGTCGCGCTGTGCCCGAAAAGTGTCAAGTGAGTCAATTATTTTTTTCATTAAATTTTAAGAAAGAGTATGTCTAGGTTCCTATAATTTTCTTTTATATTAAAAGCTTTTAGAGTTTGTCTGGTAGTCCTCTAACCACGGCGGTAAAAATAGGGCATTTTTTGTAATTTTTGGAGGGTCATATTCTCTTTACTAATTAGTTCCTGAAAAGAAGGAAATGACAGGGACGTATCAGTAGGCTTAGATTTTATGAAAAAAAAAAAATTGCTTTAGAGGCATTATTCAGGAATAAAAACGGGAATAATTTTCCATGGAGAATCCTAGGCCACCTCCCCTCTTAAATCGGGTTATTGGCTATCTGTGTGCCAACCAATTCCAGCCGTTTTTGACTAACATTAATTATAACATTAGTAGGATTTTTTTTTTCAAGCTGATAGACCATCCTTTGATCTACGTAAATGTCGCAATTAACAGATTCTGTGAAAACCTCCGGTAAAAACTGATTTGTAAATTATTAAGTTAACACGGGTATATAAACAACTGATTACAAATAAAACGTTTAATTTCTTCTAAAGGTTTTATTTTGTTAAAAAATATAGATGTTTACACGATTCCTGAAAATGTCAATTTCAATTAAAATAATTATGTTACCGGTTTTTAAAAGTATGAAATGTCCAATCAGGTATCTCTCAGCAGTATAATAAATTGTGAAGAGAAATAGCATGTACAGCACATCAAGGTACTACAATCTGTCAAATTTCTTTAATAGATTTCATCTTTATCGCTAAGCTATTAGGTTCAAGATTGATTGGAAAAATTTGACAGTTTCGGGTGGCTTAACCTGCTGGCGTCTGTACAGTGGGCTGCATCAATTGGGTACTCCAGTTGTATTAAAATTTAAATAAATCTGGGGTACCCAATTGATGCAGCCCACTATACTTATTATACATTAATAGGTATGCATGATGTTCGATTTCCCGGGTTGGACGATGTGTTATCGGACTTTTCCATCTGGAATATCTCAGTAGCAGCTTATAGGATCACTTCGTTGTCCGTCTGTCTGTCTGTTAGTCTGTCAAGACCATTTTTCTCAGGCACGCGTGGAGGTATCAAATGAAACGAATGTAGGTATGGTATGAATGAATGATGGTGGTGAAACTAATATCAAATACGTAGGTCTATGGTCTCTTCAAGTCCTAAAAAACTCATGCTTCCAAGTCAATGTAATAAAAACATACGGCCATTTATGCGACATATTTAGATACTCGCAAGTAAATCAAAACCTATAGAGTACTCCCCTTGTTCTAGAATCATGAAATTTGACAAGAAGCAAGGTCTTACAACAGAAGTAAAGGAAAAAGTACGAAAATTGTTAATTTGAAATTCTATCACATAAAAAAAATGTTCAAGTCTATCAGTCTGTCAAGACCCTTTTTCTCAGGGACGCGTGGAGATATCAAGTTGAAATTAATATCAAATACGTAGGTCTATGGACTCTTAGAGTTCTAAAAAAATCAAGTTGCTATGTCAACGCAATAAACAAAAAGTTGTGAGTATCAAAATATGTCGCAAAATGGCCGTATTTGCCATTTTGCGACATATTTTGATACTCACAACTGTCGCAAGTAAATCAAAACCTACCGGGTACTTCCCGTTGACGTAGAATAATGAAATTTGGCAAGAAGCAAGCTCTCTCAATACAAGTAAAGGAAAAAGTCCGAAAATTGTGAATTTATAATTTTATGACATAAAAAAAATTTTTTTTGGGATCCAATATTTAGTTTGTTTTTGGGATAAATTCTTTTCAACTACGGAACCCTTCATTGTGCGTGGTCCGACACGTACTTGGCTGGTTTTCTTCTTGTGTCATAGCCGTCTTGCTCAAGTTAAGTTTGTGTCTGTTTCTGTTGGAAATAAAAACAGAAGCTGTTCCCAAGTAATTTATATACCACGATTACGCAACTTTTCCTTCAAATAGGCTCGCCCCCTATTATATGGGACTTAAACATAACTGGCGGAATGTGGGTGTACTTAAAGTTCGCCTCTGCGTACCCCTTCGGGGAATACAGTCTAGACTCTAGATGCTATGTATGTATACAGGATATTTTTTTAAGCAGTGCGGAAATTTTCACAAGGTGTTCTACCCATGAATATGAACAACTTTTACTATGGGACCAAACCTGAAATCGCAAAAAAAAATCAGCTGTTCAGTACATTTATCTACACCAAACTCGTCAAAATGTAGGGAGCAGCTGATTTTTTTTCGCGATTTCAGGTTTGGTCCCATAGTAAAAGTTGTTCATATTCATGGGTAGAACACCCTGTTAAAATTTGCGCACTGCTTAAAAAATTATCCTGTATATGTAATAGGTATTCTAAAAATGTATTACTCTCTAAATAAATAAATGTAAGGGTTTGAGGAAAATTGGTAAATGAGTACAACAATATTTTCTCAATACAAACACCGTGAGATGGCGCCAAATATTTTTTATTTAACCTTCGATGTTGATTTAGGAGTTACAGGAAATAACAAATATTATCCTCTATAAGTGGGAGAGCTTGTTGCTAAGGGAAAATAGACCCTCAGTTCATGTGATTAGCTAGTAATACTTATGTGTTGATACAATTTTATTATTATGTTCAGTATTTAAGTGAGATAATTATGAACTTGAAATTGGCCTTGTGGTAAAACCCTTTATTTTTGCAAATAATTTACGAGCATTGAAAACAATTTTTTTAATAATACAAAAAAAGTTGCTGTTATGTTCGCTTAACTCGACAATATTTAGGGAATAGCTGATTTTTTTTTTTCGCGATTTTTGGTTTGGTCCCATAGCAAAAGTTCTTCTTAATGATGAGTACAATTACCCTTTAAGAGGATAACTGTGATTAAAATTACACTCTGTTTAAAAATGTTAAAAAAATACTTTGTAAATGCAATTTAAGAATTTTCATACACACTAGGAAGTCGCGATGGAAATGCTTGTTTGTTGGAAACTTAAATATGTGAAAGTATCAAAAAACTAAATAAAAAGTAATGTTTAAAATTACAGTTCCAAACCCTAAACAGAAAAAAAAGTAATCATAAAAATTAAATCGACTTCAAAAATAAATTAACTCAAAATTATGAAATAACTTTAATTTCGGAAGTCGATGTCATGGGATCTTTATTTTAGTTTTTTGCCACCGACTTTCGAAATGAAAGTTATTTCATAATTTTGAGCTAATTTATTTTTGAAGTCGATTTTATTTTTTTGAATTACTTACTTTTTATTTCGTAACTTATAGTTTTAAGTAAAAACTGAAATACTTGTTTGTATTAGGTAGTTAACAGTTTTGTTGTAAATAACGCATTATAATTTCACCAAGGTTTTGAGATGTATTATTCCCTTTGAAACCACACCCGTAACTCGTAACTCGTATCAATAAGCCAGGTCGACACACATATTAGTCCATGTCTTGAAAACTACGGAACCGATTTTGATGAAACTTGCATTGTTCCCATAGTTGAAGCAAATGTAAGCCCAAAGCAAAAAATTGGTCGCAATCCATTTAATAATTTCGGAGAAATGCGTGGACAAACATACATACACCTATTAAATTTTGAATGTTATACATAATACATACGCACAATGGTCCACATGAAGGACTAAGTGCGGAAACCAAATCCTTAACATAGAATAAAAGCATCTAATCAAAGCAAACCAATCCACCTTCTTAGAAAAAGATTGACATCGCTTTAAAATCTCGCATCGAACAAAAAGCTGGTTATCCAGGCTTTATAAGATTAAGCTACACAAAAAGTGTCTCAAGGTGTCTTTCTTAAGTGGAACGACCAATCCCGAAGGATTTGACGAAGATAAACGAGTCAGATAATCTATATGGGTCTGTAATATTGCACCGAAGTGTAGTTGTTTTCTTTTTTATATGGTTTGTGTCATGATTAGTCTTCGTAGTAGTGTTTGAGTGATCGAAATACTAATATGGATGAATTAATGATGCAGTGAACGAATGAATTACTTTTTTGATGAATAAAAGGATGAAAGAATGGACTGATGGAGTTTTTGGAAATGTGATTAAAACAATTGTCATACTTTAGTGGATTAATCTATTTGTTCAAAGGATCACATAACATTGTTTTTAACATAACGTTTAGCATTAAAGACAGGATTTAAAAAAAGAAAGTCTTAAAACATTATAATATTGATGGGGTTAGAGCAAGTGAGTTTTAATAAATTGGAACAGTGATAGGCAAGCAATGACTTTAATTATTAATAACTAATTAATGCTATAAATATTTCGACCACATAGTACTTTTACAGAACGTAAAGTTTACTTTAATATTAACCAAATAATTTAATTAAAACAATCACCCACCTAAGTCAACTCAGTCTAACTAATTGTTTCCGAATCACTACCCTAACTTCATCAGACAGTTTCCAACTCATTCATATTCTGTACCATCTTGAAACATCTTCATCTCGTCAATAAACTCGATGCATCCCTGTTTAATATTCAAAAGATGCGCATATAGATGAAGTATTATTTAATCTATGTTTAGCTATAAAAGGGTTTGAGCGCTAAGGGAATCGACTTGAGAAAACTGACTTGTTAGTTGCAACTGAAGTTTATAAACACGTGGTGTGGGTTTTGTGTTCGATGGTAATAGTTTGTGAGTGGGTAGGAACGATTGAAGGGGTCGACAGATATCATGGGAAAATGGAGTTATGAACCATAATATCAACATTTTAAAGTTTTATAAAAACAAAAAAAAATCGATTGGCAAACGGCATGACGTTGTAAGTCCCAATAGACAGGTTGCAGCAATAAGTTTATCGCCAACACTGCCTATGGCCATATGCATCACGATACCAGTCAGGAATTTTAAAACAGAGCTACAACAACATACGATTCAAACTAAAAAATAACATAGTTCCGCAACTGTGGTTTTTCTATGGGCAAGATCTTTCACAAGAACTTGCACAAATTAAACAATGAACAGGTTTTGCATTAGTTTACCATTTTGTTATTTTGTTTAATGATGCAAAAGTTAACAGTAAGTATTATATTTTTTTCTTTCGTTCTAAACTAACAAAATATTTGAGGTTCATCATCTGCCTAGCCTTTTCCCAACTATTACGAAGTCGGCTTCCAGTCTAAGCGGATGCAGCTGAATACCAGTATTTTACATTTGTTGTATCGCAAATGTAGATTTTTTTTATTTATTTATTTTTTGTTTTGCCTCTTTTATTTTTGGCTGTGCTAAATAAATGTGTTTTCTTTCTTCTTTCTTTACATAGAGCGACTGCCTATCTGACTTCCACAACCCAGTTACTGTGTAACAAAATACTCCTTGGTCTGGAGACTAACTGGCTTCTGACTATCCGTTATGACTGTCAAAGATCTACAAATGAAACCCGGGTCCAACGGCTTAACGTGTTTTTCGAGGCACGGAGACGTCTCGGTATGAAATTATGGTGGACTGACCTCGGCAAGCGTTGCTTAACCTTGAAGATCGCCCCAAGCGGCTGTTATTATTTAGCCACCAGCCCCAAAGAAATATTTTAGGATAATTATGATAAATAAATATAACCAAATAGGTACAGTCAGCGTTAATTATATCGGGACGAACAGACTGTTCAAAATGATCTAAACAACTATGAAAAACTTTTTTACAAAAAACAAAACCGACTTCCAAAAAAACACTACAAAGTGAAAAATAACTTTAATTTCGGAAGTCGGTGTCTTTGGATCTGTATTGTAGGTTTTTGCCCCCGACTTCCGAAATTAAAGTTATTTTTCACTTTGTAGTGTTTTTTTGGAAGTCGGTTTTGTTTTTTGTAAAAAAGTTGTTATTTTTCACTTTTAGTGGGTCAGTTTGTAATTTATCTAAGTTACAATAACCCAATGTCAACTGCTCATCACGTTTTAGAAAATATTGCTTTTCCCGATGCAGGGACGTTAATTGTTGAGGAGTTCTCCTAGTAAGAACTAGGAGAACTGAAGCTCATGGTGAAGTCACCATCACCATTATGCATTTTGACGAGCATAAACCATATTAAAGTAATCGAATCGCAACCTGTGATATAATTGAGTATTTCCGATGACCATCTGTGGTCTTCATCATCAGTTCCAGTTCACCAAATGGTACTTTCCGAGAGCAAATGCACGAGTTACTATAAAAAATACCGAAATCGTTATAAGTGTGCCCATAAAATTTTAGGGTTTCCCTCGATTTCCATGGGATCCCATCATCAAATCCTGACTTGATGTTCATGGGACCACTTGGGAAGTATACACTTTCGAACAAAAAAAGAAAAATCCAAATCGGTCCTCCTCCTTTTTGAAGTCGGTTAAAAATGAAATATTAAGTCAATGACACAAGGAATGTTTCAGAATGAAGACAGTACACGACAATTATGATTCTGATAAGAACTTTAGTCAATTGAGATTTAATTTTCTTAGTTTTTGAGATCATTTTTAGAACAGTCTGTTCCACGCACATACACACAAACACACATCCCACAAAACGAGAACCATTTCAACAGTCAGAACTACTTCGTCTCCCGTCTGTACCAACAAATAGATTTCAATTAGGGGCATCTTTGTTAGAATTTACACAAAGGAAAGCGTCCGGGGGCCCAAAGACCGGATGATTAAGGAGACGACGAAATACTATTACTTTGTTCCGTACGAACGGAGTTAGGGGTGTTTTCATGCTGTATGACTTCGAGACTGTAGATGCGAGTAGATGCGAGTAATCCATTGGTAGTTTTATAAAGCATTCTGAAGGAAGTTGTAAGAATGAAGATAAGGTGGATTTAACACAACGCTCGAATGCTGCGCTTTGGAGGCAATATACAATTTAGGGTCTATGAAAAAGTTTTAAAAGATTAAAAGGAAATTTTTTTTTACAAAGTAGTTCCTTTCGTTCAAATACTTTTAGTGGTTAAAATTACCAGGTGCAATTATTTAAAACAAAAAAAAAACATAGTTGCTCATGCTCACTCTAATGCCTCGCTGATGGTGGCGCGTGGGTTGGATCATTTAACGAATCCATACGTCAGGTTCGTGAACGGGCGCTGTTGGTGGAGGCTGGTCATACCTTAGCTGCCACGGCTTATTTTAATTTTAATTTTAATTTTGAATTGTTTTTTTTAATTTTTTTATTACGGACGCTTTTAACGTTCATCGTTCTCACATGTATAATTTCAACATGAATGATGTAACCAATATTTTGTAATCATATTTTGATTTAAATTAAAAGAGTGTCCGTGGAGTTTCTTGCCCGTTCTTCTCCATAGATCTACGTTTTGGAATGGGCAACTAGCTTCAACTTTCTGACTTACCTACTGACCGACTCTTTGACAATTCAAAAGTGCCTGTAATTGGTTTAATTGAAATAAATGCTTTGAGTTTGAGTTTGAGTTGAAAAGAATGTCGTGATGGCCCAATGTTTAAGGCCTCGTCTTTCATGCACGAGGGTGTGTGTTTAGATCCAAGCTAATGTGAAGTACTAATGTGAATTTTCAATTCATAAATACTTTCTAAGTTTATCTTGAACATTATCTGACATCGTTGAAGGGATTCATCGTCAGGAAATCTGGACTAATAGTTAACTAGCTGTTATCCACGACTTCGTCTGCGGTCCAGGATAAAAAGTAACTTATGTCCAACTCCAGGTCATGGTCTACACATTGGCCAAATTTCATCCAAATCCGCTCAGCCGTTTTAGCGTGAAAGCGTAACGAACAAACTCACTTTCGCATTTATAATTTTAGGCTATATGTTTCAAACTGACTTCACCACAGAGTTTATCTATAACAAAATATTTATTTAAGGTGTATCTATTCATACACGAAATCTCTTATCGGGTCATTGTACTCGTCATTATAAACAACTTTTACTATGGGACCAAACCTGAAATCGCGAAAAAAATCAGCTGTTCAGTACATTTATCTACATCAAACGCGTCAAAATGTAGGGAGCAGCTGATTTTTTTCGCGATTTCAGGTTTGGTCCCATAGTAAAAGTTGTTTATAATGACGAGTACAATGACCCGCTAAGAGATTTCGTGTATGAATAACCCCCCCCCCCCCCCTTATATATTCCATAATCATAATTTTGCAATTGGTTAATGAGAATCACGGAATTTTAAGTACTTATTGATTATTATAATGCATAATTATAATAACGTTGCATGCCATACGTTAGAATGTACTGGATCCAGTAGGTTTTTTTTTAATTTACACTAACAACACCATGATTTGTTACCTACATTGTTTGCAAATAAATGATTTCTGATACTGATTCTCATTCTCAACCTGCAAAACCCGTCCTAACTTTAACAATTAATAATTAAGTAGGTATTATAACTAACGTCTTAATGCCCTAATTTATTTTATAAATAGTTACACACATTGCAAACAAACCTTCATATTATCATTGTTTCACTACTAAGATAAGAATTAAAACGGAAACCAAGGTAACATTTTACGTTAATATTTCCGTAAACGAATTGTTTGCGGAAATATAAACAGTTCACTATCTAAATGTCACCGGATAAAAATGTGAAGGTAAATTAGTCATAAAAGGCGATATGAGGAGAAATACGACGTTTTATTTTCAATTTTGGGTAATTATGGGAACTCTTTGTTTTATTTTTAGATATTTTCTTTTTAGGGTTCCGTACGTTCATTCTCCAGAAGAAGTGTCTTAGGACAATATATAACATGTACAGTACCGAATCACTAAGAAATGTCTTTAGAACGGAGGGTTTCTTGACACTGACTGGTATTTATTTACTCGAATTGTGTTTATTTGTTAAAAATATGGAATATTTTAATTTCAAAGCAAATTCGAAAAGAAACATTCGGAAACAATATAAATATGACATACCTATATTACTGCTATTCGTGTGTACAATCAGTTACCGCCAGCCATTAAACAATTAAATGGCAATATGTTTAAAAATAAATTGAAAAAAATGTTAATTGATGATGTATTTTATAATCTGCATGAGTTTTTTGATAAAAAATAATATTTGTAAGTACCTACCTAAAATACTAAAATACTATTGCATATCCGACTTGGGTAGACTTGAAACTAAACATGTATAAGAATTTAATGTACACAGTTATGCAATAAATATATCTTTATCTTTATCTTTATCTTTGTACCAAAATGGTAAAAAGGAACCCTTATGGTATGACTCTGTCTGACTGTCTGTCTGTATTTTACGTCTGGATATCTCAAGAACTACTAATGCTAGCAACTTGATTAGATGACGTTTGCCCAACTATTTTGCAAATAAGAAATAATTAAAAATATTTTTTTTTTGCAAGTGACTGAAAGGGGTCTTAAAAATTCAAAGTGGGAGTACTAGGGCATGTGGGGTATCGGGGTATCATATGAAAGAGCGTGTTTGCACATTCTCAAATATTTTTTATTTTTTTTAGGACACAGTTTTCGACTTTTGATGAAAAATGTAAAAAAAAATACCGTTCTCCCCGTTATCTCCGAAGTTAGCAAAGAGAAAAATCTAAAATGATTCTACGTGATAGAAGTTTATGTAAAGATTACAGGAAAAGTAAAACCATGTCTCTAAATAGCACACTTTTTCAGAAATCGGAACGGAACCCTCGGTGCGCGAGTCCGACTCGCATTTGACCGATTTTTTTTTTCTAACCATGACAGGTTTTGGGCGTTTATTTCTTTATTTGAGAACCACTTGAGTTTACTTTTTATTGTTATTTTTTTTTTTTTATTACATAATTATTATTGTCAACTAGAAACATATTTTTTAGAAGTATTCAGGAAATGAAACTTTAAATACTTCCTGACTTAGCCTTCTCTGTTATCTAAGTACATACTTCAGTCACTGACTAATCATTTTACCACACATTATAAGCCTTTATTTATTTAATTCGCACTGACAATCAATTAATCTGCCTAGCCTTTTCCCAACTATGTTGGGGTTGGCTTCCAGTCTAACCGGATGCAGCTAAATACCAGTATTTAATATGGAGCGACTGCCTACGTGCCCTCTACAACCCAGAACTGCGTAATACGATAACCCTTGGTAAGACTGGTTGTCAGACTTTCAGGCTTCTGACGACCCGTAACGACTGTCGAAGATCCACGAATGACAGCCGGGACTAATAGCTTAACGTGCTTTCCGAGGCACGGAGGAGTCTTGGTATGTCACCCATCCATGAGCAACCACGGCAAGCGTAGACCTGATGGATCAACCCGTGCGGCTGTTATTACTTAGCCACGAGCTCCTGCACTTAGCTCGCACTGATACTGTATAAAACCCAGTAACCTATTACAAAATTACATAAACCTGTCAAGCTATCGATAAAACCTATCTTAGCTTACCTACATAGATTTTCAGACTACCCCCCGTACTTCTTCACGCCCTATCCAATTGGTTTCCAAGCCCACAATGATGTATAGCAGTCCTAATCTGGAAACCCTATTCAACACCTTACCTACCTGTGGCGCTAAGATTTATAATCGTACTTAGCTTGGGTGTAACATTTTAGGTAAGTACTAGAGAGTTAAATTATGAAGGACCTAAAGTAGACATGAAATGTCTGGTTGTTACATAATTGTCTCGAGAGATTTGTATGTCTTAATTATCTTGGAAACTGGAAAAATGTCGTAGTTGTGGACGAATTATCGGTAAATAATAAACAATTTTTTATTTCCGCTTGTAGCTAAAGCCGTTCAGCTGTTCGTTTCGGCAATCCGCTTCATTTTAATTTGATCATCTCTTAGCTGTTACGGCTTATTTTAATTTGGTTAAATTTTTCAGTTGTTTTTAGTTTGAAATTTTTATTTCAGACGCTTTTAACGTGCACGTCTTTTTACATTGTTCGCATATTTCAAAATGATATTACGAATATTTTGATTTAAAAGATTGTTGTCCGTGGAGTTTATTTCTCATTCTTCTCCATAGGAACCTATACTGGCTTTGGAATGGACGACCTGAAGAAAGTGGCTGGGACAGACTGGATGTGGAAGGCGGAGGACAGGGTGTTGTGGCGCAGCCTGGGAGAGGTCTATGTCCAGTAGTGGACTGCGATAGTCTGAGTTGATTGATTTGAGCCCAGAGCCTGGATTTGTGCCCGTTCGATTGCAATAGGCTCGCCCCCCGTTACTTGGTACTTAAACATGCGAAATGTGGATGTACTATTATAGGTACACCACTGCCCAACTCTTCGGGGAAACCAGGCGTGATATTAAGTTATATGACTATAACTAGTATTTATAACGATACGTAGTGTCAACCTGCCTGATACCATCTTAGTGGATTAAGTACAATTTTGTCAGAAATTATTTCACATTGGTGCCGTAAAATGCTGTAACATTGCCTTTATAGCTCAACATTGCCTAAATTCAAAAAAGTTAAATTATTCCCGCTGCGAAATGTTTTTTATTGTCTATGGTATTACTAAAAGCAAGTCGGCAATCTGTATGGCAACATTCGATCATACGTCACTCCAAATTTTAGTTAACAAACTGTCAGTGTCAGTTTCATTGTCAGTACGGATACTCGCTAGGCAAAGTTGTGCTAACCTGCACAACTTTGCCTAGCATTGTAAAAAAAAATTTCTTGTGCTATTCAAGATTCAGTGAAGTCTGACGTGGAAAAGAACTTCATGGCAATATGGGTGTCAAATCCGTTACCAAAATACCTATTCATTTAAAAAGATATTATGACAGGCAATGTTGTAGTTTTTACCTCAACTTTGCCTACGTTTTCAAAGCAATTTTTTGGTGCTTTATAGGTGTTTTTTTTAATAGTAGCAAATGTATTCGTATAGCTTAAAGTCCAATATTGGACAGTAATTGAAAAAAACATACGACTTTCTTAACGATTAAAGATTTATCGAAGAAAAACGTCAAAATCCGTCCAAAGTTGCAGCATTTTAGGTGCCTCTGTTGTGCACAAACTAAACTTAATTTAGCCTGTTGATAACTTTTTCTTTCTAATAAAACAAGAAAGAGACGGACGTAAATTAGAGCTGTCAAATTTAGTTGAACTAATATTTCCGTACAGATTTAGAGGATACGTAAAAACATGTCGTCTAAAACACAGTTTGACAATTCTAACTTAGTTCATAGCTATAGCCGTTCTTTTCTCGCGCTGCCTGTTAGTAAAAGGTAGCGATTTTCTAATTATGATTTGTTTATTAAATAATAGAATCGGCACCATTACCCTAAATGATACAGATATGTGCCAGAGATAAAGTATTTCTCATACATCGAACCATTCAGTACAAATCGTGCAAAAGAGCATCAAATAAAATTCTCTCATAAAAGAAACAATGAGTATAAAAGATAAAAAGGGCGTGATATGAAAAGCGTTCGGGGCTTCAGAGTTTTGCTTTGGCGCACTGAAAAAAAGAGAAAATAGGGCAAAGATTAAATAATTGTAATCATACAGATGGGAATATTAAAAGTCTAAATATAGTCGTAACGAGTGCACAATTTTCGCATCAATTTTAGGTAAATATTTTCTGGATTTTACTGATTTCTGTGAATTGATAAAATGAACACATCACATACCTACATATTTACAATGGACATTGATTTCTAATAATATTCACCATGAAAGACAGATGAATAATGATTGTATAATTAATTAATCAGGTATAAGTTGATGATAATGTGCATTTATCATTTTAATTCTGAATAAAAATAATTCACAAAAAAAATATTTGATTTGTAGTTCGATTTTATGTTCTATAACATATCCACACATACCGAATAATTGACTAAGCCGACGTTCGCACGACGATCGCGCACTGGATTTTGAACTCTCGGTGTTGAGCCGAGCATTGAGAATCCAACTTAACAACAACAGAGTGCATCCCAGCGCGTTGAAAAAACACACCGTTGAATTTTCAACTCTCAGCGCTAAGCAAAGCGTTGAAAATCAAGTGTGCGACAAAAAATCGGCGCGATATTTTTACGTCCGCGCGAACTTCGGCTTATTGTTAGGCCGGCTTTAGTTATACTTCCAGTTTTATTATATGTCTGACTAGCTTTTACCAGCGGCTTCGCCCGCGTGGATGTGTTCCCGTGAGTATCCCACGGGAACATGCTACCGGGAATTCCTTCCTTATCCCTTGTCTACATTATAAAGGGAACCTCTGTGCAAAATTTCAGCTTTCTAGGTCCAAGGGTTTGGGCTGGGCTTTGATGAGTCAGTCAGTCAGGACTTCTCTTTTTATTTATATAGATTATAAGCCATCTTCTAGTTTTGTGTATTCTTACACTGCAACATTTCCTTTCGCTTAATCACTAATTAATCCATATTCAGTCAATTGCCTGATTAAGGCCTGTGTTCACCAACATTCAAACCACACCGGTTAGGTTTTTAAACAGTTCGTTCATGTCAAACTTCCTAACTAAAAATGAAATAATTATTAAACAGTCTTTCTAAAAGTCGGTGAACTTTTGACATATTGTCCTAAGCCGTCCTGTCACATCTCTTCGATTAACCAACTCTGTGCCGAGACGTCGCGATCGAGAACCGACAAAAAATAGCTCCCTTCAAAGTGAGTTTCCAATTTGCGATCGGTTTGCGTGAGTGAACTTTTTTCTATGTTTTTTTACTATTGTTAATGGCATCACTAGCTCAGTTTTTTTTTTTTGACGTGTTAATGGAGATCCGTTTCGTTTCAGATTTCTTTTAGAAAACCTACTAATTGGGTTCTACGCAGTCTGATTTCTTTTGAAAGAAGTACCAAAGTGATTTCTATATTTGCGATAAATGTCTTGGTCTTTTTTAAAGATCTTCTAGCTGTGGCTAACAATTAAAAACTGAACTAGAGTCTAGTCCATCTAAGTAGTCTAGTCAGTGAGACGGTCTTATTTTTGATAATAAATGAATTAAATGTATCCGGAGCGCTGAACTTCAGTTTTATGCCTTCCTGTAAAAATTACCGTTAACAGAATACAAAATGGGCATGAAAAGTAAAACATAGTATGTATTTTATAATCTTTGAAACACATTTTTTTTATATGTAGGTAAATATAATACTTTAAGCCTGAATATAATTAAATCATTATATCGCTTAGCAAAAGCATAGATAGCATAATCAGATTAAAATATTATGTGCGAGTTGGTGGATTTTTACGGATTACTTTTTTGTAAATTAAAAAAAAAAGATTATTTTAGATACCTCATTGCTCACCACGCTAATAAGAGTCAACTGTCGGGAAAGGGTTAAATGGGGCTAGCCTACATTTACGCTAACGGTCTGTCACTAAGTACATAATTACTATCTTTAAACAAGAGCTCTGTTGAAGAGCTGTGAATTTGTTGCCGTGAATTTATAAAAAGAAACTTAACTTTCTTTTTTTTATAATTTTTTTTTGTTTTTTTTTTGTTTTTCTACTGTAAAATTACTACTTTGTAAATGCTGTACTATATAACCGTTTTTTGTCCCAAAACAAATAAAAAAAAAATAAAAAAAACTTTCAAAATAGTCGTAACAGTTAACCGACAGACTGAAAGCTACACATTTTGTTTAATTTTCTTTTTAGCACCAAAGATACAGGGTAGCAGGGACATCGGCGCGCAACCTGCTACCATGGATTCAGTTCATGACTGGACTCTTGTGTTGAAGTTTTTCGACGGTTATTTTAAAAAAAAAATTCTGTTCCACTAATAACCGCGTTGGTATTGCACTTGTAGAAAACAGCAGATTTTTGTTTTAATAATCGACGAAAAATTTCTACGAATCAAAAATTCCAGAACCATTTACTGAATCCACGGCGACATGGTTGAGCGTCGATATCGCTGCCACCCTGTATATACGGTGTACCTATTTATACACGAAATCTCTTATCATTGTACTCATCATTATGAATAACTTTTACTAAGGGACCAAACCTGAAATCGCGAAAAAAAAATCAGCTGTGCCCTATATTTTGACGAGTTATCTATATATCTATATAATAAATAAATAAATAAGAAGACTAAATGTTGGTATGCCCTCAATCCAAGATGGCGACTGGTAAATCAATGAAGCTTTTGAATCTATAAAGAGAGAAGTCCTGACTGACTGACTCATCAACGCCCAGCCCAAACCCTTGGACCTAGAAAGCTGAAATTTCGCACAAAAGTTCCCTTTATAATGTAGACAAGGAATAAGGAAGGAATTCCCGGTAGTACGTTCCTGTGGGATATTTCCCGACATCCACGCGGGCGAAGTCGCGGGCAAAAGCTAGTGCGAACATAAATTTAGGGAATAGCTGATTTTTTTGCGATTTTAGGTTTGGTTCCATAGTAAAAGTTGGTCATAATGATGAGTACAATGACCCCTTAAGAGATTTCGTGTATGAATAGATACCTTAGGTATGTCAGAATCCATTTTAACTACAGATTGTATTGAAACTGTTAGCAGATGCGTGTCGTCTATGCAGTGTCTTCTACAAGGTATCTACGCTACTTCTACACCTTTGACAAGCACTTAGAGCGAAGAAAGTCTAAAATTAGGTAAAGTTAGTCTTCAGTAATTTAATGAGCTAGAGATAAAAATTCATACATTTCATAAATCAAAGTACAGACACTGACAAACGACAATACGCTCTAATTTAATACATCCTTATGAAACAGTCCAATTAGTTGATGTAAAATGTCGCGGACTGAGCAATTGAGTGTACTTTAACGGAGACATGACATCAAAGTGAATTTTAACGAATTAGGAGCAAGCGGAAAAATGTCCGAAGGAAAAAATTACGTGCGGAACCAATCTAGCGTTTTTAATGCTGCTGGTACTGGTGTGGATACAAGTGTTTCGAACTCGCTTATAAAAATGAAATAAAGAAAGCGAAAATTTTAGTAGTTACTGTGTCGTCGATAATATTTATTGTGTAAGTTAAAAAATAAAATAAATTTAATAAAATAGCTGAAAAATCGGTTTTAATCATGCCACATATCCAGACAGACTCTTGTATTTTAATAATTATTCAAGCTTTACTGAATCGCATTTTTATTCAAATTGAACCACGTATTAAAAGCACACAAAATAAATAGCACAGTACACAAAATCAGAATAACCAAATAAGTACATGAATACACAAGTTGCCAATAATATACAAAAATACTTACTGATATTTTCTGCCATACGTGTTAGTACTTATCGAAAAAGGAAAACGCTGTGGGTACTGAAAAACAATTGGTAAATGTGTACTAAAGATGTTCTTTATAAAATAATATAAGCACTTTACCGCCCGCGTACCTAAAAAGAAGCCTACTCTGAAATGCCTCCATTTAACATACGAGAAGTATAATGAGCGATTCAGGATTCCCTTTCCTGTCTTAACATCTGTTACAATTTAAATGATAAATGATTTATTTTCTGTAAGTAGGTTTGTACAAACACTTTTACACGTCAAACATATTTTTTTTTAAACTATATGAGTTCGACGTTTCCTATCTGACTACTCTGAGAAGAAACGCCGAAACAAACTCAGAGGTCACAGTCTCTTTTAAAGTCCAGACATAATCTTGGTCAGATCATGTGAAGACCATGTAGATTGCAGTCTGAAATGGTATTTTGATGAAAGAACCACACAGATTGAGTGGACCTGTCCAGTCAGTGCACGCATTTGTCAGTAATCGTGCAGCTCAACTCAAAACTTAAGGAGCTTAACGATTCGACGAACAATACCAAAGAAAAGACATTTGGGTAGGCCGCATAAATTACTCAAACTGTCAGACTATAACTAAAACTGAGAATAGGATAAAATAAATAAAAAACAATGATCCACGTAGTCTTCACATTCACAATAATTAAAAATAGTATAAGTAATACTTTACTTAGCTACTTTACTTACTTTCAATTTAGCGACACACTACATAACCAGCATAAAAAGGTACAGTAGGCCAGTACCATCGAGATTTTTATACACACAAACAGGTTTTTATAACCCTTGTTTGAAGTAGTAAACTGAGGAGCTCGTGGCTAAGTAATAACAGCCGCACGGGTCGATCCATCAGGTTGAGCTACGCTTGCCGTGGTTGGTCAGTGGATGGGTAACCATCTTTACATACCGAGACTTCTCCTTGCCTCGGAAAGCACGTTGGTCCCGGCTGTCATTCGTGGATCTTTGACAGTCGTTACGGGTCGTCAGGAGACCGAAAGTCTGACAACCAGTCTTGCCAAGGGGTATCGTATTACCCAGTTACTGGGTTGTGGAGGTCAGACAGGCAGTCGCTCCATGTCAAATGTGGTATTCAGCTGCGTCCAGTTAGACTGGAAGCCGACCCCAACATAGTTGGGAAAAGGCTAGGCAGATTGATTTAAGTAGTAAACAATCAAATTAAAAATATGTAGGGAATATTTTGGCATTATTGCGGATATATACTAGACAGTATATATGATTCGATAAAGTGGCTCGATGAAATAAATTTGCTAATCACTTTTCGAATATTTTTTCCTCTATTTCCCTACTTTTTGAAAAAAAAAGTAATTTGATATTGTCATTAATTTATGTACTATAAAGTTCATACATGACTGGAGCGTTTATATACGATAGTTTTTTTTATTATTTAAGAGCAATATGATGAAAGCAACGAAAAGCATTGAAAAAGTGCAAGTGTGGTTATTTTTTAGGGTTCCGTACCAAAATGGTAAAAAAGGAACCCTTATGGTGTGACTCAGTCTGTCTGTCTGTCTGTCTGTCACAGCTGGATATCTCAAGAACTACTGATGCTATCAACTTGAAATTTGGAATAGTTTTAGATAAGGTTTACCCAACTATTTTTCAAATAAGAAAGATATAAAAATATTTATATTTTTTTTGCAACAGTGACTGAAAGGGGGTCTTAAAAATTTAAAGTAGGGCTACTAGGCCGTGTGGGGTATCATATAATAGAGCGTTGTTTGCATATTCTCAAACTATTTTTAATTTTTTTTTAGGTCGCATAGTTTTCGACTTTTGTTGAAAAATGTAAAAAAAAATACCGTTCCCCCCCTTATCTCCGAAGTTTGCAAAGAGAAAAATCTGAAATTATTCTATGTGATAGCAGTTTATGTAAAAATTACTGGAAAAATAAAACGATGTCTCTAAGTAGCACACTTTTTCAGAAATCGGAACGGAACCCTCGGTGCGCGAGTCCGACTCGCTCTTGACCGGTTTTTTTTACTCTTTACAACCATCATGATCTTCCTGCCCTTATCCCATGTTACGTGGAGTCTGCGCACCACGTTTTCTTCTTCCATTCTCCCCTGTCAACCGTCACGCTATCATTCACTCCCTTCTCTTTCATTATCATTCCTCACACAATCCATCCATCTTTTCTTCCTCTCCCTCTCCATATATCAACATGTACCAAGCCAAACGATTTCCATTCAACTTTTCTGTCACTGGCGCCACTTTCAAACTTCCTACTCCTTCCTTCTTACTCTTTACACGTGAAGAAAAAGACAGAGAGAAAGGAAAACGCTCGATGCGCCCCAAACAGGCACACTAACACATAGATGCGTAAGTACCAGATCTCAAACGAACTAGGAGTATGTAAAAGAAATGCCTGTCGCTCGCTGTACTTAGATGCGCGTCTATGCGTGCGTGAGTTTTCGGTCGTTGTATGAAGCCGACTTTCTGTACATAATTATTTTATGTTACACATTTAAGAATTTCGTGTTTCACAAATGTTTCTTAGAATTTAGGCACGTCTACAGTGTATCTAAAGATCTTTGTAAATTAGACTTTTTTTCCGAGAAACGAAAATTATTGTTACTCAACAGTCACAATAATTTTCGTTTCTCGGAAGAGATTTTACTTAAATCGTACTTAATTACTCATCAGTGCTTGTTTTATATTTTACGATAATTAATGTCAAACAATCTGCCTAGCCTTTTCCCAAGTATGTTGGGGTCGGCTTCCAGTCTAACCGGATGCAGCTGAATACCAGTATTTTTCATGAAGCGACTGCCTATCTGACCTCCACAACCCAGTTACTGGGTAATACGATACCCCTTGGTAAGACTGGTTGTCAGACTTTCGGGTTTCTGACGACCCGTAACGACTGTCAAAGATTCACGAATAACAGCCGGGACCAACGGTTTAACGTGCTTTCCGAGGCACGGAGGAATCTCGTTATGTAAAGATGGTCACCCATCCACTGACCAACCCCGGCCAGCGTAGCTTAACCTGACGGATCGACCCGTGCGGCTGTTATTACTTAGCCACGAGCTCCTCTAATAATTAATGTCAAACAAAAGGAAAAATTTTGTGGCGTCTTAAAATAAATTATTAGGTTATGGGAATTTTTATTAGAATACTTGGATCTGACATCTACTCGATATCATTTTATGGGACATTAGACCTATGCAATTGTATACCGCTAAGTTCATTCAACCTTTCACCTATCAAATGAACCCCTGGGCAGTTCCTGTATAAAAATACCGGCCAAGTGCATGTTGGACCACGCACGATGAAGGGTTCCTTAGTTGAAAATAATTTATTAGAAAAACATGTCCTTCGATACATTGATATGCGTCACGGTGAATTCTCCAACTGCTAATTTAAGTTTGTAATCCCAATTTTTTTTTTATGTTTTGATTACCACGTTTTAAATTAACGATTTTCGGACTTTTTTCTAGGTCAACGGGAAGTACCATAAAGGTTTTGATTTACTTGCGAGTATCAAAATATGTCGCATAAAGGGGCGTATTTTTTTATTGCGTTGATTTAGAAGCTTGATTTTTAGAGCTCCAAGGGACCATAATATGGTCCCATATGGACCATAATGTGGTATACGTAGGTATATTATACCTACGTATTTGATACTAATTTCAACTTGATATCTTCACCCGTTCCTTAGAAAAAGGGTACTTATAGACTGATCCTATAAGGGTTCCGTTTTTTTTTCCTTTTGAGGTATGGAGCCCTAAAAAACAGAAAGAGCTGTCATTTCACCTGTCACTTCGATCACTCACGTGGTACGCAGGTGACAGGTCTCACTCATCGGGCTTGTCAATCAACGTTTTCAATGCTTCAATGGTCGCATTAAATACGTTGACTGACAGCCCCGACGATCACTGATTCATGAGAAATGGAGTTCCACTCTGTACGACAGGTCAGGTAATGCTGTCAAAGAATGAGGCTTTTTGAATGACGTTTTCTATACAACCATCCCAGTACGTTGGTTCAATTAGTTTGCGAATATTGTGTCAGTCGATGTAGCCTTTTTTTTTTGTGGATGGGAAATGATCAAATGACTTCTCCCGCTCTGGGTGGAGCGGAAGGGCGTGACAGACTTTTACTGACTAAAACCCACCCGTGTTCCTTCATTTGCCTGTGCCAGGGCCACGGTATATCTTTCGAAAACAATGCTATGGATATTATTTGCCTTATCAAGACTTGCTTGCAAAGTATAAGCTCGCAACACTTGAAAATAGACATACATATTTAGAAGCCATGAATTTATATAATATTGTTACAAACAAATTTGACTGCATTGAACTGTCCAACATGTTGTGTTATGCGGTTCCTAGGACAGTCCATAGGCGAAAGGTGCACGCTGGTAGATTATTTTCAGTGGGCACTTGCAAGTCTAACTCTGGTTTGCGTTCGCCTGTTCGCAGAATGGTTGATTCCTCCAATAGGACTTTTGAACATATAGACATTTTTGCATGTGCTCGGCGGCATCGGCCCTATCGGACCACATCACTGCTGACATCTCTAATAGCTGTAGCCTGTGACGTCATCTGTGTGTAGTTTCTGTTTCATCTTTGTTTAGCCTATGTTCTTCTCCAGGTCCCAGGCTAACTATTTGTCAAATTTCATAACGATCGGTTCAGTGTTTAGCCGTGAAAAGGTAGCAAACACACAGTTACTTTATCATTTACGACATTTAAAGCATTCGCAGTCGGGATATTATCAGTGGCCGATTTTTGTAGGAGCTAAATAGTAGTAGAAATCAAATGTATCAACGAGCACGTCCTAGAAAAATCGGCCAAGTGCGAGTTGGACTTGCACAGAAAGGGTTCCATACCATTGTACAATATTTAACACTACTTATAAAACAACACGTTTCTTGTATGGGATCCCCCTATAATTGTTGTTATAGCGGCAATAGAAATACATAATAAATATAATAATTATGCGGTCAACATACGTGGTAGGTAATTAATACTCGTTTACCCACTCCGCAAAATCATTTAAATAAAAAGGGACTCTTGCTACGACACAATAAAGTACAATTAAGGTACCTAGCACAACGCTTATTACCTACAGTTATATTCACCTACAAGTTGCAAGTTGACTCTCTGTCTATTGCGTAACTCCTTTAACTTCTGACTAGTTAGGGTTGTCTTCTTTTACGACGTGGCGCGTGAGTGAGTATCGAACTAACGTACAAGCCGGCCGGTCCGCGGCAGCCAACACTGAATTGACTGCGGAGTGTATCTGTATTTATCTGTGACATAACCAGGCCAGGCGCACTCCGCATTTTAGGTATGAAGCTACAAGTACACGGCGGGCTCGACTTGTCGCGCTAATACAACGTGGGCTACCGCGCAGCGGCCGGCTCGCACGTTAGTTCGATACTCACTCAAGCGCCTTGTCATAAAAGAAGACAGCCCTAACGAGTTCGAAGGTATAAGAGTTACGCGATAGAAAGAGAGGCAACTTCTAGGTGAATATAACTGTCGGTTATTAACGCTGTGCGGCTTGAATTTCCACTTTATTGTGTCGTAGCAAGAGTCGCTATTTATTTAAATGATTTTGCGGAGTGAATCTTCTGCACTTGTACTATTATTTCTGTGCCATAACTAAAACTTCAAACGTCATTCGTTCAGAAGCAGCTATCCTCATCAAATCTAACTCCAATTGTATAATAATGTCTCAAACTTCAGCATTACCTTAATTATTCTAATTAGATGAGATTACGTCATCTGTCAGCGACTGCCGAGCCTCACAATAGGCCGTCTCAAGTGAGCACAAACTTAATATTCCATAACTAAGCAGATTATGTGTACCGGAGAAGGGGCCACAGTGTAGGAAATGACAAATGGTCCATTGAAAATTTTAAATTGTCGTTCAATCACACCATTTTTGTAAATTTTAAATCAAAATGTAGGTATTTATTATATTTTATGAACTCAACATTTTTATGTTTTTCAAACAAAACCTTATCTATCTTTATTTGATTTCAAGGTCTCAAAAGTATATTCAAATATGAGTCCAAGTGTGATTAGTGGCAGATAAATGACTAATTACAAATCGGTGTGTACTTACGTTTCGTTGTAATGAACGCGAAGAAAAGAAAAACGCTGTCAATTTCCTTGAGAATCATCGATTGCCGATGATTCTCAAGGAATTTAAAATTTTACAATCAGCTCAATTTTGCGTTTGTGAAATTCTTTCGTGTATACCTACTCTAAATTATTGTTAAAGACCAACATGTCGCCGGGGTCGCGGGTTGTTTGAAAGAGAGACCGTGACCCTGGCACAGGCAACTGAAGGAAGACGGATGGGTTTTAGTACGTAAAAGTCTGACACGAAGAGCTGTAGAAGTCATTTGATGATTTCCAATCTACAAAAAAAAAAAAAACAGCAACATCAACCTAGCAACATAAATCAAAATTGTCGTCATACCGTCTTCCGTACTCTGTGCTCCAAGAATTTCCTTCAACTTCCGAAGGGCAGTTTAGTATTACTTATAATATTATTAAGCACATTATTGTGTGAAACTTGAAGTTCGACTTAATAGAGCTACTCGACCCTAACATTTAAGCCGTTATGTGATAATTGGGACGTTGCTCGGAATCTGACGATCTTGCTAACAAACAGTACTTGGTTTGGCGAATTTACATTGATCGCCTTTGTTCCTAGATGTCATTGTGGCTTGTTTGATGTGCTTTAATGGTTTTGTGTACTGCTATTTCTGTTATTTCTTCATCTGAAATGCTTGAACACAAGACGTTGGAATTGTCTACTGTAAAACGACCAATCTCTGTGTACTTTTAAGGCAAAATGGGTCACAAAGAAGATATTTTGACGCTTTTTGGCTGCAAGCAATTTTCCTTTTTCTTTTTCATGATTATAAAAATTGAAGATTTTCTTCACAATAATTTGGCTCCATACAAAAAAAACCGCCAAGTGTGTGTTGGACAATGAAGGGAACCACGGAATGGTTGGGATGAATAAAATGTGGTGGATACCGTTGTGATTTGAGGTACATCAGACATGCCGCTGGGGTCGCGGGTTGTCTGAAAGGGTTACCGCGGCCCTGGCATAGGCAACTGAAGGAACACGGGTGGGTTTTAGTCAGTAAAAGTCAAACACGCCCTCCCGCTCCACCCAGAGCGGGAGAAGTTATTTGATGATTTCCCACCCTCAAAAAAAAAAAAAAAAAAAAAAAAAAAAAAAAAAAAAAAAAAAAAAAAAAAAAGGTACATCAGACATTCAGCTTTGATTCCAGTATAGAACCGCATAAGCATCTGCGATGCCTCAGTTTTATCAATATCTATAAGCAGCAGTGATCACTAACCATCTAATCATCCAACCAATAGTTTAAATTAAAACAATGTTTTTAAGACCCAAATTCAAATAACACCTATTAGTTAGTGCAATCCACGAAGACGCGCCCCACTCTTTTTCCTAATCGCATAAAGTACAAGTATGGAACATTGTACAAGTGTATAGTTAGTGCAATTCACGAAGACGCGCCCCACTCTTTTTCCTAATCGCATAAAGTACAAGTATGGAACATTGTACAAGTGTATAGTTAGTGCAATTCACGAAGACGCGCCCCACTCTTCTTCCTAACCGCTTAAATTGCAAGTGTGCACGATTCCGCTAGTGTTACAGTTTTATCGATACACACTAATTGCAGGTAAAACTATAAGTTTAGTAATTAGTGCGTACACTTGTACAATGTTGCATACTTGTATTGTAAGCGGTTAGGAAGAAGAGTGGGCCGCGTCTTCGTGGATTGCACTAACTTATACGCACTAATTACCTAATACCTATAGTTAATTACCTGCAATTAGTGTGTATTGACAAAACTAAAACACTAGCGGAATGGTGCACACTTGTATTGTAAGCGGTTAGGAAGAAGAGTGGGGCACGTCTTCGTGGATTGCACTAACTATACGCACTAATTACCTAATACCTATAGTTAATTACCTGCAATTAGTGTGTATTGACAAAACTAAAACACTAGCGGAATGGTGCACACTTGTACTGTAAGCGGTTAGGAAGAAGAGTGGGGCGCGTCTTCGTGGATTGCAGTAACTATACGCACTAATTACCTAATACCTATAGTTAATTACCTGAAATTAGTGTGTATTGACAAAACTAAAACACTAGCGGAATGGTGCACACTTGTATTGTAAGCGGTTAGGAAGAAGAGTGGGGCGCGTCTTCGTGGATTGCACTAACTATACGCATTAATTACCTAATACCTATAGTTAATTACCTGCAATTAGTGTGTATTGACAAAACTAAAACACTAGCGGCATGGTGCACACTTGTACTGTATGCGGTTAGGAAGAAGAGTGGGGCGCGTCTTCGTGGATTGCACTAACTATACGCACTAATTACCTACTACCTATAGTTAATTACCTGCAATTAGTGTGTGTTGACAAAACTAAAACACTAGCGGAATGGTGCACACTTGTACTGTATGCGGTTAGGAAGAAGAGTGGGGCGCGTCTTCGTGGATTGCACTAACTATACGCACTAATTACCTACTACCTATAGTTAATTACCTGCAATTAGTGTGTATTGACAAAACTAAAACACTAGCGGAATGGTGCACACTTGTACTGTAAGCGGTTAGGAAGAAGAGTGGGGCGCGTCTTCGTGGATTGCACTAACTATACGCACTAATTACCTACTACCTATACTTAATTACCTGCAATTAGTGTGTATTGACAAAACTAAAACACTAGCGGAATGGTGCACACTTGTACTGTAAGCGGTTAGGAAGAAGAGTGGGGCGCGTCTTCGTGGATTGCACTATACTACCTAAACCAAACACCATTTTAAAACACCATCCTTTACTTTGATTGTGTATTCTTCTCGGCCCTTAAGTAACAAAGCGTTAAAATCATTGTTCCTAGCAGACTTTGTTTAAGTTTGTACATTATACAACGAGGGTCTATCGGCGCCCACCTCAAACTTCTGTCAACAGTGATTAATCTTAATTCACCTTAGAGTGGGGTTCCGTGGCGAATAGTTTTGATTAGGATGTGCTCCTGAAGATGGGCTCGGAAGGTCAGTAAAAGTTTTAGAGATGGGGTGACTAGGTGATATTTTGTGATAATTTAAAATTTGATTAACTGTTTCCGCTTGTAGATATTACGTAAAAGGAGCAGCAGTCATAAAAAACTTTTCAAGAGCGAGTCGGACTCGCGCACCTAAGGGTTCCGTTCAGATTTTTGAAAAAGTGTGCTATTTAGAGATATTGTTTTATTTTTACACTGTATAAGGTAAAATAGTTACTGTTCCTAGTAGTAGTTTTTGTAAAATTTCTAGTCTCTAGGTTTAGCGGTCTGGTCTGTGCGTTGATAATGATATAGATATATCAGTCAGTCAGTCAGTCAGGACTTAGAATTTTATATATATATATTATGTATAGGTATGCCTTGTTATAGACCATAGCAGCAGAAAAACGTATTAATATTACATTACATTGAAAGCGTCTAACGGGCCTCTGCGAGTTGGCTTTGGCCCCTCGTACGCCTTCTAAAGGTCCGGGACTCCAGGGTCCCGAGAATTGTCAAGACACATAATAATAATATCCTTGGACATTTCACACAACGCCATCTAGTCCCAAGCTAAGCAACGTAATGCTTGTGTTATGGTAACGAGATGGCTGATAAACTACTTATATACTTTTTTTTTTCTTTTTTTTTTGTAAATACATACATATTATAGATAGAAAAACACCCAGATTTACACAATTTTTTACCATAGGTACGGTAGACCACAAGTCACTGTAGAAACACCAGACGTAGAAAACCAGTGTAAACTGGCCTCTTATTAAAGCGTTACCAGCGATATGCGGCCTTCTATACTATGCCTGAAGTTTATCATTATTTCTGTTTTAAATTCTGCTATGGCAAGGGCGGGTGCTTAATTTATCGAAACGTTCTAAAAATGAAAAAATAACGGAAATCTTGAAAAGCTTTTCACATGGCATCCTTTGGAATTCTAATTCCGGGAAAAATGTACATTGTCAGTAACATGTTTAATGTAAACATAGGGTCGGATCAGCCAGGCCAAAATACGGGCCGGCCGAGTACCACTCCAGAGGGTTGAAGAGTCATCGGAATGCGATTCTAACAGTTTTATGTTGAAAAAGGAAAAGTACTACAAAAAACAGCCGAATATTTTTTTATGAAAATATATCTACGGGAAGGGTTGTGTTTGGTCAAGATTACGTTAAATGGCGTTGCATTGTTTTTTTCTTTAGTTTCGATACCGGTTTTTTGTTTATTTTGGTTTGTTTATTCAATTTAGGACGTAGATAGTACGTTTTTATTTATCAATCATATAAAGGATAAACTTAAAGTAAATGAAAAACACTGTTCTGTAAATCTAAATTCAATACTTATTGGAAATCGAGTTACTAATCTCAAATAGAGTTGTGGCGGCATCTACATCACCACATGAGAACTACGCATCACAATGAACACGTCACGCAACCTGCATCGCGCAATAAGAGTTTACCGCGCGACTAGCATATTTACAACGTCTCGACATCAATCGTTGGACAGTTGTCCCACCAGATACAACACGCGTCTGGTCGGAGGATCCTCCCTTTTATATGGAGGATGAGTGAACTTTACACCCCGTTCCTCATGCCTATATAAAGAACCTTGAGTGGCTAATCGTCTAATCTAACCACGACATGACACTACATTATTATTGTATAGTATACATGTATACCCCGTAGCAACAAGAGAGAAGGAGTATATAATTCACCGTTCACGCACACACATAAATATTTTTTTATCTACTCACAATAAAACATCCCTTTCTTCACCCCGATACATTTCAACAAGTAACCTCAGACACAAAACCAACTATTAAAAATATCCAAAGAACAAGTTCACTCATCCAAAAATATCCGTTTCATCCATTAGCCAAAGAGGTTTTTAGTAAACAATGTCCCTCTGATATGACATCGTATTTCGTTGGATTTCTTTATTTTTTCAAAACATCCAGAAACATCGAGTCATCCACCTTTTTGTACCGTGCCCGGTTGACTTTCGTACCGGGATTATTGTTTCCTGTACATGCTTGGGCTGTTTTTGTTTTAGGGTACCGTAAAGTAGTTCAATGTAGTTAAAAGTTGAGGAGATTGTCTTGTTTTCGGTCTTTTGAGAGGTAACGGTACCCCCTTTCTTAAGCAAATGGTGACCACCGTGGTGGTTTTAGTGAAGTAAAAATCCCACACTCCCCGGTCTCATCCCCAAAGCCCCGGCCGCTTCTTAAAGGTTTCCCCCGCCAAAAAAAAAAAAGAAAAAAAAAATGTGCTGAAAGAATAAATGATGATAAAAAGATCCACCTGCCCGGATATGTAAGGTTCTCAAATAAAATTATTAAATAATAATAACTATTTATGATCAACCTGCTTTGACATTTCTTTAGTTTCATTATGTAAGTTTAATATTAGTCTAGGTTTATTTTTTAAATTTATTTTTATAAGGGTCTGTTTCACTACCTATGATTAAGTTCCTATTTACTTACTTGGCAGATACCAATTTCATACAAATTCTGTTCCATTTTTGAATTTATTCGGTAAGTAGTGGCTATTCGGACTTCGTGAAATAAATAAAAAGAGAAGTTCTGACTGACTGACTGACTGACTGACTCATCAATGCCCAGCCCAAGCCCTTGAACCTAGAGAGCTGAAATTTTGCACAGAGGTTCCCTTTGTAATGGAGACAAGGAACAAGGAAGGAATTCCCGGTAGTACGTTCCCGTGGGATATTTTCCGACATCCACGCGGGCGAAGCCACGGGCAAAAGCTAGTCGTGAAATAAGCCCATAGTCACATAAATCTTCCAGAAAGATTATCTAAAGATGGTGAAAACCGCATAAAAATCCGTTGCGTAGCTTAGAATAACAACGCGGTCTCACAGCTTAGACACGAAAACCGACTTTGTTTTATACGATGTATATGAATTAGCCGTTTGGTCAACCGCCTAGCCATTTCACTAAACTCTGCCACTCAATCAACGGCCTGAATGATATTCTGTCGATACGTCTAATACAGCATTTAATTAACTGACTGGCTTATGCTTAGGCCATTTATACATTGGGACCATGCAATAGGGTATTTTGTCGCTGGCTGCGATATTATTCATAGTGTTTATTTATTTATTTCTTGAGGAGCTCGTGGCTAAGTAATAACTGCCGCACGGGACGATCCATCAGGTTAAGCTACGCTTGCCGGGGTTGGTCAGTGGATGGGTGACCATCTTTACACACCGAGACTCCTCCGTGCCTCGGAAAGCACGTTAAGCCGTTGGTCCCGGTTGTTATTCGTGGATCTTTGACAGTCGTTACGGGTCGTCAGAAGCCCGAAAGTCTGAAAACCCGTCTTACCAAGGGGTATCGTATTACCCAGTTACTGGGTTGTGGATGTCAGACAGGCAGTCGTTCCATGTAAAATACTGGTATTCAGCTGCATCCGGTTAGACTGGAAGCCAACCCCAACATAGTTTGGAAAAGGCAGGCAAATTGATTTGATTTGTTTATTTATTTATTTCATTATTTAAGGAAAAATAAACAGTAGCACAATTATTAAGAAACAATAATTCAAATAATCTTGAATATTACATTTTATCAATTATGCTACCCACTACGTTCTCCACAGATTACAATTTAGAGTATTTTAGAGTATTTAAAAGAAACCGGTCAAGAGCGAGTCGGACTCGCGCACCCAGGGTTCCGTTTCGATTTCTGAAAAAGTGTGTGTGTTTAGAGACATCGTTTTAATTTTCTTGTAATTTTTACATAAACTTCTATCACATAGAATAATTTCAGATTTTTCAAACATCGGAGTTAGGGGGGGGGGGGGGGGGGGTGGTATTTTTTTTTACATTTTTCATCAAAAGTCGAAAACTATGCGGCCTAATAAAAAAATGTTTGATAATAAGCAAATAGCGCTCTTTCATGTGATACCCCACATGCTCTAGTAGCCCCACTTTGAATTTTTAAGACACCCTTTCAGTCCCTGTTACAAAAAAAAACATAAATATTTTTACTTCTTTCTTGTTTGCAAAATCGTTGGGTTAACGTCATCTAAAACTGTTCCAAATTTCAAGTTGATAGCATTAGTAGTTCTTGAGATATCCAGCTGAGACAGACAGGCAGACAGATAGACAGACTGAGTCACACCGTAAGGGTTCCTTTTTTACCATTTTGGTACGGAACCCTGACTGGCTAGAAACACAGATAACAATGTTTGTGATGAAATCCTGTACTACCTACAAAGTATTGTTATTGAAGAGTATAGCTTACTAATCAATACAGTAAAAGTACTAAGTATCACAAAGCAATTTCTTAACAAAAACCAGCTAAAGTTTTAGCCCGAAACAAGAAACTTAAGTATACAGAACCATTAAACTTCACGTCAATCAAAACTAACATTCAAAGTGATTTTCTTTAATATTGTACACTTAAAGGTCAGCGTCCTCATTGCGTAACAGTTTCATAATCACAGTAGATTTTATTTTGCCCTTTCTCCAGAATGATATGCTTAAATAAAACAAATTACAGTTTGAAATAATAATAATAATATCCTCATAATATCCTACCTAATGCTTGTGTTATGGTAACGAGATGGCTGATAAACTTATAATATTTCCTTTTTTTTTGTAAATACATACATATTATATGTAGATAGAGAAACACCAAAATAAAGAAAACAAAGAAAAAGTATTCATTGTGACTCGCACAGGAAGATCACCAACTAAACTAAAAAGTATTCATTGTGACTCGCACAGGAAGATCACCAACTAAACTAAAAAAGTATTTATTGTGACTCGCACAGGAAGATCACCAACTAAACTAAAAAAGTATTTATTGTGACTCGCACAGGAAGATCACCAACTAAACTAAAAAAGTATTTATTGTGACTCGCACAGGAAGATCACCAACTAAACTAAAAAAGTATTTATTGTGACTCGCACAGGAAGATCACCAACTAAACTAAAAAAGTATTTATTGTGACTCGCACAGGAAGATCACCAACTAAACTAAAAACACAACGATAAAAGTTTAAAAAGAACCGGACAAGTGCGTGTCAGACCACGCACAATGAAAGGTTCAGTAGTTGGAATGAATTTATCCCAAGAACAAACTCAACATTGTTGTTAAAAACATGTTCTCCCATACATTCCAACTGCAAAATTTAAGTTTGTACTCACAATATTGAGAGATTTACCATGTTATTTTAAGACCACAGACTTCTTACAGGTTTTTCTGTAATGTACAGGTAAAGATCTATGTTCTGTATTTTTTTCAAAATTTTAATTAATTTGTTATTCAAAATTAATTTATTTACTTTAGCCGTCCGTGTTTGGGTCCATAATAATATTATGAACTTCTGTGCACCAACCAAATTTCAACTTAATCGGTCCATTAGATTCGGAGCAAATTGGCTGTGACAGACGGACAGACAGACAGACACACGAGTGATACTATAAGGGTTTCTTTTGAGGTACGAAACCGTTAAAACAAAATTATAAAAATAAAAAAAAAACAGAAAGTCCTGTACGAGGCCAAAAGCATGATGCTGCGACATTTAAAATAAGTGTCGCAGCACTGGTTATCATCAAGCGCAGTTTACAATACAAATGAATAAATTGTAGAGTTACAAAGTGAAACCTGTCAAGTGATCAGCGTACTTAGGAATTCATTAAGGCGCTGGTTATTATCTAGAAAGGATTTGTTTTAGAAAAATCTTAGTTTCACTCTTTACCCATTCATTTATATAATACCCCCCGCCCCGCGCCCCGCGGTTTCAACCACTGGATAAAAAGTAGCCTATGTGTTAATCCGGTGTATAAGGTATCTACATACCAAATTTCATCCAAGTCCGTTCACCCGTATGAGCGTGAAGAAGTAATAAACATACAAACATCACACTCGCAAACTTTCGCCTTTATAATATTATTGCGATGATTTTTCACGAGTCATTCGTCTGCAAGATCCAATTCTGCAGAAATTTCACTACGTAATCATAATCATAATCATTTATTTATTTGTCAGAACATTATAGATAGATAGATAGAATACTCTTTATTATGCACACCATAAAAATTACAGATATAAATGTTGAAATTTTACATAGGGTGACACAATGGGCGGTCTTATCGCTAAAAGCGATCTTTTACAGACAACCACCACCAGAGAACATGGTACATTAAATGGTCTTAAGATTAGTCACAGGCATCGTCACATTCTGCCAAGTGTGGCGTGCAAATATTAGGTAGGTACATACATTTATTACAGGACATATTATATTATTTATTTATTATTATTAATATATAAGATTATATTAACATTATTGATTGCATAATTATACATCTATTCAACGCGGAAATGCAGCCAGTGTTCTTGGCACCATGCCTCATGGACACCCACTTTTGTTAGATTTTTAAGGTTTAGTTTTAGTTTTGTATTTAATTTAACAAATTTACGTATCTTTTAATACATTACACATTAAAATTAAAATTTGAGGTATGTCAGATAGCAATAATATCATAAACACATAGAACACACACGTACTCAGAATCAATACTAACAAGATTACTTAAGGCGCAAATTTCCTGAAAACGATCAAAAAGGTGGTTTTTTAAAGCTGTGTATCTCATAAACCGTAAATAATTTTGACATGTAAAAAAAATATGATATTTTAAAGTCCTTTTCGCATACAGTCATGGAAGCCAAAACATAATTAAACATACTTTAATGCACCAAAAAAATCTTTAAACATACCTCGTAATAATCTTTAAAAGCTGTTTATCCCTTCATTAGCAATTATAATTATAATTAAAAATATACCATGAAATGTCAAATTCCAAACTGCATCCAGTGATGGCTTACTTTTTATTAAATAGTTAGTTTCTAATTTTATACGATTTTATTTACACTTTTACGACATAATTCCGGTGCGCGTGAGAATCTTCTATCTCGTGCGTCAAACTAGACAGCCATAAAGCCATTTCACTTACACACCGAGCTAAACCAAGCTTGGAACCAGGGCCTTAAACTCATAATCTGGCTCCACATTTTATAATACCTACCCCACGGCATCTCCACAGGGATAAAACTTACACGTTAAAGGAGTTAAGAGAGGCCAAAGAACCCGTCACTAGGGACTTATACTCGTAGCTATGCATGGAAATACTTTTTATGAAGAATCTGTCCAAGTCCTTCCTTTCAAAGCTTATAGCAGATTTTCTTTTTGAACAAAAGGTACGGCAACAATATGTAATGTGATCTACGATAGTTCATTCACACTTGCGCAAAACCTATTCATCCTATACGAGCTGCGCCCCGCGGTTTAACCCGCGTAGACCGGGATAAAAAGTTAGCTATGTGTTAGCCAGGGTAGAAGCTATCTACACACCAAATTTCATCCAAATCGGTTTAGCCGTTTGATCGTGAAGAAGTAACAAACATAAACACACACACTCACAAACTTTCGCCTTTATAATATTAGTGTCATTTGGTACCCCTGTTCACCCTTAAGCAGTAATTTTGATATTGATTATAAGCGCACCATTAAGTTATATTAAGGGCCTGTTTCACCACCTATGATTAAGTTCCTATTCACTTACTTGGCAGATAATTTCATACAAATTATGTTCCATATTCGAATTTATTCGGTAAGTAGTGGCTATTGGGACATTTTGGTTTTACCGGCACTTTTATATATTAAGTTCAAAATGCACCACCAATGAAGCTGATCGCAATCAACACACATATAAACCGCGTTCAAGCTTAGAACTGTCAATGTCGTCATTGTTGTTGATTATTGACACTGACACCTCTTGAACATGGTTTAGACGTATTACATAAATTCTAAAAAAAATTGATCAACGTTTTCGAAAAATTGATCGTACACCCTTTGATTCAATGATCAAGATGCTCAGATTCAATGATGAATTTGCCCTTATAATTATTAGAACCTTGTCATATAATGCGATACTAATTATGACGTCAAAAATGTGACGTACTAAATGATCAACCGTCTCGTAAGTTGATCGTACAGCCGAGATAGATAGGTGTTCAGTAAGTTCAGATAACAAAATATTCCTCGCTATAAGTAGTACATCGAACGATTATCATACCAAAACATAACTGCATAGTTCAGTTCTTCAAAGTGTAAGAGCCAACAGTATCCCGTACGAAGTTGATGATGATATTTCTTGCATAGCAAGTAATCCAATGGAATACATTTGTATCTTTCCCTTTGTTTCGTGAAGATTCAAAAGCACTTTGTGGAGTTAGAGAGACGAATAATGTTCTATAGACGTGCTTTGAGGTAGTGCTGGCGTAAGAGCGTGTTCAGAGAAACGTTATACTTATAAAAGTTGTTAACATTAATTTGAAGCAAATAAATCACTGCCTGGCCTTTTCCCAACTATGTTGGGGTCGGCTTCCAGTCTAACCGGATGCAGCTGAATACCAATATTTTACATGGAGCGGCTTAGTGACCTCCATAACCCAGTAACTGGGTAATACGATACCCCTTGGTAAGACTGGTTGTTACACTTTCGGGCTTCTGACGACTGTCAAAGATTCACGAATGACAGCCGGAACTAACTGCTTAACGTACTTTCCGAGGCACGGAGGAGTCTCGGTATGTAAAGATGGTCACCCATCCACGGACCAACCCCGGCAGGCGTAGCTTAACCAGTTGGATCGACCCGTGCGGCTGTTATTACTCAGCCACGAGCTCCTCCAATTTGAAGCAAATAAATAATGATATACCTATATGTATAAAATTCAAAGTCCTGACTGACTGATATAGCAACGCACAGCCCAAACCGCTGGACCTAGAGACTTGAAATTTTGCACATAGGTAATGTAGAATATGTTGTGTGCCTTATTTATTGTCTGTGCTTAATAAATGTATTTTATTTGTTTCTATATTTTACGTTAAGTAACAACTGGACCTGGTGATAAAACAAACCCAGAAACGTTTGTTTTTACATATTTTTTTTTAAGTAGGTCTAATGTCTTGTTTGTTGTAAAGTGTGAAACTTTACGTTTTTCAGAACGAAACCACAATGTCAACTTTTGGCATTGCTTTTTACATACAAAAAATCAATCTGCCTAGCCTTTTCCCAACTGTGTTGGCGTCGGCTTCCAGTCTATCCGGATACAGTTGGGTACCAGCATTTTACTTGAAGTGACTGCCTATCTTACCTCCACAATCCAGTTACTGTTACGGACCAACCATGGCAAGCGTAACTTAACTACTCACCTTTTTAAATACATAGATACTTATTGCAATAAAACCTAAAGAAAACAAGTATAAATTACAAAATTAATAAAAACCCCGACAATCGAAACAACTCAACCGATTTTGATAAGAACATATCTAAGAACCACAGCTAAAAAACCTGCTTTCAAATAAAAAAACCGCATCCAAATCGGTTCATCCGTTTAAGAGCTACGGTGCCACAGAAAAACACACAAATAGCGGTTTATAACACCCCTGTTTTTGCGTTGGGGGTTAAAAAGGAATAATCCTACATTATAAGACTCGTAACTATGCCAAGAGTAAGCTCATTTACCTACCAGTTTTTTGTAAGTCTAAGTTTTTTTTTTAATTTACACTATATTTTACACTATCTTTAATGAATTTAAAGTACTTCTGCATGACATATAATTTCAATTTAATTTTTAGTATTTATAATTTTAGTTATAATATAATTTATTATGACTGTGGGTAAATCTTTGGTTACTAACATAATTCTTAAATATACCTACTAACAAAGATATGGACAGTTGAGTCTGATTTAAATAAATAAATAATAAAATAATGTAATTTAATATTAGTGTAAGTAGCATAAAGCGATTCGTTGTAAAACTGTAAGCTAATAAATAAATAATGTAATAAATATATGTATGTATATGTATATGTCTGTTGTATGTGTGCTGTAATTAATAAATGAATATGAATAAGTAGGTACAAAATTTGCCCTTTACAGTTTTATAGCACAGAAACCTTACTTTTCAGTCCAAACCATCTTACAAATAAGCAAATGAGCTAGCAGCTAATCTACATTAAAGCTTAAGCTCGCTTAATCATAAAACAAGCAGTAAGTACTATACCCGTCTGACCCCGTCCTTACGAACTCTGCTCCGCTCTCGTTGTTTGCAAAGCTATTAATCTCAGTGCAGCTCCAACACATACAGGGAATACCTTCCGATCGTAACTAAATGTACAGCTACGTATTTTTTAATCAGCTGCCTCCATTTTGATCGATTATTATTATTATCTTTTTTTTATGACGCTATTGAAATTTTTTTTTATACGTAGTTTAAGTAGTACTAAAGAACAACATTTGAATTTGAAAGAATAATTATTAAATATAGGGACAATTTTAAGTTGACAGTTAATTTGCTTAGTAATTAATTGCCCTGAATTTAGTTAAGTATCTAAATACTTAACTAAATTCAGGGCAATTAATTACTAAGCAAATTAACTGTCAACTTAAAATTGTCCCTATATTTAATAATTATTCTTTCAAATTCAAATGTTGTTCTTTGACAGTTTTATGAAATTGCGATAACACGACAAATTTTCTTGACTGTACCTATTAGGTCAGCGTATAAGATAAACTTAAGTATAGTTATCCATAAACACAGTGAAACTGTGGTATTTTTTTTTTAGATATATCAAACATCAAGCGCCTGTCGTTTTACTTTTGTTTTGTTTTTGAGCGTGATGCGATTCATTTTATGCTAATTTCATGAAATATTTCGAAACTTGTGCTGTGTGTAGGACCTCATAGCAGACCACGTGTTTGTTATAAACAATGTAACTAGGTTACCGAATATCCAAAATAATGGGCCTACCAAAAACAGACTAATAACCAATATATATCTATCCGTTGGTAAACACCACATTGTCGCATCTACTATAAATAAATTAAATTGAAGTGTTGTTTGTAATTTCAAATTATCAGCTTTTACTAAATGCTGAAAGTATTACTTTTAACAACAAAATATTTTTTGTCTGTCTGTTTGTTCCGGCTAATCTCCAAAAGGGCTATATCGATTTTGACGGGACTTTTACTGGCAGATAAGCTGTTGTTATACATAAGGATCTATATTATTTTTTCATGAAATTGTGAACAAAATCCGATTAAAATAGGAAAGTATTGACATCGAGGCGGGCGAAACAGCGGGCAACAGCTATTTATTATATTTACAAAATAATGAATAACAATATTACATAATATGAAAGCCCACTTTATTTTCTCTTTTGATATTTTGCTGAAAACTTAAATTTTAAACTATAACCGAGTTTGAAGTTTAATGTCAAATAGCGCAATCATAATAAATTACTGAGAATTTAGGAAATGAATTGCTTTTAGAGGAATTGCTTAATGTGGCCGTTTTAGGCACACTGATAACAATGATCCCATAAAATTATGTACTTATATTGAGTTTAATTTGAAGTGTGCCCGCGAACGGGCAAGGTTTCCATGCTTCGGAAAATATTCTGCTTATGCCTACTTATAATCGATAGAACCAAAATTAAACGAATATATATTATATATTCGGTTAATATCGATTAGTACTAGCAGTTCAGCGAACAGTCTCGCAAGCACAAACTTTTTTGCTACAATTATCATAATCAGCCAATAATGTTCCCACTGCTGGGACACAGGCCGTCTCTCGGTAAGAGGGAGCGGGCCGTAATCCATCACGCGGGCCCAGTGCGGGTTGGTGGATGTCACATGTCTTCGAATTTTCGGTTCTAGGACATGCCGGTTTCCTCACGATATTTTCCTTCACCGTTTTGAGAGCAGTGGTGATGAAATAGTTTACACAAAGTAAAACGCCTGTCTGGGTTCGAATCTACAACCTACAACTCGTAAGTCGTAGCCTCCACTGCTTTAGCAACAATTATGAAATAGTTTACACAAAGTAAAACGCCTGTCTGGGTTCGAATCTACAACCTACAACTCGTAAGTCGTAGCCTCCACTGCTTTAGCAACAATTATGAAATAGTTTACACAAAGTAAAACGCCTGTCTGGGTTCGAATCTACAACCTACAACTCGTAAGTCGTAGCCTCCACTGCTTTAGCAACAATTATGAAATAGTTTACACAAAGTAAAACGCCTGTCTGGGTTCGAATCTACAACCTACAACTCGTAAGTCTTAGCCTCCACTGCTTTAGCAACAATTATGAAATAGTTTACACAAAGTAAAACGCCTGTCTGGGTTCGAATCTACAACCTACAACTCGTAAGTCGTAGCCTCCACTGCTTTAGCAACAATTATGAAATAGTTTACACAAAGTAAAACGCCTGTCTGGGTTCGAATCTACAACCTACAACTCGTAAGTCGTAGCCTCCACTGCTTTAGCAACAATTATGAAATAGTTTACACAAAGTAAAACGCCTGTCTGGGTTCGAATCTACAACCTACAACTCGTAAGTCGTAGCCTCCACTGCTTTAGCAACAATTAATATAGCACTAAAATTATTTAAAACGGTATATAATTACCACGTTTTTTGTTTCTAAAAACATTTTCAAACCGTTTTAAATATTAACTTTAGTAGTGAACCCGCTCAGCTGTTGGGTCATCTCCTAGAGACGGCGGCGACGGTCAAAAACGTCGCATTGGTTACGCCATCTCCTGGAGATGACGCAGCTTTGTTGACCGTTTTTGTATTCATAAACTGTAGCTATCTATACTACTCTTACTTGCACAACGTGCAGGAGAAAGAACAAGGATGGCATACCCTCACAATGTCAAGTCTCTAAAACACTCAACAATGTTAATAGAATTTTCTAAATTCGCCTACTGCTAGTCTTTTTCCTTTTGGTTTTGAAACCTCGTTTTAGAGAATTCTTATAATTATTTTCAGAATTCTCTAGTTTTATGAGATCAACTTATAGCTTTAGCTTAATATTTCAAATAAAAAACCGGCCAAGTGCGTGTCGGACCACGCACAATGAAGGGTTCCGTAGTTGAAAAGAATTTATCCCAAAAACAAACTTAACATTGGATCCCAAAAAAATTTTTTTATGTCAAAAAATTACAAATTCACAATTTTCGGACTTTTTCCTTTACTTGTGCTGGGAGACCTTGCTTCTTGCCAAATTTCATTATTCTAGGTCAACGGGAAGTACCCTATAGGTTTTGATTTACTTGCGACAGTTGCGAGTATCATGTGTCGCAAAATGGCCGTATTTTTTTATTGCGTTGACATAGACGCTTGATTTTTTTAGAACTATATGGGACAATAGACTTACGTATGTAATATTAATTTCAACTTGATATCTCCCCGCGTCCTTGAGAAAAAGGGTCTTGATAGACTGACAGACTTCTTGTTCTGGGAGACCTTGCTTCTTACCAAATTTCATGATTCTAGAACAACGGGAAGTGTTATAGGTTTTGATTTACTTGTGAGTATCAAAATTTGACGCATAAAGGGCTGTATGTTTTTATTGCATTGACTTAGAAGCTTGAGTTTTTTAGGACTTCAAGAGACCACATGCCTACGTATTTAATATTAATTTCAACTTGATATCTCTACCCGTTACAGAGAAAAACGGTCTTGACAGACTGACGGACAGACAGACAGACGGACAAACAAGTGATCCTATAAGGGTTCCGTTTTTTCCTTTTGAGGTGCGGAACCCTAAAAAAGAACCATCGAAATGTGCGGAGATATCTTTTGCCCTCTTTTTGGGGTTCCGTACCTCAATAGGAAAAAACGGAACCCTTATAGGATCACTTCGTTGTCCGTCTGTCTGTCTGTCAGTCTGTCAAGGCTCTTACAGACAGAGGCGATATCGCGTCGCGACGCGATATTTTTCTACGGATATAATATCGAAATATCGCGTCGCGACCGCGATATCGCCTCTGTCTGTAAGAGCCTTCAGTCTGTCAAGACCCTTTTTCTCAGGAACGCGTGGAGGTATCAAGTTGAAATTAATCAAAGTCTATGGTCCCTTAGAGCTCTAAAAAAATCAAGTTCCTAAGTCAACGAAATAAAAGAATACGGCCATTTATGCGCCATATTTTGATACTCGCCAGTAAATGAAAACCTATAGGGTACTTCCCGTTGACCTACAATTATGAAATTTCGCAAGAAGCAAGGTCTCACAGCACAAGTAAAGGAAAAAGTCTGAAAATTATTAATTTGTAGTTTTATCACATAAAAAAATTTTTTTTTCGGTAACAATGTTCAATTTGTTTTTGGGATAAATTCTTTTCAACTACGGAACCCTTCATTGTGCGTGGTCCGACACGCACTTGGCCGGTTTTTTTTGGAGGACGTACTCCTCCAATCATTTTCCTAACTCATCCATCAGTATACAAATAATAGTGACATTATAAACTGATTTTGTATCAGAGAGTAATAAAGAAGCACCTTATGAAGGTTTGGTGATAATCAGAGTCATAAAAGATGTATTTTGTACCTACAATGTAATGTCGCGTCTGTGCAAACTAGTTGAGATTATAATTTCCATATAACATTGTGGATTAAGACATTGTAAGATGGTCACAGATGTGGCGAAGTTTGGATGCGGTAAATGCGTACGTAAAACTCAGACATACTAGTACTTAATAATAATACAATTTATTTATTTCAACTAAGTTACAGACGAAAATGCATTATGTAGTTTTTACAATTAAAATCAGGTTAAAAATGGACAACTGGTTGGCATACGAGTAAAGACAGGTATGACATATTTATGCTGTAACCACCAGGTCTGTACATGAATTAGGTGAGCCCTGCCCCTTAAACTAGGGTGACCTGTATCTTAAGAGAATCATCATTGGGGTGATCAGCTATATAGATTTCTTATAAAATAAACAAAACTTATGAAGTGTGTCAGTTTGCCATGTATGTGTTTATATAATATCTACTTTTGTATGTGTCTTGCATAGTATGTATTTTCCTAAACATATTTATGGTAAAAAAAAAAACCGACTTCCAAAAAACACTACAAAGTGAAAAATAACTTTAATTTCGGAAGTCGGTGTCTTTGGTTTTTTATTTACTTTGGTTTTTTGTTGGCACCGTCTTCCTAAATTAAAGTTATTTTTCACTTTTTAGTGGTGCCTACCCCACACAAATCTGAATACTACTCTACAATATAAATTCGAGGAGCATCATCCACATAGACTATGTGGGAAAAATATGTAATTATTAAATTATTGAAGCTAACGCAAAAGCCACTCATCGACCTTGAGGATATTTATATGCGACCATCTCAGGAGTATACCATTTCAAATAATAACTTTGCAAAAAGGCAAATACGTCGTGCTAAGTCAGAAGTTTGGTAGGCGTAGCTTTAGTTGACGGAGATAACGAGGTTACGAAATTTGCCTTCTGACAATCAAGGCGACACATAACATACAACTCAAGTAGCGCAATTTGAAGCGGCATATAGTTACCATTGACTCTTTTATAGCCAGAGTGCACCTCATGACCATTCCAATAAGCCCAAACACGGCTAGGATACAGTGTTTTATTACTGAGTTCAGATGCCTACCTTCCGGCTTCTTCATCAGATCGGTTCGATGGTACCATTTCCATCAGAACCATTTAATTAAAGGTTCGTCATAGTCGCTTAACTATTTTAATCGAGATATCAAATCGCCACCCGTGAAATACTTATCGTTGTTGAGGAGCTCCCGTGCCCATATGTGGTCTTTTTCATCAGTTGCACTTCACCAGATGATACTTTTTGAATGCAAACACTTGATTTGTTGATGAAAATACCAAAATCGCTATATGTATGCCATAATATTTGAGGAGCTCCCTCGATTCCTCATGGATCCCATCATCAGAACTGGATTTTGATAAAAATGGGACCAATCTGAATACCCTTTCAAATAAAAAAATAATTTTCCGAATCGGTTCATAAATGACGGAGTACTGAGGTAACAAACATACAAAAAAAAAAAAAAAAAACGAATTGATAACCTCCTCCTTTTTTGAAGGCGGTTAAAAAGGAGGAGAAGCAACTCAACTGCAACTCAGCAACAAAAACTCAAGCAACAACAACTCAAGAAACAACTCAAGCAACAAGCAAGCAAGTTGTCGGTTGCAACTCAAGAATATAGGAGAGTGTCTGTGAATGTATGTATGTAACTGCATACATTCACACACACTCTCCTACATTCTTGAGTTCTACTCAAGTGGTGCATCTCAATCTCAATCTGTTACAATGATAGTATAACGAGCTCTCATTCTAGCTACATACTCGTACCGGAAAAGAGGCCTCACGAGTATGGAAAAGGGGAAGTAAAACTCACCTCACTCTCTCAGCACCAGTAGGTTACTACGAGTACAAATTTTCTAAATATGAGGTATCTTTCACAATCAAGGATTTGACATCTAGGATTAACCTAAAAAAATACACCTCACTTTTTTTTACTTGCTCGAATCCGTTAATGTGATGCACACCAATAAGGCGATAGGAAATACTTCTTGTCTCTCGTAAAGTGTTATTAACAATAAGGTGATCACGGATTAGCTAAGCTACCAGTATACACTGTAAAATCAGTAAAATACCGCATCAAATTTTTATCGCTCCATAACCAGCTAACGTGTTTGGTTTACGCGACAAGTTTCATTATTATTCAGTTCACAATCTGCGATGCAACACTTAACTTGAGCACTTTCCAAGCGCAAGACAAAATGTCGCTCACAGCAACTGCTGAGGGCGCCAGCAAAATGTGTCCAGTGGCGCAAATGAGCGTTCAGTGCTAGATTTTCTATACCAGAGGGTCCAAGTTAAAATTGCTTTGAAATTAGATTATTATAGGTTTATTTATTGTTGTTATGTGTTAATAGAGTTTGAAATGTATGTCGGTTAGAAGAAGGTTTGAATTTGTGTAGCGGGTTTAAGACCTATCATCATTTTTTGTAAGTACGTACGTAATGTTTTGATTTCATTAATTTGTTGTGTTAGTTATCAATCAATAACCTCTCTCTAACCTTTGCCTATTATAGAAATGATAAGAACAGACTTCAATAAGTTTTGTTCCCCGGTTTGCACTTCATTACCCAATCGTAAAAAAGCGGTAAATACTTTTTTCAATACACTTACACTACCTCGAAAACTGGTTCATATCGCAATACGATTAGCTTTACAATGCAATGTATTTTGCACGCGTGCGATTTTTCATTTTCCACCACGTGTGCGGGACTAAAAATTTCCACAGATAACTTATACACCTATACTTAGTCCAAATTGGTTCAATGCTCTAATCACACCGTTGCGAGCCAGGGGGCCTACTCCCTAAGCACGAAGCCCGTAGTTTCGGCTTTCGTTACGGGCGTTTCTTACTCCGTATCACCTACGGATGGATGATTGGTTCGGGGCCCGAACGAAGTATGAATGACAACATGATTTGCCAGTTGTCCCTACTCTCGATGTGTATTTTCCCGTCCGAAAAATTTAAATTTTACACTTGTTTTGATGGATTGTAATGTCAGACGGACGGATGAACGGACGGACGGGAAGACGGACGGACTTAGGGAGTAGGCCCCCAGAGACGGTCCTCTCTATTCGGAGGTGAATGTTTTTTTTTTTAATCTCGGCAAAGAGACACGTCTTTACGACGTTATTATTTTTTGAATATTTAATTAAAGTTGAAATTGAAATATTTATGTAAATTTTAATAATGTTCATAAATAGAATATCATCAAAAACCACGATTATTACAATAAAAAAAAACGTTTATGAACACATTAACCTTTATTTGTAAACTTTATTTGTTTATTTGTAAACTAAAAAAAAAATTGAATTTTCTACTACTAGTACTATTTTAGCTGTACCTTAAACGGAAAAAACCGGTCAAGAGCGAGTCGGACTCGCGCACCGAGGTTTCCGTTCCGATTTCTGAAAAAGTGTGATATTTAGAGACATCGTTTATTATTTATTTATTATTTTTTATTTACATCTGTAACTCAGGGCCCTCCTACTTCAGACACCTTTCTCTATATAAGATTGTGCATATAATATCTAGTGCCTGTAATACTAAATGAGAAAAATAAAGATTTTTATGATTATGATTATTATTATTATCGTTTTATTTTTCCTGTAATCTTTACATAAACTTCTATCACATAGAATAATTTCTGATTTTTCCCTTTGCAAACTTCGGAGATAAGGTATTTTTTTTACATTTTTAATCAAAATCGAAAACTATGCGGCCTAAAAAAAAATTAAAAAATGTTTAAGAATGTGCAAACAGTGTTCTTTCATATGATTCCCCACATGTCCTAGTAGCCCCACTTTGAATTTTGAAGACCCCTTTCAGCAGCTGTTACAAAAAAAAATTTAAATATTTTTATTTCTTTCTTATTTGCAAAATAGTTCGGTAAACGTCATATAAAACTATTCCAAATTTCAAGTTGATATCATTAGTAGTTCTTGAGATATTCAGCTGTGACAGACAGACAGACAGACAGATAGACTGAGTGAGACCATAAGGGTTCCTTTTTTACCATTTTGGTACGGAACCCTAAAAACGGAACCCTTATCACTTAGTTCTCTTTGCAATTACAAACTTTTTGCAGTTGGAGAATTGACTGTGACGTATATAAATGTATGGATGCACGGGTCGATCCATCACGTTAAGCTACGCGTGTCGGGGTTGGTCCGTGGATGGGTGACCATCTTTACATACGGAGACTCCTACGTGCCTCGGAAAGCACGTTCAGATCTTTGACAGTCGTTATGGGTTGTCAGAAGCCCAAAATTCTTGACAACCAGTCTTACCAAGGGTTATCGTATTACCCAGTTACTGGGTTGTGGAGGTCAGATAAGGCAGTCGCTCTATGTAAAATACTGGCTGCATCCGGTTAGACTGGAAGCCGACCCCAACATAGTTGGGAAAAGGCTAGGCAGATTCAGATTGTGTGTCAACTTATGGAAGAACACGTTTTTCAACTACAATGTTAAGTTCGTTTTTGGGGTAAATTATTTTCAACTATGAAACCCTTTATTGTGCGTGATCCGACACGCACTTGGCTGATTTTTTTTCTCCTCAAGAATCGGGTTGTCATTGGCAAAAATAATTTATCAAATCCGACTAGTAGTTCCAGAGATTAGCGTGTATAAAAACAAACAAACACTTCAGCTTCATTATTAGTAGGTATAGATTACTAATTTAAATAATATGTTATATTTTTTTTAGGGTTCCGTACCTCAAAAGGAAAACACGGAAACCTTATAGGATCTCTCGTGTGTCTGTCTGTCTGTCCGTCTGTCACAGCCAATTTGCTTCAAATCTAATAGACCGATTAAGTTGATTTTTGGTACAGATATGAATTTCTGTGACCCAAACACGTACGGCTAAAATAAATAATGAATTATGAATAAGGAGGGGGCAAATAAGACAATTAAAAAAAAAAAGTTTTGCAAACGGTACCGTGTGACATATCAAATGATAGGGCTTACTATGAGGGTCTCAAATATTTTTTGGAACGAAGTTCCTTATCGCGCGTTGTGAAAGGGGGCTAGACGGAAAAAAGTCTCACGAAAAGTTGTCACGACACTTTTTGATATAGGTAGCTATTGTAAGCGGTGCGGCGTGCGCATGTTTCTCTGTCTGTCTCTCTCTCTCTCTCTCTCTTATAGAAAGCAAGCCAGATATTTTCATTTCTATTTCGCATTCAAACTCAAACTCAAAGCATTTATTTCAATTAAACCAATTACAGGCACTTTTGAATTGTCAAAGAGTCGGTCAGTAGGTAAGTCAGAAAGTTGAAGCTAGTTGCCCATTCCAAAACGTAGATCTATGGAGAAGAACGGGCAAGAAACTCCACGGACACTCTTTTAAATCAAAATATGGTTACAAAATATTGGTTACATCATTCATGTTGAAATTATACATGTGAGAACGATGAACGTTAAAAGCGTCCGTAATAAAAAAATAAAAAAAAAAACAATTCAAAATTAAAATTAAAATAAGCCGTGGCAGCTAAGGTATGACCAGCCTCCACCAACAGCGCCCGTTCACAAACCTGATGTATGGATTCGTTAAATGATCCAACACACGCGCCACCATCAGCGAGGCATTAGAGTGAGCATGACACACTCTCAGCCGCCAGGGCACATCCAAGTCAAATAAAGACGTACCCAGTAAATGGTAGCTTTAGAGTAGGTACATAGTACTCACACATGTACTAAGCAATTATACAATACAAAGGTGATTGAGTCTACACAATGCAAAGCTATTCTTACAATCTTCAGCAGTTGCTTAACAGTATCTTCAAATGTTAATTAATTAGTTGAGGTTGTGGAGCAGGACCAGCATGGAGCCAAGCATTTTTATCATTTATGTAATCCCCCAACTTATAATATGCCTGCCTGCATAGTGTGCGTTTTATACAAGTTTTAAATTTCGTCTCATTTAGTTGAAGTATGTGTGGAGGTATTTTATTGTAACATTTTAAACAGTACCCCATGAACGATGAGTCTACTTTAGCCAGCCTGAAACCTGGTTGAGCTAATAGGTCCTTATTTCTAGTATTATAATTATGCCTTTCACCTCTTTTATTAAAAAGATGTAAATTTTTTCTTACGTACATGATGTTTTCGTAGATATATTGACAAGGTACCGTCATGATGTTAATATCCTTAAACAGTTCCCTTAGAGAATCGCGCCTGCGAAGATTATATATGGCTCTGATGGCTCGTTTTTGCAGAATAAAAATGGACTCGATATCTGCAGCCCGTCCCCAAAGTAAAATACCGTAAGACATGATACTGTGAAAGTAACTAAAATAGACTAGCCTCGCGGTATCTACATCAGTAAATTGACGGATTTTTCTGACAGCATAAGCTGCTGAACTTAGCCGTCCTGCAAGTGATATTAAATGAGGACCCCATTGTAGCCTTGAGTCGAGCGTAATCCCCAGGAAAACGGTTTTATCGACGAATTCTAGTTTCTCTTGATTCAATACTATCTCACAATCACTACTTTTGACATTTGGTAAAGAAAATCTGATGCACTTAGTTTTTTTCCCATTTAATACTAAATTATTAGCAGTGAACCAATTTTGGATCTGCAGTAGGGCGTTATTGACGTCGTCAAAATTTGTAGCACGTCTATCTACCTTAAAAATTAATGAAGTATCATCAGCAAATAGCACCATTTGTGGTTGATTTTTTAATAAATGGAGTAAATCATTAATATACACTAAAAAAAGGAAAGGACCCAATATCGAGCCTTGTGGAACACCCATTTTAACTTTTAAACAGAGTGAATTGACACCATTTATTTGAACTTGCTGTTGTCTATCATTTAAATAAGATTTTACTAAACTGAGGGCAAGTTTTCCAAGTCCGTAATGCTCAAGTTTCAAGAGTAAGGTTTCATGATCGACGCAATCAAATGCCTTGGAGAGGTCACAAAAAATGCCTATGGCGTCTTGGGCCTCTTCCCACGCGTTAAAAATGTGTTTTAATAAGGTTACACCGGCGTCGGTCGTACAACGTCCTTTAGTGAAACCAAACTGTTGATCGTGAAGTATTTTATTCGTGTTAAAATGATTGAGCATTTGATTAAGCATTACCTTTTCAAACACCTTGCTGAAAACCGGCAACACGGATACTGGTCTATAATTATTTTTGTCTTTACTGTCTCCGGATTTAAAAAGTGGAATTACCTTACTGTATTTCATTAAATCCGGGAAAACTCCTTGATCTACACAAAAATTAAATATTAAGGCTGAGTAAGGCGCTATAGTCTCAATTATGGAGGTACAGACTTTAATGGACATTCCCCAAAGATCTTCGGTCAGTTTGATCTTAATTTGCTTAAAAGCTTTTATTACTGTTATGGGGTTAATATGCTTAAAGTTAAATTCAATCGGGCAGGCCGATACGTTCGCTCTTACTAAATCAAAAGAGAGAACAGTGTGGTGTCGCGATGATGATGATGATGATGATGATGATGATGATGATGATGATGATGATGATGATGATGATGGTGATGATGATGATGATGATGATGATGATGATGATGATGATGATGATGATGATGATGATGATGATGGTGATGATGATGATGATGATGATGGTGATGATGGTGATGATGATGATGATGATGATGATGATGATGATGATGATGATGATGATGATGATGATGATGATGATGATGATGGTGATGATGATGATGATGATGATGATGATGATGGTGGTGATGATGATGATGATGATGATGATGATGATGATGATGATGATGATGATGATGATGATGATGATGATGATGATGATGATGGTGATGATGATGATGATGATGATAAGTATAAAAATAATTTTTTTTTACAATTCCTTCACTAATTAATCGAAAGGAACTTCGTTCCATCCAGGTGTCCCTTGACAACTCTCAAGTTTTTTTTTATAATTTTATAATAAATTGTTTTAAAGTTATTTAAGAAATTAGACGAAAATTGACTATTCCCCCCACTTATCGCTGAAACTACTGAGCCTAAAATTTTGCAAAAAATACAGAAAATAGTTCAAAGTATACTTGTATATTACAGGAAAACCTATAAGAAGTTTGTGGTCTTAAAATAACATGGTAAATTTCTCAATATTGTGCGTACAAAATATTTACTGTTGCAATGCTGGGAGAACATGTTTTTCAACTATAATGTTAAGTTTGTTCTTGGGATAATTTCATCCCAACTACAGAACCCTTCATTGTGCGTAGTGCAACACGCACTTGATCGGTTTTTTTCAGGCCTGATCCATTGAATCAGACAGAATGCTGACACCTAGTTTCTACTTAATTGTCATATGTATATTTTGCCGGAAAAATCTCATCTCAAATTAAAATCTGTAAAATCAGGCAGAACTGAGGGGCGCAGCTAGTCACATAAAATTATGTCAAGTAATTTAACACGTACCTAATAATGAATCGTATAATTTTTAACAAACGAAACAAAACTCGTTTCAAATAAACTGAAAGTGTTCTCATAATAATTTGAAACACAAATAAATCTCTTGAGACGTGTCAAACGTGATAATGAAGATAATTGTATTCAGTCTGTTTGTTTGTAGTTGCTTTCTCATTAAACAGCTAAGTTTTCATGTAAGTACTTGAAAGTGAAATCAACAAATTAAGGCGCTGACTGACTACGATTTTAAACGTCACACAACCGCGTAATCTATTGTCACCATTAGCTGCCTTGAAATAAGGTTAAAAATTGAAAATAATATTTGTGTTGCCGAGATGTGATTAAGCTACGAATGTGCATTTATTTTCCCAGTTTTCTTTAGATTATTTAGAATGTACACAATAAATTAAATCATTGTCCGGTTAAAGTTTAAAAAAAATGCTAATTCTATTAAATTCTTAAAAAAAAGAATGTCGTTATCGCTGAAAATATAGAGATGTTCGGCGTCAAAGTGTATTTTTGCGGAGCAACTTCCAAATTTTTTACTGGGAATATTAAACTATTTTTTACTATTATATTCGGTTAAAGTTTTTCTTTAAACCCTTCTGTGTTCACTGTATTTTTTGCGTCGGATAGTTTCATTGCGTTATGTCACCCTCGACAACCCAAGAAACCAATATTTGTGAATGTTGAGCCGCGCCGCCTTAAGTACCCACGTATTTAAACGAAACATGTAGGTATAGTAAGCCCTCAGGATCCATAGCAACGTAGTATAGCACATCTCTGGTGGAAAAGGTAATCCAAAAAAAAAAAAAAAACATTAATAAAATTACAAATTAACAATTTTTTTTACTTTTTCCTTTACTTGTGCTGTGAGACTTGCTTCTTGCCAAATTTCATGATTCTAGGTCAACGGGAAGTACCCTATAGGTTTTGATTTACTTGCGAGCATCAAAAAACGTCGCATTGGCCGTATTATTTTATTGCGTTGACTTAGAAGCTTGATATTTTTAGAACTCCAAGGGACCAACCTACGTATTTGATATTAATTTCAACTTGATACTTTCACGCGTTCCTGAGAAAAAGGGTCTTGACAGACAGACAGACAGACAAACAGACAGACGGAAAACGAAGTGATCCTATAAGGGTTCCGTTTTTTCCTTTGAGATACGGAACCCTAAAAACAGAAGAGGATAACTTCAGTTCTTCTGCGTGTAACAGTTTGTATACAGGGTGACTTTGAAAACATGCGACAAAATTTAAGGGGGTGTTCTACGCATCAATATGAACAACTTTTACTATGTGAACAATTTCGAATTCGCAAAAAAAAATTCGACCTTCTTTTACAAAAGGGCCAATCAATACCTTTAACTATAATATGGAAAGGTATTTTTTTTTTTGTGAATTCGATGTTGGTCCCTTAGTAAAAGTTGTTCATATTGATGCGTAGAACACCCCCTTAAATTTTGTCGCATGTTTTCAAAGTCACCCTGTATAAAATAGCTAGAACTATGGTTATGACAAGAGATCACTGCGCGACATAGCTACAGAATACAGATGTAAGCTGCCCCTTTGTTCTATCCACGTCACCAGTAAGAAGATTAAGACCCACAGTATGTTGTTGGGAACAGCGATTTTTAATTTAATTTGGAGGATACTTTTCTGATTAAAAATCTGAAGGCGGTTTTTATACTTTCATTTCAATTTTGTGTGATCAAAACAACACGATAAGTCGATTTATTTAAGAATAAATTAATCCATGCAGTCAAAGCGAATAGGTGTCTAGTACTACGATTTTATGCAGTAGCACTATATTTTTTTACTTAAAAACGAATAAAAATAAAAAACTTTGCAAATTTATGTGGGTGAACGCCAAAATTTTTCAAGCTAATAACTTGACCGAAAAATAGATAAATTCCCATATAAAAACCTAATAATAATTCAAGTTGAACTCACGACATTAGACATTCTAAGTTTTAGACTAAGTCTGTTTGTCTACCGCCACGTCAACGAGATGACGGCGCCGAAGTAGCAATACACACATTAAGTCGACGTTCGCACGGACGTAAAAATATCGCGGCGATTTTTTTTCGCGCACTGGATTTTCAACGCTCTGCTTAGCGCCGAGAGTTGAAAATCCAACAGTGTGTTTTTTCAACGCGCTGGGATGCACTCTGTTGTTGTTAAGTTGGATTCTCAATGCTCGGCTCAATACCGAGAGTTGAAAATCTAGTTTGCGATAAAATCCCGCCGCGATATTTTTACGTCCGTGCGTACGTCGGCTTACTATGGCCGCATGTCTACCGCACACCACCACCGAGACGTCACGTTCGGTTCGTATAATCTCGTTTCTCGTTGACGTCCCGTTGACGTAGTGCAGTGAATAAACAGTGTAAACACTCCAACAGCATTCCACCAAATCTACAAATAAAGCCACCAAACGCCTACTCCATCAGAAATCGCTTTCCAACTACCTACTACCGTCACTACTTCCACCCTTATAAAAACATCTGTCTCGCTCGCACACAAACCAACAGTGCTGGTCATTAATCACTCTGTTCAGGTGATACAAGATGCGGGCTCCATCAGTCACCAACGATAAGGGATTACAGTCCGCAATTATGTCACTGTTGATCTATACGGGTGTTGAGCTGCAACTATTTCTTAATGTTACCATGATGGGAGCCCTCATTTGTTTTGAAGGTCACTTTAGTTATGTGTTAAAGTTTGTTGCTCCGCAAAATGTCGATAATATTAGGTACCTATGAAATTGCCGTTCTGCAGTACTGGCCATTTCAAATCAAAATAATTTTTGTTTGGCTAAGAATTCTAATTTCAAATTAATTTTATTTTAAAAACATGGATTTTTTTTTCCAAAAGTAGTCATTTGTTTATTGATTAGTGTTACATTTTCATCGCATTTCAATCTTTTTCGTCATCATGGATACGTTAAAAATTCGAGTAATTATGGAATATGAGTACCGTCGTGGCAGCAACGCGGCACAAGCGGCACGCAACATCAACGACGTTTACGGAGCTAACACTACAAACCAACGCACCACCTGTTATTGGTTTGCTCGCTTCCGTTCTGGAAATTTCGACCTGAAAAATGAACCTCGCGGTCGTCCGAAGACTTTGGTCGACAATTACGAATTAAACGCGATTGTGGAAGCTGATGATACACAATCTACGGCTGAATTAGCAGCAGCTTTCGACGTTAGCGTCAAAACAATATTGGTCCATTTGCGTCAAATTGGCAAGGTAAAAAAGCTTGACAAATGGGTGCCCCACGAACTCAATGATCGCCAGCGCGAAGTACGCGTCGAGACGTGCCTTGCACTGCTCAACAGACACACAAATGAAGAAATTTTGAACCGCATTGTTACCTGCGATGAAAAATGAATTCTGCAATTCTCAGCAAGTTGGTTGGATCCTGGTTCAGCACCTAAACAATGCCCTAAACGAAAACTTACCCCTAGAAAAGTGATGGTCACTGTTTGGTGGTCTAGCGCCGGTGTGATTCATCACAGCTTCTTACCAAACGGGGTGAGCATTACTGCAGATGTGTACTGTGAAGAACTGAACACAATGATGGAGAAGCTGGCACATCTCCAACCAGCATTGGTCAATCGCTCGTCTCCGCTGTTCCTGCACGACAACGCGCGACCTCATACTGCACAGCAGACGGTCTCCAAGTTGCAAGAACCGGGGTTGGAAGCTCTCCGTCATCCGCCCTACTCACCAGACCTTGCGCCTACAGACTACTACTTTTTCCAGAATTTGGATAACTTCTTGGCGGAAAAAAAAAAGTCAATACCCGAGAGGCAGTACAAAATGCCTTTGAAGAATTTGTTGCCTCCCGACCAGCTGATTTCTTTAAGAAGGGCATCAATAAACTGCCACTGCGTTGGCAAAGATGCATTGATTGCATGGGTGATTACTTCGATTAATACAAATAAAAATACATGAAAAAAATTCGTTTAAATTTTTTCATACAAAACGGCAATTTCATAGGTAAAGACCAAATAAATTAAAAAATTCACATTACAAACAAGCATTTTATCTGTACAGGTTATATTGGAAGTATCTAGACCAATGACATTAAACATCTAGACGTTGCCATTGGCCATGATTACAGTGTGAAGTTAGTGTGGAAGTGAGATACGAAATAAGTAGGAAAATTGAGACAAAGCATCGTATCTTCTGTCTCTTTTGGCGTGCCGTACTTTTGAATGTTAGCCAAACAAAGTACTTCACGTCACTGTTACAAAATTTATCTTGCGTCGATTAATTTAACTTTTTTGGACAGTTTTTGCATTGTGCGAATGTATTGACATGGGTTTCAGTCCAAAATATGGAAGATTTCTTACGTTAAACCTCATTTCTCATACCAGATAACCTAGAAAAGTATTATATTGCTGTCTCATGACCGGCCACGCGGTGGCTCGATCTAGAAGTCTATTATCGAAGATCTAGACCAATTGCCTTGTTGGTCTAGTGGTCGGACTTTTAATTACCTGCAGTATAATGACACTTCTTATGTCATTTTAATGTCATTTCGATATCAAATGTGAACATTTTTTAACGAAATGACAGATAAGAATTGTCATTTGAACGCAGCTAATTAAAAATCCGGGCATAGTACTGAGTATAAGGTATATGTCTAGGTATAAGCCATTTTATTACTTAGTAGAAATAGAGGTCATGTAAATCGTTTTTGAAAGAAGCACGAAATTGAGTGAATTCTTTTTTCAAAAGTATTACATCGATATGACTCAAAAAACACTGTCGAGTCGATCGTCTGAACTAACCCACAGTTAACGGCAACCATATTAATAAACAAAAGTAAAAATATGCAATTAAATCGTCACAATTTGAGTACCTAAGTAATTATTCTCCACTCTGTTGTATGTTTGTTTCTAACTTATTGGTAGGAAAATGTGCATTGACGGTTTACGCATTTCAATTACCTAATGTTTATTGATTGTTTTCATTGAGGAATGTCGCAGAGGAAAGATTTTTTCATTGTCAACAGATTCCTTGCAACCCAGATGTAAAAATGAATGTCAAAGTTACAAATACTTATTCTATACGTATGATAATAATAAAAAAAAAATTAAATGTTT